>OZ010632.1:14230369-15527989 GCA_963932165.1 Pimpla rufipes | reverse complement strand
GAGAGAGAGAGAGAGAGAGAGAAAGAGAGCTGGCTCTCTCGCTCCCGTGGAAAAGGTCGCTGAGTATCGATCGCCCACTCACTTTGCTTTTTAACTCGTATCTCTCCTCTCTCTCTCTCTCTCTCTCTCTCTCTCTCTCTCTCACTCTCTCTTTTTCTCCCTCTCTCCTCTTTCGACAACGCCCTTGCATCTCTGCAATTTTTCCTACATCGATCACATAGCCCGATGTCAGTTGTACTCTCGAGATCGGTCGCGAGGCGCCCGCGCAGCTGGGAAATTACGATCACGGAAACGCCTTGAGAATCACCGATGACAAAGTGCCTTCCGCGATGAGACTCGTACAAAAAAATGATGAAAAAAAATAATAACAAAATTCGAGAAACGTTGGCCTGTAGGAATTTGACCATGATTTTTCGACGGAAGAAAAATATTGGAAAATAGTTGTGTTACGTCACGAGATGGTTATTTCACCGGCGATGCGACAAGGACGGTGGTCGCTTGGCGTCGCCGGTTGGAGTCGGATTTGTGACGGGTCACATGACGTCAAACGACGGTCACGGCCTGCGGAGCTGCCTTGAAAATCACTGGGCGAGTCACAAAATACAATTCGGTTGTTGGTAAACGTTGAGACAAATTTAAAAAAGGGCACGAGGCGGTTGGCAGAGTTGTAAACATCCCATTATTTTTGGATTGATGTTCTATATATTTTTTTAATTTATGCCATAAATAAATTAACATCGATAATTATTTTAGAATTCCCTCCGAACTTGGTTAGAAAAATGCATAATTGTTTTACGTAGAACAAAAATAAAAAGCTTTTCCGTAAAACGTTAATAAAAAATGCCACAAAAATTGGTGTGACGGATATAAACAACGAGCCATCAATTTCCGCGTTATCCAATATCTACAATTTTTCTCGTATTTTTCGACTCATTTACGCAGAAAAATCTGCTTCCCTTGATTTTAACCAAGCGCTCGTAATTCCTTTTTAATTATTTCTAGAGCTTTAAAAAAACATTAACATCGAAATGTTTATGAAACTGATATTTATGAAACGCGGTAGCGTCCGTGGCTCGTCAGAAATCGTAGATCCGTCTCCGGACCGAAAATTGTCAAAAACGACCACACACTATTTTTTTTGTTTTTTTGTTCTCTTAAAAATATCGGCTTTTGACTTTGCTCAACTCCCATATTCCACCTCTGAAAATACCGATTCCACCTCTTTTCAAAGTGATAAAAAAAGCGTTTTTTAGGTAAAAATTCATAAACCCGACTATCACTCAAAAAATGGCAAAATCCGCTGCTCCATATTTTTTCGCGTTACGCGCACTTTTTAAGGTAGGATTAGCGCCCGGGTTCCGTTATATCAGTTTTGACATTTGACGTGAACAAAAAATTGCAATGCACGAACTCGATCCCAGTTGTGTCTGGCGATATCGACGGTCGATCAGAGCACGAATAGATCGACAACAATGAATTTTGTGACTCGTAAACTTCTTATACGTCAGAAACAAAAAAACAAAAAAAAAACAAAAAATAAACACGAGTCGCAAAATGATTGCAATACCGACGGTTATTCAACCGTTCCGTTTCGCCGTCATTTGACAGTCACTTCGTCACAATCTCCTCTCACGGATTATTCGTCAGTGTGGTTTCCGCATGGGCGTGGAGCTTCTCCCCGGGGGTCTCTCGGTGCAGCCCGCGCGAGGAGCGAGTGAGCAGCGGCAGCAGCGGGAGCTGCAGCAGCTGGAAAGTAGCGTTTGAAATAATGAAAGGCAGGAGGTCAATTATGAAGGGCCTGTTGGCGAGGCCTAGTTTTCCGAGACATCTGGAGACGTCAAAGACTCGCGATTCCAACCTCGATATCCGCTCTCTGTCCCTGTCTCTCTCTCCCTCCCTCGCGTTTTTTCCTCTCTTCGTTTCGAATCCACCGATGCAAGTGGGTGCGACTATCTGGAGCAACGGCGCAAGCACAACTATAGCCTCCGCAGTAGGCACTAGGACCGCCGCGTATCGTATTGATCTGTCGGGTTGCGACGCGCTCTCGCCGTATCCCGTGAGCCCCACCGCCGCCCCCAACCGCTCCCAACCGCTCACCTTTCCTACGAACACGGAAAATTGCAGCAACCCTCCTTCCCGTTCTCCTCTCCCCTCGCGCCCCTTCGCCCCCTGAATCGAGCTCAGCCAAATGCAATCAAGGGGGCCCCATTGATTCAAGTTTACGCATTGTGGCAGTCGACTGAATACTGCGGCCGAGGGAATTGTAGTATAGTAGGGCGAGTGTGACCGAGTTTTACCCGCCTGTATATTCAGCCAAACAGACTGCGAGCACTCGAGCCGCACCGGAGCATCGATCCTACCCTCCCGGTTTCGCTAACGCACGCGGGGGCGGCCTCGGCGGCCGCGCCGGAGAAGCAAACGCTAAATATTTTCCGAGAGGGTTGATCCGATTTTTCTGTTGGCTCGGGAAGAAGCGCAGGATGTACCGATTGAACCTAACCGCAGGTCGATAGGTCGAACATTTTGCTCCGCTATGTTCGTCGTGGTGTAACGTAGTATTTATTAATTTACAACATTGCGAACTCGGGAAATATGGAAAACCTTTTTGATACTTTTCGAACGCGACATGAAAATCGTGGAGTACAAAAAAGCCGTCGATGTACCTGAATAATGTGTCTTTTTTAAATTGTTTTTTTTATATATGTTGCTTGAATTGAATGTCACGTTTATGGCAATTTTTTCAACGTTCTTGACGTCGAATTTTGCAAAGAATATCTCGCGGTAAATTTCCGCATCGTTTGGCTGTGTTGAGCGAGGGACCAGTTGCTAACGCCGTTGAATCGTTTGTTTCCAGATCGAAAGGACGTTCGGAGGGTTGCTGAACGACGGGACCGAGCGAGTAGCGAGGAAACTGTTGCCACTCGGTGAACGAGCAGGCAAAGGAGGCAGAGGCGACGAGGAAGGAGTCGAGGCGGAAGGCGGCGGAGAGAGACGACCACGAGGACGAAGACGAGCGCGAGGTGACGTCAGAGGCAACGGTGGCGGAGTCGGAAAGAGAACTCTGAGCGAGCGCCAAGTACGGGGACGAGGAGGCGAAGGGGGCGGTGCGAAGGAGCTCAAGAAAAAGCCCGAAAATTCATCTCTCAAAGCCCAAGATGCACATAGAGGTGCAGGTGGCCCTGAATTTCGTGATATCCTATCTGTACAACAAATTGCCGAGGCGACGGGTCAACATATTCGGCGAGGAGCTCGAGAAGGCCCTCAAGGACAAGTTCAAGGGCCACTGGTACCCGGAAAAGCCGTTCAAGGGCTCCGCCTTCAGATGCCTTAAGACAGGCGATCCGGTGGACGCGGTGCTCGAGCGCGCGGCCAAAGAGAGCGGCGTGCCGATTCAGGACATCCTCGAGAATCTGCCGGCCGAGCTGGCGGTCTGGGTCGACCCGGGCGAGGTCAGCTACAGAATCGGCGAGAAGAGCGCGGTGAAGATTTTGTACTCGGAGAGCGCGGATCCTCACGACGAGAGCTCGGCCGATCGCGAGGTCACCAAGACCTTCAATCCCGAGGCCCAGTGCTTCAGGCCAATCGAGGCCGTCGGGACGTCCCTCAGCGGGCTCAGTCTCAGCCCAAAGTCAACGTCGCCCTTCCCCGCGTCACTCGCCGCGAGCAACAACACCACCGCCAATAACACCGGCACCGCCGCCGCTCCGAGCAATCAGCAGAGCGGCCACGGTTCCGGATCCTCGTCGGCGCCCTCGCCGACACCGATAAACAACTCCTTCAAGGGCTCACCGAGCCCCGTGCCAGCTTTCATCCCTCGCACTACCGCCCCGCTCACCTTCACCACCGCCACTTTCGCTCAGACGAAATTCGGCAGCACCAAACTCAAGACCAGCAGCAAAAGGGCCAACAGGTATTTACCCACGCCGAGCATTATCATCACACGACACGTACATTGACACACACAAGCGTTCCGGGGATGGGTGGCACTTGAGGAGACCTTTCGCGAGTCGGGCCTAGAGTTTCAAATGCTATGATATATAAATGGAGTAGCGGGTCGTGATGATTAGCCTAGCGGGATGCTTCACCGATACATTTAATTTCTTAAAGACGTTGAAGTTTGCATCGTTGAAATTAAAAACAAAATATTAATTCCATACAAATTTAAATAATTCACCCCCTTTAGGGGGTGAAATAATTTTGTTTTGTATCTCTTAGCCGTTGTAATCACTTTTTATAGCCGGTATAATAATTTGGGTTCGTTAATATTTTGTTATTTTTAATTTCGTTGTATTGCAACGATGCAAACTTCAACGTCATATTTCTTATGGGCCTCGTGAAGAGGAAAACATATCTTTTCTGGAATTAGTGTCTATGGTGCAACTCTAATTAAATTACATAATTTCGAATGGTTTTCCATGATAAAAAAAAGAGTTGCCCTTCAGTTTTTTGTACATTTGGTTAGAATATATTGGTATTATTTTATTGAGGGTAGGGACCAGATAAAAATTCACAGTATTCAATGAGTAATGTCTCGCCCGTTTTTTTGTTATGTGATAATTTTCCGTTACTTCTGATTGTGTTGATAACGGTTCCTATCATTGTTGATTAGTATTTCTCTCATCACGTGGTGATTCATCCGTAGTGCCCATCGTCGGAATGTAAACACGATAACACACCCAACAAATAATTTGGCCACCGCAATTGTGAATGAATCAGGATGATCTCGCTATTTATTGTCGCCAACTGAAAAAGGAGAGCTGAGTTGACTACAGAGAAGCGAAGACTTCTTGTCGACCAAAGAAGAAGACATCATTGATCATTCATATTGGGTCTTCCTACTTAGTTTCGGACATAAGTTTTTGTTATCGAGAACTTCAAAATGGAGCATGAACGAAAAGCAAATAAAATATTTGTTCCTTTAGCTCAACTCTCTTATCAGATATCGCGAACATTAAGGCATTCGCTATGTGCAGGAGAATCTGTTTCTATCCCTATCTCAACAATCTCACATCTCAATTACCGCGACGACCATATTTCAACCACATGCACATAGCGAATGCCTCGCTTCAATTAAGTTGTAAATATTCCATTGGGAAAACAAAATAAGAATGCAAGTACGCGTGTCAATAAAAAAAGAAAAACAACATTCAATATTAAACTCAAGTCAAATTATCATCCTTACTTGGAAACGTCTCGACGCTACGTTACTTACCTGTTTTCCCAAAGTATAATCTTACACAAGCGAACCAACCGAAAGAAAAGAGAAAGCACACATACAAACGAATCACAAACAGAAACGCAAAACAATAGTACCCACGCAGCGATCCTTGGGAGAAACCACCCACTCATTGACCCAGACCGTCCGGTTTCAGAATGTCGCCGACCGAGTTCTCCAACTACATAAAGCAAAGGGCGATACAGCAACAGATCCACCATCACCACCACCATCAACAGCAGCAGGGCCAGCAGCAGCAGCAACAGCAGCAGCAACAGCAGCAGCAGCAACAGCAGCAACAGCAGCATAATCAGTCAGGCGGCCTACCAGTGTCTCAGAGCTCGCCGACAAGTCGTTCGCTCTCGCCAGGAGGAATCGTCGGCAACCAGCAGCAGCAGCAGCAACAGCAGCAACAGCAGCAGCAACAGCAGCAGCAGCAGCAGCAACACGGAAGTGCCGACCCGAGTGCCTACTTCTTTCACGGGCCCTATCATCCGCAATTCTCCCATCGAAATATGTTCGAGACGTCGAATCACGGAGCCGGCACCGGCTACCTTCCCGATATCTATGGGGCCAAATTTCCCTCCTCCTATCTCGACCCGAGCGCCCTCGGTCACCAGTTTTACGGAGCGGGCGTGAGCAGCGGGGCGGCCGCGAGCTCGCAGGTCACGGCGGCCGCGAATCTCGGCCCCGTCGGCTCAACGAGCAATAACGCCGCGGTGGCCGCGGCCGCCGCAGCCGCGGCCGCCGCCGCGGCTACCACCACCAGCCAGCAGGACAAAGCCGCGCTGGTCGAGGGCCTCAACAGCTTCGGCCTCGGCTCCGTAACCCACTATCCTGCCAGTCAGTATCAGCATCTCCTCGTCGCCAACTAATATCCCGCCCTCGCCAACAACAACTTTCGAGCCTCCTCGGTCGCCTAGTTCCTTCGAGATTTCCTCTCCACGTTCTTTCGTTTTTGACTCCACGTGAAAACAAACAAAAAACCACACACAGTGAACCCACGAATCCCGTTTGCCAAGACCCCGAGGCGAATTTCCGGAAACCTCGTTTGCTCCCTCGCGGATTTTTGAATCCGGACTGGGGTGGAATCCGCAAATTGCGAATTACGAATTACAAAATCCGGTAGTGTCGTGCTTAAGGTACACTCGGCGATTCGAGGGGGAAGGTGAAAATTCCGTCTCGGGTCGGAAATCGAGATCCCTCCCAGCCCGCGCAAGCTCCGGCGCCTCTTATTGATTAGTATTTTAATTGTTATGATACAACAGAAAATCACGATCAAGAGAGCAACAATATCGCTCCGAGAACAAAATGTACCGGCGCGAGAATATATACGTTGCCAATTGTGTAACCGCGGCGAACGCTGGCCAGTCGAGATAACTGCGTAGGGGATTGAGTGTGAATGCGAAATCACCGAGTGTGTGCGTGTGCGTGTCTGCGTGTGTGTGCGTTCCACGCGCGCGCCCGCCCGCTCTGTCGACTATGGGTGCTTCTAGAGGTCTAGGACGGAATGGAGATAGGGGGGGAAAAAAACGAGAGAAACAAAACGAAACTAATAATAATAACGGCAGAGAGAGACTGGTCAACGCAACGCTGACCATCGCTGATGCAGTACACTGTACACCACAGTCATACACCAAAAACACTCGACACACACGCATAACACATACGAACATACACGAACACAAACACACACACACACACACACACACAAACACAGTTATTACGAATGTGTAATAATTTATTTTTTCACTGATATAGTCCAAGTATATAATGATATATATAAATGCATATATATATAAATATATATATATAATATATATCTGTAGAGCCTACGTATTATATTTGGAGATGCACTCGCTTCACGGGGTATCGCGTTTAAAGCGGCAGGAGCTCTCACGGCCGACGATTACGGCCGCGTCCCGACGACCCGGGACGAGACAACCAATCGAGCTAATTTTTCCCCGTTATATTAGAAACTCTGGGGAAAAGTGGCGATTACGGAAACACGTCGAGCGCTCGCGAAGCCGGCTAATGCACTTTGGCGAGACGAGGGCTCGTCGTCTTCGATGTTCGGTCTTATATTTTATTTTTATAATATACACGGTATATGCTGTAGGCGTAGGAGAGTGCGAGAGAGAGAGAGAGAGAGAGAGAGAGAGAGAGAGAGAGAGAGAGAGAGAGAGATCCGCGGTACTTTGCACCCTTCGCGAGAGGCGCGCTCTCTCCGTCACGCAGGCTTAGACAGTAAAATCGGGGTGGCCGCTCAATCCGTGGAAGCTGTCGGGGTTTCGGTGGCGTCGGGGATTTTTTTCTGTCTTTTTTTTTCACCCAAAGAACGTTTTAACCCTTCATTGCACTTGACGAGAGGTGACACTCAAATCGATGGTGTCAAATTTTTAAATGATCGGTACATGAAACCTGTTGTAACAGAAAAATGCATAGATATACTTTTAACATTGTGCAACGTGTGACAAAAATTGTTTGAAAAAATCGTAAATCAGATCGTAAAAAAGTTTCTTTCACAAAAAAAATACACATCACGTCTTTAATTTTGGTCTTGATAACAGTTATCTTGTGTGACAACGAAGGGTTAAACCGGTACTATCGTTTTTTAAATTAACATTCCATGGTAGCCACGGCCCTGAAATTCCCGGAGAATCCGGTTAATTTCAGTTCGATGAATATGTGGCGACTGTGATTTCGTTGAGTCTTTTTTAAATAAATTAGATCTAATATTGTGATTTTTACCGACGCCAAAGTGGGCACATTGCAAAATTGACCATCAAAAGACGATTTATAGTAAATTGTCTACATTGCTCTGGTGAAGTGGATGAATTTCATGCTCGGGATACAGCGGCTGCCCCGTAATAGCATGGAAAAGGGTGGCGACAACGCGAGCAGCCCGAAGTCGGCGACGCGAATATCGAGTTACAAACACCGGCGGAGTCGTGATGAGGGGAAAAAGTAAATCAAAATGTCGTTTGTTTCCTGGTGGGCAAGAGTGAGGAAGTAAAAAAAATTCAAGAAAAAAACAAACAAACGTACTTGCATGTTACGTCCAATGAGTCGACGAAAGCGAATACTATTGCGTCGATTGCGCAGCTATACGGTCGATCGAGAAAAAAAAACGAGAGATTGAGAGAGAGAGAGAAACACAGCCACACAACAGAACCCTTTAGTTTGTATCTAAACTTAACTATAACTATTAACGATACGTACGACTGTGGTAGCTATGCTAGTACCTGCTATTGTTAAAGAGGTGAAGATTAAGACGAAGAGCTATCGTGATGAGATTGAAATATGTGCGGGCACGGTGAATTTACGATGCGACAAAACGAAAAATGAAAAACCTAAAAAAAAAGAAAGATAAACAAATCATACCGATACGAACGTAGACTGTGACGATGATAGACCATTCGAGCTTCGCGATTTCTCGAATAAGGCGAAAAAAATACTCGCGCGCGCCGTTTACGCAGGAGAAATCTGGCAATCCATTGCAATAATACGCGAATCAAATGGATCTCGAATTCGTAATGAGACGAGGCTCAGCTTAGCGATGAATCAAACACGATGTATACTCTTAGGGACAAACACAAAGCGAGAAAAGTGAGAATAACGAGAGAAAAAAAAAACACAGGTCACGAAACAATGCAGAACAAAAAGAAAACAGTGGGAGTTCGTGCGTTTTGAGTACTACATGCCGGATGGTATTGAAGGGACGAGCGACAGACTGTAGTGGTTGGAACAAAACTGGGGTCGGTTTAGAGGGGGAGAGAGCTCTGAGATCTGATCCGCGTGAGTACTGAATTAATATACTATATACAACTATACATATAACATTGAGTCTTGAGATACGTTGTGAAATACACAAAACAAAACAACAACAAAACATATAGTATTATACGTTTACAGTACCATTACAAAAAAAAAACATATAATAATAATAACAGTAAAGTAAAGAAAAACCCACTTTGTAAGAAGCAGGAGGGAGACGAGGAAAAGTATAACGCATAGTTTTACATTATTAACTGGATGTGTATTCATCGATTATCCGACTCGGAGGATCGTCTATTCAACACGTAAGTGGGATATACGGCAACAGACAGACACACGCAAACTGTAGTTTCTCGAGAACAAAAAAAAACAAAAACAAAAAAAAGTCGATAAATCTGTCTTAAAAAGGAAAATATCAAGTGTCTATAATGCAATTAGCGATCGGTATTGTCTGCATACATAATAATTTATAACGAAAGAAAAATACACATGAATAACACGTAAAATGGTACGCCCCTCCCCCCATAGTGAAATGATATATGATATATTAAGTATAATCGAACACTGCATACACAATATATTCTTATACTTAGCCGAGATGAGGCAGAGAGGAACAGGGACAGATAGAAGACGAGGCGAAGGGGTGAGAGAAAGAGAGAGGGAGAGAGGACGAAATATTCGAGATCACACAGTCTTGGATACGCACGCGTACCTGTTGTACCCGAATATTAACAAAAAAAGAAAAATGAGGGTAGATGTGCGCGCAGGGTAGTGTCGTTAGTTAATTACAATTTTATGATTCGATTAAATTGACAGTGATGATTCGGCCAGGCTCTGTACTATGCTGTCGCGAAATATACCGATGATTTTGTTCTCGCGCTCGCTCGGCAATCGATTTTCCATAAGCCTGGAAAAAAAGGTCCCGAAAGTTTCGTTAAAAGTAATAACAATTATTATTGAAGATATAACGTCAGAGTCAATGAAGTGAAACAACTTTAGCTCTAATTGCAGAAAAACAAAAAAATTCGATGCGGTTTTCAAGAAACTGTTGGTTTTTATACTTTTATTTATATAAATCTTGACGCTTAGAGTATCATTTTTTGGCAATATAAACAAAGCTGAAAAGTGCACGTAATTGCAGGCTCACGGAAATTCAATCGCGAGAAAGCGCGTTCGACGAACGAATCGATTTGTCTCCCGACAGCCTTCTCTATACTCTTGCATGTAAATAGATTGTGTACTCGATAGGCGTTCTATCCTACGATATGTACCACGTACCACAGCGATACACCAAAAGATCCGTAAAAGAATGTACGACGTGCGCGCGCGCGCCACATAGAAGAGAAGAGATACGAGAAAAAAAGAAAAAAAAATTACTGACACATACACAACCACACGTCCGCGTGCGCGCGCGTGCTCTGACGAGACACGAGATCCAAATACGGATCGTTATTATATTAAAAAGAAAAACAAGGGGAAGAAAAAAAGAACCTACACTATTGACTAATTAATTAACCAGAGGATGATAATTAGATTTGTAATTGATTATATATATTTTTCAATACCTTAACTACTCGCTGTATGTAAACTACAGAATATGAACTATAGCCCGCATAGTGTATTACGTGTATGACATACAATGCAAAAGAAGGGGGGAAACGTAAGAGGACGAAGAGAAAAAGAAATAAAAAGTGAAATGGGGCAGAGTTATAGAACGAGAAAGACGGGAGAAGCACGCAGAGACACATAGAGCATACTTTCTCTCTCAAGACGAAATAAATAGGTGTATATTTAGGTGTGCGTATGTATGTGTGTGAGTGTGAGTGTGCGCGTCCCGTTTCGCACGCGAGTCCGCGAGCTATCCGGAAAGCAAATTCGCGAAGCGTCTTCGATAAACTTTTTTATATTTGATGTTCACGTCGAGGCGAGCTCGACGAAAGCTCCGGCAAACGGTCCTGTGTAATTAGTCCCTCGCGATGAGCGTTATATGAAACCCCCCAAACCCCCCGTCCCGAATATAATCTCGCGCGAATTCTCACAATTTTCACTCATAAGATGCAATACGCGAGGCTCGAACGGCCCGTATTACGCAATTTGCCCAAATTTAAGTGAGTGAGGCGCGTGTGTTTGTGTGTGTGTGTGAGTCTTACCGGAGCAATGCCAAATGTACCTCGCAAAACATTCAGGCTTTATTTCTTTCACTCGCAATGCGATCGCCTACTTTATACATAATTGAATCATACGTCCGAGGATTATATGTTAACGCAGCAAATAACGGAATAGGAGAGGAAGAATTGTCTTTTTTTCTTTTTTTTCTCTCTTTTTTGTACCAGCAACGCTCGTACGGTCTGGGATAAAGTAGATATTACTCCGGTTGCGAGAAGCTACAATAACGACGACTCTTTCCGAAATCATTGGTGAACATTTAAGGATATTTGAGATACGATTTGTCAAGTTTTTCTGCATATTTGTACCGCAAGAACTTTCATTCAGATGCCGATGTATCGAATGGTCGAAAAGGTGTGTCAAAACGCTTGATCGACTGCGATACATCGGCAAGCATAATGCAAGTTTTTTTCTCGGTTGGGTTTTCCAATTTGGATCACCGTCGACGCGCCGAAACGCGTCGACGATTCAGCCGCGTTCGTTCGCGATCGGATTTTCGCGATCCCGCCGCGTTCGAGCATCCAACGTTTGGCATATTTGGCATCGAGCGCTTTTGGTCAGACCGGGCTGCAAAAAAGTTATCTCTATATGCTTCCTCTTGTACAGTTACGTTAATTTTTCCAAATATTTTTAACAGTCGCCTGGCCAAGTGCCATACAATGGGTCCGTATATACAAAACTTATGCCCAAGTTTATTAATCGTTACGAGGAGAAAAAAAAGCGTAGAGTCACTTAGATTTTATTCCTGATTTTATCTTTTTTTCTATTGTAACGACGCGTGATTGTCACGGTCGTCGACGTTATATTATTAACTGTTATCACGATATCACAACCACCACCACCACCACCACCACCACCAACCACCCTATTACTCTACTATTACTACTATTACTACAACTATTACTACTACTACTACAACTACTAGTATAGCTGCTATTACGACTATTATTATTATTATTATTATTTCTCTTTATTTACTATTGTAATGATTATCATGATGAATTTAGCCGTAAGAGCGTTTTTTTCGTTAATTATTATTATTATTATTATTATTATTATTTTTTTTTCATAGTTTGTTATTGTTGTTTTGTATGATACACGGTTGAGGAGGCGGGTGGCGCAGTCACACACAACAAGCACGTAGGAGATGATACCGAGGTGCGGGTCGTGCGTGCCTGATGCTCATATGCACATAGTATACATAATTAAACTTGGCGTCGAGACGCGCTACCGCCGTCTCTCGATACTATATAATATATACACATATATATATTTTTTGTTAATAATACAGTGAATTTGATAACTGCTCTTTGGTAGTTATTTGGTTTGTTTATTAATCGTTGCGTTATTACATCTCGCGTAGAATTGAATAGAGAGACTTAACGACGATAAAAGGGGGCGCACGAAGAAAAAAAAAGAATAAGAATAACCGCAAACTCTTTTATTTCGACGCTCGAATAAATAGGCCAACCAAAAGTGTCGTTGCGTCGATCGGAGATTCTCACGTTTGTAGGACCCTCCGCCCTTGCCCTCGCTCTACCCCCAACCCCCCGGCCACCCCCCGCCCCAACCCCCCCGCGTGATTTGTTGGTACCCTACTTCTTACATCACTTGTAAATTATTTTTTGTATTTTTATATTGAGACGAGTCGACAGGGGGTGCCAGCGCCGTCGTCGATCGAGCGACTCTTATTTCTTGCGTACATACATATTGTTAAACACTAAACGAGATACTTGAGGTCAGTCGTCTTAGGTGAAAAAAAAAAGAAACAGGGAAACTTCGAAGAATGAAGCGAAATGCGGGATAGAATTATCATTGTTAACGGAATGCCCGAGTTTATTCGTGAGAAAAAAATGATGTGAAAGAGAGAGAGAGAGAGAGCGAGAGCGAGAGAGAGAAAGGAATGACGATGTTCGTTTCGCGGGAACGACGAGAAATGACAAAAATCCGTCTTATACTGTAACGGACGAGAGAGAAAGAAAGAAAGAGAGAGAGAGAGAGAGAGTGAAAGAGCGTAGAAAACGAGATGAGAAAACAAAATAACGTAGCCAGAATTAATGCGACGAGTTTATTTGACTTTGAGCAAGGTGTGCGTGAGGATCGAATAATAATCTCTGGTTCCTGGCACCTGAGTAAAGCGAACGTCGACAACGTCGAGATCAGGGCGCCTGGTTATTAGTACACATTTAATTAGCTCGGAATAAATGTCGCGGCGCCCGCAAATTAGTTGTTGAAAAATTTTTCGTAGTCTAGACGGATATTCTTGGTAGTTGAATGTTGTGTTTTTCTATTAGCTTAATTATATAGGGCATCGGCGTGCTTATAAATACCCAGCACACGTACACAGGACATACTTACCAACAGATACAACCAAGATAGAGAAAAAGAGATCGAGAGAGAGAGAGAGAGAGAGAGAGAGAGAGGGAGAAAAAAAATGAGGAAAAAGAAAATACAAAACAAAATACTATACGTTGATTATACTAGATTTTCTATCGATTATCGCGCTCGCTGGCGCGCCGGTCCTTCGATGATCGACTAAACTACGTGCAATCTACGGCAGCATATGCACTAGATGACGTTTCATTAGATAATGTATACATATATATATTTGACACAATATTTAATACATGATTGAGTATATATTAATATTACTATATATTGATCATATGGATATTTATACATACATACATAAATACATACATATATGTATATATATTATATATATTATATATATACGCTACGAACCGAAACAGTATACACTGGACTCACGAACACAGCCCACGGTATATACATATGTATATGTATATGTGTGTATAGAACGATCGAAGAAAGAGGAAAAAAAATACGATATCATGAAATTATTATTCTTTGTTACTTCTTTATAATTAAAACAATAAAAAAACAAAAGCTATTGGATAAGAGTGTGTGTGAAAGACAAGAGGCGTTGATTGGAAGATACGCGTGCAATCGACGCGGATTCTCGTTACATTGGAGTATATTTCGTAATATAGGAAAGAAAAATTTATAAAAAAAAATCGAAGGAACGAGAGAGAAAGGTTTATTGCAATCTTATCGTCGGCGAAACGACAAAAGCGCTGCAATTGATTTTAATCGATTTAAAAAAAAATACTTCGGTGCGTTTTTTCGTGTCCTTGTCTCTCTCGTTCTCGCTCTCTTTTTTCAGAAATATTTTGTAGAGTATAACTTTTTTTACAAAACATCTTGTCGCGCGTGTAAAGAGCAACAAAAAAATGATGCGGTGTCATAGCGAATTTTGCCGTCGGAGGGAGACGGACGACCTGTTGTTCGGTGTTGTTGTATTAATAATGATGATTTATGTCGGTGACGGATGACTGAAAGTCCGGTTGAAATTGATTCAGAAAAAATGTGCGACCGGTGCTCGAACGATTCGAATAGACAAATTTCAATATATAGCGGAAGATCGCGCGAGGCACCTGTCGCCACGAAGACGTACACTATCGCTCTCGAGACATATCCGCATGTTTAAATTCTCTAGCTTATGCTAACTCGTCGATGTACAACGACATCGACAGCTCGTTATATCGACAGCGGCACGTAATGGTGTTTAGACGCAGTACGCGCAGCCGGCGGGAGATCCACAAGCCCTATACCAGTACCTATCATCATCGTCATTCATTCGACCGGGCGGTTGAGCCCAAAAAAATTACTCATTTTTTTCTCAGTGTTTCAAAGCGAACAACCAAACTTTTCGTTTCAATTCGAATGGAGGCTCCACCGATTACAGTAACAAGAGAAAAGAAAAACAAGTTTTATTGTTTTTCCAACGGTGAAACAAAAATGTACCTAAGTTGCCGTGTGCTTCGTAATGAACGTCAGGATGTTTTCGTTGTCTAAAAAAGTCCCAATTTCTAATATCACAAAGATTGTTACAGGAGTCGGTTTTTTCCTTTATTTTATTTTTTTTACCTGAAAAACAAAAATTGATAGATTAACTCAAAATGTTGCATGTTTTACATTTTATTACGTTCTTGTAAGGATTCGTTGAATCTTTTTTTGGTAGCTGATTTGACGTGAAATGCCCCGTACATGGGTGATTTTTTTTAATTAGAACATTTTTTTATTATTAGAATTACGTTACGAATAACTAAGCTCATGGGATGTCACACACGATTTTTCCGCCGGTGAAAAAATGATAAAACCGATGTTATTACTGCAATCCCTGCGCGCCCCTTGATTATCTTCGTGGGCTGCTGGCGCGAGGGCGTTTTACTCTCCCAGTGACCACGCGCAAAGATCTGCACCTACCGATTCGCGTCGCTGACGCGAGTGGCGATGGCGTGTGGAGGGCACTGCTATTCGCACCGTAACACAAATCGTTGCTAACTCGACTGTTCTATCCATGTACATAGATGTAGCCAAGTTTGTCATCTCGGCCTCGCCGTCTTTGTCGTTCGTGACGCAAAAAAAAGGTAATGTGAGTGCGAATGCAACGACACAATAGAGTAAAACGAAAAAGAGGAAAAATTAAATTACTAACTAACGAGGTAAAGGAAAAAGAGCAGGGAATTTATGAGAAAAAAAAACGGGCGAAATTCTAACGCGTGGCTAAATAATAGTAAATGGTAAATGCTCGCGATTGTTTCAATGTCCACGTTCTACTTTCAGACACTATCATTATCATTACCTACTCTTGATACTCGATATCTCTTGACGTTAATAAGTGTCACGCTACGACGTTCGATCGATACACAGTGTATTTTTACTCAGCATAAAACTAACAGCTATACGCTTGGATTTCGTTCGAGCGACATCCCTCAGCTGTCTCGTCAGTAATACGGCTTACAATCATACGGAGATGGGCAATTTACAAATCGCTGCTTCGTACTCTACGTACTTGAGTATTTAAGTACTTGAGTATTCGAATATCCGTGTATTTGTATTTTGCCCCGCTCTTCGATCGCCGGCAATTGATTGATTTTTTATTTTTTCTAACTCCAACGGTAATTTTATTATAATCGGTGCTCCAGGGATCGAATATGCGCTTAGTCCACGGTGTGTCTCGAATTACGAAAGCTCCACTTGTACACGATTGTTTTACTATCCAAGATATAACATCCAAGTCCCCCCTTCCCTCCGCGTAATTGATAAGCTTAGATAGTGATTGATAATAAGCAGAATTACAATGTATCATTCGAGACTAGCGGAGTTTCCGGAAGCTGCAGAAGCGAAGGTAATAAAAGAGAGAAAGAGAAACAGTAAAAAGAAAACGATCCCGGACCGTTGACGATAGAGCCGCTATCCGCGCGGTGCATATTAGAACGCGCGGAGAATCCGTTTCACACATACGAGGCATTCTCCACGGTAACGCCCACTTTTTTCTGGCCTTTCCAAATGTTTCTCATAATTAGCTGTCTCATAATTAGCTTGACGATAAAAAATCATTGAAGAAAAGTACCGGGTAAGAAAGGATATTTTAAAGTGAAAAACATCGCAGAAGTTTTCTTTTTTTTTTGGTTGAGCTGCCCGTTGAGACTTTTTATTCTTATCCTGGAAAAACTCATTTTCACAAAGCGACCGTCCTAAAATGATCTACCATCGGGACATATATTTTTAATTCGTAAAAACAAACTTGTTTTGTCAAAACTCGAAATGTGTTTATCGCATATTTTTTGTTTGTCTGTTAATTTTTAAAAGTAATGTTTCTACAGAACGATGTCTTTATTATCTTTACGTAACATCTTAATACAGAAAAATCACGTTGAAAATAATGTGCTCAAACGCTGGAAGCTTTTTTCGGATCAAAGTAGCGAATGTGTTTGACGAAAAGAATGTAAGGTTGGTCCTTTTAGGTTTTGATAAGAGAAAAAAATTAATGAACAGATCAATAAAGAATTAAGCGTTTTTAATTATCGCCCGATTGGTATATTAGATACAAATGCAGATTTGATGTAAAATTAAGGTACGTATATGACAAATTTAGAGAATTTTGAAATATGATATTAAAGTACTGTAATTTAACATCATACTTGCATACTAAGTCTTAATATACCAGTTTATTAGTCGAAAATTGTGATAGTGTTGGTACATTATATTTTCAAAACATCTTTAACAGTGGAGGGTCAGAAAAAAGTGGCTTAATTCGCAAAATGTCTCAAATATACATATATAGGTACATATATGTATATATATATACGTTATACCTGCTAATGTTACGGAAAAGAACGAGATTTGGCCTAATCTATGTGTCGTCATTGTGACGTGTATCTTCTACAGATGCACCTGTACCTTCTCTATATATGTACTTTCCTCTTACGAACAACCTTAAGTCGCTCAACAGGAGTATGTGGATCCCTCGAAAGGTACCTCATAAATTCCGATGAAATTTCGTTTCGTTTAATTCTAATGTCTGCGATGAGAGAGAGAGAGAAGCAAACGCGAAGAGAAGCACGAAAAAGCGCTCCAGTGATTAAATCCACATACTTGCTGTTTTTATTATTGAAAAATCCTTGATTGTAAGTAGCGCGAGTGCGTGCAACTACTAAACTATATTTCTACTGTATATTTACTACTTAGTGAGAGACGGAAGTTGGAGATTTCATCCCCTCCGTTAAAGAAAATTAATACTAATAATAAATAAAAATAAAATCGGTATGTGTATACGTAGATATGTACATACTGATGTGCTGCTATGTATGAAAAACGCATACGTCTGCGGGTCGCGCAGAGGATCTTGAAAAAAAAAAAAAGAAAAGCAAAAGGAAAAAAAAACTATTACATAGTGTATCTGCATATACATGTGTACTATAATAGTCTATAATTTTTCATATTGTTGTACGAATTTTTAAGTTTATATTAAAATGTTTTGTGCATTGGTAATGAAAGAAAAAGAACAGAAAGAAAACAGCATCTAAAAAATTATTATGTCATTGCTTAAAACAAACAAACAAATTGAGTGTGTAAAGAGGCGGAGACGGAGCAAGCGGCGAACATCGAGGAGAAAGTAAACGTGCGCGATTTCTCTTTATAATCCATTTTTATTACTGATCTGCAAATGCTACATCATCTTTACTCGCTATATATATTACAGTGGACTTGATTAACGGAGAATGCTGTGAGACAAGTCGATCGCGCGAGCGATCGAGTGACAATAATTGCTCGTCTCGAAAATTCATCGAATCCGGTGATTCGTTCCATTATTCGTGTCAATAGCGCATTCGTATAAAAATAGTAGTGAATACCAGTCAAAGAATAAAGTACCGAGGTGCGGTAAAGGCGTTTCCAGGAAGCGGAGACGAGCGGCTGCGCCGAACGTCGATCACTCGGTGCCCGAAGTTTATTCAGTTCGTCAGCGAAATTTTTCGTTTTTCGTTTTTCTTCGCTTTATCAGCGAAATGTCTCGGTTCATCAGTCGAGTGAGAAGAATTACCGTCTGAGAGTTCTCGCGCGTGGGACGCGCGCGCTCTAAGCGGCATTCTCGTGTACCTTGAGGTAGTGTATCTTCATAGCTTTGAAATTGGGATAGTTGACTTTGCACATCGGACATTGCCGTCCGGTCGCGCCCTTCACCGTGTAACTGTCCAGGTTGATTTTCTTGCAGAGCGTCACCTTCCCATTTCCCGGCTCGTAATTAGTCTTATGGGCCGTTAACATGTGTTCCGTAATCGCCGCGCGACTCAGCACACACTGTCGGGGGCACAGTACGCACGTGTACATAACGTTGACGTGAGTCTTCTCGTGATTTTCCTTCGCCGCGATGGTCTTAAACGCGAGTTTGCAGCCCTCGATCGAGCACCGAAGCTCCGAGCTTTTGCTCGGCCCGTGAACTTTCGTGAAGTGCTGCTTCATGTTCGGAAGATTCGCGAACGACTTCGAGCAAAGCGTGCACTGCACCTCGCTGCCCCGCTCCGGTTTGATCGAGGCGAGCATCTCGAGCTCGGGCTTGGCGAGCGACCTCCCCGCCGTTATTTTGTGAACGGTCTGCCGATGCTTGAAAAGCGCTCGCATGCTCGGCACGATTTGCCTGCAGAGGGTGCACGTCACGGGTTTCTTCGCGTTGCCGGTCGCACCGGCGGCGAAGTCCGCGCGATCGACCAGCGAGTCGAAGTCCAACTTCGGTTGCATCGGTTTCACGAGCTGAGGCTCGCGCGCGTTTCCGCCGAACAGTCGCTTCGCCGAGGCTTGAGCGGAACTCGCGCGACTCTGCGACGCCGTGTGAGCCGCCGCTTTGTGCCTCTTCATGGTGTTTTGCGTGGCGAATACCTTGCGGCAAACGCCGCAGGCGAATCCGTTTCCGCCCCAGTTTCTGTTCGACACGGGCTGCATTTTCTGAGCCGCGGCGTTTCGCGCCTTGTGTCGCTTCTTGTGCTTGTAGAGATTTGCCCGGGTGCTGTAAAATTTACCGCAGATGTCGCATTCCGCGGGACCCTCGTCCTTCCCGCCGTTGCTCAGTATCGGATTGCTCTCGTGCCACTTCATGTGACTCGCGAGGCTCTCCTCGTCGGGCAGAACGTTCGTGCACAGCTCGCACTGCAGCTTCTCCACGGCGAACGTCTTCTCGGGCTTGTTGCGCGCGCAGTGCACGTCCCAGAGATGCTTGCGAAGGCTCGAGACGTCCGCGAAACGATCGTCGCACACCTGACACTGCAACACCTGCTGCAATTGCTTCGTCGGACTCGGATTGGGAAAAGACTTTCGAGCTCGCGGAGACTTGATCGAGGATGGACTCGGTGCGGAGTCCTCGTCGGCGCGATGATGAGTCGCCGTCGAACCTTGAGTCGTCGACACGGAACCGCCGACTCGCGGTTTCTGTGGACTGGGCTGCGGAGTGAAATTAAATATTATCGTTAAATCGCCATGCTACGTTAGGCGCGTCGACATAAACTCATTATGACTACGTTATTGTGACTATCTCGCAATATAACTCTGCGAGTTATGTTATGACGTTGAAGTTGGCATCGTTGCAATGCAACAAAATTGAAAACAACAAAATATTAAGGAACCCAAATTATTATACCGACTATAAAAAGTTATTATAACGACTAAGAGCATGACAAAACAAAATTATTTCACCCTCTAATGGGGGTGAATTATGTTAATTTTTAAGGAATTCATTTTTTGTTTTTAAATTCGTTGCATTGCAACGATGCAAACTTCAACGTCATGTTATATTCTTCTGATGAATATCGCCCGACGAGTTGCTTTCCAAGGAAAGTTATAATACGGCGAGTCATTACAAGATCGGAAATGATTGTTTTCCGGGAGAAAAACATCAGAGAATTTCATAACGATGATTCTTTGCTTTCGCAGCCTCCACGAGGGAGCGCCGGATAGACTGAAAAAAAAAATTATCGTAGGAAGTAAAACAATTTTTACCTTCAGCGGATGCTGCCGATTCCCGATGCTCAGCCGCGAGTTGACGCGGAAATGATGCCCCCGATGAATTCTCAACGACGACTCGTTGACGAATTTCTTGCCGCAGATGTAGCACGCGAGATGATCCTCGCCGTTGACGCCGTGAACGTCTCGTCGATGCGCCTCGAGTTCCTGATTCGTCTCAAACTCCTCCGGGCACTGCGGACAGCTGATCGCGGGCTCCATGTGCTTGTGCTCACTCTCCACGTGAGCCGCCCAGAGATCCTCGCTCTTAAACGTTTTCGCGCACGTGAAACAGCTGTAACGTCCAATAGCGTCGTGAACGGTGCGTATGTGTCTTCGGAGATTCGGATAATTGGCGAAAACTTTGCCGCAGGTGTTGCACTCGGTGTTGTTGATACCGGGATCGGAGTTCATCGAGAGATTGATCTTCTCGTCTCGGCCCGCCAGCGGAATCGAGCTATTCGCGTCGATCTCGCTGAGCGAGACGTCGAGCTCGTGATCGGCCATGTGAGCCTCCAGGGCGGAAGCTCGGCCGAACATTCGTCGGCAGATCGCGCACGAGTAGATCTTGAGCTTCAGATGAATCTTTCGGTGTTCGGCGAGAAGATTCCGCGTTTGAAAAGTGCTTCCGGGGCAGAGAATGCAGCTGAAACCAGGCGCGGTCTTCAGGCTCGATTGCGTCGATTCCCCTTGAAGGACCCGCGAGCCGCTTCCCCAAGATCTCGCTCTGCTCGCTTGCGCCTGGTCGCTCTTGCTCGGCGAGAGGATCGCCCGTTGATTGCCCCCGAATCGGTGCTTCTTGTAATGCTCCGCGTACTCCTTGGGCACCTGGAACTTGGATTTGCAGTGAAAGCAGACGAGCTCGCGCGTTCTGTGCTCGACGCTCACGTGGGATTGGAAACGCTTGAGAGTGAGGAAGGTCATGCTGCAGTAGATGCATCGATAGCTCACGCGGTCATCGAGCGACAGCTTCTTGCACAGCTCGAGATGCTTGAGCATGTTGGGTTTGTATCTGTAGATCATTCCGCACAGGGTGCACATGTGATTGGCCGCGGGATCGCCGTTTTTGTAGGGAGCGACGAGCCTGCCGGTCGCGTGATTCACGAGGGGCTTGAGTTCCATTCTCCCGCGGCTTTTGCTCGGCGTGGAGGCGACGGGCGCCATGGGCTTGAGTTTCGGGGGCGAGCGGAAGGGCTCCGCGATCATTTGCTCGTACTGCCTGTCCGAGTGCTTCGACAAGTGGCTGAGGAGCTCCTTGCGGTTCGCCAGAGGTCTGAGGCACATGTTGCACGTGAAGTACTTCTCGGTGCCGTGTTCGGGGACGACGAGGGCGATTTTCATGGCGCACTGGAAGGAGGCGCCGCAGTGAAGCTTGTAGATCGAGCGATCGGCGAACTCGGTGAGACAGGCGATGCACGTGTAGGGCCTGAGGTCCGGCATGTGCTGGCGAATGTGGTTGAGAGTGCTGCGACGGTCCTGGAAGAATTCCTGGCAGGTGTAGCACGAAAAAGTCTTCAGTTGGCTTATTATGTTCTGCTGTACCGGAGTGAGAGGCGCGTCTTTCTCGAGGCTTATCAGCTCGTCCTCGACGTCCTCGATCATCTCCTCGGTCTCGTCCTCGGCCACGCCGGCGACGCCGCTGTTGTCTTCCACGGAGACGTCGGTTTTCGTTATCACGCGCTTCGCTCGCTTTTTTCGCGCCGGGATCGCGGCGCCGCTGTGAAATCGCTCCATGTGCTTTCCGTACGAGTGTTTCGAGTGCAAATATATCTGGCAGAAGGAACAGCGCTGCTTGTATCGTCGCGTGCCTCTGTAGTGCGTCGTGGGACCGCGACGCACCTTTCGCTTGGTTCCCAGAGGGTTGGTGACTTTGAATAACTTTTGCGTCGAGTCCGCTTCCATTATTCTGTCCTCCTTGTTGCCCGCCACCGCCATCGGGTTCAGCAGAAGCTCGCGGCTACAGACCGACTCGATCTCCGCGTTCGCGTTGTTCTCCTCGTCCTCCAAGAGCTCGCGCTTTATCGTCGTGCTGTCCTTGAGCTCGCCGTTTCGAGGAGCTTCCGCGCAGACGCTCGCGACGCTGGATGTCGCCGGGAGGTCGGGGAGGTCCTCCCACTCCTCGTCGGACGTCAGCGGGACCGTCTCCAGAGTGTCCTGCGACTCCTCGACATCCATGGGCTCCATCTTTATGTTTGGTATCTGCTGAGAACACAAAATGTTATTTAGGGATTGGGTTCACGTTTTGTCCTTGAGATTAGGAATTTTGGAAAAAAAAATAGCCTGGGAAGAATAGCTGGAAGCATGTGATAATAGTATTCTCAAAAATAAAAAAAAATGTTGACACTTTTAAAAAAACGAACATTATCCTAATAATGTTGCTACTTACAGTTTCCAGGCGCTCTCCGAAGCATCTTTGAAGCTTCTCCTGGGAGCGCAAACATGCTTCCTTGTATGTATGCCATTCGTTGACCCTCTTCAGGCAATTGGCACATATCAACGTTGATACTTTGTCACTGATTTGAATCTGCAACAACAGTTGTATTAGTCACGCAAGATAAAGCTTACAAAAGCGACTTGAGCTGGACGGTTAGAAATGTTTTTACAGAACAGTCTTGTGAGCCAGCGAATGCTGAAATTGTTAGCATGAATAATCGAGCTCAATATTGTGTCATTCGACAATTCAGCCAGAAGAGGAAAGGAGAGAAGTATAAATAATCAATGCCATATCTTTGTAAATACATAGTACAGAGGTCTCGTATCTCTGTAGTATAAAATTAGGATCGCAGGGAGCCCAATCAGAGTTCTCAATAATTCTGTATTGTTTATTGTGACATTTATCAAGCACAAGATAAGTCAACTCCAAATGTAATAAATAACAAAACGAAGTATGCTTGAAAGAAGTTTGAAAGAAAAAAAAAAACAATAACAAAAATGCAAATCGCGAAAAAAAGTGATATTATAGCTTGTGCCGCGATCCAGGTGCATAGCGTGTGCAGTTAATTCAGATCAACGAACCTCAATTGACAGGGTTGTCTGAATTTTCGTGGCTAACGACACGGCGGCCGCTTGATCGGCGAACACCGATGATATAGGTTCCTCCGTTGAAAGGCACAATCTACACAAGTTCTCGACATTTCGGACATCCAGAACATCGTCCATTCCGGACAAACGTTGCGTGTCGTTGCTCCGGCAACGCGTCGGTTAATCGCTGCCGCTAACCACACTAATCACGGTATTCTCGCGCGCAATAAACCGGCTGTATTTTAGTACTCAAATAGTATGCCCTTCGATTCGGCGGCGGCAGTGGTAGGTTAGGGACGCGCGAACACAGCCGCTCAGCCATTTTGGAGGTCGCGGCTGACGCGTGTTGATGATTCGCCATCTCGCGGGATCCGGTGCGCAGCGCTTGAGGCTCCGTCGCCACGTTTCTAGTATAGATCGTGCCCGTCGCACTTGACCTCCCCGTGAGATTTTTCTGAACCGCGAAACATAACTCAGTTCATAACAATAACTGAAAAACATTTTTCTCCCGAAGTCTCCGATCGCTTCGCGATAAAAGTCATATTTGTCGTTACGTTCAATCGAGAATTTATTTCTCTTTCGGGGATCACTCAATCTTTTGTTTCGCCGATACTTCCCGGTTTCACATTTTGCAATTTTTCGAACATTAATCGGGTCTGAGTTATGACATAAAAATGGCACCTCTTGATTCATAGAATCAACGAATTAAAAACAATGAATGACAGCATTTTTTTTTTGTTTTTTTTATTTTTTCATTTTTTTGTACACGGCGATCACAATAGTACAACAGTTTTATATGATTCCGATTTTGTTGGCGACGTCCAGTGCGTCGTAGTCCCTGGCGAGTCTTACGTACGCCTTCTTCTTACCGTCGGGCCTGATCAGGGTGTTGACCTTGGCGACGTCGATGTCGTACAGTTTCTTCACTGAGGCTTTGATGTGATATTTGTTGGCCCTCGTGTGAACGATGAATACCAGGGTGTTGTTGTCTTCAATTTTCTTCATGGCCGCTTCGGTGGTCAGCGGGAATTTGATGATATTGACAGCATCCATACTGAAACGCGAAATAATGCATACAATCAACTTTGAACATATGAAGACGTGTGAACATCCGCTTATGCGTAATATATATAGTCAGAATTATGATTAAGTTGTTTTCACGTTAATTTCAACGAGATTCCCACATAGATCATCACGAAAATTCTCATATCCGGAGATTGAATGAGATCCGAATACTTTTAGTCCGCTAAGACGGAAATTCGTGATTTTTTTTACAATTCGATGAGTAAACTTACCGATTCCTGTTAGGGACCGACTTCCTCGGGTACTTCGGGTTCCTGGGTGGTCTGAAGGTCTTGGGCCGATGGAAGTGCACCGAAGTCCTGATCTTCCTCACTCTGGATCCATGAACGCCCTTCAGGATCTGGAAATTGTGATAAACGCAGAATGGTTTAGATACACGTCTATATTGCAGCAAATGGAAAGTATACTTGGAATGTAATCGTTCAGTTGCGTGTTAACATTTTGTTATCACATGGATTCAAAGAGATTCCCACACATGAATCATCATATTTGATTATAATTGGAATATATTCCAATTTCAATTTAGAGTAAGACGTAGGGATATCCAAATATTTGAAATATAAATTTCATTTTTTTTTCAATGCCTCAAACTGGGTCTTTATATTAACATTTAGCTCAAATTTAATACTGATGGTTCCTTAAATTACTTTGTCTCAGAATATCCTGACAGGCATACATTTAAAAAAAAACTCGATTGGTTATTCATTATAAAAATAGAGTTGCAAGAGAAAGCAAAAATAGTGTACAAATTGTTTGTTTTAAATCAGTGAAACTAATTAGAATTCAAAACATTATCCAAATTGCTTTAAAAAAAAGTTGATCTTTTTCTGTTATCTATTATTTGTATTCTATACTTATAAAAATGAAATCTATTGCAGCCAAAGTATTACAGAGAAGTTTCCCAGAAAATGAAGTTACCAAAAATTATACTTGTTCATTAAACCAATTTACTAAAAAATCTGTATATCCCCGAGATGGAGAAGAAGTTTTGTCAGAGATTAATATTATGAAATCACCTTTTTCTGTGCCTTGAGAGCCTTCTGGACAGACGTAGCAGGGGCTTTGCCACCCTTGGGTGTCTTCTTCGTGGTAGCCGCATTCTTTTTGGGTTTGGCGACAGCGGGCTTGGCTGCTGCCTTTGCCGCAGGCTTCGCTGCAGGTTTGGCTGCTGCCTTGGCAGCTGCGGGCTTTGCAGCCGCAGCCTTCTTCGCAGCTGGCTTAGCCGCGGGCTTCGTCGCCTTAGAGGTCGAAGCTGCAGCAGCAGCAGCAGCAGCGGCGGCAGCAGTGGCAGCCGCAGCCGGAGCAGGCGCTACCTTCTCCTTCTTCTTCTCCGTCTTCTTCTCGGTGGCCTTGCCACCTTAAATCAGAAACAATTTGTTAAAATTTCATTGTTATTATCATCTAACTGAATTGTGACAAATGATAATTTAGACGTAAATTTAAAAAACAATATATAAAAAAAACTTATCGTAATGTGAACAAAAATGTGAGAAAAAAGGTTCATTGGTGGATTGATTGAAAAATGAAGCTCGATGTAATGTAAAGGAAAAGACAAAACAAAAACAATTGACCAAAATTCATGTTCTGTAAACAGTTACACGAGTTTGTGAAATTGTCGGAGCTACTGACTGAGAATGTCGTGAGCACATGGTCGTACGTGGACTCCTCTAACCCCGCCGCACGAGACTTCGTCGAAATCGCGATAATTTCATATTTTCGAGAAACTTTTCACCGGTCTTCATGAAGCTCGTAACATGCTCGTTGTTTTAAAACACTTTTCCACACAAATAAACGAGTCTTTTGGTTGTAATTCGTCGTAAATGGTTTACCTGTTTTCTCTGCAGGCTTCGGTTTTGGTGCCATCTTGCTGAAAAGACTCCGACAGAGGAACACAGCAGGAAGCTCTAGTGGCGACGCTGGCGACCTCCCAACGGAAGTCGGGGCAAAGTGTCAACAAGTACTACGCTAGTCGACTGTCGGCCCAACTTACGACTGAGAAAAATACCATAAAACAGCCAAAAGACACCAGTCTGACGTTATTCGTTTGTTTAATTCTGATATCACGTAATTGAGGTCACGAAATTATCCATATAACGTTAGCCATGACACTTTAATTAAACAAATTTATTCTTTAGCTGATCGTCTCATGTAACGGATTTGAAATTATCGTTAGGTTCCCGACTGATAGACAGTAATACAACGGAAAGTCCAACTCGCGATTGGCTGGGCAAGTTTTGCATATGCTTCACACTGCACGACTCGCGCTTTTTTTAGTTCCAGGATCAGCCTGCAGGAGTAATTTCCGAGCGGGCCTCAATCGGCGCGACTGGATCGTACCGAAACGAGCTTTGTTGTTGAAAACAACACGCGCGCTTTTTCCGCCGGCTCGTCGCTGTTTCGTCTGTAGTATTTATTATTATTTCGTCGTCAGGAGTCTCGTGTTTCTTAGTGCATAGGAGAAAAATCGGAGAAATCCGCAAGAAGTTGTGGGAGCCGAATCTACGTGACGTTCATCGCGAATAAACCGTCTTCATCGTTGATAACCTCGAAGGCATCGACAGCCGAAGCTGCACGCCGCGAGATGGATTTTCTCGAGTATCCCGATATAACGGCCGAAGTCAAGGGCGCTATGGTAATTATCGTAATAGCTGAGAATTCGGGTGTCGCTGAATTTTATGAGGATCCACGTAATTTTGTTATTGTTCTCCCACCAGATGCCGGGCCGTCTCAAGCTCACAGACCAGCACCTCATCTTCAAGAACCAGAAGACCGGCAAGGTCGAGCAGATTCCCGCTAGCGAAATGGAAATGGTGAATTTTCAAAAGTTTGTCGGCACCTGGGGCCTCAGGATTTTCCTGAAGAACGGAACGCTGCACAGGTTCAGAGGATTCAAGGAGTCTGTAAGTCGATTTCGTTGTTCTGCGGATGTATCTTGGTTTTAGCTAAAATTCCACGCAGTTGGTGCAGCAACGTCATTAAACAAAGGTTTTTTATAAGTCAATTCAATTTATTTTCCAAAATGTTCCTATAATCCTGCTGAAAGTACATAGTGCATAATCACTTGAGGTAGCGAATCAGAAATGAGCAAACTGTTGGGTCACACAGACCCATGTTTTTGAATCGTACTTCAGGGACAGAAAAAGGTTGCTGGAATGTTATTGTGCAGAGATTTTTGGTACCTTGATTCAATTTATTTATCTAATTTTCCTTCAGCACTGCTCGAAACTTAAAAAACTGCAGGGAATCAAGTGTTAGCAAAATGTGGATTCATGTATTCATTTTCTTTGGTTCTTGCTTCAGGAACAGGAAAAGATCGCAAAGTTCTTCAGCACGAATTACAAGAAAGACATGCTGGAGAAAGAGCTGAGTCTCAAGGGATGGAACTGGGGCACAGCTAAGTTCAATGGCTCGGTTTTGAGCTTCGACGTCGGTCACAACACCGCGTTTGAGATTCCACTGGAGGACGTGTCCCAGTGTAACACAGGAAAGAACGAGGTGACTTTGGAGTTCCATCAGAACGACGACACGCCGGTCAGTCTGCTGGAGATGCGGTTTCACATTCCGGTCAGCGACGGCGGCGATCAGGATTCCGTCGAGGCTTTCCACCAGCGAGTCATGGAGAAGGCATCGGTCATTAGCGTCAGCGGCGACGCTATTGCCATTTTCAGGGAAATTCAGTGCCTCACTCCTCGGTCAGTAAACTACTTTGCAGCTTTTGTAATCTCGACAAATTTTGGTCCGAAATTTCAAGAATAAACTGTGGTAGAGGACAAAAGGAATCTTAAAACAAACAAAAAATAAGTTTCTGTGTGTCGGATTCGGCATTTTTTCGACGAGAATCCGAATCTATGGTTTTCGTTACAAAAAAGTTATTAAGTTACTAATGAACTAATTTTAAAAAAATGTTTTGACACTGCAAATATAATGGAGTAATTATTTTCTGTTTACAGTGGTCGCTACGACATCAAAATATTCCAGTCTTTCTTCCAACTTCACGGAAAGACTTTTGACTACAAAATCCCAATGTCCACGGTGCTTCGGCTCTTTTTGTTGCCTCACAAGGACAGCAGACAAATGTTCTTCGTCGTGTCGCTTGATCCGCCAATCAAACAGGGTCAGACGCGATACCACTACCTGGTTTTGCTGTTCAATCAGGAGGAGGAAACCTCCATTGAACTTCCGTTTTCCGAGTACGTCCGTTAATATGACTAATCTTATTGACATTTCATATGAACGCAGCCACTGCTGCGAGGAACAAAATATGTTTTTTTTACTCAATGCAGTTTGCCAGTTGTGTTCACGAGTCAATATGAAACTCTATGTTTTTAGAAAGGAGCTGAAGGAAAAGTACGAAGACAAACTGCCGAAAGAGTTGTCGGGCCCGACTTACGAGGTTCTCGGCAAAGTAATGAAGGTCATAATCAACAGAAAACTCACAGGTCCCGGAGCTTTCGTCGGGTACGTTTGCACGCTTGCATTTACTCATTTATGTATTTGTTTTTTAAACTCAGTAATAAGAAAAGCGAAAAAAGTGGGTCTTCGGTCCCCGTTAAATGATCCGCAAAAACTAAGATATTTTCGCTTTTATTTCTTAGTCATACGGGAACAGCAGCGGTTGGCTGTTCGTTCAAAGCAGCGGCGGGTTACCTGTATCCTCTGGAACGTGGTTTCATGTACGTTCACAAGCCTCCGGTTCACATACGATTCGAGGAGATAGCGTCAGTGAATTTTGCTCGCGGTGGAGGTTCAACGAGGTCCTTCGACTTCGAAATCGAGCTGACGAGCGGCGTGACGCACACGTTCAGCAGCATCGAGAAGGAAGAATACGGCAAACTCTTTGACTTCATATCGACGAAGAAGTTGCGCGTGAAGAACCGCGGCAAGAACGTGAGTACCAAGATATTCAAACATTTCCCCGAGTTAATCTGTTGACAAAGCCATCGACCGACTTTTCGCTAATCATTGAAATTTGTGCACAGGACAAGCTGACCTACGACAACGATTTCGGCAACAGCGACCAGGAGGACGAGCCGGACGCGTATTTGGCGAGAGTGAAGGCCGAGGCGAAGGAGCGCGACGACGACAATCAGGACTCGGAGGACGAATCCACCGACGAAGACTTCAATCCGAATCAGGACGAGAGCGACGTTGCCGAGGAGTACGACAGCAACGCTGGCTCGACCGACAGCGAGGGCGACGACTCGGACGCGTCGGGCGGAAGCGAGAAGAAGGAGAAGAAAGAGAAGAAGGAGAAGAAGGAGAAGAAGCAGAGGAGCGCCAAGACCGTCGTAAGTTCTCGTTTGTTTCAAGCGCTCTCGATTACCATTCGCGGATAAACTGAAAAGCACTTAACCATTGTCCACGCGATTTTGCAGTCGGAAAAGCCGCGAAGGCAGCGAAAGCCGAAGAAGGATCGCGACGAGAACAAGCCGAAGCGAGCACCGTCGGCTTTCATGCTGTGGCTGAACAGCGCGAGAGAGCAGATAAAATCCGACAACCCTGGATTTTCGGTGACCGATATCGCGAAAAAGGGCGGCGAGTTGTGGAAGGAAATGAAGGACAAATCCGAGTGGGAGGAGAAGGCGGGCAAGCTGAAGAAGGTGTACGAGGCGTCGATGAAGGAATACAAGGCGAGCGGTGGCGCCGAAGCGGCGAAGGAAAAATCCAAGCAGAGCGGGAAATCGGAGAAGAAGAAAGACTCGAAGAAGGAATCTTCGTCGCCGTCCAAGATGGCTGGTGGCGCCTTCAAGAGCAAGGAGTACATCAGCGAGGATAGCAGTAGCGACGACGGTGGCAGTAAGAAATCTAAGGACAAAAAGAAGTCCCGCGACGATGCCGGCGAGAGCAAGGGTAAGAAGGATAAGAAACCGTCGAAGGAGTCGGACGAGGAGGAAGAAGAGGAGGACGAGGAGGACGAGGAAGAGGAAGCGGAGAGCGAAGACAAGAAGGCGCCTAAGAAGGGAGACAAACGGCCAGCACCAGCGGTACGGATTTAAAAAAAATTAATATCCAAGTTCAAGTCTGTTCAGAATTCAAATTCTGTTTTATTTTGTTCTTCTTTCTTTCATCTAAGTGTTCAATTACTATGTGTTTCATATAACTGGCATTGTTGTTATTTTCTTCTCGTCGACTATGGATACAAAATCGAAGCTGACCGATACTTTTTGTGATTACAGGAGGAGAGTAAAAAGAAGAAAGCGAAGAAGGCTTCATCGGACGAGAGCGACGATGATGCTGAGGAGCCCGAAGAGGACACGCCGTCGTCGAGTGATGCCGGGGATAGCGATTAAGCGGTTTCTAAAAAAAAAAATGCTCATTTGTATCCCAAGTGAGTATCGAAGAAATGTGTCCGTGGAGTTCCATGGCGGGAATGAATAGCACGAGAGACGCTGTATAAAGTTTTTCTTCGCTTTATTTCAACATTGATATTTATATGTGTGTAACGAGTTAACGCCGAAAGATTCACAGGTTGAACGACGATGTATTTCTATAGTTTTGATAGGAAATCGACGTGCGAGCAACTACGATTACCTCTCAGTTCATTTTTTTAGATTTTTAAGCTAGATTGTTAACATTTGTTCATCGGTAATAAAAGTAAAAGTGGCGATGCACGGCAGAATTAGTTGTTGCGTTACTCGGAAATGAAATTAATTGATCACTTTTAAAGGTTCATCGGTTCCCCGAAGTGATTTTGAATATCGCTTTTATGCTCGGACAATTCCAAATGGTTCACTGCCACCTTCTCTAGCGAATGTAAAAAAGCTTCAATTAGAGATTACAAAGTAATAAGCATTTATTTTCTTATATACATTATCTACATCAACGTCATATGTACACCAGTCGTACGTGCAAAACAAACAAAATAATGTCCTGAAACTAAACTAATACACTTAATTAAAACTAACTTATCAAAAACTTAAAGATAGAAATAACATTTTAATAAACTATACTTTCGAAAATATCATTGTCAATTGAGTACAGATACGAAAAAAAATGCTCGGTTGAATTATACATCAACAGATGAATACCGAGACTCCATTGCAACATCCACCGTATCCACTGTACATCGACTCATCGCGCCTCAACTTTCGCTCGACCAAACGCTGCCCCCTTGATACTCGCCAAGCGGATCCCAGTCGCTCTTGGCACTCGCGGTCCCCGACTTTTGCTTCCCACTCGCGAAGATCTCCGTAGCCAGAGGCTTCCACACGGTGGAGAAGATAGGATCCTCCGAGAACGGCGTGGCAGTGAAGAACGACGGCGCCGCGTCGGTTTCCGTTTCCGTCGAGGGTATCCAAGGATCCGCGGGCGGCGTGGCGAGCGACGAAATCGGCGAGGGCGATTTGTACGGCGGTGCAGCGGGATTGAGAGGAGACAGCTTGCTCGCCGTTGGACCAGTCTGATTCATTGGCGACGAGTACGGCGTTCGGTCTTCGGGATTCGCAGCGGGCGAGGAAGACGAGTACGCGGGAGGAGGCGAATACGGCGCCGCGGTCGGATTCAGCGGAGCTGACGAATACAGGGGAGGCGGTGTGTTCGTGAAGTACGACGAGTACGGAGGTGGAGGGAGCGGCTTGATCCTCGCAGAGTAAGCCGGAACCGTTGGAGTCGCCCGCAAATGCGATTGTAGGTGAGAAGCCGTGGGCTGCATAGCAAACGCAGGCGTCGAGAAGTCCGCGGGGGGCGGAAGAAACGAGGGCAACGCGGGAGCCGCCGGTAGCCAAGGAGTTGTGGGCAAATAGGGAGGTGGCGAGAGCCACGGCGCCGTTGGACACCAGGGAGCTGGAGGAGGCAAACACGGAGCCATGGGGCCCGATGAAGGGGGAGCCATGGGCAGCCACGTGGCTGAAGGTGAAGACGCAGCCATGGGAAGCCACGTGGCTGAAGGCAACGATGAAGCCACGGGTATCCACGTGGCTGGGGATGAAGGAGCCATGGGCAGCCACGTGGTTGGAGGCGAAGGAGCCACGGGCAGCCAGGCGGCCGGCGGCGAAGGAGCCATCGGTAGCCACGTGGCTTGAGGCAAACAAGGAGCAATGGGAAGAAAGGGGACTGGTGGCAAACAGGGAGTCATGGGAAGCCACGGAGCTGGGGGCAGACGAGGAGCCACGTTCGACGAATGATTGCTGGCTACTCGATAGCCTTGTCGGGCAGATGACAGAAGCTGAGGATTCAACGGATGTATCCATTCGCCTCCGTAGATGTGATGAGGTCTTGAGGTGTTGGTCGGTCCGCAAGGCGTCATTCCGTATCCTCCTCTGTGAGTAGGATTTCTTGTGCGCTGATTGTACGTGGAACGAGTCTCGATGATCGCCTTGTTTTTACATTCCTCGTTCTTGTTGGTGGCTGGAAAGCTCGGGGCTGTTGGTGACGAAGACATTTTTTTGTCCTGAGCGATGACGAGATTTTTTATGTCGATCGGAATTTCCTTGGAGTCGTTCGTTTTCGGGGATTCTTCGACCTCCTTTGTCAGCTCTTTTGTTGGTGTTTCGGCGGGCTCCAAAGCTGAGAGCAGTACACTCTGAGCCTTCGTCGTCTCTTGCGTTTGACTTATCGATTCGGATTGTTCAAGCGCTGTTTCTCCCATTTTCTCGTCAAGATTGGCTCGAAACAAGTGGACCGAGATCTGCAAATACACGAAAATGAATGCGATTAATATTTGGTAAATATCGTAAATGAAAGATATGATTTACATACATCAGGTAGTGGACAAGCAGAGATAATATAGAATTCAAGAATAAATGATAATCTTATAGATTCAAATTTTATTCGCAATACTACCAATTACTACGGAAAATTAGCTCGAAGAGAGATAGTGAAAAACAGACTGTTTGTGGTATAATGATAGTTACGTTCAGGCTCAGCTTTAATTATTAGAATAGAATAACTTTGTTACTTACCACCTTCATTGCCGAATAATGTTGACAGTCGAATTCAGTAGTTCAATGTGATGACAGTGGATCGTTGCTACGTCGAATGCTCTGCAAGTTGATACTGAAGCTTTTTGGGACTTACAGCCCTTTTTGTACCGTTTAGGGATTCAACTACCCCTGCGACGGCGAGGGAGGGGGGAAATGACGACGGTGCGGCACATTCAGGCGAAGCTCTGTGATTGGTTCACTTGCGGCCCGCGTAGGGCTGCGCGTACCCCCCACCACAGCGGCCCTGGCTAGACGGAGCGAAAGCTCAGCTGATGCAGCGCAGCCAGGATAGTAAACACATCTTTATGTAGATTTAACAAAGTTTGTCGTCTATGCTCTGATTACCCGTCATCAGACACCGGAACGAAATAAAATTCGTGCTTTGAAACTTTTTTTTCGTGCAAAATCAACGACCGAAAATAACACCGAACGCTTTACAGCCCCGAGTCCACCGATGAACGCGAAGAAACCGTAAGTAAAATATAAAATAAAGCAAAATATACTATCAATACAGATAAAGAGTATTTACGATTATTTACAATATGAATTTAATAGAGTTTAATTCGTTTTTTTAATGAGGTTATCAGCGGGAAGGAAAATCTATCGAATTCACACAGCAACACAAATGCAAATGAAAGGACAATTTCAATTTTTTTCGTTTATATGTATAAAAAATTGATGTGGGCCGTGGAAAAATTTATTCGAAATTATTGCTGTGTGACGTTAATTGGGTTTAATCTTATTCTCGATCGATCGTTAGTTCGCTCCGCATTCTCTAGAATCGTGAAGCGACGGTGAGAGGCGAGTCGGGTGTTTCGTTAAATGCGCATTCGAGGGCCGACAGGCGTCTCGGGGCTCATGTCCTTCAAGCGGGCGAGTCGAGTGGAATCATCAACGTTGTATTTGTATGGGCTCTTGACGCTCTAGGTGTCGTCCACTTATTATATATATACACGCGGGCAGCATTCGAAGATGTTTATTCAAAATTTGGTAACCGCTGCGGACATCGATGCGTTGGATCCAAGTGTTGCCCAAACAAACGAAAACTGACGCCGGAGTGTCAACAAGAGTGTCGAACTTCTCGATACGCGGCGCCACCCGCCGGTTTGTTCTTTGTGTCGATTGACTCGAGAGTTGGCACGTCCACCGTCGGTTCGACCGCGACAAGCAACAATTCGCATTGTTCTCATCGTGTATCATCTTCGGGGTTTAAAGTTCCACTTTTTTGACGTCCTGACCGTTTAATTTCTCCGAAAACCCTCACCACGAGTGCTACCTGTGGCCCTTGTCCCTGATGCTCTACTGTCTCGCAATTGCCCGCGGACAATCATAAGGTGTTACAATACACCGACCGGTTAATTTGCCCCCGGATAAGTCGACGATGCTTCCGTCTCATAGCGTTTTTCTACCTGCTCGGCGGTGTCAACTTATGTGCGGTCGTGTACGGTGTGCATATAAACCCGGCTGAAATATATTTCTGGCGAAATACTCTGTGTATTGTTCATTTCCAAAAGTATTTCAACTGGTGTATTGAAATAGTTTTGGAATATATATTTACTGTATTTTGATGTAAAAATATTTTGACGCGCGACTGAGATCGCGGAGGGGCAGCGGGTGCGTCAGGCACACCGACGCTCACCGTCGGTGCATTGTTTACCTCGTGAGAGGTTAAGTAGCCATAAAACTATCAGCGGCCAATTTCCACCGACTGACGTCATTGTTCCATTGTCTTTTCGCTTCTGTAAGGATTGGATGGCACATTGTAATAACGGGTACAACCGCGTCAATAGCGGTGTCATCGATTCCGCCGACATTATTGCTTCGGACGAAACTCTTTGGCGTACTCGGTACATTTGAATTGCCCGCTCATTGTTCGACTCGTTCGAACGTCGTTCGCAACCAGACCGGGAGACTCCGGGACAGTAAACACGTCGAACGTAATTTTTTTTTCAGTGTATTTCAACGGCAATTCTCATGCCGTCGCGCTCAACGTAACAATAAATATATTATTATAATAACTAAGTACAGAGTAGACGATATTGAGTTATTTTTGAGTTGACACGATGAAAGAAAAAAAAGGTAGCGCAAGAAAAACGGAACAAAAATCCAACGACACGTTAGATGCTTCGACATAATTTTTTTTTTTATAAAAATAGTCTCGGATTATTATTCTTCTTATTGTTTCTCTTGTTTCCTCCTCGTCCCCGATCTTCGAAATTCCGCGGTGATCGAGGTTGTCGCTTAGTCGACTCGAAAAAATACTATTTTCTCAACTGTTTTTTCATTACTCACGACGATATAGTCGCCTCTGCTAATATAAATACGTCGCTCTCGTTCTAAAAACTCTCGCGGAATGTAACAAGTATATACCATTTTTTTTCTTCTATCGTTTGGATTTACGTGTTCTATATATAATACTTGTATTGTATTTTTCTCTTTTTTTTTCCTCGCGTAATAATAGTATTTTGTAACACATGTTGGTTTCGCTCGAACGTTAGAATAAAGCTTGACACCGTGAAAACGATGATTCTCGGCTTTCACCGGGCTAGGATTACGACGCGCGTCGCTTTTTCGTGCATTCGCGGTCTTCCTTAGTCGATTTTCTGCTACGTTTGACCCTCGAGGCTCTCCACCCCCCTATGGATATCACAATATTAACGAATAGTCGCCAGACCGAAACGATCGCGAGCTATTCACGAATTGTTAATATTTCGGTGAAAAAACATTAGGTAACTATTCATAAATTTATATAATATATAATATATATTATTTATGTATAATCTATGTATCGTTATTCTTCTTTTTATATATATATTTTTTTAATTGTTTTTCCAGTGCATTCTAAAATCTGTGTTTTGTCCTCCGATATATTTAATTTTTCTGGTCTCTTCGATGAAAATACTATTTATATATATTGAATCTAACGTTTGGAAAAACGGATTACGGGGCAGCGATCTGTGTTCCACTTTTGTCATTAGTGTAATTTTAGAAAGATTTTTGATTGAAAAAGAATTACGGTCAGCAGAAGTTGTTGATAATCACGCGAGAACATTTTATTACGAAAAATCTGAGAAACAGCAAAACTCAAAATTCCAGTTGAAAACTGTAAAAAATTCTGAAATTCAAGAAATATATCCGTTAAGAAATAATCCGTTCTTTATTTTAGTTCAACCGATTTTTTAACGTTACCCCTCAAATTTTCGTCGTATCTTTAATCCGTTCTCCCAATCGCTTAATATCAGGCAGGAAAATCAGGAAATTCACGAGCTTTCGTCGATCGGCAGCTTATGTGCGCGTGGCAAACGCGAGATTACAAGGGCAATCTTTTGAAATCTTGTGAAACAGCACGCGGCGAAATACATTTTAACGGATCGCAGGCGTTGTTCAGGGTGGCCACTGAATCTCGAGCACGAAATCCCCATTTTCTACATTCATAATTTAAGAACATATTTTAAATACCACAGCCTCGCGCACGGAAAAAATGTTAAAATTAGATCGACTTTGTTTCTTTGAGCTGTAAAACGATTAACAGTACGTAAATCATTTTCAAAAATTGTTTATATTCTCCATATATTGAAAAAAAAAAATCTTTTTCAGATTTTCTAATTTTCTAGATTGAGCGGCCACTCTGCTTCTAATGAAAGCGGAAAACAAAAAGAAAAATCCAAAGAAAAGCCTGAATCGTGTTCGTGGAAGACGGTGAGCGAACATTCGCTATAACTTTCCATTGCAGCCGTCGCCCGAGACGGGCGCGCTCGGTTCGTCGCGTTGATTAGTAAAAAATAAATTAAGTATTAAAGGCGGTTAGGGCAGGGCGATGCGTAGCGTCTCTCGTCTTCCCTTTCTCCGATCTCTCTCGTCGGCAATATCTTCCTTTCCTCTTACGCTAATATTTGTAAACTTCCTTAGCAGAGATTGTCTTTTTATTTTAGATTTCCCGTTCGAGAGGTCCCACGTTAAGGTCGTGTCTGTTCGACTCTCGGCCGAATCCCTGAAGAAAAAAATGATTGCAACCACCAAAATAGCATGGGAAATTCATAGTCTCCAATAGTGACTGTTTCATCTCAATAGTATTTTGGCCGCTTCAAACACATTTTTTTCTGTTCACTGTAAAACAAAATTTGCCTGAAATTTAACGTACCGGTAGATACTGAACGTTTTTCACACGCAAACTGGTATGTTACATACAACATTCAAGTGTCATGTAAAATTACAATTCTTTAATATTAGATATGCAAATTTCTAACAAATGTTCAAACTTTACAAACTCTTTCACGTACTTCAATTTTACATCGCACTTGTATTCTTCAACCCTTCCTGGTCACACTATCGTAGAATTGCATGTTAAATAACTATTGTAAATTTTACCCAGAGTGATCACGAAGGGTTGAATTCAATTTGCCAGTCTACGAGTGAAAAAATTCAAACCGGTGCCGCTATTTACCAGCGAATTTTTGTCAACAGCCACCGCAAGGGATACTACGCGTTCCTCTTGCGAAGCCAAAGTCCCAGCATCGCGTGCAAGACTCTCCGAAGCCGCAGATATCGCCACAACGTGAACGCGAGCACGATTATCGCCAAGTGTCGTGCCGCAGTCGGTCGCAGCAGGGCGGACGATCAGCCGAACAGGTTCGTCACGAGGGAGTTGAAGCCGTTGCTTATCGAGGAGAAGATGCCGTTGTTCGGGTCGGACGCGGTGTTGGCGCCGGAGCTCGGACGAAAGTGAAGCGTGTAGTCGCGATGCGGATAAGGACGGGATCCAGCGTTTCCGGCGTAGTTGGCACCGCCCGGGCCCGCCGCACCATCGCCGTCGTCTTGTCGCTGTTGTGCAGAGAAGACAAAAAAAAATACATCAATGACGTCACAATATTCGCCGAAGAAATCGTTGATAGACCAGCAGAGGCGCAGAGCGAGAAAAACAAACATCGATGCAGACAGAACATGACGCTAGAAAACGATGACGACAGTAATCGTTACGTGAGGTGAGCGACACTTCATCTAAGTACTGAGTTCTGTTGTCACCGCGTTAAGGTTTTTCGACAACTTAGTGTATACCAATTTTTTTAAATTGATGAATCCGTAAAGGAGGTGAAGTTAATTAATTAACGTCTATAGCCGATTAGCCATCGACTTTATATTTTATATATTTGCCTAGAATCGATGAAGTCCTTCCACAATTTAAAAATCAAAATTAAACACTTTTTTCATCTGCTGTATTTTTAAACTGAGGTTTAGAGATTTAAAGATTTAGAGACTTAGAATACTTAGATGACATTTAATGTACGGGGGAAAAGTTCGAAATAGCTGGAAAGGTATAATTAAAATGCGAATTGACAATATGCGAAAGCAGAGCGTAGAGCGATTAGCGGGTCGAATTGGCTCGTCCTTCCCTCTCTCTTTCTCTTTAGCGATTGATGACGCAATGACGAATGTGTATTGTCGCGTGAGGACATTACTTGCGAGCTTTGCAACAGCTGGAGCACCTTGAACGTATCGCCGTGGGATTATATCAACGTGGCTGACCAGCTGTGCTCCCGTGGGGTCAGAAGCTCTAGCTGAGAATGCGGGACTGAGATAGAGAGACTATCGATCTCTCGTGGCGACAATATTTTTAACCATGCAGAATAGGAGCACCGCAGTCTGTCGTCCCGGTGTCTCCACTCGCTCGAGAGTCACATCGCGTAATACCGTGGAAGTTTACAAAAAAAAAAAAAAAAAAATGTATCGCCTGCAAGTTAAAAAAAGAGATACATTTTTTGAAAATGATTTTTTAATTATTACACCTTTGAAAAATTATTTTCAAATAATTAACCGACTGAATTTAAAAATAATTATATCGCTGAAAGATTTTTTCGTTGTTATAATAATAATAATAATTATTATTATTGTTATTATTATTCTCGACTCAAAAATAATTACAACCATCGCAAAAATTGTAACCATTACGCAACAGGCGTACATGTAATTTTTATGATTTCTATCGTTGTAAAAAAATCGAAGCACTGAGGGTTGAAAAAGAAGAAGGAAGAGTAAATGCGCGATAGCGGGAAGATTCCAAAGTTTTTGCAAGTTTTGCCACAGTCGGCTTAGCTTCAAACAATCGACAAACTTTGGCGGAAAGGGAGGGGGGGGGGCAACTGGAGTGCACTTCTGTGTGCAGCACAGACTGGCGACAGGGGCGTCTGCATATATTCGCTAATTGGGGTCGGCCGTCGTCGCGATTAATTAACCGCGGTATATCTATCCGGGAACAGGGGACCTGAATTCTCGGCATCTCCTTCTTCAACCCTCTCTCGTCCTCTGACGGCCGGTTTGATAATAGCACGACCGCAAACGTCGATATGACGAATTATCCCCTTTCGGCTAAATGCCAGTTCGATTTTAAAAGGTCTTTGGATTGAGCGAAAATACCGTGAAAAAATGGTTATGTCAGTCGGGCCCGGAATAGAGCGATCCATTTTAAGTAGCAAACGAGATATAAATGGTCCGTTGAAAAAATAACTATTTTTTATGCCAAAAATAGAAATTATCTGATTTCAAATATAATTAAGATTGGTGGAAGACAACTATTTTTTCGGACTTTGCAAAAGTGTCACAACGACAAACCTTGTCATCTCTTTATCAGTGAAACGAAAAATATAATTCAACACAATAATCGTACACTATGTAAAATGTATAGTGCAAAAATGAGTTATAATAAATGTACTTTCATCAGAATTAGGTTTCGATGGACCGCTAAATTAAATTAAATTATGTAACTATCGTTTAAGAATTTATAAACCGTCATAAATTCTGTATTAAACTCGTTAAAAACAGTATTGCTTAATTTTGAAGCACTGCGACAGTACTAAAGGATAGTATATTAAATTTAATGTATCGGTTTATCCATAAAAACTTTCGACATAGTGATATTAATTTTCCGAACATATTTAACATTGCAATAGAGGACATTATGAATTCCCATACAGAGCCGAATTTAATACTCGATAACGTCCGGCGCTGTACGTGAATTGGTATAGTGTCCTCTATTACACTGTTAAACATGTTCGGAAAATTAATATGCGTTCTCGATACGGCTTTAGTCTCCACGATTTTCATCCCTCTATTTCGGTAGCGCGACCGCGTCGAATTTAATCAGGAATATAGCTTCCACCACTCGCAGTGGCCCACGTATAATTATTACGTCCATAAATAGACGCCGCAGCGTCGAATCTACGTCCAGCCGGGATACGTGAAAATAGACCGGTTAACACATTTTCCAATGACGTCTCTAACACCGGGATTGTAATTCGCATTTGAGATTCAATTATGTTCCATCCAAACTATTTGACAGACCAAAATACGTTTCGTAAATGTTTTGAGATTAATTAAAGTATTTATCACTAAAACGTTTGTCCTTCGGCAAAATTGTAGGTTTAATCAAATATTGTTTTATTTGCAAAAACATCTTTAGATTCGGCAAATTCGGAAAGGGGTGAAATTTTGATCAATATAATATTTTTGTATTCTCTGCACTATTTAAAAAACTGCCCTATGTCCTCATTATCAATCAATTCGATCCACATATTCATTTCAATAAATGATCCAAAACTAACGATTTCAATCCAGTTGGATCCACGGATTTATTGAAATATTTGTATATCATTGCACGCACACAAAAAAGTCCATAAAACGTGATAATTCGACATGTACTTTTTCAATCTCAATCGAACAAGAGCTCAAAAAACTAGATATATATATATACTACCGTCTCGGCTGTGACGTAATATGAATAAATGCCCATTTTAAATCCGACGATATCGGAGCTTTTTTATAGAGCGAATATTTTTCTCTGGTTTTATGCGAATATCCGAGCTTATCAGTAGACCGAGTGTGTCCACGGTCGAGTGACCCGGGTAAATGGAGAAGCGAGAATAGATGGTGAGGTCTGGTGGGAAGATAGATAGAGCGTGGGAGGGAGGGAGGGAGTGAGGGACGAAAGGAGAGAGAGAGAGAGCGAGAGGGCTGAAATGATGGCTCGAGATCGTCCCATTTACGGCAAAGCGAGGCTGACCCTTTGGCAAAGCTGGCGCGAAATTGCACGGGCTCTGGTCCATTTTGCCCCCCCCCCCCCCCCGCCCTCCCCCTGCGCGCTGTTTCATCGCGCAATCGTTCACGCTTGGCAACCCTCGACGCTCGGTGAGCCCTCTTAACCCTCGGCGATTCTCTCTATCTCAAGACGCGATTATCGTTCCAACGCGAACACGATAATTCCCACCAAGTACGAAGTGATCGTCTCGTGGAGCGCGAGACCGACTCCTCGCCTAAAATTGCATCTTTCCTCGAGCTTCAGCTATACAATGCGCTCGTTATTGCGGATGCACAATACACATATAAAAAGACAACGAAATAAAACAGTTTTAGTAACTCAGCGGCGGCAATGTCAACAGCAGCAGCAGCAGCGGCAGCAGCAGCAGCAGCAGCAGCAGCAGCGATAGCACACGAAGCAACAGCGATTATTACATAATAATACACGCAGCAACAATCAATTATCGTTTGGAATTCGGCAACAGTCCCACGCATCGTCGAATTTTTAACAAAATGTGATGTCGTAGTCGAAATTATTCATTCACTTAGGAACTGTGCAAACGGCTGCGGTGCAGTGGAGATGAATTCTAAAAAAAAATCTTACAGCTCGTGAAAATCACTTCTCGACGGGAGGGAATAATAAATATTTAATCAAGGATTTGCGGAAAAATCGGTTAAAAGGATCGTGGAAATCCCGACGATTTTTTTCCTCACTTTGCGGCTAAGAAAAAAATTCGTAAAATACGAAAAATCCCGCACCAAATCATCGCGTTTTTAATTAAAGTATTTTTTGCATTATACAGTAATCGGATTCCCGGAAGTTCTCATTTGATACATTCTGACACCGGCAGTAAAAATACAAAACAAAAAAATATCTTGAAAATAAAAAAAAAACATCTTCGTCAATGAATCAACATTTTTTTAAATAAATGATAATACGTTATTAAAAAAAATGCATCACTCACGTTTCCAAACACAATTCCCGATTCGTGGTATTTTGTCCCCTAGGCAAAAATCGCCAAAATCACAAAACCCGCATCTTCCTCCGAGCGAGCGTAAGGGACTTTGATTCGCGATACGAGAGACCGCGCTCGACGCACCACACCACATTTCCCCCGTGACAATACATCACCTCGCTGAATACTTACTTATCATTTACTCGTGACATTATTTCGACAAGCCAACAAATTAAATAGGATCTAGCTGTGGTATCGTGTTGTCGTTGTTGTTGTTGTTGTTGTAGTTGTTGTTGTTGTTGTCGTGCACTCGGACTGGCCGAGGATCGGGTGGACGTGATTTACATCAAGAGAGCGAGAGGATCGAGGGGTAATCGACAGAAGAACAAAAAAGGAAATTCGTGCCTGGTGGAGACTATAAAGAATAATACGTAATGTGCAGAGATATTGTGGAGGGGAAAGCGAGTCGCGTCGATAATTAGGAACTGGGAAAGACGATGGAATCGGTGGGTCCGAGATCCTGTACCGGGTAGTACCCGTGATCGTCCACGGGTCTGACGCCTCCACCCGGGGTCTTTCGATTCCGGTTTGACCCACTGCCGCCGCTTATATCGGCGCTCTTACTCGCTTGTGTTACGAAGTGTTGCTGCTGTCCCGAACCGGTGTTAACACCCGACAATCCGCCCCAACCTGCGGCCACGCGACTATCTTCCCAATTCTGAAAACCCAACACCCTTCACACTAAACGGAGCTGCAACCCGCGCTCGTTCGACGTCCCCGCGGTGGCTCGTCAAGTTTTTTTTTTTGTTTTTTTTTCACGCTCGTTGGAATATTTACAACAGAGGAAAAAGTCGACCGGGACAATTGCGTCGTATTCGCAATTATTTCAACGGAGTCCTTCGACTGTCATTTTATTTGCCTTCTTCAAATGACGAAACCCGAGATCGGTGTGAGTCACCGATTTTTTTATCCGGCAATCCGAGCCGGCTCAAGTGGAGTCGTTAAACGCGTTTTTACCTCGACGAGGAACGAAGATCCCCGGACGTTCGGGTCGATGAAAAAAATAGAACGGGTCTTTTTTTTTTTCATCGACCTTGCGCCACATTTTTACAATCGTTTCTGCGGATTTGCGTTGCTGCCGCGAATTCGTCACTGCGAAATGGGGTTTGCAACGCAAATTTGCACGGGCGAATCGATCTTCGTCGCTGTCGATTGATACGTGTTGAAACTTTGTTGAAACAATGCACAGTACGTGATTTACTTTGCGCTCCAAATTGCACCTACCGAAAGGCTTTTTTCGGGTTTCCCGATACGAAGGAAACGATTGAGATTCGAAGGTGGGAAGACGTTTTTTTGCTCCCAATGAGAGTCGAAGGGCCGAAGTGACGACTCGCAAGTTAAAGCTATGGAAATTTGCTTCGAAAAGCTCCGAAGGGACTCACCTTGGTCGCGTGAAGCGTCACGTTCAGCAGAGTCGGATGCTGCTCAATAACCATGAACTCGACTTCCCGCGGCGCGTAACCATTAGCATAAACCTGAGGACAGACCAGAAGTGAGAAAGCTTCTATTAGAATTAGAGACGGTCAGTGGGACGAGGGGAAAAAATTAACGGAAGGACAAATCGTGTCGCGGCTCGGCTAACGACCGCCAAATATACAACAAATGCCGCAGGCTCGGAATATCAATGAGGCCCGCAGTTGCGTTTAAAAATACGAGTCAAGGACGCGACGCGAGTGTCTACACCGGCGAGGAGACCGGAGTCGTAAACCCTCATTACTTGGGAAATAAATGTTACAGTATAGTCTGTTTTGCAGGTGCGGTTTAATAGTAATAACCTGCGGCGATTATGAAATGACGTATGAACTTTTAAATAGCTGCATAGACACCTCGATAAAAAAAAAAATTGCGATCAATCGCGAAAAAATGGAAGCGGTTCTCCATTACTTTCGCAATACATTAACCGCATTTCTCATTTTTTTTCTAGGAAATTACCATGCAATTTGATTGAGAATAAATATTCTTTGCAACCATTAAAAAATATACACATTATATTATAATTGCCCATGATACTATTATTATTAACTAATAATTATATTCTAAGGTGGGGTTAAACGGAATTTGAATGGTGGTAGGGGTTTGTAAAAGGCAATTACCGTACATTGGAATAAGAATTTAGGTTTGAATTAAGAATTATAAAGCCAATTGTACCATCAACTTTTGTTTCTAGAAGATTTAGGAATTTACAACTCTGGAGGAGACCGACCCGAGTGTCGAACGTGGAAATCCATGAGCGATCGGTCGAACGTACCTCGATTTTGTAGAGTCCGGGCAGAAGGATCCTCCAGAACTCGCCATACTTGGTCGTGAGGAAGCTGATGTCACGCGACTTGATTTTCACCGACGCCCGCTCGACGGGATTGCCGTTCTCGTCGATCACGAATCCGTGGACACCGCGATGCGCCTCGGCGAGGAATTTGATCAAGGCCTGGACAGGAGAACCGGCAATTAGCAACGGTGTGAATGTAAAGGCCGTAAACGATGAGAACCGGTTTTTGTCGCGCCAAGTTGTGTGTCAATAGGGGCCTCGTTGGACTCCGGTAAAAACATGTTTTTGAAATTATTCTTTCGAATATGTTTTATACAGAAAATATTTGTAGTAAACCAAATTTAATATAAATAATATTTTAGATACAAAGAGTTGTGGGATGTCTCAAATTCTACGCGGTGGTTTCTTTTTCAAGGTCTTCTTTCGTGTATTGCCGTGTTTAGGAAACTTGTAATTAATTATATCGGAATCCTAAAAACTGCAGTCCCAACCACGATGCAGGCGAAAGTTATCTTCCGTTTGGTAATCGAACGATGGACGATCAAAATTGGGATCGTTGAGCAAGAGTTAATAAAACAACATCCGTATTTTTGCGTGAAAATCGATTCATCGTGTTTGCCACATTTCACAAATAACTATTTTTCAAAGCGACCTCAATTTGGATTAACAAATTCTGAAGAAGATTCTGCAAGATTCACCTTTTTTGTTGCAATATGAAAATATAATTGACTCTATCAGAATTATGACGATGATACTTTTCAGGCGAAAAAATCTGCTGAAAGATGAGTTTGAACTTTCATATGAGCTTTCGTAACATTATTTTTTCTCGTTGGTGCTGTGGAGGTATCTGTATCTTCTCACCACACGGTTCTCGTCCCAATAGTGCGGCAGATCCTCAGCCGGTGGGTACTTGCAGCACGAGAGCTCGAGGGTGATCTCCATGCATCCGTTCCAAACGTAGTTGAAGTCTTGCATGCCACCGGTCAGGGGATACCACTCGGCGCCGTTCGTTATGCCGTTTTTAAAGCCGGGCTGGGAGGCCGAGCACGCAGCACCGCGATGCATTGACCCGTGATTCTGTGAGTAGGTGAGCGACAAATGACGGAACACATCGTCGTCCGGCGATATACTCGGCGTCGACGAGTAACTCTGGAACACTATTGTGCGCCGCGAGCGACGCAGTCAAAATACAATGCATAACCGGCTTGAAACAGCAAACAAAATATAAACTTAGGACGAAATTAAATGTTTTGGGCTTGGGCAGATTTTTTCAAAATACGTACTTTTCAATTCAATACTTTGTCTATTATAGACTTTTTTTCAAACTGAAAATATAACGCATAATCGGCTTGAAACAGCAAATAAAATATAATCTTAAAACGGAATTAAATTTATCGTGCTTGGGCAGATTTTCTCCAAATACGTACTTTTCAATTCTACACTTTGTCTACTATAGGTTTTTTTTTTTTTTTTCAAACTGAAAATATAATGCATAATCGGCTTGAAACAGCAAACAAAATATAATCTTAAAACGGAATTAAATTTCTCGTGCTTGGGCAGGTTTTCTCATTAAGCTTGAAACGTTGAAAAAGTGAAGCTTTAAAAGAAATTGCAGCTCGAAAGGTGTTTACGAAAAAAAATTAAACTTACTAATAACTATAAAAGTGGTTTTTACGAACAGTAGAAAACAAAAATAGGGTTGCACGAAAATGGCACCGAAGCCACAACCGCTAAATTTGTCAATAGAATAAAAGTCTCCGATGGTCGCTGTAAAGACTATGGATGAAATGAAACATTTTGAGGACGTGGTTTACCTGCGCACAATGGTGCCGATCGGCAGATTCCTGACAGCGTGAAATATAATTGAAACAACAGATAGAGTCTCGTTCTATGCAAAGACAAAATGAGCGATGCACGCGTCGCTGCTTTTGGATAATAAAGATCGGTTTTAAAAATGTTTTCGGGACCTTTTATCCGGGATTCTAAACATCCATCGTCACGGAACTGAATGACCGAAGAGCGGGTGAAAGCGAATCCGCATTGCCGCGAATTCCGCGAAGGCCGGTTTTCACTTTGGTTCTCAGTAAAATAGGGAGCAACAACGGAGTGTACGTCATTCGATCGAAGCGGGAAATCCCCGGTGGGCAGCGTCAACCGGATTCGAACGGGGGGAAAAATAGTCGGAACCTATTGTCCAATGTCACAGGAACCCGGTATCGCGCTTTCTAATGATTTTAATACCGGGACTTTCGACCGGACGTAGTTAAACACGGTTTTCGGTTAACAATAACCGAAGCATATTTTTTGCCTGTTTCTATCGTTGACCTCGAGTGAAGCGCCGTGTCGCTTGTTTCCCAGGAAACACAAAGAGGTAATTAAACTTCGTGTACCTTGGTCCGTTTATATTTTTCAGCGGATCCACTATACTTTTTGTGGAAAATTTTCGAACTCTTCAAACAGATCATAACGTTTTTTTTAATACTTCAAAGGCATCGTAAAGCTTTTTTAAAATACTTCAAAGCCATCGTAAAGCTTTTTAAAAATACTTCAAACGCATCATAAAGCTTTTAAAAAATACTTCAAACACATCGTAGAGCTTTTTAAAAATACTTGAAACGCATCGTAAAGCTTTTTTTTAATACTTCAAATGCATCATGAAGTTTTTTTTAATACTTCAAACGCATCATAAGGCTTTTAGAAAATACTTCAAACGCATCATAAGGCTTTTAGAAAATACTTCAAACGCAACATAACGCTTTTTGAAAATACTTCGAACCGGAAAAGACGATCCGGTTCGATCCTTACACTCAGAAAAATTGTGTAAGTTCAGATAACTAAAAGTGGCAATTATCAATTTTTCGTGCATGCTCTTATTTTTATACTTTTCGATAATTAGTGAATGAATATGATAACTGCGACAGGGTAACCGTAACTTGAATAATAGTTACTAAAACTATACAAAATAATTGTCACTTTATAGTTACCAATACTAGATTTTTCTCTCAGTGTGAGATATAATGCACAAAAAAAAAGAAAAAAAATATTATCTACTCGCGGCAGGAAAGAAATACTTACGCGAGTTTGGCGTGTTATCGAAAGGATAACTAGCGACTAATGCACCACCGTGGAGGCTACCGGAAAGCACGAATTGTATCTTGGAGACCCATTCCTTGACGGCTTCGGTTTCCGGCTGGCTCTTCTTGTTGTTCTGCTTGAAGTAATCCGGGAAATTGCGGTTGAGGTCGAAGCCACGAGCGTTGTAACGTCCCTGGCCACCCTCGCATGAACCCTCCTTCGAGACCTCGAAGCCGTCCGGATTCATCGACGGCAAAATGTGAATTCGTGTGTTGTCCAGCAACCACGTTATGTAGGGATCGCTGCCGTATTTTGTGACCAACAACTGAAACAATCGTACGATTATGGATTAACGCGAATTCGAAAATAAAAGAAATGTAATTTCGTCGGTTTATATATATTATTTATTTTTAAAAATCGCAGATCGCTCATTCTGGTCGATCTGAGTTCGACTCCTCAGCTCTTAGATGTGATTCACGATTTTCTAAACTCCAAAACGCGCTCAAATTCTTCAGCATATTTTCCTCGCTTAGTTATTTAACTAAGCGTAGTTATTTAACTTCGATTAAATTATAAAAAAAAATGTACTCGAATTATTTTTATTGTCTCACCAATCGATTCGTTACTTTTCTTTCAGTAACGACAATTGACGTCAATTATCGAAAAACATTTGAAACTCGAGCTCGCGACATTAGCCAGGTCTACCCGAAGAATCAAATTAACCGATACAAAATTCGCATTCCCACGACGGCATCCTGCGATTAGATTGCTAGAGTTGCACGTGTCTCCTGGTCACGCGAGGAACGGAGCGACTGGACGATTAAACCGCTTCTGCAGCTACGTCGAACTTTCGTTGATTAGTACGCAATGATTCATCGTTAATAATTCCGCTTGCGAATTAAATTCGATATAGGTACTCGGGTTGTGTAACGTAAAATCAATTATAGATACGTGACGCCCCCCTTTATGTATATATAGATATGGGCTTCAAAGGTAAATTTATACTAGAATACATAACGACTACCAACTATGTTTACGAACTTCGTTGGCACAACCCCAGTTATAATAATTGCTCAGAGTTATGCATAGTGTATGTACATCTTTTTAGCTCTTCTTCTCGTCCCATTATTCCGACGGATGTAAAAGTCCAGCGCCAAGTTTCCTATTTCTTTTTCTCCGCTTTTTTCTCTCTTCTTTTCCGAAACAAAGAGATCTCTCGTCTATTCTACCTGCGCCAGCGGCTTGCGCCGTTCGTTACCACGAAAGTGTCGCACGAGCCTCTAAGGTAGATGGCCGACACAATTTCCGCAAACCTACGCACCGGATCTCTTGATACAGACGTAAACACGACGATTTTGAGATGAAAGACAATTCCTACCTTCCAGCCTGTGACTCGAATAATTATGCAATGAGAGAGAGGAATGAAATTACCGTGGTGGTAGATTTTATATTGATTCGATGAGAGTAATAACAACCCAACTAATTTTAGGCAACAGATTATTCAAGAGAACCAATAAAACATTTAACAACGTCGTTGAAAAAAAAGATCTCGCATTTTCATTATAAGTATTGTTGTCGAATTATTCGTTCTCTGATTGGCTGTCGGTTTGCCTGCAACGAGCTGTTTTATTTTATAGTACATTTTGTAAAAAATCATAGATCCGACTCCGGATCGAAAATTGCAGAAATCGACCTCAGAAATAATTTTTTTTTTTTTTTTTTCAAGTGTGGTATATTATAAAGTATTAATTTTTTTACAACAATGTTTTTTTCAGAGTGGTGTTATTGTATTTTGGCAGATCTCGGGCGGGCGAAATTTGAAGTTTTGTTAAGGTTATTTCGGAAACGATGTCAGGGCGCGCGTGTGGGCTAATATTATTATATTTCCAGAAAGAAAAAAATCATTTTACGCGTTTTTTTCGCCGAATTTCCGATTTTTCGGAAAAACAATGGTGTTTTTCGGAATCAGCGGGAAATTTCTCATCGGTTATGGTTTTCAAATTTTACGAAATACATTTTTTGAAATTATTTTCAAATTGGAAACTTTTTTTGCATCAACTGAAGAGCGCATACGGGCTAGTAATAACAAATTTATTAAGCCAGAGAAATTTAATAAATCTCCTACCCGGAAAGGCGGGCATTTCAAACACTCGTTGTTTTCTTTTCACGGTTTACAAGCAAGCGCCACGAAACGCGACGATATTTTCTCTCCGAGGGAGATCCACGTGGACTGTGCACACGATCACGGTCATGGTAATAACAATGTAGTCCAGCGTTGCGGAACGATGTTACAGGCGTTACAATACAACGGCGCAGCCGACGGCACGCAGAAGCGTTCGAGCGACTTCCCGCGCTCGAGTGAGTCCCAATGACCCGCGAAACTAAGCGAATATCTCGTGGATCCAGCTTGTTTACCATTACAAAATCGCGGCCGCCTCGCCGCGACTGCGATATAGGTCAACAACGAAAATCGATTAAGTATTTTTGTTTCCACGTACCGAAAATAACGGCGATTTGCGCTCTTTTTTTGGCTGTTGAGCGACTTTTACCAAAAATGCGGTACGATTTTTTCGATCGTTTCCGCAAATCTCTGCGTTAAATCGGATGCATCCAAAAATAGATATTTCAAATAACCGTAAGTCCCAAAAGTTTGCAACAACAAATTGCAAAAACTCTTATTTTTATTTTGTTGTAATTTTACTCGTTATTTTTTGTTGGCTTTTTTATTGGAAGCCTGATTTTTTAAAAATCATCGACGCTACGTTCGGAATTTCCAGCATTTTTTCACCGATAAATAAGAAAAACGTGAGAGGGAAAATGTGCAAGTAGTCATTCCACGTAGTCGGAAAACGTCATCGCCGTAAAAGTATTTATCACAAAGTAGCAACCAAAAGTAGTGACAACTCACGTGGATAAGATGCAGCATTAATTCTCGGCCAACTGCTTCGTTTCCGTGAATGTTGGCGACGTACTTGACGTCGGGTTTACCAATCATGTGCTCGTAAGGCGAGGACGACACGACCATTACCCACAAGTCACGTCCTGATTTAATCGAAAAAACGGAATAGCATTAGAAAACAAAAGAGCGAACGTCTAACGTTAAATCGTGACGTAGGGTAGACGCAATCGGACATAAAAAAATTAGATTACAGAATAAAGAAAAAAAATGTTCACATTTTCTTTACACCCTATCGGAATTAGCTCAAACAAATTTCGCAAAGAAATAAAATTACAAAAATCGTAAAATCACGCAAACAATTCACGAACATCAATTGACGACGAAAGTTGACTATCAATTGAAGGAACAAAAGTTGCAGCGTGACTGGAATATTTTTAATTAATTGACCTTATTAATTCCATATTACGCCGATGGATATTCGATGAAAATAAGAATAACGTTCAGAGACTCCGGTCCGCGTCGATTTTTACCTTTGACAGACTTTCCTATCGAGTACAGGGCAGTGAGATTCTGAAATCGCAGTGATGTGGCCCTGAGAAATCGGCTCATATGCTCGTAATTGTGGTACTTGAACTCGATGTTGTAAGGCTCGTCGTAAATTGAATAGCGCGAGTTGTAGTGCCTGGCGATGTCGCCATCCTGGGCTATGGGCTCCTGGGAAATAGCGACGCCGGCGGCGACGCCGAGGAGGCAGCAGCACAGGGCGAGCATCGCCGGAGTCGAGACCTTGGTCAGCATCTGATAAAAACAAAACAAAAGGGGGCAAAAATGTTAATAAGATAATTTTCAAAGAGCACGAGAAACGCGTGAGATGCAGCGAAGAAACCGAGTTGGATGGACGGTAGAACGGAGAGGAAAAAAAATGGGTGAAGAAACAGTTGAGAATCGCTGCGTGGGCCGGTTTCTTTCGTTCGAACCGTTAGGAACTGAACGGCTGAGCTATTAGAGTCCCGTTCGTAATCTCGGAACCTACGGAAGGCCCAACCAGCCTCTCTGCATACCTTCGACGTAATCCGTATCGATAATTCAACGACGAAATAAACTGCAAATTACGCTCGGCAACAACCGTTGTGTCGGAAGTCAGATTTGTGATCTCGGAACCTACGGGAGATCCCCAAGGAAATAAAGAAAATATATTTTTATATATTCTCTATCTTTATTTATTTATCGTTATTTTATGATTTCTATCTTTTGATATACAACTTTCGGCCGATATATATAATTTTATGTAATTCATGTATCTTGAATATACTTTATTTCCGTAGCGGGGCCCAAATGGGCACCTCGCGTAGCTTCGATATCATTGCAATGGATAATTCAATGTCAAAATAAACTAAAAATTATTCTCGGCAAGTTCCATTGTTTCGGAAATTGTGCTAGGTGAATCTACGTCAGTTGCTGAGCAAATCGTGACGACTTCATTGCTGAATAGCCGCAGCTGGTCGCTTTGTCGACCGTAAATGGATCGTAAAAAAATTTACATGGAATTTACTGTACCAGTAACCTTGAATTTTTCTAGTCGTAAACGAGTACATTGAGTCCATTCTAATTGATATTGACAAGTACAGGTTCTCCCGTAAAATATACGCGAGTCACAAAATTCACTGTCTTGATTTCAAAATTTTCAATGCACGACCCACAATTTCCTGGTCCCATGAATCATAGTTTTTGGGAATTTCAATCAGCGCCCGGTGCATCAAATTTGCAATCCCAAACAATTACGAATTATTATTTTAGTCGTAAATTATAATTTTTCTAGTCATAAATGAGTACATTGAGTCCATTCTAATTGATATTGATAATTACAGGTCCTCCCGTAAAATATACGTGAGTCACAAAATCCACTATCTTCATTTCAAAATTTTCAATGCACGATCCACAATTTCCTCGTCCCATGAATCATAGTTTTTGGGAATTTCAATCAGCGCCCGGTGCATCAAGTTTGCAATCCCAAAGAATTACGAGCAAAACATTCTTATCCGACTGTTCAATTATTTTCACTTCACCTACTGCCGCCAGCTGTGACTTTCACCAGGCGCAACTGACTCACAAGTGATATTTGGTATTCATCGCTGTCGAACGACAGCAAAACAGTCCGGTCGCCAACCGTTGAAAAGTTTTTTTTCTCCCCAATGTCATTAAAACGCCGCGTGATATTGTCTGCACGTCGTCTACCCGGTCTGTTTGTTTCTTTATTTCGCGTTTTCTTCTTTTTTTTCCCCCCGCTGTATATTTTTCCTCTCAATTCTTTGCAGCTCGCCTTTTTCTTCTTCGTAGAGGCGAACCGGGTTTTTCGAGTATTTTTCCCGCGCTTTGAAAGTGCATTCGAGTGCGCGGGGAGAGAAAAGGAGGCGAGAAAAACGCGAGCAAAAGGGGAATCGGACAAATCCGACGGGCTCCATTTATTTTTCCTTGTGTACACGAGAGATAGTGCGTTCTCTCGTGGGCGCTTTCGCCACCGCTAAGCACCGAAGAGCATAGCGCCGCGGTAAATGCTTTGAAAAGCGGCTCTTCCAAAGGAGGCGAGCGCGCTACGCTCGAAGCATCGGGTCGCCTCTCACCCTTCCGACTGGCTATCGTCCAAAGGGCGACGGCGGCTCCGATGCCTCTCGCTCCCTCTTTCCCTCGATAATCCGTTGGCTCGGCCACCGCAAAGCTCCCACTTAATACACTGTAACGGTGGCGATATCTCTTCCTCCTCTTCCGCCCTGTAACACGTGCAAAACACGACGCGGACGAATACCGTATAAATTGCCAGACGCGAGTCGCATGTTCAGCGATATCACGCGAATACGACCCGAATCCCGATTATTAGCATACGCGATTTTCGAGTTTACCCTCAGAGAGTTACATTTTTTTTATTCTCATTTAAAAAATAAAAATTGTTAATTTCATTTTTGCTAGCTTTTGAGTATTATTTTAATTCTGATGAATTAGACCTTTGTACTCCGTTTTTCGCTTTTCAAAGGCTAACTCGGTCTGTCTTTTGGTCATTCCCTCGGTAATCCGGATTTTTGTTTTTTTCGTACATATACCCTAATTTTACGTCGCGTTTTAATTTTAATTAAATGTATCGGTTTATGAGTAAAAATGTTTCTGTCAGAAGAGTAAATTACACATTTTTTTAAGCAGTGATGGTTTACTCCCTTGTTTTAGTAGTGTTATTTTTGGTTGCTTTTGTGTATTGTTTTCATTCTATTGTATCGGCTGACTCGGTCTGTCTTTTGGTCATTCCCTCGGTAATCCGGATTTTTGTTTTTTTCGTACATATACCCTAATTTTACGTCGCGTTTTAATTTTAATTAAATGTATCGGTTTACGAATAAAAATGTTTTTGTCAGAAGTGCAAATTATGCTTCTTTTAAACAGTGACACTTTACTCCCATGTTTTAGTAGTGTTATTTTTGGTTGCTTTTGGGTATCGTTTTCATTCTATCGAATTAAGTATTTATATTCGGTTTTTCGCTTGTTAGCGAAACCGAAAGGGTATTTGTTGTAAAGGGTATTTGTGTGTCTCTCTCTCCCTCTCCCTATCCCTCGATAATCCGCTGGCACGGCCACCGCAAAGCTCCCACTTAATACACAGCAATGGTGGCGATATCTCGTCCTCCGCTTCCGCTCTGTCACACGCGCAAAACACGACACAGACGAATACCGTATAAATTGCCAATGGTGACTCGCATGCTCAGCGATATTTCGCGAGTACGGACGACCCGTTTATTAGCATAAGCGATTTTCGAGTTTCCGCTTCAGTAGGTTATTATTATTTTTTTCTCCAAAATAAAATAAAATACACCGATTCCGGAAATCTGAATTTACAATCCGGTGAATTTAATGTGTATCACGTGCGGAATTATTTTACCGCTGTTTTCGAGCTCACCGAAATTTCGTCGTACATACATTAATTTTACACCGCATTTTTATTTAATTTTCTAAGAGAGGATATATGTAATTCCATTAATAAAAACTTTCCGATAGGTACCGCAACTTCTGCGAAAACTTTGTTCGAAACCAGACGTACATTTTTCTCCCCTATTTTACTAATTCACGTTATGGTTGCTTTTGGCGCAATTTTAATTCATACGAATCAAACATTAATATTCAATTTTTCGCTTTCCACGTCCAAAAACCCACAAGGCTTCGACCCACAAAAAAAAATCCCTGGCTTTCGCGTCCGCTAAAAAAATCATGAAAACTCAAACAGACTCTTCGATCCGATCCAACCTGAACTAATGAATCAAATCGACCGTCCAACATATTCGTGACCCAACGGGATCACCGCGGAACTCCAGGTTGAACCGACCAAAGTTCCTCAATGTTAATCGATTAAACGTCGGAAAAGTGTCGAGAAGCCTTGAAACCGCGGGTGCGTCCAGGAAACGAGACGGCGAAACTACGAGTGTCGAAAAGTCGTCTCCGGGCGGCTACAAAATTCAGCGAGTGTCTACACGTCTGGGTTTGTAAGTGGGTCACACGGCGCGCGGCTTCGATCTCGCTCTGTTGCGGATATCGAGTAATATCGAGCTGCTCCACCTTCTCAGAGCGTGTTCCGGCGGTCCTACTGGGGTGAGTGGCGCGGGGGGGGGGGGGGGGGGGGGAGGAGGTAGGGGGGACTTCGTCCCTCCTCGCACTCCCTCGATTCTAGTTGGCGGGTGCTGCTCTTCTCATCTCCGATTTTCCGGCGAATGCATTTCGGCTTTATCGCCTTTTCGTTGTTCCCGACCTCCGCAGCGCACCGAGTCACGTTATTTCCCGTTTTTCTTTCCTTCCTTTGGGCTCATTTTTATTACCCGAATTCGCCGAGTCAGCGAGGCAACACCGATATATATATATAGATATATATACATATACAGGGTGTTTCAGAATGATTTTTCGAATTTTCATGAGCAACAGCTAAATATAAACAAAATTATTGCAGGTATTTAGACGTCAGAATTACAAACTTAATTTAATTTCATTAAATTAATTTATTAAACAATTTACCCATTTTGCGGCTCTGAGACACCGCGGGAGGACCCGATTGGTCCGTCCGTTGAAATTTATAGTACAATTAAAATAAACAATTATCGGAAATTGAAAAAAATGCTGCGAAACTTTGAGCAAGCGGCGATCAGCAATTGGTGACGAAAATGTGGGATAATCATTCTGAACAGTGTTGTGAACCCCCATTGCTTTAAGAATTAAAGCTTACACATAACAGTTTATTTTCCAGTTACGATTTTGTAACAATGACCTGTAGCGATTATAAAATTATATGTGAACTTTCGAGTAGCCGTCAGAAAAACCGAATTTTTGCAATCAATTTTCGGAGAAATTGTGAGAAAAATGGGAAAGCACAGTCCTTCATTATTTTCGCAATGCATTGCCAGTATTTCTCCATTTTTTCAATAAGATTACCTTGAAGTTTTATGGAAAATAAATATTTCTTGACTCTATCGAAAAGTTTGCACATTATATTATAATCATTATATTATAATCATTGCAAGTTACTATTATAAAAACATAATTACAAATCCAAACGTACCATCAATTTTATTTCTTTAAAAATTAGGGATTTACAACTCTGATTCTGAACCACCCTGTATATACATATGTTGGTATATATACATATAGTATGTGTGTGTGTACTGTGTATATGTATGTATATAAACACACACACGTGAGCGACATATATAAAAAGATATAAAGAGAATTGAGGGGGCGAGAAAGTCGAGAAGAGACGGTGAAAGCCCACCTGGGACTTTTCATCGCATTGCGAAGAGACCGCGGCAAACTCCGATCCTCCTGAGAGAGATGGAGATGGAGGGAGGGAGAGAGACAGAGAGTCGAGAAAGAAGATATATATGTGAAGGACAGAGAGAGAGGGAGAGAGAGAGGACGCAGAGAGAAAGAAGAAATGTGTAGGACGAGCAGCCCGAGTAACGGAACTCCTTCGGGACTGCTCTCTGACGTGCCTCAAACTCGTCCGGGCCTCCGCACACCTTTTCTCGGCGATACATATTCGAGCAGCACCGGTGGCATAGCTGTATAATAATACATACCGGAGCAGCTATTTGTGTAAGCATTAAATTTACGATGCATCGAATAATTCGTCCCGTGGTCTTCGGCGCATACTTTGTACTCTCGATGCGGCAAAAAGTCAACTGATCTCTTGGTACTCATAACGCAAAGTTTTCTGTTTGAAAACTTTTTCCACAAAAAATTTGGACCAACGGATTTTTGTTTTTTTTTTTTCAATTTTTTTTTTCAAACCTTGCTGATTTTACATTTTTTTGTTTCTGAAAAAACATTAAAATTCGCGAGAACATGAGAAATATTGGTAAATCCACAGAACGAAATCTGTCACTTCGAAAATTCGCACCCAGGTTTTAGAAAAATAATTTTCCGTCTTTACATTGAAAGCATTTTTGTCGCGTAACGTCACGAAAATATTGTCAATTTCAAGGTTAGCAAAAATCGTGGGTAAATAAATGTGTTAAAAGTAATTTTCTTTTGATTTAACCATCGATCTTCTTCATGGCTGCGAAAAATTTCGTTCGGTACTTCTAATCGAGCAAATAACAAATTGCAATTCGAGAAACATACAAAGTTACTTTCCGCTGTGTATCCAACGGTGCTGGAAGCACTTTGGAGCAGTTGGAAGACCGCGACACGAATACCGCTGTGTGCGAAACTGTACAACTGAAATTATAAACTGTTATGCATTACCCACTGGGATATACGGCTGTGGATACACGAGATTGGGACTCGAGTTGCATGAAAACTTGGAGGATAACTTCCTGAACGAGTTTTGCCGAGCTTGGATATATCCGGAACTATCGCTATACCGCTGACGAGAGTTTCTCGACTTGGGGGGATGCAGTTTGCCAGACTGAGTACCCACAGTTAAAGGATGCATTTGACTGTAATAAATGGGTCGTGTTTGAGAGCTTAGACACCTCGTACGACTTTCCTGAAAGAATTTATATAAGGCCAGACCGAATTATGTACGCAAACCGTGGTCGATTTTTTTTCCATACACTTATTATATGAGCGATTAGATCGTGTTCTGCCAAAAAAATAATTCTCTGAGCCAAGAAAAATCGGCACATCAAGATGACATGAATGAAGCTTTCATCGATATTGCCAGTCTGGACGTTTTTTAAAAGTCGTTCCAGAAGGAGAATAAATAAAATAATGTATGAAAATTCTTCAACTTTGTACATTCATTATGTTTCACTTTTTATGTGAAAGTGACACACAGCAGTCTACGACGAAAAATAAAAACCGCAAGAGCAAAACACAACGAAGAGTCCAGATAAGTCAATCGATTAACTACTAAAAAGTTTCCGTTGATTGATCAGTTCCGATAAAATTGGGTCGCCCAAGAATATATGAGATTGGGATACAAATTGCACAAAAACTCGGTGGATAACTTTCCGCACAAGAGTTCTTCGAGTTTGTGATATAGCTTGCGGCGAGTATAGTCGGAGATGCAATTGGCAGTAATAAATGGCTTCTGTTTCCGAGTTTAGACGCCTGTGACAGCTTTCCTGAACGAATTTATAGCTTCGGAGGCAATAAGAAAAAACGCTAGAACAAATAATCGATCGGCCTTTAAATCAATCAATGAGAACATTCAATTTGGTAGAATGCAGAATATAGTTTATTCTGCTATGCAAACGACTACTTCTGCCATAATTTCGTTGCTCGTTGCATTATTTATCGTTTGGGTATCCAGAAAAATATTGTTTTCTCCCGACTCCGCTAAAATAACCCCATTTCGTGTCCGCAATGCGGGCGGAAAATCCCTCATTTTTGACGCGTGACTTACGCATGCGCAGTCCGCTTTCATTACCTCCCTAGGGAGGTAATCAGCTCATTCCTGCCCGCGCGGGAGTAATGGGAAGCGTACTACGCATGCGTGTCGTCACTTGTCAAAAATGAGGTTATTTTCCGTCCGCGTTGCACACACGAAATGTGGTTATTTTTTAGCGAAATCGGGAGAAAAGTATAGTACGTTACATGGGAGGAGTGCAACTTTTCACCTCGTGTGAATTTCTGCCCTCGCTTCGCTCGGGCATCAAACTTCACACTCGGTGAAAAGTTGCACTTTCCTCCCTTGTAACGTAATGTACTATTTCTCCCGACTCCGCTAAAATAACCCCATTTCGTGTCCGCAACGCGGGCGGAAAATCACTCATTTTTTGACAACTGACTCACGCATGCGCAGTCCGGTTTCATTACCTCCCTAGGGTGGAAATCAGCTCATTTCTGCCCGCGCGGGAGTAATGGAAACCGTACTACGCATGCGTGTCGTCATTTGTCAAAAATGAGCTTATTTTCCGTCCTCGTTGCACACACGAAATGTGGTTATTTTTTAGCGAAATCGGGAGAAAAGTATAGTACGTTACATGGGAGGAGTGCAACTTTTCACCTCGTGTGAATTTCTGCCCTCGCTTCACTCGGGCATCAAACTTCACACTCGGTGAAAAGTTGCACTTTCCTCCCTTGTAACGTAATGTACTATTTCACTATAAGCATTTTTTTGTTTCAAAACTATGTTCAGCGTTGTTTCATGCCTAATATATTCTTAAAAGTGAGACCAATGACATGCATTTAAATTCATTATTTTACCTCAAAAATAAAAAATTAATGTCAAGGGTTCTCCACGCCTGAAAAATTAGTATTACTATTACATATGAACTTCGAAACGTACTTTTTTGCTGTAACATGAACTTCGATAATCACCAGGCCAACGATTTTTTTTCTGAACCTGTCTTAATTTTCTTGTCGCAAGCGAATCGGATAACTTTTTTTTCTTTTTTCAAATGTCTGGTTTGACTGTGGGGAATTTTGGCGTGTCTCGCGCATCAGAAGTTGATAAATTTGCGAGACCCGAGTGCGAATGAATGTTAACCGTGTGGAGTATGACGAGAAAGTATATAGCGTCGTATGGCGCTCTCAGTGAAATCTCCGAAAGTCCGTTAATTGGCGGCACACATTAGGTAGGTCATGCGGGTACGTAGTACATGCCCCATGTGTGTATATATAGATATACATGTGCAGGTATTATACACGCGTTTAACGCGTTAGCTTTTGCCTCACGCGTCCCGGTTTCTGAGCGTGTGCGACACGCTCGTCGCAGTGCTTCCCCCTTCCTCCCCGACCTCCGATACTCGACGTTACGGTACATACGTAAAGTAGCGCCCACAGATTCGCGTACGAGCCCCGAGTGCTTCGTCGTGCTTCGCACATTGCCGCGCCAATGTTTTCCCAGCTGTGTCGTAGTTTGCCCTCTGATTTTCATCCCCCTGTTTTATTATCCAAATTTGAAAAATCCCATTGTCGACGTGTTATGACATTTTAATCGAAATTTTTTGGAAAAATGCAGAAGCCATTCGCATTCCATTACGAAGACATCCTGCATTTTTGTTTCATAAAAAAGACGATGCATTTGGATGCATAAAGTAAAAAAGTGGGTTTTCAAGGAATTCTTTTTTCTCTCTGGTTTGATTTAGAAAAATGTTCGAGAAGAGACGATTATTTTTAATGGAAAAAGGGATTGAGCGTTGAAAAGTTGCATGTGGGAGGAATAAATCTACTTGGTCTCTTAATTGTGAAATACATTATATTTATTAGCTGGACCGTCGCAAGAAGGTCCAGGAAAAAACGGTTAAAGTGTACATTATATCGAGTCGTAGGTAAATTCATTAATTTTCCTTCGCGATATGAATTTTCCCTCTCCTAAATTCCACGATTGTACACGGAGAAAAATAATCAGGGTATGATGACAAATCTTTTGCTGCATCAGCGATTTTGTTTTTTTTTTGCAGCAAAACGTTTAGCCACCACAGCAAATGTTTAGCTGCCGTAGCAAAACTTTTGTTGTCACTCCGTTAATATTTTTCTCTGTGTGCTATATTTATTAAACATAATTATTTCAATAATATGTGTAGCAAATTTTTTATTCCGATTACTGTCAGGAAACGCATTCGAGGGCTCGGTTATTCAAGGCGACGTAAATCGAGTAATGGGAAAGCGGTTTGCTCCGGGTAACCGTAACTGGATGGGAAAAGATATCGCTGCGAGAAAACGTGGAAAGTCTCGGTGATTTTCCGAGGCGTACAAAGTGGCTTCCGCGGCACCGATAGCCACTCCGCTCTTCCTAATGCCCCGACATCGCTCCCGCGGCGATACGTCCACGCCACACGCAGCTCGCTGTGTGCGGGAAGGAACTACACGCGGGTGAGATTGATTGCCTGTTAATCCGTTTCTTCCTTCAGTGGCTATCAACCTCGTCGCGAACTTCGTTGATGTATTAATTCGCGGGCTATCCATAAATTCCTCGCAACATAATTGCGCCCGGATCCCCGCGGAATTCTTGGCCCGCAATGTCAGTCCCCGGATCTCATAAATTCCTTCATTTCTCGCAAGAAAAATAATTGCGAATCTTTTCTCAATAAGGGGGGCGAATCGTGTAATGGAAAAATATTCTAGGACCAAAAGCTGTGAAGCGTATAGTGAAATTTGTCATTTTTTCGTAATAAGCACTAACGCGAGTTTGTGCAATCTATATGATAATTTTTTCTGATAAAATTAATGTTTACCAACTTTTAATAATTGCAAATGTTACGGGAAAGACTGGGCGCTTTTAAGCTTTTGCGTGCCTGAATGTCTCGGAAATTATATGATAAGAATTTAGATAAACGAAGAATTAACTGACAACGAAGATCAACAAAAATGGCCTACATTTTTTTGTTGGCGAGAATTTCTTGTTTCCTCAAAGTGCAAATATAAATTGAATAAGGAAAGCCGAAAGTCTGTAAATTTACGTTTATTACCTGAGATACGAATCTCAATAAAAAAAACTCTGCATACGTCAATAACGATAAAACGCTGCGATATTTTATAATAATTATTCACCTTAATTTAAGTGGGTCATTATCAAATTCGCGAACGATTTATAAGCGTCTCGTGCCTCTTACAAATCTTCCGAAAATTGCACGATCAAGACTCACCTGAATAAACAACAAATTGAAACAGTCACCCAAACAAACTTTCTTCAAATTTAAATTTTTCATATTTACTTCTGTAAAATAACCAAAACCAAAACTGCAAAAGCACGAAATTGACTGTCAATATCAGCCAATAAGAAACGCCGATAAAAATCAACTGCACAAAAACTATACATTTTCTCTTCACAACAAACATGACACGACAAAAATTTGCTTAATCGACGAATAAGCAAGTAAAAAAATAGAACAAAAACTTGCTTAGACGACGAATAAACAAGTAAAAAAATACGACAAAAAATATCTTACATTGGCCGCTAACGAGAGTTTCCTCTGCCCTCAAAGTTGTCGAACCCTCGTTCGAAAAAACGGGTAGCAGCCGCGGGTTTTTCGTCCCGTCCTAGGAGGAAAAGTCCCTCGTGTTTCCGCGCGAGCGACTCGTATAAGCACCACCAACCAAGCACACGCACGAGCCGCGTCGGCTCGCGAATTGGGGATGAAGAAAACCGGCGAGCGAGGAGTCCTTCGAAGTGTCCCTCCGAGTTAAAAAGGAAAACCGGTGAAACCGTTTTAGCCCGTGAAACTAGGGGGAAAACTGGACGGAGAGAAGGTGACGCGTGGACATCGAGGAAACGGAGGGAAAATAAAGCGAGACGAGCGGGTGGTCTAAACGAAGGGACGGAGAGACAAAGTTGCCTCGGTCTCGGCTGGTCTCGGCGCGACGAGACCGCGATTGGCACTGACTCTACTCGTCGTCGTCCCTCGTCGTGGAACAGAGTTTACTCTCCGATGTAGCGCGGCACCGCGAGGGAGTGAGTCAGTGCACGCGCGTCGAGGAGGACGGGAACTCAACTCGCCCCCTCCCCCTCCCCCCCCCCACCCGTCGCCCGCGGAGAGGGGAGATTTTCTCGTCTCGCTCTCGCTCTCATTAGGCGCGCGGATCGCGTCCTCCTCCTTCCCTCGTCGGGCCTCCGATACATATTTATGGTGGCCTCTCCGCGCGCTGCTTCCGAAAATCCGTATCACCGCGAATATTATTCGTGAATAAGATTTTTCCTTCGTACTTATATAGTAACAAACGTTGGGAGAATATTCGGCGATTTGGATTCAGCTTCATAAATCTCGTTGTGTTAAGGTACAACGAGCTCCCTTCGCGCGGTAAAATTGAGCGAGACTTCGGAGGGGATTTGCCCACAGATCTTTCGGCAGGATCTGATGCGACTCGGGAACATTTTTGAGACCTTCGTTGGCACGGAGATGTCAACTGAAAGGGCGCGGAAGGACACGATTTTTTTTTAATTTTCGCTTATAAATATGTAGGTATAGTAGAACCTCGATTATTCGAACCAATTGGGACCGAGACTTGTTCGGATAATCGAAACGTAGTTTAATTGGGAAGGGGTCGTAAATAGGGCTCTCACATGGAGCCGGTTTAGATGGATATCCGAACATGTTCAGCTATTCGGGTAGCAAAGTTTGATGCTTCAAATCCGGATATATGAACTACTCGAACTATCCGAGTACCCGAACGGCTCGAACTATCCGAGTACCCGAACGGCTCAAACTATCCGAGTACCCGAACGGCTCAAACTATCCGAGTACCCGTACGCTTCGAACTATACGAATACTCGAACTATCCGAATACCCGAACGTTTTGAACTATACAATTTGAGTACTCATACGACCCGAACTATCCGGATTCCGTTTTTTTTAGACACTAGCCCATATGCGCGCTTCGCGCGCTCACCTAGTTGATGCGAGAAAAATATACTTTTTATCGAAAATAATGAATTTTTAAGTTTTTCGTGACAACAATCGCTTTTAGATAAAAACTAATGGCGAATTTGTTGTATACGGGACAAAACACACCGAAATAAGGTGTTAACATTTTTTTTAAACCTCCGTACTTTCCTACTTTTTTCGACATTTCGTCACTTCACTAAAATCGAGTTTACATTTTTTTGGATCGATCGAATCTGGATTTTCTTCGTTCGTTCGAGAGGAAAAATTAATAACGAAAAGAATGTCGCAAGAACAAACGCGATATCTTGATTTCTGATTTTTCATTAATCATGTTAAGAAACGCGTAATTCTTGATGAAAGTGATATGTTGCACGATGTGCATATCGGCAAATTAGCGAAGTTGATTGAATGGTACTGCAGAATTAGAATACAGTCACCATGAATCTGCAACTACCGGGTAAGGTTGAGCTTCGATCGTGTGATGATAATAATATAGAAATATCCGATGTCGCTTTAACATTTTTTTACGATTATTGAATAATTCCATATTAAAAAAAAAAAAACAGCGGAAAAACTGGCAATGCGCAGTACAACGTTTCATTTAATGAAACGCGCATTTCCATTTAATGAAACATCAAAAACATATATGTCAATTAACGGATATTTTTTATTCGTTCGCAGACTTTCGGTATTGTAGAACAAGCGACGGAAGTGATAAAAAAATTACTGGTGAAATGTCATTTCACGCCTGCTCCCAGCGCAGTTGTTCGCATTGAAGAAATTTCACAATCAGGCTAGCTGTCAGCCCAGCGAATCCCCCATTGCAGGTTTTACCAACGTCCATGGTATGTAATGTCACACCAGTATATGTTAACCAACAGTTAAATGGCAAAAAAACATACGTCGACGTTTAAATTTCGTTAAAAGAGCGACGTAGGTGGAAGGGAATTACTGGTTTAAGCTTGCCCGCTCCCTTTCGGTACGAAAATTGTGCAGTTGACCCGTACAGTCGTATGACGTCGGGAAAATACGAGTAATAGTTGTATATCTGGTTCAAAGAAACGTCGTCCGGCAATCAAATTATTTTCTTTGAAGGTAAGGTATGAGCGTAGAGTCTGGCCTAGCATACACATTTAGAGACAATTTCGAACACTTCTATATGGGACAAAAATCTGAAGTAAATTAAGCATACGGAAGGTGCTATGAGAAGATTGATTTTGCATGAAAATAATTTAGAAATGTTATTAAGAATTTGATGGTAAGAAATTGTTTAACAAATCAGCCGTCGACCTAACATTTTTTAAATGAAAATGATCCATCCGTATGACAGACACATATCCAAAGTTTGTGACTATTCACACACTTCGAAAATAAAAAATAACTTATTCGGATAGTTCGAGTATCCGGGTAGTTCGAATAGTTCGAGTAATCCAAATAGTCCGGGTATCTGGGTATTCGGGTAGCTCGGGTATCCCGATAGGCTCGCTTTGACCTAACGTTCGGATTTGAAGTGTTGAATCCATCAAGTCCGGATAATTATGGTAATTCGAGCATTCGGTAAAATGCAGACACTAATCGTAAACAATAGTGCTTGTATTTTATCGAATGCTCGAATAACCCGAACTACCCAGACTTGACGGATCCGACACTTCAAACCCGAACATTAAGTCAAAGCGAGTCTATCCGAATACCCGAGCTCCCCGAGTACCCAGATACCCGGACTATCCGGATTATCCGAACTATTCGGACAACCCGGATTACCGGAATACTCGAAATATTCGGACGGAATTTTTTTAATGTGTGGATTGCCACAATTTTTGGATATGTGTTAGTCACAAATCCACCCATTACGACCAAGAAGTGTCCGGATGATTGATCAAGTAGATTCGCGTAAATTGTGTTGTTTGTATGGAAAAGATGTACAAATTTCAAAGATTAGATATAAATCTAAAAAAATTCATACGTATACAGAAAAATGAAGGAATCATTTTCATGCAAAAAGAAACTTGGGTCACCGACATATTTGTTAAACGATTTTTTTTTTAAGTGAAATTGTTGATAACATTTTGGAATTATTATTATGCAAAATTAATCTTTTCAGTACCTTTAGTGTGCATTCATTTTTTCATATTTTCAGAACATCGACAAGTGTTTGCAATTCTCTCGCACTTTTCTCGAATTTATGCGAATTGAATACTTCGCACTCCCACATCCCTAAGGTAGCTCGGTTAAATATGGGATTCTATGACAATTTCGAACGCTTCTCAATAACATAAAAATATGACAAAATTAGTCATGTCGAGGGTGCTGCAAAGATCGATTTTGCATAAGAATATAAAAATGTTAATAACAATGAATCGAGTGTATATTGCCTCGATCGCGGAATCGGAAAATCCGGTGAGCCTCGAAAAAGTTAATTGCTAGTATGTAACTTTGTCGAGGCTCAATGGATTTTCTGATTCCTGGATCGAGGCAATATAAACGTTCAAGGATCGAGAAAACGGAAGGACATATAACGAATAGTAAGGGCTGCAATCGGATTCGGTGAGATCTCGACCATAAAACATTACGAGTGGACCGATCGATCTACTAGGCTAATTGTTCAACAGTGAAAAAACGAGTTCGCTCGAAGTGCGTGCGCGCGAAAAAGAGAGCAAGTTTCATCGCCTCCGAGCCCTTGATTAAGACTGGTCATGTAGCCCCACTCGAGCATTTAATTGCAAATACCTGGACTGTTCAAGGGTCACAGTTCCAGACACGCGCGATGCAGGTTTCTATTTTGTTGTCTCTTTGACAATTTCACGTGCAACCAGGCGCTTTGTCCCTAACAATGTTAGCCGGTAACCTACGTCACCGGCTGATGCGTAACTGGCTGTCGGTGCATCGAAGATTTTAATCAAGATGACTACAATTGAGAACGTCGAAGCGAAGCGCTGAAGGAATTAATCACGTTGGAACATTGAAGTATACCTGAACGAAAGAACATTTGCAAGGATACAAACAAAGCGATTCTTCCCACTTTACTTTATATCCCAGATAGTATCGCTCTCATTAAACTTTCGAAAATTGCTGTCGATAAGGATATCTGTCAAGACTTGAAATTAATGATTCCATGAACAAAGTTCCTCGCGACTTTTCCTAAAAATTAAGTGAGTCACTGCGTGTGTACGCAGATGAACCAGCAGTTTCACTTGCAAAGAGGCTACGTTAGCTCTCTGCCTCAAGCTCACATGGGCCGGGAGAACCGCACACGCTTGTCCCCCGCTCGATCGTCGTCTGACGCTACCGTCGTTACTTCTACTTGGTTCTCGCGCGGTCCCTCTATGTGTGCGCAAAGTACGTGCATTTCCTTTAGTGCGCGGAGGAGAGGAAGAGAAAAGGGCAATAGGGCAGAGTCGAGCCAGGATCAGGGTCGCTGATTCAAGGTCCTCTAAATATATAACGACGTTAAGTACGTTCGGATCCATCCAATTCTGGGGAAACATTGACGCAAAAATTTAAATAAGAACATTTCTGCAGCGAAAAAGGGTTCTCGGAATGCAATTACGAATTTCCGTTAACGTAAATGATAAAAAATCGGACAGAACAGTTAATTTAATTATGGTATTATTTTATTTTCATTTTATTTTATTTATTTATCCGTATTATTAATCAGAGAAATTACAACTGAAATAAAGCAAAATTCTACGGATTCTGCCTTTTATCTGAGATTCCAAATTACGATCTGAGGCGTGTAAAGACGAGATCCCCGATATGAAGAGTGAATGACGGGTGAAGTAACTCATAATACTGGTTGAAGGGAAACGTCGGGGAGACAAGAGGCGATCAAGAGATACGAGGCCTCTCGCCGGAGACACAGTAATAGAGGCAGAGGCAAATCTGCACTGCAAAAGCCTCGCCAAATGTATGAAAAAAAAATTGTCATCGCGATAAGCCGACCATCAGTGGGGATAATCAATTCTCCTTCACAAGTTTGTATATATACTAGTAATACATAAGACACGAGGGCTGAGAGGTTTCCTCCCACATTATATTTTGTTTCAAGCTCTTCAAGCCCGTTTTTAAGAATAATAGTAACAAACATTTTTCATCAAATTAATTAAAAAATCAATTTTATAAGAAATATTTGATACATAAAAAAAACATAAAAACACTTTATAGAAATGTTTAAAATTGTGACAGTGACAGAGCTATCAGATAACAGATAAAAACTCGGTTTTTATCTGTTATCTGATAAAAACCAAGAGGTTTTTATCTGTTGATGAAATATTCACTTTTCACGCTCTTAATCCTCAGCCACATCCCAAGAGCCTCTCTTTTTCTTTCGGCCTTGAAGGGGGAACTCTAAAAATATAATAAAATGGAAGAGAAATCATTTTAAAAACTATTTTAAAAAATCAGTTTCATTATAACAAATTTGATACATTTTTTTACAAAAAATGTAAACACTTTATAAAAATGTTTCAAAGTGTGACAGCGACGGAAAAGATATAAAACCGGGAGGTTTTTATCTGCTCTCATCAGATGTCCGCTTTTCAGGCTCTTTATCCTCAGCCACATCCCAAGAGCATCTCTTTTTTCTTCGGCCTTGAGGGGGACGTTCTAAAAAAAAACGTAATTAAATGGAAGAAATCCAGAGTCAAATTCACTCGAGATTTAACGACGGCCCAACGGTCGGGGAACCGCGCGGATCGTTCACCTCTACGTGCTGACCGGGTGCGCGGCAGGGCAGAGCGTAGCCCGTTGCTTCGGGCAGTTCCTCTCACGCTCGCGCGCGCGCCACGTTGGTGTATGTTGACACGAGTGCCGCTTAAGATACTCGAGTCTCGGCGTCGGTGCTCGAGAGGCACCGCGGCTATTGAGGACGCTGTCCTACTGCCGGGCTGTCTGCCTCTGCCTCTCGTGTTACATACTTATACTCGGCTGTATGCCACATCCATGTGGTACATAATACGCTATAGGCATGCTTATCGCGTGCCAAGTGGACTCGGGGCGTATAGTGGCCGCTGGATTTCCAACGACGAAAATCCGCGTTCGAAATCCATGGACGCGACGAAGACAAAAGTGCGAGAAGGCGTCATATATAGTGGCGGAAACCCACTACTCACGCTGCTGCCCCCCCCCCCCCGGCCCCCCTTCCCGCCGTTGTCATCCTCCTTCTTCTGCTTCCCCTTCTTCCGCTCCTCGGTGGCGGGAGGAACTCGCCGATGCTATGCCTCGGACGCTTCTGCTTTTCTCCACTTCCTTTTGCCGCTGCTGGAAGTAGACAGCGGACAGGAAGTTGCTCTCGCGTTGTGACAAAAGTGTGTCGAGAAAATCAGATTTGAACTCGTCGTTTTCGAGCTCAATGTGAAAATCAATGGGATGACAAATTAGTCGAGTGTTTTTTTTTTTTGCATTATTGTCACGTAATTGAGCTTGGTTATTGGGTACTTGTGTCACTGAGTACGTTAGTTATGGCATGATTCTTTTGGTGTTTTTCGACACAGAAATCATCCTCGCAATGAAAATTTATACCAAGGGGACAATTATTTGTAATCATAATGAGTAATTACCATTCATTGTAATTATAATTATGAGTAATGGTGATTAATTTTCACTTTTTCAGGCAAACAACGGTGGTTTTCGGAATAAGCGAGAAATTTCACATCGGATAGAGTTTTTAAACTTTACGAAACCGGACATTTTTCGCTAAAAATACAGGGCAACTTTCAGCTTCAAAATTTTGTGAAAGATACAGAAATCAAGATATCGCGTTCCGTCTTGCGGCATTCTCTTCGTTATAGAGTTTTTTCTCGAACGAAGGAAAAAAATCCAGATTCGATCGATCCCAAAAAAAAGTAACCTCGATTTTAGTGAAGTGACAACTGGGTAAGCGCGCGAAGCTGGTTCACCTAAAAACGGAAGAAACGGGATCTGGAATTAAAGTTAAAAAAAACCGTTAAACATTATTTAACGATCCACATGACCCGGTCAGTGTCTAGAGGATCAACGAAAATGCGTCGTAAATCGCATCACTGCCGCGCTATATAACAAATACATCGTAAAATCTTGGCTAGCTTATGGACACACAATTTCCGTCATGATGAAGCACCATTTTGGTCCCGTTACCATGCCGTATATTTATTCGGCGTTTGATAGACGCGCGGAAATGGACTTGCACGTTTTAAAGAAACAGCCCGTTGACGCGGAGCTTTTGTGGGTTGGTGGGAGAAACGGAGCGGGTGTGTATGTGGGGGGGAGGGGGCTCAGCACAGATCGAACGAGTAGTTCGTATCGCCCCAACCGGCCATTCTCAGGCCCATTATTCTTTCCACCACGCTTGACGACCTCCGGATGGGGCTTTGTGCACACAAAGCCCGGCGACTATACGTATTAGAGTGCTTACAGCAGGCAAAATATATATACAGCAGCATATTATACGGACACGAAGCGCGGTGAGCGCTGCTGCCACGGAAGTGTGTCACACTATATGTGTATACAGTGTGTACACTATTATTTCGCCAACCATGTGCTGAGCGATCGTCCTTATCGTCGTGTCGGGCTTTCGGTGTATCAACTATTTTTCTCCCGCGAGGAATAATGTCAGTCATCTGGAAAATCGGGAGCCGGATAAATATCATCCTCGGAGAGCGCGCGAGTGTCGGTTGTAAAATATGAGGCTTTCATTTTCCTTTAACGGCAAAACCGCCGGCCCAACTTCGACCGACGGTAACTCGTTTTATTCGTGAAACGCGATTTCCGACGAAGCTTTCCAATGTTCTTCGTCCGCTTCCTTTCTCCGTTGGATTCGACACTCGGTCGAACTTTTGAACGACCGAGCATAGTCGTTCGAAACGTCATTCGCGAAAGCGATGCGTTTGGGCGAATGAGGTATTCGGCATTTCAAACACGATACTACTTTCCCGCTCTGCGAGGTCCACCATGTATTCTTCAGTTTTTCTCGCACTTTTCTGGAACATCATCTAAAATTCAACTCGTTCGCGCCAAAACCGTTAATGTACAGTTCAGAAGTTCGACCACTTGGTTAAGTTCTCAACCGACGAGAGCCTGAATAGGGCCACTTGGTTAATTCACTTTTCTATCAATGGTTTTTCCCGTTTATGATCCCAAATACATTTGTAACCAATTACCTGCTTAAAATAAACGAATTAAAAAAAAACACGATACGACTTTCGGGTAATCCCGGCGTCGGTATTCCAAGTATTCTTCGGGTGTTCAGTGCGTTCGACAATCAAACTTTTTTATGACGAGTGACTGAACGCCGCGCGCCGGTCATGCAGCGCCACCTCTCATCGTATGTGTCGATTCTTCATGGAAACCAGTCAAATCGACAGTCGACCCCCGGTAAACGGGTCAAAACGGGTCCCGGCGTTGTTGTTGATATTTTCTCCGTGAAACTTTTTGGTTAGAATCTATGCAACCGAGGCCGTCTGTTACGTGTATACTTTACGCGTTTGACTTTAGTGCATCGATAGCGACAAAAAGATTTTTGAAAAATGAAGCCGCACGAGCCACCGAAAGCGCAGCCGGGCGATGGCTTGAGATCGCTCAAGACGACAATGCTCTTTCGAGCAGTCAATTACGAGCTATACGTTCGACCTGTAAGTGCGACTGATCAATTCTCAGAGTTAATTTGTCATTCTCCCCCCGACTGCGCGATCGCGCTGATTGAACGATTATTTTTCCACACAGAATGCCATAATAATGGGACTGGGACTCGCAGCACTGGTCGGCTGCACTAGTTACATAATTTACATGCGCTCCAAGTACGAGAATATGGGCTTTTACGCAGCTGTGCAATCGGATGGCACCGAATCGTTCCAGAAAAAAGTTTCAAAGTGGAATGAATAGTCACAACCCAAGGAATGTAAATAGCTAATTCATTTATTCATCGTTGATCGCCAATCATTGTACATACGTAGCCTGAAAGAAACTCCGTTTGGATAATTTCCCGTACTTTCATCGTTCATAGCGCGTCTAGTCTAGTCTTAAACTAAGAGAAAAATCAACAAGATTGTCTATAACATTAATAATGTACATAGGCGTTGGACTACAAAAATGCTTGCGTTTCAACTCAAACACGCAACAGACCTAACTCTATTCAGCATTACCAAGCTATTATATCATTGACCTATTTTTTTTGTTCTCTTCGTTACAATCGTTGGTGTTGCCCTTGAAATTATTAATGTATTTTTCTTTTTGTGTACAATTTGTGGGAAAATACAAGCGTTCGTCGCTAACCCTTTAACGCGTCTACCTGTTTCCATAGAAAAATAACGATATTTTTCCGTTTATCGCGTGCTATAGCTAGTCGCCTATTACTTGGTTGATTGAGGCGACGTTCAATATTTATACACGCCAGAAATTGCAACGACGTTGGTCACTCGGCAGTACTAGAAAGATTCGTTTTCTCGTTCTTTTCTTGTTCTTATCAAATAAAATCCTATAGTCTTTATCAATTAATTGTTTCTAAATTGATAAAGACTGTAGGGTTGAATGTCGGTAAGCGGCGAGTCGGCTAAACGTTTTGGCACTTGTCTCTGGTCCGCTAAAAGAGTTGATCGCAATTAATAAGATGATTTAGTCGCAGCGCGCACTTTCTCAGAGAAATGGCCGTGGTACTGGTAACTATGGAGACACCAGTTTCGTAGTTATGATAACTATTTTTATAGTTGCCATAACTACAAAAATAAGTGCAAATTGAATCAAAACTGATTGTTGTCATATTATAGTTACCGATATCCGATTTTCCTCCGAGTGCTGTTTCTCGAGTAATTCAGGACAATTTTTGTTGTTGTTGAATACGCTTAATTACTATTCTATATGTAATAATGTTATTAAATGCGCGCCTTTGTGCTTGGTACTTTTCGTTATGCACACTCGTGCTTGGCGTTCAATTTGAGGTAGTCTTGTCTCGATTCCGACTGGAAATTACCTACAAATGTTTGCGTGTGGGTCATGGGGCGTGGGAGATTTTGTAAAAACGGGTGCAAATATGGCATTCTAAGGTGCAGGGTCCGAGAGCCGTACGTCGTTGATCCAGTTCCTTCTCGGTTCGTCTGCTCTCTTACTATGAAGTCGACGGGAAGTTGACGACGGCTTCGTGAAAAGCTTTTGCCACATAATCCAGGTTCTTCTCGTTCAGGCCGCACATGTTGATACGCCCGCTGCGTAGCATATAAATGTGGAAGTGATCTTTTAGGTGTTCGACTTGTTTCTCTGCAAATGGAGAAAATATATTTTAAATTTAGCAGATCGTTACTTGACCAAAGGTATGAAAGTGAGAGGAAGAAAATGACGAAATTTAAGAAAGAAAGAAAGACAACAGAAGTAATCGAATAATCGTGAAACCCACCGGTCAAGCCTGTGTAGGAAAACATTCCAATCTGTGTTGTAATGTGCTGCCAATTTCCTGGAGTGCCCAGTTTCTGTAATTTCTCGTAAAGTCCGGCGCGCATAGCTTTTATCCTCGAAGACATTTCGCGAATATGACCCTTCCTAAAATACGATAATATGAAATATTATGTTGAGAGAAAGGCCGTTGTTGCGTAATAAACGTGCAAAATTTAGGCGTACCATTCGGCGAAAAGGTCCGCGTTATTCAAGACGGTGGAAACAATGCGAGCTCCGTGATTCGGTGGATTACTGTACATTCCACGAACTATCAGCGTCAATTGAGATTTCACCTGAACGAGCTCTTTCGTATTGTTCATAACAACTACGAGATTGCCAGCTCGCTCGTTGTAAAGGCCGAAATTCTTGGCGAAACTCTGAGCGCACAGGAATTCCATACCTCGCTCAGCGAAGAGGCGAACCGCGTACGCATCGCGATCGAGATCCCCGCTGGCAAAGCCCTAGTGCAAAATTGTGTTAATTAATCAGCTATGCGTCCCGCAAGTTTTATTCGATTAGAATTCAATTACTTGGCCGCGAGAGAAAAATCAACGTAATTGGAGATACCAGGAACATTGATTCTTAATAATAATTACCAAACACTTACTAAATGGTTAAAAAAATCTTGGTGAAGATTAGTGATGAACAATATTCAAATAAAACTATACAAAAGGCCTTTCAGTTCTAATTACTAAATTGATTAATGTTTTCTTGAATAAAGAAAAACAATTTTAGACGATTGATCTTTAAAAATGCAATATACTGCTCGTCCCTCAGTATTATTTACAGTTACTCAAACTGAAACGCATTGCGAACGAAATTGTGTTCGAACATTGCCCAACTCTCGTAAAGATACCGCCAACAATAATTCAAAACAACATTGTTTTCTTTCCAGATTTTTCTCCCGCTCCGAAAGGCCCAAATCGAATAAAACTTGGTATTGAGCATGCGCGATATGTCCTTATCGTTGTGTAAACTGTCGCAAGACGTACTTGATAAGCGCTGTCGAAGAACGTGAAGAGTTTCCTCTCCTCGATAACGTCGGCTATTTTTTGCCATTGTTCCGGGGTTGGATCGCAGCCGGTGGGATTGTGAGCGCAAGCGTGAAGAATAATCACCGCGTTCTCGGGAGCCCCTCGGAGATCCTCGAGCATCCCGTCGATATCAACGCCACGTGTCGCCGGATGCCAGTAGCGATATTCGCAGCCCTTCTTGAATCCGGCGTTATTAAATATCAGCTTGTGGTTCTCTAATGTTGCAGTTACGATAAAGAGCGATATTATATTGTTTTCACGTGTTCTCGGTGAATAATCGAGTCGTTTGTTTACCGCCGACTCGCGAATTAATACACTAAATTCGTACCCCATGTCGGCGTGCTGTAGTAGAAAGTATCGTAGCGGAGAATTCGCGCCAGAAACTCAGCTCCCACGCGCAACGCTCCCGTCCCCGACAGGCTCTGCACGCCGAAGGCTTTGCCCTGAAGTATCGTCGGTGAATCCGCGCCCAGGAGAATCCTCACCGCGGCCTGACTGAAGGCGTCCAATCCCAGAACCGGCAGGTACTCGTGATTCTGCAGCTCGTCCGCGGCCAAAGCCTTTTCCACTTTTTTCACGACCGGCAATACCCATGGTTTTCCCTCGTTCGTCCGGTAGGCTGAACGTGAATTAAAGAATTACGTCACTTTACTGTTCATTCACGACATTTGTTGTACAAAAAGACTGTGAATAGACAATTAATTAATAAACTTATGATTCTAATATATGGGAAGCTCCGATTACTTTAAACTATTTTTCAGACTATTTTGTGAACTAATTTTGGGAGAACACAAATTGAGCCTGGTAATAAATAAATCTAAGCAAACTCGGAAATCCTGTATTTCTGAGAAATCTAGTATTTTCCTTGAAAAAGTTTATCAATCATGTGAGAGAGAGAGAGCGACTATGGATATTAACGAAATGTCAGAGCTTTCCAGAATAAACAACATATTTTATTTACAAGAATGCGTGATTCATCGGGAAAGAAGCTGATAGTGTGAAATAATCAATGCCAGAATAGATTACAGAATTGTTTAGTAAAGACACCAAAGAAATTCAAATAAAAACATTAGAAGAATTGGGAGAATCTCAGAAACAGTCTAATTACAGTTTGTCCGACAAAGTGTCAGAGAAATATTTCCGTCAGGATTATAACTCTGATAAAGCTTATCAGTTCGATATGAAGACACGCGGAAGCCCCTTGACGCCAGATTTTAAAAAACACGTACATATCTGCACTTGTTGTCGTAAAACATAAAAATTCCACAGATGCGTCCATCCGCGAATTTGTATAGCTACGAAAATTCTTGCAAATGTTCACTAAAGCTATTTTACGGCAAAATTGATAGACAAATAATAATATTCTCCATCCACATCGGGCGAAAATTGCGGGCGATCGTCAGTGATCACCGTGGCGAGTTTCGGTACCAATGGTTTTGGCTACTGGTGAGAGTGAGATAGAAATAGATTATCGTCTGCTATCCGACTGCTCGAAAAGTATTCTATAAAATCGGGACATTATAATGTGGCCATACATTTTTTACCAAATATTATCGCGAATTTGGTAATCGTACAAAAATCACGACCCGCGATGGTTTTGTTACTTTCGAAAAAAAAAAAGAAAAAAAAATCGCAAGGTCGCGTCTAGGCAGCGATCTACCATCAGTATGAAAACTGGCCACTCTTCGTATGCATATAGCGTGTTACAACGACACCTCCTGGTCTATTGCATAAGAAATAGCACCGCACGGCCGCATATATTTATATTTTAACCGGCGTGGTGGGGCTCCAGAGTCATTAGGGTCAATTTCATAAACTCGTGAAAACATTACGCGCGTCATAGACCGTTGCGCAACCTTGACAATTGTTAGAACGTTATCGCGCCGATGCGCGAGACAATAACTTGCACAATTTATTTGTTTCAATTACCATGCTGGAGATAGCTGAAGTCAGCTGATCGCTAAGGAAAACGGCCTCGCGAGCCGCGCTAAAATAGCAGATATAAAGTAATGAGCAGAATCGAAGGATTAAGGATCGTGCTACTCACCGCCAATTGTTAGACTGACTTTGAGTTCGTAAGGGTCATCGACGAATGTCTTCTGAAGGGCAAACACCTCAATCGGCGGTCCCAGTTTGATATCCGAAAATCTCGTAGTCGACATGTTCGAGCGTCACGAGCGTTTTGCCTCTCAAGGTTGAAAAGATTTTCCCTCGATAAATTACCTTCTGCTCATCAGATATGTTACTACTGTTTTCTGTTCCCACCCGCTTGGATATGGATTTAAAAAATGGTCGGCACTCGGCTTACGCGCACCGCGGGAATGGAGCCTCGGAAGATTCGTAGAAACACGCTGGGAGACAACCTTATATACACGGGGGTGTGCGAAACATGCAGCGATCTTATCTCTTCACTCACTTCACGCTGTGCCGCTTCAATCTTTTGGAAGCGCAGATACTATAGTCAGGGATAGTCAGGGATAATAAAATGATGAGATCTAAGTGGAGCAGAGTTCTCATTGGTCGGCGGGATTTGATTGCACCAATCAAACCGTTGTTTCTATTTGGTTGATAATACTTTTACTATAATAATTTCTCGGTACTCGTGATTAGTATTATTATATCTTGTTTCCACCGCCGGGTCCGTGGCTGCTGTGGTGTTTACCATCACTCCCGTTATGTCCCAACTGACACCATAATCGCGCTTTCTGATTGGCTCTTCCAACTCCATGAACCAATAACTGATGCCGCAAACGATGCGATTGGCCGGTGCAAGTTGTGACGCGTTTTCCGCTGCTGCTGCCTCCTGCGAAAAATCTATTCCACGTGAAGGTAGCTCCACATAAAGCGGACGGATTGACGGTATGTTTATCACACCTTTCCCGCAACTGGATTCTTCATGCCCCAGTGAAAACGAGACACGCCATGTAATATCTGGAGTATCGAGGGGGCTGCAAATAAGAAAACGTCAATACCGCGGCAGAAATTATTTAGTCGAACGAAAAAGTACAAATAGCTAGAGTCATATTATTTATTACTCGAAGAGGTATCGAAATCGCGCGACAGGTATATTAACGTTTTCTTAATTGCGACATTGCGCCAGTCGATCGACGGCTCAATTCATAACCTGCAATATCATCATGAAGGAGTGCACGATATAAACAGATCCCCGTACAGAGTTATTTATTTTTATAATAAAAACTGTGCTGGAGGCAACAAACCTCTCGACAATCGTGAAAAAAAAAGCTTTCGGATCTACTCGCCATGGCGACTCCCACAAACGGAAACGGAAATTTGGTGGACGAGTTCGAAGAGGCTTTTCAGGTAAACTATGAGCCAAGATCAAACTACTAATAGAAATTTAAAAAATAAAAAAATAAAAATTGGTAAACTCCACACGAAATTTTTTTTTAATTTATTTTTTTGTTCAAAATGTATATACATTATATCAAATATACTTCGCTGTAATCAAAACAAGAAAATTATTGTCAACTTAACATATTCTACAACATTGATTCAAAGTCTGCAAAAAATTGTTTAATCTTCAGATACTCATTAATTATTTTTTGTTTTCCATCTTTTGTAGCAATGCCTGAATATCCTGACGAAGGAAGAAGGTTTGGGAAATAGCAGTATCAGCAGCGGACTAGCCATAGACAAGGATGAGGCCAAGGGGGAGATCGAGCAAGTGACCCTGAGATTCATAGATCTGGCTCGACAGATGGAAGCCTTCTTTCTCCAAAAAAGATTTCTGCTGTCGGCGCTGAAACCCGAAATAGTCGTCACTCAGGATATAATGGACCTCAAACTCGAGCTGACCCGCAAAGACGACCTAATTAAGAGGCATTACGACAAAATAGCTGTTTGGCAAAACTTGCTCGCCGATCTGCAGGGCTGGGCCAAATCGCCAGCTCAGGGACCTGCTCCAAACGGTAATATTACGTGAGAGTTGAATTCGTAGAACTGATGAGTCCTTTATCAATAAGATTGACAAACTGTGGGATGAGCAGTGACCAGTAATTTGGCCAATGCAGGTGAAAAGAATTAATACCTGGTTACCTGGAAGACGCAGATCAATTTCACCTAGATCAGAAAAATTCACTGACGCTTCTCCGAATATTTACTATCATCCATGATCACGATATATTTTCCATGAAATTGGAATCCTGAACAAAATTAATAACATTGAACATTGACAGAAATATCGCTACCGTTGATGCCTACAGTAAAAAATGCAAAAACGCCTTTTTTACCACAGTCATCAGCGTTATTCAACTTGCGTAAATAAACCTCGATATCTTGCGCTTTTCCCAGGCTTGGCGAACGGCAATCAGGGTAACCCGAGTCAGCCAGGTCCGAACGGCGCCGGCGCTCCTGTTCTGCAGCAGCAACAGACACAACAGCAGCAACAGCTCCTCCAGCACCAGCAGCAGCTACAACAGCAGCAACAGTTGCAACAGCTCCAGCAACACCAAATGCAACAACAGCAGCTCCACCAACAACAGGTATTTAAGTAAAGCCGTTTACAAAAAAAAAAAAAGAAAGAAAAAAGAAAGATAAAACGTCCACAATATCGGTATACGAGATTCGCGAGTTACCTCGACGATAGAGTTTTAGGCAGATTTATAATATACACAATTTATGCATATATAAACAAAGCAAAACAAAAAAATATATTATATATATAATTCATATGAGATCGGGCACGAGATGACGTTAAATATTTAAGAATTTATCTTCCTCCCCGTAGGAAAGCTTACACTCGTCCCGAGTCTCTGTCTGTTGTAGAAATGTTAATTTATTTACCAAGTTGAGCGAAAGGCAAGCGCCATTCGTGTCTCGAGATTTTGCTTTTACTTTTCGTATTTTTCATCATTGTTCTATTAATTTAGCCTGTGTGCGTGAATGCGTCAATTGTTACAACGAGTTATCGACGATTGTCGGAGAGAGATTTTTCGCGTTTGTGTGGAAATGCATTGCGTGTGCGTGTGCGAGTGAAACGAAACGTGTGCATGCCCGAGAAAGCATGTTCGGTGACGAGAATAAGTCACCGCTAAGCAAATTACTGTGATCGAATATTCGTCGAATCCGTGAATAGATAAACGGATCTTCCATTGTTGCAAGTCGGCCACTAGACTCGAATTAGAAACTTGTACGTCTTACATTAATTAACTCGCCGTTGGATCTTTGGCAGTAGCGACGGTCGTAATTGTTGCGTAAAATCAGTGCCTTAAAAAAGCCCCAATCCGCTGAAAATCGTAATTGTAATATGTGTAAACGTGGAATTCGCTGCTGCTGGGAAAACGGATTGGAAAAGCGAACTTTGTGATCGGGACAAAAAGCGGGAGAAATTGCCATTTGAAATTCGTATTTCTCTGATCATTTAACGTAAACGTTATACAAACAACTTTTAAATACATAGAAATCGCAAACAGTTATCAGATTTTTTAATCTTTGAAACGTATTTTTAGTATATTGAAAGCGATTTTTTTAATGCTTTTAAATGTCATGTGAAAGAAAAGATCTTAAACTTTGCACGACCACGCTAAAGGTCATCGACAATCCGTTTTTCTGCTAGACTCGCGACGAAAAGTAACATTAAAGCCACTTGCGAAGCTTTTCCGGCCGATTATTGCGAGAACTAACGAGTGTATCCTTGTGTAACGAACCAATCTCGAGACCGTCTCGTAGAATTAGATCGATAGTCGACGAAGTTGTTGAGAGAAAAACGTAACGGTGCCAAAACTATTAACGTTAAAATATGTACAAATGTCTAGCCAAAAGAAAATGAGGAAAGAAGGAAAGAAAGAGTACTTTATAAATCTGACAATGACAATAAAAAAACGAGATATAGGTTTGTCATTGAAAATTCGTCGAGAGACAAAGTAAAAGTTACTACGCAACCAAATGACCCCCGCAGCCCCCTAAATTAACGCTTTATTACCGTGCTTCATTACAGGCGTGCGACGGTCGACCTTTTTATCTTATATTCATCTCCTGTGGTACATTGGTCTGTCGGATTAAGATTTATTACCTTTGTATTTCTCTTCTATCGTCTTTAATTTATTCGATTATTTTCCAGCTGCGCTGTCCCGCAGCTTCGCGAGAATCTCGATTCTGGTGGTTTTTACGTCAAGCCTGCAAATTTCAGCGCAACAGCGCGTCGATTCTTTGTTGCAAATTGGTGACCCTTCATATACCGGTGCCGTAATTAAAGCCTTCTGTTGTCTCTTTGCGACACGCTGGTGGGTTAATTTCCAAACGTTTGCAGGCCGTGCATTGACTCTGCCGCCACAATCGCGTTCGTCGCGTGTCACGCTCTCTTCTATCGTCTCTTTGTTTGTATTATCACGCGATTATCATTTGTAAGCGCTGTTGAATTGTTTTTCTTTAATTCATTCGTATTCTCTACTGTTAAAAAAAAACAAAGTTTGGAAACTTAATGCACCGATGCTGGAAGATTTTACTCGTCAACTGGTATATTAAATTTACTATACAAATATGATGTAAAATTAAATTACTTTTTCTATCTCAAACACGACTTTTTTAAACGTTCTTAATGTACTGTAAACTAATTTGACATCACACTTGTATATTAAACCGAATGTACCCGTTTTACTGCATAAAAACTGTCAGCGACGGTACATTAAATTTCAATCAGATCTTTTTTTATACAGTGTTCATTTCCTCGTATCCGTAGGTCTCTTTTGGTTCATAAGATGGTGTGTAATTTCTGCATGTAAGTGCGCGCGCGCGAGACGAGCATGTTCGTAAAAGGAGCATACCGCGATTTTTGTTGAAAAGCTCGTCGCGCGCGAACGCACTCGAGTAGAAGTCCTTTTTCACAAACTATAGATCGTAGACACCCTCGTTGATGATACTCGAGGGGGCCCGCACCCCGTTCGTTCGTAGGATCACGGCGTTCACGGGCCCTCGATACTTTTCACTTATGTTGTCATTACTCGCTGGTAGATATCTGTAGAATAAAGCTCTTTTTCATGGTGAACCATTGTGCTTTCTTTCATCCACCTCGCCAACGTCCTGTCGGTTCCTACATCATATCACGTGGCTTTTGTATTTCCCAACTTTGTTTTATTTCGATTTTTTTTTTTCGTCGTTTTTCGGGTTCTATCTGTAATCGTACATTACGAACGTTCGTGTATTTATACAAATCGCGTCGCGTTGAAGTGCATGCACACAGGTATTATTTGATTGGTGAATATTCTGGGACATGGGAAGAAGTTTCTTGGCGGAAAAGTTCAACGGATGTCATGGCGCGAAATCTCGCTGAAGAGCGCTGGGACTGTTGAATCAATTTTGATTAGGCAAATCGGTCGCTACTGGTATCTACACATTTCTCAAGATTACGCGATTTATAAAATTAGAGGCCATCGACAAAATGATCGGATTCGTGTATTTCAAAGTACCGGCGTTAGAGAACGCCTTAAAATTCATTAAAGTCCCACAAAAAAAAAAAGTATCAAAAGACAAGCGCAAAGATAATGTTCAATTATTGCACAACTCCAAAGATTGCAAGTTCCACGAGTGTGTGATATTGTAAACTCAAAAAAATAATCTTCCCCAATGTAATCGCTTTTAGCATAAATAAAAACAAATTATAGGTCACTGAAAGCCAGTCGAACTTGCGATTAGGAAGGAAAAATTGAAACACGCCTTATGTTTCATGCTACTCTGATCAACGTCCTTGACTATCTTACTCCAGAATTAATGCGGGTGAATTGTCGTTGTTTGGCAAAGACAGGATGGTATAGGTTGCTCGGCGTCGACCTCCGGGAAATGTATATCTGAGATGTGCCGTTCGGCTTGACCTTGCAGGTGCAACAGAGCGCGGGCGCGCCGCAGCCCCCTGGACTCCAGGGCGTGGGCGTCGGTCAGCCAGGGATGTTCATGGGCCAAGGAGGGATCGGCGTGACGGGCGGGAGAGCCGCCGGATTTCCCGTGGGAGCCGTCGGCAGCGGTGCGCTTCAGGGTCCCCTGGCGTACCTGGAGAAGACAACGAGCAACATAGGGATGCCCGAGAGGCGGAGTTGACGCGGAAGGGGGAGGGGGCGGGGACGCGGTCGCGGTAGAGGTCGAGGAAGGGGTCGTGGTAACGGTGGCGGTCTGCCACCACCCCCGCCCATCCTCGATCCCTCGGACCCGTCGTCTTACGCAGTTGCAGCGGCTGCCGCCGCGGCCGCTGCCTCGCCCCTTCCCTCTCAGCAACAGCAACCTCCACCTTCGTGCACCTGAGCGACCGTCCTTCGCCCAGATTACCCGGGAGGTACAGATGCTGTTTTCTTCGTCCCCCCCTCATCCCTCGTCGATCCTGAGACGATTTCCTGAAGACACAGACACATAGACAGTTAGAAAATGAAATTTGAAGATTCAAGGGGTTCGAGACAACCGGATGATAATTATTTCTCCGCAGTTATATTTTTTTTTTTTTTTTTTAGTAATCGATTGATAAATTTGATTCAAATCTGTCGTTTGAGGATTGAAGCAAAGAATTTACGTAAGCCGGATTGTTTTGAATATTGTGCAAAGTGCAAAAAGACTGAATCTGGTTTCATGAAAGGACCGGCTCACCGAGTTGATGTTCACATTATCGGAAAAATACTACGTTTCTGTACTCAAAGGACAGATTTCGATTGTATTTGTCAAATAAAAATAATTTTTTCTGGCTGTCCGACCTCGTTTATGCAACGTTGTTGAAAGTCTTCATGCACAAACTAATGCATTCACTTGAATATACAAGGATGATATCAACTTGAAGTACTTTTGTATTAAAAACGACTCTTTTAATGTAAAATTAAGGTTCTTCTGTATTAAGTATAACTTTGATAACGTTCCCAGTACACTGTGCGTTCATTTTGTATCACACTTTATATTGACTTTAATGTACCGTAGTTTGAGCATGACTTTTAATAGCGGTGCATAAAATTTTCTAATTCTCAAAAAGTGTATACACGAACACTTACACAAACCAATCAAGCGGGCTTGTGCCGCTTCTGGCTGAGCGAAATAATCAAATTTATTTTCTACTCCGAGTTTCGCCGATTGTTCAGGGTAAATATTGTGAAGCCTCAGCTGGCCGGCTCTGCGAGCCGCCAATGTTGTAAAATATTCCTTTCTTTCTCTTCTTTGTTTATACACGGTTTTCTTTTAATTGAAGATCCCAATTATTGGGATTTTGGTTGTAGGACGTGGAACGATCTTCAGCTTTCGTTAGAGACCACCGTAAGCTCCGTTTGTGAGGACGCTTGTGAGTCTCTAATTGATTTTAGAATCTTGATTATTTTTACCATTTCTTTTCGTGTCGGTTTTTAGGGCTCATTATTATGTTTTAGTCTGCAGCTAATTGCCGATTTTTTTTTTATGCGATTGAAAAATTATGATTTTTTGTCATGTCGTAAAAGTTACTTAACTTAAAGTAATGAAAACCTGATTATTTAAAACAACAGTAAGTTTTCCCAATTCCATTTTTTTTTCACGAGTTACTATGGAAACAAATTTTTATTTTGAGAATCTAACTTCTAGTTTGCACCAATTAATTATCAAGACAAGCTGCAAATTATAGAATTAGCATTGGCACGACAGATTCTACGATTGATTACAGACTAATGTCTCCGAGCTGGCATCGATCCACGCGGTACTGTACATAATTTAGTTTAATTTAATTTAATTTAATAATAAACCGCATTCGCGCGGTTTGCCTAGGGAAAAAAGACAAATATACTTTTTAATCTATATAACCTTAAATGACTGGTGTAGCGTTAATATGTTTAAGTTAAAGTTGCGAAGTTGCTTTCACGTTAAGATTGCAGCGAATTAAAATAAAAAAATAACGAGTGTGAAACATTGAGTAAAATTGGCCAATTGGATTATTATTGTTGGTTATTTCAATCGCGATGTAGCGTTTTGTTTATTTGTTACAACGGTTTACACAAATACATTGGTATAAATATGACTCCGCTCCTCTATCGTCTTGTACAACGCTGGAATTGCGTGGTATTGGGAAAACAGATCACCGACTGCGGCGCTAGTGAGGCAAGAGTGACATAGTCGTTCAAAAGTTCCACTCTATAAATAAAGGCGATATGCACCCTTTCTTCCTAATCACCAATATAAAAAGCCCATCGTTTTCCAGCGTGTTTAAAGTTTCTGAGGAAAACCGAATTTTTAGCAACCGGACAAATGTTATACAAAGAAACGAATAAATTTGTCATGTCACCTTATTATGACAAATCTAAGGCCACATTTTCCAGGCAACGAAATCACGTAAAATGTACATACAGGACAAAACGGAAGAAGGAATTCGAGAACATGCGAGTACGAAGATTCCAGCTGGAAATGTAGAAGATGAAAAAACGCCGTGATTTACTACTCAATTCCCAACTTTATTACATACTTTCCGACACTCAGTTTCTTCATTTTCACAGGATTTCCTGCTTTTTAAAGTTCTTAACGCTTTCGATGCGATTCTACCGACATTTTTTTCGCGCTCCGACCACCAGGGTCGCAATCTTAATCTGTTTTGCCAACGTAAGCTAGATCATCGTAAAACGTTCTCTTCCCCAACCCGCGGACCGCACCAACTCCCTTCCGCGTTGTCCTATTGCTAGATAGACCAATTAAAGTACAAAGATATGCCGCCGTTAAAATTTCGGTAGAAAATAGTAAGTAGAGTCAGCTGTACAAGGAGATGAATCTGATCTGTTCGTTAAAGCTTTTCCGCGTGTAGAACGCGAGAAAGAAAGTAGAAAAAGGGGGAAAAAATATTGAAACAAAAGTGTGAATCGTCGACGCGACTGTCGTTGGATTTCTCGGTAGGCAAACTACACGTACGTTGCGACGACACGGGCCCACCGCGTATATACGCACGCGCGCGTCTACGTAAATGCGTAATTTACAAAGCTTTCGAGGCATCTAGCCCATCTGCTGCAAGAACTGGATGAGCGTTCGCGACGGCCGACCGGTCATTCCAGGTGCGATGTAATTCAGACCCGAGTCGTCGCTGCCCATAACTCCGGCGATGTCCAGATGAAGCCACGGAACATCGTTGCCCGCGAATTCCCTGAGGAAACCGGCCGCGGTGCATGAGCCGCCACCCTTGGATCTGCTCAGGTTGTTAACGTCCGCAGCCCTCACGGATTCTGGAAGCGAAAAAAGAGAGGTAAAGAGCGTGCATCAGTGACTTTTTTTTACTTTTTACTTTTTTGGGTCGATCGAACCTGGATTTTCTCCCTTCGTTCGAGAGAAAACTCTAAAACGAAGAGAATATGCCGCAAGGCGGAACGCGATATCTCGATTTCGGAATTTTTCACAGAATTTTAAAGCCGAAAGTTGATTTGCGTTTTTCGCGAAAAAAGAAAAATCGGTTTCGTAAAGTTTGAAAACCCTATCCGATGGGAAATTTCCCGCTCATTCCGAAAACATCGTTGTTTGCCCGAAAAATAAACAAATTCAACAAGAAAAACGTGAAAAATGATTTTTCACTTTTTTGCAACCTGCTAGTGTTATTATATTTGCAGGTGAAAAAAAAAACACAAAACTATGTCGACAATAAAAATACCACAAAACTCACTCGTCATCTTGTCGTTGAAGTATTGCCAGAGCGGAAGTCGCCAGACCCGATCGCCGGTGATGGTGCCGGCAGCGCGAAGATTTTCCCAAAGCTCGGTATTGTTGGAGAAGACCCCGGTGGCGGCGCTGGCGAGGGTGATCCTCATGGCTCCCGTGAGGGTAGCGATGTCGAGAATGAAGCTGGGCTTGAATTCGTGGGCGTAGCAGAGGGCATCAGCGAGAATGAGGCGCCCCTCGGCGTCGGTGTTGTCGACGATGATCGTCTTGCCGTTCATGGCGACGACCAAGTCGCCGGGTTTCGTCGCGGTTCCGGACGGCAAGTTCTCCGTAAGTGGAATGAGACCGACGATGTTTACCTTGAGTTTCAATTGGGCGGCGGCTTTGATCGCGGCGACGACGCAGGCGGCGCCTCCCATGTCGGCGCGCATCTCGTCCATCTGAGCGGACGGTTTGATGCTGATGCCGCCAGCGTCGAAAGTCACTCCTTTGCCGACAAAGGCGATCGGAGTTTTGTCTCCCGCGCCCTTGTAATGAATCTCGAGGAACTTGGGAGGCTCCGCGCTGCCGCGCGACACGCTCAGAAACGAGCCCATCTTCTTCGACTCGGCCCAGGCCTGGTCGTGGATTTTCACGTCGACACCGAGCTCGCCCAGCACCGCGGCTACCTCGTTACTGAAGACTGTCGGAGTCATTATGTTCGCCGGGGTGTCGGCCAATCGGCGGGCCCAGTTTTGCGCGTCCGCCTTGATCTTACCGACCAACCATGCCTCCCTGCAACAAAAATATTTTCTTTATAAAATATATAAAATAATATTATAATTTATATAATATTTTATTTATTTAATTTATAAAATATTATATAAATACAAACACAGCACAGGTAGCAGTTTTTCCTAGTGACCACTTACGCTCCCTCCTGGCCATACAACGAGACGACAGGGAATTTCTTCTGCTTCTCCTTGTTTTTGAATTCCTGAAAGAACCAAGTGGCGAGAACGGAACCCTCGGCAGCGGCTTCGGCATCGCCGAGAGGCTCGACTTCAATATCCTTGACGTCAGCGGCGTCCAACACCCGACAGCCAGCTACAAAAATCTATCGGTTACTCTTTTATTTTGTAACAATTTTTTATAACGTGTATCAAAAGGAAAGCAAAAACAAAATCAGTGTTTGCTCTGGTAATTACCTGCGGCGGCTTCGCGGACATTCTCCTTTCCCTGGTGAATTTCCTCGAGCTCATTAACACCAAGATTCTGCTTTCCCAGGCCAACGACCGCGACGCCGACATGGTCGCTGCCTCCGAGACCCCAGAAGACGCGAACCTCGGTCTTCTTTAGCTTCGGGCCAGCCCTGCGATAACAAGATGAATGTTATTCAACGCAAGTAAAAAGTAAAACAAGAGAATGAAAAACGGCTCGGGGAAAGCGAAGCCGCGTTAACGAGTATGTTTGCGATAAGAAAAAAATAGCGTTCAGACACCAATCCGTAAGTTTATTAATTACAGTATTATCTAGGCTTTGTTGGACATCAAGTACGTTGAATTGTTTTGCGCGTTTAAAATACGTTCTAAAAATATACTATTTTTCATCATATATTTCATTTCACCACCGGTCAACGCGCGCTCTTATAGTTATCAATTGTATTTCTTTTTTCCTCTTTTAAATGACTAAGTTTGCGGACGCGAGTGCTCGATGCTATATAACAATACATCCACAGCTTGCGGGATTGGCGGAACAACATTCCACCAATTTTAAATATATGTGCACCCCGGGTACCGCTCTACAGGTGTAACTAGGAACGAATGATCAGCGACACATCGTGAGTTTACATCGACAGGTATTTTCGTTACTTGACGAATCTACGCTATGGCATCGTACACGTATAGATTGGGCTAGACTTCCGACAAACTCGGAGTCGTCACAGTGCATTTTTGTGTTATCACGCAAAAAGATGATTGCTTACAACCGTTATGGCAAGCTTACGTAGATCGTCTGATTCCGTTAGAGCTTAGCGTGGCTTCGGACGTCTCAACCATTTTTCAATGACGTAGAACCTCGCACAAATCAAACTAGTGTAAGTAAATTAAATTAGGAAATGCATCTGTTTACAATTTTTGTTAGTTTATTTCATGTTTTAGCGAATAAACCGCACGAATGCATCGTGAATGGAATAAAGAGGAATCCAGTCATTTTGTTGCAAAAAATAGACCAATTTATGCTAATTTCAGATTTTGTCCAAGTTTTATCCTGCAGAACAAATAATGAAAGAGCCAACAATTCTTGAAAGTATTAACGAAAAATTATTTTTAACTTGAGTCGCGCGATGTGATCAACTCTCCTTATCGTTTACATTTATAATAAAAAATAAGATATAAGTAACTAAAGATTGTTTATACACATCGAAGCCACGATGTGGCTATCGGCTCTTTCTCTCTCTCTCTCTTTCTCTCGCTCTTTCTCTCTTTCTCTCTTATCTATGTTTACATATTGGCACAAATCGTACTTCTACCTTAAACCTTTATTGCTCTTAACATCAAATAACTTTTCCTAATATCTTACATTGATACTTCGAGTGTGTACATACTTCAGTCGTGATTCTGTTTTTTTTTCCACCCAAGTATCGCGGGTCGGCTTCTCAACGGAACGTTCGTCTCACAACCTGTTACGTGCTCATACGGTGTCAGCCGTTTAATCGGTGACTAGTTAATACAAGAGAGCTGCTGAAGTTGAGATAGTCGATTTTTTCAAATTAATCGTTAATTAAGAAAATACGAGTTTAATGAAACGCAACTCGGTTATTTTTCATATACATGTGCTCGATGCTGGCGACTTGTTCTCACTTTCTTAATCGTTGTGCTTGCCAGGAATAAAAAGAAAATGAAATAGAAATGGACTGACAGAAATGTTAAGGAAACTAATATACTTTTGTATGAAGCCACGGTTGCATTCACCGCTGTGCTAAATTACAGATACAAAAGTAATAATAAATTACTTGTATATTCAATTTAATATATCGGTGTATGCACCGAAGCTTTACTTGCAAGTATATCGACTTCCATAAAGACATTTTTCAGTATAAACATCTCGTTTGAAACCTTCGTTTTCACAGCTCAATGTATTCGACAATGATTATTTTATAAAAAATATATCCAAAGTCTATCTGCGTGTCTTTTATCCAATTGTTTTTACATTTCAGTTCTAGATTCGGAAAAAATGATATATTCAACAGTAAATCGAACGTCACAATGACGTTAGTTTCTCCGTTACAACCGCCTTTTAATACTTTTTCATTGAAGTCAGTGCGAAAACATCGAAACAAATTCGTGAATAAAACACACGTAGTTACAGCAGCAGACAAGTTTTATAAAATAAGTTATAATAAACAAAGAAACCAAGGGTCGGTCTTATCGTTCCAACTTTGAACTCAGATTTGACGTCAAGTCAAACCACAGAACTCGAACTTAAGTTAAGATCTGGGCCATTGAGGCGAAACAGAAAAAAAGAACGAAAAAAAAAATGAAAAATTCTGCCTAAAGTCCCCGAGAATTCAGGGAATTACTCTCAAACGAGTTCCAATATCTTGATAATACCCTGAGAATTCGCGGCCACAACAACATTCGACATTTGCCGCCAGCAAACCGCGGAGACAAATTCGTTAAGATCCTCTTCCCGCCTCTCCTGAAGCTCGAGAACGCTTCTAACGGCATCGAACTTATACGTAAACAGCTGCTTAGTCAGTCCCTTGTAATACACATAGAGCGCATTGTTCTCCGAGCCACAAGCGACGTAGTCGCCGTCGGTAGCCAACCCCACGAAGTTCTTGTCATTGACGTGACCGACGAACGATCGCAAACAGTGCGTGTTGTTGATGTTCCACATCTTCAGCTGCGAGTCCGTGCTCGCCGAGACAATGTCCTCCTTGTTGATGAACTTGACGTAAGAAACGGCCTTCCGATGTCCCTTGAAAACGCAGAGCGCTTCCTTCATGTTACGAAGGTCGTAGTAATGAACGCAATGATCAGCCGAGCCAAAGGCCAAGTGGCAGGAACTTCGCGGATTGAACTTGACGCAACAGACGTTGGCTTTGGCCTCGAGCGAGGCAACGGAATGGTCGATATTCAAAGACCAGAGCTTGACTCTGGCGTCGTCGGATCCCGAAGCGATGAGCCTGGTGTCCACGTCGTTGAAGTCGACCGACCAGCAGCGCTTCTCGTGCTCCTGAAAAGCCTTCGTTCGCTGTCCCGTCGTGGCGTCCCAAACGGTCACGGTTCCCTCGTAATCCGACGAAGCCAACATTCCCTTGTGATAGGAATTCCACGAGACGCAGGAGATTTTCGAGCTGGACACCATCTCGACGCAGGGATAATGAATATCAACCGTGTCCCTTATAACGGCTCCGTAATCGAAGACTTTTATGCGTTTCGTGACTCCGGCGATCGCGAAGAATTCGTTGTCCTTGTCGAACTCGATGCTCGAGACGATCGTCGAGCTGTTGAAGATATCCGAGGAATAATTCAGCGTCGCGAGAGGCCGTAGCGAATTGTAACGCGAGAACTTCACGAGATTCTCGCGGAAGAAGTCGAGTCCCGTGTTGCCGACACCGTGAACCGTGTCCACCTGCGTCTGGCCCTTCGGCTGACCGAACAGAAGATCCTTGGCTCGCGACTCGAAGTAGCACTGAACGAAATCGTCGAAGTGCGCGTGCATTCGCTTCCGTCGAACCGCGAGCGTCGAGACCGTCGAGTACTTGGGCTGTTGCTGCGTCGCATTGGCGAGACCGTCTTTCGCCGCGGCTTCGGTGGGTTTCACCATGTTCGAATCGATAATGTCTATCAGATCTATCATCTCGCGCCTTATCGCCGACATTTGGGCCGTCTCGTTCTCGCTCGAGCCTCGAAGATCCTCGATCTTCGGGCACTTGCTCTGCACCTCCCACAAAATCTTCTCGACCTCGTCCATGTCGCGTTTTATCAGCGCCACCTCCTTCTGAAGCTGATTCCTCTGCTCCTCCTTCTGCTGCAACAGGTGCCGAAGAAACTCGTGCAAGAGTTTATTCTGCGCCGCGCAAGTTTCCGCCTCGAGTAGCTGCTTCCTCTGCGTCAGCACCTCGAGCATGACGTTCACGTCCGGTAGAGAGAGATTCGCGCTTTCGGCGGCGACGAAATCGCGCAGACCGTCCGAGGCGGGCATCGCGAGGTCGCTGCCGATTATGCTGCTGCGAATGGTCCCGTCGCCGCTGTGCGACCCGCCGCCCAGCTCGGCGATGCCCTTCATCCGCGTTTTGTACTTGGAGACCAGCTCGTTCAGCAAAAAATTCGGGAACAAATCCTGTTGGCCCAGTGTGAAGCTGCATTTTGGACAGCGACCGCTCGTCTGCAATGACTTTCCGATGCATCGGTAGCAGAATGTGTGGCCGCAGCGCGTGATGTGCGCCTCGTCTAGAACCTCGAAGCATATTGGACAGAGGTAATCGTTGTTTTTGTCCTCGAGCGTTCCGCCGATTCCGTGAAGAACGTTCGCCGAGGGTAGGTGACGCTTTCCCGAGACGTTAGCGCTGCTACCTCCCGGGCCAGAACTCGGACCGCCTCCGCCGATCGTGGAGGACATATCGGTTTTTACGCTGTTTTTCTCGTTTCAATTATCTTGTCTTATCGAGGCCACTCGTTGAGCTTCCCCGCGCGGCCTTATCAGCGGCTATCGCTACATTTAGGCTGAGATAGAAACTCGAGAGCGATAAGACGTTTTTGCTATTATTTTCTTTGGATTCGATTGCGAGTGATTTGTGAAAGGTAAATTCTAGCGTTTGACGAAATATTTTTGCAATCCGTTTTGGCGCATGGGGAAGGGAGGGTTTCCTATGTTTCCTATCGCTTTCTGTATACCCTCGATTCTCTTAGCCTCTCCTGAAACAATCAAAATAATGCCAGTGAGCTCTCGGATAGATCGGGTGCGAGAAAAAAAGGGTCGCGAAAACTCGATAAAGACGTGAGAAGAGAAGAAACAAGATATATGCATGTATATTCGGCTTTGTAGATGACGTGGAAACAGATGTATGCAAGTTGTTTTTGTAATATGTTTGGGGCAAGCTCAGGCAGCATTATAAGAATTGTTTCAGGCTGTAAATAAAGGTCCCTCGCGCGACGGTTACGCTGATATTGCCGTAGCGGGGAGGGGCAATGTTCGAATAATAATTTATTCAAAATACACTTGAAAGATTAGATATCATGAATTCCTTCATTCATTCAAGAGATTAACAATTCCGGCGCTTTCCATAATTGAGACGCGTAGTTCTTTAAACCTGAGTGTGCTTCAGTTTGAAAGGCTTTAAAATAATGTTTAATATTTCATTATCTTAATTGCTTTTGTCTCTCGAGACATTAATAATTCTAGTGCTTTCGTGTAATCTGTAAACTTCTTTATTCTAAGTGAAATGTATTTTAAACACATTTCTATTCGCATATTGCCGATCCCCACAGTGTAGGAGTTAAATCATGCGTACAGATAAGTCTTAGCAGGCTAAACGACTCAACAACTAGTCCCTTGCGACACAGAATCGTCACAAATCCCAAACACCTGTGGACGAGTCTGTGCCTTAACGAAAACACGCTATCGGTGTGTACGATGATCTCAAAGCGGCACAAGACAGAACGGAAACAATTTAAATATGTTTTTGGAGTCTGTGCTAAACTAATATGGTGAGTAACCATGAGACGATGAAAAATACCTTGACCAAAATTGCTAATTGCATCGGAGGCAAAAAATACCAAAATAAAGTCCTCTGGCTAAGAATTCACAGCGATTCAACATAGAGAGAAAACAGAAATCGATAACGATGATGCTAAGAAAAAACAATTTTCTGAGAAATCATGAGTCAGAATCGCTAAATGTGTCAGAGGCAAAAAATATGGAAATTGAGTCCTTTGGTTGATGATTTAAAAAGATTAAACTCGGAAAGAAGATAAAGACCAAAAAAATTCAGTCGTCAGATTGACGCATCAAAGTAACCAAAATAGGAAAGAGAAAAAGTAAGGTAGATAAATCCGTCGAGACGATGCGACTTACAGGGAAATGTTTGTCAGTAGTTTTCCATTGACGAGTTCGTTGTACTTGGTCGCCGCTGGAGTCAGAACAACGGCGTCTTTGCCCTCCGCCTCATAAACTCCGAGCACCAATCCTTTCTGTTGAGAGCGAGAGAAGCAGAAAAAGAAAGTTGTATTTCACACTGGGTGGAGATATGGAGAAAATAATAATGATAATGCAGTTCTATTGGTGTGTAACGAAAATTTTGAGGTTCGTGTCGCAAGGTGATTCGAAATTCGAGGAATCTCGCGGTAAAAACATGGAAAATTCGTCGTACGTTAATCAAAAGTCGTGACGAGCCAAGAATTTACGCGTATTTGTACGTTAATTGCCGCAATATCGAAGACCCCCCCCCCCCCCCTCATTCTGCGACACAAGTGGAGTTTCGCGAACGAGACGATCGCGAAAAATATGCCGATACTTGGGATATACCCGCGACAATGTGGGCCCCAGGCTTATTTTAAGGGAGAAAAAGCACCGATTGCCGCTCAATTGCGCGTAATACGTATTTCGAAAAGTGGTATCACCTTCATGTTCAGGCAGTTGCTGTAGTAACGTAACTGAGAATTTCCAAACCGTACACCCTTGGCTCTGATAAGAAACAATGCCATAATTCGCTCTCGCAAGAGCATTCAAGTGGGTAAACGTCGGCGCTAGAAAGGAACGGTAGGGGCCGATTTCAACTCGCCCTCTCGTGTTATCTGCACGTCATCGGTCGCCAATCGAAACGCTCTCACCATTCGTCGTTAGATGGCATTGGTTCTTCGCGGCTTTTTTCAAATTTTTATTTTACCACCTTTTTTACTCGTGGCCAAAGATCATGTGTTTACCGAACGAGTTTTTTTTTTATTGTCTGGGAAGGGGCCGGAAATATTTTCGATCGAGCCTTCGTTTATCTAAATTCACGAAATTCGCAATGCCGGGCTCAATAATTGCCGACGAATATTTTATTTGTAAGAATATTCTAGAAAAATTGCAGCTATATTTGGTACTGCATCGTCTTAATTATATTTTAGCGTCGTTATTGTTTACCCAACGCTGCAAATTCAATGTCAGCGTAATTTCTACAGAAAGACGATCATGCTACCCGCGAGCTGTGCTGTCGCCTAAACTACTAAACTGAAATAAATGAAAACGCTCGGCTATAGATGATGTAAACATGTAATAAAAATATTGTTCGAAAATACAACAGAACGTTATACAATAAAGAATATTACATATATAAAATGTATACGTATCATATAACAAATATACTTATAACATTTAATAATACTCTGTAATACTATGTACGTAGAGAGTGAAGCGGCTGCGGAAGAAGCAGTTTATACTACAGGCGCAGGCATCAAATGCTAGGACCTTCCGATGCCTATTTACAAAACTATAAAAAATTAATACCCAATTGCGAAGTCGACAAAAGGCGCTCGTCAATTGACGCGAATGGCGCGCAGGATTATAGGCGGAAAAACGAGGACGAACGCTCCGATGAGGTAGGTCGTTCCACTTCCGATGCTCCAAAATGCTGGAATCAGACGTGAAATTTACTAAATTAGCGTCTTCATTAAACGATTACTACGCATAATGGTAGGTTTTACGTACCTATGGAAGCTACGATGGGACCGCAAGCACGCGCCAATGCTCCCAACGAGCGGAATATCCCGGTTATGGTGCCCTTCTGATTTTCGGGCCCGACCCTCGTCACGAGAGTCATCATGCAAGTCACCGCCATCGCCGTCGCTACATTATGAAATTTTCTGATCATTTTTCATTTCTCCATTCGCTCAATATCGTTAGTTACACCAAACATTCGTGTTTAAAGCCGCTGCGACGCTTCACAGATTAATCGAATCAGAACATACTAGGAACCGACTTGACAAGTGTAAAGCGCGCGAACGTCCTCATTATCGTCTAATACTTACAAACTGAAAAGATAAAAACACCGAAGTAGAGAGTCGGCAAATTTCCGGCGATGCCAATGAATACGAATGCCGGTATCACAAGCCACAAACCCTTAAAAATAGGAACAAAAAATGCTGTAAAAACAGGTGCCAATTCGGTTTGCGGTTTGCGCAGCGCGAGCCGCCCGCATGACTCACTAGCTCGGCGAAAAACTTTGTTTTTTCCGCTGGTATCCGGCGTACGTAATGACCCTGCAGTATTGCCATGGTCAAGCCGATTCCGAGGAACATCCAGCCCTGCTGCATGCTCGTAAATCCGAAAGTATGATGCGTCAGAAACGTTAACGTGAATTCGAGTCCGCTGTACATAAAGAGATAGAGGAAGTACGAACGGCCCATGGTCCTCAAAGTCTGCAGCTCTGAAAGTTAACAACTTTTTTTCTGCAGGTATCCAAAATCCAATTTTTTTAAAATTCAAGCGGCCTTCGCTCTGCACTCTGAATGTTCTATGTTTGGCAGGGGTCTATCCCATATACCGCCAATAAAATCTATCTGCCTAAATTACCTTGATGATTCAGGCCCGAGACTCCGTTAAATTGAAACAAATCAACGGGATTGATATACGTAATTGCTCCGGACACACCGTGTCTGAGGGATTTGGCACGCCGGCCTACAGGCAAACTCTCCTCGAGGCAATAAGCGACGAATATGAGATCGCTTAGGGCGAGGAGAAAGGCAAATAACGCGGGGTAGGCGTACCAGTTCTCGGTACGATCTCCGCTTGCCGAAAATCGAGCGAAGATAACACCGATCATCGGTCCTATTACGAATCCTATGGAGAAGGCGATGCCAACGAGAGCCTGAAAAAAAGCGACAACGTTAGTTTGATCATCGACAAATTGCTTTTGATTAAGTTATCTGGAAAAATCTTTACCATCGACTTTCCTCGAGTTTTTTGAGAGGTCACGTCGCTGATAATCGCCATTGATAAGCTGATGTTGCCCTTACTGATACCGCCGACAAAGCGGCCCAAAACGAATATAGCAAAGCTGTGGGAAAAGACCCAAAGCAGGTACGAAAATGCTATTCCCACAAGGCACAAAATCATCAGCGGTTTTCTGCCGTAAACGTCGGACAGCGCCCCCACTATGGGCATCCCCAAAAATTGGAGAAAGGAGTACATTGATCCCAAAAAACCTGCAATCAATAACAGAATATTAATTGTGATGATTCACAACATCGAATAGCAGTAATGTTTTAGATTGGAAAACAATAATTCATTTTCTCGTGAATTAAATTTTTTCTTAATTAATAAATACAATCATGGAAAGATATTTGCAAGTGAACATTTCTTTAAAAAATTATTATATTAAGATCCAACAAAAATGTCAGTTGTAAGAATTTGATGAGACAAACAAATGAATGCATCAGTAGTAAAAAAAAGTACAGTGCCAAATATCTTTAAATAATAAAAATCAGAAATCGTTTTCTTAAGTAATAAACCCTTTGAGTTAATTTGACAATTTTTTTTTGTGTTTTACAGAATCTTGTGAAGTGCCAAAAAAAATAATGTGAAAGGAAAATGACAAATTTATTTCTGTACCATATAGCCTCTGCAGATGTTCGCAAACAAGAACTTTTAGCCAAAAGTAATGAATTTTCAGTTTTATTTTTTCATTGTATTTCAGGAGCAACGGAATGATAAATACCATGTATATCAATAATCAGCAGAATAATGAGCAAACTGGTATACCTCCAAAAAGTACAGAGCTGAATCTCTCAGGCGCATCAAGGTACAGTTGAATGCTGCGAATCTGCTGCAGAATCCAACTGTAGAGCCCCTGTCCATTGTCCAGCTCCTTATAGTGATCCAACAATGCAGGCAGCAGCGGTAAAATCATGGTAAAGGCCAGTAGATCCAATATCAGCGAATAAAAAACAACTGATACAGTCTTTGACTTGTTCTCTCCTTTGGATTCCTCATGGGGAATCTTTTCAGCAACAGCAGAGCCACTTCTCTGCTTGATCTCCATTTTGCACATAGAAAAGTCACCTCTCAAAAGTACTTCAAAAAATTGTCATGAGATAAAAAAATTTCTACTTTCCAATGCAACAGGTTCTTTGCTCTGTGTACGTGTTTTTTGCACTGGGGTCAATTGGCACATCTACGGAAACGGCCTACAAATGCTCGATGCGTCCGATACAATCGGAACTAGCGAAACCGGTTTTTTTTGTTGTTGCGATAATCTTGCGCTTGACGCTCATGCTATTTTAGACAGTGAACAAACTTTCGGTTCTAAGAACGTGCATCACGTCATAGCGGCGAGTCGGTACGGGCGGGACTGTTGATTGTCAGGATGAAACTCGAAGAATTTTGAAAAGCGAATTTTGAGGTCGTCGTTTATCGTCAAAAGGACGATAAGGCCTAACGAGGCGGGAAATATAGCGCCGGTTACCGGCAAAACTGTGGCAAACGCGTAACCGCAGTAGCGGCAAAAATGTATCCCGCCACGTGCACTCTACGCGAGCGAAGTTTCGGTTTAACTGATAAATAAGGCCACTTTCTAGCGGGACCAAGCGAGCGGGTCTCCCTCATCGTAAGGCGTGTGCGAGTCCGTTCGGCGTAGGATAAGGATTCCCTCGTGAGACTTCTTGGCTTCGGAAGTGAAAGGCGTCAAGCGTCAACCTATTTACTATCATGTACAGCAACAGCGTCGCGGTATCGGTGGGGGTTGCGCGCGCACGAGTTTCACTCGCGATCAGCTGATTTTACCACGTGTCACGTGACGCTTCTCCCCGTTCTCCGGCGTCCCGCGCGCGTCGCGGCGCTGATAACACAGATCCCGTTCGCATTGGCTAGCGCTGCATAGGCGTAAATAAAGAGAATTTTTGCGGAGAATATGTAGGCTCCAAAATATGATAGTAAAATTTACAAAATAATGCGTACTCCATCAGTTTGGTGTTTCTTGTCATACCCAACTCCGTCGTTTGTTAACAGCACTTAAAAACATAGCCTAACAGTAAATGAAAATATTTCCATCCCGTTGCTACACGCTTTACAGAAGTGGAGTTAACAAAATCTGTTGAAACATGTTTTAAACATTACACAAAAACACAAAAAAAATGTTGCAACTGAACATACTTCAGAGTATGTTCAGACGCGAAGGGTGCTTGTAATTATACATCCCGAAACCATATCGCCTCGAAGATGTGATTATGGCAAAACAGTGAATTACATTTTTAAGGATTTCTATCCAAGTACGAAAATCGCAAAAAAACAGCAGTATCGATGGCATATCACTCGCGTCTACGAACACGCATTACACTTGAAATAACAACAACAATAACAACAATAATAATATTAATAATAATAACGAAAACCATAATGTTAAATTACTCGTCCCCGCAGCCACATTCAGAGACAAGAAGCAATATTATGTTGATGACATTGCTGTTTGGTCAAATTGCATCAGTGCAAAGACCCAAGCGAGCCGCAACGAGAAAGAGACGAAGAGGAAGATTGTGTCGTATGTAACACACACGAGGACGACGAGATGCTCGGCGGTTAGCGCGATCAACGCAGCCGTCGCTCACCTACATATTCGTCGCCAGTAATGAAACAATTCGGAGCCTCGTGCACAGCGACCGAGCGCGCTTCAATGTTATGCCGTAGTATCATCATTTTTATTTGTCAGTGAAGCGAAAAATAGCTCGTTCAGGCGCACCCTTGGGCATTACGTGTGTTCGACATCCGGCTGGCCAGTAGCCGGCGCCTCGGGCCACCGGTAAAGCACAGCATAACGCATATACTCGGACGCGCACTGCTGCCTAGAGTCAACCGGGGCGTATTTCAATGACGCTGACTGTTTTACCGCGTTCCTTTGTGGCAAACGCGACTCGGCGCTCCGGCAACGCGGCCAGTTTCATCGAAAACTCACGACGCGACGTGTGTATTGGAGACGCGCGCGCAAGACTCGCTTTCCGAGCCGCCGTGTACGTGCAGATGAAAAATCTGCGCGCTCGTACACGCAAACGCACTTCCTCCGCGGACAAAGATCTTTTGAAACTCGGGCCCCAAGCCCACTGTATACCTCGCTGCTGCCTGCCCCGTAACGAACCACCAGCGGTTCTAACGCTTGTCGCTCTGTCTCTCTCGCGCTTTCTCGCTCTCTTTGTGCCCCGAAATATCGCCATGCAGCTCCTATATAGGGCCACAGAAATATCCAGAATTTTCACACGGCAAATCGAACGCAATTGCTGCTGTAGTTAGATCGATTGTTGAGATGGTTATTGATATTCTTATTATTATTGTGGCTGACTGTGATCAGCTGACCGATATGATTCTCGGCGTTGCCGATTTTCTCGGGGAGTACTGGAAATATCTTGACGGCATGTAGAGCACAGTTTGGTCAATTGTTGTGTATTCATTTTGAAGTGAATCGAAATATTTCTTATTTCAATTCGTCGAAATTTTGAATACTCTGAGATTGTGTTGAGATGTTTTTTGTACCAATTCCTCTTTTAAAAAGTTCATGAGTAACGGAAAGCATTGTTAGCAAACTGTTAGAGCAGGAAAATCCGTGATAAACAAAATCAGTTTGGTGTCAAATTTGAAAAATTTCATGAGAGGACAGGCGGGGCAGCACCCGTAACCTTTTAAAGCTTTATGAGAGCGCAGCAGCGCCAAATTGATTAACCTATTATAGGTGATATTTTGAAATAAACATTTCCGAGGTCGATTTTGGCGATTTTCGGTCAGGAGTCGAATCTATGATTTCTGACAGAAAAAAAAAGAATTTTCGTCGCCAAAAATTTTTTTTTTTTCAAAATCGATAAAAAAAAGGTTAATAACCAGTATTTTCGGGGGTAGAATATGCGACTTGAGAATGATGGTATAGGTTAAAAATCGATATTTTAAAAAGAAAAAAAATTGGGGTCGATTTTCGCGATTTTCGGTCAGGAGCCGAATCTACGATTTCTGACAGAAAAAAAAAAATTTCGTCGCCAAAAAAATATTTTTTTCAAAATCGATTAAAAAAGGTTAATAACCAGTGTTTTCAGGGGTAGAATATGCGACTTCAGAATGATGGTATAGGTTGAAAATCGATATTTTAAAAAGAAAAAAAATTGGGGTCGATTTTGGCGATTTTCGGTCGGGAGCCGAATCTACGATTTCTGACAGAAAAAAAAAAATTTCGTCGCCAAAAAAATATTTTTTTCAAAATCGATTAAAAAAGATTAATAACCAGTATTTTCGGGGGTAGAATATGCGACTTGAGAATGATGGTATAGGTTAAAAGTCGATATTATAAAAAGAAAAAAAATTAGGATCAATTTTGGCGATTTTCAGTCGGGAGCCGAATCTACGATTTCTGACAGAAAAAAAAAAAATTTCGTCGCCAAAAATATATTTTTTTCAAAATCGATTAAAAAAGGTTAATAACCAGTGTTTTCAGGGGTGGAATATGCGACTTGAGAATTATGGTATAGGTTAAAAGTCGATATTTTGAAAAGAACAAATTTCTGAGGTGATTTTGGCAAGTTTTTCAGGCACGCGCGCCAGCGCGTGTGATTAGCCTAGTATAATTACAATTTTTATTAACACTATATTTATGAAAAAATATGCTATATTTTCTTTTTTGCTTGATACGTTGACGCTGCTCTGCGGCGTTCACTTCACACTGCACGCCGAGTCCATCGCGTGCTTTATCAATCGCAGATGTTCCTCGTATAATTACTACCTGAGCGAGGAAAAGGAAAAGAGTCATACACATTGCTTTCTCATTAGTATTAACCTTTCACAGTCTCCTGTAAGAGGATGCACATTTATTGACTTTGTACACTTCTTTAAATACTGTATATAGTTATCTGCTGAAAACTTGTGAAAGTTAAGGTCACCAACATTCATTTTTCGACAAACAAACGTTGTGTCTCATACAGAGTTTGAATATCTCATCAGTTCTGCCTTAAAAAAAAATGTAATTACAATTTTTTTAAATCACTTTAAAAAGGGATGACCAGTGTTTTCAGGGGTAGAATATGCGAGCTGAGGACGATGATATAGGCCAAAAGTTCCTATCACGAAGACAAAATGTTATGAGGTAGACACGACTCGTTTGTAAAAGAGGCCCCGGTAGCACCCAAGCCACGCACAATAAAAAATATGCTTATTTTTTTCAGTCGAATGTTTTCACTCAGGATCAATTTTGTTTAAATTACATAGAGAGATCTCTACGGTCGCCGAGTATAGAGATCGACGCAAGGTCACCGTTGCGATTTACGGCTTCGCAAGATTTTTCTTCGCGATATTGCTCGGCCGGGCGAGCCAGGTTGGTCCGTAGATTCGTGGCATTTGGAAGCGCTGCTCGTGGCGGGAGCAGGTGGCACGAGGGCCAATGCGAGCGGGATCGTGGTTAAAATTTGAGGAAGGAAGCGAGCGCTTGCCATCTGGGCCCGGCAGTGCAAGCGGGCCCCGATGCATACGACACGTATTTGTGTTGCACCGGCAGCGGCGTCGTGCCGGCCGCGCAACACCATCAACCACCGCGCGCGTCTCACTCGTCGAATCATCGTCAACTGTGGCTTTAACGATCTGGGCGCATCGGCGACGCATAAGGGCGCGTCACACTTCGCTGACTTTAAGATTTTTTTTTTTCGTTTTGTTTTGTTTATTCTCGCCGGTCGATGCAACGTTCGTACAAAAACAATAACCACAGCGATGACGATAATATTGAACCCAAGGCGAATGACAAAGAGACGAAGAGCAGCTGGAGGGTCGAGTGTGAAAAATAAAAAAACCACTAAAAAAATTCCAGCGGTGTGGTCGGAACTTCGTTTCGACCATTTGTTTTAATTTTTTTATAACTGTAGCCTCATCACGCGCTTTTCGTGCTTACCGAGTTGACGCAAAAAAATGGAAAATAATTAAGATTAAAAAAAAATCGTGAAAACTGTTGCGTTTAGAAAAAAAAGTAATGGCGAATTCGTTGTGTACGGGCAAAGATACATCGAAATAAAGTGTTAAAAAAGTAAAAAATAAAAACAAAAAGCGTTTTTGCACTTTTTTCGAAATTTCGTCTCTTCACTAGAATCGAGGTTTTTTTTGTGGATCGACGAATATTTTTTGGATCGTTAGAAAAATCGATGAGAAAAGCGCGAAAAATGATTTGCTTTCTCCGCAAACGTAACAATATTAGCCCATAAGCGTTCCCGAATACCCCCCCCCCCCCCCCCCCCCCGAAATAACCTTAATTAATAATCCTTCAAACCTCTCGCGCCTGAGAACTCGTAAAAAACAATAACACGATTGAAATTGCTCATTGGTTATAACGACGACTTGCAGAAAATACGAGATTTTTTACCCACTGATTTGTTTTAAGACGGACAATAATGCATTAAGTGAAATACCAGTTCAGCAAAAAATGAGCTTCCAGTCATACTTTAAATTTACAAAAAATCTCAACAATCAACAGTTTTAAGAATCTGGGTGCACGAGAGTCGCATAGAAGGGACGTCGCATATCGCAAACTTTGAGATTTTTTTTTACCTCCTCAACGGTCGATAACGTTCGGAAAAGTAATAACAATAGTAACGTCATTAAAAATAAAGCGAGTAACAAAGAAACTATGAAAAGCTGGAGTGAATGTGAAAATTGAAAATTTCCGAGAACGTTAAGGAACGAGTGCACGGGACCGAGAAAGAAAATCCGCGAACAATGGGACAAAGCGGAGAGAATTTTCGACGGTACCCGCCGCGACCGGCTGCTTATGTCGGTACAAAGTCCTTTGCTCTCGATACGCTGCTGCAGCGGCCGCAGCAGCGGCAGCCCAGCTACTGCTATATGCATGTAGCTTACCTGTATAGAGTATATATATGTAGGCAGTAAAGGCGCACTAGTACCTACATAGTACAATAAGGGAGACCGGGGCGATGGGAAACACCGACCGATAGGAGCCACCATGTTTACTTCAAATTCGACTTGTTTATTCTATCCTAAATATTGGTCACACGCTTTAGTCGAGGCTGAACTGAATTCATTCGATACGAAATTATCATAATATCCTTTCTTGTTGCATATTTCGACGTTTTAATTGTTTCGCTGAGAGCAGAAGATAAACAAAGCATATTCGAGAAAGATTTTTACAAGTGTTTCGAGTGAGAGTTCGAAAGATTTAAAAGAATAAAGAAACAGACTGAAAAATGACATTAATCCATTTTTGGTGCTTGCGACGATTTTTTAAATCTTTTTTTATATTGTTCAAGTTACGATAACCATGAAATGATTGCTGTAATGGTATAGATAGTCACGTAAAGTCACGTGGTCTCAACAGTGCTATAACCATCCAACGTGTACAGCGATGTTGAACCTCATTTCTCGGGACGCGATCGTCATGATTGTATCATTATAAATTTGTAATTTGTGGTTGACGACACCGGCCTGGCAGCTGTCAAACACAAATTGGTATATCGAATAACGCGCGCAATCATGATGCCAAATAAATGTTAATTTATTGGTAAAATTACGGTATTATCAACGCTTTTTTTTGTAACCCCTACATTAATTTTACACCACTCTCATATTAAATTCAATATACCAGTTCCTGCATAAAACTTCCACCACACCGTTGCATAAAAATCCACGCAAATTTTCTCAGAGCCCAGGCACCTCAACAATAGAGGCTATTTTGTCTTTTTTGTTTCAACATTTTTTTTGCATTCAACTAAATATAATTTTGCTATGAATTATCCTATTTCCCTTCACCCAACGTCCGTGTGACCGAGTTTTTCGTTACATGTTTCTCAGGTGACTCCCATTTCCCACCTCAATTTTCGTTTATCCAACGTGTGACCGAGTTTTTCGTTGTGTTTCTCAGGTGACCCGTATTTCCCCATCGTCGTCCTAGAGTACCTACATACACGCATACATGTGCCTATATACCTTACATACATCGGTACATAGAGCTACAGCTTGGGAGCAGCGATGCGCGCCCTAAAGGCACCAGCGTTCGGGGCACCAGTCAGCGCGCCACCAGTCGCGAAGGGCTCGGGCTGGGCGTCGTTTTCAGCTCGGATAAGGGTGCGATTTTAAAGGGAAAGAAGAAGACGAAGAAGCAGCAGCAGCGGCAGCAGCAGCAGCAGCCCGGGGCCTGGATGTTTCGAACAAGGGAAAGGAAAAGGAAGAGACGGGAGGAACGGACGGTCGAAGCGGGCGGGCCAGAAAACGAGCGCGCGGCGTCGAGGGTTGCGGGAGCCCGAGCAGCGCGTCGGGGCCGGCCGGCCTCGCGCAGCAGCGGCAGCAGCAGCACCTCGGCCTATTCGGCGGGAGAAAGACGGAGGGACTACGATCCGCGGTGGAAATAAAGATCGAAAGATGCCAGAAGTACTAGGCGCGCGTATATATACCTTGCGATCGTAAGCATAAGTATAAGCGCGTGCCCGCGCAACCGACAGCAGATGCGCTCTCAGCGCAGCTGTCCTCCTACAAGTGGTTCTCAATCATCCCCTTTTTCGCCTCAAACGCGGCTCGTTGCTGTAACACACGAGGCCTCGCGATCTCGCTGCACGGCGCGCGCCTACCACGAACTTGCATAATCCTCTCGTAACTTTGGTCACTCTATATTTTTGCATAGGTTTTCGCGAGAGAAGGGAATATCTTCGTTTGAGGTTATGTTCGCGCTGTCGGCGCGACCCACATGGAAATAACATATATGTCACCAAAAAGTTCTATATGCAACATATATGATGCATATAAAAATATATGCAACATATATGCGACGTATAGAACTTTTTGGCGACATATATTTTTACATATAAATATTTCCATTTGGGGAGTGTTATGACTCGTGGGTCGGTTGGAAGGGGGAACGTTTCGGGAGCCGGAGTGCGACGATAACATTGAGAGATTTTTGAGAAAAAGGAATATTATTTTATTTATATATGTAGCTGTTACACTCTACGTGGGAAGCGTTATGTGGTTTGCAACGAAATGAGTGCGGCAAGGCCAAATATACGACACACCGAGGAAGCATTTTATTTTTATGTAGAGCACCTTATGTGTGGTAATGTAAATACATAATAATTACGTGGAGGGAAATATGTGTGCACGCAGTGGTTCGCGGAAGTTGATACGCGGGACACGGCTGCCTGACGGAAATGCAGGATGGCATTTCTTGTATGCTTTCAGAAATTTGGAAATGTTTTTCGTACAGGTATAGGTAATTCTGCCTTGCGCGGAAAGCGTTGCGTGGAACTGAATGAATAAAGTAGCAAGGCTACTTTATTCATTATGATGAAATCCACAAAAGAAATATTTGTTTTTCACGTATTTTAAATATTTATTTATGACTTCAAGGACAATAAAGCAATAAAAACCTTTTTCCTACAACAATTCGCCAATTAATAATTTTTATTATTTCTATTACTCTTGTCGTTACCGCTGTCATTTAGTAATATTTTCTTTGTTGTTCCATTTACCTTATTTGGTCGTAATTCAGATAAGAATAAAGTAAAACAATGTGTTCAAGGTGACTACGCCAAAACTGACACACCAAACACGAGAAGTTCATGAGAAGTAAAAATGCAGCCATAATCATGTGACGTGCGTTAATTACACTTTACAATTTCATGTGACACACTTAGACAATAATATTTTGGAAATATAGAAATCGATAGTGCATACGACAAAAGCTCTATGACTTTATCAATTAGAAAAAAATGCAATGCATCATCGTTTGGGGATCAATCAAAACAAATTATTAATTTTCATCCGTCACCAAGCACGTAATTTTGGCGTTCAAAAGCGCCGAAAAAATTCAACTATTTCCCAAAATACACATTTCCACACGCTCATTAATTCTCGTAATCACTACAGTCACAACGCGCATCTCTCGCACGGCGCAGGAATCCATCAATCATATCCCGCCACGCGAAGCGCGTCGCGTGTGCGGCGATTCCGTTGTCGCTCCTTCCACTCTGCATCAGCTGCGTTTCCTTTTGTTCCATCTCCCGCGTTTTTGGCGCGAAGAAACTCATCGCCGAAAAACCGCCATCGACAATGGGCGCAATGCGCGCGCGTACAAAACTCGTAAAAATAGTTGACAGTGTAATTCCGCGCCGAATAATATATCATCCTACCGCGTACATCGCGGCTGCACTTTCTTTTGTTCCTTCGCGTGTTTTTTGGCGCGAAGATACCGCCGAAAAACCGCCGTCGACAATGCGCAACGCGCGCGCTGAGAAACTCGTAAAAATAGTTGACGGTGTGATTCCTCTCCGCCGAATAATATTATCGTTATGGGTATAGTTCAAGGCTGCAAGCTGCGCTACACGTGCCCGTCGTGCCACATACACGTACGAGCGTGCGCACATACACGAGCGCACCGAGAACCCGATATCATTTGATTCTATATATAGTATTTATAGCCTTTGTGTAACATAGTACAAGTAGGGTAGGTAGGTTATATCGTTGGAAAACGCGCAACGGTCACACGAGGGTTTTTTCTTTCTTTCTTTCCTTTCTTTCTTTCCTCCTCTCCGCGCGTCGATAGTTGTTTCGGGTGAGCGCGAGGTACCTGGCTCGAGGCAGCAGCAGCGGCAGCAGAAGAAGAAGAAGAAGAAGAACAGGAGGATCGGGCCGGCACCTCGCGCGCTGCGCGTCGATCCCACAGCTCGGCTCAACAGGCGCGCACGCAGCCGACGTGTATAGGCCGTGTATAAGTAGCGCGAAGCAACAGGGTGGCGAGGAAGAAGAGGAGACAAGGACGACAACCAGGACAGCTGATAGAATTTTGGCGGGCTCCCCGCGTCAGTAGCCCCGGCGACAAAGAGACGAGAGACCCCGGGCGCGGCGAGGAGGCGAGAGAGAGGGAGAACAAGCAAAGCTGCGCTCTCGGGGCGTCCGCAGAGAGGGAGGAAAGAGGGAGAAGGCGATATAATAAAGAGGAGGGCGCGCGCGTTCGGGTGGCCGTTGTTGCTGTTAAATAAGAATAAGATTCTCCCCCCTCCAGAGGGCCACGGGGCCGGCTCCGAGGCTCGGGCACCTATATAGCCACGGGCTTTCCTGCACTTGGGGCCCAAAAGGAATAAAGAGGCGGGACACCTGGTCGTGGGCCGCAGTTTGCCCGAGAACGCTCTCTGCGAGACATCTTCCCTTCGGCTCTGTTGCTGCCGCTGCCGCTGCCGCCACTGCTGTTGCTGCCTCTGCTCGGGACTCGATGCTCGGTCCTTCGCTCTCCGCGTACTCGGCATCGGCCCGGCTTAACCAGTTGGATACAACAGCTTCGACGATAATTCGACGTATTTCGGCATAAACTTCGAAGCCTCGAGAGCGGAAGGAGAGAGAGACTTCTCGAAGTTTTGGTCGAGTGATTCTAAACGCGGTACTCGAATCGTTCAGTGTTGTGCTCAGTGGATCGACGAGTTTATCATTGTTAGCCGCGCGCGTTATTTGCGATTCGATTGTTATACCGCGATAATCGCGCGCGGAGGTGCAACGGGTGACTAGATATGTAGAATATTTCGCATCTTCGGCGCAATCGTATTGAATGGTAACAAACACGAGCACGATCGCCCTGCGCGTCGTAGAAAAGGACAATTTGGAATGTAATTGGTGAATAATCAGCCGACGAACGAGTATTGTCGAAATAAGCGAAAGTCATTTGTACTCGGGTGAAAGAGAAATGCAGTTAATTCTTTATGCAGATTAATATTGTGTTTTCGAAGACTTGAAATATTTCTCCGGCAGAACAGTCGACTGATTTTGCTTTGTTCGCCTATTTGGCGCGAGACTCGGGGAAAAAAAATGTCGTTGAAGTTACTTTGTAATGATAGTTCGGGATAGACGAGCTCTTCGGTTTTGAAGACTGAGCACAACAAGGCCAAACCGTCGAGCTCTTAGGGTAGGGCACTTTTTGTGTCTGAACGCGCGATTCTCTCGCATTGCACGTGTTTATATCATCAGTCGCACGCGGGGCTTCGAGTGTTGGCTACCGGCCGCAACGACTCGCGTGGCTCGCGGGAGCGGCCACGAGCTGTAACGATAATTGCATCGAAGATAGGTCGAGATTTGTGACAATGTTTCGTGCACTTAATCGTTCAATATTGCACTTGTCCCGGCCTATCCAAATGCATCGATAACTACTTTACACTCGCGTGAATTGCCTTTCGTCCGACGTGAACGCGACAGAGGGCGCCCGAAGGCAGTGAGGAGGACGTCGCCTTTTGTTTGTCGAGGATTCGGCAGGCGGGGATGTGGGCATCATTTGTGTTATTAATATCGATCAAATTGCACTCGTCCCGGCCTGCTGAATGTTCTCGAAATATCATCACTCTTACCTTTCGACGACACCGAAGGACACGCAGCGGCGACTTTGTATCAACAGGCGGCTGCCCGTGAAATCGCGCCCAGCAGACATCGTGACACGCGAAACCATCCTACCCTGTGAGAATAATACAATGAAAAAACTCTGCACCAACTCGACCTTGTTTCATTTTATTTTGGAAGGCCCCGAAGTTTCTCCGACCAACGTACACACCTTCATCCTCTGTTTCTCAGGGATTGGCTATAATCCCAGGTATCGTTGCGATTTTCGCGATTCTTCAGGTTTTTCGACAATCAGCAACCGTCGACTATTCATACATCGATTCACGATAAATTACGGGATATTTTTATTCACGAAGGAAAAACAATTTTGCGTTAAATATTTGTTATTGCAATTGGAAGAGCAAAAAAAAGAAGGCTGAAAATCATTAGTATAATTCGTTATCGTATGGGCACTTTTCAGTTTGAATAAGCAAACAGTAATTAACAACGAGAAGACAGTCAGATTATTAACAAACATATTGCATTAGGTTTCTTATTTTCATTGAAGAAAAAAATCAGCGATAATTTTGGCGCTCAAGTCATAGTTATTATCAAATTCGAAAAGTATCTTGAATACACTTCAATTCGTATAGTGCTCGTCTCTGCTAGAAGTCCTCGAACCAGGAGACTCGGCTTGTGTTATTATGTCAACACGCGAATAAGTCGAAACGACAACAGCTGACTAGGACAAAGGAAGAGGTCGTCTCGTATTACCCGGACGCGAAGCTTCTCCTTTTTTGTTTGTAAATACAGACGCTCGCGGCGAAGAATACATTGTCTTTGTTCGCGTCCGTTGTAGGGGAAGTTTGCAGCTTGCACGCGGGCCCGCGCGACCGGTAAAACTCCTGTGTACACGCCGGGATCCGTGAGAAAAATGTTGTCGCTGCGATCCACCGGAACTTCCGAAACTCGACTTTTTTGGCATTAATTGTTCGTAACGTTTTGGTATATTGCAATTGTGAAACATATTACTGCAACATTTAATAGAAAATAAATCAAACATCACATTTTTTTAACGTAATTCTTATATTGCAAAACTCACAAATGTGAGATTTCTAGAAAATTTCATGATCCTACTTTAAAATATTATTAACGGTAATTTTTCGACGAAAATTTCGAAAACGTTGCGTGTTAGACCCAAACAAATCTTTTGGTCTTAGGATTCATGCAACTTTTTTGATAGTGTGTAAGTAAAGAGTACACGATATTGTAAAAAATAAGAAAACTTTATTTGGGATACTATTGACCTACTGAAGAATAACAAGTAAAATTCGCCTCGTGCCTTTCACGTGCCCTTGACGGGATAAGAAAGGTCACGTGACACTCTGGATACTTGTCGACGTGTCTCGTGAACGATAAAGAACATAGTTTCCTGCAAAGAAAAAAATCCCGAATATAACGACGCAATCCAACCATTGATGACGAAGAACATCTACGTTGCGGATCGGTTCTTCATGACGTGTCTTTCGATCGATACTGCCCTACACCCGAAATACACTGCGTAGTATCAGATTGCAAGCTACTGCGTAGTACACGTAACTGCGTAGTGAAGGGTGCATTTCAATTACCAGGCACGAGGGAGTCCGACTGAAAAACGTGTCATCTGCTCGTTCTAGACTCCCAACGGTCTGTTCGAGGGATTTGTAACATGCTGTTGCGTGTAATTGTCCGAGTATCGCCCTTGTCGAAAAAGTCTGATGGGAACCGGCATAAGTAGACAGAAACTGTTGGAAACTATACGAATAAAAATAATTTGTGAAAATTTTGACCACCCTGTTGGTTTTTATCAGATTATTATTAGAGGGTCTGCACTGCAATGTTATTTGTATATCTCCAAAAATATTTTTCGTCCTCAAGATGGGCTTTGACATCACCCACATTTAAGTTGTATAATTTACGACTGACCCATTTTAATTCCACGCTGCTTTGACCTACTTTCTTCGGTTTCTTTTTGTCCTTAAATTTATACAGTGGACTCTCGTGCACTTTAGTCCTTCTTTTCTTCTCTCGCAATTTCATTGGGCCCCATTTATAGTAGTGGGCAATCCCCGCGCCGGCTACAGCGAGAACGTGCCGGTCTAAACTAAAATTTAACAAGGGTTTCTATTCAGTAACTTTTATGACTGTGATACAGCGCGAGGGAAGTTGCGTACAGCGAGAACACGAAACCATGGCGGGTTGGTCGGTTGGGAACTTAACTCTTGTGAGTCACAGGAACATCCCTACTCCTCGGCTCTGCCTCCGAATCGCTTTACCCCCGCCACGCTCGACTCAGTCACTTTTCAGCGCGATATCGTGAGTCGTGGCTCGCAGAGGGTTAAATTGCGGTGTCGCCTAATGTACGTAATTCGCCCGAATTTCCTACCGAGTCGATTTGGTGTACATCAATTGATCCATAGTTTTTACGTCACTGGCAGAACTCCGAAAGACTGAAATTTCTTATTCTGTATATTTTTTCGTCAAAATGTAACGAACTTATGATTTTTTAAACACCCTGTTATGGCAATTTTTGAACTTGAAAAAATATACAATCATTTTACATAAGACAACAAAAGGACTTCGAATTTATTCCATAACAAATTAAAATTATCCAGGAGCAAAATTTATTCAACGGTGGACGGAAAGGAAATTTTTGAATGCAGGTCACGAATTTTTTCACGCCATCCTCGGCGATTTCGAGTTACGAAATTAAAACTTGTTTGCTTGGAAAAGTTCTGGACAAAATCCGCGAGGTCGAGAATCAGATCAGCGTTTATTCGACCGGTGAATTCAGCGCACGAGGGAGACATAATAAATGACGTAGCAGTTCGAAGCAGCCCTTCTGCCCTTCAGTAGGTCAACCCTTCCGAAAAACTTGTCGACGAGCCTTGAACCTATCCTCGATAAAAAAAAACTATAACGGTTATTTCTTAATCCCGTTGTGGCTTCGGACCTGCGTCCATTGTCGCGAGATAAATTTCACAGGGGATCAAACGCGCCGTGAATTCGTCCTGGGAAGCGTTTCCGCTTTTCCCACTCCGCCAGCCGGAGCCGCACGACCCCCGTGTAAAATATACGTGTGCGGTGTGGTGTGTATTGCGATCCGGACGAAACGTGCGCGAGTGGCCAATGCCGAGCTAGTGGGTGCGCGTGTACGCGCGCTCGGGTCTCGATCGAACGAGAAAACACAATAAAAGAAGTGCGGGCCCTATGGGGAGTAAATCCTGTTTTCCATTCATGCAGAAAAGACGTGTGCAAGCTGCTGCGCGTCTATGTGTGTAGTGAGAGGCAACGTGGGCATGCAGTATAGTGCGCGGTCGGCTAGTGCCGGCCGGAGAGCTCGTGGATGTTACGCTGGTCGATGCAAGATGAGCGGTACAATTGTTGGCCAACCGACGATACTTGGCCATCCCTGTATCAACCCGCGGTGAATAGAAAAGCGGAGAGTAGATTTATAAGTTTCTATTACTTAAAAAAATGCACAGCTAAATAGCTTATATTATTATTTTTCCGAATAAAACCTAGCGTGTTTATAAAAAAAGACATTTAAGCGAATAGCAATCACGACCGAAATATCGTAAGAAAAATGTATGTAATACTTATATTTCAATGCACTAAATGTCTGCATTTTTTTTTCAGAATAAATCATTTACGCTAGTATTTAAAAAATATTTTATTAGTTCGCAGATAATAAACGCATTTTTGTAAAGGATGCGTAGAGTTTTTGCGAAATAAGAACTATTGAGTCAAATGTACTATAAACATTTGTTAAGTAAAATGATGGCGGTTTGTAATCTTCGTATAAACGCGCGTTGGACGGAGACAAAAAAGTGACAAAAAGTGAGTGCGCCGGGAACTGTGTCGCGTCGTCCGCTTAGAGGGCCAACAATTGTATCGGTTAGCCCGCGGTGCGCTACACCGAGCATCCCCTCGGCGAGTCCCACGGTTTGGGATGAAACACCTGGCTCCTTGCGCGCAGCGCGTACCTACTCACGGGCGACCCTACAATCTCACCGACACTCCCAGTGGACTGGTTTTCGCTTCCTTATAAACTTTATTCAATTCTTTATAATATGCCAAAGGGTTCACTGCGCGTATAGACCCCACGTGGCATTCATATGCTAAACAATATAAATGCGCTCAGATAAAAACGAATCTCTATCTCGCATTCCAGCTGCCGTACGCGCGATATATGTACGGCGTTTGAGAAAAAAAGGGATCCTACGAAAAAATCTTGTGGGATTTAATTCTGGGCCACACTCGTCGAAATGCGTGTTACATTGTCGACGAATCGCGCGCAAGTGTCGGGAAGCAGGGGGTCCTTGTGGGATTTCTGCATATATCTTGTTTAGTAGTCTGGCTGAGACTTTGTGTGTGCTATATATCTATAGATAGTTATGTAAATATGAGCGGCAGCCACCAGAAGACATTTGCCGGTTGCTGGGCTTCAGGTGCAAATTGCAGCAGACTCGGGCTTCATTTCTTGAAAAGCTTATTTTGTGCTCGAGAGCGCATAACAAGAACGTTACAGATCGTTTATCGTCGGACTGAGCTTTATATTACAGACTGCACACAGTACGAGCCGTGTTTGCGTTATGTCAACACTGTTGTGCTGCATAGAAGCGAGATAGGCGATAAGCTGATAGCTGTCGAAGTTTCTATTGATATCGTTTGACAACCAGTACAGACGGCGGATTCCGATCCGGCGTTTTCGTATTTTTTACAATAGAATATAATTTCATATGCCGAGTGAGAAAGCTCGAGATCAAGGAAGATGGAGAGTGGTTTGAGACGCCCGTAGCCCCGAGGGGGTCGGTGTACAAATGGATGCATATAATTTCCTATGATGTAAGTAAAGGAAGAGTATACTAAGTGCCATAATTGAAATTTAACTAATAAGGAATAACATTAAAATGTACAATAAAAACACTAATTAGCAAAGAACTATAATTAGCAAATAATGAACTCTAGAACGGTACACATATTTTTTTAAAAGCTGTAAAATTTCGGTTTGTTCTAGGTACACATGATTCGTGTATACCGTTGTAGGATTAAGCCAGTTGACATCAGCCGAAAATAATTCGTGCGGCCGATCAAGTCTCTAGCCGAAAGTCGCAAGTTTTTCGAATGAATAACGGCAGTGATTACGCCAATGGGAGTCTCTGCTTGTCGCCCGTGGGTGAAATAAACCGAATGCAGGGGGCGCGGCAGTCGCTGATTCCCCGGCGGCATCGCACGGCGTTCTCATAACCTCAATCCAGTTTACCACTTATCATATTTATAGAGGAAAACGTTGGTAAACATTAGAATAAGATGAATTCGTTGGGAGGACGCATCACCAACAGGTACGTAATTCACGAACGGAGACATTACTTACAAAGCATTTGAGTGACACTCCGCATTATCGTCAATACCGAGAAATGTTTTTCGTTGCGGGTCTGTGCGATATCGTCTGCTACTTCCAACGTGTGTTCAATTTTGTCGACGAGGAGTATCGACTATGTAGTTTAATGAAGTTTTCATGAATTTTCGTAGACAAATGGCGCAAAGTGCCGTGCGACGGTTGCAATCGCTCAGTCTGCGGAACACTGCGACTGCGGCGACTTCTTCGAAGCCATCAACTGCGGAACCTGAGATTCAGATCCCAGTCAGGAAGGAACGTGGTCCAACTGATATCCTAAAGGTAAGATCAGCTTTACGCTGCTCAATTTATGACTCTTTTATCCTTCGGTGGGTTTCATGGGTTTGCAATCAGAGCTGAACATGTAAAGCAATTTTTGTGTTTTTCTATTTCTATTTTTTGACAGTATTCATAGCTTATTCTGCAGACATTTTTGTACTTACTAATAATATGTGCAAACATGTTTTTTCCATTTTGGAGCAACAATTTTTTATATCAAAGAAAATGTACCATTTTGAGTTGAATTTCTCTATATTGAGTCAAGAAAAGAATTGAGTGATACAAAGAGATGTATAAAAAATCGTAGTATCATTGTGAAGAATAAGTATTCTGGCTTCCTAGCAATTACAGCTGTAGTGAGTTGCAACAGTGTGGAATTCATGGCTTACTTAGCTACTCTTGACTGGCTTATAAATTAATATTTTCTTCTTATCCTTTCAGGCATTGGAGGCAACCATTAAACGTGATCCAACAGCTGCACATTACAAGTACATGGATGATCCGTTTTTGATTCCCATGTCGAATATGCAAAAACGGGTGTTCGCTCTATCAAAAGAATCTGGGCGCAAAGCAGCCATGTGGATTCTGCAGGAGCATGCGGATCTGTTTCAACACAAATTGGCTGAACCTGAGATTCCAGTAATTGAATAAAATTCAGCATATTTCATATATTAGCAAATTCCCGGTTGAAATCCGTCTAGCTGAGTTTGCGGCATCTGCCAACTGTTGATTGGTTGGCAATGTTTTTTGGTCTACTTTATATACAAATGTTTAACAAACACAGAAATTGACAAGAGAAAACTCTATTAAATTCTTGAATATTTAAGAGCAGATCTCGTAAAAATCGGTAGGTCGATAAATTAGTAATTACCAGACAAGTAAAAAAGAAAATAGCAATTCAAGTTTATCAAGTGATAAACCTAGAATCATTCTCCGAAATTCATGTAACGTACAAATTGGAAGATTAGCATTTGTGGAGTTTTCACTTGAATGCAAACAAATAATCTATTTATTTTCGCAGGCGTTTCAACCGAAAGCTGTATACACGAGCAAGGACCAAGTGTCCGAGGAATTGTTGATGAACGTCATAAAACAGGGATCCGTAACCGATGCGGTGACGATCTACAAGCTGCTGGAGGATGCATCGGTGGAAAGTAAGCAGGCTCTTCTGGAATTGCTCTGTTTCTACAACAGCGAGGAACAACTTCCTGAGAGTTTGAACGAGGAGAGATGGTATCGCAAATCTGCCAATCGACAGAGAAACATTTGGCGGTAAAATTGGAATTTAATGGACATATCTTGACCACAAAATGTTGCATCTCATCCGTAAATTGTATATAGCAGTTAACATACGATATTTATGAACTTGCAGACACAGCTCGGTAATCGATGAAATATTCAACTTTTTGAAAGGCCAAGATAAACCAATCGCCGCAGCCGCTTACAACGCTCTACTCAGTGGCACTGCCAAGTATATGAAAGTACGTAAACTTTTTTTTTTACGTTATATATAGTAAAAATGCAATAAATTTCATTTCTCAAATATCTAATACGAGAATTCGTCGATATCAGGCCGACCAAGCGTGGGCATTATTCGAAGAGTGCGAGCAGACAGGAATCCCGCTGACTTTGACGAGCTTCAACTATATTATTCAATTGATATCGCTCCTTCGAGATGGTCCGCAGGAGCGAAAAACTCTGCTGTTCGAGCTCATGAGCAAAATGGAGTCAACGGGACTTCGACCGAATATCGGGACCCTCAACGCCGCTCTCAGAGTTGTGTCGATGATCCGCGTTCAGCATATTGCCAAAGATTTGGCGCGTTCACTCTTCACCCAATTTCGCCATATCGGCGTCGAGCCCTCGCTCGCTTCTTACTATTTCGCGCTCATCATATTCTGCAGAGATAGTAAGATTCGACGTTACTTCGATGAAATTTTCGACCTTTTCTTGAGATTATTTCTCGTTTGTCGATGGAGGAAAAAACTAATGAGTTGCTATTACACGCAGATGGACCAAAGAGCAATGTTCTGACTGAAATACTCGACGACTTGGAGGGCAAAAGCTTCACTATACAAGATCCGGGTGACACGTTTTTCTTCGTAACCGCGATGGACGTGGCGAGAAACCACTTGCAGGACGGAGCAGTCGCTGAGAAAATACACAAACTTTTGCTTACCGGCAACAATTACAACTTCATCGGCGAAGGTTTTAAGGTAACTCGATGGCGGAGCTTGAACGAATTGTAATTTTAAGATCAGATGAGTCTAGGAACGGTTGGACGACATATTCGGGACACATTCATTGTTGCAGGAGAGCATCTACTACCGTCATTACATGGTGCTGATGCTGAAGACTCGTCCGATAGAAGAATTCATCGAGCTCTATGATATCTTGGTACCGAACATTTACACCCCGGAGCCCAGTGTGATAGAGGAAATTCTCAATACTTTGGAACTGGTGGAAGCAACAGTCGTTCGAGAATTCTTACCGCGTCTGTGGTCACACATGACGATGTTCGATCAACTTGATCGCGCGCCCTTGACAACAAAAGCCATGTACCTTATGCGAAAACATAGTTTGCCTGAGCGCGACTCGCCGGTGAATCGACAATTCGCGAATGCCGCCTGGGCCTTCTGGGAACACGTGAAGGTATGTGATGTAGTCGAGGGGCTTCTTGAAAAAAGGCTAATTTTCTAACAGGTTTACATATAATATTTATCTAATCGTTTTCTGCACTTCGTCAAGAGTGAGAAGCATTGGGCACTAGAATCTTCAGAATTCATAGACAGATTAAGCTATACACGCGAGAAAATATATTGCAAATTATACACAGTTCGTATTGTCTGAAAACTCGGGACTTGAAAGTTGCCGCTTTTTGATATTGTTCCAACAACAATAATGCGAATTAGTAAAAGTTTCAAATTCTTATTAATCAAATATCTGGCCACCCGACGAAAAAATTGTTTTTGCAGTATATGTTTTTTATTTAATTGATTCATGAGTAATAATCCCTTTCGAAAATGTTAGCATGTCACAATTAATTTACGGAATGTCTCTGAATCCTCTCTTAGAAATACAATATTTCAACAGTGATGATTATTCCGTATTAATAAACCGTATGTCCTTACATTTGTCACAGCAACAAAACGAGGTACGGAATAAAGGGATAACTTGGGCAGGAAATGTGTTGGCCGACATAGCTTTGCTGTGTCTGCGTGGCGGCGAGTACAATCGATTTTTGCACGTTATTGCCTTCATGAAGAAGGAACAGACTTCGATAGTCGGCTTGGCAGATATCGAACAGTTGACCGAGATGTTCGAGGCGTGTCTGGAAATGGGTCACGCACAGGGAGCTATCGTGAGTGTTTGTGGCCCTTACGAATCACGGCGCGGATTTAAATAGACGAGAGTTTGATAAATAACGATGACGTTTGAATTCACAGGACGTCGTGCAGTACTGCGCAGAGGCCGGTTACGAGGAGGCCGGGACGATGGGTAAAAAACTATACGACACGATGACCCTCACGGTTACTGAAGAGATTCAGCTGTCCAATCTCGTCGGATCGGAAATATTGAAGTCGAAAGCTGCAAGCGAAGATTAGTAACGATCAGTAGATTATTGCGTTTTACATAATAATAATAATAATAACAATAACGACGCGTTTTTATCGTTCTTTCGTGCTTGCTTTAACCCTTTGAGTACTTTCTTTTCGTGCATACAACGAAAATTAATGAAATTTGTAATTCTAAATTAAAAGACATTTTTTGTACAAAAACCTCTAAGGTTGTTGTATATCTGATATTTTAGTTTTTAATTTCCCAGACTAATCGTCAGAGAAAGAACATCCGATTGAAAACAATTTCTTTAAATTTCGTCAGTTCAAAGTTTATTTTTATCACCACAAATTCGGGAAATGCAGCATCGAGAGCGACCAAAAATCTTCAGAGTTAAAAACAAAATACCGAGGAATATTTCAAAGGGTTAAAGCGTCATTGAGCGACGATTGATTTTTTTACACCTGTACATAAGCAAATACTAAAAAAAAAAAGAAAAATATAGACGAGTACGTAGGTCGGCGTGGAAAGTGAATTGCAATTAGCAATGATTGGCATGTATCAATGTCCTTGTCCCTTGAATTGGGCCTCAAACGATTGATGAATTGAGAGTTGCCACGATTGGTGGGAGGCTGTGACCCCTCTCGTTACTCAAATACTCATTTCCTGCATCGCACGGTCTAACGTCACGACTCAATGATCGACATTAGAGTTTGTGCGCCAGCTGAGCTTGCATCTCGCCAGCTTCTTACTCGAAAAAAAGACATCACCCTTCATCCGACGCAAATAATCGTTGCTGGTAATCGAGAGTTTCGCAGCGAATTGCAACGATTGAGCGAATAAAATTCGGCGGGTATGGATCAAGCATCGGCGGCTGGTCCGCGTTTAACGCTAGAAATGGTGCGGGACATAATCGGGAAGGAGGAGACCGACGTGGAGATTGACAGCCTCGAGGAGGAGTTGGGATCGGGAAGAGGCGACAATTACACGTCGATGCTGTATCGAGTTCGAGCCATCGGTCGCAAGCAAATAACGCTCGAGGAGTTTGTCCCCTGGGAACGCTCGATTATCTACAAAGTTCTTCCGCTGTCGCGGGTTCGTCGCGAGGCTTTTAAGAGCGAAGTTCTCTTTCGCAACGAAGTCGCGTTCTACACTCACGTGTGGCCCGCTCTCGACGCGCTTCAGTCGAGCGGAAAAAAAGTTTTCGCCGGTGTCGCGAAGATCTACGTCGCGAGATCCGATCTCATAGCGATGGAGGATCTCAAGGAAAGAGGGTACATTATGGTCGACAGGCACAAGGGCCTGCAGGTTCATCATCTCAAAGTCGTCCTCGAGGCTCTCGCTGGCTTTCATGCGCTCAGCTTGACTCTCCGAAATTCAAGGTATTTTCGTAACCGTGAATAATCACGAAAATTTGGGTTTTAGGAAATACAAACCAGGTGGTCATTTGCCAAGAAAAGTAGCCTAAATAAATAAAGTTATCGTTTAGGCTACTTGAAATAAAGTTATCTTTTCAAACGATTTTTAATTAATAATATCTATCCAGACGGACATTTAGTATTTTTTCTATGCCCTATTTATGCTATTTTTCGATAACTACCACTGTTATTGAATGCATAAATCTTGGAAAAAAGAATTTGAAATATTAGCTATGTCCGTACTGGAGCGAAGCGCCCAACCCTCTTCAATTCCGTTGAGTTAATTTCTCATACATTTCTGATTAAAAAAATGACATCCAAAACTCAAGCTCTTATCAAAGCGATTTTTCACGTCGCCTCAATCTTTCTTAATGCGTCTGCATTCAAGGCCGGATTTATTCACTCAACTGTCAGACGAGAAAAGCAGCGAAAGCGTGCGGGAAGGTTTGTTTCGCCCCGAAAACGAAGACTGGTACAGACAGTACTATCGGGTCGCAGCGAGAAACGCAATGAAAATGGTATCCGAAGCTTTGCCGACCGAAGTTGAGGACAAACGCGATGTGATAATGCAGAAATTGCGTGATTTCTTGCACGAGGACGTTTTCTTCCGCACAATGTGCGAATTGGCTTCGACGCAGGGAGAGTTGACGGTATTTTGCCACGGGGATTGCTGGACCAACAATATTCTCTTTGCGGAAAAGACTTCGACGGATGCCGAAGTGAGTATTCGTGAGCATTGTGAATAACTGCAATGACATTGTATTTGAATAAATATCTGACGTTATTTGGCGATAGATATTGAGTAATTCGTTACTGAAATTTCAATTATTTATAACTATTGACCGAGCTAAAATATTACTGCTCAGTAAAATTCCCGACGCCTCGATACAACACACAATTAAAAAATAATGCAATCAGATAGTCGAGATCCCGTTAATAATATAGATTCCACTGCCTCAGGCTGGAACTCTAGGGATTGTGGAGAAGCAATCACGAAAGCATAAAAACATTTTTGAATTTTTCATTTCAAGTGCCATTTTCCCACTAGCACTGATATCCGATGAGTCACGAACAAAAGCTCACTTGTCTCGCTTTGTATTTTAATAACAGGCCGTTTGTCTCGTTGACTTTCAACTGACGCGAGTCGGCTCGCTCGCTCTGGACTTAACAAATCTACTGTACTGCTGCACAAGCGGTGAAATAAGGGAAGCCCATATGACCGAGCTATTGGGTCATTATCATAGTCACTTGATGGACGCGCTGCGAACGCTGAACCCGGAGCAACAGCTGGCGGCCGATCCATCGCTCATGTGGCAGCTGTTAGTACAGTCCGGGTTCTTCCAATTTTCACTTAAAAACAAAAAGGCATCTTCTAATTCTACAGAAGAAAAAATAATCACCGAAACTCGCATTTCCAGATTGACCGAAGAAATGAGGAGATGCGGCCGCTTTGGAGCAGGTCTGGCGTTGGATATTCTGCCAATCAGTACATGCGCCAGCGACGAAGCTCCCGATCTTTACGAAGGCGCCGGCGATATTCTTGACATCGGCGAAAAGCCTCGGAACCCTCGAGCACCACCACCCGGAGGTGCAACCTGCGCTCGGCTAATGACGGATCTGGTCCTCGAGCTCATACAAAATCGTGCTTTGTAGTCCAATTTCTTTCTCCTCCACACTAAACCCGTCTTGGGCATTGAGGGTGTCGCTAAATTAATCGACTCTTGTATTACTTTTCCTCAGGAATTGATTTTGTATAGGCTTAAGATAATAAGCCAGAAATTTATATTTCGAAAAGACAGAGAAAATAGAGTTCGCTCGAGGCGTTTGAAACTCCCGTTTTCCGCCAGTGTTTTTTTGAATGTGGAAACATCTTTAGTGACAATTTTACAGACAAAAGTATACTAAACGAGCGTAAAAGCCCGTCTGAATAATTTGTACAATGGGACAGGGTGTATCTCCTCGAAAAACGCCCGTTTGGAAAATTTGTAAAATAGAACAGTGTCCTTAAAAAAAACGTAACGTAATTTCTCTCGACGTGCTACGTCAAGGCTACTTTGAAAGATGTTTTCACACAACGTAATGAGTACACGAAGCTTACCTATTACTTTTCTTTTAAATCTATAAACCGAGACTAAGTGATACGTGAAGATCAGGTGGCAAAATCAGCGGGATATGTTGATATTTAGAGGTCTTTCGAGAGCCCAAAATAGTCGATTTCACATCGAATATCGCGTAAACCTTTTTTCCTTCAATATGGAGTGATCGTTATGCACGAAAATAAATGTGCCCACGACAGGCTAAAACATATTTCCCAAATACAAAATATCCTGTTATTTACTTAGCTTAAGTAGGTAGTTGCTGTAATTATCCATCAATTGCGTCAAATGCTTCCATCTCTATGTACGTAATGCTAGTGTATTTTACACAAAACGTTCGATTACATCAATTAGGAATAATAAAAATGCCGAAGCAAAGTCCCACTCGATGCAGTTTTTCTTTCTCTTTCTGCGGCTCGGACGACGATCCAATGGTTTCGAAAAAAAGAAACGAAAATCGTGTGTGTTTTGTAAATATATCTTCATCCCCGGAACACCGTAGCGCGAAAATATGAAACGATAACCGTGGGGTAGGGGGGGCTCTAATGATAATTTGCAGTTGAATAACATTCTGAGTCACGAGTAAAATGCAAATTCGGCTTCCGGGACACGATTCGCGACGGAAGTAAGCAGCCACGCATTTGCAATTCTATGTCAGATCGTCTATCAGTCAGTCAGTTCCGTCAATCTAAAATCTTCGTAACGAAGCCCAAGGAACCCGACAGAACGCCTCTTTGAATCGCGCGAAATTGTAATGTATCCTCGAGATGTGTCTTTAGACAGGACGAGATATCGGAAATGAATTAGAGTCAAGCAATTTTTGTCCCGTTAAAGATATCATGGAAACCAATATCGATAAAAAAAAAATGTCCCTCAATTAACGAGCAGTACTCCCAAAAGTGCGGAGCCAGAATAGTAGAAGAATAAAACAAATACTCAGTTTAAGGTTCCTCTTTTTCCCGCAGAGTGTAAAAACAGAATCGGAGCGAATGAACTTTATTCGAAATATCCATCTTTCAGAAACTTGAGATCGCAAATATTCCACTGCAAAAGATTGGCCACATTGCCTCAATCGTCTCGTGTGATTGGCGTGTCCATGCTACACTGAGCAAGACAGCGAGTCGCCGGAACGAACTCGGGTGCGAGAAAACGCACGGCAGTTGGATAAACCAACTTACTCGTTGGGAGCCAAAAAAATGAATAGTAGCTGGGCGAACTAACTTATTTATTGGGCCAACAGAATAATTCGATCACCGTCTCACTCACGTGCGTTTGATTTTTCCGTCGCCCAAAAATTACCGCCGGCGGCTCGTCTCGCGTTGCTCAGTGTACCGCGCGAATCGTCTAGTAACGTCAGTCACTGTCTGGAAGTTTGCGCGACTGAATGTTCGTGACAAGTTTGACGGTGAGAGGAGGAGAGTTACGCCTGTTGTGGCGGGGTGTTCGCCGTAGGTTGTTGCGGTTGTGGCTGAGGCTGTGATTGCGGTTGAGCGGGCGTCTGGGTAGCGGGAGTCGCGGCGGCCGGTTGAGGCTGTTGGGCCGGCGTCGCGGGTTGCGGAGGCTGCGTCGCCGTCGCCTGGGGCGGCGTTTGCTGCGTCGCCGTCGCCTGGGGACTCGGGGGTTGCTGTTGCTGCTGCTGCTGCGCACTGCCCGCTTGCCACGAGGAGTGCTGGCTCTGTTGCTGATGCTGCTGCTCCTGCGCGAGACGCTGATGCGCCTGCTGTCGCGCCCTGAACTCCGCGGCCTTCAGCTGCTCCAGATGGAACTGCTGCCGCTCGGTGATGAGCTGCTGTCGCTGGTACTCGAGACCCTCGCGCTCGCGCTCCATCGTCGTTTCCAACTCCTCGAAGTGGCGCAACTTGATCTCGAGCTTCTTCATCTGCGTCTCCACGAGAAGGGCCACCAGGGACTTGATCTTGCGCTCCTCGACCGCCGCCAGATGCTTCGCCTTGACCGCCGCGGCCGCGAGGGCCGCCGCCGCTGCCGATTGCAGTTGCGCGTCTCGCACGACCTGAGATTTGGGAAACGTTTTTATTAGCGATCGCCGAAGATGGAGCTGCGTGTTTTTTGCGATGGTTTGCTATTATAATTACTTGTATCGCTCGAACGACGACGAAATCATTTTTTACGATTTTACAATGGACATACAAATTGAGCACTTTTGTTTATAAGAAAAACGTATCGGGGTGTATTGATAAATTTCAGAAAGTGTAAATATCTGCTCACGCGTGTAATTTCTTACCTTCTCCTTCTTTTCTTTAGCCTCGGCCTCTTCGGGAGTGTCGAGTTTCGTTTTGACTTCACTCTCGACCTCCTTCGTTACATCAACCTCCATCTTCTCCGTCTGGTCCCGCTCCGTCGCGGTCTCGGTAGACTCTTCCTTCTTCGGGACTTGCAGCGCCCCTGGGACACCCTCGGGACTTTCTTTTGGCTTGTCGGGCTGCTCCTCTTTCTTAGGTGGCTCGGCCGTCGAAGCGGAATGCGGCGAAGTCGCGGCACTCGGTGTCGCGCTCACCGCCGGCGTCGAGGCAGTGGAGCCGTCTTCCGGTGGTTCCGGAGGTCCTGTACCCGCGATGCCCGACTGCGCGAGTCCAGCCGCGGGATCGAATTTTCCTGAAGATTCGTAACGACGACATTCTCGTTAGATTTCGTAACAAATGTATCGGCATACTTTTCAATTGCGTGATAAACAAAGTTTATGCTTTAGCGGATAACTAGGCCTTATATTCTTTGAAAAAGTAAAAAAGTAAAATAAAAAAAATAAAAAACGGTAGTTTACGATTACACCAACGTCATGATTGCGGTATAAAAATTGCGCGATCGCGGAGAAAAATAATGAATCATGATCGTTACCGTCGGCATTGGCGCTGGCTTGAACGTTTTTCAAATGCTGGTCGAGCAGATGCGCGGGCACTTGGTCCTTGATAGCCGCGAACTCCTCCATAGCGGCTTTGGCGGCACTGGCGGCGACTCTGGGATCGACGACCGAGGCGAGGAAGGCGACGGTGCTCATGACCGGATTGCCAGCCTTCGAGAAGGGCACCGGTTGATAAGCGAGAGGCCCGAGGCCCTCGGGGCCGCCCTCCTCGAGATACGGGTCCTCGATCGGCAACCGAAGGAAGTGCAGTATGCACTCGTCCTGGGTTCTCGAGCCAACGTGCTCGCAAACCTTGTTCCAGTCGTCTTTGTGAAGCTCCAAGCCCTCGAGAAGAAGAAGCGTCTCCTGCTCGGTCCAGTCGCGAGTCGCGCCCGCGGCCTGTTTGTTCTTGAGTACCGCGGGTTTCCGCGCATACTGATCGATCTTCAGGCCGAAGTTGGCCATTGCCCCGGGCGCGGCCTTTTCCTCGGGGGCCCCGAGACTTCCCGGGACCGTCGGCTTCTTCTCGAGATCCAGCAGCGTCTTCGCCGCTGTTGGTTGCGGCGTTTTCGGCGGATTCGGGTTGACCGGCGCCAGCCCCGACGGGGTGTCCGACAGGACGTGGAAGTGCGACGTGGGCGGCGGTCCCATTGGAGTGGGTCGAGATTCCGCGTCCACCTGGTAGTTCACCAGACCCCATTGCTCGAGGAAAGCGTGAACTCGCATTATCGCGCAAACGTCGCCCGCCAAGTTGCGTCTGTAACACGGCGACATCTTTCAGTAATGCTCGAAGCAATTCAATGGACTTTACTAAAAAATGGGTTAAAATGGGTTGCGGAAAGGGGGTTCTTCTTCGAAGACAACCTCTGGGTCTCTCTACAGACTCGTGAAAGAAATCCACTTCATCCGACAGGATTCAGCTTGAGTCAGAACGATGATTCTTAAGATGCAAGATTTCTGGTGAATTCTTGGCAGATTCTACGTGTGTTTTGTATCTTGTTTTCGGTATCCACTTGTGATCAGATTTCAAACGTAAAGTTTCGTAAATATAGTTCGTAGGGATAAAAATTATGATAAATAAATAGATAATTGTTGAAAAAAATACCTGCACGCCGTCGAGGTTATATACTCGGTCGGATTGAGCCGATAAGTGTCGATCATGAAGTTTCTGTAGGCCAGATAAATCTCCGGTGTCTTCGATTTGTTTTTGCCATTGAAGAATTCCGACAGCGCGCGCTTTTCGATCGTATGGATTGAGTTATAGTCGAACCAGGCCGAGTAACTCGGTACGACGATGTGATGGGTCTGTTCGGTCACGTTGTCCTCGGGTTCGTCGCCTTTGCTCGCTCCCTCGGCTCGTTCTTTACTCGCGTCCCGCTCCTCCCTGTCTTGAGTTCCCTGTGAACCGCTTTTTTCTCCTATAACAAATAAAGACCCAATGTTAAATAAGTTGATTTCAGTTTCTTCTCCGAAAGGTGATTTTGTGAAAGGCGCCCCTCAACAAGGAGGAAATAATCAAGATTTTACTTTACAGGCTCGTTACGAATTCCGTAAGCAATGGTAAACATTACCTTCAACGGGCTCATCCAAATCAGCCATATTTCCAGACTTAAGCGGCTGAAGCTCGCTGTCCTGCTTCTTGTTACCGGTAGCGGTAAGATTCCCAGGACCGCTTACTGCGCCGCTTTGCCCCGAAACTGGCGGGTTCGTCGGATTAGCCACGACTTCGACGATCCGAGGTTCCGCCGGTGGATCCTCCATGCCCTGCGTCAGATCTTCTTCTTCCTCGCCGGCGGCTCGCGTCTTCTTCGGAGTCGCGATCGACGTGGTAGTCGTCGTCGAGGAGGTCGACGAGGACGAGGACGTCGCGGCGGTACCCTGCATACCGGAAGGACCTCGACCGCTAAATAACCGAGATGAAATTCAATCAATTTTCGTTTGTTGAAGATAAAGAAATACTCCAATCTTAAAGAGTATTCGTTACGGCGGCGATTGGGCGTCATTCTTACCTCTTACGCTTGCCAAGCTTCGGCGGCGGGCTGGGTGATCGTTTTCGTTTCGGTTTCTTCGCCGAAGCCGGCGGATGGCTCGTTGGCTGCGCCATCAAATCCTCCACTGACAATCTGTACCTGTGCACTTTTTTCTGCCCGCTATCGTCGACCTCGTAGTCCTCCTCGTTCATCCACTCGTTGTACTGGTCCAAATCCAACGCCCATGTCGCGCACACTTTGTACGGAGTTCTGTGAAGTTTTCAAAAGACTCAATAGAATTTCGAGTGACCACACAGTGGGGAAACGAATGTCGAGCGAATGTCGAAGAAAAAGGACGTTACCTTGGAGTGGTGTTCATCACGCTACCTTCCGGAAAGTCTACCGATAGGTCTAGAGTCGCCCAAGAGTCGTAGCTGTCGGGAAAATAATACCAATGCAGCAGCACCGAGCGTTCACGACGCATACACGGCCGCGCGTATTCCTCCTCTATGGGATCCACGGGTGGAAAGATTATGTGTGTCGCGTCCGCTTCGTTTTCCGCAACTGTTCCCTGATGCCGGCGCACCGTGTCCTTTATCTTTCCCGCCATTACTTTCTCCACTTCTGGTCTCACGAAGACGCACGGTTGAGTCATGCATCGATTCTGAATCAACGCGCGCTCCGCGGCCACCAGCATCTCCACCGCCCGATCCAGCCGCGACCCCGACTGAAAAATTCGTCAGTACTTTTTATTTAAACGACTCATTGATAAAATGACTTGGCTCAGTGAGCGACTTGTTTGAGCTTCTTTACCTTGCCAACCGGAAAGTCGAATCTTCGCCATCCCTGCTCCTGCTTGAATTTGTACGCTGTAGCTAGAATGTGACACAGACCGCCACCCGGCTTGAAGTCTAGGAAGCATTTCATCTGAAATATATTTAATGGATGTTAGACAACCTTTTATCCTTGAAACAAAAAATTGTATTAAAAAAAAAGGTTACAAAGACAAATCAAATAGAAAGAAGTCACTTTTTGCCGCTGTTAAATATATGCGAAAAAGCAATTTACTTATTCTAAAGAATGTTTGTATTATATGTGCAACTTTTGCACCAGAATAAACTAACTTTTATAAAGAAAATTGTTTCAGTTCATTTGTTCATGATGTTCCCCACGGTATAATTCAGCTTTTAGCAAAAAAATTTAATTTTTAGCATTGAAACATGTTTTTGAAGATGACTTGCATGTCTCATGTTAACATATTTATGCACAAAAAGCAACATTTTGACAATTATACATACAGGAAGTCTGGTCATAGGTGGCTTGGAAACATTTTTCCCAAGATTATCCTCTTGAAACTGTATCAGCTGTATAACGAGCGTAGCCAAAGTTTTACTCGTCGGCAGATCGGTCTGTACATACTGCAAAATAAAATACATAAATGAGAAGATCATTTTACCACTCCCATCGCACTAAACAATACACAGAATTGGATCCAGGCTCCGCAGAATGCTGGTTTTTCCATTCAAACACGTATCGGTAGCACCAAAATCGCGAAATGTGTCGATGTCCATTGATGCACATTACGAAATTCACCACAGCAAGCGGGTATTGTGGTTACACGGGACATTTTCCGCGATACCTAAGTAAGCGTTTTAGTGACGAAATTGCATTGGTTTACGAAGCGTTTTTGGGGCCGAAGACGATCCGCGTAGTGGGGAACGCGCGAGGACGAGAAGAGTCGAAAATATGACAGAAATACTGTAGGGCGAGGGCGCGGGACGGCGAGCTTGGTGGACGGAGCTTGGACGCCGGGATGCTCGAGCCTACCTTTTTGTAATTCTTCACCAGCCACTGTTTCACGCCCTCGAGTTGAGCGAGAACTTCCGTGGACTCGAAGAACTTGGCATTCGGGCCACCGTCCTTTTTCGGTCCTAAGGACAACATTTTTTCACTCAATTTTAATACTTAAAAAATTGTCGTATAGACCACGCAAACAACGCCGCTCCGATCGCAAACATCACACGTCTCTGAAGGCGGCTGCGCTCGCGCAGTCTGACCAATTTTCGCCGCTGCCTGCGCGACGAGTCTTGCCAACAACACTGCGATGACGCAAGGCGACGGCTACTCGTGGAAACGGTTTTGTGACCGTGACATCGGGTTAAACTGATTTGCTTCTATTTATTCGAATCTTCGTCGCAAATTAATCTTCGATCGAATTTTTCAATATCTGTTGATTTTCTAAATTTCCCGAAAAGCCTGTCACGCTTTTCACGAACACTTTTGGCTGAAAAAATGCCGTTAAACATGTTTTCATATTTAAAAAACGGTTACCTACAGAGGAAAAACCAGAAAAAGTCAATGACCGGCCAACTTCACGCAGGTAATATTCTTTCGTCGGTCATGTGACCCGTCACATAACCTACGTGTTTGCATCGATGCTCGCATTGCGATTCGTCAGCGATTAAAATCGGACAAGTAATAACAATGTAATACAATATTGCAATCTATAGTTTTGACGTATTTTTATCTGCAACTGAACAATTATATTAGCAGTATTAACCTTATCACGTCTGGTCCCATAATGCACATGTTCTAACCTAAATCTTATTTTATTATAATTTCTAAATTATTTCCAATTTGGAAAAAACCTGATTCATGTTTGTTCCAACAAATGTAGTTTTTTCTTAATTAATTTGTAATGTTTTTTTAAGTGCTTAGGTGAAACGAAGATGACGCAAGACGATGTGGATGTAAACGCTGCTTTTGAGAAACTCTTGTTCGCCGAGGAAATAGCTGAGGAAGTGGGTTACACGCAGGGCTACGAGGCTGGAAAAAATCAGATCATCAGAGGATACCATCTCGGGTATCACAGGGCGAGTCTCTTAGCCGCTCGACTGGGCTATTACTACGGAGTGGTTGAATACTGCCTGAACAATCGTCTTTTCGGAGAAAAAGTTGTCCAACAGGCGATCAAGCTGCGAGATATTATTATAAATTTTCCAAGACACAATGATACGACGGTGGACATACTGCAGACAGTGGAGGATATAAAATTCAAATTTACCAAGCTGTGTTCGTTGGCAAAGATCGATTCGTCGTATCCTGAAGTCGAGAAGATTGACTTTTGATACCCGGTAATTTTGGAGTATATTGCCAAACTGTATATTTGAAAAAAAATGGCTTCATTCAGCGAACATTTGGAGAATGTTCGCTCGTTGATAACTAAATATCAGAGCCTGATAGATTGCCACTTGGTGGACTTTATCACACAAAATTTGTGGGAGAAATGTTTGCCAGAATCTTTGAGAGAAGAGTTGGAACATGCAGAATACGAAAATTGTGAACAGGGAAGCCAGGAGCATTTTCAAAGATTGAGAACAACCAGCTTGGGTTTGTCTAATTTGATGAGGCAAGCTGAATCGTTGTTTTTGAAGAACAGTCAGTTAATAACTAAATTGGATGCAACAAACAACACATCTGAAGTCAATTCCGAGAATACCGAGAGAATGAATGAGAATTCAATGAATTTTATGAGCAATAAAAAACATTACGAAGTTGAAAAATTAGCCCAGGTTGTTGGAAATTTAGCTATGATGTGTGATGATAATTTGGTCATTGACGTTGGAGCTGGGAAGGGCTACTTGTCGACGAGCCTGTCGGAACGATATGGAGTTCGCGTATTGGCTGTGGACAACTCAAAATCGCACCAAAAAAGCGCCGTTCGTCGGCAAGAAATTATACAGAAAAAGCGGCACCAGAAACGAACATTGGTAATTAGATAAAGAAGTAAACAAAACAGCGCTAGAAAAAATTGGATTCAAAAGTTATCAGTGATTAAACCATTTTTTCCATGCGTTCTGTTTCAGATTCAATATTCAGTGCAACATGTAGATGAAAAAACAGACTACATGCATTTGATTCAATCGCATTATCCTGACTGGAGTGCGGAAGGCAAATGCGTTCTCACAGGCCTCCACACATGCGGTCAACTCGCTCATTCGATGATACGAAGTTTTCTGACCGCTAATTGCATCAAGAAGTTGTGCGTCGTGCCCTGTTGCTATCATCTTACCGAGGAAACTCTCACGGGTGAATTTGAGTTGTCGAAAAATGCGAGAATGTTGGCTCAACAATCTGCGGAGAGAATTGCACTGAGAGAAGCGGAGCCTCATCCCCCCTCACTTTTTTACCGCGCTGTTTTGCAGATTATTCTTCAGTCATTAGGTAATTTTTTTTAACCTTTTCACACCTTTTTCTGTAAAGTCTCGTTCTTATTCAACAGCAAGTAAAAATTGAAGTTTATATATTTTGCAAATGAGACAATCTTTTGTATAACGAATAATCGTTAATTTATTCGAGGAGAAAAAGTAAAGTCTATTGCATTCTAATGAGTGGAAGTTAACTCAAACCATGTTAATATTTATTAAGATAAGTTCAAGGAAAACCTCGCACTAACTATTTTCAATGATTTTACACGAATTATCAAGGTATTCCCGAAACGAGAATTGGAAGAGGCGCACCTACTCAAGACTTCCCTTCGTATGTTCACTGGTCATTGAGGAAAATTGGTGTAGACTCTGAAAAAGTAAGTAATCACACGTCAAACACTAATTACACGATCAAAAATTTAAAAAAATAAAAATCGATTACAATATGTTGTCATTCGTTACAGATACCATCGACCGAATCTCTAGCTCGATTGTACCAGGCTCACTTACATTCCCGATGGAAATTCAACGTGTTTCAATCGATCAGAGTTTATCTGGGCTGCGTCGTCGAGGCGGCGATAGTATTGGATAGAGTTATACATTTGCAAAACAGCGGTCTATGCTCAAAAGTAGCATTGATGCAACTCTTCGATCCACTAATCTCTCCGCGGTGCTACGCAATCGTGGCGTCGAAATCCTTAGCCGAAACGGCCGGTTGAATACACATCTTTTATACTGTAAATATATATTTGTATAGCGCGGGAGTTAAAAAAGTCGCGACGGTAAAAATACAGTAATCTTTATTGTTTGTTCATATTTCACTCGCGTTTTAATTCGACAGATAGACGCTCGCCTGACGATCGGCGTTTTTATGGTTTTTCAGCCCGTCTATCTTTTGTTTTCAAAATATCGACTTTTAACCTATACCATCGTTCTCAAGTCGCATATTCTACCCACGAAAACACTGATTTCAACACTTTTTTTTTACTTGATTTCAATATTTTTTGGATGTTTGTTTTTGTCAGAATTTATAAAACCGGTTCCCGCTCGAAAAATACCAACTTCGATCCTCGATTCGTTTTTCTTTCTTTTTTCTTCGGATCAATATAACGCAATTTGAATCTATATTTCTACCGATCTACGTCTAACAGAGAGCAACAAATTTTGTTTAGCAATTGATTGCGCAACTTCCTCGAGGGAATAAAGCCAACCATTTCTAACATCTGAACAAGCATCTCCTATATTACATTCCCAAAATAGCATCATTAATTGTTGTGAATATTACAAAGTCATTCGCGATAAGAAAAAAACGAAACTACAACGCAAAAGAATTAGACTCGTGCGATGCCGTCACATCCTTTTGACTGCATTCCAGACGAAATGCTTATCTAAAAACGGGGGTTCTATTTTCGTTATCTCCGACTGATTCAAGACCTTCGTCTCCTTATCCCGCAAGATTTAATCAGCAAAGACAGGATTTGAGACCCGATAGCAGAGGAAAGATTCGGCGTAATCGTCGAATGAATTGTAGATGTCACGTAGTTGACTCTATATGCAGTTGTAGTTACTTTCGTTGCGTGTAGATACAACTTAGATTATAGGTCTCAGCAAAGAGGACAGAGGAGAGGAGCGCAGGAAAGCCTACCGCGTGGCTTCCGTGTCCCTTCTCATTCCCCCACACGGACTCTTATCAATTCTCTAAGATATGAAATAAGTACACGACGTGTCATTAGTCAGTCGATAGTGCGATATCGCTGTGTTTGGTCCAATAGGCCTTACGGGGGAGAAGCAATAAAGCTCTAAACTCGAGGAGTTCCTTTAACAGTATTTCTTTGACCATCGGTGCTAAGCGTTTGCTTCAAAGCGTTTTCGTTTCTTCCCTTCAGACAGTATTACTCTTTTTTCTCACATTTTTGCTTGTAAGTATTTGCCAAGCTCCATCTGTAGCCATTATTATGTGTCCTTGAATTTAATTGAGATCATTCGTCTCAATAACACGCTATAGTGGAGAGGGTAAGACGGTCGGGACACGCGGCGTCTGGTTCAAACTCTCCGTAGTATCCCATCTACTTTCACTTCAGTCGCGCGACTAGAAAGTGCATGTGCACTTTAAATAATTTTGCGCGGAGTTTTCTGTTCGAGTATCATATAGAGGAAATCAACTTCATTGCGAGATCTATTAGTCCAGTTATCGTGCCGTTTTGGAAAATTGGGAGCTTTGCATATTTTTACTTCAACTCAGTGGTTTTATTAAGTATTTCATATTTTTTTTACACGACCTGGTGGTTTTAGTGAAAAAAAAGTTTGGCTGGAACTTCGGCTGTGTTTAATACTTTCAAAATTGACCATTTTATGAGGAATAAAATAAGGTATTTTGTAAACTTGTAGCTCAGAATCTACAGATTGTATATCATTTATGGGTACAAATTTATCGTTTTCGTCAAATAATTATAAATAATACCAATTATATCAACTTATGTTATTGTATAATGCCGTTATTAAGAAAAGTCAAAAATATGGATTATTGTATCAAAACAATCGTTCGATTTGTTTCACTCAAGTCAAGACTTCATCCAAGAAAGTTCAGACATTTATCTTGAAATATATTTCGGTATGCGAAGTATTGCGCGAAAAAACAACATCTTTGAAATTTGCAGCCTATTTCAACGATAACGAAAATGGAACCCCTTGCGAGAGTCGCGCTGAAGTCGATAGGAAGTCGCATTGGATCCTTGAACCGTCCGGGCGTGCAGATCCTCAGCAGGAGGGAGCTCAGCTCTCAAGAAGTTTTCAGCCGAGAAGACAAATATGGAGCACACAACTATCATCCCCTGCCGGTGGCTATAAATCGCGCTGAGGGTGTCTTCATGTGGGACGTAGAGGGAAAGCGCTACTACGATTTTCTCAGTGCTTACTCAGCAGTCAATCAAGGCCATTGCCATCCGAGAATCTACAAAACGATGGTCGCACAGGCGAAGATTCTCACGCTCACGTCACGAGCCTTCTATTCCGACGTGCTCGGCGAATTCGAGGAATTCGTCACAAAACTTTTTGGGTAAGTTTCGATTAAACAATCGCAAGAAAAAAATCATTATAATCATAGAAACAGAAAACTATACATTTAATTTAATAAACCTTTACAGAGAATTACAAGTTTCAAAAAATCTGTACATAAAAGTAAATTACGAAAATATAAAAAGTAAACTGGCCAATGAAGTCTGCTCAAAAGTATCGAATAAAGTAGAATTACAAATTAAACTAAATAAATCAGTTGAGATAAAAAGGGCCGTCTCTTCCAAAGTTTATTAATTATTATTGTTATTCTGATTGTTATTCTTCAGATACGACAAATGGTTACCCATGAACACCGGTGTGGAGGGTGGAGAGACGGCTTGCAAATTGGCACGAAAATGGGGGTACTCGAAGAAAGGAATACCGGAGAATCAGGCAAAGATCGTGTTCGCCGAGGGTAATTTCTGGGGAAGAACGATGAGCGCCGTTTCCTCGAGCACGGATCCCAGCAGCTACGCAGGATTCGGTCCCTTCATGCCCGGCTTCGAAATCATACCGTACGACGATCTCGAGGCCCTGAAGAAGTCACTGGCCGATCCCAACGTCTGCGCTTTTATGGTCGAACCGATTCAGGGCGAAGCTGGTGTCGTCGTGCCCATGGTATAAATGCTCGTTGCACACAAACGTCGCAGCATTTTTATACGTTTAAACGGGGAAGGTTGAAGAAATATTTAGCGCCGATAAGCGCTCGTGATGAACGATAAAACGTTATCTCGGTTTATACGTTCCTCGTGTCGCAAATACTGATGACACTCGACAACAATCGTGATATTTCACGATTTTTGGGCTGATAAACGAACGTAGACGAAATTTTATCGACTTCACAACTACGCTTGAAGAAGGCGGAGAAAATGCACTTTTTTAATAAATACACCAAAAAGCAATTTACTTTTTTTAAGTGAAAATTTAACGAAGCAAGTAATGTTGCTAACTTTTTGCGGTTGTGTATAATTATTTTGTACCGAGTATGCCCATTTGTTATTGTTAAACTAAACGTATTTTCGATTTATAGGACGGCTACCTGAAAGGCGTGCGGGATCTTTGCACGGAGAAGAACGTTTTGTGGATAGCGGACGAGGTGCAGACCGGCTTGGCGAGAACGGGAAAGCGTCTGGCTGTCGATCATGAGAACGTGAAGCCCGACATTCTCATCTTGGGAAAGGCTCTGTCCGGTGGCTTTTATCCGGTGTCCGGAATCCTGGCGAACGATCCAGTGATGCTGAGCATCAAGCCCGGCGAGCACGGTTCGACCTACGGTGGAAATCCTCTGGGTTGTCGTGTGGCTCTCGAGGCCCTTCGCGTCCTCGAGGAGGAAAAACTCGCGGAGAACGCTGCAAAGATGGGTCAGTTACTTCGCGAGGAGCTGCGAAAATTGCCCAAGGAAGTGGTGACCCTCGTGAGAGGCAAAGGTCTCCTCAATGCGATAGTCATCAACGAGAAAATCGACGCGATGAAGATCTGTCTCGAATTGAGGGATCAGGGACTCCTGGCGAAACCCACTCACGGCCACATCATCAGACTCGCTCCTCCTCTCGTCATCACCGAGCCACAGATACGCGAATGCGCTGAAATAATTTCCCGCGTTATACTCAACCATGGAAAATGAATAAACGTTGTCTGAATGTATACACAGTTGCAATGACGAAAGTTGATTTCTGTTGTTTATGCGTTTGTCAATGGGAACGGAACGTGTCGGGGGCGAGTATCTCGCAATCGTGCATTGAAATCTATTATTAGCTGAGAGCAGATAAGGCCACGAGAAATCAGACTGATTTACTGAAGACCAACAGCGTGAATTCGATTGGAACTATCGACACTTGAATTCGCAACATTGGTTTCTTTTAAATATTCGCAATTATCGTAATATTTATTATTAGCTACGATTTGACGGGGTCTGAAGAGTATGATTAGTATTCAGGAGTCAATGAGGACTGTCGACACTTTGGTACGAAAAACTTTGTCTGTTGCAATTGAATTCACGCAACTGCAATATTTGTTATTGGATACGAATTGACAAATCTTCGAAAAATACATTTGCTTTTCAATGACCGACAAGAATTCGAAGGTAACTATCGATAATTCGGCACGATAACTTGTATAAATTTAATCTTTACAACGATAATATTTATTATTAGACGCAAGTTATAATATACCAAAAAATATCATTCGATTTCCGAAGAATCAATGACCAGCGAGAAATAAAATCTGTCTAGACTTAATCCCGAAAGTTGTAGACATCTATACCAGTCTAACTTGAACTTCGGTCGTGGGGAATAGAATTGTCGGAGTAAAATAATCGCAACGATGGAGAAAGTTTTTACAGTAGGAATTCACGAGTGGGGTGTGTTTTGAGATACCAGGTGTTTACCTGAAAGGGGAACCACATCGTTTTCTTATCTGGAGCGATTTTGACTCACCACGACAATCTAGACGTCAATCGTAATACACACCTACGTTTTACCTGCTTTAAGAATTTATACAGGATCTTTCAGAATTAAAGGTTTTTGGTTACATTGAAATAATCGTTTTACGACTATTTAGTCCATGAGTCAATTAATTTAAAAAACCACTTTTTGTGTAATATTTTTGCAGATATCGTAAAACGTTCGCAGAAAATTCGTCTAAAACAATTTCTTTAAAAACAAATTTCAATTCACTGTTTTAGTGTATTTGTTTAGTCACAACTTTCAGCCTCTGTCAGTTCAATTTCTGAGGGAGACTGCAAAATAAAAGCACTGATTTTGTTTTGCGTCATCCTAAGTATTAATTTTGCTGCAAGCATTCTTAGCTGCTGAGTAATACGTTAAAGACTCTTTTCTCAACCGCGTCCATGTCTATCGGTGTATTCATCGCGATTCGATTACGGATCTTCATCAACGTGTCTGGTTCAAGCTTCATAATAAATTATACAAGGACATTGCAACGTTATTGTTAACTTCTGGGAAACGGGCTATTGAGCTATAAGCTCTTGTCGATCGGAGCAATAATCTAAAGATAAAGCGATGACAGGAGGGGGCGATTCCTGCTGCAGATATGTACATTTCCCTTTCACGTTATTGCGATAACGTGCGCAGAGCCGTAGGGAGTATCAAGATAGCCGGAATACGAGCCCGCTATCGTTTATTGTTTGCTGTTTGTTGTTTGTATTTGTCTACCGGCGCCTGTCGCGTCGCTTTTCAGACTTCCAACCACGGATCTTCATTATCAAGAACTCGGAATTTATCCAACAATCCGACGCCTCCCCCTTCGATCCCCTCGCGCTGCAAAAGGTCGACGTGTCTTGTGTACAAAAACAATTCGTGCAAACAATGCATCAACCCCGGTTGATCCCCACCCACGATTTTCCATATAAATAAAAGTAAACTGCTGGAAATGACTGCAGACACAAGATAAAAGTCGCGTGAAGCGTTCGCCGGATATTATACTCTCTTGCTCGAAATTGCATTCTGCTCTTTTTTTCAAGAGTTGATTAAAGCCAAAGAAGTTTTATTATTTTTTTCATACCTTTCGGTTGAGTTATATAGTAAATAGTGAACAGGAAATAAGTAGCGAGAAAAATGCAATCAATGAAGAAGACAATCGCAACAGCCTCTCGAGATGGAAAGCTCAAGAGGTTCCTGAGCACCCAGGAAGTCATAGCACGCGACGAAAAGTTCGGAGGCATCCACTTTAAGCCATTGCCAGTGGTTTTGACGAAGGGCGAGGGTGTCTATCTCTGGGATATGGACGGAAAGAGGTATCTCGATTTTCTCGCGGGCTTTGCGACCGTCAACCAGGGCCACTGTCATCCTCGGCTCGTTGAAGCTATGAGGGACCAAGCTGGAAAGCTGTGCCACACATCGAGGGCCTTCTTCACCGATATTCACGGAGAATTGGCGGAATATCTGACGAAACTCTTTGGTTACGACAGATTCGTGCCTATGAATACAGGTTAGAGGATTAGAAATATAAGGAGGGTGAAGGTCTGGACACATTTCGCACATTTATCGAATGATACACGGAGTGCATTGTTGGAAGATTATCTTCATTGTTCAAATGAATGAAATGTGAAGTATGTAAAACTTCTTTCGTTGAACTTATTGTCGGTTGGGATTGCACAAGAAATAATGTCGATTTTTCTTGTCAGTGGGATCTTGTTTGTAGATAAATGTGCAAGAATGATTCAGGCTACACCCATTTTTTTTGTTTTCGGTGGACAAAAAATAGAAGCGACGAATTAGTCTGAGAAGACAACTCTAAACGATGTTTTGGGCAAGATACTATTTAGCTTAGGTTTTTACATTTTAGGGTGAAAATTAAAAAATTCGAAATGAGGAATACAGTGTCAACTTAATTTGTTTGCAGGAGTGGAAGGCGGCGACACTGCACTGAAGATAGCGAGAAGATGGGGCTACAGGGTGAAGAAGATACCGAGCAATCAAGCCACCATTATATTCGCTAAGGGTAACTTCTGGGGTCGCTCGATCGCTGCTATTTCCGCGTCAACTGAGCCCATGAGCTACACGGATTACGGTCCTTACGTGGCGAACTTCGACAAGATTCCTTACAACGACCTTCAGGCTTTGGAAGACAAATTCAAAGAGAATCCTAACATCTGCGCGTTCATGGTCGAGCCGATCCAGGGCGAAGCTGGCGTTGTTATACCAACGGTAAAATTTATTCTTCAAGAAACTTATTTTTTTACTCCATTTTTGATTGAATTAAAATTTTCATTTCAATGCGACGAATTCCGATTTGATTAAATCGAGCAAATTTGTATAACCTGAAAGCTCAACTCAATTACATTAATCGAATTTTATCTTTCAACATCTTATTAATTTAGAAAACATTATAATTATTGTCATTTTTAAACAGGACGGCTACTTGAAAGGCGTTAGAGATTTGTGCACAAAGTACAATGTCCTATGGGTGTCTGACGAAGTCCAGACTGGTCTCGGAAGAACAGGCCACAGACTTGCAGTGGATTACGAGAAGCAGAGACCTGACCTCGTGATTTTGGGCAAAGCTTTATCCGGTGGAATGTACCCGGTCTCTGGGGTATTGGGTGACGATAAAGTGCGTACAAAGCAACAATATCTGCAAATTTGTAAATAGTTGGTGGGCAATTTTTTAAAAACAAAAAAATGTGCAGGTGGTGAAGTGTCTCGAGACCGGAACGCATGGAAGTACGTTCGGCGGTAGTCCGATTGCCTGCAGAGTCGCTTTGGAAGCAGTCAAGATATTGGAGGAAGAGAAACTCGCGGAGAACGCGATGAGACTCGGTAAAATCGTCAAAGAGGAATTGGAGAAAGTGCCGAAGGACATTGCCAGCCAATTTAGGGGTCGCGGTTTGCTCGCGGGTCTTGTCATCAACAAAGGTAAGTCTAATTTTTTCGTTGTACGAACTTTCGTAACGAATCATTCGACAAAATTGGAAATTCCAAAAATAAAACTAACATTTTCAACAGAATTCGCACAAGGCTGGGACGTATGTTTGAGGCTACGAGACGCCGGACTGTTAAGCAGACCCGCGCATGGACAGATTCTCCGAATATCGCCACCGCTCACCATCAACGAGGAGCAATTGCGGGAGGGACTCCATATAATTACCAAGACTCTGCGAAATTATTAAGACTGCCGAAACGAAATATGACGCTCAATTGACTACAAGCAATGATAGTTTTACTGTGATCTAAGAAAACGAAATAAACTAACGGATTTTTACCCGAGACTTCGCATGATTATCTACAATTACAAATTATCATCATCTTCGAAATTCTCATTTCACCTTCGAAATGCTATGAACAAATTCAAATAGCTTTATTGACTCTTTAACACTACGGATGCTTCGAACATTCGTCATTGTATAAAAATTACGTTTCAACTTAAATTGCAACTTAAGTTCAGAGATCATGATTCACCCTTTCAGTCGTGACTGTGATGACCAGCAAACAGCCATCGTTGCTTCTCACACCCGGCGCTCAAAGCGAATAGGTAATTCACCTGGATTCCAATGTTTGCGATGAGATCGCATGGAGCCTTCGTGAACCATTGTTTTTCCGTGTCTCATTCACTGTCACTGCGACATCCAGTATTATTCTTGCTCGGCCAGGGTTTCATTCCGCCGTCAGTATCGAAACGTGAGGCTCGAATGAAAATCAGCTCTGAGCTTCGTTGTGCCTCTTCAAGTGTCTCTTAAGGCTGAACTCGTGCGAAAACATCTGCTCGCACAAGTCGCATTTGTACGTCTTCGTCGCGGTGTGAATACTCGCGTGTCGCCTCAGGTGAGCCGCGAGTTTGTACCTTTTCCCGCACAATCCGCACTGATGCGGCCGCAACGAGTTGTGCGAAGCTTCGTGCGTCTTCAAATGACTCGATTGCGAGAAACTCTTCGCGCACATTCGGCATTTGAACGGCTTTATCTTCGTGTGAATCCTCAGATGCTCGACGAAATTGCCTCGAGCCCCGAAACTCTTTCCGCAGTAGTTGCACTTGAAAAATTTGCTCGCGTTGTTGTGCGTTCGCAGATGAACCTTCAAGTTGTATTTCTGACCGAAAGTCTTGTGGCAGATCTCGCACCTCACCAGCCCTTTTCCCGTGTGAAGTCTCATGTGTACTTTCAAATTTTTCAAGAGCCTGAATTGCTTTTTGCAAGTCGAGCATTCGTACTCCCTCGCTCCTCGCGTCAGCGGATTCGTTTTCTCGATCTCGTGTACTTTCGCGTGCTCCGCCAGGTACGAAGGATACGGAAAGATTTTGTCGCAAACGTTGCAACGATGAACGTCAACCTGCGTGTGAAGTCTCGTGTGAGCGTTGAGTTTGCTCTTCGACGTGTAAGCTTTGTCGCAGTGAAGACATTCGAATGGCTTTTCGCCGGTGTGACGCAAATTGTGGGCGAGGAGCTTCGATCTCTGGCTAAAGGATTTGTCGCAGATGCCGCATCTGTGCAATTTCTTTTGGCCACTGGCTTCGATGCTCAGAGAGTCTTTATAGATCTGCAAGAGGTGAAAAGAATTAGTAAAAGCATTTAAAATTCGCACTGATAAATACGATTTCTAGACACCGATAAAAGGTAGAACGAAAAAAAAAAATATAAATATGTAATATAATTACATATTATATATGTAATTCTATTATATATATATATATATATATAATTACATATTATATATGTAATTCTATTATATATATATATATAATTACATATTATATATGTAATTCTATTATATATATATATATATAATTACATATTATATATGTAATTCTATTAATGAAAAAAGTTGTATAAGTAACTCTCACAGACCTCGTTTGTCGCGAGGCACTGGGACACCTGTCGCTGCTGCAGATTCGCCGATTCGTGCTGCATCTCGACATCGGCAAAAGTGGGAAATCGTAGGATCTGATCGGAACAAGCGTCGCTCGAAATTTCGCTGTCCTCCGAGTGAACGTCTTGTCGCGGGATTTGATTGTCGCTGACCATATTACGAGAATCAAGGTTCATGTGAGCGGAATAATTGATGGCCTGGACGTCGGAACCGTATGGCACGGAATTCGAAATTCCCGGATGAACGGATTGGCTGATAGCCGATTGGAAGCTTGAATCACGAAGATCGTGCATTTTTTCGCTCATCGTTAGATTATCGTCGCAGGACGACGAGTCGATGTCCTCGTGCGTTAGACTGTGATGATTTATCAATTGAATTCTGTTGGTGAAAGTGTGATTGCACAGGGAGCAGTGCAGAGCGCACGCGGCTCTGTCGTTTTTCGTCGGTGAAACGGTTTCCATTATTCCCGGTGTCGCGTACGCGCTCGACATCACCCTGGGCGCTTTTTCGAGCCGCGTATCGGCTCCCATGTAGCTCGGGATATTCTGAGACTCTACGATATTCATGTGCTGCACCGGACGATTTTCCTGGACGAAGGGCATGTGTGCTTGGCTGTGAGTACAAAGCTCCTGGTAGGTTGCAAAAATTGCCCCACATTCCGTGCATTTTGGGGTCTTCTGGGCTGGCTGGAGCAAAGAAAAGTCTGGCTTGTGCTGGTGATAAACTTTGGAGGTGGAGACTGTGGCGTCTAGTGCTTCTCTTGAAACCTGGGTCAGAGAAAGTGAAAATGGTTTGGTGGTTCAAATTAATTATGCCTTGGGTGGTTCAAATTAATTGTGCCTTGGGTGGTTCAAATTAATTATGTCTTAGGTGGTTCAAATTAATTATGTCTTAGGTGGTTCAAATGAATTATCTCTTAGGTGGTTCAAATTAATTATGTCTTAGGTGGTTCAAATTAATTATGTCTTAGGTGGTTCAAATTAATTATGTCTTAGGTGGTTCAAATTAATTATGTCTTAGGTGGTTCAAATTAATTCTGTCTTAGGTGGATCAAATTAATTATGTCTTAGGTGGATTAAATTACTTATGCCTTAGGTGGATCAAATTAATTGTCTTAGGTGGTTCAAATTCAATTAATTAAATTAATATGTCGAGTGACAACAAAATAAAATGGTATACAAATTTTGTTACTCCTCACCTTGGATGCTGCTTGTCTCAGAGCTCTGTCAGCTGCCCTGCACTGCTCTCTGTATAATAGTGCTGATTCGGCTCTTGTGACACAACGATCGCACAATTTCTCTGGCAAGCCGTCACCCTGCCAAACCTGTTTCGTACAAAAAGAAAAATGAGAGAATAAAAATGACAACAAAATATAGCGGAAATATTTTTAAGTGACTTGTTTCAGCGATATTGTTTCTAAACAATATTAGTAACATTTGTTAACCGTCATTAAAAAATGGTATGTGGTAAATATATTAAATACGTGATATTGATAATGGGTTGCTTTTCTCAAAACTGCAATGTCAACCTACCTCGAGGCACGAGAGGGTTCGCAATTTCGCAGCTAGAGACGAGCCCGCAGGTCCAACGAAAAGACAAACCATTTTCTCTCCGTCTTCGCGCAAGCACGTTCGGCACAATTTGCTTATATTCTCGCTGTCGATCTTCTTAGTGACTATAAACATCGTATTTGGGGTGTAATCAACACTCAACTGCGGGTGTGTTGTGCCGGAGATGTAAATAAAGGTTCAGGTTAACTAGATCGCTACACATTGACTGAGCTGAGCGCCAATAAGAAAAAATTCTAATATACCGACCGTCAAAATAAAAGAGAAAATGTTTTTCGTCAATCTCTCAGTGCCCGTAGCGTTTGTACGAGAATTGACGATCAATAATTCGTCTTACTTGATATCAAGCGTCGAGAAACATTCGGGAACCCGCAATGAACTTCATTGATCCCGCTTGCTCTTAGTAAAACGTAGCAAAGGACTAAGTGCGTATTCGAAAAAGCGCGCACTTTTTTATTGTGCGGTCTCTGCGGTCCGATTGGCCGTCGCAGGTCAACAGTCGAATTTGAACCAATCAGCGGAGTCGACAAAGCGGGTTTTGCCGGTTCTTTGTTTACCGCACTTGACCGTTTGGGTTTGTCGTCGAATCGTCTCCATCGTTCTCGCGACGATATCCTCGATGTAAATAACGCACCGCTATTCGCTTCGAGCTTCTATTTATTTCGTTCCTTATTTAACGTCCATTGTAATTAGAATAGTAGTTCTTTTTGTCGTTATTACGGTAATTGATTGGAGACTGAAGGATCTGAAAATAGTACACAATGGTGAGGACTAAGGCTGGCAGTGTCTCGACCAAAGGTAAGACGTCTTTTATTTGAATTTTGTATAATATTCATAGGAAAAAAGCTCGCATTTTTGCAGAGTATCGTATTTTCGATTGCCTTTTGCAGCGGTTGGGGCAAAAGCACCAGGGAAGGTGGCTATCACAGCTATTCTGTCCGGCACTGCGTCCAAGAGCAAAAGTCACTCTGGTGGGAATCCTTATCATCCTAGAGAAACTCCTGGCTGGCAGAAACCCATCACGTTCTTTATGAAACAAGGGGCTGAGAGTTCTAAGGATTCTGAGGACGGAAAGGAAGGAAGTCCCGAAAAAGCATCCAAGAAGACAAAATCAGCCAAGAAGGTAAATTACATTGAAATATGAAGTGAATTTTTTTAAGCAAATATTTCTATAATTTTTTTGATCAAGTATTTCAATGAATTTAGTGAGTTCATTAAATGTTGCGACAAATTTGATGTTATCAACAAAGATTTGAGAAATTAAACATTATTTAGACGGAGACTCACAGCGATATGGAAGTTGAGGAAATAGAGGAGGTTGAAAGGAAGAAGCCAAAGAAAGAGAAGACAGAGAAACCTAAGAAAAGGGAAGAGGGCGGAGAGGAAAAAGGTGAGGCTGAAAATGGACACAATGAGTCTAAAGAAGAAGAGGAAGAGGAGGAGGATCAAGGCATTCCAGGAATTGCAGCAGAATCACCCGGAAAGGTAAATTTTATTGTGTTGTGTGAATTTCTATGAATTTGATAAATATTTAAGAAATCAATTACTTGTTTTTTCAGAAGAGTTTGAAGACTCACAGCGAAATGGATGTAGAGGAAGCTGAGGTGGTTGAAACACAGAAGAAAAAGGTAGAGATGGATCAGTCTGCAGAAACAAAAGACGATAAGGAACAAGAGGTGAAGACCGATCATCCTGAGGAGAAGAAAGACTTTAAAGAGAAAGAAGAAAATGGCGAAAATAAGATTAAAATCGAGGCTAAGGATGAAGCCAAACCTGAGGAGAAGAAATCGGACGAGGTGGAGAAAGATGATCCTGAGAAGAAAAAAGATGGCAGCACAGAGGAGGATCAAACTCAGGTCAAGGATGAAGAGAAAACTACAGAAGCAGGAACCAAATGAATCGGACTGACGCCTGGACGGGTTCCACACCAGTGCCTTTTACTCTCCTTTTAAAAACTCGTTACTTAATTTAATTCCTTTAAGATTCAGTATTAATGACAACTGTGCGTTTCAGAATTGCGTCATTCAGCTGGTCGAATGTCGAGACAAAAATCGGTACCCACTACTTTGTCAATTTTTAATATATGATAATTACTTTGTTTTACGATAGAAATAGATGTCACGGATTGAGAAGAAACAGTTTTGTATTTTAGAATTACAGGGTTTGCTTGGCCAAAGCACAAATCGATTCACACCAGTTTGTCAATTTTTAATATATTCATTGCTCATTTCACGATGCAGATAAGAATCCTTGACAGAGTGGAAGCAGTTTCTATTCTGAATTTCCATCGTTTGCTTGGCCAAAGTATAATTCGATTTACGCTACTTTGTCAATTTTTAACACATTCACTACTCTGTTTTACTGTACAAAAATAGGAATTCCGGACTAAGGAGAAACAATTTTGTATTTTAGAATTCCTTCATTCGTACCTTCAACGTAGAAATCGATGCAGATTTTTCTCACATTACTTGTTTGTATTTAGAATATTTAGCGTTTACGCTCTCTGTGATGTTACTGAAGTAAAGTTTGAACGTACAAAACACTGTCTATCGTTGTGTCTGCGAGAGAAGTGATATCGTATAAGGTCGCGAGCGGAAAAAAATGAATAAATCTGAAAAGAAAAGGCTACTTCGTTTTGTTTTGTCTATTCGTAAGACAGTTTTTCCTTTGCGACAGCCGACAGATCGGAGATGTCGGCGGAGGAGGAAAATGAGCAGGCAAATGAGGAGGACGATGCTAATGCGGAATGGATAAGAGAATTAAACACTGACAGCGTTTTAGAAGCTCTGGGCTCGCCTATAGATCTGAATATCGCTGTTATGACGGCGAAGAATTTGAAACCACTGATATGGTGCAATTATCAAGTTCTGCCGAAAAAATTAAAGCTGACTAATACCGGAAAGACGGGTGATCATTATTGATTAACGGAGAATCTTGGTGTAGGCTATATATGTACCGATTTTGGCCTCTTCCGTGTTCATCAATAATTGATTAACACCGGGATCTCCTGTTGACTGTTGTTGCGTCTATTTTACTGTGAGCATGGACATTCCTTCAAACAGTCGTGTTGAGCGCCCAGTGGCATGAGATGACTGCGTTTCTCGTCAGCGGACCGTTTCTATCGCGATACATATTCTCTCAAGTTCACTTCCATTGGGGTCCGAACGACATGGACGGAAGCGAGCACTCGGTCGATGGATCAAGGTCTGTGAATGTCGAAAAAGAATAAACGAAAAAATAATTTCTGGGTCTTTCAAACAATATATCATTTTCATCCATATATTCTGAAAAGATAGAATTTTTTTACAGAAAGGAAGAAATCGATGATTATTTATTTTTTCTTTCAGGTTGTCGATGGAACTCCATGCAATTCACTTCAAAAGCGAGTATGTCAATCAAGAAGCAGCGATGCGCAAACCCGACGGAATATCAGTTGTCGTGTATTTTTTTAAAGTAAGTTGTTCATTGTATTCTGGTTGTATTCCGTAACTCATTCAACAGAGTGATTATTGTTTGACTTAATTTCTAAAAAAAAGTTACAGTCGTTGGATAACCCGCAAATTAATGGAATAGTAAAGACGCTGCCGTCCATTCAGCAAGCACACTCGTCGATGAGGATGGTTCCTTGGGTCATGACGAATCTTCTCAGGCCTTTCGAGAAAGACTACTTTCTGTATCGCGGCTCGCTATTATCGGGGGATTACGTCCACAGAGTTTTATGGCTGATAAGTCGACAGCCTATAGGAATTTCTATCGAACAGGTAATTACGGATTTAAAAAACCGAAAAAATCAACAAAAAATTGAATTTTATTGAATGATAATGAAAGCTTTGCTTTTTCTCAGGCGGCAGAGTTTCGAAAGTTGAAGGATAAGCATTTCGAACCACTTGGCCAAAAAAATCGTATGTTGCAAGAGATCGGAAATCGACGAGTGTATCATGTGAATCCATCGCGTTCGATGCACGCGAGTCTCATGCCAATTCCGCGGGATGATCCATCGGCAGACTCGATGAATACGGCTGATTGCTGCGAGACTGATGCGGATGAAGAAATCAGCACATCTGCGGATAAATAAGGTTTGGAGTACGAGCTCTCATTTCCTGCGACGTCGACGTCTCTTGACGCGCTCGCGCGAAAGATCGCAGTCAGGATAAATCGAGGAGCAGTCGACACCACCGAGGCCCAAAATCGAGGCTTTGATCGACTCCAACATCGCCGGCCACGCTCTTCTGTTCAACATTCTTCCCGACACCCAACTCATACCCAAGCTAAAAAAATAGAGAAAACACAGTTTTATCATTATTCAGGAATATTCAGAATTATCATTAAAATATTTAGCCCAGATTGTCGAATTACGTAGATGACAGTCAAATGAAAAATTAATAAAGAAGTTTTAGAAAAATGTAAAGAGTTTTTGTCAGTAGTGTTTTTCCGAAAATCGTTTATATTAACTCTCACCGAGTAGTTAATGTTAATGAGGGTAAACTAAATATGTCTTCTGTTTAATTAGCAACATTCTTAAAGTCCTTCTATCAATAAAAAAATCTGTCGTCTTTTACACACTGAAGTTAATTTGAATTGCATAACGTACCTCCAGATGGGAAGCCAAATTTTTTGAGGCCCGCTCATGCTCCTCGAGTGATTATTATCCGTGCAGAGGGACCAACGAAGACATCGACCCGAGTCTTGCTCGGCGACCATCGCTGCTTCAATAGAACGAAGTACTCTGTGCGAAAGGACGTTAAATTCCTCGGCGCTCGAGTAATATACTGGTTTTGCCGAAGAATAAGCGTCTCTTCTGAACCTGGTGTCGATATTGGAGAAGAGACCTCCTTCCGCCGCTGTAGTCGTCGTCGTTGCCATCGGGTTCTGTGCATTAAATTAGCAATAAATTGATAATAAATGGTCACATTTGGACTAAAAAATAGTAAAAATATTTAGGAGGATTGTAACGTGGCATATGTCAATATACCGTTATATTCATGAGTAACTGGATAACGAAGAGGCCGAAGGCGAGAAAAGCCAGCGCGGTGAGGGCGATCTCGAAGAAATCTTTGATAGTCAACTCGTGGCCTTTTCCCTTGTAATGTGAAGGTTTGTGATAATACTCTTCCTCCTCGTGGTGACTGGGATGACCGTAGTAATGCTCCTCGTGAATGATGGGTACCACATCGTGTGGATGAGAGTAGTGCTCCTGACCACCACCGTACTGATGATAGCTTTGGCCCGTTTCGGAAGTGATCATGTGTTCTGTCGACGAGTATTAGAATTTTTTTTTACAACTTCAAATATTTTTCTTACAATTTTTTTATGCTGAGATCGATTTTGGCGATGATTGGTCAGGAGGCGGAACTATGATTTCTGACAAAAAGGAAGCCGCAAATTTTTTTTTTTTTTCGAAATCAATTAAAAAGTTTTCTCAACCAGTATTTTCGGGGGTAGAATAAGCGTCTTGAGAACAATGGTATAGGTGAAAAGTCGATATTTTCAAAAGAAAATATTTGAGTCCGATTCTGGCGATTTTCGGTCCGGTGACGGATCTATGATTTCTGACAAAAAAATCGTCTCCAAAAATGATTTTTTTCAAAATCGAGTAAAAAGGTTAATAACCAGTGTTTTCGGGGGTAGAATATGTGACTTGACAATGATGGTATAGGTTAAAAGTCGATATTTTCAAAAGAAAAAAAATTGGGTTCGTTTTTGGCGATTTTCGGTCCGGAGCCGGATCTACGATTTTTGACAGAAAAAATATTTTTTTCGTCGCCAAAAAAATATTTTTTCAAAATCGATTAAAAAAGGTTAATAACCAGTGTTTTCGGGGGTAGAATATGTGACTTGAGAATGATGGTATAGGTTAAAAGTCGATATTTTAAAAAGAAAATAAATTGGGGTCGATTTTGGCAATTTTCGGTCCGGGACCGGATCTACGATGTCTGACAGAAAATATATTTTTTTCGTCGCCAACAAAATATTTTTTTCAAAATCGATTAAAAAAGGTTAATAACGAGTGTTTTCGGGGGTAGAATATGCGACTTGAGAATGATGGTATAGGTTAAAAGTCGATATTTGAAAAAGAAAAAATTTCTGAGGTCGATTTTGGCAAGTTTTCCAGGCACGCGCGCCAGCGCGTGTAATTAGCCTAGTAAATAAAAAATGTCCGTGAACGTCAGTGAACAAATTTCTCTTTCTCAAAAGTAGAAGAATTTCGTAGGTATCAGGGGTGTTTGCAAAGGTGATTCTTACCTTCGTCGTAGTAAGGTCCGACCTTTTCAGGCGTCACGTGGGCAGGCATCGCGTAACCGGTAACTTCACCGTCGAACTCCTCGATTCCGTGATCGTGAATGACGTGCGACTGACGCGGAGGATGACGACTGCTTATTTTCTTTTTTATCTTCTTGTGGGGCGCGTAGTGGCGATATATGTCGTCGAGAGTGGTCGTGCTGTCGGTCAGTCATTCCAACATTATAAATTCTTATTTGACCAGCAAGATTTCCGTAAAAAAATTTTTTTCACCGGGCTTCGATGACAGGAAGTGACTCACCGTTGCAGCCAGTCTTTGTACTTGACGCTACCCTCGTCCGAGAGAAGTTTGTCGTGGACGGTGACGTTGTCGACCTCGTTCTCCGTGTCGATCTCGTTTTCATTCTCGTACTGAGCCGAATCGCCCAAAAAGTCCGGCAGAGAATTTATAAGAGTCGCGCGCTCGTCGGGACGTCGTTTCACACGGATCGTTTTCATCTCCCGGAATATTTCCTCGGCCATGAAGCCATGACACAGATACTCGTTCATTCGTTTCCTGAGTCGACAATTCAGCTTCACTCAACAATTTTTTTTAAATACGAAATGGTTATCGTTTCGTGAAATTGATGAAAAATTATTTCACAATTATCACTGCTATTTGTTTTTAAATAACCAACGAATGAAACATCGTAAAGACTTCTATTGAATTATCAAGATATTTACAAACTTGTCTTGCAGAATCAATAATGGTTAATTTAAATGTACTTTATTTTTGTTTTTGACTACAGTTCTACCTGTGGAAATCCATTTCGCCCAGAGCTTTGTCGATGCTTCCGTCAATCGTGAAGTTGTTGATTTTTTCCAGCTGGTTTTTTCCCTGAATCGTTGGATCCATCAGTAGGAGGGAACCGGGCAATAAGTCGGCCGACAGGATATCTTCCTGATTTATGCAGAAATCGTTGCCGTCGTAGTAACACTCGCGTTGGGCTCGCGAGCTCCTGATTTCCAAAATCATGAGCAACAATGAGATAACAAACATTTTTCCAATCAGCTAAGAAGCCTTGGGTTATTTCACGTTTGGAGAAAAAAAATACGCGTCCAGTTTATTCGAAGAGACCGCAGGAACTGGCGACTGAGATGTCAACGTAGGACAACGAGCGTCTCCGGCGTTAGGTGCGAGAGACACACGCGGCTGAACGTTATAATATCACCGACCGCGGTGGCCGAAATAATTGCATTAACTGTAACCATGCTCGAGGATCCCGCTGCGTGTGAACACTTTTTTACCGTTACTCGGTGCGTTTGACAATTATGAGCTGCTCGACTAACCAGTCACTAATTTGGCTAATAAACATTAATCATTGGATCAATTTGGAAGGTGACAACCTTTCTTATTGCCGCGGAAATGAACTATTGAACCAAATAAAAAATAATCGTGAGTGTATAAAGTTGAATCAAGAAAATGTTGATATTTATTATTATTCAGTGCAACGACCGCTTCTTTTTGTGTAACTCCGCACGTATTTTCAGTATCTCAGTAACCAAATAAACAGAATAAAAAATTAATTAAAAGATCAATCGATTGAAAAGATCAATGATCAATCGAAAAACTTTAAAGTCAAATAAAAACTGATGAAAACTTCTACTGTATAGTAACTTTATGTCAGAACGGAAAGTCGACAGTTTAGTTAATGTCACTAAATAATTGTTAAAAACAAAATGGCTTTAAAACAATTAACGATACCGCAACCAACGTCTATATCAGTGCGCGATATCAGTGCTCACCTCTCCGACCGAATGAGATGTAAATCAGGGAATTGATGGTTCGCCCTCGGAGCCGTCGAAAGGGATCATCATCCCCTATCGTCGGGTGACAGTACGCGGGTTAATCGAATTACCGCGGGGGGAAACGTGAGAGCTATGATTAAATACGGTTTATTAAAAACCACTTACAGCCACTCTTATGAATGTTTTAGGTGTGTATAAGGGGCGCGAGGGTCGCGAGGACGGAGGGCGTCAAGGGGTGGTAATGGGACCTTTGTTCCCTTGGGAACTCGCTCACCTGTCTAACATCCCGGGGAGAGTGGTTATATTCGTTCTCCGCTATGGTCCTGGCCGCGAGAGAGACGACGCCGGGGAGAGCGTGACGCGCTACCACCACGTTCGATATGGGGTCCAGCAGTTAGGGATTCACTCTCCCGCACCCTCCTCCACCCTCTCTACAGCGCTTCGCGGAGGTGCGGGTGGCTTTTCCCGTGGTTTCTGGCACGCGTTTCCCCCATCGCTGTGTGTGTGTTTTACTACAGGTTTTATTGTATGAATATTTGTTGTACTTGGCATAACATACGTCGAAAATTTAAGATAACGAAAATCGTGGAATCGTCATAATTATTTATTTTGAAAAAAATATTCGAACTTCTTTGCTGTAACTGTTTGAAATGGAACATTAGGCGCATGGGCAATCGACGGTGTACTCACACTAATTTATACAGTAAAAAACTATTTTCGTAAAATCAGTTTTCGAACGAACCAACCAGGTTAAACTTAAAAAGTAACAAAAAGGTTTTGAATGTTTCAAATGTGGACAATTTGTGAAGTTGACATGAGAAAATAAAAAATTGTAAAATTTGGAAGGTTCGTGATGTTTTTAAAAATTATTTTGTTACAGAACAACGACAATTTTGTTTTGCGAAAAGTTACATGGATATAAATAATATTACCCAATTACCTAAAATAAGTATACACATTTTTTACACATTATTTTTGTGCCTTTTTCGAAAACCTAAAAAGTAACGAACATTTTTTTTAAGACTATAAAAAAAATGGTTGCGTACGTTATTGGACGAAACTGTGAGTTTTTTTGTATAAAAGACACGCGTTGTCATATCGCGCGGTCGTTGCGATATTATATGTTTAAAAAAATGTGGTTGGACATGCTTTGCAGCGGGTTTCATATATAACGTCGACCGAGTATTTTTCATCGCGTTGCGGGTAGCCCGAAGCGGGAAGTGTTGCGAGCTGGTGGACCGCCGGCCAATTTTCTCACCTGCGCCGCTGAGGCGCTTCACCTTGGTGAACGGGCTTTCGAAGCGATCAAGGCTTTTACAATGTTATAGATTGCCGGGAGCGTTTACGGGGAGACGGAGGCGATAAGAGGGAAGCAACGGGTACTTGCGGCTGGTTGAACGGCACGGGAACCCCTCGGCTACAACACCCTGTACACCCGCCGCGCTGAGATATAGTGCATGAATGCTCAGCCCCATATAGAGCTATATACACGTCGAAAAGAGGGCGGTTACCGGAGAAAAAGCATGCGCCCTTGGGAACCAATGAGAAATCTCGCAGTTCTGGTTACCAGGCTCTTCCTGGCAGATTACACATTGGCAGTTCTCCAATTTCTCCAAGTGGACGTTTCGGTGGTCGACCCACCAGTCAAAGACTAAAACACTTGTCTCTTCGACCTGTTCGCAGGCTGATGTAAATTTCTTTTTTTTATCAATATACGCAACGTATGATGAAACCTTCATGAAAATAAAATATACTCGAAATACATCTTTGGAATGTCGTTATACATATTTAGAGGCAAAATAATCAGATATGTCCTATGTCTTTTATATATCCGTAAAATGTATTCTGAAACGTATATTATATATATTCGTTGTACGTTTGTGATGTATATTACATTTTCTGCTAAGACATTTTTGTTCGGCTCGCAGGACTGAATTTCAGGTTTTTTTCTTCGATATCAACGAGGGTTTAAGGCCCTGTCTTATCGATGATTTTGCGTTGATTTCGTTTTTAAAAGGATTTCAGGGGATCATGGTGGAAACCCGACTGGAGAAAAATGCATTCTTTCCGTTTTTTAATAGCTGTCGTGTCTATACAAAAAATTAATCATTAATTCGCGACCTACGGAGAAAAATATATGGAAATTGGTTACTGACGAGAATCAAAACAATTAAAAGCGCTATCGCATTTCCTGCGAAATGTCGCGACTTTACTAAAATTGAGGTTCCTGTTTTTCGAGCGGATGGTTTCTGAATTTTCTTTTTCCGTTCAAAAGGAAATTCCAGTACGAAAATGTCTTTTGGGATGCTGTACGGTAGAACTCAGTATCTCGATTCTGCAGTTTTTCAGCAGGTTTTGAAAATTTACCTTCCCAAAATTCGAAAATACGTAAGGTAGGGTTTTATTAAATTTTCGATCGAAATTAGCAAACAAATATCTTTATCCGTGATTATTGTCTGATACTTCAATTCCCTTTGGAATTTCCTTTGGAAATCACTTTGAAATTTCCTTTGGAATTTTCTTTGTAATGCTACAAGGTAGAACTCAAAATGTCGAGCCTGCAATTATTAGCAGATTTTGAAAATACACTTTTCGAAAATTGGAAAATACGTGAGGTAGATTTTTTCAATTTTCAAGTTAGCAAAAAAAGATTATCTTTCTCCGTGACTATTGCGTGATACCTAAAAATTCAGTACTATTTTCGCGGCGCGTTGTCAAAAATAAACAGCGTTGAACCAACACGGCGGACAAATGTGCGTATGATGATGAGTTGTCGAGAGTCCGCGTTGTGGTGGGGTCCGCAGGCACTTTGGATCCCTTCCCCGGCGAGGTATCGAAAAAGAAAAACGCCCACGATGCGGTCGACGCGAGTGGCCGGAGAGGAACGACGCTCGGCGGTAGGTGCGAGATTCGTGATGCGCCTTATCCCCCGCGCGATTGTACGGAGGGTAGGAGAGCACGAGCACCAAACTGCGTGCAACGCTCCGCTGGAAGTGGTGGGGATGCTGCGGGGTGGCCCTTCCGGTGGACCACCGCCGACAGACACGTGCCCCACCTGTCATACACACGAGATATTCAACGAGCACTTTTCACACTCTCGCAACCCGAGGATTAGTTAAGGATTAGCCGCAGCCCGGCAGTTCCGCTCTTTCCTCGCCGCTCTTGACAGTCAGCTTAATCGGTGCAGTCATTTTTTTTTAATCAACATTTTTCAAAACAAAGCACCTCGAAATTTACTCGTGATTCAGAAACATTTTTTTATCTGTTTTAAATAAAATAATATCGGGAATGAAATATTGTTTAAATGTGAGAAAAGGCGAAATCTCTTTCCGACGAGTGAAATTCATCTGTGCTTTCGTGATGTAATAATTTGTTGTCCATGCGATCCATTCGATTTGTCGTTGAGGCGTGAAAAAGTCTGTGGGGTGACATCTAGTTCAAATGACTCTGATGAGTATGGATACCACGTGCGAGATCATCAAGGACGTCGGAAGAGGTCGTTCGAAAGGCGAATATCGCAAGGATCAGCGGGATGACAGTGTCGAGTGGACGAATTCGAGTCGGCGCGAGCCGACGGACTGCGTTTCGGACTCGAGTAACGCGGCCAGCGAGAGCAACGATTACACAGGTCGCCGGGGAATCGGGGGGTCCGTTAAGACGGGCGCGACGTCGGTGCTACCGACTCCTTTCTCGATCGAGAATATTTTGGCTCGCGACGAGAGGAGTCCGGCTTTCTGCGAGGAAAAACACACGAGGGAGGAATCGCCGAGGCGTCCTTCGCCCCTGCCGCTGTTTCGACCGACGGCGATCGCCCCGTCGCCGAACCAGAGTCATCCGCACGGCGGTGCAATGTCTTCCTACAATCAGCAATGTATGTTTTGCAACTAGTTTTTATTTTTATTTCTTTTATTAATCCCAGCAAAATGGCTCGTCACGGTTTGTAGAATAAATTGTCTCACTCTTGCCGATAAAAAGTTATCAGAATCGAAGATTTTCATGTTTACGTGAATTTAGTTGTTGACAGTGAGGCATTTTTTACAAAACGTATGATTTTTATTTTACTAAACTCTATCTTTGATGTGTATCCAACTTTTTTGTATCTTGAAAAGTAATTTGCGAAGATATAAAATTCGATGTAATTTAAAAATCGGAAAAAATCGAGAGCATATCGTTTGCTCAACATATTTTTGCTGCTGCCTCAGCAATGTTTTTCTGGCACAACAAGATTTTCACTACTGTACCGCCAATAATACGCTGTCGGTTCGTGATTTCTTTTTTTGTGCATAACGTGCTTCACGAATTGTTTTGCTTCATCGCAGTTGGTAACGCGGATGAGTCCGCTGCGTATGGAGTCAGTGCGACAACTCCTCTAGTTTATTCCGGTGAGGGTACTGCAGTTCTGCCAGGATCGAGCGATCCCACAGATCCATCAGGCTACTCAGCAGCTGCCGTATCACTCGCATCGGCGTCGTTGCTGTACGGAGCTGCCTGCTGGTTCCCTCAATCGAAACCCAATCAACTATTCGGATTACACGGTGTGTATTTTCCCACATTTCAAAATATACATTGCAAACCCCGAAAAAAAATGTTAATGACAATATCTTTCAATTGAATTCTAAAATTCTCGAAAACAAATTTAGTTGAAGAATTTTATTACGATACTATCCAGTATAGTTTCAATTTTAGTTTCGCATAAACTCGGTTGTAAAAATTGTAAAGTTGTACTTTTTGAAAGTGCCATTTCACTTATTTGATTCAGAATATGATTTTCATTGACTCAAAAATACTTAGCCGGTAAAGGTTTAAAATGCCGTCAAATTTGTGGTTGCAGTTAGTTTTCAATAAAAGCTAGTTTAAATAAAAGTTTTCAATAAACGCCACAATAAAAATAATAATTTAGCTCTGGCGATGCCGGATCAGTATACATATATGGGAGTCTGCTGGTTAAAAATCCCTGAAACAATTACATCGTATTTAAAATATTTTTTTTTATTGAGTACATTTTTATTAAACGTCTCGAAATTTCGTTATCGCCCCGTCACCCTTTGAACTACCCATAGCCTATATACTAATCGTTGTGGGTATGAAAGAAGGGGGAGGGTGCCGAGCCGAATGATAAATCATCGAAAGTAAAGGAAACTGCGCGCCGGTGAGATTCGGCTGGCGTGAGCTCGTTAATAAATAATAAGACACACGTACGACCAGGTGGCGAATAGGTTGTTCCCATTTAGCGGACAATGGAGGCTCGTGTTAGGGGTGGCCGAGCGAGGCGAGAACGCGAATATTGGATATTACGGAGACGTACTTAACGGTACCGTAACACGCGAACCCGGCATCAAAACCCTCGGTGTATCGCCCCCCGACTCTGTCTCTCTCGTCCTATCGGCGGCCACTGTGGAGTTTCGCATTTCAAACTACATGGCGTAAGTGAGGATCTAAGACTGAGCATCCTCGGCTAAACACTCCGTGTACCTAAATTTATTGGACCATCATTCAGCCGCGGGGAGTAAATTCGATTCAGGGTTGCAAATCCCCGACACTTAATTCTATAAATATTTATTGTGGTAACTTAATTTTTATTACTGTGCTACAATTATATTCAGCTTTTATAAAAAGGTGTTTACCTTTTTTAACAATCGTTCCTTGTAATGTTACCTTACAAATAATTGAATAATTACCGAATTTTATAATGTCTCAATGTCTCAAGTCAATTTTCTGAGCAGCGATTCAAACATTTTTATATTTTTTTATAAACACTGCAGACTATTTTGATGACAATAATAATTTTTATAATTTCGTTAAACATTTTTATATAAAAAAGTAATGTAAATGTTCAAAATGTTGTGTAAAAGCAAAACGAAATGCGTTTCACTTTTGTGCGTTAAAATGTCTGTCTCTATACGAATGCGCGCAATTCAACGGTGGGGATCGTGTGTTTCGCGAATTTCGCGGCCATCGCGGTTCGCGCCCCCCACCAACGAAATCCGCCATCCTGTTAGAGGCCCATTTATCAGCGTCGTCGCTCTAACCATCTTTCGGAGAGGTGCTAAATGTCTCCGCACACTCGTAAATCTTTTTCATCTCACCTCCTCGCTCTTTGCTTCTCGCTGCGCACGTACATTTTTCCCCACTTTTCGAAGAATTCAACGCGAGAATTTACGTTTCCGAGAATTTTCATCGTCCATCTTGCACCCGATTTCAGCTTTCGATGTGTCGAGACTTGTTTACCGAAAAATTGTCAGAAGTGGATGTGACCAAATTTTGCCACTTTGTTTTTTCTGTTGAGGAAAATAAGAGTCGAGCAATTTCGAATTTTTACTGAAGATTACTGTTTACTTACTGATTTTTACTGTTCCTCTCCTCTGCTCGAGGAGAGGAACAGCATAACTTTGATATATAATAAATGCGATCAATATTTAGTTCTTGTATTTTCTTTGTGTCGAGCCAAGCAATCTTGTGGTTTCGCCAGAAAAGATAACTTGAAACTAGAATATTCAAGCCGATACTAAATCGTTCTTCGGAAATTTCCCCTATTTTCTGGCGCAAAATCATTTTTCAAGGGAACCAATGAATTGACCGCACGCTAAACAAATGCATCTAAAAATATTTCATACATAAACAGCTTCTTTCGTCGTTTTATGATTTAGAAAAACATTTTGCGAAAATCAAGAGTAATTAAAAAAACTGCTATTCTTAATTTTTTCTTAATTCGGGAACTTAAAAATTATTTTGTTAAGGGCACCAATAAAATGCTATTATTAAAAATTGTAAATCCAACTGTTCAAAAACTGAGCGAGAAGGCTCAACGTTTGACAGTCGCGAAATCGCGTGGTTTTTCCTCGTAGAGCCCGAGGTGGACGCCCGAAAGAGGCTCATAAAAATCCTTAAGGTCTTGGCCAAACACGCGACATCCGTTTGTTGACGCATGCAGTAAGGAGGGTCCGGCTAATTTGGTGGACAAGCAACGGCCACAGCCGAGAGAGCTTTGGCCCTCGTGGGTCGGTCTTTTCACGGAAAATCTATTAAAACGCTAACATTCAGGACACACACGGCCGGTGTTTCCCTCCACACTGACGCGTTTCACCGTTTGCTCCGCGATGTTGGCCATACAATTATTAATTATATATTGACACGTGATTACGAACAGGAAGTAGCGTATACAAATGTGCGAGGTTTCTTCGCGCCCGTCGCTGCGGCTCTTCGGGGGGGGAATAATGTAACACGTGTGAGACGACGCGCGCGTCTCTCTAAAACCTCGCAGCGCAGGTTTATTACCATAAACTGTTTGCCTAGATTATTGGCGGCTTGTCACCTCCGGACTGCAGCGAGAACCCAGGTACAAATCTCCTCGTAAAATACCGCGTCATTGGTTCGGCTCGATAACGCGGCAAACACAACGTGTTGCCGAGACGTGCGCGGACCTCCGGCTACCGCTAACGAACGATTACGATGTTGAGTTTTCATTAACGCGTATCCTGCTCTTTGATGCACATTTCTGCATTTTTTTACACCACACGGTCGTTGGTTCTTGAGAAGACGATATTTAACATCAGGCTGCGCGCGATTAATCATAAACTGATATAGCCCAGGTATTTAGCAGCGGTTACAAAAAGATTTTATAAATCTGACGCATTTATGAATATTTCGTTCTGAAATTAGAAGCGACCGAAGTAAGTCGTCGAAACTATGAGAAATGTTATATAAAAGAAAAATGCTACATTTTTGTCAAAACATGGTCGTATTTTCCTGATAACACCGGATGGACGTCAAGGTGTAGGTCTCATGTAGGAATAAAAAAGTATGCTTTTGAATGGACGGTCTAATTTTTGCAGGCGCAATACTAAGATTAGGACCCAATTAGGAATGTTTTTTTGGACATCATAAGCCTAAAAATGGAAACCCAGTTAGTGGACTTTAGTGTACTACATGCTCACAAATGGACCCTTTGGTGTTGTCAGGGTTTGCAGAAGTGAAAAAAAATATATATATCACCGCAAACGTAACAAAACAATTAGTGGACGTACCTTGAGAACCCTTTATTTTTTATCCACAAGTTCCAAAATGCCAAGACGAACCAAAAATTGGCTGCCGCTCGTCGTCATCATATTCGTTTATTCGACTAAAAAAACGAAACCAACACCTGTAAAAAATGACTCCCAAAATTCCTAAATCTTAACAAATAAATCCGTGAAATTGTAACGTGATGTCCCGACGTTTGATTTCAGCTCCGAAGCCAAGCGGTCGCCGATCGAGGAAGCCGGGAATCGACCGGAAGCCGCGTCAGGCGTACAGCGCGAAGCAGCTGGAGCGTCTCGAGGCGGAGTTCAAGGTCGACAAGTACCTGAGCGTGAGCAAGCGGATGGAGCTGTCGAAGAGTCTGAGTCTCACGGAAGTGCAGATTAAAACGTGGTTTCAGAATCGGCGAACCAAGTGGAAGAAGCAACTGACGTCGAGGCTGAAGATAGCCCAGCGTCAGGGTCTCTTCGCGGCGCCGACGTATCTCAATCCCACTCAGTATCCGGCTCTGCTTCCGTACTACGCCGCGGCGGCCGCGGCGGTGGCTGCATCGGCGTCGTCGCCCACCGCGGGCGTCCCCACCGAGACGAACAGCGTGGCGAACGCGAGCCCCGAGTCCTTCGCCTCCTTCTTCAGCGCCGGCGGGACGAGCGCCGGCTCCGAGGATTCATCGTCGCCGCTCGCCGCTCCGATTCTTCATCCCCTCTCGTCGAGCAATCGGCACCGGCAGATTTCCCTATCGGCGATCAAATACGCCAACGACTACGAGTGAAGCCGGCGGAGCACGTGGCGCACGGACAATCGATGATAACCGGTGTGTACCGCACACCGCGTTGACTAATTCCGCGTTGTGCGTTTGGCGATTTTATTAATCGCTGCACGGCGCGCAGCTCGTTCGCCTGCGGACTCTTGAGACCCGAATCGCGTGACTATTTGGACATTCGCGGCCGATCTTCGATAGTTTAAACGTGGGGCGAAGAGCCGATTTGATCGTGCAGCTGGTATTGTTATCTTAAACTGATTTGGTTATTTACCATAGGGACGCAAAAAAATCATGTCACACGAACGGGAAAAATAATTGGCAGTCAGACTCCATCCACGTGAGTGAGGCGACCAATTCATTTTTGGCCCAATCGGCTGATTTATTTCTGGGTTCGCCAGGCTAACAGATTCGTTGATTGGCAACCAGTCAATTGATTGTGTTAAGTAGTCAATTGGTTTTATAGCTGGTTGGCCGGTAAGCAAATTCACTGGTTATCCAACCAATTTCTGTAACCGGAGTCCGCTTAACCGTGGACGATGCTCAGACCAATTGATTATTTTTCTCAGTGCAGTGAAAAATGCTCGTTTCGGCGGCAAAGCTTTTGTTGCTGTTTATTTACTCAGAATTATCGGTTATACATATTTCGTCAGCGTAATGAAATTCGTTTTTATCCGTGCATTACGATACTCACTTAATTAGGCTCTGTAATGCAGTCGGCGAGATAATATAGGGGACAGGCCTGTCGAGTGAGAACTAGAAGTACCAGTTACCAGTGAACGTGTTGCAATCGTTCTCGCGAATGCTAATTGGCATTAGCGCGTTGCCATCGTTTTGAATAAAAAAAGTCGTTCGTTTTATATCAAGGGACAATGTCGTTCACACTTGGCCACCGCCAACGTCCTGTTCGACATGCGTGATTGAATCGATTGTAATAAATAGATGTCAAATTTACGTTATCGGCATTAACGCATCGTCGTGTTTCGAATTTAAAAAGTCGTTCATTTATACCAAGGGGAGTTCGATCGACATTCTTCTTCGCACTTGGCTGTCGAACATCGCGTTCCTAATGCGCGATCGAATCGATGATAATAAACGAATACAATGATTACGTTATCTTCGAATTTACCATAATTTATGCATTCGTATCGAGTCCTGCATATTCGAGTCCGATTATCACCCAGCGTTGACTCATGGCCGGAAACAGTAACATTAGTCGTTAACTCTGTGAAACTCTTTATTCATTTTTTTTGCATACAAACTTTTGCAAGCTCAATCGCTCTCCGTGTGAACTTGCGGTTTCCTTGGGATTAAGAGGCTCAACACTATCGCCACTGTGTGGGGAGAAAACGTGGTGAGAGTTTGGAATTGTAGTTTGAGAATACACGATGACAAGTCGAAAAATAACGTCTCTTCCTTTTTGTGAATGACCCGATGGTCGATCGGACTTCACTTTGGTTTCCAGATTATCAATTGACACATAAAGTGAAGACTAAAGATACACGTTGGGCAAAATCTCGCGTCGCTCAGTGTCAATGCAGCCGGAACAGCAATAAGAGAGACCTTATTTTTCGACTTGAGCTAATGATGTACTTACGGCAAAGTTGAGCAGCTATGATAGAGATCAGACATATACAGTAGTGGTCTATAAGATAGCCGAAAAGAGTGTTGCCTATGAGGGCGCCAAGTCTGCCGCAAAAGCTGCTCATGGCTGTAGCTATCACCCTGCGAATCGAGAGAGAGATCATTGATTGTTGTTCGAAAAATGCGTTGCTGGTGTTACGAGACATCCGGAGAAATGAAAAACGTACCGCATGTCCGTGGGAAAGAGATCTACCATGACACTGAGCGTACCACTCAAACAGACAGAGGAAAACGCTTCGAATATGCACGACAATACGAGATTTTGCGTGGCTGAGTGAACGAAGAACAAACCAATCGTGACGCTTGAAGCTACCCCGGCGGAAAACACTGCCAAAAACAAAAGTAAACGATGCAAGTGTGGCAAAATTTTCAGGTCCGACCTTGGTTCGATCGGAGATTATCCGTTACGTACCCAGGAAAAATTTGTATCCCAATTTGTCGACCAAAAGTGGCAAAATGATCCCAACTGGAAGACACGACAAGCCCAGAATTAGGGCCTGCATAAAAACGTCCCTTTCGACTGTACTCGGGCATTCGGACGATGGACCAAGTACGTCGATAATCTGCAAAGTGAAACAAATCTGTTATGTCATCAAAATAAATATTATCGCATCGGACGAACACGTGTTTTTCGAAGAGTATTTTTTAATTTCAAAGAAAACATTGTGGGCAAAATTTACAATTAGTTACAACTCGAAGTGCAGTCTAAAAATATGAAGAAAAAAATGCCACTATTTTCATTCACAATAAATATTAAATCGTGTTGAGAAGGGTTTTCGGCTGTTAAACGGTTACATGATGGAACTCATTTTATCAGCCTAGTTTCGTTAAACAAATAAGAAGAAAGCAAAGAGTAAGTATAAGGTCGAACCGTCTGGTTGAGGTTTGACACGGTGCACACGCTCGCTGTCTCGTTAGGTTGGATCTTTGCGAACGCTGCAAATCTCTGAAAAAGCTCGGGAAACCACAGCATGAGCGCGTAATAAGATGAGGCGATGCAGTATAAGAGGCCACAGGTGATGATGGTGCTTCGAAGATACGGTGGTTTCCACAGGCTTTTGGTTTGAGTGCAAATCGTGCGGAGAATTTTCCACACCAATTGGATCTTTGATATCGACGGTGCAGCAGAAAGACCATCGACTCCACTTTCGTCATTGGGGATTTTACCATCTTTCACCGTTCTCGCCACCGTCAACTTCAGTCGCATTCTGTCGTAGCCATTTTTGCTCAATTTGTCCTAAAAAAATGTACAACAAAAATTGTGTTTATTCTTAATTTAGTTTCCAGGACACCAGCACTTTTCGCATTTAGGCAAACGAAAAAGCAAACTTTATCTTTCTTTTATAAGTGTTCAAAGTGCAACAAAAATTAGTTCGTATACAAACTAATGCACCAACGTCGTCTTATTATTATCACGTTACGGACTCACGAGATACTCGTCGAACGATCCTCCGGTGTTCTGAGAGTGCATGAACTCGAGTACTCGCGACAGTTCATAGTGTTGTTTGCTCTCGGCCAGATGCTTTGGCGTCTCAGGAAAGAGGAGCAGCCAGATACCGAGGAGCAGAGACGGAATGGCGCAAACGACAATGAAGAGATTCCACGATCGAAATACAAAATATTCCGATACGTAGCCGATTTCGATAGGTATGATAGCCCAAGCAATAACTGGAATCATATTTGGTGAGTATTAGGGCAGAAAGTTGGAAACATTTGCGGTGTTTCGTACGATCTACCCTGCTCTTTGGGTTTGCAGATGGAGGGTTGATTTAATTTCAAAATCTTTGTGTCGAAATCAAATAGACCCCCAAATTTTTTTGACCAAAAAGCAGCCCAGGTCGTGTGAAATGACATGGTTCCGTTAATAAATTATAATATGGTTGTCATACGTGGCAGGAGAATTAGGCCCAACGTCCAGGCCATTTCCATCCAGGACAAAACTCTGTCACGAAACTCATTTGGTTGGAATTCACCGAGATACGGGAAGACTATCACGCTCTGTCCATTGATTCTACGTGTTATGATTGATGTAATTAAAATACAGTACGCATCTTCGTTACGCGCAATCGTGAATGCGAATCGGCATTTATTGATTCTATGAAAAACCAATGTGAGCGCGTGTTCTACTCACGCCCATCCACTGAAGAACTTGCATAGTAGGAAAATCCAGAATGTTGACACGCATGACGAAATTATTTCCATAAGAGCGTAAGCGAAAAGAGCCAGTAAGAGGCCTATTCTTCGGCCCTGAACCTCCGCGAGACAGCCCCAGAAGTACGAGCCAAGGGCCATTCCTTCGGATCAATTATCAAAATAGCAATTCATACAAAGCCTGAAGAAAAAAAAAATCAACAAACCCAGTAAAGCAGTAGAGCTGATTCGTCCTTTGTCTATAGTACTAAGTTGAAGATCACAAGCGGCAGATGGTAGTATAAAACTCACGCTACCGATACTGAGGCTGGTATTCATGTAAATGAGACCGCAGAGTATCGTCACTTTTATATTAAACTTTCCAAATCCTAAATTCGTAACAAAAGCAAAGAACCTCAGGCATTTTTTTAACGTTGTATCCACGGGGTCCGTTCAGGAAAATGTAACGTACCCGTTTCTTTGACTGCATTTTCGACGTCGCACTCGTCCGTTGTTCGGACGTCCTCACCCGTGACAACTGATATACACCGATAAAAGCGTTCAGTAACATTAAACAAGTTTGGTTTGAATTATCGAAACCCTGCGACAAGACAATGCTATCGATGAAACAATTCATTGTTTTGATTGTACATTTGGATTAGCAAACAAATTCACACATTTGGATTAGAAACCAAAATGGGATTAGCAATCAAATTCTTTGGTTCAATTTCTTGTGTGCATCCTTGACGACACCACAGTATATTTTATAGAAAGAAAAAACAAAGAAAAAAATATTGAGCCTGACACATTTGGCGTTCGCGACGTGTTCACTGAGATAATTCCCGTTAGAATTTCATAGCAGACGAAAAAGAACGAACGTGCTGTAATATAAGAGTTGCGCTAGCGTGTCGTCGTAAGAGTCTCGTGAGGCGGTATTATAGATTTCTTTTAATATTTGGCGTCGAGACGCTACCGCGTCTCTTGATCGGGGAAAACAATTAATTCAATGTGAAAATATAAAAGGTTCACTTGACTATCAAATACATTATTAGGCCATAATGTTTATATCCACCAATAAAAATATCTTTCATTGAATTATACATCGAGTTGACTATATTACATACACCGTTAACTGGACTGGAGGAGTCAGTTGAATTCGAAGTCTACATTATTATAGCGAAACGATAAAAGTTCAGTTGAACTTTCAAAAATGCGTACGACGAATCCGACCAAAGAATTTGGTTGCAAATTCCAAATCAAGCGACGAGATAGCGTCTCGTGACACGTACATTTACCTCTATCTTGCCGACCGAACGAGAGCTACCACATACTCGCTTACACGAAGCAATTCATTTTAGCCACTTCATTCGAGCTTATATGTGTTAAATTGATAAAAGGGCGCTTTGCAGTTTTTAGGCATAATTAGATACTGCAGCTAAAAATATTTCATTTAAGACCAAGGCGACCTTCGTACCTTCCGCCATTGCACTGATATCGTAATTCGTATCACGGAACTTGTCTCATATTTCATTCTTTAAAAATCCGTGGTCGACTCAGACTTTCGCACATCGCATACCGGCCGACTTTCGCACTCCCGTGTTTCGCAACCGCGAAATTTCTTCATTTTATGAGATTAATTATTTGTATACATTGAGTCAAAAACACTAAAGCGTTTTTTATTTGATAATAAAATCAATGATTTTATTTATATTTCCTCAGTTTCAGTTTTCGAATCGGATCGGACTTTCGTACTCTTGAAACAGAAGTAAATAGAAGGAAGATTTTGTAATTTCTATACGTGGTCACTTTTGTGGTGTAATACGTTGAGTGGTTTTTATTTGCTCGTTTGCGATTGACTCCCAAGCTCCCAGTGTCATCGAGTAAAACATTGCGTTTCTTGGTGAAAAGAATAATCGAAACTAATGTGGAAATAACAAAGTGCTCTTTCATTTATATGCGTTACTCGTTGTATTTTTTAATAATTCAACCAAATCTGGAGGTTTTCTCTCAACGTCATCCAGACAAAGCGTCAGTATATACTGTAAATCAGTAACTTTTTATCTGTATGTTTATGATTAACTCCCAACCTTCCAATGCTGTCTGGTCTGGTAAAATGTATTCGGTTATGATTTGATCATGCACAATCTCCCAAAGTCAGTTAGTAGAAACTGACGAAAACCAAAATCACATTAACGAATAAATCAAATATTTTTTTAATGTAAAATAATCATTTTATGTATTTGGTAATGTTATTTTGATTTTCTTCATTTTATAGTATCTATATTTAAATACAAACATTTTGTTGGGTCTACAATAAATATGTTGTGTCTGTATGTAAATAACTGTTGAACAACATGTACTTCATAATACATGCTATGGATAGTTTAAGTGTATTTTTCTAACTTTGTACGTATAAACAGTATACAGCTGAAACTTTGGTTACACACTGTAATTTTTGGGAATGGATACCAACGACTCACGTAAACATCCTTATCTCATTAAAAACACTCGACCTAACGAACAATCAAAATAATGAAAAATGCTGTCGATAGCATCGCCTAATCGGTTGGGTCAAAAATATATTAAGTTGTAGTAATGCAATCCCGTTTATAATGTTGATGTCAATTCGTATTATTCAACTCACCCATGATGCACCCGGGATACAACCGCAATTAACCGTTTGTTAGAACATATTGGTAGTTTCGCGATTTAAAACCTCAGGAGAGACGAGAACCCCCTCTTAGAAAAGTCCGCAACAGTACTGCCAATTCTTGTGATTCAATCGTCTCCCCGATCCTTCTGTTATGGACCCCCTCTTGAAGAGATCCGTAAGATACATAATTATGATAATTGTGATACTGGTTGCATTACCTGGGGCGTGTCTGAATAACATGGTCTAGTATATAATCAGTATAATCAGTTTGATTAGACTATGATTATGCTATGAATGATTTCTTTAATCGTTTAAACGTTTTGTTCATGAAGTGCGTATTCAAAAAGACAGTTGACGGACTGTGAGTAAGTACAGTGTACTGAGTAAGAATTAATGCGAGAGTGAAGCATTCGTACTTTGTTCGAAGCCCTTGGACCTTCGTGTAACATTTTTCCATTCTTTTTCTACTGGCTAGACAAAATATACCAGCATATTTCCTTACAGATGACCAATCGTGAAAAGTGAAGAGCAATGAGACTAAGCAATGTCTAAGATTTATCAAATTGTAGCAAAATGCAAACAACATTGACCGTGCCACTCTAGAATTAAAGGCGAAGTTAAAGAATTTGGAGGGTTAGAATGGTCTGACAAAAATAAAAAATATAAAAAAATGCATTCGAATAATTTTTCACAAGTCTGCATGGCCCAAATAATTTGGATATCAATGAAGTGAAGGACGATATTGACACTGGATGTTACGAGCAGATGATGACCGAGATCTTTGTATTTGAATCGCGCACTGGATTTAAAAAAATTCTTGCATCATTTCGATCAGTTGCAGCGATTATTCGGATGATACTATCATCATCGCAGTTGTTTTTAACGCTGAAGTCGACAACTTGGACGATTCACCGTGTGAAATATTTCAGGTCACATATTTATACGCAATCCGTAATTCCTTGATCACAGTAACATGCAGAACAGACGCGCCATTATTTGATTTTACGACTGAGATGAGTACTTTTTTTAATGATAAGAAGCGTCGCGACTCTTCTGTCAATTACATTTGTGCTACCAAAAAACAGAACCAATGCGTTTGGCCTTGCATTTGGTTATGGGACCGAAAAAAAAAGTAGTGAATAATTAAGTTTGACAGAGGAATGATGTTTGCGTAAGAATTGCCAATTATCGCGGTAATTTGACTCCCAAGACAAATTACAAGTAATTTTCACTCGTACTCAACGAACTGACATAATGACCTGATGTGCACTCCGAACACACTAAAAACATTGATGAAGTTAGTCTAACCAAATTATACGAGATCATATTATACCAAACAGTAAGCAATCAGTCCGGTAATCAGAAACGCGTTAGGAAGTGCGGCCGGTATCACAATGATCATTTTAGCATGTTTACAATGGTATGCGCTGTTTTTTACCTTTGGGTTTACGTTTATTATGATATGCCATTTGTGCTTCATGAAAAGTGACATTAAACCATTGCAGTTTTTGCTAGAAAGAACTTTACTGTATTTTTTACAAATTTTTATGCACGTAATTAGCTTCCGCGTGTACTTGATTTTCCGGGGATCAGGATGCTCATTATTGTTGCCACTGCAAGACAAAAAATATTTGTAAGTAATACGTACGCATTTACGAATTAATGCATTTTTTGTTTGTTGATTTTCTGCCCAAAAATAATGCCTTTCAAAAGTTAGTTTACACTTTCTCATAGAAGAAGCTTTATCAAAGGTGTAAAGTAATGACGAAGTAATATGCAAGTTTTATTTTAGTGCTCGTATGACCCCGAGGCTGCCGTTTACTATCGACGGTAGTTATGCACTTTTACAGATACGGCGCAAATTTGACTCCATCAACCTCCATTAACCATCTTGCAGCTTAAAGTGGAAACACTAAACAGGAAATTATTTCTGCAAATTATTTGTCGGTCTGGCCCAATCGAAATGGTTGATGGGTATGGACAGAAATTTCGGGAGTTGCACAAAAAATACATTATTTTTGGTCTCAGGCCATTGATGTACGTACGGCAAAGTTGAGCAGCTATGATAGCGATCAGAGATATGCAATAGTTGTCTATAAGATAGCCGAAGAGAGTATTGCCAATGAGGGCACCAAGTCTGCCGCATACGATGCTCACGGATGCAGCCATAACCCTGCAAGTGAAAACAAAGCACGATCATTGATATTGTTTGAAATTTAGTTGTTGGTGTTGTAAAACTTTCTGGAATAAAACAAATGTACCGCAGTTCCGTCGGAAATAAGTCTACCATGACACTCAGTATAGCACTCAAACAGACGGAGGAAAAAGCTTCGAAGATGCAAGAAAGAATTAGGTTCTGCGTGGCTGACTGAACAAAGAACAAACCAACGGTGACGCCTGAAGCTGCTGCGGTAGAGAACACTGCGGAAAGCAAAGTAAGTGAATAAAAAATATTGCTGCGCTATCATTATCAACGTTATTTGGACGATCGATCGCATATCGTTCAGTACCTACCTAGAATAAATTTGTAACCCAATCTATCGACGAACAGTGGTAGAATTACGCTAACCGGTAGACAAGCTAAGCCCAGAATGATTGCCTGCGTGAAAACGTCGCTTTCGATTTTGCTCGGACAATCGTGCATTTTCTCATTGGCATCGATCGCCTGCAAGAAAATTTTCTGTTATAATATGAAAGTAAAAATTGTTGGGTGCGTTAAATAGTCAGGGTTAGAAGGATTTGGCAATACAGCGCAAAATCTGAGCACTTATTCTGGTAGAAGAGAGGAAGCAAAACAAACTATGAATGACTATCAATCTAATTTTCTTAATCAAGTGAAAGTCAATGAAATTATTCTTAGTCAATGGAACTTAAAAAAGTTAATTTAAAAAATCGAACCGTCCGATTGAACGATGACACTTTGCACACGCTCGTTGTCTCGTCAGGCTGACTCTTCTCGAAGGCTGCGAACCGCTGAAAAACCTCTGGGAACCATAGCACGAGGGCGTAGTAGGACGAGCAGAGGCAATACAAGAGGCCACAGGAGAGAAAGGTGCTTCGTAGATACGGTGGTTTCCACAGTCTTATAGTTTGTGTGTAGATCGTGCGCAAAATCCTCCACACCAACTGACTCTTTGACAACGACGGCACAGCAGGTAGCATTTCGCTCTCGACATCCAGGACTTCACCATCAACCGCCGCTCTCGCTAAAGTCAGCTTCAGTCGCAGTCGGTCGTGACCATTTTTGCTCAGTTTGTCCTAGAATACGCAACAAGTTGATTTAATTATTTATTGATATTATGTTCGTACAAAATCTAATCTAATTCAAATAAAAAATCGGTTTTAGGTAACGTTTTTAGCGATGAGTTATAGACGATTGGATATAAAATTAAGGATGCGCGAAGTGTTCAATTTGCATAAATTTGAGAAAAGTGCGAGAGAATTGCAAACACTTCTCGATGGTCTGAAAATCTGAAAAAAATGATGCACACTAAAGGTACTGAAAAGATTAATTTTGTGTAATAATAATTCCAAAATGTTATTAACAAATTGATTAAAAAAAAATTGTTAAAAAATATTTCGTTGACCCAATTTTTTTTGCATGAAAATTATTCCTTTGTTTTCCCGTATATGTATGAATTTGTTCAGACTTTTATCTAATCTATGAAATTTGTGTTTTTTTGTATGGAAAATATGTACAAATTTCAAAGATTAGATAAAAGTCTGAAAAAACTCATACGTATTCAGAAAAATAATAAAGGAATCATTTTCATGCAAAAAAACTTGTGTCAACGAAATATTTGTGAAACAATGTTTTTAATCAATTTGTTAATAACATTTTGGAATTATTATTACGCAAAATTAATCTTTTCAGTACCTTTAGTGTGTATACATTTTTTCAGATTTTCAGACTATCGAGAAGTGTTTGAAATTCTCTCGCACTTTTCTTGAATTTATGCGAAGTAAATACTTCGCGCTCCTACATCTTTAATTGGCCTAATTTGCGACAGCAAAGACAACCAAAAGTTAATTTTTAGATATGCGTGTGCCAATGATTTAAGATCCATAAACGCCGATTTATTATGGACTCACGAGATACTCGTTGAATGATCCTCCGGTATTCTCAGAGTGCATGACCTCAAGTACTTGAGCGAGTTTATAGTGCTGTTTGCTCTCGGCTAGATGCTTCGGTGTTTCAGGGAAGAGGAGAAGCCAGAGACCGAGGAGTAGAGATGGAATAGCGCACACGACGATAAACAGATTCCAGGATCGAAACACAAAGTAATCCGATACGTAGGCGATTTCCATGGGTATCATGCCCCAAGCGACGACTGAAATAATTTTGTATGAGCATTAGTGCACAGGGCTGAAAATGATTAATCATTAATATTATATTAAAATACGTGGATACGCCCGTATGGAGTTATATATATCTGAAATATACGCTAAAAATATATGCGATATATATGCTATATGGGACCAAAATGTTGCATTTAGATTATATATCCTGCATATGTCATGAATATATGCGGGATATATGTTTAATGTATTTTTTTCCCGACTGCGCTGAAATGGCATGTTTTCTCCCCTGAAAAGCGGGAGGAAAATAGTCGATTTCTGACTTCGAGCAGTGCGCATGCGCAGCGGGCAGAAATAGCGGCCAAAGCTCCCTAGGGCATCTTGCCCACTTTTTTTGACCCGCTCACAGTTCTCAGCGTGACCACCGCAGCGCTCGCAACGACTAAGAGAGACGCCATTAGGCAACGGGCGGGAAACGCTTAGACGTGTATGATTGAGCGACTGGAGGTTAAGTGTCATTAAAAAAATTGTTGTGTCTTCAGTGGGGGGGCTTCGCCCCCCCAACCCCCCACCGGGGCTTCGCCCCGGACCCCACCAGGGGCTTCGCCCCTGGACCCCACCAGGGGCTTCGCCCCTGGAACCCCACCAGGGGCTTCGCCCCTGGACCCCCCCCCCCCGGCCGCCCTCCGCCACCGGTTCCCGCATTTCAGCTTAGTCGGAAAAAAAGTATCGTATGCTACGCGGGAGGGAGCGCCATTTTCACCTCGTGCTCGTGCTGCCCTCGCTCCGCTCGGGCAGCAAACCTCGCACTCGGTGAAAATAGCGCTCTTCCCTCCCTTGTAGCATAATGTACTATTATGTATCTGTAACATATATATAAGAATTATCCTTCTTTTAAAAAGTTCATTAGTAACGGAAAACATTGTTAGCAAACTATCCGAGCTGTGATTGGTTGCCACAAAAGTCCGTTTTAAACAAAATCAGTTTGATGTCAAATTTGACATGAGACAACGGGTGCGGCAGTGCTCTTAACCTTTTAAAGGTTTATAAGAGCGCAGCAGCGCAAAATTGATTAGCCTATTATAGGTGAAATTTTGAAAGAAAATATTTCTGAGGTCGATTTTGGCGATTTTTGGTCCGGAGACGGATCTATCATTTCTGGCAAAAAATCGTCTCCAAAAATGATTTTTTTCAAAATCGAGTAAATAGTATTGGTAACCAGTGTTTTCGGGGGTAGAATATGCGACTTGAGAATGATGGTATAGGTTAAAAGTCGATATTTTAAAAAGAAAAAAAATTGGGGTCGATTTTGGCGATTTTCGGTCCGGAGCCGTATCTACGATTTCTGACAGAAAAAAAAGATTTCGCCGCCAGAAAAATATTTTTTTCAAAATCGATTAAAAAAGGTTAATAACCAGTGTTTTCGGGGGTAGAATATGCGACTTGAGAATGATGGTATAGGTTAAAAGTCGATATTTTGAAAAGAAAAAAAATTGGGGTCGATTTTGGCGATTTTCGGTCCGGAGCCGTATCTACGATTTCTGACAGAAAAAAAAAAGATTCCGCCGCCAAAAAAATATTTTTTTCAAAATCGATTAAAAAAGGTTAATAACCAGTGTTTTCGGGGGTAGAATATGCGACTTGAGAATGATGGTATAGGTTAAAATTCGATATTTTGAAAAGAAAAAAAATTGGGGTCGATTTTGGCGATTTTCGGTCCGGAGCCGTATCTACGATTTCTGACAGAAAAAAAAGATTTCGCCGCCAAAAAAATATTTTTTTCAAAATCGATTAAAAAAGGTTAATAACCAGTGTTTTCGGGGGTAGAATATGCGACTTGAGAATGATGGTATAGGTTAAAAGTCGATATTTTGAAAAGAAAAAAAATTGGGGTCGATTTTCGGTCCGGAGCCGGATCTACGATTTCTGACAGAAAAAAAAGATTTCGTCGCCAAAAAAATATTTTTTTCAAAATCGATTAAAAAAGGTTAATAACCAGTGTTTTCGGGGGTAGAATATGCGACTTGAGAATGATGGTATAGGTTAAAAGTCGATATTTTGAAAAGAAAAAAAATTGGGGTCGATTTTCGGTCCGGGGCCGGATCTACGATTTCTGACAGAAAAAATATTTTTTTCGTCTCCAAAAAAATATTTTTTTCAAAATCGATTAAAAAAGGTTAATAACCAGTGTTTTCAGGGGTAGAATATGCGACTTGAGAACGATGGTATAGGTTAAAAGTCGATATTTTTAAAAGAACAAATTTCTGAGGTCGATTTTCGAAAGTTTTTCAGGCACGCGCGCCAGTGCATGTGATTAGCCTAGTTATGTATATTTGTTCTGAATATACGAAACATATATGTTTAATATATATATTTCTGATATGTAACATATATTTTGAAAATAAAAATTCTATAAAAATCATATCAGCAAAATATATTTTGAAAATGAATATTATATGTGACAATTATGCATGATGTCATAGATATATGACGCATACATGTTGTATATAGTCGAGTATGTAATATACTTTACTCGACTATAAAATATATTTTGAGAATATGTGACATCATTTGCGAATATGTCTGGACAATTAAATGCGAGTAATTATGAATTTTTCTATTGTTTACTGTTGTAGTTATCGTAAATCGAATCTATCAGTTATCTTATTATAATTTGTGCTCATATATATCGTGTATATGTGGGCATACACGTCGTATATAAGAAATGCGCCAAAATGTGTCATATACGACATATATGTTGCTTATATTATTAATATGCGGTATATATGTCAAATATATGTAACTTATAATCTGTATATATTTTTAGCGTATATTTCACATCTATTATTTTCCATACAGGTCTAGAGGGGTGGCCTGTATTAGATGAGCCGGTTTTTGGTCGTGCAAAATTTGGGGGTCCATCTAATTTAAAAATAAGGAACCAATTCGAAATCAAACGAACTCCCAAATTTTGCGGGATCAACAAACATTCCAGATCAGGAATCCTATTTTAATGAATAGGAATATAGTGTCATACGTGGCAGAACAATTAGCCCCAACGTCCAGGCCATTTCCATCCAGGATAAAATTGTATCGCGGAAATCGTTGGATTGGAATTCTCCAAGGTATGTGAAGACTATTACGCTTTGTCCGTTGATTCTGCAGGTTATAATTGATGCAAAATACGTGTTCATTACATACGTCGCGGACTACGAATGCCGGCATTTAGTGATTGTGTGAATCAACATATGCGTGAAATATCTGTACTCACGTCCACCCGCTGAAAAACTTGAGTAGCAGAAATAGCCAATAAATTGACACGAATGAGGAAATTATTTCCAACAGAGCGTAAGAGAAAAGAGCCAGTAATAGACCTGGTCTACGGCCCTGAACCTCGGCGAAGCAGCCCCAGAAGTACGAGCCAAGGACCATACCTGGATGAAGTCAAGATGTTGAGTTTTTATTAATTAAATGTAATTATGTGTAACATGTGATGTGTAACATTATGTGTAACATTACGAGATGAGGGGGGGGGGGGGGGTATACATGTTAAACCTCTAGTTTATAAAATACCTGCGTATAACGATCTTATCAAGCTTTAGTTGACGAACGAGCATTATCTGTTTTATGGAGGGAAAACTAGTCAGTTCGCTTAACCTACTTACATCATTACACAACTTCTACGCCAACCAAATCGGTTGGGTCAACCGATTACTTTGTCGAGGCTATACATTAGATCAGATGAATTGATTGGGAGAGACAACTAATTGGTTGACTCAATCAATTGGCTCGCCTGGACTCCTAAGTATTTTTCTTCATATAGGAGAAAACCAGTCACATTGGACCTGTTGCAAGATTAGATCATTTACTTTTTTAGCAATGCAGTGATAGATCACGTTGGAGTGGGTCGGACTTATTTGATATTCAACCACGTGTCAAATCTTTCCAAAAATGTTTGGGCAAAACTCAAAAAGATGTTTTCAAAAATGGCTGTTTCTTCAATACTACAAACAAGTGGATCAATGATTTCGGTTCTTTCCTACGGGGGTATCCGTGAAAAATTATTTGTTTTAAATGATGTATTAAAAATTCGAATCTTCCATCCATATTTGCTTGATTTCCACAGGAAATTGAATTGTCGAATGTTCACTTGATGCAAAATATAAGCAGAAATAACAACTAACCCAGTAGAACGGTAGAGCTGATTCGTCCTTTGTCTATAGTGCTAAGTTGAAGATCACAGGCTGCGGACGGAAGTATAAAACTCACGCTAGTGATGCTGAGACCCGTGTTCATGTAGATAAGACCACAGAGAATTGCCACCTTTATATTGAACTTTCCAAATCCTGGATTCGAGCGAAAAGCCTCAAACATCATTTTCTCGATGCCATTACACTTAAACGTGGACAGTTCAACGAAATTAAGACGTACCTGCTTCTTTGACTGCATTTTCGACGTCGCTTTCGTCTGTCGTTCGAACATCTTCAGCGGTGGCAACTGATGTGGGTTAACGAAAAAAAAAAATATATATATATGGCTGATTTGAGAAAAGAAACCCCAAGAGAAGGAAATATCCTTTCGTAACTGTTTCATTCAACTTCGTCGACTCACCCATTGTAACGCGATGCAACCGTATAATAATTAGTTTCCTACGAAGAAATTACTATTTCGCGACAAAAATTTGTCCAGAAAAATCAGGCCTGTCTCATGCAAGTCCGCAACGGTACTGTGAATAATGTTAGGACAACAGTCGCCGGTATTCCTGATCCAATCGATCCCCCATCTCCCTCCTATCATCTACTCTTGTAGAGATCCTCTGTCCAATTAAGTGGTTACAGTGTTTACCGGTTGTAGCGTCCAACGCGTGTCTCGTTGATCATTTTACATACTGCCTTTGGGATTCGTCATGCATTCTGTGTAGCCTGTTTGATCTATTATAAGCTGGTTAGATTGATTTTCCTTGTTGGCCCAGTGGCCCCTTCAATTGTCGCGGCATCGAGTTGAATATCCATATGGCAAATACTTAAAATGCCTCATAGAAAATTTCTGAGTATTCTTATGCGCCATTTTTCGAACTCTTGACCTTAATTTTAGACAAGAGGATGTTGCATATTTAGAAACTGCTTGAAAATGACGCATCTTTTTAACAGGCATTCAAGATATTCGCAGGGTGGATATAAAAACGTTGAACGCATGATTGACCTTCTTTTAGGGGATGGTGAAAGATGTTTTCGAAACACGTAAGTGTGAGTTAGATAACTTTTGCCTCTCCTCAAAATAACCTACCGGCTACGGTACTGTATTAAAAATGATAACTACATTGTAACGTAAATTTGCATTTCCGCTACGGTCCACATTGATTGATTCCAAACAATAATAGACACAAATTTCCTCTTTAAATATGCATCGAATTTTATTATTTATGTACAATTTCTCGTGGCAACCACTTTTTACGTGTGTTCAACAAACACGAATTCAACACTTTTTGTCAAGTGACATTCACGATTTTGCGTCCAGCGTCAATAAGGTAGATTCTCGTGATGCCGATGATCAAGCCTCGGCTCTCGTCGGTGCGGCGAATGAGAGCTTCGCAATGCTTGTCCGTTTCCATCTATTTATTCATGCGAAAGATTTTTCGTTTTTCGTTGGGTCCGATCGTGACATATGTGATTTAGATTTTCCGGGAATGATGAGGCCCAGAATTGTCGATACTGCACGAGGAAAGTAATTTATTTATAAGAGGTGAACAAGATTCTGTCAGTTGGACAGGCATATGTATTGCAATTCATCTGCTTACCGACAAGTTGAGCGGCTATGATCGAGATCAACGTTATGCAGTAATGATCTATGAGATACCCGACGAGAGTACTGCCGGTTAGTGCACCAAGTCTGCCGAAAAAGATGCTGAGAGCTGCTGCCATCACCCTGACAATTGAGATAACGAATTTTTTCGTTTAGGGTTTTTTTTTAAGGGACAACTGGCTTGAAGGGGGTGGTGGTAATGGATAAAGGCGTTCGTCAAGTGATGCCAAAACGTCTGTGAAAAAATAAGAACTTACCGCAGATCCGTCGGGAAGAGATCCACGATGATGGTGAGAATAATACTCAAACATATTGAAGAAAAACTCTCGAATATGCAAGAGAGTATGAGATTTTGGGTAGCCGATTGCACGAAGAACAAGCCAATCGTGACGCTTGAGGCTGCTAGGCACGATAAAACTGTCAACAGAAAGAATAATTTTGAATTGTTTTCGTCAGTTACGGATATTTTCGATCACTGACAAAAAACAATCACTCTTAGTTATTCGTAGTTATTGCAAAAGCGTTAAAATGTATGTTTTTTCACAGTAATTAGTTTTAACTATAAGTAGTTAATGAAATGGATAGTTTTTGTTGATTCTATAATTCCGTCAAGAAAATTTCATTTTTCATTTGAATGATAATTTTATCGAGGGATTGTACGTAAGATCCATCCGTGAATAAATCGCAGATAGTAAGTTACGTACCCAGAAAAACTTTGTATCCGAGTTTGTCGATGAACAGTGGTAGCATTACACTAACCGGCACGCAAGCCAAGCCGAGAATTATTGTCTGGACATAAACCTCGCTTTGCACTTTGTTCGGGCAAACAGATATCCAGTCCTCAGACCCGGTCAGCTGAATAACAAGGAATGAAATAAAACTTGACCGATGACACGTACCATAAGGAAGAGATTACAGATGGAATAACGACATTTCCATTCTCTTCAGAATGTAAACGTCAACTAACCGTATGATTGATCGACGAAACTTTGCACACACTCGTCGTCTCGTTGGGCTGATTCTTCTCGAATGCCCCGAATCTGTGAAATACTTCCGGAAACCAGAGAACGAGGCCAAAGTACGACGAACCAATTAAATAGAAGAGGCAACTGGTGATAAAGGTTCGCTTAAGATACGGCGGCTTCCACAGCCTTATTGTCTGATTGCATACGGTGCACAACATTCCCCAAACCAGCTGACTCTTCGCTTCATCGGGGATTTTCGGAACTTTGTCATTCACGGTGTTGATCAGTTCGAGCATTTTTGGATTAGTGAATGCTCGGGCTGTGGTCAGCCTCAGCCGCAGTCGGTCGTAACCCATTTTGCTTAAATTATCCTGCAAGAAATGGTATCGGGAATTTGTGGGTGACATTCAGTATTGCGTCTACAAGTAGGGCTACAATTCGGTATATCCGTCTGATATATGCCATATTGTCATATTATGGTTCGATTTAAATTTCAGTAATGGATATTCGATTTAAATTGCTTCGATTTCGGGGACATGTCTCAAAAACAAATTTACTTCAATGTCTAAGTATGGGTTCTTAAATATCCAACTGTAAATCCTAAAATTTAACTTTGATTTTTCGCATAAACTGAACTAGTTGGTTCAGATCTTGGGTTAATCAAATCGGCCAAGGCTAGACAATGACGCTAGGTCGATGTACGATTAATGGTGCGGTCAAGATGGCTTCATTGTCACCAATTTATTTAACATTACGTTTCCAATGATGTCATTGGCCGCATTCACCGTTTTTTAAGCAAGTTGACTTTGAGTGCCTGCTAATAATCTTGGACGATCGCTATAAATGCTAATTCATTATTTCCAAATACTCACAAGGTATTCGCTAAAGTCGCCTCCGGTGTTCTCAAAGTACATGATCTCGAGTACACGCGACAGTTTGTAGTCTTGTCTAGTCTCTGCGAGATGTTTCGGCGTTTCGGGAAAGGACAACAGCCACAGGCCGATGAGCAGAGACGGAAGTGCACACACGACGATGAAGAGATTCCAGGATCGGAATGCAATGTAATCGTTTATGTAAGCAAACTCAATCGGTATCACAGCCCATCCAACGACTGTGGACCAACACAGTCGAGTGTAAGCAGATTAATAAAAAAGAAATAGAAATAAGAGTGACTTGAAATGCTGAAGCATCAAAAATGAGGGCGGTGAGCTTACGTGGCAAGGCAATCAGACCCACGGTCCACGCCATTTCCATCCAGGACAGGACTTTGTCTCGATATTCATTGGAGTGGAATTCACCGAGATACGTGAAAACGAGTGCTGTCTGCCCACTGATTCTGCAAAATTATTTAAAGCACAAGGTATATCGATTAAACACTTAAGCAGCAGAATGCCATTAAGTCTCTGTCTACGGCATGATTAATCAGATTAATCACGGCTTATGATTAATCAGACTAAAGGGGTTAATCAATGAAACTTTGTAAGAGGATCTACACTTACGCCCAACCACTGAAGAATTTTAGCAACAGGAAGAGCCAATACGTTGTTACTAAACCGGATAGTATTTCCATGACGGCGTAACAAAAGAGAGCGAATAAAAGTGTTACTCTTCGACCTTGAACTTCCGCGAAGCATCCCCAGAAGTACGCACCGGCAACCATACCTTACAATTAAAAAAAAAAAACGTTGGGTTTTCATTGGTAAATGATTGGTTTTAAAGACATTTCAAAAAATCCAAAGAGCGATTTTTTGTATTTTCAACGTGTCATTGACTACTGAACCATTGGGGGAAAGATCATTTTCATAATTTATTTCTTGTTTAACTAAATAATTGAGGCAAGATAATAATTTATTTTTTTAACTTCCCTGTAGCAGGTGGAATATTAATAGCACGCATACATGATGGGTATTTATAACTCTGTATGATAGCTGGAACAAATAACATGTTTTGCTTGGCAGGTGCAATGTATTTTTCTCGCAGAAACAACTCAGGAGGGGGGCAGTGAAAATGTGGTATAAGTTGGTTTCAGTTGGTATAATACAAACTGTAATTTCACTTTGATTAAACAAAATTAATATTAATAATAATATTTTAATGAAATTTAGCTAACCGAGTATAGGTGTTGCAGTAATCCGTCCTTTGTCGATTGTGCTAAGCTCGAGATCGCAAGCGGCAGACGGAAGTATAAAGCTCACGGTGCTTATTCCGAAGCCGGTGTTCATATAGATGAGACCGCAAATAATTGCGACTTTTACATTGAACTTTCCAAATCCTAAATTCGATTAATAAATAAATTCAATATGGTCCTTGATTCATTGTAAGTATATATTATACGTCAAAAGTTAATCGCAATTAGATATACCAGCTTGGCTGACTGCATTTTCGACGTCGATCTCATCCGTCGTTCGAATATCTTCCTCGGCCGCACCTAATATGAATTAATAATCGGGGAACAAGTTTTTACTATCTTGGGAACAACAAATCATTCCGACAAGTATAAAATGCAATATCCGTGTGTCTGCACATAGGCGGTAAACTTGAGAATGGGTCAAACGAATTAAAAAAGAAGAAAATGCAGAATTTGTATTCAATCGATTTACGTGCGATTTTTGCTAACAGAATTTCACATAATTCGAATATTATTACAAAGAATAAAAAAAGATTACATTAAAGACTGGAAATATGGAATTTGAAGTATCAAAGTTAAGATTCCAAATTCAAAATACAAAATGAAAAATGCACAAAGGTCATGGGGCAAACAAATAAAAATTGTCCCGAGTTTTTAAAGCAATTTATTATATCTGAAGCCGCGATTACTGGCTATTTAGTCATGTATGGAATATGAGATCTTTTCTGTTTCTTTAACTTACCCATTTTTTCCAGGTTGAGAGATGTTGGTTCTTGAGACATATTTAGATCGTTCTAAATACTCCTGCGAAATATTGTGCGTCTATCCTGAACGAAATATGAATATTTGTCACACACGCACGAACCACGAGAGGTGCATAACGAAAAAGTGATGCTGGGTATTGGCGGATTGTTGGCGGGACAATCGAAACTGCTTCTACCATTCTTTGAAGGAAAACCGACTTTACGCTGCGGGATCGGTAATGATGTATATAGAAGCAAGAAGATATAGAAGAAAGTAAGGGTAAAAAGCGAGGGATTATCTTTTTTTAAAGGTATTTTAAGGTCGTGCAATATCTAGGCGTGAGGATTTTTTTAAGGCTTACTAACAGGATCAGCCAAAAAATTCAGTTTCGAAATAATAACATGAAGAATTACGACGATTTTTTATAGCGATCATAAATTGAACGAGGAATTGACTTATTAATCATTGAATTAATATCAATTCATTTGTTCACTTTATCAATTGTACACACAAGTTAAAATGTTGAAAAAGGACGTTATAGGGACGCCCTCACCTTTTATGCGTCTTGGTGAGATAACCGAGAAACCGTTACCCAGCCGTGTCAAGTAAGTTACGACTTACTGGTTTTAAAATAAATAAAAAAAGATATTAACACAATATTGATACGCGCGTTGCTGCGAAGCGACGGCTAGGACCGAAGTGTCGAAGTGAGGACCTGATTTCATCGATCGACAAAAAAATCTGGTGGCCCCCCATGGTGGGAGGATTCGTGAATTCACGTGCCACATCGATGTTCGTCAGTCATTGAGGTAAGTACCGCTAATTCAAATTTGAATACGAGATATCACTGTGTTATACTCGTGGCCAGAATAGCTGTGATCCCCCCGTTGTGTATATGCCTGGTGTGATGGTAGTTTTTTGAGGAAAGTGGGGAATTGCTTACCTTGGAACGGCGCCTAAGTCGAACAGCCTCAATAGCACTGAAGTGTGAACTTAATTGGCCCACTGATACATTTTATCATTTTCATTCAGGGATACAAATTTGTCAAAGCATGCTAGTCAGGGTAGCTGAGACTTAATTTTTTCGGTACTGTAATATATGGCAATTGCAACCGAACCTTTCAACGCAAAAATGCAACAATTCCGCTTACAGTGTGCTTAATTTATTATATAAACCCCATGGACTTGATCGTTCATTATAGTATTCTCATCATGTAAAAAAAATCCTAAGTTCAGGTATAGATACATCATCATTGTTAAAAAAAATGGGGTTGTCGTTCATTTATGAATGGAGTAACACGTTGTACAGGACATGGAATTCAGGAGATAAGAAATACGAATGAGTTGTGAATAAATTGTTGTATTAACCAATGATATGTATTTACATTAGTTCCGTTAGTTGTATATAACTTGCTCTCTAAAATATAATCATAAATTTATTATCCTATTTTTACAAAATAGCTCTCGTCCTACGTACTAAATTGGGTCTAAATACAATGGAAATATAATACTCATGTAAAGTTGAGATAGAGAGAGAGAGGTAGACAGAGGGATCGCGAGACGTTGATGAACGATAAATAACTAATGATCATCACATTAAAATAAAAGCAAATAAAACAACCATAAATATCGGACACGCGTGTCCATAGCTCGTAGAAAATTATAATCATAGCGAATAAATACATATTTACATACAAGCGCTAACTTGTCGCTTTAATCGATCGTACGTCTAGTGTAAAATTTAAATAAGCAGAGACGACGAACGTTTGCAAGTTCGTTTACGGGTTTGTTTGAGAAGATAAAAACACATCGAAGAGGGACATCGTCCTCGAGACCTTCTTGCCTGCAGGTACTCATGAGATCTACGTATTAGTCTCGACGCACAACGATAATTGATCGGACGATCGTACGCGAGTCGATCTTCAACTTTCCATTTTTAATCCAGTGTTTCCTTTCCTGTTTGTGGGAGGAAGAACGAGAGGAGCCCGCACGCTGAAAATAAGGACACATTTTTTATAACAAAATACAAAAATAGAATGAAGCAAATATTTCAATGTTTGATTAACCACAAACAATGTTTGCAAATAAGGTTCTTTCTAGCACATCCTCTTAACCGGGCACAGTTGATCATACTAAAATGTTTGCGACGAATTTATTTGAAAATGAAAATGTGATTGGGTGAAAAATTTGCGAAATACGAGTACGGTGTTTATGCGACTTTTGACATTGATTCGTCACGTGGTGGCAACTCAAGCGTGGTAAATAGTTCGCATGACTTATCAATCTGTTTGGTCATTAAGGAGCTCAGCAGTTGAGTGTATTTGTCGAAAATGTTTCAGCGAATCACCTAGTCACGCGAGACCCGCAGTAAATATTGTAATTATCGTCGCTGTGACGTCGAAGGAAAAGCTCACCAAAGAGAAAAGCTGCGAACAAGATAACCGGCACCACGCATGCGAGGTCGATGAGGTAGCCGAATACGAGATTGCCAACTAGTGCGCCCAGACGGCCCATTGTGAGCGATAGCGCCGCAGCCATAACTCTGCAAATCAGTAGAAATACAATGAGTTAACATTTTATTATTTTTAAGAACACAGTGAAGTATAATTTTGTAAAATTTCAATTAGTCGATAAAAAATTATTTTTCTGCAAGAATGCGCAAAAAAACATTTAGCAAATTTATATTCGTTAATTTAGAATGCCAGACTCTTGTCGTAAAGCCGACAAAATGTTTCGGTAGACTTTTGGAGACAAACTATTTTTTCAAAATTTACAAAAATTTCAGTTAATTTTTTATTACTGTGTTGTTTAAACCTTAAATTTGCCATACCTTAAGTTCGTGGGGAACATGTCTACGATGACGCAGTAAACGAGGGAGATGCCGAGCGACGTGAGGGCCTCGAAGATGCACGAGAGCACGAGATTTTGAGTGGCGTTGATGACGAAATAGAAGCCAACGGTTACGGCTCCGGCGATCACCAGGGAGACAACTGCAAAACGCAAATGCGATGAGTTAATAACAGATAAGACCGGAAGGGCGTACACATCATTTGTTAAAATAAATATGTCAGATACAAATAACAAACGTTTGGAAATAGCTCGATAAGGTATCGATTGCCAACATTTTGGGCGACGACTTTTTATATTCGAATCTACATACATTTTGATACAAAATGATCGTCAATGTTTTAATCATTTTAAATGTTAACCGAATAGTGTCTTCATGTTTTTTTTTACTAAAATCTTAATAAATGATTCAAAAATCGTTCAACACTTCACAAATAGTTTTTCAAATCTAATATTCATTTTACTAAAAACTGTCGCGATACGTGTTAGTAAAATAACTTACTTAGGAAGACCTTAGCGCCGACTTTGTGAATGAAGAGTGGAAGGATGATAGAGCCCGGTATACAAGCCAGACCAATGTAGACTGTGTGCAGATAGACCGTTTCCGCTATGTTCGTGACACAAACGGACGAGGGGTCCAGGCTCGTTGTGTTTTCGGACAGTGCTGAGACGATGCAGACAGATGTGCTTTCACCTGGATGTTCCATCTCGAAATCTTCAAACCTGATTTAAAAATCAACACACCACTTGTATTAGTAACATTCTATGAACTGCAGTCTAAATACTGGAAATTGTGGTGTTTCGTTAAAAAAAAAATGGTTACCGTGTTTAAGAAAAAAATGTTTCCTACCTGGTGAACAGTTCCGGAAACCAAACCATGAGAGTGTAGTAACTGCTTGTCAGGCCGAATTGAATGGCGCACGCGAGGAGAGTGTTGCGAAGGTACGGAGGCTTGCAGAGAGCTCTAGTGAGATCCCAAACTTCGGCGCACAAAACTTTCAGATCCTTCCTCTTGTGGAGCTTCAGAGATCTCGTGCTTTTGTCTTTGGGATTGGGTTTTTCCTGCAGCGACTTCACCTGTGAAACCGTCGTGAAATCAGCACATGAATAACTGCCCGTAGATTTGTGTCTAGAGTTGAGTCGCTTATGCGTTGACACACTCGGGCGGATATTCTTAAGAACTTTCGATACTAGTATAAGGATTAGCCCAATTTTAAAGACAAACTTCTTATATTCCTGTTTCGTGATAAAATATAAATAATTTCTCTATGGGTAAAATGCAGCAATACAAAAACAAGTAATGGTACAATTTTTACCGTATCCACTTAAATGCTTTTTAGTCATAAATAATATTCCCGGGGGAAAAAAATTGTCCTATAGTATATTATATGCGACATTCCAATGTGTGATGTATTGTAATATATGATAATGACATACCGGATAGGTTTCAGGATCTTTGCCCGTGTTCTGCGCATAAATCCATTTGAACACCTCGAGCGCCTCGTCGGTTTCGCCGCACTCGAGAAGAAATTTGGGACTCTCGGGAAAGGCGAAGAGCCACAGTGAGAGCATCAGAGACGGTAGAGCGCAGAGGGCGACGAAGAGATTCCACGACTTGAAGTAAAAGGTCTCGGACTGATAGATGAAGTCGAGTGGGACGATGAGCCAGGCAATAACTGTGAGTTCAAATGTTGTTTATACTACAGGTACTAATATGGTTTATATTATGTGCATTATATGGTTTATAGTATGTGTATTATATGGTTTATATCATAGGAACATCGACAATTCTTGAAAAATAATGGAGACACGATAGGTACTTACGAGGTAATACGATTACGCCGATGGTCCAGAACATCTCCATCCAGCACAAGATCTTCTCGCGATACTTGGTTGGTTGGAATTCGCCGAGATAGGGAAAGCAGATGCCCATTGCGCCGGTAACACTAGCGCAGGCCAACGGAACAACACATTTTTTGTTAATATCAGCAGTTTTTAAATTTTTTGTAAATATCAGCAGTTTTAACATTTTTTGTTAATATCAGCAGTTTTAACATTTTTTGTTCATATCAGCTGTTTTGACATTTTTTGTTAATATCAGCAGTTCCAACATTTTTTTATAAATATTGCTTTGTTTTAGTAGTAGAGTATCGTCAATGCGGAACAGCATGTTGTCAACTTACGCGAAGCCATTGAAGAACCGAAAGATCAAAAAGATCCAAAAGTACTGGACGAAGGAGGAGGCGATGCCTACGAGTCCATCCATTAAGAGTGTCGCTATGAGAACGACCTTGCGACCTTTGGTATCAGCCAGGCACCCCCAGATGTAAGATCCTATGACCATTCCTGAAAGAATCCATCGATAAGCACGCTGGACTTATAATTCTATTGGAAAAGTGGCCTCTCTGTCGGTGTGCATTTTTTGAAACTCGTACGTAACTCTTTAGGGTAATTTTTTAAGCGAAACAGGTGAAATTAATGCAAATGAACCTGCAACATCGGATTTCTATACATGAGGCTAATTGTTGATATTGGTATCCCTGTTGTAAGCAACTGTAAAAGGCAAATACGCGAAGCCCACTTACAGAGAGACTGCTTTAGTGCAGTATAAGATTTAAGGGATATTTTCATCGGTACCCAACGATTTATCTGCCCGTTGCATTATAGACGGTGCAAAAGTTCTCGGCCAAAGGAAGCCAAACTGCTTTGAATTCTGTAATGGCAAGCGTTGTATGGCTGCCCCCCGCTTCGCCGCTGTCCAACACCAACATAATTGTGGCTCTACTAGCTACAATCGATATCCATTCGCTCGCTCTGGGTCACGGAGATTACGTCGGATACAGCTGTATTTTACGCTCACAACGTGTGGCCAATAGCAATTTATTGGTGAGTATCGCCCGTAAATGGGGAAAATAGTGAATTGCTAGAACTAATTTAGGCGCCGGAAAACTAATAGTCGTTGGATGAACTAAATGGATTGTTGTCACCTAATTATTGACAACACTAACGCGATTTCTTTGAGCGTGGCTTAATCGTTAGGCAATCTAAAATAGTTAGTGCCCTTGTTTATCCTATCCTTATTATAACCAATCACTAATGTTTATCCTATTGCGATTACCTAACCACTTGTTTACGCTGTTACTATTACTCAATTACTATTAGTTATTTATGATGCCCGATTTAGTTCTGGCAGAGTGAGAAAAAATCTGGTATTAGTAACTATAAAGTGAAAACTATATTATATAGTAAAAATAACTACTATTCAAATTATGGTCACTATAGGACAGTTGTCGAAGCTATAAATTAATTACTCTAAATATCAAAAAAAGTCGCTCGGTCAGAAAATAAATAGTTGTTACTTTATAGTGACAAACACCTACACTACCATGATTTTTCTGAACACAAATCACTATTTTCCTCAATGTATCAGCGAAGTTTCGGCGTGGTTACGGTAGAGAGAAAATTTCGTTATCAAATTTCGAGCGACTCACCTAGCATAGGAGACGCTGTCAACCATCCTTTCGAGGTCGAATCCATTTCCAAATCGCAAGCAGCCGCCGGTAAGACGAACGATATTATCGTGACGCCGATCGCGGTGTCCATGTAGATAAGTCCACATACCGCGAGAAGCATGTAGTGGAATTTGCCGAAACCTGTAGGATCAGCACGAGTTAAGCACATTAATGTTATGATTATTTTGCATTGTACGCAAGCATTGCGGAAAATAAAAGGTGATCAATTCAGTAAGGGCCACCATCTTTTTTATTTAGATAACAAGTAGTTTGTTCCAGTATTTTAGTTAGCTGTAAATGTTGCAACCTTTTCCTGATTCATGTTTAACTATACACATATCGCGTTTGTGGCGGAAAAACTCTTGGAATTGTTATCATTTTTGTATATGAGTCACCAGCGTGACTTGCACTGGAAATGAACTCACGAAGTCCAATTGAAGATGAATCATTGAACATTGGAATTTTTTAAGCTGCAAATAATCCAATGTTTTTGTAAGATCTCAATGTTCCGGATATTTTATCAGTTTTGCGAAATCCGCGTGCAATGCATTTTTTTTTTCGCTGCGTCACTAATCGCTACGTAGATCGATCGAGCGAACCTTTTTTTAATTCGCACTAATTTGTGAATAACTAATATAATCAATAGTTACATACAGAAAGAAAAATTGCTTAATACTGGGCTCTGCATAACGCGGGTTTGAAATCACAGGACTTTTCGAATCGATATAGAATTGGCAAACTATTACAGTCAGTTAATAGTGTTGTTAAAATCAATTAGTCTCATTGAAAAAATTAGCACAACTAATTAGTTAATGTCAATTATCCAATTGCATGTTAATTGAACTGAATTTCGAGTCTTTCACTTTCACTTTAGAATTATCATGTGCCTCGCGTGAATCTAAGACGAAAATGAGAGAATCGGAGGTGAAACGATTTACTGCGTTAAATCGAACAAGAAGAATTTCACTACAACAAACAGAAAGTATTTCTGCAACTTTAATACATTTTAACACTCGTCCAAAGTTGTTTTAGGCCTGCAAAGACTCGAAATAAACGCAGAGCCCAACGTGTCTTAGTCTGAACACGTGACACTTTATGCACTTTCACCTTATAGTCCACAAATTTCATAAGATCTCTAGAATCGTTAATCGAAATCACGCACGACACTTGCAAAGTGAAAAGTCTCCAAATAAATAAATCCCACACTGCACCTCACGGATGTCCTTACCTGTAACGGTGATGGCATGCTCGAAGTCGGCACTTCCGTCTGCGAGGAAATCGAGCCCTGAAATTTCACGAAAAAACAAATTCAGTTCCACTGACGTAAATCCCAAATTTCGTCAGATCGACAACAAAATTAAGGGAAACAAAAAATAGAAATAAAATAATAATGAACTCAAAGAAATCATGCTCGGCGGTTCAAGCGGCAACTATTAATCGACTAAAAAACTAATAGTTTTGACCATTAATGAATGTACATTTTTAAACGTTTATGGTAGTATAAATATGTACAAGAACAATCAATATAGTTATCACTTAATAGTTGCTGGGCCTATTACGATTTCTCGGAGTGTAATTACAAAATAATAATCGAACGGCGTTCGTACCCATGGCCGTGCGCTGATTTTCCGTATTGCTCCGTGATAGATGAATATTCGGTGTCGTTGAAATGATGTACCGGGCGCGTCGTGCAAGTTCGTGGATGCGATGTCGGCACAAAAAGTAACGGCAGTTCACGCTGCAACGAGTATCTTCTGGCTGCGATAGAACAATGCCGGTTTTGTGATTGCGTTCGGTACTTTTGTTTTCGCGAGCAAAATTTTAATCCCTCTCGCTCATTTGCTTGTGCGAGTGACTCGGCTATCAGATCGCGTGATCCTCCTTGCTTTTATCGCACCTCGTTGATGAGCTGTACTCGCGCGATCCCTTTCAGACATTTCCCTACGTCGAGAGCTCTCGACGTCGTTGCACAAACTACACTGATATATGAATTAATTGCTTGATACGGGAGCTCGATTCGGATCTCAAAGCGAGGTCCTCACTTAATCTCAAGTTACAAATAATTCGGATGTCTAATGAGCGACCGGTGCTCTTATACCTATGATAACCGGTGTCGTCCGACCTCGTCGGTCGGCAATGCGATAAGATAAACACCAAATTTGGACATTCATATCCTCTTGGCTATCGCACCTTTGTCTGCCACTTTGTCTCATCTGCGTAATCGAATCTCTCTCACAAACACGACGGGTGAAAATAAAATCAGGTACAAGTGGATTCCAATTAGTAATAGCTATCGATTTTTAAAAACGGCTTAAAGTGTTTTGTAGTCCACACTTAACAAATATTTTTGACAGTCGTAGATACTTACATGGAAAGAAATGAAGTATATTATTTTTTTGTTTTAGGAAAATTATCACTTTGATTTTGCGACAATGTTTTTTTTTCAGTGTAATTATACTAGGGACTATATAGTCTCTTGTTTAAAGTTATTGGTAATGAGTAACCTGACTTTTACAGTTTTTGCAAGTTGGTAACTCAAACTGAAAGTCCGAATGAAAATTCTGTTCCTCATGGTCATCTTATGTATCATAACATAGCCATGAAATAAGGCAGCCCAATCGTCTCAACAAGAAAATGACGTTGGACGTTTCAATTGTCTCATTCTGAAAAAAAAACCAGTAAAATAATATCTTTGTGCCAAAGAAATATGTTACCGAAGCTATAGAAAAATAATATGTCACTGATTTTAGAAGTACTTTTGTTCAGTGCGTTCTGCTCTTGTGTTTCCTGCAACGCAGACGTTGTTTTTCACGTATTTCTGCGCGACGAAAATGAAAATAAGATAGTCGCGTTCGTGAATCTTAAGTGGGAAAGTATAAATCACAGCGAATCTCCGGTAATTAATATATGTATACCATAGTTGATGACGCGCCGGTAATCCTGGCGTTATCTCGGCTACCTGATATGTTGTCCATAAACAGCTACCATATACAATAATAATAAACGCATCTGCGTTGACTCGCGCTATCTCCGCAATCGTCGAGCATCTCTAATGTCTTTATCGACGTCTCGTAGCGAGATTGTCCACGTCCATGGTAGTAACGTCAGATGTGTATAAATCCAAATAATGACGGAGTTTATCACGTGGTGTGTATTACGATGGTTCATACGTATTGCTCAATATATCAAAACAGTATCATGCAATAAACACATTGCGTGGAATGGTTATATGTGTGATTGTGGCTCACGCGGAAGGCGTGGTGGGATGTGCTAGGTGCATCAACGTCGTCGCCACGTTGGATGGTCGCGCGATGATTACGTAATAGGGTGCTTAAAAACACACGTTTTAAAGCTAATTAGTTGCTTATACGTATTTCAAAGCTCGGAGGAAAATAAATCATTCTTAGCGGGGACTGCGTTGCGCGCAGTGGAATTATTGGTTAAACTGAATCCAGACGAAGAAGATGGTTGGATTTACCATTCGATCGGTTGTTCTGACAAATTCCAGTTGGCTCTAGAGTCTATTTCACCATGCAATTTGGGTGGGCCAAACATTTATTTTTTTCCCTGCACGAAATGATGTTTGGTACTGTCTCAAATAGATTGGAGAATGTTTACTAAATAGCTGTTGTACAAACACGAAAACGTAATCAATTAATTTCGAACCGTGTTGTTTTTTAATCGCCGCGTTGTGTTTACTACCTGAACCGCGTCGAAATCGAGCCTCTTTCGTTTCGGTTGAATGTACGTGACTTATCGAATCATCTTTGGGAATTTTTTTTACTAAGTAATGCACTGATAGCATCGAACCTGAGGCAAACAGGCAATGGAAAATAAACCTGATCGGAGGAATAACACTGCGAACATTATTACGATGACTGGTTTTACCCGGAAAGTATTGGAATTTTGTTTTTTCATTCTGTCGCCATACGTACCCCATAAAAGACCTTAAATTTGATAATAATAATTTTGTATAGCATCCTTGTTACGGGTTTTTAGGTGCACGTAGCTGCGGCTTTGCGAGAACTGACGGTCAATTTTTTTCTATGTATCAATGAAAATGTGGCTACCCACAATTTCATTGTTATGTCAACCACCTTAATTTTCTGTAATCGCCTATTCTGGTGACGTTAAAGGCCACGATGCAGCGAGCAAAAGCAGCGTTGTCGCTAATTCGCCATTCAGAGCTCCATTAAGGTTATAATTGCAGGTGATTTACGAGATATTGACGTTTCCTCGCCAGCGCAACATCTTACGTAATCGCGGGTCTTGTTTATCAGCATAGGTCGACGAAATGGGGATTCGAATTTGTCTAACGTTGTGAGTCATCAATGGAATAACAATGACGGTGGTCGACGACCGAGACAAATATCACCGAATTCTTGCGAGGAAGGATTAGCGAGTGAATTGACGCCCGATAGCGATCGCTTCCGTTGCTACTGTCATAAATCGGTATTTCAATGACACTTTAGAATTTATCGGCCTCACGTACGATAGGATCTCGAGTAGACTATCCGGCTGGCTCTTACGATAAGCCTGTAAATCATTATACATTTTTTTTACGTCGCGATCGACAAGATTGTGCCATACGCAACGACCTTTGTGTTTCTATTTGTAACTTCACGCGCCAAAATTTCATTACACCTAGAGAAAAATAAGAAAAAATCAAGCACGTGTCGAACGATATACAGCGCTCGGTCATTGTTGGCAGGTACTCAAGACCCAAATCGTTTCGAGAGATCGGACTGCGCGGCAGACAGGCTGACGGGTTGTTTGTCGCTTGATGTACGACGCAGGTGGAATTAACTGGACGTAACCGGATTAATATTTCGTAATTTCTCTGGAAACTTCTGAGAGCTTATCGGACATCGAAAAAGGCTCCAACTAACCCGGGGTGTCCACCGGTATATGGTTGGATGGGTCCACGAAACACTCCCATATCCCGCACAAAATATTTACCGCACCGGAGATAAAGACACGAAGAAATTGATGTGACACTTAAAAAAATAAATAATGTTTTATATAGATTAATAGCCGGTACTAATCGAAGTTTTGTACGGCAATAATGAAGCAGTGAATGTTTCCATGACTAAACTTTGATAGATGAGACTTAACAGTTGCCAGGTCTTCCAAAATGATTTGAGTGTACCGTAAGTTTAGTTCCCTGTGGTAGTTTTGTCAACCATAAAGTAACAACTATACATTCATTGCCCGTGCGACTATTTTTATGGCCAAACTGTCTTTTACCCTGATAACACCGGATGGACGTCAAGGTGTAGGTCTTATGTGGGAATCGAAAAGTACGCTTTTGAATGGGCAGTTTAACTTTCGCAGGCGCAATACTAAGATTAGGACCCAACATCGAATGCTTTTCTGGACATCATAAGCCTAAAAATGGAAACCCAGTTAGTGGACTTTAGTGTACTAAATGCTCATGAATGGACCCTTTGGTTCTGTCTGGGTTTCGACTGTTCATTTTTATATTTAATGCATTCTCGCGAATAGTTTCAGTCGTGTTATTATAACTTGACAGTTTCTTGGCATGCGACATTTGAAGGTTGGTTAAGGCTATTCGGGAAGGGTTTTAGGGTATGGGCAAATATTATTATATTTGCAGATAAAAAATAATTTATCGCGTTTTCTAATATATCCCAACGAAATATCCCAACGACTAGGGGTTTCAAACTTTACGAAATCGCACATTTTTTCGCAAGAAACGCAAGAACAAAATTTGCGAATCTTTTGAGGATTCGAATTTAAAATTTTGTGAAAAATTAAAAAATCAACATATCGCATTCAGCCTTGCCGCATTCTCTTATTGAATGTTCTCTGGAACAAAAGCAGAAAACCCAGGTTCGATCGATCCAGAAAAAAGTAACCTCAATTTTAGTGGAGTGACGAAAATTCGCCATTCGCTATTTTCTAAATGCAATAGTTTTCACGAAAAATTAAAAGCAAAACTTGATTATTCTCGATTTTTTATTTACGAAATCGACAAATATTTTTCGCAAAAAACGCAAGAGCAATTGCAAAGAAAAAGAATGACGTCACATCAACAGGGTAACTCTTAATAAATTACGAGTGGCAAAAGAAATTTGCATTTTTGTTTATTAAATTATAAGTGGGAAAGAAATTTGTCGAATTGTTAAATGCACAAAAATGTTGATTTAATACGTACTGTGTATAATAATGTAGTAGTTCCACTGAGTCACAGTGATCGCGGCAGTAATGTAAGACAGCGTGAGTATGATGAACACAACGGTTGCATTGATTAACAATAAATAGTTGGCACTTATTAGCTGTCAAGATTACCATAAGTTCTTTGAGTGTAATATGACAACAAAAAGTCGATTTTCCGGATCGCAAGACTCTCGATGGAACTGAGTAAAGCCTCGTTGAAGGAACCCGAAGCGAGGAACTGAAGCACAGTTGCCTCATTTGAATTCGTAATTAGGCAAATTGATTTAACAAGTATAATTATATGCACGGGAGATACGTTTTGTTCATAGAAGAAACTTCAAATACTCGACTGCCCGTTGGACGCCAAATCCACCGAAGCTCCTTAGAATACTTGTACCTTATTCACGCCTACCTTGCCATGACTTGTCTATTTGGAATACCCGTTATCACCAAATTGTCAATGTAATTAACCGCTTCCCGACTAATGTGCTGCGAATATGAATGCGTTTTTTTGCATATTGTTTCGTAAAGTTTTCCTTCACAAATAGAACGTAACCGCCGTCACAATGTCTAACCAGAACAGCGTTGGATATTACTCGAACGAAGAAGTAATTAACACATTTTGTTCTATAAAAATAATTATGAATAACATGGAGCTACTATTCATTTATACTCAGAGGAATCGTGGCAGTCCTGACAACGATTGAATGACAACTCTGTAATAATTGTCCATGCGATTATTTTTATGGATACATCAACTAATTAAAAGATGCAGCTAGTTTGAGTTAGTCACCGTGACGGTAAAAAAAAAGTCAATGCAAAAATTAAAATAATTGAATGGCCGCAAATCGAATAGATATTGATTATTTCATTATTCGAGTGCGCCATAAATGTCTCTCTCTCTCTCTCTCTTTCTCCCTGTCTCTGTCTTTACAGTGCATGATATTTTTTAATTCCAAGAAAAATACAATAATTCATAATCACTTAAGCAGAAAAGTATTGAAATTGTTTTTCATTCAAACGACGCTCGTCTCTGCAATAGAATAACCGGTTCTGTAATTTCAAAAAAGTTAGAACAGGTCGAAATTAATTCCGCGAAAATAGAAAAAAAAACATTTGTACGTACTGTGAGTACGCATGTAGGTGATTTATGAGCTCTTCGATGTTGACCCGAGGACGATGCAATTTCACGAAGTCAGGAACCAGCCGACGAATGTTTGCAAACACACGCGTTACCACCACCGAATTGTCGCTCGCGATTTCGATAGCTCGAAGTCTATTTTCATTACCATTATTACTATTATTTTTATTTTTATTTTTTTCCACCAGAGTTTTACGTTGACAAATTGACACTTGTGCAGAAATTGTTTATTACCGGGTCGCGAACCGAGCGCTGCTTATCCGCGCTAATCATCTGGTATAGCGTTTCGCGAATATGGGACAATGACAGGAAATAAGGCTGGCGCGCCCGAGGCCCACTAGCGTGCCTTAATTAGACCGCGACACCAAGGGTAAGAAGAACTATTATTGGTCCAACTTCTGACACGAGGGTCGCCAACTCTCGTCACGGCAATACATGTCTAGCGATGCTGAGCTTCGCCGCTCCACATCTAGGTACATCGGTGGATATAATGCGCTATATATAGCAACCCGGAGCTTGCGCCAATGACTCGCTTTATTCATCTTCCTTTGACGCTTCGGAAGCAATTGATGTTTGCCGCTGGTCGCGGTCGTTCGACCGGTGCGCCTACAAGGGTGGTGAAAGTTCGATGTCAATCGCTGAATTATATCGTCGACGCTTTCAAGTTCAAGTGCTGGTCGGTAATGAAGATGACGGTTAAAAAAAGTTTAATTTGTTGTCTTGACTGCTAACATCCAGTCGTATTTTAATTTCCTTCACCCAGAGCGCAAAAGGTGTAATTATAATTTTACTCCGGCTATCTGAAATCCTGTTTTTATTGTTGTACACGTTATAGTAAAAATATGGTGGATTAATAAAGAAATTGAAAAAATGGAACTTGAATTTACAGGGAACATTCTTGAATGAAATTTCGTAGCTATCAATCAGATGATTAATTTGTCGAATTCTCGACAAACACCCCAAATCCGAACCAATCGGGTTTTGGGAACCTACCATGAATGGTTCCAAAAAGCCGAGTTCATCACTTCAGGGTTTGGTCAGCCAGAAGTGGATTGGACGGCGTAGCGTAGGTTAACATACATTTTTATAGGCGGTATCAATGCTCCGAACTTTAATCTCAATTAAGTCCCAATATTCAGATGGACCTGGAAAATTGCACATGTTCTGCTGTCTTGTGCCCATGACGCGTTTACTGGGTCATGTCCGACCGTTGGTACGCGATTACCTTACACGAGGTGAACGGTGAGGTCGGTGACTGTACTAGGCATTACGAACCTGCGGTAGATTTTTATTTTACACTTATATGGTTGTTCCGCGAATGAAAAATGTTCCCTGATCCCTGAACTCAGATTATTTTATTTGCCGAGCCGCGAATGACCGATAAACTCGTACCTCACAACTTCGTATTTCTTCCAAGTAGCGGATACACTTCTTCCGCGATGTGAAACAAAAGGCATGACAAAACTAGACTTCCTTGAAAGCCGGCATTGCATCCCGTGCGTATGACGACGATGTGGGCATAATTTACGATCCATAACGTCTCCCCGTTTGTTATCTACGTTAATAAAAAAAGGTTCGTCGCAGCGATGGCAAACAAAAATCGCCGTAAAAAGATTGACCAAAACACGCGGATTACTGAAATCGCAAATCAGGGATTAGCGGTTGCGGAGTAATAAAGCGGTCGTCGTGAAACAATAAAAATGGTCACTTTATGGTATTGTCGCATGCAGTCCATATCGAACAACGATTGTTTTTCGATAAAAAAGGTGCAATTTTCGATAATATCGGTAATCTTAGAAATACATAAATAAGATTTCGGGTCGTTACAGCAAATGGGGAGAGATCGGTTCGGCAAAAGAGATTACGAAAGATTTCGCGATTTGGGATGATGTTATGGCGCGACTGTAATTCCCCTTTATCTAATCGTTGACCGCCAAATCTTGCGGAATTATAATTAATTTGCGGCGTATGCATTTATGTACCGCGCAAAAATCAATCGCGGTAGCGCTCCAATGCCTGAGATTTATTTTGTTCTCGCCTTCGGTCGCCATGTCCATCGTCCTCAATGGGAAGTGCAGAGATTTTTCTCGCGAGACTTTCGCTGCACGGAATCACCGCTAGCGTTGTTAGAGAGAAAATGTCAAGGGCACGGAGGAGCCACGGAGTGCATGAGTCGAGGCGCGATTCTCTTAGCCTCGACTGCGTGTCGTGATATCGTATCTACTGACAGAGTGAGTTATTGGCTACTGTTGCTGCGGTTGCTTAGTCTTTCGAGGGATAAATAGGCTGAGTATTCCGCTCACTGAAAAAAGAAAGATTGGAGACTGTAAAATAATGATAGCGCTTTTTTAAGCACGCAGTTGTAAATATTCGCGAGAAAAAATGAAAAAAAAATTTAATATTGTTATTAGCCCCGCTGTTTTATGAAAATCAAAATTAATTTTCAGGGTGTCCTATTTTTATCTTACGCCCGATTTTTTTCGAAAAATAGGGCTCCGATCGAAAAACGAGTCGTATGAAACTTGTAGAGTTTGAAGGGGGACGTCTGAAGAAACTAGTTCAATCGAAATTTAAAAATGGCGGCGTTAAGGAGGCTGACATGTTTTTTTCAATGGACACATGGTTTTTGCTCCGGACCAAAAAAATGGTTAGATCGAAACTAACAACTTTTGTAGGAACATTTTTTTCGATAGAGGCCGTATTTTTATGATTTTTTACTTTTTTAACGTCACCTAGGATGTACCACGAGGAGATAAAGCCTTTAACATTCCATTTGTGTATGTGTGTATTTTATAACTCGAAACCCTCCTTGTAAGTGTACTTTGAACTCTTGTCAAATTGTTGAAAGATTCCACCATCCATCATGTTAAGGACTTAAACATCATATGACTAAACAATTCGTTGAAGGTAAAAAAAATAAAAATAAAAATAAAGATATGGCCTCTATCGAAAAAAATGTTCCTACAAAAGTTGTTAGTTTCGATCTAACAATTTTTTTAGTCCGGAGAAAAAAACATATTTCCATTGAAAAAAAAACATGTCAGCCTCCTTAACGCCGCCATTTTGAAATTTCGATTGAACAACTAATTTTTTTCAGACGCCCCCCTTCAAACCCTACAACTTTCATACATCTCATTTTTCGATCGGAGCCGTATGTTTCGAGACAAACCGGGTGTAAGATTAAAGTGGGACACCATGTATAAAACGAAAAAAGCGCAGATCCGACAATAAAAATTGTAGGTCCTACACTATATTTTCAATAAAAAAATATATATCGCAAAAAGTAAAGACCTACAATTTTTTTTCCGAACCTGAAGATTTATTTGCGTGACCAAAAGACCATAACGAAGGGTTGGTCTCGGAATTTTTAGCACGATTATTTTACCGACAGCGAGCAAATGCGACACCCATGCGAGGAGCCTTTCGGTAACATTGATTTCCGTGAGAAATACTAACGAAAAAGTTGTGCGGCCATCAAGGAAATCAGCGGTACACAGTAGTCGTCGATCAGGTATCCAAATAAGGCGTTACCGACGAAGGAGCCAAGTCTTCCGATAAAGGTCGTAAATGCCGCAGCCATGACTCTGAAAATCGTGTTAAAGTGCTGTCAGTAGAACAGTTCGTCTCTCAAGTGTCGACAGACGAGAATTCAGACGCGCGACGTACACACGTAAATGTGTATTTACGTTTGTTACGTCGTAAACGTGCGCCGAAGATATGTTTACCTCCGTCGTCGATTCTTTTATTCTCGCTCAGAGTCGCGCGCGATGTGGGTGCCCCTTATCGATAACGAGATAAGAGTCTGCCGGTAGAGGAATTTATTTTTATCCGCAACGCGACAAACGACGCGAATGACGTGATAGTTGATTATAATTTATGACTATTGTGATGCTCGATACGCTCGTTTGCCGGGGAAGGAAGCCGCTCGGTGTTTGCACGGCGAGAAAGCACGTGACTATTGTTATACAAGCGTTGAGAACGGAAAGGATGATTGATAAGCGTTGACTTTGTTGGCGGTGGCGCCGATATCGAATCGCGGATGTTCCCGAATTAATATCAGCCACGGTTCGCCGATCTTTAATCGGTCACACGTCGATCGCCAATCGCTGAATCCGATAAGCCGATTGTTCGCCAAAAATAGAGCGGGTGCGGTGATTTAATCGTCGTGCGCCAATTATATCGAACGATGTGATTTAGCGCACACTTGACACTATACAGGCGCTCAATTTGATGTACATGCACAGTGAAGTACAACACTGGAGGTGAACATTGCAAATTAATCAACAATTCGTCAAACGGAATGCTTCATGCTATGCGAAGAAATATGTACAGTTCACTCTCGCCTAATTGACCGTCGCCACGAATATGACGAAAATTTGGTGGATAACTCGGATTCAGTCGAATCAAATGTATCCTCGGGAAAGCTCAAACCTATTTCATCGGCAATCTCCTCCATCCTTTGGAACCACCTAAACCTATGCCTTGGGAATTTATTCGATCCTTCGGGACACCCTAAACCTATGGGCCAGCCAACCTTATTTCTTGGACCCAGTTAACCCTACCCCTCGGGAGCAATTAACCCCATCCTTTGGCGACCCCCAAACCTTATCCTTGCGACCAGCTACCCCTATCCCTCGGAAGCAGTTATCCCTATCCCTCGGTACCCCCAAACCTTTTCCTTGCGACCAGCCAAACCTATGCTTCGCGTCTACCCAAACCTGTCCCTCTGACCCGCTCAACCCTCGAGAAACCTTATCACAATTTTTTTCTATTTTTAATTTTTTCAAAATTACTTTAAAAAGAATTGAGATCAGCGTTTTCAGGAGTGGAATATACGACTTGAGACCGACGGTGTAGGTCAAAATTCGCGAGCTCGGAGAAAAATCATTAATATAATATCGAAGACATACGCACCTAAGATTTGTGGGGTACAGTTCCACCAGCAAGCATAGCATGGACGTTATGCTGATTGAGGCGACGGATTCGAAGACACACGAGAGTATGAGATTTTCGAATGACGAGGTGGTGAAGAACAGGCCGACAATCACCACACCGCAGACAAGTGAGCCGAACACTGCGAAGCCAGAATATTTGCGGTATTTCAACCGCAATGTGGTATTTCACCGCGTCGAGTAAACCTCCGGATTTTGCATGCGCGGTAAATCCGAGTGATTACAATTTTATTTGTACTGACCCAGGTGAAAAACGTATCCTAAACGTTCCACGAACAAAGGTAACCAAAGAGCCGTTGGCAGACAGGCCAATCCTAGGATTATTGTGTGCAGATAAACTTCTTCGTTTACGCCTGCATCACAGATTGGAGAACTGCTTGACTGCAACTGCAAATGATTTTTTTCAATATTTAAACGAAGTGTGGAAAGGGTGTTGACGAAACTAGCGTTGGTGCCTCAGTTTTCAAGATTTTGGGTTCACTTTGAATACGATCCGCCTTCTATTTTTTGAGTACCGATCGTTAATAATATTACTATAACAATAATAATTCTCGTGATTTTAAGAGAAGAGAAAAGTGTAACAATGGATGTGAATAACAGAAATGGTCAAAACTGATGCATCTACGATATCAAATTGCGATTGATACTATACAGTAACTGGTGTTAGATCGTCGCTCGCATTGTGACGTAAAGCCACGGAAACAGTGCAGACACTCGCGTATTCGTCGGGATAGAGAGCCTCGAATGTGGCGAATCTATTGAACACCTCGGGAAGCCACATGATCAGTGGAAAGTACGTCGCCATGAGACAAGTTGTCACTGTGCCGACAATCAGGGTCCTGCTAAGATACGGAGGCTTGAGAAGCATCACGGTTTGGGTCCAAAAACTAGAAAATATTTCTTTGATCGGTCTTTTGCTGACTCTGTCTTTCGTGCGCGCCAAACTTATCAATTCGTTGAGGGTGCTGTCACCGAGTTTCGATATTTTTTCCTGCAAGTAAAAATGATGATGAACCCTGGGTTTAACTTGGCAGATGATTAATAGAGCAATTTACGAGCAATTAATTTCACAACTACAGTTATCGATTTGTTGATTTTTTTAGTTATCAATTGAGTGACCAACCGACAATTAGCTCTGATTAATTTATCGTTCATTTTTATGATTAATAATTACCATGTACGCATCGCGCGGCTTTTGATTATTCTCCGAGTACATCGTATCGAGAACCCTCAGAAGTTCAGCGTACTGTCCGCTCTCAGCGAGATATTTGGGTGTTTCGGGGAGAAACATCACGGAAATGCCAATCATAATGGAGGGAAGCGAGCATATGAGCATAAACAAGTTCCATGAACGAAACGAAAAGTACCACATCGGGTACTCAAATTCCAGGGGTATAACCATCCATCCTATAACTGCAGACAACGAGTCAAGTCAAATGGCGAGTAGTGAATAATTTTTTTTACTCTTAAACGGGACATTCGTAACACCATTGATACTCAAGCAATTTATTGGTCGACTTACTGGGAACCGCGGTGTAACCCACGACCCAGGCCATTTCCATCCAGGACAGAATACGGTCGCGAATGTTCGTGGGTTGAAATTCTCCTAGATATGCGAATATGAGGGCCAACTCGCCGCTGAGGCTGTGGAGCAAAAGAACGAGATTTTTATTCGGCCAGGGAAAAATGGTCGTCATTTATTTGGCTGATGAACTTACCCGAGTCCGCTGAAAAATTTCGTTGACGTGAACAACCAATAATTAAGCGTCACAGCGGAAATACAGTCGAATCCACCGTGAAGAAGAAGCGCGACGATTACGGCGAATTTACGTCCCTTCACGTCTGCCAGACAGCCCCATAGATATGCACCGCATACCATACCTGAGTAAAGTTAAAGAAAAAAATATATACATATCAACAAATATTTTCGCCGCAATGAATATTTAACATTTTTGTTAAGACACATTTCGAGAATTCGTGGTGGACCAGGTAACTATAAAATGACAGCTATCAATTGTTGGTCCATGTGACTATTTTTTATAGACATAGCAACTAAATGCACGTTTTAAAAACTGTTTAATAGTAGACCACAATTTAAAGCTCTAATTTTATAGTAACCAAATTTCATTGAGAGTTCCGAGCAGGGTGGAAATTTACCTAAAGCTGACGCTATGCTGAGCCGGCTCTTGTCGACGGTCGTCATTTCGAAGTCGCACGCAGCCGCAGGAATAACGAGTCCCAGGCCACCATAGCCGAATCCGATGTTCATGTAAATCAAGCCGCAGACCGCCATAATTTTTAGGTTAAACCTCCCGAACCCTTGAGGATTATGGGAATGGCGTTTCGTAAGTGCAATGTGAGAGATTAACGGTTTAAATCATGGATTACGTTACCTGTTTCGTTGACTGCACGTTGGGCGACATCTTCTGATACTGCGGGACTTTCTGAAAATGTATTAACTTACAATCACATACGATTGGAAAGATGTGCACTATCTACGTGATGTCATTGAAAAAAATTAAATAACATCTTAAATGTAACAAAAAAGGATGCGTCTTTACACGATATTTGGTAGAAATCGACAAAGACGGTGAATAACTATGACACTGTAGTGAAAAATGACTACATGCTACGAAAATCTGCCGCGTTACGTAAACAAGTTAAATTGTGCAAATTTCATGTAATGAAATTGAATTTTTCTACAAAGATGAAGTGAGAACAAAATTTGATTGACACTGAGCTTTTCTGAGACTGGCAATGAGCATCGAAAGTCATACAAATTGTTGTTCATGAGTGACATTCTCAACGTTACTTTTGTCTAATTCAGACAACGAATTTTTTAAATTCAGTTCGGTAATATTTTAATAAAATGAGGTAAGATAAAATAAATTAAATGTAGGAGAACCAGATGTCGGTAAAAAATTGTGCATAACGGTGTGTCTTTGCTACGTACTTGTATCCTCGGTCATGAGTAGGTTTCGTAGTCTTTTGTTTCGTCTAATTAGTTGATACAACGTCTGATAGACGACGGATGCAAGCACAGCTGTCGTGGCGCGCGTATCACTGGATTGTCGTGAGAGAACGATAAAAGCGTTAATAATTTGCCGTTGACTCTATTTGTCGAAGATACGATGCGAGACACTTGAGCACATTTCAGTTACAGGCCATTTAAAACGTGCGATGTGACGTCAAGCTAGTAGCGTCTTCAACTGACTGCATCTGATTATTGTTGTCTCTCTCGATCCCGTGGAAAAATAAACGACAGAGATTACATTGAATGCTCGCCAGTAGAGCCAGTTAAAGATGCTGCAAGTGTGTCGCGAGCAGCAATTCGCGTGACAAGTGTGACGTGTGACTTTTATTAGTATCAACAGGCTTTCCCTTTCACTTAAGTAATAAAAAAGGCTGCATCGCATTGACACTTTTCTGAGATTGAATAATCCCAAATAACAAAAAATAAGTAATTACTCCTCGCGCCTTTATTTCACTTTACCTATTCGAGTTAGACAATTACAAAAATATATATGATGATTGGGATGATAAATGACAATAAATGAGTTTAATGAGGGACAATTGGATCTACGATGGAAATTCACGGCTGGATTTCGCGGTGTGACACGATTCTAGTGTTTCTGGTATCGCCTGTTGCTTATGTTTATCCTCGATTTGACAGTTTTTGGGTACGAGAAGACCCAGCACACCAGCGACTGAAAATAATAAAACATTGTACAAATAATTGAAGATTGTTAGTTTATTCGATGAATTCTGTTTAAATTAACTGAATTCAATTGTAATGTACTTAATGTAAATTAATATAGAATGCGAACTAAATATCATGTATGACATCAAATCTAACTAATATAAATGCAATAAAATGAGAAATATGTAGTTAGTAGATAAAGTGGTAATGGCAAAAAGTTCTCACCAAAAAGTTCTGCTGTTATGATGGCGATCAAAAGGTAACAATGGTCGTCTATTAGGTAGCCAAACATTGTATTGCCAATGAGTGCACCTGCCCTACTAAACAACGCTGACAGAACTGACGCAGTCACCCTGCGAAAAAAGCTTATCAGCATCATCATCGTTAAACACAATAAATCGACTGCACACATTATTATCACTTTACATTCATCAACAATACCTTAAATGCGTGGGAAACAGTTCGACTACAAGACAGAATACAACTGTTGCGCATATGGATATGAGAGCTTCGAAGATGCACGAGAGTATTAAGTTTTGCATCGACGTTGTCACAAAGATCATACCGATTGTAACGGCGCAGCACGAAAAAGTGCTGAATACTATAAAAAAAAGAAAATTCAGATTAGTAGAAGACAGGATGATTCGTATCGGATTCTATCGGTGTACGAATTCACATTACTATAATTTAATAAAGGTATAGAAGCTTTCATCAAGTAATTTCGCAAAGTTACATTGAGGCATGTGCACATTTGGCGACACGATTTGGGAAAAAGTGTCTGATAGAAATTTCGAGCAAAAGTTGTCGTAAAATAAAAATAAACATTCAGCCACGTTCATTTTTTTGCAATTTTTCTTCCAGAAATTTGTACGTTCGAGGTCTTAAATTTGATGGCAAGATGTGGATCAGGAAAATTACCCAAGTAAAAACGAAAACCCAGACGATCAATGCAAAGTGGAAATATTATAGCTACAGGTACGCAGGCCAATCCCAACATCAGCGTGTGGATGTATACTTGGTTCTCGATAGTACTGTCGCATTCTGTTATCGGAGAAAGTCTGAAATCGCCCATCTGTAAAAAAATGTAATAACAATTATAGCTTTATCGTCTTTTTCAAAATCATTAAAAAAGGTTAATAACCAGTGTTTTCGGGGGTAGAATATGCGACTTGAGAATGATGGTATAGGTTAAAAGTCGATATTTTTAAAAGAAAAACAATTAGGGTCGAGTTTGGCGATTTTCGGTCCGGAGCCGGATCTACGATTTCTGACAGAAAAAATATTTTTTTCGTCGCCAAAAAAATATTTTGTTCAAAATCGATTAAAAAAGGTTAATAACCAGTGTTTTCGGGTGTAGAATATGCGACTTGAAAATGATGGTTAAAAGAAATGAAGGTTAAAAGTTGATATTTTAAAAAGAAAAAAAATTGTGGTCGATCTTTGCGATTTTCGGTCGGGAGCCGGATCTGCGATTTCTGACAGAAAAAATATATTTTTCGTCGCCAAAAAAATATTTTTTTGAAAATCGGTTAAAAAAGGTTAATAACCAGTGTTTTCGGGTGTAGAATATGCGACTTGAAAATGATGGTATAGGTTAAAAGTCGATATTTTGAAAAGAACAAATTTCTGAGGTCGATTTTGACAAGTTTTTCAGGCACGCACGCCAGCGCGTGTGATTAGCCTAGTATATTTAAATTATTTCTCCTGCAATACGTAAAAAATATTTCCGTTAGAGCACCAAGATTACATGGAAGTCCATTTAATTGAATCCATGCTGGTAGTCGGTTATAAAACATTTTACTGCGATCAAATTAGTTGATTACCTTCCACAATTAATTCGTTTTTAATCAAATGGCCATCTAACTATTGTTGTTCGCGTGCGATGACGGAATATTTTTTAACGATACATCTATAATCATTGATCATTAAACAATTTGACTTTATGAAGAAAACTACTATCTCGGCCTATTATTTACTGAACGTTCGGAAAAATACAAATTTAAAGTTACCTCTCCCACCAGCAGCGACGAGTTCGCAGCAGTCTCGTTAATCCTTGGTTGAGGATTCATGTGCGACACTATGCAGATACTCGCACCTACACCAGGATATTTTTCCTCATAATCCGCGAATCTTTGAAAAAGTTCGGGAAACCAGAGCATCAAAGTGTAGAGCGACGAGAGAATACAAAACGAATCGAGACTGGTGATTAGCGTTCTGCTCAAGTACGGCGGCCTCAAGAGCAGTCCCGTTTGTTCGTAGAGGGTTATAAAAAATGTACGAAAACTGGTCATAGTGGAGATTCGATAATTGTTGTTTTCGTTGGATCCATCAACCGGTTGATCGTTGGTACCCGCGAAAAACATTATTCCCATTGTGTCCAATTTGGCCTAGAAAAATAAATCTTGTTTTTAATATCTAAGCAATCGCAAATTCTTGGAAAAGGGGGTATCAAAAAGTGGATAACACAAACTTTCTTTTTCTAGTGCAAGCTGTTGGGCAGGGGACATTTGATTAAAGACAAACAAGTCACCGAAAATTGTAGATGTATTTTTGTTAATGAAATGGGACTGTGTCAACATCGATTGATAATTAACAATGGAAGACTTTTAACTTTCCTTCGGGGACTTCTCGATCTACTCACGACATATTCTTCGGTTGTGTTACCAGTGTTTTCATGGTACATTGTGGCGAGGACTTTGCGTAGCTCAGTATGTCGGCCACTAGCTGCAAGATACTTTGGTGTCTCGGGTAGCCTCGTAAGGCCACAGCCGATGAGGAAAGCTGGGAGTGCGCCCACCACCACAAAGAGATTCCAGGATTTAAACGAAAAGCCGGAACTTATGAATTCGATGTCAAGTGGAATTATGAGCCATGCGAGAACTGTAAATAAATGCATTGTTTGAATTAAACAAGTGTAGCAACTTATGACTTTTATGCCTTTTCAGGTACTCACGCGGTGTAGAAATGACTCCCAAAACCCACGGAATCTCCATCAGCGACAGGGTCTTCTCACGGTATTTCGTAGGTTGAAATTCACCGAGGTACGTGTAGAGTATGGCCATCTGACCGCTAAGTCTAAAAGTTCAGCATCCGTAAACTTTCGCACTGCAGTACAGCCCACATGAAAATGAAATTCTAACGATGATTTTAATTCATTTTTCAATGTCAAATATGTGCAAACAGTGAAGTTATCGAAATGTCTCAATTATTCAGATTAGTTGGTTTATGCCGTTTTCTATGTAACGAATCGAGAAATTGCTTAACCGAATGTTGCACAAAAATTTCGGAAGTATGTGTGCTGCTTTTATTGAATTATTACATTTATAGGAATTACGGAAGAGTTTCAATGTACACGGTGATCCAGAATTTCCGCAGCAAACGAGTCCTGAAAGATAGAAATGGTCCCAGGAACGCGTGTGCAAAATTTCAGATTTGTATTCACAGTAGTTTTTCAATGAGAGCCAATTTATGTCAGCCAATCAGAGAATTCACCCTCAATTTACTGTCAACTTTCTTTTAATTCACCCTTAACTTACTCTCAACTTTCTTTTAATCCACCCTCAACTTACTCTCAACTTTCTCTTAATTCGCCCTCAACTACTCTTACCTTTCTCAATCCGCCCTCAACTTACTCTCAACTTTCTCAATTCGCCCTCAACTTACTCTCAACTTTCTGTTAATTCCTACTGAAGTTGAGAGTAAGTTGAGGGCGAATTAAGAGCAAGTTGCTAGTAAGTTGAGGGCGAGTTTTCTGATTGGCTATCACAAATTTACTCTCATACAAAAACTGCTAGGACTATAAATCGCAAATTTTGCGCACGCGTTCCTGGGAACATTTCGGACTTCCGAGACTCGTTTGGTGCGTGGATTTTGGATCACCCTGTATAACAGTAACCATGTTGCTGTGACTGCTAAATGAGGGTCAACTTACGCGAGGCCACTGGTGAATTTGAGGACTAGGAAACCCCAGTAATTGGAAACAATAGCTGCTGCGAACTCGGCCAACGCTTGGAGAAACAAGCAGTTCAAAAGTGCCATACGACGGCCCTTTGTATCGGCGATGCAACCCCAGATGCACGCGCCGCATAGCATGCCTGTAATTCAAGTCAACGAATGACAATTAGGTCATATTAATGACTATTCACACAAGCAGAAAAAATCTATGAGTGGAAATATTGAAAAATCCGTGCAGGGTCTGCTGATTCAGAGAGCGCCAATGAATACATTTACTGTTACGTTAATAGGATGCGGCTCTGATATCAATCATTACACAACGCCTATAAAACAATCGTTTCATTATCTTTCTTTCCAACTTATTGCGCTGTTAAATCGCTCACAATTCTATGTTATTTACAATAAACGATTGGTATTTCCAGAAACAAAAAATCATTTTTTTGCTTTTTTCTCACTGAACTTCCTATTTTTCGGGCAAACAACGATGCTTTTCGGAATCAGCGGGAATTCCCCATCAGATAGGGTGTTCAAACTTTACGAAATAGAAAAATAAAATTTCTGTGGAAAATTGAGAAATCAAGAAATCGCGTTCCGCCTTGCGGCATTCTCTTCGGTATAGAGTTTTCTCTCGAACGAAGAAAGAAAACCCAGGTTCGATCGATCTAAAAAAACATAACCTCGATTTAAGTGAAGTGATAACTGGGTAAGCGCGCGGAGCGCGCGTATGATCTAATATTAAACAAATAACAAAAAGAACAAAATTTAAGAAAATTGATCGATGCCAAGCAGAAGTAAAAAGAAATATTTTCAAAATTGACACTTATCCACTATCAATTGTTCGATTCGTAACAAAAATTGATTTTCATCCGCGGAGAGTGTCGATAAAGGATAGTTCAGTATCCTTTTCCTCTATTACGTGGACGTAGAGAAGACAATAAAAATTTACCGAATATCGGTGAAGTGCTGAGGTGTCCCTTGTCGATGGTATTCATGTCGAAATCGCACGCCGCAGATGGCAGAACGAAGCCCACGGTCGTTAAGCTGAAGGCGACATTCATGCATATCAGACCGGTAACGACAACGACCTTGTAATTGAATTTTCCGAAGCCTGAAATTTCAATAGAGCTCATTATATTTTAAGTCGCACTTGAGCACGTGTGGTGCGAAATGAGTGGCGGAAGGAGGGGTGAAGCGGGGAGGCGGTGGTTGAACGACCTACCTGTTTCATCGAGGGCGTTCTGAGTGTCCAATTCCGTCCTCCTGTGCACTTCATCTGCAAGCAAACACCAGCGCACAGTTCAACATTTCGGATTCCACTTTGCCCGGGTGTTGCACAATTTACCCTTGGATAAAACCTCGGTCAATGGCAAAATGACACTGTTTTGATAATTGGGGTCATCCGAATAATCCATATTCGCATTTGGATAAGAGCTAACGAGCGCGGATCACACGGAGATGAAGAGACGGAGCGAGCGTTGCCCGAACGACTGGCGGTTTATGCGATCCAATTTCAGCCAGAAGGACGCAGAACCGCTTACTATAATTTTTTTTCTTAGCTCTCTCGAGCGCGGAGATTAGATTGTCTGGTACGCACGCGCATCTTATCTGCACTTGTTGAATGCAGTAGACAGTATACGCGAGATAAATGTGATTGATGAATCAATAGTGCACTACTAAGTGTGTCTATCATAATTCGTCATTGTTGTAAATACAGTGTTGTAACGAAATTAAATTGCTGCATTTACCGTGTTTCGTGGCAATGACGAGAACGTGTACTGTAAAGCGAAAGTGATGATTTTTCCTTGCGTCTTTAGAAAAAATGTTATGCGTTCGTTTGTGAATAAGACCTTTTCTTTAAATACAACAATATTGGTTCCGTTTATGATTTGTATATTTTCGCAATTTTTGATTTTCATCAATGATATTATTGCGAATTTTCACTTATCTCACACGTGCTACATTTTTATATTAATTACAGTATTTCGCAGGAGGTCTTACGTTATCGAAAAAGGTCTGACAGCGAGCGCGTAACACGCAATGAAAGTCATAATACCGCGAATTCGTATGCAGATGGTTACACATGTTGCGATATCGTGCGTGACACATCATAGCACAACCAATACTGTGTAGCATATTGGTTGCATTGCTTTCAACGATAATTTTTAATCACGAGCTGCTTGTCAGTTTAGGAAAAATTGCGTTGTAATTTTTTGTCCAACGATTCGAGCAAAGCGAAGGCATGCGACTGACTAGCGAGTGAATCGCGGCGGCGCCCGAACGGGAGACGAAAAGCGAGAGTAGAGCGATCTGGCAAAGTTCCTCTTCGCGAATAACCTTACCCGTCGCCCGGGTTCGTTAGAACAAGAATTGTGTCAAGCTCAGTAGATAGAATTACATCATGCATGCACTTCTCTCAGTATTATCAAGAGGCGTGATAGCGTCTAGACACAATGAAAAATGACTGAAATCAATTACATGTTTAATATGCGTACTATGACATATGTCTTTCGTGAGAAAATATAATTTATTGAAATAAAATCGAATTCATAGAAAGTACCGGGACAGTTTATGACTTCTGACAACAACAAAAAAAAAGGGAAATTAATGAGGAAGGAATGCGCAAAGTTCAACTTTTCTCAAATTTGAACAAAAGAAAACTCCGATACAAATACCATTACATGTAATTTTGATTAGATACAGAGTTTGTCTTACTTTTTTAACTTTTGCGGAAGTTATAGCGAAAATCTAAATTTTTTAAAAATTCAAAATTATGTAAAGTCTGAACGACTTCACCGATCATCAGCAAATTTCGTATGTAGCAGGGCCGTATGTTATTTTTAGACTGTAGAATATTTCGGTTCATTTGTTGAGATTCGACGTGATTTAGAGCAAAGTGTATTTTTTTCGAAAAATGTAAAATTTAATAAAATCCGAACCGCTTTACCGATTTCGTCGAAATTCAATACCATACAACATTGAACGTATCTCCGTTTATGAAGAACTATTTAGCTAAATCGGCGAACTTTTGCGAAAGTTAGAGCGACCACGACCTTTTTTCAACAAATTAAAAACTACATTAAATATTAATTACTATATATATTTATTAAAAAATCGCAACATTTAAAGGGGGACGACTACTCTACTTGTCAAAATCTAGTGCCAAATTTGAGCCCGATCGCTCGAACGGTTACTGAGTGAGAGGTGATTGAATTTTCGAAGCCCTGCACATACGTATGTATACACACACACATTCCCACATACAGACATATTTTCAATACCACTTTTCTCGACGTTTTAGGTGATTCTGAGTATTTTAACATGAAAATCTCGAAAAAAATGTCACGAAAACAAAGCTTGTTCTATGAGGAAACAAAACGTTGATTTTTTTGCTTTTTTCAATGAAGTAAAAAGGTGTTGAAACCAGTATTTTCATTAGTAGAATATACGACTTGAGAACGATGGTATTGGTAAAAAGTCGACATTTTGGAAAAAAAGTTTGAGGTTTCGGATTTGGCATTTTTTTTACTGGGGGCCGGTTTTACCAATTCTGACAAAACAGAATGTCGAAAATATAATTTGTTCAAAATCAGGTAAAAAAAGTATCGAAACCAGTGTTTTCAAGGGTAGAATATACGACTTGAGGACGATGGTACAAGCCAAAAGTCGATACCCAAAGATTGTAAAAATTCTTTTAGCGGAATAACGTATGAACAGTTTGATTGGAACGCTTAATATTTAAATTGTTTGTAGTATTTACTTCGCACTACATTTAAAAAATAGCGTTTTCTAAAACTTAATTTTAAGGAATAAAACGGAGAAAATATTTAAATAAAACAAAAGCAAATGCTTCTAAATATGTTATCCCGACATTTGAAATCGTCCTGGCGTTTTAAGAGACTCATTTTTCTATGTGAATGCGAAATAAAAAATGAATTCGTTTCTATCACTTGGTCGTTTATCTTATTTCAATTGCAATCGTTTTCAGCATAACGTTCAACCTTACGTAACATTTATCGCAATTGCTTAATAACTGTGCCGAATAATGCGATTGCTGAATTTTGTAAAGAATTGTAAATATCGGCCGAAATCTCAACGCTTCAAGCCTTTGTTTGTGTTTTACTTTTGTGTGACACTTTAGCAGTGTGTGTTTAAAATCGATAATTAAAAAAGCCACCCGAGTAAAAAAACAAAGAGTAAAATTCACTTAGCCGCGTTACGTATATATTTTTTATTGTTCATAAGCCTAAAAACCCAGATTCACCGAATTAAATGTGAATTTATCGCGCTGATACTGTTGTAAACGTGGATGTTGGTACCTTCTTTCGTTGGATTCACTGGTTCCACACCGCTGCTATACCCAAGGCTAATGTTGTTATCGCGATATCTAACGAGCATTTTTGTAAATGTTGCCGAAATTCAATTAACCACTGCTGCGATCCTCCAGTCTGCGAACATCCGACCGCGTCGTTTATCCAGTCGATACTATTTTCTTTGATTATGCTGGGCAGGTAAAAGCCGGGGAATTCCCTCGAATAGAATGGTGGGAATACTCCCGGAGCGCAGACAGTGCGTAGCATCAGTAGAGTCTGACGCTGTGGCGAATGTGCATGCCAAAAGAGAACCGGTTTCTGAAAATGACATTATGAACTTTATCAGGATCCGAGATAATAAACTCTCGGCAAATACACGGTGGAAATTTTTAAATTTTTATCTTAATCCATGCAGGGTGCGTGTTTTTGTCAATTCATTTAACAAGAAAAAAAAAACGTGATATGACTTTATTAAATTTAAAAAAGACTGAAGATTAAATCGTTATACGAGTGAATTAAGTGAACCGCTGTCCCGGTATATCTGTATATACAAATACACCTGTATCCATAGGTACACCGCGACAGTGTTACATCAATCTTCATCTTCCGCATATAGGTAATTGGCCGAATGGTAATTATGCGTACTCCTACATAAGGTTCATCGTAGTTGGATTATATATAGCTTGATTCTGCAACAACACCTGATATATGGTGATTTCCTGGAATTAGCGTACTTTTTATCAGACAGTCAGCCTTCAACTGAAAACAATGTGAACAGACGTTTTATTATTGTCTTCGAGAATAATGTCGTATGCTTCATGTAGAAAAATTCCAATATCAAAAGATTATAGGAATTCCATTTTTTGACATTTTGTTTTCTACAAAAACGGAACGCTTCTTGCGTTTTTTTTACATTCTGAACAAGATTTTTTTCCTAAACATTCAAAGCACCGCCAGAACAAAAAAAAACTCATGGACTTACTTGTAACATTTGTTTAGTGGACGGAAACGGTCAGTTTTTTGAACGTTGAAATTGATGTCCTTCTTTCAATGATTACACGATCTGCCGTATGTTCGAAAAAAACTCGCGCCATCTTTGAGATGCCTTAAAGAGGAAAATGTTTGCGCAACACGGAAGAGAGAGAGGAAACAAGGAAAAGCAATGCAACATGAATAGCCAATTATTATTATTGTTTTTTATCTCAATTATTGACCACTCGCAACTTCGACTGTTAGAGGATAAACAGAAACGATAATGATCGTGCATACGTAACTTCGGATCTTCTTTGTGCGTTGACGCTCATTGACTTTGATTAGAACGAGACTTTTGCCTCGTAATAAATTATGTTGATCGTCCATGCGCCTATTTACATACACCCGCCGGACTCATCTTCTTCCTCGTGGGAAGCCGACGCTGCTGGGCCTTTGCCACGGTAGCCAAGCGTACGGCGCGTCATTGTTAATAAAAAATAACAGTCCAATTTAGCGAAACGCCTTTATACCCTCGGGCAATAATAAGACAGCCGGGGGACACTGAATTTCCAGTCGGTACGGCTAATAAAACGCGCTCGGCTTTGATAGAACTGTAAGCTCTATTGGTTTTCTTCGTGCTATACGGTGAAATAAAGTTCAACGGGAACGACTTCCGTCGACCCTCGCTTTCCTTCTTCGTCTCGCTCCTCCGGATGCTCGCAATTGTTCTCACCTCCGAGTGTCATCCGGGAAGACAATCGACGGGCTGATACTCGCAGCGCCGAATAGACGAAGCTATGTCTTCGCCCCGTGACACACAGAGCGTTCAATGTGACGCGGAGATCAGCGTCGGGGTCTGCGGGTGTTGTAAAAAACGAGCTTGTTGCGTTGCAGATCAAATTGATTTCGTCCAGGATGACTCTTACTGGTTACGGGTTAAGGGAGAAAATATGCGACACAAATCCCAAAAGCTACCGCTGTTTAGGGGACAGGAATTGGATTTGTAACTCTTACGAAATGGGCTGAACGGAACAATCGAGTATCTGATACTTTCAACGCCGAGTGGATGCATCTGTGTCTTTGCCTGCTGTCTTATGGGGTTTCCAACGAGACGCGGAATTCATTGTACGAGTCTTTCGATGTGGTGAACAAAGGGTTTGTCGCGTTGAAGATCAAATTGATACCGTCCAAGACTGCTGCTGGTTGTTTAAGAGTTAAGGGAGAAAAGATGCGAGAGAAATTCCAAAAACGCCCTCTGTTTATCGGCCAGTAATTGGATTTGTCGCCTTTGTGAAAGGAGGACTGAGTGGAACAATCGATTAGTCGATACTTTTAACGCCGAGTAGATGGACCTCTCATCGCAATCGTGATTTGTGGGGTTCTCAACAAGACGTTGAGGTCAGGGTTGGAGCGTGCGGGTGAAGCACAAAAGGGTTTGCCTTGTTGCAGATCGAATTGATTTCTCGAGCAAACAGGAGATTCGTAGTAGGACTTTCGAATTGCCATCAAGACGTTTCGTTCTATCCTGGTGGCTATAAAAGTTTTGTTTGCAACACATACTGTGAGTGAACATGAAAATGTCCTAGAATTTACTCACGGTTATTTTTTACATTTGACGTATCCTCCATTTGACGTATTGTCCTGTCTATATCAAATGCGCAAGAATTACAGCTCGTAAGTACGGATCGTCATTATAGCTGGGTTGCGTTTTTTTGCTGTCAGGTATTTTCGGTTCGCGCGTATAAACATAGATCAATGAAATTGTCTTATTCTTCACCTGCCCGGAGTTCGCAACTCGACTGTCAAGTGGCACCCTAGACTCCTCAGTTACATTAGTCTCGTCAGCTGATAGTGAAAAATTAATAGGCGGTTATGTTGCGGTCTCGCTTCCTTTTGCACCAGTCTGGTGTAAGTTACATAATGCATGAAGATAACTGAGCTGAATAAGATATTTGCAATTCTGTGTACTTCGAATGCTTTTTTGTCGTTTCGCTTTCTTTTGCACCAGTCCGGTGTAAGTTACGTAAAGCGTGTAGATAACAGAGCCGGGCAAAGTATTTGAAGTATTTCAAATAGCGTAGTGCCAACCGATTGGGTGTCACACCCAATTGGTTTGCAACAAGCAAGCAACAAATTTGCAACAAGCAACAAATTTGTTGAGCCAAATAATTAGATCCGCCAACCAAATTCATCGCTTGAAGCCTGTTTAGCCGTGAAACTTGCTTAGGGTAACCACGTTTTATTGTTCATCGTGCATAGGTGGCTGAATCTGTTTTACGCCTGTGACATGAATTGCGGATACTATCTTCAGTAGATGGGAATGAACTCTCCCTCCTCAAATCGGAAGTAATAGATTTTACAAAATGCCTCCAACTGGAGCTGACTTCATCTTCTGCTACTTCTTCATCTATCTTTAGTCCGCGATGTTTCCAACTACTTTTACAAGCAGCCACGAGTATCTGTTGATGGTGTATCGATATTACAGGCATTACGGAGGCTGCGCATACTTGTTTCAAAGCTCTGCTCTCGTAATTGTGATTCCGAGAAGATTGGCTGTAAGCAAGGTAATCGGATTGGCTCTGTATTTTTCCGTCCTTATACTATATACCGCAGCTCACCTCTGGGCCTCCCCCGGCAATGAGCGAAACGTAACAAACAAAAAAATCACCTTCGATACACGACGAGGTTGCTCGGACTAATAATCAATTGATTTGTATTTTTAGCCGGCTTCGAGCGAAGCGTCGAGACGTCCGAAAATGCTTGATAAAATAACAGATCAATTAGCGTCTGGTTATAATTGCCACGAGAAAGTTGCGCGTGTCGGTGATTGAAAATCGTTCCGTGTGCTACACGCGTATATCATTTTTCTGGGTCACCGATGGGTCACACTTTAGCAGTTTATCGCGGGTCGTGCGGCGAACAAACCGCGCTGCATCCATATGCCCCACAAGGTAAGCCCATCTCAAGGCCATTCTCGCGCCACTGGCCTGGCGTGTATCTACTTTATACGACTTCCAAGCTGTATCCGAAGCACCAAACGTTAACGTTATTCAATCCCCGAGCGCGCCGCGAGACTCCGCGCAGGCCAGAGGGGTTGAAAAATCATCGATTCCACACGGGCGTGTAGAAGGCTTGTTTCATTCAACGCCTGTTACTGGAACACGCGAACGACGGGGGTGAGAATGGCGGGAACGGCTCGCGGTGGATATCTCCACGACGACGGGGCTTAGCGCGGTGATATTTAAAACGGCAGCCGGAAATTACTTCTGTCGTGGCGATGGACAGGCATCGACGAGGCGTCCTCATTGGCATCGGATATTTTCCACTGGGGCTGGGCGCAACGAAAAAATTAGCCTTCTAAAAGGAGAGCGCAATTTCATAGACAAGATCCATGGTGGGGACGGTGGGCAACGTTGTCTTCACGAAAATCATCTTTTTTATTAACGTATTTTTTGTTATTAAGACGGAAAATATTACGCGCACTTGCAGAGCCGTTTCCATTTCATGATTTTTAGTTAACTCGTTACCCTCGTATTTGAAGCTGAGAATAAGAAGGTTGCTTTTACGAATAACAGTACACGGTGAAAAATTAATTATTTAGAAGAGTTCATTTTGAAAAGACGATCCAAATCGGTTGGGTCAGCAAATTGTTGTTGTTACCTCGTTGAACCAATAGATCTACACGACTAATTTAGTTGTTCATCGCCCATCTAATTAACGTAAATTAAAAAAAAAATTCGAGTGATGAGCAGTGAAAATTGATGGAATTATATTTAGAGACAACGTAGCTTTGAGAGGATTTCGACAATCCCATGAGAGGGTTTGGTACACCAAATCCACTCATGGCACGGGCGGAATCCTCTCACAGCTTCTACGAAATTCGCTGTCGAGTTTGCAGACTGTTTTGTTTCCGTCACGACGTCACAGCGTGTCGAGCTCACGGGAGCGTCTTCCGATGCTCCCCCGCATCGCCTTGTGCACCCTCGGCGAGCAACGCACACGCAGGGGTGGCGCAAGGTGGTTGGTGGCTGTTTGCAGCTGGCCGTTAGTCGATCACCGGACGTTCCTCGAGCATCACCACTCAGGCTCCGCACCGTCTTGTTTCAGTAGCACAAGTTTAAACCACATCTGACCAATCCTGTCGCGACTGTATAATTAAGAGAACACAATGTATCGTCACGATCAAAAGTGGATGGTGAATGGCAAATAAAATTGTCACAAAAAACGTAATAAAACGAGTTTGAAGAATGAGTGATTTTGTTGTAAAACAAGCTGAATTTTACGTAGATTAAAACACAGCTGTGCGCGCACAAACAGTGAATTTGGGGCCGTAAATTGTTAAATAGTAAATAAATCAAAAGAAATGGTGGATAAGCTACACGAGTACGAAGGATTGACCGGTCGAGTTCATGGCATTCGCGACAAAGTGAGAGAAAAATGGGAAGGCTGGAAGGAATGGAAGAACGAAATACCAACCGATCAGGGAGTCGCTGGTCTCCTGAGTCACTTGCGGGGGCCTCCGAAGTTAGAGCGAACTTTGGATGACTATTCGCACGTGTACAGGTAAAATAATCTGTAATGAAAGCATAGGCTAATTTTGAACAAAATACGAAATTCATTTATATCAAATAAAATCTAAATCAAAGAAAGTTTATCCGAATTAGAAAAATTCTATCGGACCGAGCCTTGAAATTATAACGTAATAAAATGTATCTAATTCCAGAAAATGTTCTTTGATTCAGATACTTTCAATATGAAAAAAACATACGACCGATTTAAATTCTGTTCGATTGAAATCGATTCTCGTATTTGATTTAAATAAACCCATTCTCCAAATGTAGATCTCTGTGGTGGCCGATTGGCCCACTGTTTGCCAGAAGTTACGTATTGTTTTACGAGCGTCTCACATCATATGTTCAAGGCAAAAGACACGGGGTGAACTGGTTCGCGTGTCAGCCGCTGTGATGGGCATTGAGTTTTCGTACGCAGCCGAAACGGCGTTCGTATCGCCGACTTTGCTGAAAATCGGCGTTGATCATCAGCACATGACTCTCGTCTGGGCGCTCAGCCCACTTGTCGGATTCTTTGTCACCCCGATATTGGGCAGTGTGAGCGATCGTTGCAGATCTAAGTACGGCCGGAGAAGACCTTTCATTCTTCTACTGGCAATCGGTGTTTTCATGGGTAACTTTTTGTACTTTCAATTTTTGAATTTGTTGTATTTTAATCGTTAAAGAATAGTCGAGAATAAATTGGCCCAATTTTCAATTAGTTTTTATTTCACCGAATAAACCGAATGTTTACAGAGACATTTTTGATAAAATCAGTAACCGAAGAAAAATATAGGAGTAGTTGAAAAATCCCTACTTTTGGTGTCATGCAAATATTTTTCAGTCACATTCTGTTACTGAACGCTAAGGAATAAATTTTCGTCTTTTTAAACATCTTGATCCGAAGGTTGTAGAGCTCCTAGCCAATGACTTTTTCCATTCTAACGTGGTGTTAGGCATTGTATGAACATACATTTTGTTAAGAATACAATTTGACTGTTATTCAATAATTTATATTGCGGTACGTAATCTTCGAGTAATTAAGACAAATTCTATACGAAGCTCAACTCGACAGGACTGTTACTGGTGCCGAATGGCGAGGGTATGGGATACGCGTTTGGTGATCCACTGCCAATGTCAAATCGAACGTTTGCGCCCAGCGGGCACCGGACGACGGCGAGTCAATCCAACCACACTCTCGACTCGACGATGCCAGCGCCCACGTCGCATTCCTGGGGGATATTCTTCACGATCCTGGGTACGGTGCTTCTGGACTTCGACGCCGATGCTTGTCAAAGCCCAGCGCGAGCGTATTTGCTCGACGTTACGATACCAGGCAAGTTTTGTCTCCCGAATCCTCTCGGTGATATACTATCCCATACAGCGCATCTCGCGTTTACCGAGTTGACGTTACATTATTTTATTCACTTTTGTGCAGTGTTTACTTCTTGCGCTCTTTTCGACATTTTTTTTTTATTTCGAGAGGTTTGGAAACCCTGTCACATGGGAAATTTCCCGACGATTCTGATAAGCACCATTGTCTGCACGAAAAATAGAAAATTCGACAAAAAACGAGAAAAATGATTTCTTTTCTCTGCAAATATAATAATTTATTCGGTCTCCGGGCGACGTTTTTTTCTTTTACCGGCCGCTAAACACTGTAATTGGAATTATCTGATATCATTTTCGCAGACGAAAAATATATCAGGTTCAATTTTTTTTCTATTACAATAAACTTGTCCAGTAACTATTTTTCTCCACAGAGGACCATGCAAGAGGCCTGAGTACCTTCACAATAATGGCAGGACTTGGTGGTTTTATGGGTTACGCCCTGGGGGGCATCAACTGGGACGCAACGAGTCTTGGAATTGCGCTTGGTGGGCATCTTCACGCAACCTTCACTCTCATAACTATCATTTTCATAATCTGCGTATCGTATACCATCACCAGCTTCAAAGAGATACCGCTCTACCTGCTGGAGAGGGACGAGTACCAAACTATACAAGACGGAAAGGTTCGAATCATTTATACGACGTACAATAAGTGACACAAAGAACTCTTCGAATATTTAATAGCCACAGACATTTTTAAACCAATGGAAATCATATATGACACTCAATAACGAATACGCAAAATAAAAAAGTACAGTTTTTTTAATATATCTTTTTTAACAGCTGACAGTGTTTTTGCAAAATTAATAAGCGTTACATTAACACAATCAGAAATTGTCTTCAATAACTCTGCATAAGTGTACATAAATTTGAATATGTCGATTCACGTGTAAAAAAATCGACAAAACTGTGTTAAATTTACGAAGTTGAATTTTAACGGTGTATCGCAAAAAGTAATCATTTGTTGGCAGAAAATACCGGAGGAGCGAAACGACAACGAGTACGAAAAAATCGCGAGCAGCGGCGAGGAATGTGGCTCTTACGGTTCGGTGGGAGGAGATTCCGAGGGCAATGCCGACAAACCCGAGGTGGGTGGTTTAATTGACCGCGTACAGCGAGGATGCGCTCGGTGAATCGGGGTCCTGCGAGCGAAGGGGCAGAGCAATAGGGTAGGCGCTTAATGAGGCTTTATCGGATGCGAGTGGAGAGAGGTGTGTCGTTTCGTTGCAGGAATTTGTACTGAAGCCGATTCCAGTGGAAGAGCCGGGTAAGAGACACGGCGCTGTGCCAATGCTGCCGGACGTTGGAGTCAGCTTACCAAACGCGGATAATCAGTATTTACCGACCGGCGATAATCCGGAAGTCGATCCCCGCGCCACCCTCACGGAGTATCTCATGTCGATCGTGTATATGCCGCACAGCATGCGCATGGTGTGCCTCACCAATTTGTTCTGCTGGATGGCGCACGTTTGTTATTCCCTTTACTTCACGGATTTCGTCGGCGAGGCCGTTTACGGCGGCGATCCTAAGGTAAGCGCAATTGACCCGCGCGCGACTCCAGCGGGATTGCGGATTAATCCTTCAACAGCCCTTTTGCGTTTATAAAAATCTTTACAGAACTTTTTCGAATTAGTTCACTTATTTTTGCCAAGTTATATTTGCTTTTTTGAGCTGGAGTTTTTCTCTTCGAGGCACGTTTTAGTAAAAAAAACAACACTATCAAATTTGTATGTCTGTCGAGAAATGACAAGAAATTAATTTTTCTATAAAGCCTCGATAACTTGATAGGAAAAAATAATAATAAAACGGGTAAGAAGGAAAATCCGAAGAATTGGATGCACTTTGATATGCATGTAATACGCGACTGCTTACAACTGATGGGATATTGGTGAATAACGATTGAAATTTAGCCCCACGAAAAAAAAGTTTTCTTATCTAACATATCTCGCCAGGCATGAAAGATAAAAATCCGACGTTCTTTTTCAGGCTCCCGAAGGATCGGCAAAGCGTGAGCTCTACGAATCGGGCGTCCGTTTCGGATGTTGGGGAATGTCGATGTACTCGCTGTCGTGCGCTTGTTACTCCCTCGTTATCGAGAGGCTCATCGAGAGATACAAGTTGCTACTTTAAACTTTGCCGAATTATGTGCGCTACGCCGTCGAGTCGTGTGCGTGGTGATTATGCTAATGAGAATTTACTTTCAGAGCTCGAAAGGTTTACATATGCGGCCTCCTGTTCTACAGTACAGGAATGATGATGATGGCCTTAACGAAACATCCTGTGGGTGTCATAATATTCTCGTGGACTGCCGGTGTCATGTACTCGACGCTATTCACCATGCCGTACTTACTGATCGCGCACTATCACGCGTCGTCAACGGTACTTAATAAACCGTTATGTTACAATAAGTTGACACCTTTTTATTTTTGGCTTTTTCTAAGACATCATTTTTACAATATTAATTATTTTTTCAACCGTGGTTTATCACAGAAATATTAATCAGGGCCGAATTTCCGATTGTAAATTCCATCGTTAGACTGAACTTAAGATTAAAATATAAAAAATTACGAATTTGAAAGCTTCATTCATAACGGACCGGACAAGTCATCACATTTTTTCAAATATTATTACAGTTGCTGCGACTGCACATTTATTGACGAATCCTCCGTACACTAATATTATATTTGCACCTTCAATGTCGAGACATAACGTTTTTGTTTATGGAAAAAAGATTAACTGCAAAAGAAATGAAACCTTAGTATTTATCACTTTCATTTTTTTGTACTTGCATAAAACTTCATTGGATTTATTGAAGTAATGTTTATTTTTGACGCAACGATGGCTGTTCATTTACGGCCATTGCATGTCTGCGTACTATCCAATACAATGTGAAATACAATAATAATAAAAATGTCAACAGTTCGAGGTAACAGCGGATGGGGAGGCGATACAGAGTGGCAATCTTCGAGGATTGGGCACGGACGTGGCGATAGTGTCGTCGATGGTCTTTTTGGCACAGTTTTTGCTCTCTTGCTGTTTGGGCACGATAGTCAGCCTCTCCGGTACAACGACTGCAGTGGTGTTTGTCGCAAGTACATTGGCCGCGTGTGGCGCAGGTGCTGCGACACAAATCATGTATTTGGATCTCTGAGCGATGTACTTCGTTCTGTTTTTCGTTTTTGTTTTGCGTACTGTGTATTCAACCGATATTCCCCTGTTGGCCTGTATTCCTCGAAACGGACTGCTGCAGTCTCGAATTTATTGACCGGAATATAACGAATTGCAACGTCTAACGAGCATGCACAAAATAATCGTTATTGTACTATGCGCGAGTTCGACGCTGAATCCTCGGGTCATTAACTAATCTGGCATGCGAATCGCGTGTACTACAAGTGTATTTGTCCTACCGCGTATGTGTACATATTCACCATAAGCATATGATTAATAAATCAATTGACGAAGATTTTTCGTGTCACTGCGATTTACTTTTTTATCGTTATCATTTTATCCCACCTACGAAGTTCAAAGAACGAACTGTTAATGTCCAGACGTTGTCCCTCTTTCTTGTTAATGAACACAACATTTCCAAAATAGGAAGAAAAAAAATATTTTAGCTTTTTGGTATTCCTTCAAGATTAGCACTATTCATAAGTATATACATGTGTCTGTTTTCTTTTGCATAATTTGCACAAAAAATTCACGGTGCAGTGGCTAACTGTAACAGTTTATTATGCGTCGCATGATGTCTCGGCGTAAGAGGACAAACGTGTCGTAGGTTTCGTTGCAAAAGTTTGTTCTCAAGTGGATGTCGGTGGATAAACGGAGCAGGGGAGGGACGGAAAGGCACCTTTGCTACCGCACGTTGGGTTCAGCTTACCAGACGCCGATAATTATTCCTTGCTTTCCAGAGGTACCATAAGCATATCGTTAATTTAATCGTAACTTGTGGTTTTTATTATAGCTAGTGAAATTGTCACTTCACTAAAATTGTTACTTCACTAAAATGGTCACTTCACTAAAATCGAGATTACTAAGCACCGAGAAAAATGCAAAAAATTATTTTTTATCTCTGGAAATATTAGGTCATACGTTTCGACTGAATACCCCTTCCGAAATAACGTTAATAAACCTTGAAACCTCGCAACCTTCGAAAGATCAATCATAATAACAATTAATCTCTCTGCGCACCGACCGACTGAAATAGACAACTTCACGACGATAAATTGACACATCCACCTATTTGGCAATTCCATATAACGCACGAAATTCTTGTATGGTTCTGAAAAATAAGAAAATTCCCGTAATTTGGCTGAGTGCATACGAAAATGCGTACGAAGCACGGAAGAAAGCACAAAAAACGCCAGGAGGCAAACGCGCCGATAGATGCGGAGAAACTCGAGAGGCTCGAGGCTATAAAGGCGAAGCGAGAGGAAACCATAGCGATGGTACAGCACCGTCTGGACGACAAATTCAACGAGCGTTTCGCTATAGTGAGAGCAAACATGTTGAAGGGCGACCACGACCACCAGAGGAAGCAAAGGGGTGATACGAAATCGTTGAATGAGCAAAAAATGATTGAAGTAAATACGATATATATAAATATCAATCCTGTAACAGCCAAACCTATTTCTCGTTGGTAAATATAATTTTTATCTATCGTTGACCACTTATCTAAATCAAGACACTAGAAAAATTGTACTTAGAAATATACTTTTCATTTTTACACGTAAGTAGCGTTTCTTTTGTGAATGTAAAACGCAGGGTGCGTTTCTAATAATGCATGTAATGTTATTAGTGTAGAAAAGTTACTAGAATTTTTGGATTGTAATTCTAAAAGTTATTTTAAAAAAACAGCTGACCCTTAGAGACAAATGAACATTCTTAATTGCGAAAAATGCTCACTCAATCTAACTCAATATGACTCAATCACATTCCGCGTAACAAAAAAATCAATTGTCAAAAATAACAAGTTCAATGCTTTAGATTCGTGACGAAATGAAGAAAGTGGTGTCAGCTGGTTTGGCGAAGGTTCATTCCGCCAAGGTCCTCGAGGACAAAGTGAAATACGACTCGAAGTCAACGACGATGACGGTTTGCGGGAAAAAGTACAAGATAAAGAAAAACGTGCACATGGTCGGTTGGGGCCTCGAGGCTCTGATGGTGGGTTCGGCGTTTGAGAAAATAATCGGCGATAATTTGAAGAGGGGGTGGCTAGTCGTGCCACGCCGAACGATTGGCAGAATGTCGATATATCCCGAGTGGTTCCCTCGACTGGACACCCGCATAATATACACGGAGGCCGCGAGCGCGAATACGCCCGACGAAGTTTGCGTCCGCTCCATGAGGAATATCATGGACTACTGCAAGAAATTGAAGAAGAAGGATATCCTGGTGGTCCTGCTGTCGACTAGCGCCGAAGATCTGATGTGCCTGCCCAGGGGAACGGTCGGTCTGCGAGAGAAAATGAAATTGTTGGAGGAACTTCGCGTGGCTGGTGCCACGACTCGTGAGATCGGCCTCGTTCGAACGTGTCTGTCGGCTGTCCGAGGTAATGAACGAATTAATTGGCAAGACCTGGCCAAATCGGATTAATGTTCATTTAGCACGTATTTTATTTCTAACACTTCAATCCGCGTAGGTCAGATCCAAGTTACAGACATATTTTGCGTCATTCATTAGCTAGACTATATGTATTTTTGAAGCGTAGATTCAGTGGACATGAAATACATTCATTAGGCTGAAGTGACACTTGAAACGGCGTCAGATTAAAAAAAGATGTGACCATCACCTTGAGAGGTTGACAAGATCGTAACCATCTATACGTAGTCAAATTGTTATGGTAGACCTGTGGTTAATTTTTATCGAAATTCGGAGAAGTATAAGTATTGGTTTAAAGTATTGGTAACCAGTGTTTTCGGGGGTAGAATATACGACTTGAGAATAATGGTATAGGTTACAAGTCGATATTTTGAAAAGAAAAAAAAATTGGGTTCGATTTTGGCGATTTTCGGTCCGGAGCCGAATCTACGATTTCTGACAGAAAAAAATCGCCATGAAAATATTTTTTTCAAAATCAATTAAAAAAGGTTAGTAACTAGTGTTTTTAGGGGTAGAATATGCGACTTGAGAATAATGGTATCGGTTACCAGTCGATATTTTAAAAAGAAAAAAAAATTGGGTTCGGTTTTGACGATTTTCGGTCCGGAGCCAGATCTACGATTTCTGACAGAAAAAAAATCGCCATGAAAATATTTTTTTCAAAATCGATTAAAAAAGGTTAGTAACCAGTGTTTTTAGGGGTAGAATATACGACTTGAGAATAATGGTATAGCTTACAAGTCGATATTTTGAAAAGAAAAAAAATTGGGTTCGGTTTTGACGATTTTCGGTCCGGAGCCAGATCTACGATTTCTGACAGAAAAAAAATCTCCATGAAAATATTTTTTTCAAAATCGATTAAAAACGGTTAGTAACCAGTGTTTTTAGGAGTAGAATATACGACTTGAGAATAATGGTATAGGTTACAAGTCGATATTTTGAGAAGAAAAAAAATTGGGCTCGATTTTGGCGATTTTCGGTCCGGAGTCAGATCTACGATTTCTGACAGAAAAAAAAATCGCCATGAAAATATTTTTTTCAAAATCAATTAAAGAAGGTTAGAAACCAGTGTTTTTAGGGGTAGAATATGTGACTTGAGAATAATAGTATAGGTTACAAGTCGATATTTTGAAAAGAAAAAAAATTGGGCTCGATTTTGACGATTTTCGGTCCGGAGCCAGATCTACGATTTCTGACAGAAAAAAAAATCGCCATGAAAATATTTTTTTCAAAATCAATTAAAAAAGGTTAGTAACCAGTGTTTTTAGGGGTAGAATATGCGACTTGAGAATAATGGTATCGGTTACAAGTCGATATTTTAAAAAGAAACAAAATTGGGTTCGGTTTTGACGATTTGCGGTCCGGAGCCAGATCTACGATTTCTGACAGAAAAAAAAACGCCATGAAAATATTTTTTTCAAAATCGACTAAAAAAGGTTAGTAACCAGTGTTTTTAGGGGTAGAATATGTGACTTGAGAATAATAGTATAGGTTATAAGTCGATATTTTGAAAAGAACAAAAATTGGGCTCGATTTTGACGATTTTCGGTCCGGAGCCAGATCTACGATTTCTGACAGAAAAAAAATCGCCAAAAAAAGATTTTTTTCAAAATCGATTAAAAAAGGTTGGTAACCAGTGTTTTTAGGGGTAGAATATACGACTTGAGAATAATGGTATAGGTTACAAGTCGATATTTTGAAAAGAAAAAAAATTGGGCTCGATTTTGACGATTTTCGGTCCGGAGCCAGATCTACGATTTCTGACAGAAAAAAAATCGCCATGAAAATATTTTTTTCAAAATCGATTAAAAAAGGTTAGTAACCAGTGTTTTTAGGGGTAGAATATGTGACTTGAGAATAATAGTATAGGTTACAAGTCGATATTTTGAAAAGAAAAAAAAAATTGGGCTCGATTTTGACGATTTTCGGTCCGGAGCCAGATCGACGATTTCTGACAGAAAAAAAATCGCCAAAAAAATATTTTTTTCAAAATCGATTAAAAAAGGTTGGTAACCAGTGTTTTTAGGGGTAGAATATACGACTTGAGAATAATGGTATAGGTTACAAGTCGATATTTTGAAAAGAAAAAAATTGGGTTCGGTTTTGACGATTTTTGGCCCGGAGCCAGATCTACGATTTCTGACAGAAAAAAAAATCGCCATGAAAATATTTTTTTCAAAATCAATTAAAAAAGGTTAGTAACCAGTGTTTTTTGGGGTAGAATATACGACTTGAGAATAATGGTATAGGTTACAAGTCGATATTTTGAAAAGAAAAAAAATTGGGTTCGGTTTTGACGATTTTCGGTCCGGAGCCAGATCTACGATTTCTGACAGAAAAAAAATCGCCATGAAAATATTTTTTTTTAAATCAATTAAAAAAGGTTAGTAACCAGTGTTTTTAGGGGTAGAATATGTGACTTGAGAATAATAGTATAGGTTACAAGTCGATATTTTGAAAAGAACAAAAATTGGGCTCGATTTTGACGATTTTCGGTCCGGATTCAGATCTACGATTTCTGACAAAAAAAAATCGCCATGAAAATATTTTTTCAAAATCAATTAAAAAAGGTTTGTAACCAGTGTTTTAAGGGGTAGAATATACGACTTGAGAATAATGGTATAGGTTACAAGTCGATATTTTGAAAAGAAAAAAAATTGGGTTCGATTTTGACGATTTTCGGTCCGGAGGCAGATCTACGAGATCTGACAGAAAAAAAATCGCAAAAATTTTTTTTTTTTTTCAAAATCGATTAAAAAAGGTTAGTAAAAAGTGTTTTCGGGGGTAGAATATACGACTTGAGAACAATGGTATAGGTTACAAATCGATATTTTCAAATGAAAAAAATTTAAGGTCGAGTTTGGTGAAAAGTTTTTCAGGCACGCGCGCCAGCGCGTGTGATTACCCTAGTAATATGAATTTTTGAAGCCCGGATTGAATGCTGATACGAAGGACATTCATTAGGCTGAAGAAACTAGTAACAGTTACGTTTGAAACGATGTCAGACTAAGAACGTTGTGGCCATCACCTCGATCAGACTGACAAGAACTTGACCATCCATAGGTGGCGGACTGGCGCTATCGGCCTACCCGGCCAAAGTCATAAGCCTCGTGATGTCGGACGCGGGTCCGGATGATCTTCATCTCGGTCGCATAGCCGGAGGTCCAACGGTCAACGCGGACCCTTCGTCGACGAGATCAGCAGTCCTAAGGATTTTGTCGAAGTACCATCTCCATCCGTCCGAGCTTTCCCAGGGAATTCAAGAAGTCCTGAGCGGCCAGCACGACCCGCCGCTCGCCAGCCTGGTCGAGCAGTCCAAAATGACAGACGAGCATGGCCACTTCAAGTTTGTCAGCGACTGCGTCTCAGCCAGTTCCAAGGAGGCCGTGGACGCCATGGCGACCGCCGCTTTCACGCTGGGCTACTCGTCCGTCAAACTGGCCGCTTCGGCCTCGCTCGGCACGACCACCGACTCCCCCAACGTCCGGAAGCTCGTCAAGGAATACACAAAAATCATTTCCCTCCTAATTCTCGCCACAGAGCGAAAAATCACAAGGCTGGAGATGTACGAGGCGATGAGGTACAGCAAGATATTCGACTTGTCGGAGAAGACGTTGCTGAAAATATTTCCAACGAGGGAAAAATGGGCGCGCGGTCTGTACGTCTTGATAGGACCGCCGCCACCCGTGTCCGAAAGGCCTGGCAACCTAAATGAGAATGACGAGCCGACGTCCGGTGCAAAGACCGGAAGGAATCAGGAGCTCGCGCTGTACTTTTCGCTCTATTGGTACCTGAGGTCCGAGCAGTATCCCATCCTGAAGGAATACGTCGTCTGGTTTCTCGGCTGCGCGAGCTCCGGTCGTGATGGCAACACCGAGTCTTCCGGAGCGTACGGATACGGGAATCTCGGCGTCGACGTCTACAGACAGTACAGGGCCGATTTTCCCGAGCGTTCGGAGCCACCGGTTGATCGAGACGTCTCGCCCGATGGACGGGCGATGACTCCAGCGTTGAACGAGGAATCCCCCGAACTGCTGGCGCTCGAGAGACGCGCGATTCACGAAGCGATACTTCCGGATCGCGTGCTCGCCACTGGGAACGCGAATCTCCAGTTTCGCAACGTGAACTCGGGCGAGGAGCTCCTGAGAATAGGCGATGCCGCTGGATACACCTTCACGAATGTCGGCGATCTGCATGTGTTTCGCGTGGTGCGGTATCAGTGCAACTGCGATGGGTCGTGTCTGAGTCGAGAGTGAAATACGCGGTGCGAAAAGAGGTTGATTATGACACCTAAGTTCTAAAATTTGTTGTACCCGGGAACTCAAAAAATTGGTCAAGTGTCTTTCTCGAGTCTCTTCATTGTTGAAACCTAGTTTGTTCGCCACTCAGATGTTTTCACTGATTTCGAAAAAACGGCCTTGATAATTAATTACATTTAGGTTGGACAATTTTTTGCCGCATTTCCCTCCTTCTTCGGGTCCATATTTTTAGTCAAAGGACAATCAATAATAATAGGCATTGATAATTAATTACTTTTAGGTTAGACAATTTTTTGCCGCATTTCCATTCTTTTTCGTGTCCATATTTTTAATGAAAGGACAATCAATAATAGTAGGCATTGATAATTAATGACTTTTAAGCTATTAAAATCGGGTCAGTAGCCATCGGCATGAGGCTTCACCTGACTTGCCCATCTGTACCGCATTCAGCATAGCATTTTTTTATCGGCATCGAAAAATCAAAAAAAGCAGAAAAAGAAGTGTTCAATTTCATCGGTTGTTAAACTTTCGCCCAAGTGCGATCACGATGTTATTCGCTTGCTCTATCGGTTCACGTGGTTGCTTGCCGGATGATCCCATAAGTGTCTTTCCCATGTAGCGGAATTAACGTCAAACAACGTGCGCGCGTACTCGTGATAACGCGACCACTTTCGCGAGCCGCGCGGCGCGCGAGGCGTCCCGACAATATGCGGGCTTGCAACGCTTCGCTCGATTCCACCGCAATTGTAAATGTCTGCCAGCGCAATTATTTCATAATCAGTCAGCGAACGGATCTAGCGAACCATGCACAGAGTTGATCCACCGGGCAAAGGGCGATAGGCGGGAGAGCGCCGCACGTTTGTTCAGAATCATATACAAATCCTGAAATTGAATAACACGCCGGTACTCAACCGCGCTTCGGTGTTGTTGTATTAGGACGCGCGCGCCGAGCGCAGTTTTCGCCAATTAGGTATTACTTCCGCCGGCGCTGGGTCGGATATTACGGCATTATTAATTAGAACACGGCTAATAGGGACAGCTCACCGACGATAAATTGTCAGATTTTGCATAGCCCGCGAACTGCAAATGTTGCACTATTATTAGCGTCAAATTGTGGATGGAGGAGAAAATACAAGTCGTTGGTGCAGCTTTGAATATTTTTTGTTGGCATAGATAAAAAAGTAGGCAAAATAGAAAATACTCTTAATTTTTTTTCCGATGTCAGAGTCTTTCTTTTTGTCAGATTGTTTGAAATATTATCGCCAATTCCAAATTGCGGAGTATTAAAAAAAGAAAAAAAAGAAAGAAAAATGGAACTCAAATCGCAATACAATTAGTGCGATCGACGCCGTTGATCTGCGTCTATGATGTTATGTTTGTCGGAATCCAACGAAAAGAGTGACTTTCAAAGGTGATTCTATGCGTCACGAGGCACATCTGATTATTCGGCTGCGGGACAATCAGCATCGGCAATGAAAACCAGAGTTCCGCAAAATGTGTAATAATCAAAACCAAATAAATTGATTCGGACGTTTCTATCCCCGCTATAATTGCAAGAAAAAAATATGCCTGGCAAATAGAACGGAGAAGGGGGCATTAAGCTAGCATAAAGGACTTTGTTGCGTCGGTTGGGAGGAGGTCGGTTTTTGTCGGCGAGCAGCGGGGACAGAACAGCGGGCAGCGGTTGCGGGGGGGGGGGGGGGGGGGGGAGGGAGGGGGGCAGAAGCTGGAGTAAGCGAACGTTCGTGCTAGCCGGTTGCATTACACACCGTAAAAATCCCCTCTAAAGACCAACCAGCGGAGCTTTCTGCAGTTAAATCTACAATGCAAATTGGGACCGTCCGAGGAAAAAAGCTCGGAAACCAGGTTAGATTGTGCGACATATGCCGTACGTGGAATCCGGGAGGGTTCGGGGGGGTTGCGACGGAAGCGAAGCGAAACGGGTCGAGCGGGTGGGAGGGGAGGGGGGGGGGTGGCTCCGCCCCCTCCACGTTTTTTATTTACATTAGACCAATATACGCCGAATGAAATACCGAATTGGACTCTGAGAGGTGAAAAATTTCCATTTTAATTCGAACTTTATTAAACACTGGCAAATCGAACTACTTTTCTCTCTTTCTTTTCATTATTGCCCCCCGCCCCCTCCCCGTCCCGCCCCCGTGGATTACAGCCTATATCGATGTCCGTCCGCGATAGTGGCAAATGGTCGACTCACTATGTTCCTTGCCAGGAAATACTTTTTTTTCCTCTTCCTCTCTTTCTCACACTCTCTCTCTCTCTCTCGCTCTTTCTTCACAAGCCACGAAAACGCTATAACGCAAGACCTAAAGGGGGCCTCGGAATGGTAGTGTTTCCAAGTTAGGCGCAGTATGCGGTAGAATTTGTATGGGAATGGGTACAGCGATTGGCCACCCTCCGATCACTTTGCGCCGCATAGCGTTGGACAGAAATGGAGGCAGCTGTGCCAATGACTGTGCTCGACGACGTTTCGAGTGGCCAATCACCGTACGGCTTGATTTATTTATAGCGGTGGTTTCGCGCTGCTGCAGAGACTTGCGCAAGTGCTCGCTTTCTCTCTCTCTCTCTCCCCTCCCCCTGCCCCTTCCTTCCCCGCCCCACCGAATACTTGCTGTGGGCGTTAAGTTTAATCAAGATTTCCCAAGCCATTAACCACCGGTGAATTGGCGAAACTTGGTGTGCCACCAGCTCGATTATTATCGAGGTATGCTACTGGCATTTTGTTAGCAACGAACTCTCGCGTCTACCCCGGCGAGAACACCCATGTGAACATCGAGCTGTGCTATCGAAGTCGAGAGTCCCGACGCCCCGAAATTGAATTTCATGACTTCATGACGAGCGATCGATCGCGCGATTAGGCGCCACCGCGGTTTTTCTCGCGTTTTCTCGCACTTCACCTCGATTGGCTAGCCTCGAGTGAGGGAGCTCGAAAGCTTAAGGTTTAATTTAATCGGATTGGTTGAAAAACATTAAGTATAGATTGGGAAAAAATCTTGTTTGCATGATGTGTCTTTTTTTTTACTGTGGATCGAAAGTCACATTTTGCAAAAGTCACAGTTTTTTTACTGTTACTTTTATGTTGCATTGGGAAAAGAGATTAAACGAAAAAAATTAATTTTTCTAATTTTGCAACTTTGATGGGTATCAAAAAATGGTGAACGATAAAAGTCGAAATTTTGAGAAGAAAAATTTCAAGGAGTCGTTTTTGATGCTTTTCGTCCAACGATCAGTTCTTTGGGACCTGACGTAAAAAACGTCGAAACACATTTTTCTCAAACTATAACAACCGATATTCATGAGACCTTCTGAAATACCTGTGAATATCTGTAAGTGTTTGTGACTGTATGTGTCAAACCCGAAAATGAAAAATTAAAAAACGCGTACGGTATAGTTTTTCTGGTTTCAGCGAATTCGCGAAAACCCGTAAAAATATTCCAAGCCATAAAATTCCATTTCACTACTGACGATAATTCCCCGAATAACGCTCACACACAGATATATGTATGAATGTTCGAGGGGTCACGCGGGGGGCAGGGAAAAGGTTTCAAAAGCCGATTCAACGTGTATAAGAGGAAGAAAGTGCGGGCCAAGCTCTCGGAAGATTCGCGGGTTGGAGCCCGAGCTGAGTAAGTATTCCTAAGCGTGGGGTGTCCCCCGGGACGTATCTACTGTAGAAAGTCAGGTCTCCGGTCTGCCCCATAGTCGCAAAGAAACGTAAGAGCGAGCCGATGGAATAGGAAGCTGCGAGGAGCCGGACGGACCGCAGCGGCTACGTTGAGAAAGGTGTCGCCAGCTGGATCGCTGATTCCCTCCGCAGGAGCGCGCGGGGCTTTGTTGGCCCCTCGAACGAACGGGATTGCTAGCGAGCCCCAGGGACGAGTCCGTTCTTTTCTCGCACTACTCGCCAAATCCCTATTATGTTGCAGGTCCAAATTAGCTCTCGCGGATTCTTCCTCGCGATTCATTCCTCGCGCAATTCCACTATTCGATCGATAAATCGTAGTCATTCCACTCACGGACGCGGCTTTTTTGCAGAAGGTCACATCAAAAAATTCCATTTGCACGGAATTTTAAATCTTTCTTTTCTTAGTACTTCGTTCGCCTCTTTTGAGCTGAAGAATACCGGGCTTCGAGCTAAAAGAGTACCGGGCGTTTAAGAAAACTTGTGACATGTTTTGTTTACATGCAAAAATGTAGGGCACATTCTTTTTCTGAAGTCTCGCGGAAAATTCTGATAAAATGAGAATTAAATGCGTATTTGCTTAAGCCACTTTGCTGCTTTTAAGGGGTCTGGCAGATTTACATTTCATAACGTTTTTTTGTTGTTGTTTAGTTTTTGAAATTGGTAATATTACCGACTTTTTCAAATTTAAATAGATCATGTTTTATTTTTTTTTGTTATTGATAACGAATAATTTATAATCAGTGGCAGATTACATGAACTACGTGAAACAAACAGCTCTGGAGTGAGATGAGTTCCGGGTCGAAGGTTTGCTCTGGGAAACGATGCGTTTCTAGGAAACGATTATTGGGGAATCTCTCAACAACCGTTTCCCAGAATAATGCTCAATTATCCGCCTTTCCTGTGAATTTCAGGGGTTGTGCTGGGTTGGATAATGATCATTCGCAGTGAGACTTTACGCCGCATCTCTTTTGCCGATGTCGGCAGTTAACAGGAGAACATCTGAATCATTGATCCGCCACTACCGAGAATCACATAACAACCGTGTACATTTTTGTAACCGCGAGGATCAATGTCATAAATCAAATAAAAAACCTCGGTGCAAAAGCACTAATATTTAATTTCAGAAATCGAATTTAATCGAAAGGAAGATAAAACATTTTTCAATTTGTACCTCTCAACATGACTGAAGAATAAACTTCTCGCACTGCTCGCCTTTGAGTTCGCGTTACTATTTGTAAATAAGTTTTTTAATTTTGCTTTCGTCGCCTGTACACAATGTCACAAGTTGGAAAGTCGAGGAAAGCTTTAATGAAAAAAAAAAAAAACATAAAAATAAAATATAAAAATAGAAAGATCTACTTCTCCGTGAGCAAAGCCGTAATATTCGAGTAACAACAGTAGCGTCGAACAACCCAACTCCCGTCTTCGCCAGCTCGGTCGGCATCGCGATATATATATTTTCGTTAAACATCTCTCCGCGGATATTTGATAAAATGAAATTTTTCCCCGTGTGTGGATTATTAGAGTGTACACAGAGAGGTGCGCAGCCGAGGGGGACGAGTGGCGGGCTGAATCGCGGAGTGACCGGTCAATATTGGCAAACAGTTGATATTGGATAACCCGGCGAACGAAGAGAGTAGCATAGCCAGCATTTGGCAAAATGGTTTGCCTCGCCTCTCGAAAATAATGCAATCGGTTCAAAGCGAATTTCTGCGGAGGTGGATGCTATTGACTTGGCCAAATGGCAAATTACTTGGAGTGTAGTATTGGTCGGCTGTAGGGCGACGGAGGGACGAGAGGAGCAGGTGGCGAGGGGCGGGGGGGGGGGGGGGGGGGGCGATGCCACCCCCGCAGGATGAGAAGAACGAGAGGGGTGTCTGGTGTTGGACGCGGTGCTCGTTGCCTCGTGACTCGCCCCCCCCCCCTGCTGCTTCGACGTTGCACTTCAAATTGACCCACTTCGAAACATCGTGGCTTTCGAACCACGAGCTCGCCCGACCGGAGCCCGACCTGAGCTGCGACCGACGATGCTGCCGATGCCGCGAGGCTGCTGCTGCTGCTGCTGCTGCTGCTGCTGCACCAGCCGCGAGGAGTTTGTTTGCCAGCCATCAGCTTTTACGGACGAGGCTCTCCATTTCAGCTGCAACTAACTTTCCAATCGGTGTTTACCCCGATACGTGCTCTCAAACTCGGGTGGCTTCTCCTCGGCCCAACTCGAGCGTTGTAAAACTTTGTCTTCGTAATTTTCCCTCGGACCCGCCGCCGCGAACGTCCCGCCGCCGCGGTCGTCCCATTACTTCGGCAAAACCTCGATGACGCTCCGCGGCGTCCTGGAATAATGAATGGTGACCCTAGTTCTTGAGAATATACGGGATCGATAGCCGCTTCCGGATCCCAGGAGCTTCTATTTATACGTACGGCTCGGCTCCGGATCTAGTCGTCGCGGATGCGGCGATACCAACGAATTTAATCTTATGCATAATATATTTCCGATCTTTCGGAAATATCGTCGTTAAATTTTTAAATGATTTCATTTACTGATGATATATCGGATCTTTCTGAAATATATCTTCATTGCATTTTCAAATGATTTTATTTGCTGATGTAATTACGGTCCTTTCTGAAATTTTTTTATTCTATTTAAAAATGATTTCCACAAAACTTTCGGGATGTCCGATTTAACGATTAGCGAATTTCGCTTCCGGTCGACGAGTGCCTGAATTATGTGAATCGATGCCGCGAAATTTGCTTTCGAGATATCGACTTTGGCCTGCACGGCTGCACTCAAGTTTCGCCACCCACCGTGAAAAATACTGTTTAGAAATCTTTTACCAGTAATTTTTTTTCGTCGCCTCGCCACGCACTCGGGAATCTCAGAAATATCGCGTAGATGGGACGAAAAACTAAAAAAGCGGCATTTTTGTGAATGCAATATCGCCCACTGAAAACAGCTCGCGTTAAACCGAAAGAAGGTAGATTTATAGTTGCTATAATTTTATGACGCTAACAACACGAAATTATATGGCAGACATAGAATTCGCATTACGTCAGTCGCCCGACTCCCGACGGCACAGGCGGAAAGCCGAATAAGAATTTTCAGGACAAGAGTCTCCTCGGCATTCCAAGTCGCACTCTCTTTTACGACAAGTTGCCGGGGAGAGAGATGTTATATAACTACAGGGTAGAAGTAGCGGTATAGCTCCCTGTGCCAGGCGCAGGCGGACCAAGCGTTTCGCCACATGCACTTGTATTATGCATGTACATACATCGGTTAGACCGGGCGCGAGAGTCAGTCGAGTTTTTACGGTCATTCTTTACCGACGCGAGGCACTAAAAAAAAAGCCTTGTTACACATTTTCTTCGCGGGCTTTACGCAAAAATGTTCGGCATAAACAGATGCGCACTCAGCGCAATGGCGCTGCGTATATTTGTTTGCCAAGCCGCGAGCTGTGCGTGAGGATAAAATACTGATCGACTTTTGATGGATTCGCTCTGAAACGCTTGTCAAACTCGATAAATTGCATCAATATGTTCTGACCTTTTATGAATCCTGCGTGTATTTTCCCACCAGACAAACAAAACGAGGCTATAATACTTTCATTTTCAAAGAATTCAAAAATGTCTCTAATTATCTGTGAAGCCATTTTATTATATCGTCAATATTTTTGTAAAAAAATCATCAGATTTGTTATATTATTGATTTTTCCAAAAAAAAAAAAAAAAAATCAGGGTCTTAAAAAAATATAGCTGGCTTCCGTTCTATAAATCATAGAGACTACAGAAATCCCGGAAAACACGATCAAATGTACCGATAACACTTGACACTTTTTGGACGTTGAAAATTGACAACAATTATTTCGATCACTTATTTTCATTTTCACCTCAAGCGTTCGAGGGATAAATTCTTCCCCCTCCGATGCCCCACGGAGTTCATTCCTATTGGACCGGACGCGGCTGCGCGGGGCGAGATCCATATGCAATAAAGAAAAGTCTTGAGGGTCTCGCGGGTGCCCCGGCTGAGTCAGAGCAATCTCAGCTGCGCCGCTCGTTTTCCAGCGGCATAGGTGAAAACTATCGTGGCTATTATTCACCCGAAAGTGAGGTGTAACGTGGATAAAGCATGTCGACGGGCTGCTGTGAGTGTGAAACTCTCAGCTCCCGCTCTCACCTTCTCTCTCTCTCTCGCTCTTTCTGTCTCGCGAGCTGCAATTGTCTTTTTTCCGAGCTATTGTACGGCTTCGTAGCAGATAGCAGACGCTTCGTGTATATATATATACAACGAGATATATATATACAGCGATACACAAAGTCTGAAGCAAGCGGCGTCTCCGGGAGCTCGAGACATAGCTAAGCTTTAAGAATACTCGGGAGTACTCGAGATTGCCGCTTTAATTCCGAGGTGTTTCAAAGTGGCTGGAGTGTCAGGAGAGCGAGAGTGAAGGCAGGCATCACGTGCGCGCCCACGCTCGACGGGCATCAGTCGTTGGCCAGGCAACGGCTACAGACAGCGCCGGCAGTGAATCTGTTCGCGAGAAAATGCTTTATCACGTTTGAATACGGCTGTCTTAATGCCACACCTATAGCGTATTAAATGAGATTTACTTTTTTGCTCCACCGAACGTTTCGGAATGAAATAATGTTCCTCACTGAATTATATTTCTCGAATTTATTATTTTATTAAAAATAATGTATTATTTTTAATGTCGATTAAGATTGAAAAAAGAGATAAAATTGGAACACAGTTTTTATTTTTCGATAACTCATCAATTCCGGCTTACGTAAGCAACGAAATTGTCTGGCGATTCGGTAACTACTTTTCGTACTTTCGTAAAATCGGTGACAAAACACGTGTCAAATTTACATTAATATTTTGAACCAGACATGACAAGGCATTTTTTTTTTTTTTCAAATAACAACAACAACAACAAATTATTATTGCAATGCGATTTTTTTTTTCATTCCAAATACTCCGAACATTCGGCGTCAAAGGCACGTAAAAGCACAGCATTATTATTAACCCTCATCGCGGCCTACAAAATTGTTACACACTCCCACTCCGAAGCTCGTAGGATTCGCCCCGCATCGGCCAACGACTGCGCGGATCTCCCGGCCGCATCCTCAAACCTATTATGCATGTAGCGGATATGCATGTGTGAAGTGCCGCCGCGCTTCTGTTCCTGAGCCGGCAGCGCTCACACATACAGCACGAATAGCCGGTGCTGTCGTCGCTGGCGTGGCTGAGTACTCACCGCGGGGCGAATACCGCCTGGCGGTGCCAGGGGGGTAGCGGTGGCGGCAGGCGGGGGGGATGATGATGCTGCAAGCGTTGCATGCAGTTCGAGACGCCAGCGAGTGCCTCCCCATCCCCTCGGGCTCGACATCCCAGCGCCACCTCGGTCTCACCACGTAGTACGTATCCCACGACACACAACCGCGGTGCACGAAACGCGGAGCACAGAACCCGCGGTGGAAACGATGAAAACACAGCCGTAGGGCCAACGACAAAAAAAAAGAGAGAAAGCTTCAAATAAATTAAACAAAAAAAAAACGCAAAATGAAAACGAGGAACAAATCCGTTTCGGCGTTTGGGTTCGTACACATCGCCGTCTGAAAAAAAAAATCGGTTCCCTTAATTAGCATCAGTTGTTGTTGCTGTCTTTTTTTGCTTTTTTTTTCGTTTTATTCGGAAAGTGAGAGTTACGAGTGGATGTCTGCGGGTGCATAATTCATGCGTTCCCCGGCATCAGCGAAATCTCGTTGACGGTTTGAAAGTGCACGCGCATAGGTAAAGGGGGGCAGGGGGGTTGGAAAGCGAATTGGTGGTTCGTTGGCGGAGCTACGAGGGGGAGAGACTGCGCGATGCCAATGTACCGCGAGTCGGGCTCTCGTGTACATCGCGCGGAGAGTTAAAAAAAAAATTAGCGTTCGAGGATGGAAATACGCGGCCGTATAATGCACGCTTGGCTCGTCCCTCTGCGCGCCGCGCTCCGCGTGTATACACTCGGCTCGTCGGTACCATAATGGCAATCGCTTGATACACGCTTCACGTGCCCGGGCGAAAAACGCAGGCGTTTCATCGAGCAGAAGTGCCGCGCTGAGTTTCGGATTTTCGGAGCCGCGCGCTATACGTTCGAGAGGCCCCCCCGCCGAACTTCGATAAACTGCGCTCGCAAATCGTTGATATTTATAACGTCGCGCGCGCGAGCTCCGATGACGTCGTCGTTGCGCGTCGTGGAAACTGCACGAGTGGCGCGCGGTTGATAATTGCTCTCCGGTGTGATTTATTTTTTATTGTTGCGCGTACTTTTCGGGCGTATACGCGGTAATTATGGTATGACCAGGTGATGTAGTTTGCGGTTTCTAAAAGTTGGTGGTAACAGGTAATTAGTAATGAGTCGATCGGAAATAGTGAGATTGAATTTGAAGGAAAATTTGTTCGAAGGAATTTTTTTCGTACCGAAAAATGAATTTTCCAGCGTACACACACACACACACACACACACACGCACGCACGCAGGCACGCAGGCACGCACGCACGCACGCACGCACAGACATTTCGTACAAACCACTTTTCTCGACGTTTTGGACCATTCTGAGTGTACTGACATGAAAATCTCGAAAAAAAAAATTTCACGAAAACATTGCTTCCTCTATGAGGAAGCAAAATGAGGTTATTTTCCGTCCTTGTAGCACACACGAAATGTGCTTATTTTTTAGAAAAATTGAGAGATAAGTATAGCACGCTACATGGGAGGAGTTCATCTTTTAACCGCGTGTGAATTTCTGCCCTCGCTTCGCTCGGGCATCAAACTTCACACTCGGTGAATAGTTGCACTTTCCTCCCTTGTGACGTAATGTACTATTACTTCCCGGAAACGTCACTGAATATCTCGTACAGTCGGTGCCGAAGCGTCCGTTCGGCTGGTCGCCGACGAACGTCCTCATGGCTCATTACCCAGACGAGTTAACGAGCGAACCATCGCGGGAAACAGTCGTGCGTCAAGGCAAATTGACTTTCATAGCCAGACGCGAGGCGGTTGTTTTCCGCGAAAGCCGAGCGCGAGGACGCGCCAAAGTGCTTCACGCGGAAAATGTCGTTGACGGCGAAGTCTCAGTCCGCGAAGTGAGGAGTTCCGCTAAGAGATAATTTGCAAAGATTCGCGTAAAGTATTTATTTTCGCTTTGGCGTTAACTCCGACGTCGAAATATCGAGGAGTGCGAAGACTGAGACACAATCGAGGCGAGAGACGCCTGACGGAATCCTCCGGGTATTCAAATGCATCTGGTATTGAATATGGAGGACTCGAAGGTATTCGCCGAGAAATTTGCAGGTCCCTCGACTATCGCCGCGAGTTTCCGACGTGAATTTTTATCTTCGCCACTCCGCAGTTGCTCGGAAGAAATTTCCCCGACGTCGCCCCGAGGGAGGTCTCATCATATCTGCAGCCCGAACAAAAAAAAAAAGATGAAGAAAAAAAATCACTTGACAAAAATAATACAAGATATATACGCGGTAACGACGACGCGAATCAGCTGCCCTTTTATTCGTCTCCGTGCGCGGGGTCGTTCACGCTCAGGTGGTTTCACTTTTTCGCTATAATTACGTTTATATTCGCGTCGCGTGTATATTCGCGAGACGTCGCGGATTCCACCAGTCGACACCACTCGTCTCCGACGAACGGAAGTGAAAAAAAAAAAAAAAAATGTAAAAAAAAATGAAAATAAAAAAAAATCGTCATAACTCGAGTGTGGGAAAACGAGATACACAGAGAGAAAGTGATGGTACGAGGGTGGAGGGGGGGAGGGGGGCGGAAAGGGCCACGGCGACGGGGCTCTTGAATTTCAAGTTTGAATTTCACGCCGCGAGGCGCGTTTTAATTAGAGTCATCGAGCGAGTTCCGCTCGACAATTTCGAGTCTCTCTGCGCGCGCGGATGTGACGCGGGGCGGCTATGCTGCTGCCTCGGTATCGCGTCCGCGCTTCTTCGTCCGTCGATCCGCCGCGACTACTCGAGACGCGGCGCGCGGAGCCGGTGGAAACACGTGGCCGCGATAATAATATATGTAACGGAACGTTCCGACGGCGTCGCGCGTAGCTGCCATAACGATGGAAATGAGGAGCAAAAAGTTGCGTGCGGTAAAAACTTGCACATTGATTCCTCGTTTTTTAGCTCCGCAGTATAGAGACAAAGCTTCCTCTGTGAGAAAGCACGTTGCCTCGATTCTGAATTCCTCATTAAGGAAGCTTTGTGTACCGCCAAAAAAGCGAGGAAGCAGCGCGCGGGCTCTCATTTCGATTTTTTTTTTTTTTTACGTTCGAGGTGAATTCTGGGTTTGGTGCGACGTCCCGAAATTAACGATGGCTTTCGGGATGGAAAATTGTTACGCTACTTATTTCTGAAAGTATTAAGATTTTTTTTTAATCGGGATTGTTCGCTACCCATGAAAAACAATTGCTTACAATTTTCGTAATTGACTCAATTAATTCTACCTCGTCCCAAATTAACCTTTGCATTTTTGGCGCTCGGTACACATAGGAAAAGAAAAAATTCGAAATTTGTTTAAGCATCCTGACATCGAAATCTACAAATTTTCGTCGTCGCGAAAACAAAGCGACCGTCGTGAGAAAGCGAAGAAAAAAAAACACGAAAACGAATGTTCGGACTAGGGTAGAGTGAGATAGCACTGAGCGACTCCCTCGGAGCTCCTGCGACGCGAACTAATCTTCGTTGCCGCCGCCGCCGCACGAGAGGAAGGAAAAGGTGCACGCGGCCCGCGAATCCGCGCTTCACTCCAGAAAAATAATCCGGCGAGACTTGGACGAAACGACGGCAATTTTTCCAGCTTCCGCGGACCCGCGCGAGGTGCTTCTTCACCCCCGTGATTCCGTTGGACCGTGAGATAAGCCCGACTGCTTCTTCGCCACTCTGCCCCGCGGGCTTCTTCTCTCTCTCACTCCAAAGCTCAAAACCTTAGCCCCTTCGTCTTGACTCGTTATAAACCCCGCCCGCGCCCCTCCCCGCGCTCCGCGTGTCCGTCTATATCGTTCTTCTTTGAGAAATCGCGTAAAGTGTTAAAGTTGCCTCGTCCGCGTGTACATTCTTCGGGAACGTTCCCAACCCGCGTTTGTAACGTTTATCTGTACAGCACCAGCCGTGTGGGTATATCATACGCTTTATTCCCTTTATCGCTTCATTCCACGACGCCAAACCTGAGAATTGATACTCGAAGGCTCGTCAGTGTCTGACAAGAAATCAATTCGAGAGCCTCGAAACGAAAAAAGATGGCATTACTACACTGTGAAGCGATAAATAACAATTTATTGGAATCATAGTTGTTATTTTTTTATTTTTTTATCTTCGGCGAAAAAAACAAAAATCTCTCTAGACGTTTAACGTAGTCCTTGCGACCGATATTCATTTCGCATAAATTCGAGTAATTTGAGAGAGAATTACGAACATTTCTCGATGGTATAAAAATCGGAAATAATTCATGCACATTAAAGGTACTGAAAAGATTAATTTTGTATAATAATAATTCTAAAATGTTATTAACAAATTGATGAAAAAAAATATTGTTTAACAAATTTGTCGATGACCCAACTTTTTTTTTTAAAGCAAAATGATTCGTTCATTTTTCTGAATACGTATGAATTTTTTCGAATTTTAGAGTTCACTTTGAAATTCGTGTGTTTTTATAGGGAAAAATGTGAAAATTCAAAGTGAACTCTAAAATCTGAGAAAATTCATACGTATTCAGAAAAACGAAGGAATCATTTTCATCCACAAAAAAACTTGGGTCATCGAAATATTTGTAAAACAATGTTTTTTTTTCATGAATTTGTTAATAACATTTTCGAATTATTATTATGCAAAATTAATCTTTTCAGTGCCTTTAATTTGCATGATTTTTTTCAGATTTTTATATTATCGAGAAATGGTTACAATTGTCTCTCAATTTTCGAAAACTTATGCGAACTCGACACCAGGCGCAAGGACTATCTTAAGAAGAACAAACATATGATCACCAGCACAAACATGTCCGGTGCATTTTTTTACCGTATTCCTCTTGCCCGTCGAATTACAGAAAGATTATAAAAATATTAAACCCGAAAAAAGTTGCCGGTGTCCTGAAAAGGAATGTAACGCGTAACCACTGTTTCCAATTCAATTAAAGCGTAACTCGTCGAGGTCGAACCCGAACATATTTTAAATATTGCATCCCCCAATGGTCGTGAATCGCGTGACGCTTCAGGAATGCCGAAAGTCTTCAGGACGGTCCGAGAATGCTGCCTCCTATTCAGGCATCCCAAGCAGCGTGTACGTTATACATACAGTAGGCATACATATATGTCTATAAATACATAGCTGACGAGTGTTGACCGTATCGCCACTTACACGCTGATATCTCTCGCCGATTCGGATTCCGCGTTCACCGTTGCGGCAAAATAAATTAGATTTCGTGGATGCCGCCGCCGTATGAATCGCGCGGTGGGCACTCGAATTTATGGGGGCGCATCCCCTCCGGACCGGCCCCCAAACCCCCTGGATTCTTGCCCTCGTAGCTCGTGGCTCTTCCGGCGTGATTAACGGCCGCCGAGCGAGCTTGATAGCCCCGCTCGCGCGCGCGCACGCGGCGCGAAAACCGTCTCGAGCATCCCGCGCTCGCGTTCGTTTCCACCTTACCGGCGTGCAACATTTATACCGGTATTACGTGATATCGATATAAGCGCGTGCCGGAAAGAGCGCGCGGCCCGCGAGATGAGTTTCTCTGTTTCTCTTTTTCGCGTTTTTTTTATTCCTCCTCTTTTTTTTTTTGCTCTTCATTTCCACGGTCGGGAGAGACTATTCTCGTTCGCGCCAGGAGGCTATACACCCGGAGACGTAGTGCTACCAGAGTTTCACTCTTGAGTAGTCACGTACGTCGAACGAGGCCCGCACGGGCAGACACACCGCGCCGGCGATAAATCACTCGCGCCTACCGCGCGCTCCGCGACATCAAATTCTTCAATGCGAACCCGCGGTCTGTCTTTGAGATTTATCATCCGAGATTAGTTCCTCTCTCTCGCTCTCTCGTGTCTCTCGATTCCGCAAAAGTTAAACGCGGAAACTGCACACCGGCCGTGGACCCAATTTTTCAGTTTCTTCTGCCAATAATAATGAAGAGGTTTTTATATTTACAATTTATTCGAATTGAGATCGAAAATATGATTTTTATTTGGATTTATTTATGTATTTACTTTGGGGTTGAAAAATCGTGGAGTGGATCGTGAAAACCGTGAAAAATTGTGAAGTAGATTTTTATTTTTACAATTTATTCGAATCAAGATCGAAAATATGAATTTTTATTAGTTTTATTTACTTTGGGTTTGAAAAATCGTGAATTTGAGATGCGAAGACAAATGTCGGGAGGTTTTAGTGGAAGACCAGGAATTAATTTCACCAAGAGATTTAATCGGGTTTTGCACATCTGCGAAGTTAACCGTAGATATCTATCAATTTATTAACGAGATTTGGATAATAATAGCAGAGTGCTCGTAAATTAGGAAGCGCAAGCAATATTGCAGAGAAACCGGTGGTTCATGTGGACCGGGAAGGCCGAGGGAATCCCGCGAAGCGACTGAACAAACGGAAAACTAAAACAGTAGGGCTGAGTACGCGATGCTGTATTCTTGCTGGTGTAGGGACGATGCCTGCATGCTGCATGGATCACTGAATAACGCGACCTGCATGCTCCTTGACGTGCTATTACTCTGAACACACAGAAAGAGGGAGAGAGAGCGAGAGGGAGCGCTGCCATGATTCTCTCTCTCTCTCCATCTCACTACATAGCAATATTAATGGGAAATGTTGTTTCTAACGTTAACGAGGAGAGGAACGGCGAGATAGGGCGCCCTGCACTGCATCACTCCTCCCCGCCTTCATCCCATACGTAAATACGACTCTCAGTTCGCTAATTATTAATTAAATTGTACCTGAGGCATTTCAGCAAATCGTTATTCGTATCTACAAAACAATAACTACAACAAAAATGTTCAATGAAATTTAAATGTGGCTTCATTTAAAGTGGGAAAAATAGATGTGCTCCATTTGAGTACAAAAGTACTTTAAATATGTATGATCAATTACCTGTTAACATACAAGTAATTTCTAAAAAAAAATGTTTGACACTTTTCAGGGTCAAAAGAGTCGGCAAATAAGTTTGCGATTCATGCAAAACTTTTTCTCAGTTGTCATCACGTTGGAAACTTCTGGCTCCAAAGCTTTGGTCAGGGTAGACAGCGAAACTTGAAAAAGACGAAAGTGATTACGGCCGAATAAACGAGTGTGGATCCCGATGCAGCGTGGATATTTCTCTTAACTCGATTAATTATTAGTAACGAGCTTGTTGCCGCGGAAACTGGGCAGAACAATCGTTGCTAAACAAGAGACGCCGCGGTTAGTTACTGAAGTTGCCGAGAATACTGCGCCTTTGAGAGACCACTTAGTTGCTATCCGAGAATGAGGGTAAGGCAGTGGGAGCCGAGTTACCTTGTGTCCCCGAGTTTGACTCCGGCACCGGGTTCCGTCCGAAATTAACGTCGAATTTCTAAACTATTATAGCTACGTGAAGAGAACATTGAATTTGCCTGTCCTCATCCGGTAACCACGCGCGGAGACTGGCGAAACTTTTCTTATTAATGCCCGACGAATAATCAAATATCACTAAAGACTTAATCGACAAATAATCGTATTCATATTATTCGCATCGATAACATCGGATATGAATGTTAAAGTTTTCACGTATTCACGTAATATTGTAAATACTGGATAAACATTAATCTTAATGTTGGCCAAATATAAAAGTTTTCAGTCGTAAAAGCACAACGTAATGTGTGTACATACTTACTATGCTGGATCTTTAACTTGGATGTGCTGTGCGCCTTTATTGCTGTTAAATTGAAACTTTCAATTAGGAAAGTTCGCTGCCAACCGTTTATAGTCCTGTGACGTTAACGGGACGGCCACCTGACGCCTCGAGTGTTGGAGTTGGACGTTTAATGCAGCTTTTTAGACGCACAATTTCATGCACTAAGAAGAAAATAAAATGAAGCGATTCGCAGTAAAATTAATTAAATGGAATTTGGGTAAAAAAAGTACTCGTACACGCAGCATAATTCTTTGATTCTTTCGTCTTTTATTTCTATCGATCCACAGTCAATAAATTAACATTTATCGTCGAAACAATACAAAAAAATAAGAAATTATGATTATTGTGACCATTAGCCCCGCAATGAATCAATAAATACAAAAATGATTTTTATCAAATGTTTCAGCGTTTCAGCGTTTTGGGCGCAGAAGGAGAGTCGCTAAAAATGTGTATGTATGTGTGTGTGTGTTTTTTTTATTTTTCTTTTATTTACAATAATCTCGTGAATCGCGCGATGATAATGGACTAGACCGCTGTAATTGTTCTCCGAATTTGAACGTTCGCAGCACGTACGTCGTGAGCTTCGTAACGTCGTCGTTTCTCCCGTCTCCTCTCGATTTCTATCGAGAATTCGTCAAGAGACTCGTTGTACCTCGCACAGCCTCTTGGGCCGTTCGATGAATCGTTGAGTTCCGCATTAAAAAACATTCTCGACTAAAACATGTTTCGTTTTTTTTTTCATCTTTGTCGAACGCGATAAAACGACCTAACGACGGTTATGGCTCTCGCTCGGGTCTACGTAGCATAAACTTAATTTTACATCGAATGCGCAATCGTACCGTTCCGAGCTAATAAAATCACTATCGTGTCTATTCATTTTTTTAATGTATTCCCCCATAAACTCGTAACTAATTAACATGTTACCTTGATCGCTAAACACTTAATCTTAATGTCGATGGAACGGATAATCTATGTCGTAGCAATGGCGAATGTTCACTGTTAAAAATGTTTCGAAATTTCACGCATCGATACTGAAAATCTTGATTCACAAACCTGTGTATCAAGTATTGTGTAAAATGAAAGAACTTTTGTGTAAAATTTCCAATTTTTTCCCCTGATTTCCAAATGATCGAAAGTTGTATTTTAATTCAGTTCAGTTCATGAATAAAAACTTCCAGATCGGTACTGTAATTTTCTGATACATTTTCTTAGCAGTGTTATTTCTCTTATTTCCTTCGCCGTCTCGCCGTCCATTTTTATCGACGCCAAATCGCGATTCGTTCTTTTTTCTTTTCTTGAATCTGGGCTCGTATAATATTCGCCCGGGAGACGGAATATCGTCAAAAGCATGTTTCGCGCTACTCTCTTTCTCTCTACGTACGTAGATAATGATGGAAAACCGTGAACATGCAACGTTAATTAATGGAAATATATTTTAATTTATTTAATTTTATTTATTAATTTTTTTTTTCTTGAGAATGAGGTGAGGACACGACTTTCATTGATTCCGTGTCGTCCTCGCGTATGTACACGAGCGAAAGTGCGCCGCGACGGATATTCGATGATGAATATTGTTCGCTTTTTTGTTCGTGCGTCGAGGTCGCTTTCGCTATCGATATCTACTTTTTTATTGCTCTACCTATACAGAGATGTACACAAGATCCAACATTCTTGTACTTATTCATATACTCATGTAGTTGGCTACCTACGCGGGTAGTTTCCTTCGTATTTATCATTTTTACCGCCCTTTTTTACTCCCGCACTTTTCGTTTTTCATTTTATTCATATGTATCTACGTAGCGTAGTGTGGTAGTCTTGAGTTTTGGCAAAGTTAGGTCCGATAGAAAACATTTTTAGACCTCTAGGGCCATTTACGTATTTACAGTCGCTCCCACGTCCGTTAATTGTAACTTTCAACGTTTTGTTTGTCGTCTTTACGTGATTATTAATTTACACATTTACATTAGGCCATCGAGCGACGAACGCGAGCGAGATTTCGCTTGAACACACGTAGCAACGATGCCAGAGATTGTCGAACGTCCGCGGTGGGACAGAGCTATCATTCGCCAGCCGCCAGGCATTACTTATTCACTTATAATACACAATCACATCATATTCTATGAATAATATACCTACTCATCAGGGACGTTCGGCAAATGAAATCTTCGAAATGTGTACGGAAATGGATGAAAATTGTGCAAATGTTGATATACATCGAATCCGTGAGATCGATAAATGAATGCGTTTTTTGGTTCCGTTCTTTAATTGCGATGAAGCTTCGAGAAAGATTTATTTATTTATTTAGCACGCACGAAATGTTTCACCCGCCGAATTTCCTTGATACTTCTCGCACGAACTTTCTCGCCACATCTCCCGAGTCGCCAGCCTGGTTCGATAAACGGCTCGACTCACTGCCTCGAAATGTCAGTGATTGGCACGTTAAATGACTTTAAAAAATCGTTGATCACCGCGGCAATGTACTTTTTACGAGTTTTTTTCCGGTATTCAAACCGATATTGCACGGGCAATAAAAAATCGTTTTTAACAGTTATTTAACGCGTCCATCTCTCTGCGAACAACGTTATCATGCATTTTCCACCCGGGTCTGTTCGTTACCCTGAGTTGCGATAGATATGTCAATTATGGGAAAATTTAATGACGCATTCCTCGTGAAGGTGTAATAAAAAATTCGAGTTTGAGATCTCGTTTGGCTTTGGCAGTTTTTTCAATGATATATTCGAGGACAGATAATTGCGGTGTTGCATTTTGTGAAACTCGTTAGGCGGGCGGATCACCGCGTTTGCCTACCGAGCAATCGAGTTTTCGCCTTTAATTTTCGTTTGCAAATTTGTCCAACTGCAGATTACTCTTGCGAACTCAATTTTCAGCGCAAAAAGTCCTCATAGCAAAATACCGCGGTTTAATATAATAATTATAGTTTAACACAAAAAAATGTATCTTAAACAATAATTATTATGATTCAACATATTTTTCAACAACAATAGTTCGCAAACTATCAAAATCGGCAACGTATAAAATTTTCAAAGATCGTTACACCGGGTACTACCGGGACAGCTATGAGAAACAATTGACTCAAAATTCATTTTTTCTTTAAAGATGCAATTAAAATAATTAATCTCATTCGAATGCTAAATAATATTTCGGTCAAAAACGTATAAAAAATTCCAGACGCCGTTTCGTGGGTAATCCACTCGCCCGAATTGAACCCTGTTCCCTATACTAAAACTCGTAGATCATCGCTCACCTTTCGAGCTCGTTCCTTTCACTATACTTGCCCAACGTAGCTCGTCTGCCGTATCACATGTCTCTTACCTATTCTACGTTGTATTCTCGCGAGTTTCGAGAGCGTCGCCGCTCTCTCGTGCCCGCCGGGACTAGTAGCGAGTCGCGCTCGTCGGCTATTAGGTAAACTTGGCTTTTCTTCTCCGGTTGCACTATAAGGTACTAAATATAATAATAATAATAATAATCATAATAATGAAAGGTGAGTCAAAGGCCAACACGGCCGTTCGGCTGACAGTTCATAAAGCTTTTAACTTCGTATCATAATAAAAATAAAATAATAATAATAAAAATAGTAAAAACATTTCACAATGAAGATCCGCAGTTTATCGGCATGCGGATAAATCCCGTCTCTACCAAAAATTACTGATAGGCGCTGGTCTCGCTGTTTTTGCTTGCCGAAGCCTGCGAGGTGGGCGAACCTCGTGGGAAATTGCCGAAGTTTTTCGTCGGCGAGTCGGCGGGCGCACCGGTGACGTTCGCCGAGGTCGCTGTTGCCGGGGCTACGTGAGTCGGGCCGGAGAGGCCTTTGTCCCGCGGTGGAGGTGCCGAGCTGAGACTCGACGAGCTCACCCCGGAGTCGCTGGATTTTTCGCTGAGGCATCCGCGCTGCCCGAGACCCGCTGGAGTTGAGACGCCGGTGCTCTCGCAGCCGATCCCGAGATCGGCGCATCCACCGAGGCCGTACTTGGAGCCGATCGGCGGAAGTTTGTGGGCCCCGGCCTCTTCCCCGATGACCACCGTCTCGCCGAAGTTTCCGCGCTTCGCGATGAATCTGACGTTGCCCGGCGCTCCGCCTCGCAGCTGTGCCGATTTGTCGAAGTTCTGACCGGCGCCGGTTATCGGTATGTTTCGATGAAAGTCGTCCTTGAGCTCGCCAAGTGTCGCGCCCTCGATGCTCGGCGGGCACTTGGCCGGCATGGTCGCGTCGAGATTGTTCTCGCGCAATAATTTCGCGCTGTGCTCCGGGCTCAGGGTTCGTCTCGTTGGATTTTTGTGGGCGTCGTAGCAGCCCGAGTCCCTTGGAAATTGTCGTCTGCTGAAGGGCGAACAGTGACCGGACGTCTGGCCGGATGTGAGAGCCAATCGGCTGATCTCGTCGCCCTCCGAACTCGAGGCCAAGTCGCCCTCGCTTCCGGCTGTTTGGCAATGCGAAAACGAACTTTGTTACGTCGTATATTTTATTCATTCGCGATAAATTATTAATTGCGAAGCTTTTTGTCAAGGATGCGGTACTTGAAGTGGGTTACACGGGACAACGGTTACGAGCTGGTACTCACACTGCAATTCATGAAGAAGCTGCACGGCCGTGAGGATTTTGGCTCGATGCTCCGGCTGATGAATACGAAGAAAGTCGAGGTCCGCTGGCTCGAGCTCCCTGAAGAGCTCCAGATCCTCGTAGCCGTTCAGCACGAATACCGGAATGTGCTCCTACGCAATTAAACATTCGCCACAATTTTAACAAGCAAGTTCATGAAGTATGTTCAGCAAAAAATGAGAATTAAAAAGCTGTTCAGAACAAGTGTTTTACACCAACTTCTTTAATAAATTCTTTAATCAATTCTTTAATAAAATTCTTTAATAAAATTCTTTAATAAAATTCTTTAATAAAATTCTTTAATAAAATTCTTTAATAAAAAAAATGAAATTACAAAAAAAAAGATTGGAGTGAGACGACACACAGATTCGACAAACAGTTATCAATCAAGTTGTAAAGTTAGTTACATTTCTTGAATCGTAATCTAAATCACTGACTGGCGATGCCATCTGACGTATTTAATTGAAACAAATGCGATAAACAGAAAATAAGCACTGAACGTAGAGGTCGTTTCAAACCCGTACATTATCAAGTTCTTCAGCTTTTTGATTAATAAAAAAAACTATTAAGACATAATATGATACAATGAAATTACAAAAAATGGATTAGGTTTGCACAACCAACAGAGTCGGAATGGACTTAACGAAAGATGAATAAAAATGCATATGACTCAGGGGTAAAGAGTCCAACGGTGTATAACAGTGAGGATCGAGTAGAGAGGTAAAGAAGAGGGTGACGCGGAGTTGGGAGGAGAGGAAGTGGAAAAAAAGAGCGCAGAAGTGGCAAATCCTAATTTACATCTCGAGTGATGGAGATGGAAATGGCTCACGGGCAAGGTTTCAGGATCGAGGATGATGGCGAAACTCGGAGTTTGAGGTCCGTCCGCGAGATATCGTTTCTCGGTTCTCTCACCTGGAGATTCATTCTCTGCAAGAGCTCTTGAACCGATCCCGGCTTCTGTCTGTATCTCTGTCCCCACTTTGTTCGCTCGGGTTCGCCCCGTCTCGGCACTCGCTCGTTCAGTATCTCGACGTTTATGAACTTGAAGTGGCCTATTCTATTGTGCACCACGCCTTTCCACAGTCCGCTCCTATTCATCTGCACTACGTCGATTACGTCGCCCTTCTGCAAACCAAGAAACGAAGACATTGATTTATTTCCTTCGTATATTTGTTTCCTTCTCGCGCCGCTTGCTACTTCGGGTTAACCACTTTTTATTCGCTTGATGAGACCGCGGTTATCGGTCGAGCATCTTTCATCGTACGCTTAGCGAGTAAAAAAAAGATTCCGTGGTTTTTTAGTTCGTAAATGGATTTTTTTAGTCTTAAAAATATTTTGCTTTGTTAACATAACTTTGCTGTTTATCGGAAAATGTTTAAACTCTTGAATACTTGCTACGAAGATTGACTGGCAATCAGCTTCGTTCAAAATTGTTTGAGAAAATATGTTTTCCGAGAAAATTGACGTAAAATTTAGTGTGAAGGAAGGAAATATCTTAGTAATTATGTTTTAAATAATAAAACATCATCAAAAAACATTAAAAAACATCAAAACACATCAAACCTGATAACGAAAGCTCCATACGAATGTTGTAAAGTATCAACTAACAATCACCGGTTGAACGTTTACAAAACAAATCAATGAAGGTTCGCAACTCCGTCGTTAATGATGATTTATTCAACAATAAAAGCCCCCACAAAGAATATCCTCGGTAAAGGGGTATAAAAAACCTCATAAGCCGGAAAGTGAATTCGCGACTACGCAGCCCGCAAAATTGGACTCAGCCCATCGTTTATTTATCCGCTCCTTTTTTTTTTATTATTATTCCCATCGGGATAAAAGTGCACGAGTATATACCAGGAAGTGTACCGACCTTGAATTTGAGGGCGTCCTTGTCGTACGGGCTGGGCGTGCAGTCGTCGAGTGCTTTGGCTCTGCAGAGCACCGGCCCAATGGCAGTGGGGCTGACGGGGTCTCTTTCCTCGCAGGATATCGAGCTGTGATTGCTGCCGGCTCGTACGAGAGCCTGAGTGCTCGAGCCGCTTCCGCTCGGGAGGCTCTCGACGCTGCTGGCGCTGCACGGGAATGCCTCGGACGATGCCCGGTCTTCTCTGAGCCTCGTTATTTTTCTCTGCACGTCGTGCCTAAGGTTTCGCGCTCGACCAGCGATTCCTACCCTCCCGTCTCCGCTCTCCAATAGCGCGCTAGCTTCAGACTGAAATATTTCTCTCATTAAAATCCCGCCGCATTCTTTCTCATCCTCGCGCGTGTGTATACCAACCAATTAATAATTAATGCAATTATAATTAACAAATTGTCGAATCGGAGTCTGTGATCCGGGCGCCGTTTTATTTCTCTTTGTATTTTCTCTCTTTCACTCTCTCGTTCGTTTCACGAACGAATGTACGTTGCATGCACTGATTCTCGCGAAGGTCGACTTGTCGGTGGATATACATTTATATTTATGTATATTATATTTATATATGTTTTTGCAAATATAATTGCACGGTAATCCCGCGTGTGTCGTATTATGTACTGCATTTTTCACTGTGAATATATGATATGTTTGTGGCTTTACGAAGGAGCTGCGTGGATCTGATCAGCGTTACAAAAGAGGACGACTAAAATATTCGGCTGTTACCGAGACTCGCATGCTTCGACGCCTCGTGGAGGAAATGCGTGCTAGGACGGAAAGTACAGATAAAAATGAGAGAGATCGTCGACTAAACGATCGAAAGAGCGATTTTTTTTTCTCTAAAGGTGCAAACGAAGATAAGCTGTATGTATGTAGGAGGATGAGAGCTGCTGACATACTGTGTGAATCGCTGGCGTGTGTTGGTTCTCTAACTCTTCTTGATCCTCGTAGTCGCTGCTCTGGCTCGGCGACAGCCCTTCCTCGCCGCTGCTCCGGCTCTAAAATCGATCATAACTGTTCTAGTGATGTCGATTGCCGTACACGAATAGCTGACTAAAGAGTCTGGTCTTGATGATTGGGTTATATAGAGTCGGAAGCGGAACTAAGTATCCAACGAACTGAATCTTTTGGGGAAACAGTGGTTGTAATATGCAGGCCAATAACTAGGGGGTTTAAAATTCGAACTGATAAACGTAAAGCTGAGCTATATGTATGGCTGTTCGGTCGAGCTGGGCTTGACATTTTATTTCTACCATCGATTTCTGGATTCAAGAAATGGTCGAACATTTAATTAATTTTGTTCGTCTCGTAAGAAGTCAACAATAAATTTTCAGTTATTCGCCTTCCTTAATTTCCCGTTATTAATTCTGACCAAGCGCACATTTAGAGCAAATTCAGTGTAAATTCTTCTATCGATTTTTTCGAGTATGATTTTCATTTCGAAAACTTTAGCAAACACTACGCAATCAATTGGATACTCGTTTAATTTCAAAATTGGTCGTAGACCTTAACATCCCATTGCCTTAAAACGCAAATCTGCATTCTGCTTCGGACGATACGACAATAAAACAGTTTCCTACCGAACGAATCTGGGATACCGAGTATCGAGAAATGCATAAACAGAATTAATGTAAAAAAAACAAAGGGGTCGGCCGAGAATGTGGATAAAGGGAATCGCATAACGTGCAGTACATTAGATACGAAAATTACCTGGGATCTGCTAGTATTAGGCATAACGTATAGGCGAGAGAATGTGGCTTATGAAGAGAATATAACCAGAAGATAGTATAATCGTTAAAGGGCTTAGTGGGGTGATATTGCAGATTAAACATACAGTAGCGATCGAGGTACAGGGGGCAGTATCAGCTGGTGGGTTAGCAGGATTATCTTGTGAAACTGGAATGTGTACTATGTGATGCGTGCACGTGTGTGAATATACGTATACGGTGCGTGTACATATATGACTGGAGAATTGGCGTATCGGAAGAGAATCGTGTGCACCGTCCGAAGGGTTGGAACTGGGGCCGAGGCTCGAAGATTATCCCCCGAAATTCAATGTGCAGCTGCCGGTGCCAGGGAGGAATAATAGATAATGTAGGTGGGTAGTTATGTTTGCTGCAACCGAAGCCACCGAAGACAGTAAGATTCCTCTCAATTTGGATCTGAGACTTTAGTCCGGGAAATCCTGTATATGGACGTTTTCCAAATAGGACGCACTATTCGTGATCACGCGACCAACCAATCATTTTTCACGAGAAAATAAAGTACATCTGCACTGAGAAAAAATAATTTAAGCGAAATATTTTTTTTCTATTTATATTTTAACATGAGTTTTCGGTATGAAGGCGACTTCTGTAGCAAATAGAAATTAATTTTTGAAACAAATAATAATTGGTTTGAACCAATAAGTTTAACTTCAATTTACGAGATTTTATTTGCATAGTAAAAAAATATTTTACATTGACCTATTGGAAAAAATATTTCATCGAAACTAGTATTTTTCTTCGTAGTCGGAAAGTATGAGAATATAGTAAACTAGCTGGTTGCAGTGGCTCGCGCGCTTCGCGTTATCGCTACATGCTCGAATCAAAACTAGAAGGTTAAGTAACGTGAAATTAACGTTCAAACTTTACGAAATCCACTTTTTTTTGTGAAAATCGCAACTCAACCTCCAGCTTTAAAATTCTGTGAAAAATTCAGAAATCAAGATATCGTGTTCCGCCTTGCGGCATTTTCTTCGTTATGGAGTTTTATCTCGAACGAATGAAAAAAATCCAGGTTCGATCGAGCCGAAAAAATGTAATCTCGATTTTAGTGATGTGACAACTGGGTAAGCGTGCGAAGCGCCTGTATGGGTAGGTTGACATAAATCAAAATTTCTAATTCTGAGACAGACTTGATTTAAGGGGTGGCAAGGCTTTATTTTTCAGGACAGACATTAATTAAGAGGGTTGAGACAGACAAACAGACAGACAAACAACTTTCCAAAATATATATAAGATGTACGTTATTTCCATAGAATTTGGTTGGGTTCACCAAGTGTTTGATTCGCGCAAATGCAACGAATCGCTTGGTTTTGTCTCGAGCTTTTTTCACCGTGCAACAAGTGTTGAGTGTCAGACCAAAAAAAGCCACAAATGAGACTAAAACAGCACACCGTATTTTTCGATATTGCACAACAAATTTGTGCAGAACTAATCGAGGGTTCACAGTCCTAACTGTCCGGTAGGCGTATGCGCAGCCTCCGGGTGCCAAGGACGAATGGCAGATAATGGACGTGGGCAGCGGTATTTGCTGCAACCGGAGCGCTGTAAGACCGCTCTCATCCGGTCCCTGCGAGACTTTTGAGCCCGGAAAATCCATATTCATGGACGTTGTCCAAATAAGGCGGCGATATTCGCATGATGACACGGGGTGAAACGCGACGTTGGTATATGGCTCGGCAAACCGTGCTGTATGCACATAATCCGTAGCAATCTCTCTCACTTCCTGCTGGCGAAGATGTTGATATTTGTTCTGGGTTTCTGGCGTATAAGTGGGTTAGTATGGATCTGCGGTTTCCAAGAGAGAGAGGGAGAGAGAGCGAGGGAAGCTAGTTACGCCGAGAGATAAGGGATTGAAGTTTCGGGGGACGAGAGCCCGAACGAGAGAGCGAGTGCGAGGGAGAGATAGGTAGGACAATGTGTGTCTACATATCTGAGTAAATAGGAACGTATTCGGGGCCGGGGAGTCGGTCGTCGCGGAACGGATTGCAATTGCGAGGCCGTGACGGCATCGCCGTTACTACTAGCGATTCTCGAGGTTGTTCCGAGGACGGTGACGGTGGTGGTGGTGGTGGTGGAGGTGGTGGAAGTGCTGGTGATGCAGGCTGTGATGATTGTGGTAGGGTCGCGTTGATTGGGTCGGGGGGTGTGATGATGTCGTACAGGGAATGGTGATGGTGTTGGTTACGTTGTTGCGGATCGTGCGAATACGGGTCGTTCTCTCACGACGACGATGATGACGACGACGACGACGACGACGACGGCGACGACGACAATGACAACGTGTTTCTAGCGACAGACGATGCTCGATCCTAATTGTCTCATCATCCACCGACACAGTCGACTGTCTCGAGGCTCAAGCTCGGAGCTTTCACACGCGGGGAGGGGGATGAGACACGAGCGCTTACGCATGCGGTGCAGTGTCGTGCTTTTGTTTGGTGAGAAGCTATTTTTTTAATATGAGTATAAGAAGGACTTCCGGGTCCATTTGATAACACCGGTGATTTTGGCGTGCTTTTTCAGTGAGAAGCCATTACTGAATTTACTTTTTTGATTGTGTGTTTGATGGACGTCCGGATCCACCTGATGGTCTCAGTGTTTTTGGCGTGCTTTTTTTGGTGAGAAGCTGTTATTTTTTAAGGTGAGTTTGTCGGACTTCCGGGTCCACCTGATAGTACCGATGATTTTGGAGTGTAGGCAATTTTTTTCGAAAGCTTTGATTTGTGATTTCAGGGATGTTTTGCTTTTTCTTTAGCATTCATTCTGATTTGTAGAGAGTTTTTCTCTGTACAAATGTACAAACACAGTGGTGACAATTGAGAAAAAAAAACTCACGAATTTTCGTCGTGTTTGATACATAATAAAAATAGATACTAAGGGATTGGAAGGCAAAGGCAAAGAGTTATTATGTTTTAAATCCTTAGTGGATATGAATCCCAACCAAATGACAAAAGCACTGCCTTTCCGGGTAAAACGCGAGAATTTGCATGGACGTGTTTGCCGGCGCCGCGAGAGCCTATGGTGCCGCGATCGTGGCATTTATGGAGTCGTTTATTCCCCGATGCAGAAAATTGGCAAGTTTCCACGTCGATGAATAGGTTTTATTCGTCTGGAATGGTTCGATCTCGCGGTGCATCGGGCGGCAAAGTGTCCGTGGGAATCGCGGGCGGCTCTCAATGCCACGTAACTTGAGCGCGCGATCGCAACACGATCGTAATATTATACATAACAGGCCAATCGTACGACGTACAGGGGGGAAACTCGAGAAAAAAAGAAAAAATACAGGTGATACACGTTGTGGGTGTGGGTAGCGATGGGTGATTCATAATGGTTAGGCGGGGATCGAGTAAGATCGCACACCGAGAAAAATCCGGTACTGGTAATTTTTGTAGTTGAAAACAGTTCAACATAGTCGCGTGAGACGGAAATGAAGAGCCGTGACTCATGGCTGCCAGAACAACCACGATTTCTCGAAGTGTAAGTGGGGTGAAGTCACCGACGAATGAACTGTTAAATGAAACGAATTGTTCATCATGGATTTCCATAATAAATTACGACTTGAGAGAAAATAAAAGTATCGTATTTTCATTGCAGTAAAAATCTAAACGCATCAGTAAACAAACAGGTCAGCGCTTTTGAAGATATTTAGTCACAGATGACAAAGCAATTGGTTAAGAATTATTAAAAAATAAGGTAAACCGACGTTTTTCCCCAATAAATAAATATAAAATCAAAAGTCAAACTGAGTCTGTATCGTTTACTAGTGACTGTTCATTTCTCGGCGAATTAACCCCACGATAATGTCAGAAAGAACACACACACATTATCGACGATCTTCGCTGTCTATATCGTACAGACCTGGACGTCGCTGCTGGCGTAATCGCCGCTCTCGCGCGAAGCCCTCGAGTGCGTAAGGGGTATGATGGTCGGAGGGTTGTTGTGACCCTGGGGCACGATGAGACCTCTCATCGTCGACATGCCGGCTTTGCGGGATCGATCGCGCGGCAGACTTATGTCGCCGGCGGTTCGCAGAGATATGACACCCTCGCCGCGGTTCTCCTGTCGCAGGTTCAGCGTGAAGCACACGCGACCGTTTTGTATGGTGGCCGTTGGTACCGGTGCCCCGCTCGCACCCATGAGAAAGTCCTCCGGATCGGATTCGTAAGGTGGCTCGTCGTACCAATGCTGAGGTCCCGGTCCCGCTGTGAGCATCGCGCCGCCCGCGACGCCTCCGCAACGCGCGTCCTCGTCGTACATGTAAGTGTCGTCTGAAAGTGCACAAAACCAGAGGGAACAAATTGAGCGACCGAGTTCTTACTCCGTTGTACCGCGTGACCCCCCGTCGGGGGCGAGCTCCCGGGGTCGGGTGAACGTTGTCGGTCGAAAGACAGACGCCGCAACGGCTATATGTGCGTAACTGGCGAACGTGCTAATGAGATTAACTCCCGAGACATCAAGGCACCGACGGGGCTTCCCATATAGACCGACTATTCCTCGGCTGGATTTCGCCAAGCCCCTTGATAGATCGAAATTCATGAATAGCTTGACTTATTTTGCAGAGTTTATCAGTCGGCGAGCTGTGCTCGTCATTGACTGTGCAGCTAATAAGGCTGATCCTCCCATAACAAGTTCATGAGTCACAAAATCCATTGATGTCGACTGATTCGTGCTCTGATTGGTCTTCGGTCTTGTCAGATACACTGGAATCGGGACCAAGTTTATGCATTGAAATTTGTTGTTTATGTTAAATGTCACGACTGGTATATAACGCGAAAAAGTATGAAGGAGTAGATTCTGCCATTTTTTGAAAGATGGTCGGATCTATAAGTGCTGACATAAAAATTCAAACATATTTTTTCTCAAAACCGTTTTAAGAAGGATTGAAACCAGTGTTTTTGGAGAGAATATACGACTCGAGAACGATGGAATACGTCTAAAGATGATATTCTATAAAACGAACATTTTTGTCGAGTTAATTTTGGTAATTTACGGTCCGCACGTTTCAACCCCTACATATGCCTTATATATCCCAAATGTACTTTATTTCCATCGGGTTTGGTTGGGCTTTGAAATACATGGGTGTCGTCGCGCATTCATCCAAGCGCTTGGTTGTCTCGGGATCTTCGCAGCGTTGAATAGAAAAGAAAAATAAGAAAGAGATTCTCACAATGAGGAAAAATGTAGATCATCGCATACCTCGCTGCACGGAATCCATATTAAATGAAAAATGACTAAATATTTCGCTCTTCCGTCACTATGGAAAACATGTTTTCAAGTTTTTTAAATAGCCACGCCTCTTTCTTTAGCAAACTAAACACTTTAGCAATCGATCCTGCTTTACTATTTGCATTACGAAACACTGGAACGTCTATCGAGTTTATGAAATTCTCTCGTCGAAGGAACGATATAAAAAACGTGTTAATAAATTCCGGCGTAAAAATTTCTCTCAACTACCGGTGTCTGTACGCCGGAGCACTCACTTAGCTGACGTTATCTACTTATAACGCCATAGCCGTACTGACCTCCTGGGAGCTGACCTCGGCCATCCCGTCCCAGCTGCATTAAGCCCTGCCGGATGTCCCTCAGTATCTGAAACAATACAAGAATCTCAGATTAAACATCATTCTCTCCTCGCTTTTTCTAATTCACCACTTCCGGTATTAATCCCAGAATCACAAGAGGATCTAACAACCAAAAATAAAATCAAGATTTGCCCGGAAGTCGAGTATTTCCCGAGTGTATGTTAAAAACAAGTTTCTCTCCTCTCTCTTGGCAGCTTCCTGATCGACGTAGCACACCCAGGGGGGGAGGGGAGCCCGGTTCATGGGGGAAGGAGTAGCGGGATGGGGAGGGGGGGGGGGGGGGAGAGGAAGGCCCGAGGCTGAGAATAAAGTATTTTGGAGCAAGGCAGAAGTAATTATCGAAGTCGACTCGATGGCCCGGGGTGTTCCACGCGTTCGAGTCGTGGAGGGATAGGAGGGGGAGGGGGAGGGGGGGGGGTGAAACGGCGAAAGAGCGAAGAGAAATGGCGGTGAAGTATCGCCGAGAGGGTTCGGTGAACTTGAGGGGACGCGCCAGGAACGAAGGGGGAGGAAACGAACGGCGTTGCCGGCCGTGCGAAGAACAGAGCCGAAGCTTCCCGCATGGCAGAAGAAGCGGACGAGGAGCACGAAAAAAATAAAGGCAAAAGAAGAGGAGGAAGAAGAAGAAGAAAGGGTGGAGTTGGCCAAGGAGAAAAGAAGAGGTTCTCGAGGGAACCGTAAACCTGCGGTGGAGGTGACACTAAAACTTTTACGGGAATAGGGGGGTAGCGCGCAAGCTTTATTTCCATATTGCTTGCAGCCTTAAAGTTAACTTCTCCTTTTTCCTTCGTTTTTTTTTTTAATCTCTTTACCCGTCTTTGCGGCCAGTAGTTTCGGCTAATTTCATCGCGCGGATATGTACCGCGTTCTCGCGACCCCGGCGCTGCACCATCCGCCCTTTGGAGGCCGCCGAAAAGGTCGACTCGGCACTTTTTTCTTGCCTCTCGCGCGCTGAGCAAACCCGCCGGCCTTTGTCTTTTTCTCAATCACAATTATGGCGCTGGGTGCGCGAGGACTATGTTTGAAATCGGAGGCGGACATTATTTTTGCCGACTGCTCGTCCAGCCCTGCGTGGATGAAACCAAATATTTATTTGGCTGGAAATTGTGGTGGGATTTGAAAATTTTTACGATAATGGCTTCGATGAATTATTCGTGATGTTATCGAAAATGTTGAAACTAGATTTGCGTCTTCATTGATTATGAAAAGCCTCGTCCCTCGATTATATTTCCGCGAGGTTTTTCTCCGTCGCTTTCGCCATATTAATCCGTCGAATGAAAAGCATTATTTTCGCTTTGCGATCGCGACTAATCAAACGACGGGTTCCAAAACTAATTAAAGATTCGGCGACCCTCGTTTCGAAATCCGCACTAATTGCCGGGAAATATCAAACTCAAACTAAAATTCGTCCCACTGAAAATCGTATTTTCGCCCAACTTTTCGCGCAAATTATGCCCAGCGCGCGATGGTCGTTGGGAGGAAGAACACACGAGACAAAACGACGCGCTCGCTCGGCGTGATTAAAAATCCTTTCTCGGCTTTTCTTGCCGGCGTGCGAGCTCGGCAGTTAATTCGTCGAAACGAGGAAAGTTTTCGTCAACAAGGCGCTCGTGCGCGCGGGTTCGAAAGCGTCGCTGCTAATTTATTAAATCGGCGCAGGGCGAACTCGCAAATCGTCGCGGAACGAGAAGACGAGGAAGCCGGAGGAGAGCGAGAAAAGGAAACTCGTGATTCTCTCTATGGTGAAATCCGTTCGGAAATTCTCCGTACGGTCGCGATCGCGCGCCGAGTTCGCCGCGCGCGTTTCGAACCGAGCAAACTTTGCAATCTCTCCTGGGCGTCGGAGTCTTCGTCGGATAATCCCGGATCATCTGACTCCCTCTCTTTCTCACATGTCCTTTCTCTCCAGTCGCCGATGCGCCCGCTCGCCTCGGTGTCTGCCTTATACGAGGAGCGATGCAACCTGGAGCTACCTGACAGATCTCGCTGTGAGAAACTTCTTCGTCCCCCGATTGCGGGACGCCCGGCCCGAGCCTCGACACCCACGCGCCGAGCGCGCGCGCCAATGTCTCGCGAAATGGAAACACATAGGGGAGACCAACGAGGAGCCCAACGGGGGACGAGGAGGAAACCAACGGGATGGATCAAATAAATGACACGCGGAAAATTGAAAGGAAAAAGTTTGCCGCTGTCGAAGTGAAAAAGTTATCGAGTCCCCCTGGTAGTTATTGTGCTGGGGCGAATGAATGAGGGGGACAAATTTTTGTCGTTTACGTATCATCTCTATTATGTCTGAGGTTTTTTTTTTTAATTCCGTATATGGAAAATAATATTGCGGAGCAACCGTTTGCAAAAATAATCTGGCTTTGAAAGGCCAAAAGCTGAAATAATGGAATAGCTGTGGTGTTCGCGCTTGTGTAAAAGTAACGATGAGATCGAATAAATGAGGGGTAATATTTTTCGTCATTTACGCATTATCTCGATTATATCTGACACTTTTTAAATTTTGTACACGGAAAATAACACTGCGAAATAACCGGTTGCATTGAGTGAAAAAAATCTGGCTTTGAAAGGCCAAAAGCTGAAATAAAGGAATAGCTGTGGTGTTCGCGCTTATGTAAAAGTAACGATGAGAGCGAATAAATGAGGGGTACAATTTTTCGTCATTTACGCATTATCTCGATTATATCCGACACTTTTTTTTAATTCGGTACACGGAAAATAACACTGCGAAATAACCGGCTGCATTGAGTGAAAAAAATCTGGCTTTGAAAGGCCAAAAGCTGAAATAAAGGAATAACTGTGGTGCTCGCATCGCTGTGAAAGTAACGATGAGTGCGTTGACCGTGGGTGGACGCCAGTATTTTGCCCGGGCCTCCGGCGTTCCATCCACTGAAATGCGAGGGCGGATGAATAGAAAAGGGAAAAAATAAACGAAGAGTGAAAAACGCGTCAGCAGCGACGTAGTTGGTCGGTGGATGCGCGCTTCCCGTTCGTCTCGTGTCGTATCGAGAAATAAGAGAATCACGCGACGATCGCCGCACGAAGAAAATTACGTACTCTCGATAATCTCGGGTGCGTCACGCATAACAAATTCAGGAAGCATCGTCACGGTGAGCGTTCTCCCTTACGCGATGATATCATCGTCGATCTCGCCACTTTACATAATAAGTGGCATAGCTTCGTGTCAGCTTCGAGACGTGCAAGAATGAGTGGAGATGGCGGTAGCGCTGCTGCTGCTGCTGCAGTTTCCTTCGCCACAGTTCTCATGCAAATCGCGCCTCGCTTATCAAAGAATTACATTTTCGGGCGGAACGTCTCGGTTCTCCATTCGCATTATCCGCGAAAGCGTGACGCACGGTGTATACCGATCAACCGAGATCGCGTTATCTTGTTCCGGTGAGCGTTTTTCTTTTATCAATTCGAAAACGTACCGAAAACCGCGATAATTGGGGCGAAAATCGTTGTCGAAAACGAGATATTGAGCGAAGATTATTTTGCATTGAGTCATAGGGGCGAATTAATTTTCGGGCTCTGGGCGTGTATTTTTTATCATTGGTTTCTTCTATTCTCCCTTTTGTAAATTTATTATACGTACTGTACAAATGCGCTTCAAAAAATATTTGGACTGTTTTTAGTTCATTCGATAAATGAGCGAATTGTTGCAGTTTTTTATGTTGATCAGCTAAATAGTCTGCTAAAAACTCGATATTGAATGCGAAGTTGTCGAGAAAGTTATATTATTTACCTACTCGACGATATTCGAATAAAAGAAATGTATTTCATTTACGTCATTGATATGACTTTCAAAAGACACTATTACGTGAACTAAGTAGTTCTTACCTCTTCGTGCTCTTTGTGAAATCGCTCCTTCTTCCTGAGTGCATCTTGCACCTTGAGCTGAAACAAGATGAAAATGCATTAAAGTAGCTGTCCAAAGTGCAATTAACTTATTTACACAGTAACGCGGAATGCTAATAGCAGGAATAATTTTATATCACATTTGTATAAAAAAAATGATCAAGTGCGCGCAACTTCATGCATTACAATGTCGTCAAGCCGCTGAATCCACGTGGAAAAATCATCACGTTGTAAATCCCTTATTTTTTCGTTAGCGAGCGCAAACACACGTGCGGCAAAAATCGACGAGCAGTCTGCAGCCGCGCGCAGCGTGAGAGCCTAATGTATTTTGCAACGAGAAAACGCAACGACGAGCGCGTACGGAATGAAGGGATGCGCCGCGACAGAGAAAAGCGAATAAATTGAATTTGTTAGCGTCGCTTATCGTGAAGGCAGCAAGAACGTGTTCCAAAGGGAGAGGATAGCGAACGGAAGGAAAGAAAGAGCGTGCGAGGCGAGCGGTGTACATGGCGATGGGAAAGGAGAAAGAGAGAGAGAGAGAGAGAGAGAGAGAGAAGGAGACAGAAAGGGACGACGGGCAGGAGAGATCGAGGGTGGGAAAGAGCCACCGGCGACTAAAAGGAGAATTTATGGTAATCGTAAAAAGTGTGGCATAATGTGGCGCGATAAAGGGAGGACGAGGTCGGGAGCCCGAAAAAAAAGCGCTAGCCCTGAAGCGATTCGGCCGAGTCGCTTCTACAAGGTACTATTACCACTACCACTGCGGTGCGCCACATCGGGCCAACTATAACGCTGTACAGCAACATCTCGTGTGCCACGTCCGAGACAGGCGGAAAAGCTCCCGCCCTCCCTACTCACCCTATGTATAGTTTCTTCAAAGCTGTTGGGCTGACCGCCGTTCATCTGCAGGTATCTCAGTCTATCGTAGTCGCGTGGATCGACCATGGAGCGTAGAATCGTATGGCCCATATCTGGTCCCATTCCCAGGCCACTTTGCAGCACGCTGTCCGGTGTATCGACCTGCAATCATTTTATTCGTATTTTTTTATTACTTCATAGTTATTTTTTAAATTGTTCGAAATATGAACACGTCATACATTCTGTCTTCAAAAATTCAGTGGGTAAAATATCTCGTTTTTTTGTCATGTTGTAGACATATAGCAACCAAAATGGTTCCCAAGTCACAAAAAAAAAGTGCGGAAATTTCATTTCATAAGGAAAACGTTCCAAATCTCATTCCTCGTTATTTAAAAAAATGAGCTCATATACGCGCGCCTTGCGCTGCCCCAATTTTTTGTCAAGTGACGAAATTTCGAAAAAACGGGCAAAATCGTTTTTCACGTTTTTCTCGACGAATTTTATATTTTTCGGGCAAACAACGGTGCTTTCCGAAATCAGCAAGCAATTTCCCATTGAAAAGGGTCTTCAAACTTTACGAAAAAAAAAAAAATTTCACGAAAAACGTACCCCTTGCGTTTTTTGCGATTTTTTTTCTCGATTTCGACAAAGCCAACATTAACTCCAACCGCGACACCACCGCGTTTCTCATCATCAAGAGATATATATCCGGGGAAGAAATTGCGCCTAATCCAATCTGACTTTTCCCATTATCAACTTTCAGCGCCTATCCCACCGAAGAGTAATATTTTTTTCACGAGGATCGGACGAGGCCGCTCGTCGGCACCCCCGAAGACAGATCTGGCGTGCGGCGGAGGAGCTGCTCCCGGGGCAGGCAGCGGCGGCATCGAGTAGGGGGAAACACGTGTTTCCCAAGACAGTAATCGCGGCAGCCGGAGGCTGCGGGACGCGGAGCACTCGCTCGGAGCCGTTAGCTGAATAATTAAGACGGGGAGTTGAGTAGTTTCCGCGTAACTTCAGACAAAGCTTCCGAAGTATTTACAAAGGGGGGCCCGGGAGCTGCCGGGCTTCCACAAAATTACCAAGCAAAAGCTCGTCGCTCGCTCGCGGCTCTCGCGCGCGGGCGAGAGAGAAAGTGCGAGGCTGCGAGTGGGCTGTACACACTGATGTACACGGAGAGTCGCGCGGCGGGGGCGAATGGAATCTTTGCCGATGCTTTGGCCGCGCGCACGAGGACAAAACTGGCGAGGCGCGGGCCGGGCGTGCGTGCGCGGCAAAAGCCAGAGAAGAAGAGCTCGCGGGGCTCGCTGCGCCTTCACATTACTGAAATGCTTCCGTTGGGAAAGCTTAATTCAAACTCGCTGTTGTACGCTCTGTGCGGGAGAAACGGAGACAGAGGGAAGGAGACAGATAGCTGGGGAAATATAGAGACTCCTTGGATTCTTCTAGCTTACGCTCTTCGCCTCCTCGATACCCGCGACATTTCATTCAATTTTACGACACTCGGGAAACCGCTTGAAGCGATACAGCGGCTCCGGGCTCGGGTGAAGGGGGACCGGAGAGGGTTTCAGGAAATTCATGCTTGGGATGTACGCAGAGAGGGCGGAAACAAGTGCGGGCGTCTCGGGCGCACGGAGCGGTTGAGATAAAAACGAGGGAACGAAAGAAACAGAGAGAGAGAGAGAGAGAGAACGGGAGCTGCAGGATTGTATCCACTGTGACACGGCGTGCGGAGCCGCTTGAAGACGCTGCCGAGCGGAAAGCGAGTGCTGCGGGGGCCAACAGCCACTCCCGGCGATGTCTCGGCGTCTCGCGCCCTGATCGAAAGTCTCGGGCCGCCTCCGTCGAGCGGGAAGCCGATTGTGGCCGCCGCGCGCCACTTTGTCGTTTAATTAAACGTCGTGGTGTTTGTGTCGAACGGATTATGAGGGCTCGTTTGGGATTTTCGATGCTCCATTGACTTTGGGACGCCTTTTCGGAAAATTCTGCGAGGAAAAGGAAATGGCTGATGCTTTCCTGGAAAATAAAACGCTGCACCGAGGGTGTCGAGAGCGACGCTGACGGCGCAGCCGAAATTCTCGACAGAGCCGAATAATTCCGGGACTGTCGAGGAAGCTTTTGCTCCTCGGTGAATTTATCCATTTCCTGTTTATTGGACACTTCGAGGTCTCCCATTCGAGAATTCGTGACACCGACTTTTGATCGAAAAAAACTGAGCCCTTGGATTATTTAACACTTTTTTTACCCGTTGAAAGGCACTGATTTTTAGTCCTCCGCATTTCGATTCTTCACATATGAAAGTTCCAAAGTTAAATCGAGAAAAATATGTAACAAATGCAGAAAAACAATAAAAAATAAGGGGCTTTGTTATTTAGTGATTATTTTTGTAATCCTGGTGGAAAATCTGTCCATCTATTTTGAAACCGAATTCCAGTTCAAAGGTGCCAAAATCGTCTGTACGATTTTCTTTTTTCAATTACTTTTTGGATTTTAGTGTCATTCAAAATAAGCCGAGCAACCCAAAAACTGCAAACATAAAAAATGAATTTGTATACAGAGAAGATGGAAACAAGTGGATCTTCTGGCGTCGAACGGACGGGACAAAAACGGCCGAACGAGAGCGAACTGCAGCTGCGGATTGTATCCACTGTGTCGTCGTGCTCGAACTCGAAGAAGAAGCGAGCGAGCGAAAACGCAGCGCGCAATGGGGGCCATCATCCACTCCCCATCTGAGACTCCACCGCGGCTCCGCTCACCCTGATCGAAAGTCTTTGTCTCTTCGGCCGTTGTGCGCGATTCGGCAAAACGTCGGAAAGCCGATTGTGGTTGCCACACCCAGCCATTTAATTAAACGTCCCGGGGTATTTATGTTAAACGGATTAAAACGTTTGTCTGGGATTCGCGATTCGTGGCGCGTCGGCAAACGTCGGAGGAGAAGATCGCAGCACACGAGCCTTCGGGTCTCACGGGCTCGACGACCTTTTCGGGCGGATCGCGCGCGCAAGGAAAAGGGAATGGCTGATGATGCGTTCGCGTCAAGTGCTCCACGGTTGATATTGAGAGAAAACGCGCGCGAGTCGAGCTGACGTTGCGCCAACCCGTACACCAAATTCCCTAAGCTCAAATAATTCCGAGACAGTATAGACTCTCGGGGAGCTTTTGCCTCGGCGAATTTACGTCGCTTCCTGTTTGTCGGCCAAGTATTGACTTTTTCTTTCCTCAACCCGTACCCCCCCCCCCCCCCCTCCACCTCCTCCCCCACGCTCGCGTCGCTTGCCTTTGGCCTCTTCTTCCCTCTTAACGTGAGAAAACAAAGGCTCCGCGTCTGCCTATAGAAAACCAGACTCTCGCTCTGTCCCTGATGTCGTCGTCGTCGTCGTCGTCGTCGTCGTCGTCGACGACGACGGCGGCGGTGGTGACGGTGGCGGCGTGTGCTAACGATCCACCGGGCACACTCAATGAAATACCCGTCCTCCCAAATTTCGTTTTTTTTCTTCTTCTCAGTTTTCATCTCTGTTTGTCGTGCGCCTCCATCGCTGAAACCGAGATGCATAAGTGAACACGTACCAAGACGAGGTTGAAGACCTTCGGGCCTTGTAGTGCCTATTGTTTTAGCCCGGCCGAGAGCCGAGAGTCGAGAGCCACGAAAAAAACGTGGAAAAATACATTTTTTTCCCCCGGCTTTTTCCGAGCTTCCGCGAACAATTGCGAAAGTAGTTTTGGTTCGCATGCGAGTTTTTGCGAATTACGAAAATTGCGGTTTGTTTCCTCGCGCAACGAAAGCGTTGCCGTTGGCGGTGAAGTGAATTAACAAAAACATTCTATGGATATTCGCGTCTCTATTCTATTTGTCCTTCTGAGTGAATAAAAATGTGAGCGTTTATATTAAAAAAGGTGACGGTACCAGTATTTTGAATTGGAATTTTGGTAAGTCAATTTTTGTACTCTTCATCCGAGAATCCCATTCACGAAATCTGACACGAGAAACGTTCAATTATTTTTTTTCCGCATCGCTATTAACCCTGCAACTCATGACTCATTTTTTCAGTCATGTGTTGAAAGCTCTCAGCCAAGACATATCGTGCTTCAAATTTCAAGATAATCAGTCGATAAAATCGAGCGCAAATTGTTATCGAAGTAAACTTTGTTGCAATGCAAAATCCACCGAGGCGAAATCGGTTGCAGTACCGCATCTGCTTCGCGCATAAATTTTCAAATCCACGTCGATAAGAATTTGCATCGACCTTTCGTGCATCGATGGACAGCCAACAATATTTATAAAACGAACTTTTGTCCAAAGTGGAAAGTCGAGTGGATCGTAGAGAAGTTTCGTGTCGGAAGCTGCGTGAATCGAACAGATTGAACCCTCGAAGAAATTTGAATTGACGACCAACCTCGCTCCTAAAAAAAAGCCACTACCCGAGTTTGCGTCGAAAGTTTCTTTCGGCGCCCGAGATTCATTCTTAATTGGTTCATCAGCGCCACCGGTTTGTCATCAAGCGTCGCGGCACAGCTCGCGAGACTCGGAAGTCTCGACGGTCAGAAAACGTGTCGCAAGAATGCACGAGTGGCGGTGCAGTGAGCTGCCCCCTGCCCCCCGGGCACAGTGGAGCGGATTCTCGATGCATATGCGAGAGGTTTTCGATACTCCAGGAAGTACAGCCGCACCTGCGCGACGCCGGTGTGTCGCGGTATTGCTTTCCTCGCAGCTGGTGTCGCGCGGGGTCTGCTCCATATCTCGAGCCGGCTTCCTCGGCTGTACCGACTATATACCGACCACCGTTGGTACGTTAAAAAGCCATAAATATTATAATTTCATCGGGTAAACGGAGCGGGAAGAAGAAGAAGAAGAAGAAGAGAACGAGGCGGCGACGTATGCTTCAACTATATGTATATATATATGTATATATATATACATAATATCTACATATATTGTATAAAGCGAGGAGGAGGCGAATACGAAACAAAGCAGAGAGCCCAGAAGCTTTTCCTTTCTCTTTTGCGTAGGACGACGAGAGACGCCTGTCCTTTTTTTTTCATCGCAAAACACACACCCGCAGCCTCCGTCGCACATTTACTAATTAGAAAGCCCGGCATATATGAAAAGCCCCGGCGTGGAGGGGGTGCTGGGTGCTCTGAGCTCTTGTTCGCCAGGGTGAACGGAGACAAGGAAATTTCAGAGGCCGTGACATTGAACCGCAATTCTGAGGCTGCGTACCAGACGTGTGTATCGCGGTGCGCTGTATGTATATATGTATATACATACAGCGTCTCCCTCTTTCTCTTTCTATATATGTATATGTATACAGAAATATATACATATATACACAATAATGCGTGATGAGCCGTGTGTGAGTGGCGCACGCGACGAGCCGAGTGCCACGAGACCCCCAACGTGTGTATAAATATATGTATACAGTATATATACTACATACTATTTCGACCGCGAGCAAGGCAAACGAGAACGTGAACGAGAAACTGAGGGTGGCACGATGCGCATGTTGATGAGTGTGTACGCGAGACATCGATCGCACCTGTGTAACTTGGCTGCTCCGTTGGTTGGTCGCCTCTCGCGTGCTGCACGTCTGTCGCGCGCGCGGGACGCCCTTTTCTTTTCTCCGGCGTGACACACGCTCGTCTCCGACGCCAAGTGAGTCTGTGTTTATAGCCGGGTTACAGGGTGGTTCAGAATGATTTATAAACTTGGTGGACGGCTTGGTCGAGTATGTGAAGAGAAAAATTTCGTATTCGTTGAACATGTGACGGACACTGGTTTTTCGAGCACGTTGCGTTTTTGCGGTCGCGATAACAGTGATGTAAGTAGCCGAAAAAATTATTCCGTGAAATGATTGGTTTGCGTTTATGGCGACTTGAGAATAATTGTGTACAACATTACGACAGATGTAGCTATAATAATGGCCGCGTGGACTAAAAATTGATAGCTGTTACTATTTACAATTACCAGAACCACCGTACAATTTGTCCGCCCCGCGCAAGTAAAAAAGTGGATTTTTTGTCGATCATCATAAATATATAAAATAATAAACATAAGTCAACCAATCGGAGAAATCTGAGCTCTCGCGTTCGTTGGGCTCGGATCTGCGTATGACGATCCCGAGTCTCGCCCCTGGCTTCGCAACTACTCTAATTGGTCCATTTATTCAAATTTATAATGTTACCCTAATTGAATGGCTATGGCGAATTTCGAATCACGACTAAGTAACTTCACTCTGGGGAGGGCCGACTTATCATCCACCGGAAAGTCCATAAATCATTCTGAATCACCCTGTATACATCTATATACATACATACATATATATCAAGTAGGAGATGAATATGTGTTACGCAGACGGTGAGTGTTTTGCGAGAAAAACTGGGGGACGCCGTCGGGGGAGAAAGACCGCGAGACTCGACGCTCACGCACGACTACTCCGAGGCAAAACCGTATCCATCCCCCGGTCGCGCGCTCTATACATCTTGTCACGGAAAGTCTGCATCAGCTCTTTACCGAGCGCCGCGCATTTACGCACTCGCACCCTCCCCTTGTGCTCCGTGCGCGGCGCTTTGTCCTTTTGCGCGACGCGCACGGATGTATAATGGTCGCGCGAGACGGAGTGCGACGTGCACTCGACTCGCCGTGGGATAACGGCGCGCGAGTTTCACTTTCTTCAGCTGGAAATTAGCTAATAAGCGATTCGGAGATTATGGGACGGGGGATTTGTAGCTGGATCAGAATTACGTGAATTGGTGAATTTACCGACGAATACTGAAGAAACATTATTAAGGAGGTAGTCTCGCGGAGTGTTCAATTCGCATAAATTCGAGAAAAGTGCGAACGAATTGCAAACACTTCTCGATGGTATAAAAATCTGAAAAAATGCATGCACATTAAAGGTACTGAAAAGATTAATTTTGCGTAATAATAATTCTAAATTGTTATTAACAAATTGACAAAAAAAAAATTGTTTAACAAATATTTCGGTGACCCAAGTTTTTTTGTGGATGACAATGATTCCTTCGTTTTCTTGAATATGTATGAATTTTTTTAGATTTTTTAGTAATCTTTGAAATTTGTGTTTTTTTATATGGAAAATATGTGAAATTTCAAAGATTACTTAAAAATCGGAAAAAAATCATACGTATTCAGAAAAACGAAGGAATCATTTTCATCCACAAAAAAATTTGGGTCACCGAAATATTTGATAAACAATAATTTTTTTGTCAATTCGTTAATAACATTTTAGAATTATTGTTATGCAAAATTAATCTTTTCATTACCTTTGATGTGCATGCATTTTTTCAGATTTTTATACCAGCGGGAAGTGTTTGCAATTCTCTCGCATTTTTCTCGAATTTATGCGAATTGAACACTCCGCGAGACTACCTCCTTAATGGATCTTTGATGCTATTTTGATGGCAGTCACTCATTTGCGTTCGGTTGTATCCATGTGAGTCTATCGCGAGGGAGGATTTCGGTTTGAAGTTGCGTCAGCGGCTTCACCTTAGACGAATCAGTGGTGTTTTTTCTTGCTCTAAAGAGAGTCTTTGCTTTGGTGAAAAAAGAATTGAGAATTTATTTTCAGGTATAAAGTGTAACGCTCTGGTGGAAAATCTATGGCGTTATTATACATCTTGACCAAGTCAGGAACTGATTAGGCCCTGACAGGGCCAATATGGCCCTGACTAGTGCCTGACTAATGCCAAATGTAACGCCACAGATTTTCGACTGGTGTGGTAATCGTCACTTCCGTTGTCTTACAGTAGCTTTTGTTACGTAATAAGCACATAATGAAAAGTGAATTAGAAGGAAATTCTGGCTAGAAGGCGTCTGTGAAAGGCTTGCATGACCCCCAAACCAGAAATAAATATTAATGCAGCGGTGCTACAGATTAAATTCGGCGAAGCTCAGTACAGAGATTCACATTCTGTAGCAAAGTGGATTTTCGCTAAACTCCCGTTTCTGGAATTCTGTTAATTCAGGTATGGAAAATAGAACACCGCTCGTGGCTCTCTCATTATTTTTCCACTTTTTACATCGCTTCCACCGCGAGGAAGTCTACACCGATGAACGTGCAGTTCTTCGCAGTCGTTGCTATGCACAAAGTGAATGAAAAATAGTGATGAAGCAACGAGCAAGTTTCAATTGTCGATATTTTCGTCGACACAACGAAAAATGGTATAAAAAAATTACTAACGGTCTTCCGGTACGTATTGACAGATACCAAAAATATAATTTACTTTCAGCTATCTCTCGACTCTTGTTCCGACGAACTCGAAATAACGCGAGCGTATTCGCGAATTTCCAGCGAATCGATAGAACCCGCCTGAAGATCGTGGCACGGCGAACGACATCGGTGAAATAAATAAAAAGCAGATGCAGATATGGTAACCGCGTTGCGAGAGAAGCGAACGCGAGTGGCGGATGCGGCCGCGCGTTGCGGTGTTATAGCCTGGGTCACGGGGTTAATAGCTGAGTGTATTTCACGCCCCTGGCACCCTTCGCGTACCCTGTGCACAGTCACGACGCAGCTCAGTGACATTAGCATATAAAGCGAGCCCTCCGTCTTGTTTGCGTTAAGAAATGTTTCTTTACACCGTGCATTATATACGCCGGTGTGTGAGTTTTTTTTCTATCCTCTGAATAATTATCTCAACGCGCTGCTTTTCATCTGCACCTTGTCATTTCCGAGCCCATAAAAGTTAGCCGTGATGTCGGTTTCTCTCGTCACCGCACCCGGTTAACATTGAATAATGAATGTGCACGAAAAAAAAAAAAAAAAACGTTTTTACGTCGAAAGCTGCACCGTGCATTACCTGGACAAGAATTATATTTCGTCGGTAGTCGCCGCTTGTCAATTTTTGAGTAACACTCGGACTCTGCACTCGTTGGACCTTCAACTTTTTAACGAGTCACAGTTCGTGACTCGATAAACATTCGAATGTGTGCCAGAAAATGCGCGACCGTTCGAGATTTAATTATATTTTTCGTATTTACCGACCCGGAGAGGAATTTACAAAAAATATATACGCACGCGAGATATGAAATTTTTAGATGGAGATTATATTTGTTATTAATCTGCTCTACAATGCGTCACAGCCATCGCGACGTCCGTCCTACAGAGAGACAAATAATTGGTCAAATAGGCTACAGGCGACTAAATTGGTCGACCCAGCTGAGCCTAATGAACTGTGCACGTGGCTCAAGGCAACCAATTATTTTTCCCGTGTACAAATGAAACAAATAATTGTTACGTATAACCCACATTTCCTCTGCTGAATAAAAAAAAAATTCCATCCTCTCCAAAGCATGAAAATCATTATTATCGCCAAACAAGTGACATAACCGATGAGTTTAATTCACCAGAAAGAAACGTCGGGAGCCCGTCCACATTTTCTCCTAGAATCATTGAAATCGGACGAAGCACGGACAACGGCGATGGAGACCGGGGCCACTTGACCCGCCCCGAAAATCCTCAATTGTTGCGCAAAGAGTGCGCCGACCACTAAATCAGGCTTCAAAGAGACCAGGCTTCCCGGGGAACAATGGCCATTTGTCCGGCGGTGCCCGCTGGTCAAGGGAGTCCAATTCGCATTCCGGCAATCGGTCGGGGATCTCCCGGTCCATATAACGAACGACAGGTCGGCGACGTTGACGGTCGCGCGGGCTCGACATTCCGCTCGATAGTGTTCGAGAGCCCGTGCGGACGATTGAGCGTCGGTATGTTGTTTATAGGTTCGCAAATGTACCTACACAACGGACGTTATGGCGGCTGCTATGGCTCAGAGGCTGCCGCGACATAGGCTTTTGAGTAGGTGGCCGTCGATCGCTGTGGCTGTGGCGGCTGCATCCAGCCACAGATATGTAGCACGTGCATACGTTTTGGTTGGATACGATAGTTTCGTGCGGAGAGTTCTCCGCAGATAGATACAACGGGGAGGAAGGGACACGGAGAGATGAAGAGAGAGAGAGAGAGGGAGAGAGAGCCGGAGATTCGCGACACAGAGGAACGTCAGCCGGCGGTGCAGCAGCGGCAGCAACTACGGAGATGATCAAAGCCCGTCTGCATGTCAAACGGAGAGAGGCTCTCGGCTCGTCCGTTGCAACGCGCGCTACAAACTGACCGACTCAGATGATCCAGCCGCGTCCTATGGCTCTTCTGATTCGCTCTCCTCTTTCTCGCTCGCCACCTGCTCAACCGCGCGCCTATATACACACCGCATATTCGGTCAGCTTCCAGCTGAGTGCCCACGGACCTCATCGTGGAAACTCGTTCCTCGCTCTTTCCACTCGCTGCGCGCCTCGCCCAACGGCTACGGCGTAATTTAATTTTCCACTATATCACCGGGCGCGTCTCGACTCCTGCCGTCTTGATCGCGTAATGCATCGCCTCTCCGCGTGTTTGCTTTGAGCGCGTTGAAAAGAGAAAAAGGGTTTCGACAGTACTGCTTTATACAGTAGCCTCGATGTTCGGGGATGAGATGAGTCATGAATAGAAGTTAGGGTGAATTTTGAGTTTTTTTTTTCACCTCGGAAAGCGGTGCCGGATGTACGGAACATTTTTTCTGAGGTATCAGTGTGTGAAAAGAAAAAAAAAACATTAATGGGTTTGAATTTTTGTTTTCTAAAAATGATGAAAATTATGTTGCAGAACGATAGTGATAATTTTTTGTTAAATAAAATGAACAAAAAATTTCTTTTTTATGGGAAAAAACTTGCGGTTAAAATCACGACAGCTTCAGTTCATGTTTTACCGTGTAACGGGTAACAACATCGACCTTCATCATAATCATCTGCCTGTCAAAAGACCCCGGCATAAATATTTCGGTGTGAACAACTTCTACACGTGCAAAGAGTATCTCGCTGGTTAGCAGAGATTGGCAACGAATGGGCAACTGCGAGACGACCAAAAGCCGTCGGCCTGCAGCCAGGCTGCATTGTCTCCTTGAATCGTGACACCGCACGTATCCGTCGCAGCAGCGCGCGGCGAGGGTGGTAAAACAGCAACGAAACTCGTTAACGACGAGCGGTGCAGTTTGCGCAGTTAGCCGCGCGAGAATCGCTCGCTTAGTTACGTCCCTCGTTTTCCGTGACGACTCAACGAGAAAATATTATGCGTTAATTTCAGTGTCACGCGGGGCCGGTCCGTGTGGCGTGCGCGACTCGCGCGCGGCCTCGTGAATCGCCGGATTATTTTTATCGCGTTTCGCGATATACTCGGCGCGGAGTTCCGGTTGCACGCTCGTTACACGAGGGCGCGATCGTAAAAGCACGGAGAGCTTTATGCCACGACGGCGGCGTGACGAGGCCGGCGGATCCTCCGTGCGGATATATATGCAGACACGCGCACCGCGTACGACGGGTGTGCGCGACATCGAATAAGGGCTCGCTGCGGGAAACTCACCCTCTGTGGTACACCAATCCGCGCTCGTCCGTGCCTCGGCGAGCCCTGCGTTTGGCCCTGCTGCTTCTCCTTTCTGTGGGTCTTCAGGCCTCGCAGTAACCTCGAGAAGGTCGTCTTCTTCTTACTCGTGTTTTGCCCCTGCTCTGTAACATCAAACATACCGAAAAAAAAATTATTCGACTTTTGGGTCACGAAACTTTGCGTGGCCGCGACTTGGCTCACGAAACTTTGGATGGCGTGGAGGGTTAAAAATTCGCAAGATAACGTGGGAACCGTTACATAATTTTATTGGACTTGGTTTTTTTTTAGATTGTCTCAATAAAACTTTTACTTCTAAAAGAGATCCTTAGTAGAGTAGAAGTACCGTTTTTGGCCACCTTTGGTCCAATTGTGGTCACCAAGTTTAAAAAGATTTAATTGTTTATGTTGTTAAATAAAACAAAAATGAGCTTAACAATTTTATCAATTTGTATGAATACTTTCGAGGTATCAGCATTCGAATATCGAAAAACAAATATTTCAAATTAATTACAGTGAAAATGGCCACAAACGGTACAGTGGCCATAAATGGTACTTCTACCCTATTTGTTAAAATAAAAAAGGGTTTACGCTTTTATCAAAGGAAACAAAATCTTCTGGTGGAAAATACACATCAATCAAGATTCGAGAGAAATCGATATAAATAGATAAATACTTCGGTAAACTCTTAACTCAAATTTGAAGCATCTGTCGAAGTCGATATCAACGAAAAAAAAATTTGTTGAGGACATTCAACCCTGACACAGACCTGCAGAAACGTTGTTTGTTTCATTAAATGAAAAAAAAAAGTTGCAAAGTAGAACTTTGCACATTGCTTCCTCATTAATTTTCGTTTTTCACAAAGCCACCTCTATGAAGAAGCTTGTTTATTTAACATTTTGGCTTCCTCATAGAGGAAGCTTTGTGAAAAACGAAAATTAATGCGGAAGCAATGTGCAAAGTTCTACTTTGCAACTTTTTTTATTTAAACAAAAGAAAACTCCGTCACAAATATCGTTACATCTCATTTTCATTAGATACTAAGTTTTGTCCTAGTTTCCTAACTTTTGCGGTAGTTATCGCGAAAATCTAAATTTTTTGAAAAATTCAAAATGGTGTAAAATCCGAACGACTTTACCGATCATCACCAAATTTCGTACGTAGCAGGGCTGTATGTTGTTTTTCGACTATGGAACATTTCGGTTCCTTTGTTAAGATTCGACGTGATTTAGAGCAAAATTTATTTTTTTCGTAAAATTCAAAATTCAGTAAAATCCGAACCGCTTTACCGATTTCGTCGAAATTCAATACCATACAACATTGAACGTATCTTCCATTATGAAGAACTATTTAGCCAAATCGTCGAACTTTTACGAAAGTTAGAGCGACCACGCCCTTTTTTCAACAAATTAAAAACTACATAAAATCTTAATGACTGTATATATGTTATCAAAAATCTCGCCATTGGAAGAGGGGCAACTACTCTACTTGCGTGCCAAATTTGAGCCAGATCGCTCGAACGGTTTCTGAGTGAGAGGCGATTGAATTTTCGAGGCCCAGCACACACACACACACACACACACACACACACACACACATACATACGGACATTTTTTCTAAACCACTTTTCTCGACATTTTACGTGATTCTAAGCATACTGGCATGAAAATCTCGAAAAAAAATTTTTTCATGAAAACAAAGCTTCCTCTATGAGGAAGCAAAAGTTGAAAAAAAGAAAAAAGAATGGAAAAGCGACAGGTGCGTGTGGTCGGCGGAAGCGCTCGCAGAGTGTGAGCTTTCACGGGAATTTCGGTCGGTTGTAAAATTGGCGGTTCGCGCGCAGGCCGGCCAACATTGAATTAGTCCATCGACCGATGAATGAGATGTTGATCGTGTAGTCCGGATATGGAAGTGTTACCGCGCGTCGCCGTCGACGGCAAATGCCATTTCCCTGTAATCGAATTTTATTTTCGATAAAGCGACACTGCATCATCGCCACGGTCGGTCCTTCAGGATCCATTGGGTCATCGCCCGTCGATAGTACCAATCTCGCAAATAATCGAATGAATTGGGGGTTAGCCACGACATCGCTATCCATTAATGGATAATACGTGCGAGGAAGGCCGTTACGTAACTCTCACCCCTGTCCTCCCCCCCCCCCTCCCACCGTCCCCCCGATCCTCGTCCCGACCACCGTCGATGCCGGCACTCACAGCGGGCGTGTATTCTATTAGAGCGTGTCCACACATCCGTTTATTAGCAGCGACAATAACGCTAGCTCTGATTAGCCGGCTGCGCGATTTCCAACGACGACGAATTATTGCAGCGATGCGGCGAATGTATGGCCGTTTCTAATCAGCGGATGAATAATGGCACACTCGGGTGCTGCCACTATAGGTACGAAGAGGCATTATCGAGGGGTGACTAAAGTTGCGTGAGGCACGTCGAGCAACTCCTTTAACGACATGAGTTTGTCTTGGGGGTCCTGCGGAGCCGAATGAAAAAAAATCAGAACAATACAATAATAGTCGTATTTAAGCCTGAATTTTTAGATTCATTTTTATCTCAAGTGCAAACTTCGAAACTTGAGAGTTACGGAATTGATTTTTATTTACCTTTCATTGACTAAAACACAGCAAAAGGAGCTGAAACTCAGGGTTAAACCTCAAAGTTTGAACATCAACGATGATAAAGAATTCGCACCTGAGTCCACACTCGGGACTGTAAATTCGACAAGGGAATTTATCTCAAATAATTGCGACGCGGAATTTAATTACTCGAGGATTTCGAAACTCGTTCGTCAAAAATTTCGTCGTTAAATAATAGCGTTACTTTCATATTTAGTAAAATCGATACGTCTGGTGCGATCCGCGCTGACCGCAGAGGTACAAAAAAAAAGGATTAACGACACGATGAATATTGATGGAACAGCGGTATATTAGTACGTACATGTAGCAATATGCATCGACATCGCGAGCACCGAGGGTAACGTAATATCGGCAGTATAATACGTAGTTCGATGTAGGGTTCGGGGCGTGTACGCCGAGTTCATGGCACATGTCGTCGGCTGTACCGGCGTCGTTCATTCCCCAGTGATAATCTCCACTTTCATATGCTAATCAAGGCGACCGGCATAAAGCGATAATTAATAACTATCCGTAACGATTTTCATCGACGAAATGCCTCGTTATTGAACATTGTGCTCTAACGAATGCGTGTTTCTCCCGCCCCGGCGGAGCCCCCTCGCGATACTGCGACCGCCACTTCCAATCTCGCGCTTTTCGACACGCAGTTCCGTATAACGGACACTTTACGGCGCCGCCTTTTAACGATTATGAAGCAAAATGTTTCGCTTTACGGCGCAATTTATCCTCGCGCACCGCGCACCGCGGCCGTTAATTTCCCTTCTTATCGGAGATTTTCGCCAGACGGGCCGTTTCAGGTTCGGTTCCTCGTATTTGCGGTTGATCGCTATCCGATTCGATCCAATCATCCTTCATTGCTCGATGCACTAACGAGAGTTCGTCTACAGGAGCGATTTTGCGATACGGCGTGCACGAAACGCGGATTTGCAGGCGTTTGGGCAATTCCAGGTGAGGCGGCTGTCACTAATTCCGCTGTAGAAAGCCGGCAAACGTGGCATCTGCCGACTTAAGGTAGTTATCACACGAAGGCAAAGTCATTAGATGCACCTGAATTTTTTATATTTTGAAGTTCGAGTAGTCATCTTTTATTTGCGAGGAACTCCGAGATATGTTACCGGGCATCGAAATGAGTAAATAATGTTTTAAAATAGAGCTTTATACATGGCGTTATATAGAGAATTTAAAAAAATTGACTTTTAAACAGAGAAAAAAGCATCTCAGAAATGAAATACAAAACGTATAAACAGCTCTACGTTTTCGTTAGGTCTTAAAGTAACCGATACGACCATAAAAAGTGGTAGTCTCCGGACATTTCAGCGAGTTATTGCAAGTTAAAGTGGGCGATCCGGGGTAACATGACGTGACCTAACCTCACAAAATCCCGATTTGAAGTCAAATCCGTATAAAAAATAATTCTACTCTTAAAAAGTCGTCACAATATAATGCGATTTTAGACAATAAGTTCCCGGGATATTTTTGCCGTAATTACTACTGAGGTCAAAATACCACACATAATACTTTTTTTTTTGTAACATAGACTCTGATGCCTATGACTCCGGCGTACCGACATAACTACCTTAAGTGTGGGCCCGCTCATAAATACAGAAATCAACTTGGGTACGAGAAAATATAAGGGCTGGTAGGTTAAAAGTCGATATCTTGCATGAAAGAAGAAAAATGTCGTGAGGTTGACTCTGGCACTTTTCGACCAGGAGCCAAACATTTCAAAATTCGGACATAAAAACGTAAAAATATACAGGGTGTAAACTAACTATTGCATCAACCTTGGCACTTAGGTAGATAATGACGAGCTGAGTAAGAAATCATTGGAGTAAAATGTCGTCCGGTCAAAATTGACCGAGTTACAAGCGTTGCAAGTTGAACCAATGTTAACCAATGAGAATGGAGATGTTGGTCTTCGTCACGACTGTAGTGAGGAAACGGTAGGAACAAGGTTAGAAAAAGTGGAGACCATGTTGAGAACAAGGTGATAACAAGTTGAGAACAAGGTGAAAACAAACAAGTGAACAAGTTGAGAACAAGGTGAAAATAAGGTGAGTACGAGGTGAACACAAGGTGAGTACGAGGTGAGAACAAGGTGGGAACAAGGTGAGAACAAGGTGAGAACAAGGTTAGAACAAGGTGAGAACAAGGTGAGAACAAGGTGAGAACAAGGTGAGAACAAGGTGAGAACAAGGTGAGAACAAGGTGAGAACAAGGTGAGAACAAGGTCAGAGCTTCCTCCGCTATATCTCCATTCTCATTGGTTCACATTGGTTCAACTTGCAATGCGTGTAACTCGGTCAATTTTGACCGGACGACATTTTACCCCAATGATTTTTTACTCAGCTCATCATTATCTACCTAAGTGCCACGGTTAATACAATAGTTAGTGTAGACCCTGTATATATTTTTTAACCATATCCCCCTAGGACGTCGGTGAACAATAATGTTCCGCAACTCTTGAAAAATCGCTACCCATTGTCATCGCTTGATAAACACTAAAATTGATCACTGAATAGATCACTACAGATTCAGTGCAATTGTGGCTGGATCTATATGATATACCTTACATCATAATAGATCCAGTCGGTGATATATACGTTACGAAAAAAGACACGCGATCATTTATCCCCGAATCGGCCAGGCGTTATTTAGTGCAGTCCGCACGCATTTCACGGTACCGCGTATCGCGACGGATAGCGACTGGGTGAGGTCGGCCTGGTTGTGCACGTGTAGCGAAGAAACGTCGAGAGCGCAGCGGCCCGCGATATGCGATACATCCCCGACCGGCAAAGAGCATGCAGTATGCACGGAGCGGCGCAGAGGAGACTCGGGGGATCCGTATAGGTAGTGCGTCCCGTCGGAATGTCGTCCCGTCGTAATATCGAAAATATATTGCCGGTTGTAACCACAAGTCATGTTCAATCGAATGAATCGTATGGAATAAAAGTAAAGTCGGCTATGGTGCGCGCGGGTGGTTGGCAAGGATGGAAATGGGTGACGCGGGGCGAGCCCGGCTTCCAATACCTCTCCCACCCGCACGATATCGCTGCGATGGAGAAAAACCGCCGTGCTCTCTCTCTCTCTTCCAGTGCGGCCAACAGAAACTGTGGATGCTTCTGCCGTAAAGTCACAGGGCGAAAGGATCGAGAGAAAGAAGGAGCAAAAAAAACAGAAAAAAGAAGAAAAAAAAGCAAGAATGAAAACAGGAAGAAAGCAAGCAAGGCGAATAAAGTAGTTACTATATAGGCACGTAGTGTGGTATACTGCAGCATGTGAAAAAAGGGGGTTGGCGAAGAGAGAGAGCGAGACAGTGAGATGAAATAGGAAGGGAGGGGGGAGTGGGGGGGGGGGGGGAATAAGAGATAGGTATTCCGGCGAGGGGTTCGAACAAATGTTCCGACGTCGCATGCATCATGAGACAGCGAACTCTCGTGTGTGATATACGTAAGAGGGGAGGGGAAGGAGGCCGAAGGGGGTTTCAGGGGTCGGCGATTCGCGCACGACCACGAAGCGCGCGCGAGCCTTTTCCGCTTGCTCAGCGACGACGACGACGACGACGACGTCGGCGGCGACGCGAGCGAACGGCGCGGCGATAAGAAACTACGAGAAGGCAAAAGCTTGCTTGGAAAGCAGTCGAGTCGCGCGGAGGTATTAGGTATACGAGATGAGAGTTTTTGGACGCTGCCTCGGCTACCACTGACGTCGAGAGGAGGGGCGGAGTCGACCCTCTTGCCGGAGCTTTCGGAGAAAATTTGAAATTTTCCAGGCGCACGGAAGTTATTGCAATTGGCGGGCGAAACAATGGGCAGGGGAATGCGCGGCGATAGCAATGATAGCTTATGATCTCATTTTCTTTGTTTGTTTTTGGCTATAAGTGGATGCATGAAGAGCTATTAAACTTTGACTTTAACGAATATTGGTGCAAACTGAAGAAAAAAAAAGTTTCAATAGTTACATCTTTGGCGATTGAAACAAATTCTGTTTGTCGACGCAAAAGATAGTTGACGTCATCACTTTAATAATTTTTTCCAATTTAAAAAAATTTCTTCGGTACATTAGTTACGGTAAATGAAGAAATGAATCAATATATAGTCATGAATGTAGTCATTGCTATTCAGCGAACAAACATTTTTACCTGTCGATAGGGTCGTTCAACACTGTTTTTATACTGCTTTGTCGTGGAAAAAAATACAGCAAAATTAATTATCATAAAAATTAGTCAAACGTTGCGAAGGGACCACACTACTATATTACTAACAACACATTTTTTCGCAAGTTTTCGCGCGTAAAATGACACGCCCAACATATCCGATAGAATCATCACCCCTATTCCCGAACGAAAACGGTTGATTCCTCCCCGCTCGTATTACTCAACATCTCGATCGCGCGTATCCGGACCTCCGTATCCCGGCGAATATTCGCGCGGCATAACCGGCTGCGCTATTACAGCGTCGTCGACGTCGCGGTGCACGCGGTATCCGCAAGTGCAACCGAGTACACACGGGTCGTGTGTGCGAACGGACCACGAGAGAAATCGAGGGGAGCTCGGGCGCTCGGTCGCCAGTGTATCGTCGGCCGCACGCGTCCCGCGCCCGAGCGAGCCGGCCGGGGGCGGAGGAGGCAAAAGCCATATCCCGGCGCTGTTTTTGCTTGGCCGGAGTGTCGTCTCCGACGCGTCGCCGCGCTATGCATCCAGCTCTCGGCGCATCGCCAGGGGATAACGCGCGGCCCACGTGTAGCGTACACCGCGCGCGTACAAACCGCATACAAGCGGCAAGAACGCGACAAAGTCCTGTCTCCCGTCTCGCGCGGTTGTTGCGGGCGAACGCGACGCGCGCGTTCCACACCGCGTTATACACGGCGCGGGGAGAATGACGCCCGAGACAAATACCGCGGCAACGCCAGACTCGGTTCGCGCGCGCACGATACGGTTACGTTTTCGCCGCAAAACTGCATCCCCCGACTTTCTCGCGACGCTATCTCCCCGTGTCTTTGCTTACACTCCGCTGTTCCAGGATCGCCGGGGTTGGATGGAACGCGAGGCAAATGGAAATCTACGCTGTTACAAAGCGTACGACTTTTTTGCGCTCTAAGGTGTTTCGGTTGCCCGTGAAAAAACTCTCTTTGACAAAATTTGTGGGTAAAATATCTCACATTTTCGAGGCAAGTATTGCTGTTCTTTCGATATATTTTTGCCCGCGTACACAACGTATTTGCCACTAGTTTTTTTTTTCTAAACGCGATCGTTTTCACGAAAAATTGATGAATTTCAATGTCTTTATATTTCTTGTAGCATTAACTTAAAAATTGAAACAAAATTTAGAATATATTTAAATTTCTTGATCAATCAACCACGGCTGATTGGTTGAAACATAATTAAATAGAGTCGGTCGCGAGATTAACAGGAGCCTATTTAACCACGTAAGTCGGTCAGTTAAAACTGATTATTTATCTCCGTGCGAAGGTAAAAAATTCGTACAGAACCGTCGATTCTCAAAACTGCCTGCACTCCAAGTAGTCCCGCGTTCCACTTCGCCCCGGTCTCCCTCGCGCCGCACCAACTCCGCCCCCGTTGTTTTTCCGGCCCTCCCCACTCCCAACGACGCCGTCTCGGCCGCACTGCAGCGCGCAGCCACGAATGCGAAAAATTATCCAATTTCAGCTACCTCTTTTTTTGCGGTAGATACTTGTTACACGGGAGCGCAGCTTCCATGGGGCCGGAAAATGTCTACGACATGACGCGCGGCGCCCTCTGCCGCGTGGACCCGGCGAAAAAAGCTTTTCCGTGTTATATTCTCCACGGCCGCGCGCGGTTCATTAAGATTTGTCTCGGGAGCTTCGCTTCGCCTCCGCATTTCATTAACGCGCTCGGCTGGCGTCGTCCCGCCGTGGCCTTTCGACAGAGACAAGTTTCGGTATTAAGCAATACTCCGTGGGCTGTAATATTTATTTATCGCCGCTGAGTCGTGATTGCGCCGCATTGTGCGAGGCGCGAACGAAGCGGCTCCGGCGATTTGGCGAGGCTGAGGCGCTCGCTATAGGCGCCAATATCGAGAGGAAAACTTTGGCTTCGAGCCCGGTAAAGCCGATATGGCTTCCAAACGATCTTACCCGATAAGATATAAGGGAGCCCTCGCGGCGCGCGCTCGATTGAACCCGCCGACGCACCGAGCGCACTATCAAAGACGTTATTAAAGACGGTGAATTCTCACGCTATGAACTTTATCGAGAAACAGAGGGAGCGAGGAGATATTTTCCTCGACGCGCGCGAGTTGCCGAGCAGACCGCGCCGAGCTCCCGAGCGCCAGCTGCTCTCGAGGTATCCGGAGCGGGGAATCCCGAAGGAGGCGCGGCGTAGTCTTCGGGCATTCGCGCGACGCGCATACTCGACTCATTGGAATTTCATTCCAGTTTTCTGTATTATTAGCCATATTGCCGATCGTATAATGTTATTAGTTTGGGAACATGAGCGTATTCGGAGTATTATTGTATATCGCGAGAGGCCCGATATTAAACGTAATAGCCGTTTACTTTGCTGCTGGTAAATTGACGCAATTGGGAATATTACGAAACTCTTTGAGAGTCCAATTTTTTCCGTTGGTTTAAGACTTCGTGAGCCATTTTAGGTAAATGAAAATGAAGAGTCAACTGGATAAATCGGTGCAGAGAATTGTTATTTATTACTAATTATTTATGCAAATTTTTTTTATTTAATATACGTGTTTCAATTTACTAATATTTTTAAACAAGCTTGCGAATGTCAAACACGGCAACAATAAATATCTGTACGAAAATAAAAGCATTATCGAAGTGAAGAAGTTTTTTCATGAAAAAATATTACTCGGAACCAAAAAAAATATTTGTCGTCGAAACACATGAAAAAAGAATTATGTTTATATTATTTCAGACAATTACAGCAACTACTTTTTCAACTAAGATCATTATATAAGAATGTTTCCAGGCTGTGAGATAATTACCATAACCATAAAGATTGTCGCGAGCACTAAAACATTAATAGATCTCGCTTTACGGTCACATTCCAGGAATACCGCAATTTTTCTGAAGTTCTCTGAACGCCTATATTCATATGTATATAGGGTATCTGTATATTTCTGTGCCTCTCGCATGTTCGTCATCGTCCCCGCGTGAAAAAAGTGTGTGAAAGGGAGTGCAATATCCGACACCCTCTCGATCACTACTGCACCCCTTTTTCAGCTCGCGTCATATGCGGCGTCAACAAAGTCGCGCATCAAAGTTCATTGGTGCGTGCACCTGCTCCCTTTATATCGCGATAGGGCAGTGCGTCATGTATATGACGCTCGCGGGTTGAAGGCGACGGAGATAGACACTTCGGACCTGTTCAAGTATCGTCTCGTGATCTCGATACACGTACGCTTATGTATCATTTTACTGAGTATCGGATGTAAAGCTTTTTTCTTGTATCCGATGTAACGCTTTTCTTGCACATGATGCAGCGTGTTGTGAGAAGCATCGCCTGTTTTTAGCACGGGGAATATGATATTGGTAGGGCTAATAAAAATATGACAACAAACGCGATTTATTTGTCAGGCTAGCAAAATAATTAATAATTCCAAGCAAATATTTTGTTACCGTGACACACAAAACGTATTTATTATCAATTTTTGAAAATAACAATTTCACCGTGAATACTTGTTACTTGTACGCAACGTGACGTGTTACTGAAATCGTCGTCATGTGATGTAACGTGTTACAAGAGTCATCGTTATTTTCGAAAGCTTTTTGCTTGTATGCTATGCAACATATGCTGCATGAATCGTGCCCATGATCGAACGCATGTAACTTGAATGCAACGAAACGTGTTGCACGAACCATCGTTATTTTCGGGATGATAGAAACCCACAGTTTCCAATACGCTCCAATGAACAATCGCGGGTTTGCATGATCGTGTCGATGAATTTGGAAAGGTAGTTCGGCAATTTCCCGTGAGTTTTGTCATCGGTTTAGGATTTCGTGGGAAAAGCACGTTACGAAACGTTTGTGTAATAATTGCGCGAAGTACAACTTAATCGTGATCGGTGTGCCTGGTGTTATCGTAGCGCAGCCGAACCTGTCGCGTGTTGCGGGCGTGCTCGCCTGCGGCTGAACTACCGGGAAGCTTGTATGTACCTCGTGTGCAATAATTATCGATCGTTTAGTCGCGTACGGTCTTCGGTCACTGCAAACGGATACCTTAAATTGTTTTTTTATTAGCAACGGTACCGATGTAATCTGTGATTTTGTTAGCTCGAAAATCTCAGGAACGAGACAAATTGATGCGACAGCGAAATTCTTGAAATCAAAATTCATGGATTGATGAAAATGACCGAAATACATACCATACTTTTTTATACTAAGATATAATTCATGCTGAATAAAATTTAGCTAATTAATTTCAGAAATTCAAAACGCTGCAGAAATAATATTTCATCGACAGCGATAATTTATATTCTTAGTGAAGCCTTATATATCAGTGCAGTCTGCCGTATAGTCATAACAGCAGATGGAGTTTGTTGCTGCAGCAAAGTTAATAGCTGAGATGGTAAATCAGTTTTTTGTGACAGCAGAGTTGACTGTTTCTGAGACGTCATATTTTATTAATTGCCGGCAATAACATTTTTCCTTTTTTCTTTAGAAAAAGAAGTTCATTGGATGCAAGCGACGAACGTTTCAGTAGAACGAGAAAAGCATTTTTCAGAGGAAAACTAATTGCTTTGGGTCGATTAATTCTCGTGTGTGTATCGATGTCTGATGCTTCGGCGAAGGCACATAGATTTGATAGGCCCAATCACCGCGTGCCGGCCAATAGTCCTTTGTTGTTGGTGCTCGATGCACCGGGATACAAACGCTTCTGTCTGAGGAGAACTCGAATTCGAAGCGCAACTAGCCGAGGATAAGTAGATGCGCCCTCGAGCTTAGTTGGATTCCACTCTAGACAAGCAAACACACTCTGCCCGGAGTCCGGGCCGGTGGGGGGCTTGTGCCCCCTCGCTCTTACACGGAATTACTGTTAAACGCCCGACGTTTCGCTCATGGAACCTCCTAAAGTGATTAGCGACGCTGTTCAGTCTATCCCCCGCATCGACTACTGCCGCTACTGTTCCCGCACTCTCTGATGTACGCCAAATTCTCTTGGTATATATCTTATCTTTTGCTATGACTATCCAGCGTCTAATCGTGCCGTTTACACCGATAAAAGCCGTATTTAGGTTTATTGTCTATCGAAAATTTATTGATTCTGCTTTACTGTCAATCTATCAGTGCTCTGATTGATCGACGTACTGGAATCGGGACTAAGTAAATGCACTCCAATTTTTTATTAGTTCAAATGTCGAAACTGACATAAAGAAACCCGAGAGTTACTCCTATTGGAAAAAGTGGTTTTGTCAGTTGTCGAATCTTATCAATCGTATGAGTTCTGACATAAAAAAATAAATTTTTTAATCATTTTAAAAAGAGTTGAAAACAGTGTTTTCGGCTGTACCATATATGATAAGACGAAATTTTGTGAAAATAAAGTTTGTGGTGTTAGTTTTGGCGATTTTTAGTCCGTTGCCGGATCTGCGATTTCTGACGAAAAGAACATCGGAAAATATATTTTCTCCAAAATTACTTGAAAGAGGGTTTTAACCAGTGTTTTCAGGGGTAGAATACATGCGACTTGATGGTGTAGGCCAAACGAGCATTTTTTCGAAGAAAATAATGTTAAAAGGTACGTTTCACTCGTTCGTATGCGAGGGCGCGACAGCTCCCGAGCTACGAGTAACTTGATAAAAAATCTTCTACCTCCAGCCGTTAATATATCATAACAGTTAAAGCAGATGTATACACGCAGAGAGAGAAAATGTAAAAATTGTATTTTCATGATAATGTTCATGACTTACCGTTCGGCGGAAATTCATAGAAGTAAGCGGACCTCGGACTCAGGCAACTGCAGGAAGAAAAAAGAAAATAGTTTTGAATACATATATCGAGCGGGCGAGTTGTTTAAATTGACTTGTCTCTCAGGAAGTTGCTCATCAAGCGAGCGGGGCCAGTGCATGAATAATATAATCGCGCGGTCGAATTTTGTATCGGAAAGGCGGAGAAGTGGAGCAACGGCGATCGCTCGTTATTAGAAGTAGCGAGAGGGTTCGGGGGTCGCGAGAGAGGAGCGTCGTAAACGGGGTAAAAGCCATGCCGCGGTCTCATACATAGTCGATGAAGTTATTCGGAGCGAATGATGAACGGTGGGAGCGAGAGCCGGCGAGTTACTGCACTCGCATTTAATAGTACCATTAGCTACGAGCGGATGGCTCGTAGTGATAACGGGTCGCGAGCGCAGTTTGGTATTATCGGCAACCCGTCCGATTCCTGGCGCCCTCGCGCAGGGCCCGCGAACGTGAGCTTCCGACTAATCGATTAATTAGAGTCGTTAAGAACACCGAGCTTATATGTTCGGGATGAAGAATAACGGATGACGGTTTGGCGTAGAGCTTCCAGAACCCCATGCCAAAAATACACGAAACATTTATAGCATTAAGTCGATTTCGCGGTGAATCATAACGTATTACAGCGATTACGGAATCGAACTCTTTGATTTTACGAAATCTGATTTTCTTTTAATGCGCGCGGAAGACAAGTCAAAAGACGAAGAATCAAAATCAAATCGAATCGTAAAAATCGTAAAAATCAGTCGGGCTGTATTAAAGCGTAGCCGGCGCTGTTCTCGTCTTGTCTATGCCCGAGAAATCTAAATCGGACGGGCTATGCAATTTAGGGCGTCATAAAGGAATTCCCCACGGTCCACTAAGGTATTGACGATCGTGCATAGAACGGTGAGCAATACCCCGAGTGAACTACTTGCCAGTTCGGATCGCGTCCAAAGCCCGATACAGCCCGATGAACCTCGAATTGGCGCATACTAATCGGGAATCCCCTTTGACGAAAAGCCAACATCTCGGGCAACAAAGCCTCTCTTTCCACATGTGCATAACGAGACGACCGGCCACGAGGCCCTGGGCCTCGACTCATTCTCAAACAGACTGCGTGAATGAACATTCAATGGGCAACGATGATTGCCTCCTGTATTCTACTTGTTGGGTTCTATTAACTGCGCGTCATCGGTCGCACGTCAAATTGCTCGGCTATCCGGGTGCCGTCGACGAGGTAACGAACGGGGACTCTCTCGGCAAAGCGGAAGTTTCCCGTGCGACCATCGATCTTCGTCATCGCTTCGCGTCCGCGCTTGACATTCCGAATTTACAATTTCCATATACGAGTGATCGTGATCGACCTGTTGACCGGTATTGTCCTTGCTGACGCCAAACAGTGCTACATACGGGGCTCTGCGTCCATTGATTTTTCGACAGTTGTTTTCAATTTGACTATTCGGGAACCAGCTAGCTCAGGGTGTCCAGTTTATATGACTTGCACTTCCAACTTGAGTTCAACCTTCGAAATTTTAATTCGATCCTTTCAAAGTTACTTTCCAGGCAGTTAATCAGCGCAAAAATAGAGTGACGATAACTTTCGCTCGCCTTAGCAAAGTTTACCCTGTCAGTAATCCAAAGTCGATCAAATTATATCTCCTCCTCATGGCGATGACTTTGTCGAAGGGGAAATTAACGAGGACATGATGTGGAAGCTTCAATGCATACCTGTGAAACCCGCTTCATTCCGAAAATCGTACCGCGAAAAACGCCCTCGCGGGAAACCCCGGACTCGTTACGTAAAATTGACTCAAACCACGAATGGGGCAATATTTTCCGGAAATGGTCGACGACAGGGTTAAAGCAGTTAAATTTTCTTCCAGCGCGAGTCATGGGTACCGCCTGAGAGTGTCCTATTTCCGCTCGGACGACCGTGCGCTGGGTTTGGCCCGGCGTTCGCCGCGCACCGCGTTGGTTTCGCAAGCCAGTGTTAATTAGCCATTAAATATCAAACAGCTGGCATGAGGCACAGATGGTGTTTCGGATGGCTATGGGCGCAATGGGCAATTAAGGATAATAAAGCCGTGACTCGAGTGCGCGTCTTCGGGTCGATTTTGCTCTGCAGGCACGAAGCAGCCGTAGGGCGCGAATACGGGCACGGCTTGCGCGCGTTTGCTCCTCCAGGTGTTACCGCGCGATAATGAACTTATGAAAACGAGATATTCGCGGATATTCGTGAATTCGAGCTCGCATTTACGATCTTCCGAAGGCTATACGAGATCGTACGGCCGTTTATGTATCCTCGCTGTATTATATTACTGTGCGCTATCGCGTGGCGATAAATACACGCGTTGCGTCTCGCAACGCGAAAAGCTTGACGTACCTCTGATAAGTCTGCTGCTGCTGAAGCCCGGCCGGTGTCGCGAGTTGTGTATTTTGGGTCGCCAGAGCGAGTTTTTGTTGTCGCTGCTGGAGCATCTGCCGACCGAAGACACCGTATCCGAAGCCGTAGATCTCGTCCTCCTCCTTGTCACTCAGGCAGCTCGATGGCTGTGCAAACATTAAACAGCTTAAAATACATTGTCGAAACGTTATTCCGGCTTATACCGGAGAAACGAGAAATTATTGAAATGTTGCGAGACGATTTTTTAGTACCGAAAAGAAAATGTAGAGCGTAGCTTCGATTCTCAATGCATTTATAACATCCCCACTGGCGATATTGACATTTGTGTTTGAAAACTGGGTCGGTTTTTATAACGAATTATATACATTTAATATGATGTGCAGAATAATGATTATTCTCTCTGGGATTCGAAATTCGACGAATAGAGTGGAGCTCAACCTTCCACCTTAATCGATACTTCAGTCAGTTTGAAGAGCCATTTTTTTAAGGTAACCATGAGCGACACGTTTTTCAAATAAAAGATAGACGTTTTGACAAATCTACAATGCAAGATTATTTCAGTGGACACCCAAGGCTTAAAGAACTAAGACGTGGTTGAAGGGTCGAAGGGCAAATGACTCTGTAAGCGGTGGAAACAGCCGGATATAACACCGAAATTTTTTTTTCTCTCAATGCGTTGAAAAAAACATTATCCTCTCCAGGGTCCGATCTTGAGGTTGGAGCCCAACGAGTCGTAGCGGATATGATGTGGTGCGCATCGCGGAGCATACAGAGAACGAGAGAGAGAGACAAAGAGAGGTAGCTTCGACCTTAATCGATAACTGGTTGGCCGTGATTGAAAACTCGATTAGCCCCGGAAGAGCTTGAGCGCCGAACAATAACCGTCTTAAGCTGAGATCGATAAGGTCGACACGGCTAATCGCCTTAACCTCCTCGCTCCCGAGGTTTCCTACTTTGCGAACGGGGAAAGCGAACTCTGCGGCTGTGTGGCTGTCGCGCGCGCGACGGCAACTCGAGGTGTCTCTTGCTCTCTCTCGCTCTCTCTCTCTCTCTCTCGTTTCCATCGCGGTCGAGAGGATAGTCGCAGCCGTGGGCTTTGGCCCCTCGGGGGAACGAATCGGAATTTACTGCAAATGGAAATTTCACTGAGGCGACGCCGATATCAAACGGGAGACTCTTGGCAACCGAAGAAAATAGAGAATAAAAGTGGGAGTCGCCGGGCCACCCGCGACTCCCCCGCGCGAGCGATAGAGATGATTCGTTGGGCTCCGGATAGGCTATGAAATATTTCTCGTGGCGTGGGTACAAAAGTGGTTGTCGAAGACGACGAGTTGAGTTACACGCTGGAAATATATATTCGCTCGAGTGTACCGAATATGAAAGACGAAGTGCTTTGGAAGTAGTCGAAAGGGCTCCGGCTCTTGAGGTGTATTTCGCAAGAGTCGCCGCGGCGCGAGAAGACGACGAGGGAAAAACCCGGAGGACGCGTACTGTGTGTGCTTCGATCGAAAGTACAAGTTGTGGCTTACCGAGTATTTTCCTGGCACATAAATGGGTTGCGAATGACTGGTAGTGAGCTGAGTGTTGGGCATTCTCGGCGAAGCATTTGTTTCACGGCGTCGTAGCTCCTCAAGCGGCTCCAGGACATCGCCGTAATGCGTTCTGAAGAGGTCTGCGTACCTCGAAGCCAGGCCCTCCAAGTACCCCTGCTCACCCTCCTGAAACACAGATCGTCGACAGACGTTAAACGATGCCGCGCGATCCCTTTGCATGTCTTTTCTACAGACTTTTGCTTTTTACTCTCTATTTCTCTCTCTCTCTCTCTCTCTCTCTCTCTCTCTCTCTCTCTCTCTCTCTCTCTCTCTCTCTCTCTTTCTCTTTTTTGTCGCCACTTCGTACTGAATTGCGAGCAATGCGACTTATAAGAATGTGTCTTGAATAAAAAATGGAGCAAATTTGTTTTTAATGTAAATGCAAAAAAAAAAATCCTTTCTGATACGATGTGACAGCCTAGTATTTATGACACTTAAATATGGCTTGATATAAGTGCTGGAATTGAACCAGCAACCCATAATAGCCCAGTACTTATACGGCTTAAATATGGCTTATAACAAGTGTTAGTGGTGGATCAGCTCTCAAGCTGGGTTCCAATTGGAATCAAAGCTGTTGAAAGCACTCGTCAATGTTGATTCTGATGTGGATGCCCCAGTAACCCACCGGGAACCGGTATTCGACCGCTCCATGCTTTAATATAAGCGAGACTCATCTATAGGTATAGCTTGGTGTGTCCTACCTGTACGTGGGTTTCTGATTCGTTATTAGAACATTTAGCTGAAACACATTCAGGACATTTCTCTAAAAATACTGCAACGCAAAAAAATGTCCATTTACATTTTCTTGCGTTACAGTATTTTTGAAGCGACTTCCGGATAAACCCTTTGTTCATGAATCTCCCAAGCTCGCCAAGGAATCCTGAGGGTCGGAGTAGCCATATGTATGTCGAGAGTAAGCACGGAAATGCCGTAAAGAAGGGATACCTTGACCATAGAGTAACGCGTATCTTCCTTTTTGCCCGATGGGCAGCCGGAAGTAAAAATAAGGGTTTAGCAATTCATTTTTTTCGAGACTGAAGTCTTAAAATAAAAAGTAATGCATTGCATTATTTGTATAGGTACCGGGAAGGCCATAATAAATACAGAAACCCAACGAATAAGAGGATTCCCGGTAGACGGCACAAAAACCATAAAAAAGGGTCAATGGTCATGATATTTTCCTCAGGATGAGGCCTGGAAAAAATTGCGATGCGCTACATTCATTGTATAGATGCCGGAGCCGTTACACAAAAAATAGTGTAACGGATTGATACCTGCTTTAATATCGATCTAGAAAATGCGGAGGTTCAATATAATCCAAGCCCTGAGATGGGCTATATTAATAATCTCCCTCCCTACAAAATCACACCATCTTTTTATAAAATACGTGAAATGTGCAGAATTAAATTGTTAATATATTATATTTGCCTGATTATATACAGACAAACACATATATCTTCCTAAAAATCTTTACATATACATGAATTTGTGTTGTTATGCAGGTACATTTCAATTATACATTTTTTGCGGTTTTTACTGCCTGTATGTAAAATATATTTGACCTGTAAATGTTTCCGTGTGGTGTACGCGTACCCGAGTGAACAAACTCGCTGCGCGAGATAAGCATGTATTTGGGGAGAACACAGTTTGCACATTATTAATATTTCAACGGGCTTCCGCGTATACTTTTGTGCCAAGTAACGGTTCGAATCGGCGTTCCCCGCATCTCTCTCTCTCTCTGCCTTTATGACTTTCTGCTTTGTCTCTGACGTGCGTGCGTTGAAAGCCCTGGGACTGCGAGTCCACTGCCCTATTTACACTTCAAGTACCTCGCGCTTCAGAGCCGCGGCCGAGCTTTCTCACTGCTTTTCCCGTTTCGTACAGCCGGCAGCAAGGTCTCTGGCCGCACGGAAAAGCAAACTCCGGCGTTAGTGGATTTAAATCCCATTTGTAAATATTCACCGTGGATGGAGGTGAATTACGCACGAATTATGCCAGAACTGAACCGCGCTTTCCACTTGGCGCCCGAATAGTAACGGCCTGCTGCGCTCTTAAAACGCCCATGTTTTACCTCCTGCTCACATTTTGCAGCGCGACGCGTTAAGGGCTTTCGGATAATTCATTGCCGTAAGCCATTTGCGAATTAGAGCATCTCCCTGAATTCTTAATATCTTCCATCCTATCGTTCACTTTGAACGTATCGCTAATCTTCTTTTTAAGTAATTTTCGACAAATTGGTTTTGATTATCACTTAGTGAATGATATATATATAACATGTTTCGGTTAATGAATACAGTTCACCAGCGACCATCTAGTAGTAAAAGAAAATATTTTATATTCTGTATTGATCAATAAACTTATACCAAGTGACCCCGAGAACCCGGTAATCGGTTACAGGTTATCGATGAAGGCGTAAAAAAGTAATTCGTGCTGAGTCCGAGTTAAAGTACTTCTCCTTTTTTAGTCAACAGCGGAAAAGGATGTCTTCTAATTGAGTGTTATACATTTTTATTTATCTTACATGGTGGAGTAATTAATTTATTCAAATTTTCATTATCGTTATCACGACTATAAATATAGTAATCAGCAAATAAATGATGCCACAAGTAACTATTTTAGCAGTGGAACTCACCACTTTTAGTATAATATCACATTCATCCTTCACGGTGCAGAATAGTAAGAAAAAAAATTTATCTTCATCACGTTACTCAATCTTTTGGCATCAGATTATTTTTCTGAGAGGCACTAATGACGGAATATATCAGGGCGCGTAAAAAATGACAAGCAAGTTTGCGACGTTTTTTATTTATTTAGCTAAATACTTCAATTTTTGATGGCTCGAAACAACACGATTTTATACATAGTCACGCATTTATTGGGAATCACGCAATTCCATCACCGATGACATCGAAAAGCCTCTTCATTCTATTCCATCTGCCACTTCACAGCCTCGGGATAATCAACTATGCAAGCAGCTCACCCTCAAAAGTAAGTTACCCGGCACCCCGTACAAGAGCTCGCGTCAAGATTTTCATTACGATAGGTAGTCGTGGATGCTCCAAATGATGCAGGAATTCCTTGAACAGGTCGGTTTGCCTCGCATAGCCAATGGGTGGCAAGGCGAGTGGAACTACGATTCCGCGCGTCTCCCCGAATGATCCGTCCGACTATTAATTAAAATTCCAATCTTTCGATTAAATAGGGACGCGAGCTCGGCGACCCTACTGTCGAGTGGATCCCCGACTCGATTGCCGTCCATCATTCGTTTGACACGTGCCCGAGACAATGCTTTGAAATTGAAGAGAAAAAGAGATCCCGATGAGAATATATATAGAGGCAATAAGTGAATTCTCATGATATCCAAGCGACTCGCAGTCTTGAATGAACGATTCCGAGACGAGGGTCGATATTATCGCGCAAGCATTCCAGCCTCGCTTTTTCAGTCCTTCCTTTTTAATCTTATTAATCTCTTAGATTCTCGACGCGTTTTTTCCTTCAATGCGGCTTACTACGTGCCAGACAAAACATCTCCCTGCTACAAAATTCAATGTAAATGCATTTTTTTTCTCGACGTACAATCAGAAATGGTTTATTTGATTGATTTATAGCGCCATCACATTGGCAGACAGAAGGAGAAAAGCACAACAAACTCAGTAATGTCAAAGCTTGAGATGCCAGGATAAATTGACGCATCTTTACATGCTCAGAAGGAAGGAAGGTTTATCGCAAACTGATTGTGCAAACCGTCTGGCAGGAGCCCTTCCAACTTAATCGCAAATGATAATCTGCGAGCAATTAAGCCGAAAAGTTGGTTCTTCTCTTGTTTGACATTGAGTGGAATGAGCAATCCGTTCCCTCGATCTGCCCCTTGGCAGCAAACTCTCCGCCGGCATTGCGCGGTCCTTTTCCCCGTTGTTAACAATCCTGGCACGGGCATCTGTTTACCGAGAGAGACTCGGTGCCGGTGTTCACCTCTTTCTCGGAGCTTTCATCGACAAATTTTTTTTTCGGAGCTTTCTCGCGGGCCCCCGGGCCTTGGGTCCTTCCCTAACTCGTCGTTCGTTTCGAAACTTCGGGCAAACTCTGGGGGCGCTGCAATGGTTTCGTCGAGAATGAACGCACAGAGCGGTGGGGGAAAGAGGCTTCCCCGATGGTAAAGTGGGCGGGAGTCTAGAGACAGAGGAGGATAAATTCGATGGGATCATTCGAGAGTTTGGGGAGAAAGCAGCTACCGTTGCCGCCGCCGTTGCTGCTGCTGCTGCTACTAGTTCTGATGCTGCTTTACAGCGACCTCCGAACTCGGTTCATTATGAACCTCGAAATGCCGAGATCCCCACTGGAGTCTCCAACTTTCGGAGTTTCTTCGTGGCTCCGGTGGGCTTAGAGCTTAAGCCATAACTAACGGAGGTGCGACGTACCCGGTAAGATCCCGTTGCCCTGCTTCACAACTCCCCGGTATGTGCATCAACATCATCCTTGAAAAAATATTAGGACCAAGACGTGTGCCGGGAAGTTAAGAAAGTTGGAGCACTTCACCCTCGTCAAATCAACACTGGATTTTTGTTGCATCTCGTATCAAGAGCTGCGTATTAAATGACAGTAGTGGAGGGTGATTTGTATTAAATCATAAGTTTTCAATCCAGAGAAACACGAGTACCAATCATTTTTTAAAAACCTTAAGTAATTAACGTTGTGCTTTGGATCTTTAATCATTTGCATGGACTTATAGAGTTAAGCATCAATCTTGAAAAGAAAGAAAAACTGAACAAGTCCATTCACCGTGTCCAATTGATCGGCAAAACTTGGTAAAAACGTTAAAAAATATTTAACACCGATTTTTCTCGTGCACAGAGCTCGAACCTCCTTAAAACCCTCCTTAGACGCTTTTACGGAGTTTTTCCTTTGACTTCAGCGCCGGTCGACGAGTTGTACTCCATTGGCGAGGCGCTTCACGCATTTTGCCGAACGAACCCAATAAGATATTGCCGGGCGAAGTACTTCTCGCCGGGTTCTCGATACACGAGTCGTCGGACAAGTTCGCGGTGAATTATTTTCCTCGCGGCGGCGGCGGCGGCGGCGGTAAAAGTTAAAGTTGTGTTTCTCCCCCGGTTCTATATCTCGTGCCTTCGCTCGCGGTATAACTCGTACTTTTATTCCTTCAATGTTTCCCATTGACTCCGCGGGAGCGGTCGTCGCTTGGCGGAAGTGGAGAAGGGCGGGTCGGGGGTAAAGGAAAATTGAAAAGTCAAGACGCGCCACGCTACCCTCATACACCCCGATGCCCCGATCCCGGCGCCTTCGCGTTCTGCAAGTTTAACCGCATCCTGAAATGAACTCCCTCCGCGGGCGCCTCCTTCCATACTTCTTGTCTTCCTTATACCCTAGAAAAGGCAGCAGCACCGGAAAGATCCGCCGGTCCCGCTGGTACCCAGCAGCATTCACCCTCGTCGATGCGCCCGTTCAAAGGGCTGTGTCTTGGCGCGAGACTAGCGGCTATCTCTTCGTACATCTACCCGGCTGTTGGGGGCTGTTCGCACGTATATCTGTTGATCCCCGAAGCCGGAGCAGACTGCCGCGCGGAGCTTTTCATACCGCTCGCGCGGACTATCTCGGTGAAAATCTTGTGGATTCACGGGCGAGATATAATTTTCGTTGGCCGCGGATCGTGGGAGTGTTGAGTCGTCGGGCCCGAGTCGCGCATCTCGAGAAGCGGGTGGATAACGCGCGCCGCCGGATCGTGCTTCGTTATCGGCCTGCGGACCTGCTTAAATTTCGAGGGGGTCTTGGAGACGTCTCAGCGTGGAAACGAGACGACGACCAAACACGAAAGATCTGGCGGTTCGAGGCTGAAGGAACAGGGCTCGAGCCTCTTCGCCTCGCTTCCAGACTACAAGGGAGGCCGGGGCAAAACGGTACGCATCCTGTGTACGAATATCAGAACGGCATGTTCGACGGCCTATGGTATTCGCTCGGTACGTTTACACAATTTTGAAACTAACTGAAAGTGTTCGTTGTCGTTTCAACAACTGTTACTGATAACTATTCATGTTGTACTCAGTTTAATTAAACTGCTTCAACGATTGAATACAATTGCGGCGATTATGAGGTAAATATGAGTTTGCTAATTAATTACGGCAACCATCAAAACACAACTCAAGTTGAAAAGGTCAAAATATAACATACAGGTTTTTGACACTCACCATGTTGGTTACTCATCCTACGAAATTGGTTACTCATTCACACTTAACTTACAAAAATATTGTGCGCAACTTCCGATCTATTACTGCTTGCGTTCTGACGTGCCCCGGTCACCTCTGCACTACCTGAAGGCGGATATTCGAGCCCTACACTTAACTATGTATATAGTATTAGAGTACAGCCCTAGAAGGAGGAGGAACGGGTTCATGCCCGGGTGCGAACAAGTGGGCGTCTCGCGATAATTGGTCGTCCGTACTTTCTCGCGCCCGCTAGCTACGACCGAATTATTTTCGGCTGGGTCTCTTCAGCGGCCGTTGCACCCACCATTAGCGAACGCCTCGCCAACGCCTCTCTCTCTCTCTCTCCCCCTCGTTCTCCAACGAGAGAGAAAGACAGAAAGGGAGAGAGAAAGAGAAGCGTTGTGGCGCCCGCGCCCCTTCAACCCTCTCTGCGGGCCTAGCGCTCCGTCAACTCTTTATTCATCTTTCTCCGACGTGCATTCACCTTTTTCTCCGCTCATTATTTACATGTACTTGATTTTTCTCGGGAACACGGGATCCTCCTTGCATTATATGATGCGCGTCTCGTGTTTGCTTTCATTAAAAAAAAAAAAAATGTTTACACCTAAAGCTAAACAAATTATCGTGGCTGACAATGACTTGGCTGATCCAAAATTACGTTACATTCTGATAATTCTCCCTCGGGCCATGTAACTTACATGCGAAGCAGTCACTGATACTTTCAATGCCGATTTTAGCTAGGATAGAACTACCGGTTTTGGCCACCTTTGGTGCAGTTGTGGCCACCGAGTTTGAAGGGACAGAATTATTTGTATTGTTAAAACGAAACAAAATTGTATCGACAATCTTGTTAACTTATATGAATTCTTTCGAAGTATCAGCATGAAAATACAGAAAAGCGACAATTTGAAACAAATTATAGTGAAAATGGCCACAACTGGTACAGTGGCCACAACCGGTGCTTCTACCCTACGGCTGCTAAATACATGAATTATAATAACTTAACTTTGACATCGTCAGAGTATGAAGCAAACTTGCATTTTTACAGACACTCGAATGTTCCATATTTGCGTGCACTCGGATTTTACTTTGTTTATGAATTGTAATTATACGTGCCCACGTTGTACGCAAAATATGTTTGTTTGTTCGTGATCTGAAAACACTTCGACGACAAAAACTTCGCAACAAGTGCTGCGTTCCTACTGGAAATTGAGTGAAATGGTCAAACGTTTTCACACCAGAATTGTTTAGTGAACACGCGCAATAATCGCTATAAGCTATACTGTTCGATGTCTCTATGTGCTAGCTAAACGATTCCCAATAATGAATAAATAGACTCATTACATTTCCCTTTTGATATCGTTTCAAGCTGATAGCTTTCCTGCACGTTCCACTAAACGATGCGTAACGGAAAGCGAAATCCGCGTATTCCGCAGTAATTTTTTACTCCCTGCGTATGTTTAAATTTTATAATACAAGAAAATACTCATCGAGAGGCTCTAAATCAGGAATTATGTTGACGTTTTATAGACAGTGTATCTATTTTATCAGCCAAAAGAATTTAACGAAAACCACCAAAATTATCTATTTTTTATTTACATCAGTTAAATTATTTCTTGCATCCATGTAAACATTTTTTTTACTACATGTATAATTTACGCTGTCATTTTCAGAACTTAGAGGACGTACTGATGGTGCCATACTCTAAATAATGTCTACTCTTTCGAGAAGCAGGGGCGAACAAGGCGACTCATCAGTTTTTCGGGAATAGCGGTGATGAAGGAAGTGTACGACGCTCGGGTAATGGAAGTGCGAGAAGACGGTGGCGAGACGACGCATTTTCGGGACTCTGTTTGTTCGTCACGGCGAGGAAGATTATGACCGTGGCGTAACGGAGGAGCTCTCGAAGGAAGACTCGGAAAGCTCGGAGCGCGCGCACTACAGTGGTAAGGGTTAAGGATTAATGTGCATCAGACCGAGGTACGAGAGGACGAGGCGCACGATGAGGCACTGTACCAGCTTTTACAGCTACGGAGCTGGCAGCCAGCACGCCCACACCATAGGATTTCTATGCGAAGCGGGCTCAAGAGCGTCGCCTTAATCTCTACTTGCCCAACAGACCGTCCCCTGTTTTCCCTTAGACTCATGAGCTCCCCAAAACCTCGTGTACACCCGCGCTCCTCCTCTTTGTCCGACACTTCAGCTGCCTAAAGCACGTTCTTGCCTAGTGCTTCTTACAGCTGTACCTGGGTAAAAATAATTACTATCATTGTTCCAACAGTGGTGGAAAAAATAGTTTAAAACTTTTATACTGGAAAAACAAACAAAATCAACGACAGTACAAAAATATTAACAAAATAATAGACGATCCGTAAGATTTAAGTATGATGCGTATGTTGCAGAAAAATGTTGCTCTTTCGACAATTGTATTATATTCAACTTATTGTTTTTAATTCTTGTTTTATTTATTGTTTTAATTATTGTTTTGAATAATTCAACCAGTAGAGAAAAGTCTTTTGAAATGAAGTACTGTAATTAGGTATTTGAGAATGACGCCGCAAGTCCAGAAATAAGGAATATACATATTTGCATAAAAATAATGAAAATTGTACTAAAAGAGATTTTTACACGAGATCAAAATGCGAATTGTTATAATAAAATACTACAATGTTACAATAAAATAGGACGTTGCAATTAAAAACAACAATGTTACAATAAAATACGACGTTGCATTTAAAAACAACATTGTTACAATAAAATACGACGTTGCAATTAAAAACAACATTGTTACAATAAAATACGACGTTGTAATTAAAAACAACATTGTTACAATAAAATATGACGTTGCAATTAAAAACAACATTGTCGTAATAAAATACTACACCGTACGATGCCATGGATACTCGCGAGGTGAACGAATTCGGCTAGACAACCGGTTACAGACATTCGCAGAGATAGCCGCTAAATTTTAATCACGAAAATGGGTTGAGTATTGTTTGTCGCCGGGAGATGTTACGGGATCGGAGACAAGGGATTCTGGCACGAGAATCGCGCGAGGGATGCAACGGTTAAAGAAACAGCGGGTAGGGGAAGTGTCCGGACGATGGTTCGTCGCATTGTGCGCCGCACGTGGACCGGCGTGGAAAAAGCACTATTGTCAGTTTAGCACGCTGGAATACTATGCACTCTTATGAGTGTACATAGAGATGCGAGCGAATGCGCGCGGCGCGTCCGCATGCAAAGAGAGTAGAACTGCCGCGACGACGAGTTTAACGGGTGCCTGCCGCTCGACTATACCGGAGAAGACTTTCGACTCTCCGTGCCTATTGTTTAATGCCACGAATGCGCTAGGCTGTATCCCCCCCCCCCCCATCCCCCACCCTGCCCCTCGTGCAAATCCAGCTTGGCACCACGGGCACCGGCAATCCGGAAATTAATGTTGAGTAAAAGCAGCAGTCCGCATGCCAGTTTTGCCTACCAAGCAGGATCACACGGCGTGCCGCTTCATTGTCTCGTTGCCGGCCGTCGGATCACTCCTGAAGAGATTGCTGCTACCGGTCAGAGCACCAACGCCGTTGCCATGATAGCGATTGTTCCTCGTTTCAAGCTCTTTTTTGGCACTTTTTTATCTAACGTACGATATCCAGTCTGCACGAGATCCACTGCCTACGTAGAATTAAACGGGAAGCAAAATATTCGACGTCCCGATTGTTTTGACATCGTACTGGACGTTGAGTATGCGGGCTGGTTGGCTGGCATTAAACAGCTAATACCCTTTGTTGGAATTTAGAATTATTGATCAATAGGGTTGAAGCACCGGTTGTGGCCACTGTACCAGTTGTGGTCGTTTTTCACTATAATTGATTTCAAATTGTTGCTTCCCTGTATTTTCATGTTGATACTTCGAAAGTATTCATACAAATTAACAAGATTATCGATACAATTGTGTTTCGTTTTAACGATACAAATAATTCTGTCCATTCGAACTCGGTGGCCACAACTGGACCAAAGGTGGCAAAACCGGTACTTCTACTCTACATTTTTTGGCACCGTTGTCTGTAATTTAGTGACTTTATTTCCCACAAACCTGTGACGCCATCAGTCTCCGAGGATTGTGTTATTGTAATTTATTTTTACGGCTTCACATCTCTATACCCGATGGATTAGAACGGCAGCACGACAAATCGACGCTGGCTAATCGCAGCGAAAGTAGTTATTTATTTAATTGACATGAACGCCGGGGGCTTCACGGGCTCAATTGCCGATTGGTCCCATCGATCGTCCATCTCGTTGACCCAATCGGACTATTAAGCCGCGCGAACACAGGTCATTCGTCGAGCAGACGAGCGCGAGTGTCGCGTTAATCGTCGAACGTTCGAGAGCTCCTGGATTTGTGGGATGGCCGAGGCATTCGGATTCGGTGACAAGCGCAGTAGTTCATTTGGGGGACACGCCAGAATAATATGCGAGGCGATGCGAGCGGCGGTCGTACCGAGGCATGAAACAATGCTCGTCCTCGGCTGGTTCAAAACAAGAATTGACGACGATGGTAAGTATAGGCGTGCTACCAATTGTCCATAGGCGCACCGTAGGCAGGACAATGGACAACCGGGCCACGCCGGCAGCATCAAAGCGGACGTTACGCACAATGAACGTAGCCTGCCTGGGATATTCCACGTACGCCAGCGGTTTATCTCAGCTGGATATACGCTCATTGGTTCGCGCGATTAATCCGATACGTTAACGGAGCAACATGTCCAGGTTACATTTTTTCCGGGCCTACGTTCATGGCTCTCTGCAAAAAATAGACAGCAACCTAAGTGAACTGGAAAATAATTGCGAATCATCTCGAAGGAAACCAGTTATAATGATGGAAAGCATGATTTCGTGGTTATGTAGTAATTCTATGTGGATTTTGCATCGAGGCATCTGACGTTATTTCTGCAGTGGTTATTTATAGGTCCAATTAAGGTATGCGGAAAATATGATAGGAATCAACTTTCCGGTAGAAAACCTTGTAATACATTTATAACTTCCATCCGGGTAATAAACTGCTGTAATGGCGGCAAAGTCTCGGGCCAACGAGACGCATGAACGTCTGAAGGGATTCTTGTTCGGCCATCGAACGCACTGGAGGATTGGGAAGGAATTCATAAAAGTCTTTGCAATTATCAGAATGCGGAAATGGATAAGCGCGAATAAAGGTGAATGCCCGATATAGTTGGAAACTCCGCATTGGATGATTCATAGAGCATGTTGAAACGGGATAGAAGTGTAAAAATATATATCCACATTCCTGCTCATGTTCTGCTATAACACAAAGACAACAAGTGGTTATACAACAATAATTGGATGGAACGAAGAAAAATCGCCAAGTAGGAACAACGGCCTTATTAATCTGTATACTTCCCTTAGCAGGTTTGACCGAACTGTATGTAAGCCGAAACTTTTCCTCTCATGGCGCGCTCTACTTCCCTCGGTCCTTGAGTACCGGCAGCTCCTCACCGAGAAATCACTAGACACAAATTGATAGAGTACGATGGACGATCCATCGAACTTTAGCCAAGCTTCGCCGCGAGCCAATCGCGTCGTAAAAAATCTGCGGTACACGATACTTGCGTTAGTTATGAGTAACGAGGGAAAAACTTGTACTCAACCCGGACAGCCCCTCATTAAGGAGCCGTCGCAGCTACAACCGCGCGGCGACATGGACATTTTAATTAGTAGAATAAAAAACAAGAATCAATGTCGCGGGATCTGTAGAGTAGTGACTGGTGCTGAAACGTTCTGGTAATGAGACATCACTTCGTTGTGCTGTCATTACGTGTTGCGGGGTGGATTCCTGTATTCCGAATTACCTGCTGGCATTTTGCTGTGTACACGCGGAACGCTGGTTACCGTCAGCCAGTGCGACTAAGAAACGAAGAAGGTGCGAAGCTGTCTGTTGAGCTTTCCATCGTTCGTGACGAGACGCGATACGTACGTATCAGTCTGCGGCAGCCGCTTATTCGATTTTCGCGGTGGGCGGTGGGTCCTGTTGATTGTGCGCTTAATGTCATTACGCTCGAGGCAGCACTTTCCAAGAAAGCCGGGCGAGCCGCGCGCGGCTTGCTCGGTGGGTTCGTGCCGAGACACTTGAAGCAGTGGATGGTACTACGTAAGGTATAGCAGCTACCGTTGCTGGTGTGCAGCGCGGTACAGACCGAGACGGCGATGGTACAAGGCGCCGACGTGACTCGCACATCCTTCAGTCGAGGCACTCCTGACTGTGGCTGGGTTTTCACGCACCCCGACTCAGTCCAGACCCCCACGTGCTCCATACCTCCACGATCAATTCGATCACGACGAGACCAATTTATTGACACCACAATTTTCCCCGCGCAGAAGGCGTTTGTCTCCCCGTTCGTGAGACGTCTAGGTGAGGGCAGATATACGTGGAGACACCGCACGACTGGTCATCACGTCAATCGGACACGATTTGTGTGGCCACTATGATTGCGGTGTCGAACGGGGCGTCGATAAAAATTGAAACGAAAATAACTGAACGCAGAATTGAAATTAAGGCCTTCATTGACCCTAACTATGGGAGCCCGGCTAAGAAACGAAATTAAAAAACTGCTGATCCCTCTTTTAAAAAGTTCATCTGGAACGGAATGCATTATTAACAAACTATTAGAGCTGTGATTGGTTGCCAGGAAAGTCCGTTATAAACAAAATCAGTTTGGTGTCAAATTTGAAAAATTTCATAAGAGAACAGGCGGGGCAGCACCCGTAACCTTTTAAAGCTTTATAAGAGCGCAGCAGCGCAAAATTGATTAACCTATTATAGGTGATATTTTACGACTACGATTTCTGACAGAAAAAATATTGTTTTCGTCGCGAAAAAAATATTTTTTTCAAAATCGATTAAAAAAGGTTAATAACCAGTGTTTTCGGGGGTAGAATATGCGACTTGAGAATGATGGTATAGGTTAAAAGTCGATATTTTGAAAAGAAAACAAATTGGGGTCGTTTTTCGCGATTTTCGATCGGGAGCCGGATCTACGATTTCTGACAGAAAAAATATTTTTTTCGTCGCCAAAAAATATTTTTTTCAAAATCGATTAAAAAAAGTTAATAACCAGTGTTTTCGGGGGTAGAATATGCGACTTGAGAACGATGGTATAGGTTAAAAGTCGATATTTTGAAATGAACAAATTTCTGAGGTCGATTTTGGCAAGTTTTTCAGGCACACGCGCCAGCGCGTGTGATTAGTGTACTTCATATTAAAAAGTTGCTAATTTTCATTTTTCACAAAAATCCCTCTATGAGGAAGACAAAACATTGTATCATGAGATTGTAAACAATTTCTATAAGGTTCGCATCTCTATTTGCATATGTATACCTATTGCCATTTTTTAGTATGCGGCTAGAAAAGACGGGACTGTCAGCCCGCTACCATTAAGCAAGCTGATTTACGCATCCGTAGCTCCCCGCAAACCATTCAGCAGAAACCATACGCCGTTCAGATCGCATATTTCACAAGTATAACCCGGCAATACTAGCGACGGTGATTCTGCACACCTGGCGACACCGCACACGGAAATATCAAACATGATTATGCTATAATGCTGATCTTTGTAGCCCTTGAACATTGGTTTGTGCTGAGTAGTCTGCGTAGAACCGCACGTGTGTGCACTGTCAAAAAGCCAGTGTGTTAACATTTATTGGCGTGGACTTTGACCCACTTGGCATTGAAAATGGCACATTTCACAGTAACGACAATCCATTGCGTTCAAATATTCGGTCCCTAATACCCCAAACAATCATCCCGTTTGTATTCGAAGCAAGTAGATGAAAGTCAATGTAATTCGTTGGCAACTAAAACCGTGTGATGGCACAAATAAAATACATTTAACAAAATACAGCTTTGCGTTTGTAGTACCAATTGACCAACAATTAAATAAACCAGATCCATAACCGTGTAAAATCAGTTTTCGTAGTAACGCTGACAGGAAAACAGCGGGAGGTCTGCATTCCATTGGGGAAAACGGCCGACCAACCTTGACCTTCAACGGCATTAGGCGTGTTTGACAAAGGCAAAGCGTCGACAAAGAGTGAGAGGGTAGCTGACGTCGAATGGGGCGTTGTGAATGGTGAAGACGAAGTAGTGCCGGGGGTCCCGTCCGTACTCGTAGCTACTACGGCCGCCCGTGTGAACATATGAGGCTGGAGAGCGCAGGGGTGGCGCGTGGGGAGTGTACAGCCCCGCCGGTTGGAAGAAGCGTGCGAAGCGAGGGAGGAAAGGTTGCGTAATTTACTGGCTACAGGAGCGGGGGCGGTCGAACGAGCCGGGAGAAAAATATCGGTCTATGGATTGTGGCGCGCGCGAGCGGCGCAGCTCGCGCGGACTTAGCAATTTAAGGGTGACGCGGAGGTGGTGGTGGTATGGAACGAGTGCGCCTGAAGGTTCATTCGTTAGCCCGCAGCGGCCGGGAGGACCCAGGGTGGAGATGGTTAAATGGTTAATTTTTACGGCAGCGATTTTATGCTCCGCGCTTCCGAGCTTTTCCATTGCCTTTTGCGCTTGGAAAGACCCCCAACACGACTCCTCCCTCGTCTTACCTCTTCCTCTTAAAAGCGGAGGAGGCGGAGAAGCGCTTTTTTTTTCTTCTACACTAATGCGAATTTATTTCACGGACTTAATTACGCGACACTAATTTTTGCCGAACTTTAGTCGCGTCGCGCGAAAACGCCAACGGCCGCGAGAGCCAACTTGCCCATGGCTTTCGTGGCTCGCCTTAAGACGTTGGACGCGCCTCCGTCTCGCTTTCTCTCTCTCTGTCTCTAGCTCTCTTCTTCTCTCTCGTCGGCGACTCCCGACCTGCGCTGCGACGGCAAAAGCGCCCTTCTTCATAAAGTCCTTCCTTTTTATTCTTCTCCTCCTTTTCGGGAGTCGCTGCTGCTGCTGCTGCTGCTGCTGCTGCGGGTCCCTCGTTTCTCATGCCACCAAAACGAGTCTCTGCCGCGCTCTCTCGAAAGGATCGCGCGCCCCGCTTGCCCACGCGCGGAGCGGAGAAATTAAAAAGAAAAAAAGGGAGAAAAAAAGATTCTCAAAGATTTAGGAGCCCGAGTGTTCTCGGCAATTAGCGAGTCCGGAGCAATTTTTCCCGCTCGCTCTTGGCCGCTCTACGGCGGCCGCGCGTCACCAAACTAACTGCCGGGAAAATTCACCTTCTTGCTGTATTCGTGTATATATATTTCAGGCGGTAATGGCTCGGGGTTTGCGGGATTTCCGCGCGCGCGACTGTCGAGACGGGTTTTTTTTCCACGGGCGAAAGTGTGATTACCTGCACGGTGTTTTACCTTGCCACACACACGAACGTCGATTTTACCCGAGTGTACGCAACGATCGCTCTCGAATTCTCGGCTCTTTACGAAACTTCGTGATTCCTTGGAATTTCAAGCCTGCGCGTCACCGCTTTTTTTCCGTTCGCTCCCCCCCCCCCCCCCCCCCCCTTCCTCCAAGTCTGAAGATATCGGAAAATTCTTCCTTCGAAACTCTCATGCCTCACGCTGAAAGGTCTCGCCGTGGATAGCGGGGACGGAAAAAAATTTCTAAAACTCAGGGTGCGTCTCCCGCTCTTGCCCCCTCGAATCTCAACCAATTTTTCGCCTCTCCTTCGAGGGTTGAAATAGATGGAAATATGCCTGGCTGGTATCGAGGCGACGCACGGCTGAACCTCGCTGCGGATATATAAAGGGCACACAGGGCGAAACAGGCGCTCGACACAGGAATATACCAAGCAGGGCGAAATACTGGCGGTTCTGTTACGTGCGTGGAATAGTTTAAGCTGTTTCCAATTCTCGGAGATTCGACGGCGCGTCGAATGTAACGTCGCCCATCGAGTCTCTTCGCTCTTTCAATCCTCCCGGGGCTCATCGAGACTGGAATTTCGATGAAATAAATAGATATTTCAATTTGAATGGGTATTTACGTTTATTATTTGTCGACGCCTGTGTGGAAAATGTTCGACGAATTAAATCCATTTTTTTTTTTTTAAGAGTCAAAAATTAATTACAGAGTTGAAAAAAAGAAAAAATGGAGAATATTATAAAACTGTGTAGCAGCTTCACGCATTATAATTTTCTAGAAATAAAAAGAAATCCTGTTCGTTACGCTTGGCGCCCTTTGTTAATCCCGAAGCGCACTGGTCTCTTCCGGGTGCCCCAGGAACGAAAGCGCAAGCGGTCGACATCCGCACGTGGCTGGAAGGCTATGTATTCAGAGATAGAGGCCAAGTGGCCTCCGACAGCGCCGAGAGGGATGAAGAGATCGCGGCGTCTCGCGACTCGCCGTATGATGGAAGTCCAAGTCTTACGCGAGGCCGCGGCGCGGTCGACGACTTCTATTCCGACTCCGCCTAAATAAGCTCTCAGTACGCTCGTCGTCGCCGTGGCTCGGCCGCTGTATGAAGCTGCACCTCATCTCGTGCCCTGTATGCATAACTACTGAGATGAGATGGAGAAAAAGAGTGGAAGAGCCCGGCGGGGGAGGGGGGGGGGAGGAGGAGGAGAAGGAGGGAGGGGGAAGGGCAAGAAGCAACATGAAGATAAATGGCAGCGTATAGCTGCCGTAGACTCGGGCGTTATCGTAACACGTGTGAATTTATTGGTCGGTAGACACAGACATGCAAGAAGCCAAGCGAGCTGCCGGAAGAGCTCGAGCCGCTGGAGCAGCGAGCGAGCGTCTCCCGCCTCACATCGCGCATTCCCCACGGGCATTGCCAGCGTCTTGGAAAAAGTTTACGTGTGTCTCTATCCCGTCTACCAGACGACGGAATTTCCCTGGTGAATCGAAACGAGAATGCACCACCGATTTCCACCCGGTACCCTGCAAACTGTCAAATTCACTGATTCGTGAATAATAAAATTTCGAGGCGTCGTCGCGACCGTGAATTGGATCACCGGGCTCCGCGGATGGCACTTGACTGTGCCGTGAATAAGCAATCTTTTTTTCTTCGAGCCTATCGCACTTTTGGCCTGTGCCGACGTTCTCAAGTCGTCCATTGTACCGCGAAAAACACTGGTTTCAAGTCTTTTTGGGGGCGGTCTCTTTGAGAAGAGAGCGAGGCGACGGATGTTCGCAGATTTGACAGAAAACCAAAAGTTTGGTGCCACTTGCAAAATCGGATTTTGAGATAATACCGCGACGCGATCTTTTTGTGGGTGAACGAAGAAAAAAAGATCGCAAAATACGAACAAAATCTGCCGCATCAACATTTTTTTTACACTTCGACAGTAATACAGCACTGTTTTTAAAAGAATGAAAAAATCAGTTTGTCATATCTGCGTGTAACTGTGTAAGTGTAGTGATTAAATTTAGGATATTCACCGCAATCATTGAGTCGCTGAACAAAGTGTTCAAATAGTAAAAAATGTCGATGCTCTATTACACATTTACTCAACAAATCTGCGTTGTAGGATATAGTTGGACCCCAACCAATCTCATTTCCCGTGCACGGGTTTTCCATACTTTTTTACCTTTCGATAAGCCATATTGATCTAAGGAGGAGATACAAGAGGTAGGGTCAAGACAAGCATGTAGACGAGAGTGCAAGGGGGCCGTAAGTTCCGCTCCCGCATCGATTTCCCGTTAACCTCGGATTGGCCGGAGGCCATTGGTAGCTCTCTCGCCTCGGGCTCCTTTTCAATGATATTTTCAGGTACTCGGGGAATAATGGCTCGTAAACCACCTCGTTACACTAGCGCCAGCCACAGCGAGTTCACGGTGTGGTATGCGGGGTACGACCTCTCGGTACCATTAATCGTCTGATCCGTATATGGGGAGGGAGGAGAAGGGGGGGGGGGGGGGGGGGGAGGGGGTATGACCTGCCGTGACGCTCGAGTGGAACACGACTTGCGTCGCTTGGCCTCCTGGCTCTTTCGCCGATCGAAATCAAACAACATTTTCACCTAGTAGCCAGCACGTGCAATAGTCGAAAATGAATTAAAGGAAAAACAGGGCGACAAGGGTTAAGCCATAACGTTATCAGCGGAACCTGACGATGAATGCTGCCATCGATACGACCCTTATCAGAAATCTCTTATCACGGAAACTGGCCGCACGATCAATCGAGTAAACCCGGACCAGGAACGTGGTAAGCCCTGTTTGACATGTGCTGCGCCGGCACCGCCAACGTTTCCTTCGCGGCTTTCATGTTATTAATCGCTTTTGTGTTTCAGTGATTTATTACTGGTCGATATTATATTTTTGCTCTCAGCAGATTGCGGTAAACACGCAGCCGGAAATAAGGGGTTTATGATTTTATTGATATCCAATTTTCTGCTAAATGAGCAAAGATGTGTTAATAGAAGTTGGAGAATAATGTGGAAAAATTATCTAAAAATTGGAAAAATGCAGACGAAATTAAAGTAACGGTAGATTAGTTCAAGTATTCGATTACTTGATCAACATCTTGTTGTATGTAACCTACAGTTACAAAATTAAAAGGTTGGTTTACATTTTTTTTAATGATTGCGTATTGTGGGATTTCGAAATTATTAAACATTCCCACTTCTATCCACAATTAAAAGCCTACCCTACCTTTAATAAATAATTTACAAATACGAGCAAAGTCCTCGCTACATCAATAAAAGCTCTGAATTATTTTGATACTTTGTATTGACATGAATATGTTACAATCAATGTAATATTGTCATACGATGTTACTTATGAGCTTTGGAATAATTGCAGTTGAATCTGGAAAACAACTAATATGTCTATCTTCCCGAAAGTCCCGCTACCTATAATCTATAATGGAAATTCTCTACTGACGAATTATTTATTATTCGGCATTATCGATTCGTCCTCGAGAGCCGCAGTAGCATCTATAATGTTCAGCCTTATTATGAGCTGCGCCTCAAACATATTTATAGACACTATTTTCAAAAGATGGTTTTGAATTATGGATTCGTCGGTGATCTCCGAATAAGCAAACGGAACATGCCAGGCGGATGCCCCATATTATTAAATCTTGAGATCCTAATACGGAATCAGTCCGTCAAAATGTTAACCCGGTTTGCTCGGACGACTGCTATTTCAGAAGGAAATTCGTAAGAGGAAAATCTCGCAGGATAACCGTGAAGAAAACGGTGTGGGGGTCTCGTTGAACACTGGCGAAACTTTAGTCGCCAACTCACCGGGGCGTCGCCGGGCCAACGATATTCCGGCCGGAGCCGACGGTATATGCCGTTGATAAATGTGACACGGCGACGAAGGGCAAAGTTTCTGTTACTCTTCCGCTGCCATTTAATAGGAGAAGAGGGCTCTCCACCTAGCTGGCTATCCAGCCATCCGAGGACCCATCCAGCCGTATCCACCGAAAGAGCGAGGCGAGCTCTTCGGTACCGGGCAAACTTTTTAATTCACTATCAAGATGCAAATTTTCCCTTGTCCAGCCGAGCAATTTATCCGTCCTTTGAGGTCGATGCTACTTGCTAAGTAGTTGGAGAGCTATGCGAGTACCGCTTCTGAGCTCCACGATGAAAAGCATCTCGGCGTCTTGGCCTCCCTGATCAGAGCACTCGTCTCGCCGGGAGTCGCCGCCGACGTTTTTCACTCGGACTCGACATTCGACAAAAGACTCGCCAGAGTCTTGACGGTACCTTCGTTCTGCGATGAACTCTCCTTTTTGAACAAATTTTGTACTCCGCGGAGCGTGCGCTCGGTTTCCGTAAAGTTGAACTTTGCGTGCATCTTTTGACTTGAAATTCGTCAAATTGGAAGATGCAATCGCGTCGAAGACGGATTATTGACAGAAGATCGAAATTTAGCATTAAATATGTGGATCGCTTCAATGCATTGATAAATTACAAGATTTGCGGTGTTTACGATTAGCTTCTTTATTTACACTGAAAAACAACTTTTTCGTAGGAAGCACCTGGAATCAGATGGCGCAAACTAAATTCCGTTGATTTCAACTACATCATTTTTTCTCAGTGTAACACGGCAGCTCAAAATTTGCCGAGCAAATATGCAAAATGGATTATCTAAGCAGAGATTCGTGGCCAGAGCTGCGGGCTTACAGCTCGTCCAATATAGACTAAAGTGAATAGACCCGTCACCAACCGACGAAGGGTAACGACAGGAAGGAATATAGCACGTCACTGGATTATTCATTAAAGCGTCCTCTGCAAACTGGAGTCTGGAATATCAACGGTGGTCGAATCTCATGCAAATAAAGTTATGTGTACTCCTACATCAAATCCCTCGCAATATTTAAAAAAATCGATAAACTCTTCATTGTCAATTCTTTTTTGTTTTGCTTTACTTTTGCAATACAAACAGTATAGTCGCAAACAATATTGAAATACCAATAATAAATCATTCGGGCTTCGGAATTTGTGTTTGGTTAACACGAATTGTTAAAGCCCTGCAGCAAACATTTTAAGCTATATTTTAAGCTCCTGTATTAAAAGGAGGTAATTTAACCATGACGATAATAATTGTTCATTCGTTTGTATAAGTTGTAGATTTATAACGCAGGGAACAATTGACTCGTCACCGACTGTTTCGGTGCCATGACTGCCGATGCTGAAGAAAAATCTGTCATTCCCACGTTTTATCGAAGTGGCATATACAGCTCAATTACAACGTAATACACCAGAAAATTCTATTGCAGTTGATGACTATCTCCGAATCAAAGGCGTTGGTAACTCCAAACTCGGAGGCTGAATTCTGTTCGATTTGAAGTTTTCTTTCGACATAAAAAATCATCCAGCATCGGCAAAAAGATGCGTTCATCCATGGCCCTCCCGTCACGTCAACAGGCCGAATCCAAGGGATCCGATCGCCGGAAACATATTTACAGAAAATAAAATTAGCAGAACGTCCTAATCCCCATGTAGTATACGATTCAGCGGTGAAAACTTGAGGGCGCATAAGGCAAAGCAGGATATATAGAGCGGTGGGTTTCCGGTGTGGTGATCTCGTGGCTACCGGTGTAGGTTGGAACCCTGACTCCGGGCTTTACAGCGGATATACGTATAAGCAGAACTTATTACCCTCGGTATTCGGTCCCGAGGGCAGTTAGCCTGATTACTCCATACTCGCGGGGTTATTACGAATTTACTTTAAACACTGCAGAGCGGTAGGCAGGGGTGGTTTCAGCCTCTACTGCGGATCCGTATGTACATCAGTCGACCCGACACCGGAATGACGCCGCTGCTGATGGCGTTGCTATTCCCGTCCAAGGGCTCAGGGTTCATGACTCGGGCTACTCTCTGCCATATTCTCGAATCAGGCTCGTGTGGCGTACGTGTATTAGTGGCTCGAGTAATTTCCTCGGGCACGATATCGTGCCCTGTGCTAATGGTGGATGTGTTACGATCGTTACGACAAATGCTGCAGGTTACGAGGAATACCAGCAGGGTGTCAGGGTCATGATGCTGCTACGAGAATTGCCGGCATACCACGCTGCCTATAGGTGCGACCTATGCGAGAAGCTCATCCTCTCGCATCTACATCCCATGTGCCTTCATCGACAGCTGGCCAATCTCCTGTCTCCTGGCCAAAGCTGACCCGCCATTTGCATGACCACCTCAGAAATTGCGGGAATCCGCATTGAAGTGGTTCTTGCGATAGATAAATCATGCGCTATTCTCGTGACCACTGGAACGGCGACATGACAACATGACAACTTCGATATAAGTGCTGTTTCACGGATATTTTGTTTTTGATGTAAAACACAGAGAAGGTATCTGAGAAATGCAGATAACAAAAAGATACCGGCAACAATAAGCGAATGATTTCGCGAAGCCAAGGCCCACTTCAACTGGTAACCTGTAGGGCCAAATGGAAATTATTTCACCCGATATGGAACAAACCCCTTGGTAATTTTTCCCTTTTTTCGATACTTGTGAACTGATTCTGATCTATTTAGTATGACGATCCTTGCAGATGCAATAAATAGGGCTTAACCCCTTCAGCGGCAAAAACAATTTCGCGGTGTGCCCAAAACCACAAAACTGTGCGCACTATTGCGTCAGTGCCGCTGAAGCGGAGTTAAGGATCGACATATTAAACATTGCTTGTCAAATCTGAAAGATTTGGTAGCGATTGCTGGTAAAAACTTAGTTTATTCTACAATTCTGGAATTTTCTACACGTAATCGGGCAGAGGAGAGCAAAACCTATACGATGGCGATAAGAAGTGACTAATTACGTCGAAACCGTCAGTGATTTTCTAACTGATTTTCGTTAGTCGCTTTAAACGCCTGAAACTATAAAAACGTTCTAAATCACTGTTGGTGTTGCTTTCGTTTCCCATTTCTTGCCAGGACGTCAATTAACCCCCGTCGTTTTTGCCCCCTCAGCCTCACCTATATCATTGCATGCTACACGTTCGTGTGCGTCTGCGAGTATCGGAAAAATGCTAAAATCCGAAAAGCGTCAGAATAAACCGAGTTTACTGTGCCGAATATGGTAACCATTGCCAGATCCTTCCGTCCTCGATGCAAAGACTACCTTACCGTCTATCTCCATATCGCTCACGCCGATGCAGTCAGCGCGAGGATAAGCGAGCTAATTCACTTTCGATTCGTGCCATTTCTTTGCCGACTGCGGGTATATATCGCGTGCACCGTGGCCCGAAGGCTGGTCGGGATTCATGTTGGGCGAAAAGTTCTATATAATTAATCACGAATTAGGGGAGATTCGTTGCCGTGGTGTAATCCCGGGCTCCTGAAGGGAGCTACTCGGCCTCGGTCGGCACCGCTGGAAGCTGGAAGCGCTGTAGGGCGGGTTCCACGTCGCTCGGTCCCTCTCGAAATTATCCAGCATCGAGAGGGAGCGCCCGCGTGCGCGCTTACGTATATACCCACCCTCTCTCACTCTCGCGCCCTCCTCTCTTCTACTCTACTCTACTCTAGTGTGGCTTTGGCTGGCAAGGGGTAGCGAGGCGCGCGGCGTGTGTCGCGTTAACTTTCGGCAGCGCTATTTCACCGTAAACGGAGTTTAGTGCTCTCCGGCCAGGCCAAATGCGCCAGCACGAACGGGCTTTACAGGAATACCACCGGCGACAGTGTCGGGGACCTCGACGAGTGTACTTTGAACTATATAGTATAGATATACGTATATGTATAAGTATATACACATATTCCGTCGCGCAGAGTGCGGGGAGGCTGCGTAAGCGCTTGGTGTATATTCGCGTGTACGCGTGTTCCCCTCTCCCTGTAAGGGTGCATCACGGTCATATTCGCTGGTTCCCTATATATTGTACGTGCACTCACGACACATGCAGGGTAAACAGCTAGCGCGACCCGGCTAGCCCTGTGCGTCTACTAATTCATTTAATTACCTTAACGCAAAATTACGGGCGGTGCCGGGTCGTCGGCTCGTGAATAAGTTAAGAGGGTCGCTGCGACGACTCCGCGTAAGTTATGCTCGGGTGCTGGGAGCCTCAAATTTACTCAATTCACGGTGCTTCATTAAAAAAAATAATAAAAAATGTAAAAAAAAGTTACGAAAAATGAGGCACTTTTTCGTAAAAACGGTAGCGACAACGCATTGTATTTCGCTGCTTCGTGTGCTGTGTGTGAGAAATATGAGGTGGTTGGGCGAGGCTGGAACTCGGTTGTATATGGGCCATACGATTAATTGGTTAGGGCCACCGATAACTTGGTCGGTCCGCTCTGGAACGTGAAGAATTTGGGTGTGGCAACTCAAAATTTAGTTTGTCCGATCGATTAATCCGTCCGGCGCAGATATAACCAAGTCGTTTCTCCACATGTACATTAATTACAAAAACGTATTTGGAGAGGGAATTTAAAATGTGCCATTTTTACCATTTTCAGGGGATTAATATTTAGGGTACTTTTATTATGGTATTCCTTTGTTTCCGTAAACGGATTTGTCTGACGAAGAATTTTATTCCAGTTAAAACGACGATCCAAGCTCGCGCACAAAATCACCCTGTGCTCCACTTTTATCTGAAAAGCTGCAGCCGATTATCAATCACCTGTCAAAGTGATTCCATCACCGTTTGAAATGTGCAGTTTTTAGATTATAAGCTGGGGTACAGAAATGTCAGAATCCTTCTCGATCAAGTTTTGTTAATTATTTTTAACGATTAATTCTTTTTATCAAAAAAATGTCCAAACATTTGAGAAACACTATTTTTGTTCGAAGTAGAAACGGCTATGCCTTTAAAATGGTGTCCTATACTGACTGACGCCATAATTGCGGGAGAGAACGACAGAACGTGACAGGACGTCACAACCAATTCACTTCAACAAAATCTTCAATATCTTCCGTCTATTCCTGAATCCATTATCTTCGTCATGAAACCCGATTAACAATTCATCGTTCACCCAAAATAAATCCACGCGACCATTTGCAAAATTACCTTCCGCTCCAATTTGATTCCATTTTCTCCCAAGCTGTCGCAGATTATGCGTGAATTAACGTCGCGGATACTACGCCCTATCAAAGTGAATTTTATCACCGTGCGAAATGCGCAGCTCATAGATCGCAAGCCGCGGAGAACAGAAATCGCGGAACCGCCCTCGATCAACTTTGACTGCCTGTGTGTTACAAGCCGTAGTTATACGACGATGCCTCGTTAATGAGCTTAAGGCTTAATAACACGAGGGTGGTTTTCAATGTATACGTGTACGTGCCTCGTCTCCCCCCCCCCCCCTTCCACCCTTGCCACCCTCCCCCCGCGCTCGTTCAAAAGTGGTAATATTAAGTATCCGGTTGGCCGGGCGTTAACGATCCTTTCTCTGATGCGTTATCGAGCGACCGCGAGAGCTCGCGCGCTCTGTGTGTGTCGGTCGCGTCACGAGTGGTGGGCGCGAGCGGTGATAGCGCGAGCGGTGCGACGGCAATGGGTGTTGGGGGTGGCTGGCACCCCGCGCACAGAAGCCTCGCTCGCGCTTTATTATATGCTCCCACAACCCCCCACGGCCCCCCGCATGCCGGAATAACCCCCGTCCTCCCTCCGACGCCAGACAGCTTTATTAATACCCGCGCGAGCCTCGCGTTCGTGACGATAACTCGTGACGAGGTTCTTCGTTAAAAATTTACGAGTCGCGAAATCAGTTTTCGTTAATAATTCTTGAGAGGGGAAAGGGGGATGGGAGGGGGAGGGGAAGAGAAAGAGCAATGGAAAGCTGTGCGAAGTCTCGGACGATCGATAACGCGTGAATGGTTGAGCTACGCTGCGGTCTCGTTACTAAGTATATATGTATGTGTACGTGTGTGTGTGTGTACAGCACATATACGGTATGTATATATGGATACCGGGGCGAGATAGCGCAAAGGGAGGTCGGAACCGACGATAATGTCGTCGCACCTCTCGTACCCCATTACACACGGATATTCCTACGTTCGTTCGATCGCTGTGTGGATTAAACAGCTCGCGGGAGTGCACCGGGGAATTAAAAGGAAAACAAAAAAAAAACGAATTATTATCCGCGAGCGAGAGTGCAGCCATAACGCGGGCGACCTCTGCCGAATATTAAATTTCGTAGCCCGCGGCCGGGAAATCAACTGGGAATTGTACGAGATGAGGCGGCATTACTGGTAGATAAATATCAAAATCCACGTCCGCATTTTGTATCCACGTGGCGTATCACTGAAACGATAATACGTTCAGCTGTTTGCTCGCGGGCTCAACCGCGCGCGCGAGGCGACGAGCGTGCACTCGTTGTATACGACCGTGTTTTAGTTTCAGGCTAGTTTTAGGGGAAAATATCGACAATACCGCGCATTGACGTCCTTCGGCATGTACGATACGGGAATGTCATGTTTTGGCAATAAGCATAAATTTCAACAACGATTTAGACGATATAAAGTTAACCGTGTTTTGATGGAAATGACGATTGATCGATTTGCGTAGTAGTGACCCGGTGATTATGATTATTTCGTATACTTGAACACACAAATTTGCACGTTTCATCTGTAAATCCATATAATACGTTTATACTGCAGCAAATACGTTCGAGGTTGGCACAGGGCAGGAAGACGGATTTGCAGAACAGAAAGATATGAATTGGGAATAAATCAAATTCTGAGGGACGAATTTTTGGACACAAGTTCAAATATAAATTTGATCTCAAAATCATCTTTAGTACGAAGTTCCGTCCCAAGGTCGGTATTAAGTTCCAACTTAGGTTGAAAAATTCGACCCTCAGTTATGTTTCAAATAATTATCCGAATGATTGTTTTCATACGAGCGATACTAATGTCTGTCATTCCCACGAAAACTGCGAAAATACTGGAAAGCCGTCGACAGGCAGAGGCAGTAATGACGAGTTAGTTAGGCTCATGACGTAAGGAAGAGTTTTGGTCAGCTATGGAGGACAAAGCCAGGGGAGTGCACAGCGCAGAGGGGGCGATGTTGACTCGAGTGTGGCTGACGACTGAAAATCAGAAGCGTCGCCGGAGTCCGCCGTAGGGCAGCAATCGTGAGGCGTCAAAATTATATCGTCTACTCGTTAGGGTGTTGAAGCAGCCATCGCAAGGCTGAGGGACGCCCGAGTCCACGAGGTGCCAGAGGGCACGGCGGGCGACAAGAACGGCAGTCGGAGGCGTCGCGACGCTCTTTTGTTTTCCACCAGGCTCGAATTTATCCCCGGATCCCCTTTGACCCTGGGTGCAGTCATCATTAACGCGCCACCGGGACCGCAGTCGCCGGCCCAGCAGCGACGGCAGCAGCAGCGACTCTCCTGCCTCCCGGTGTTCGTGCAGGCGTTGAATTTCGCACGATTTCCTGGCAAACCAAGAGTCGCACGGCCAGCACTTTTTTCGGCACAAAGTTTACGGGCTTTCGTGCTCCCCCTGTGGTGGCTGCGCCCAGACTCGCGAATCTGGGATATTCAGCAGCTCTCTACCGTTGCCGATATATATATATATATATTTTGGCATACTGAGCCACTGGCGCTGGGATAACCATTGCAATTAATACTCAATTGAGCGCGCCGCCCGCTAATCACGTGGCTCGAGACGACGACGCCGCCGCCACCGACAAACGGATTATCCTTCGCGTCGTTAGCTTAAACCATCGATTTACCTTCACCCGCATTTTTTAAGCTATTAAACGCCGTTCCCCTTTTCTGGTTTGATACCTTTTTAACGTCGTGCGATAATATTTTTGTACCACTAAAGCGGCTTGGTTAAGCGAGGCAAGTAAAGCGATGGAAATATTTATCAGCGAAATGTTGTTGTTCTAGTACATTTGATGCCTTATCAAAGGTTTTACTTTTTCTTATCTCTCTTTAATTGTTATCCTAGTCCCTCTTCAAAAAATCAGTGGGTAATATATTTCGCATATTCGATGTAGGTCTTGTTGTCGGGTTATTCGTTCACCAGTTGGCTGTCATGTTGCCTGCAACCCGTTGCTAAGCAACGTACAGTTCCCGTCATGTTATTGTATCGACAGTGCTCGGGCATGCACGGTTTGAAGGTTTGTTAAGGTTATTTCGGGCGAAGAAGATGGTATAGTCACTCAGTCAAATGTGGATGTAATTATCTTGTTCCCACGCCAAAATTATTCTTGTTGATAACAAAAATATGAATTATCGAAAAAAAACTAATAATTGGACTAATTTTTTGCCTTGCAGGAAAATCGAAAGCCAGTCGTTAGGTCTTTAAATTTTTAACGCTACAAGACACTTTGCGAGAGAAATGAATCCGACAAATATCTCGCAAACTAAAAAAGTATGACAATATCCAATCGTCAATGCCAATTTATTGAATCCAATAAGACCAGCCATGCCAGTCGAATTTCCACACGCAGTGGAACAAAGCTCATTTTTCGCTGCAAGAGTCTTGCGCCATAAGCTCATTTTCTTGAGTCCGAAGTCCTCTGAAGATTATGTGAAACAGTTGTAAAACAGACAACAAACTGGTGGCACTTACTGCGGGTCGAATGAGAAGCACTGAGAGTACGTCTCACGTCGTCTGAACTACAAAAATGCTCTCTCAGCACGCGGTCCAAGTAGACATCCCGCACACGAGAATTCGATCCCAACCAATTTCAATGCTTCGAATACAGAGAGAGAGAAAGAGAGCGACTAAACCGCGAGTACAGGATAGCAGCGCCAAAGGTAGAGAAGTCAGTGAGCATATTCATTGGATTCTCCTTTGACGGACGACAGACGAAGATTTAAAATTTCTCAGGCAATATACAAGACGTTTTCGAAGACCTCCGGGCTCGGCGAAAAATTCAATGAGCTTATATATATCGCGCAGTTGGTCCCGATTCATCGTGAGCGGTTCGAAGAGGGAAATCTCGGTGCGGTCGAGATGTCCCGCGCGATATTCGTTCGCATCCCATATACGCGGGTCCACAGCGCGCGGCAGGTTGCCAGGATCGCACGGTTGGTTAGCGGCGGTTTCGCATAGCGGCGAGAAAAAGCGAGCGCCTGTCTCGGCGAAGCCGCGAGAATAAGGAACGCGAGTCGTGGCGCGCGATGGTCCGAGACGAAACGGCGGAATAAAGGGATTTGCACTTTATAATCGTGAGACTGCGTCCGGGGTCTCCGGCCGGAGTCCCCGCTAGACTCCCGTGGATGAATGCGAGCGCGCGGGACTCTTTAAAAAAGATTTGGTTTGTCCTTCGCGCGCGGTGGGTTAGGACTTCTTGGCAATTTGCCTATACGGTCGCTACAGAACCGACCGCGTCTCCTGCACGGTTATTTTCTCTCCCACACTTTTGTTTCCCTATCGAGCGGAAATTACGGAATTTGGACTGCGGCCTTCTCGTTTATTCATCATCGTCTTCTATCTCGGCGCGGGAATCCGACTTTTGCGTCTTCCACGATCGAGCCGCAACCGTCTGGGTGGTATACAATTAATTCTATCAATTATGCAAACGAGTCGCTCGGTATGAGGCGGCACTCGCTCTGCTATAAAATTGCTTTACCTCCGCGGCGTTTTCTCTCCGCGACGCAGAGACGAAGCTCCCTCAATTATTTTCCCTTTATACTTTAACAGAGGTAGAATGGACCCTGAGTCGTATTCCGGCGGGTGCGTCAGTCGTTGGAAGGTACGGACCTTGAATAAAAAGTGCCTTTAGTTTTCCCCGTCGGATAAGGTAAGAGAAGTTGCTACTGCCGCCACTGGTACCTGCTACTGCTGCTGGTGCTGCTGCTGCTGCTGCTGCTGGTTGTAGCCAGTACCGCTGAACCAATTCGTCGAGACGTTTCCCCCCGGGAGATGACTCAAGACGTGGAGAAGAGACGACGTGCAGTACCTCGGCTGTTTATACTGCAGGAAAAGCACTTGGCAAGTGCAAAATCACGATGAATGTTTGAGGTCTGTATGATGGAAGACTGAAAGGAACAGGAACAGGAAGTGAGGAAGGATTTGCAGTGGAGGCACGCGTAGGTAAGAGTGACATTGGCCGAGTCACCGGCGCTGCGATGCATAAGCAACTGGGTGACGGGAGGTGAACCGCCGGCGTGCATGCGCCGCGCTTCTATACATACCTATTACGGTAACCTGCTGCTGCCGCCACTGCTGTTCTGCTGTTGGCTGCCAGAACATTCCCCGTACCACACACAACCTGCCCGACGTTGTTTGCTAACACGCTGCTAATTACCGATACCCCTTTAACGCCCTTGCACCGCCTCACCGTGTGACGTGGAACGTGTGACGTGTCCAGCTGCATGCAGCCCCCGCGGCCACGACCTACCTCACTGCGTAAACTTATGCCTCAACCAGGTGGTGGATATATACAGGCGGCCGAATGTGCTGTACGTTCGACGTAACGAGAATTACGAGGAGAATTCTTGCTTCGGGGCATTGGGATTTCGTCGGTCGGGGTGTGTAGGAGTGATAGGTGATCGTATGACAATGGAGAGCATTTAGTTTGCTTCAAAATTTGTAACATCGTATGGGTATTTGTTATTGTCTTTTACATCGTGATTCAGGCTTGGTTGGCACGGGTTACTGTAGTTATTTAAGTATGGGAAGACATTTTTATTGCAATGTTTTTGCCTGGATACTAATGAATGATTTCGTTGTGAATTTCTGGAGATCCATCAAAAGACTGAGTTAATTAATGTGCTGTTGCCGAGGAGATATTTCCGAGTCAGAAGGTGAAGTTTGAAAACTCACCACCCCAACTGCGGAAGTATTTACGTCTGCTTTATTCGCGTGACCAAATACAGCGGAAATACATGGAATGCCTGTCAAGTACAGCTAACTTCTGCAGTTGATGCGAGTTTTTAAAGTACATCTATGATGTATGTTCGACCCACTTGCTGTATTTCATTTGTATTTCCCTTTTGGATCTTGTCTCGTGGATATCGATGGACGTAGGTAAAGCCCATGTTGGACTACACATTTTTACATGACTCCCCTAGCATCGTAAAGCACAGAATAATAATGAAAAATGCATTTTGTGTGGAATGTTTATTGAACTATCAATCCACAAAAACTGAACATGCAGTTTTTGCGAGACATTCTGAAGAGACATTCAGAAACAGACAAGGAATGAACACCGTCAGCACATCCCAATTTTTTTTTTTTTCACGTAACGGAATTACGAAAAAAGTGCAAAAACGTTTTTCGCGTTTTTTAGTCGGACTTTCTATTTTTCGGGTAAACAACGGTGCTTTTCGGAATCAGCAGAAAATTTCCCATCGGATAGGGTCTTCAAACTTTACGATATTTTACCCAGTGATTTTTTGAAGAGCGACAGTTTCGTTCTTCTTGTATCAAGTTATACCTATCGATGTTTGTCGCGATAATATGGCGCAGACCACTTACTGTCGGTAATTCTCGTCAAAGTAGTACACCCACATGGCCTAAAGACGCGGAGACAGGGTTTGAGGAAGGGGGGTTAATCCTCGATATAGAACACGAAGACAGAGAGAGAGAGATTCAACTCTGTGCATCCCGAGCAACGCGAAGTGGTGGAAAGTTGTCGGAAGGCGAAGTGGGAGTGAGTATCCCGTGGTTCGAGGAGAAATGAGGATTAGGCTGAGTGTGAGGAGAAGCTCAGTCGACGATTCGCAGCGCAGTAAGTTGCTGCAACCCGCAGCCATACACAAGACCCTGCTACAGCGCCGCTGTATAAACTCCACCCAGCGCCGCTGCATCCAACTGGGTGGCTATACGTTCCAGAGAAGGAAAATCGCAACGCAGTTGCAGAGGGAAACAGAGAGCGTATTAAGCAAGTAGATCCACCAGCAGTGGCATACTTGGGCGTAGTGTTAACTGGTCGGATTTCGGTATCCTACTTGAGCTCGCACAGTCGGGGCTTTGTATATACAGTTGGCATCATATTTTTGCACCGCTAAAGTACGACGCAGTTCTGTTGCAATGACCTTATTACCGCGGCGCAACAATTATCACTGGCGTGAACGATAATATTTTTCTGAAGCTGGTTTGACGATGTGACAGAAATTATTCGACACAGCAGCTGTTTACTTCGACCCAGTTATATATCACTATTTAAGTTATCCCAATAAAAATGATGATCCGGATTCCGCGTAACGCGAGCGCTCAATGAACAATAGTTTAGGAAATTGGAGTGGGGAACAAATCGAAATGCTCTATTTTCGCGTCTAAATCATTCAAAGAGCGTGACTTGTTTGTCTGCTCCAGGTAACACGAGGCCAGGATCAGATGAGTTAGTGTGATTTGACTGATTTGCGCGTAAAAATCAACCTCTTTGTTCGACCAACTTCAGTCAGCTTCCATTCCGAAACTATCGCAAATTGGATGCTCAAACTTCGTTAGTGCGTTCCGGCGGTCACCTGCTACCCACCGTTATATCCCACGGAACTTCACCAATGTCGAGACACCTCCTGTACTTCATCCGACACGACTACACATCCAACCAGCCGACGACACCTACACCGGAGAAGGAAAATCGCAGTCCAATTGTGGAGGAAACAGAGAGCTCGCATTAGGAGGACCAGCGGAGCAGTCGCACGCTCGCTCGTAGTGTTAACCGGTCGGATTTTGCATCCCGCTTGAGCTCGCGCAGTCAGGACTTTGAATACCACAGTTAGTCCCGTAGATCCTTATGCATTTGCATTGCCCCAGCTACAGCGGGCACACATTTTCGGGACTTATATATTCGCTATCTCAGAGGAGGTGGGAAGGGGGGGGGGGGGGGGGCGGGACATTCCCGGAAGCCCGACACCGCGAACATACTCCCGTTCGGCTCACAAAACTGAAATGATTCAATTAGCTTAAAATCCTGGTGGCGAGTAGTGCGGGTACCCTAGAGCTGCGCTTCTACCATAGCTGTCGCTGCCGCTGCTGCTGCTGCTGCTGCTGCTGCTGCTTTAGCGCTGTGTGTGGAGTTGGTACGAGCTGAGTGGCCTCGTTAAGGACCGGGCTAAGAGGATTTCGTCGAGGTGGTTGTCGTCGTCGTCGTCGTCGCCGTCGTCGTCGTCGTCGACATCGCCGTCGTAGCAACTCGAACTCACTCTCGGCTATATGCGCTTTGCTTCGAGAGTGAGTATTCCTCGCGCCGGTAGGATCATAGGAGAGACGCTCTCGTGGCATTTGTATCTCGCGTCCCCGACACACACAGACGGCAACCGCGTCAACGAGAAAGTGTCGTCCCGACTCGTACGCAATTCCGTGTTTAGCACTCGTGTGGCCCGCACCCCCATTGGCCGTATCTGCATAACGCGCCGCTCGCGCGCGCGGCGCAGTCGACGCGCCCTCGCGGTTGTTGTGTTCCAAAGTTGGCAGACTGCGCGCCGCGTGCCTTTCGGGATTTCTTATACGGCGAAAATACGTCGGCGGGTTATCGCAATAGCTGCGAAACGCGGCGAGAAAACTGCGAACATCGCCCGTAGACGGGGAAAAGAGCGAGAGCGGGGAACGGGAGCGTCGGGGAGATAAGGAGACTCTGATATAACTACGGTCTCTGCCGCAGTCGTAGGTAGAAGAAGAACCGGAGCCAAGCGCCTCGGCACCCCACTGAAAGCTGCGGGAGTTGCGCGAACGCGCTATCGCCAACTTCGTGTAAAGAGGGCAGTTAGACTTTATTGGCTCAACCCCTGTGTGTCGCTTTTCCCTCCGCCTCGCCAACACGACGGCCAAACTCCACTTCGGGTCGGAGTGTGTAGCGAATACAACGGCGCGGCCGCGCTCTAACCTTCTCGTCTGCTCCACTTTTTCGGATGATATGACCGAGAGGTTTTTGGGGAAAACTGGCTTTCCCGCGCGATGCACGGAAGCACGGTTAACTTTCGCGGCGTGGAGAACACGGCGAATGACGGTTTGACGGAACTATCGGCGGATTATCATTGGCGAAGAAGAGAGGACGTGATGGATAGACCAACGAGACCGCTTTCCGGTCTCGGTTATGCGATGATTGATCACGGTAAAATGGGTTCGACTCCAGTTTGGGTAGTGAAATATCGACGCGAGGAAAATTTGAGTGGAATCGATGGGCCATCAGGCGAGGGCAACGTGGAGGCCTTGATTCCATGATTTCAATGAAGCAAAAAGGTTTGTTCGTTTAACTTTTTCGAGCCTTAACAATTTCGACGAGTAAATCCAGCGAGTCAAGTCTGAAATGAATTCATCATCTTTGCTGCTGAATATCACTGGCACGAGCTTTAAATTGTTTTCTCTGCTTCGGTCCTGCAGATCATCATGAGAATAAGGCTGGTTTCGTGACAACTAAATTGTGTTTTAATCTCAATTCAGGCAGCGTCTCACGATTGATAATAAAGCAATCGCATATTATCGCATAAAGCAATCGCAGGTATCTACAAAACTCGTCTGCGAGACTCGCGGATCCGAGCGTCAAAAAATTGACGACGTCGCGGAGCGCTCGTTGAGCCCGTGTCCTTATGCAAGACCGGCAACGACCGTGCAATTTCACGGACCGAGACCCCGCGAGCCGTCTCACGGGCGTCTCCGGGATGCCGCGTTAATTGTACACGGCCGAGAACCGCGGGGCCTTGTAATTAACTGAGGAATGTCGAGTGACGACATTGTGTACGTCGCGGAGCTCCCTCTTGCTCCGCGTCGAGCCCGAAGGGCTCGCCATCCGGTGCTCGAGAGCGAAAGAAAGAAAAAACGACGAAAAAATCGTGCCAAAACCCGAGTGAGGATCCCTTTATCGGGGATGCCTTCGCCGACGAGTCTTCCGCGTCGCGCGCGGCGTTGTTAAATAAAAGAGCGTCGCTCGTTAGCGAACATCGGGGGTTTAAGACCCCCGAAAGGAACCCCAGTGCATTTCACCGACTGTCACAATAGCCCCGAGCGTCACGTCGTCAGAAGAAGAGAAGAAAAACAGAAGAAAAACATCGAGAAGTCAAACGAAAAAGGACCGCGCGAAAAACGCCCAGGTGGTACGGCGGGTGTAAAAAGGGTGTACAGGAGTCGCCGCGACGAGAATGCAGCCTGTTCGGCGACACCCGCGCCCCGAAGATACAGCGCGCGGGCCTCGCGACAAACTCGGATGTATTCCGTTTCACGGGTTGCATAAAAATTCATAAAGAGGCCGTCTCTATGCATTATTCAGGGGGTAAGCTGCTTGCGGGTCCGTGTCTGTCGCGCGGGAACAGAGGAAAAGCGCCGGAGAATCATTATAATTTCGGTGGGTCTCGCACCCCCCCTCCCCTCCCACTACCACCCGCCGCCCGGGGGGCGAGCGTTGAGCGCAGGGTGGCCCGGTAGATTCATATACATAAATGCATGTATACACGGGGTTTATACGTATATGCAGCCCGGCGCGTTGGGTGCTACCGACCGAGTGTCTGGCTACCTGTGCACCGCCGTCTACACCATCGGCGTCTAGCTCACCCCCTTGGATTTTCAGTTTGTTACGGCAGAGAGAGAGAGAGAGAGAGAGAGAGAAAGAGAGAGAGGTAGCGAGTGAGAGAGGTTAGTCGCGGTGGATGCGACACTCTTGGACACGTGGAGCGAGCCGGGTACGTGCTTCCCCTCTCCCCCCCAAACCCCGCAACCCCCTTCACCCCTCGGTACACTGGCAGTCGTTGCTAAAGCTGACGAACGAGCAGTGAGGGTATTGATTTTCTCCTCGGGTGAGTGGAGTCACGTTCGGCTGTCAAATCTCGCGGTTGTACACCGAGGGGTGGTTCGGTTGAGCGGATTCGTGTGCCAGCGGCGAGAGAGGTAGAGAGAACGAGAGAGAGAGAGAGAGAGAGAGAGAGAGAGAGAGAAAGAGAGAGAGAGAGAGAGAGAGAGGGAGGGAGGGAGGGAGAGGTACTGAGTGTGAGTGTCGTGGAGAACCCGAGGTGGTCTGGGTCGGACCGGAGGTCTGTATGCTCCGAGCGAGAACTTTTGGTCCAACAACCAGGCGGCGCACCATCTCGCCTCTCACCGCAACCACTTGGAATTCGAGCTGGCGTCGTGTGGTGTGAGAACGCGCGTCGGAATTACATTTTGACGGGATCGTTTGTCAGGAGTGGCCGGATTATTAGGTTTACGAGTGGCCATCTTTGGATTCGTGTCTATGGGCTCTCCTCGCGACCGGTCTCAGGTCTGTATGTGCCCGGGGATCGGCTTCCTTCTCCTTTCTCTCTCTCTCTTTCCCCTCGCCACTTTTCTGATCCGCAGCCGCGCGCCTCAGTCGTCGCTGCGCTCGCTCGCGAATCCACGAAGCCGCCGCTCTTTGTCTTTTCTCCACGCGATCTGTCCGTCTTCACTTGCAACTTTCTGCCCCGCTCGCTCCGACCCCCGACGTGTCCGCCTCCGTCGTTTCCATTGACGTCCACGAAAGCTTCTCGCGAGCGGAATTTGGACGACAGGAGGCAGCACCGGGATTTCTCAGCAATTTCGGTCTGATGCGATTTCGCGCGACGAGTGCATCGCGAGTGACGTCGCGGCGGGATGTGTGACACGCGGAAGCACCGATGTATGTAACGCGTTCGACAGCTCGGGCGGCCGCGAGCGCTACGTGCGACCCAGCCGCGGCCTTAACGTCTATGACTGCGTCTGCGTAGCGCCCGCTATAACCCCGAAGACGATGACGACTACCGGGAACACGGGCTATAAATGGGAACAAAAAAGCGACGAGGAGACACGAATGGTACATGCACGTATTCTCCCGCGGGGCTTTCCGGATAAGTCAAGCGAGCGCGAATTGCCGTTATGACTATAAAATTGAGGGAGGAGCAGAGGGGCAAGTCGGCCATCATGCAACCAACACGCACTGCCGCCGCCGCCGCCGCCGCCGCGTATCTTTATGGTGCGCCGTAAAGCTACGTAATTGTGAAATATTGCCGGGTCGGCGATGCCCCGCGATAAAAGTCTATAGGTAACGGGGAAAAAATCACTATCTAGCGGGACGTAAAAAACAAAACCTAAATAAATCAGGTTGGTTTTGAAGCCTCTGAGGAACCTGCGGGCGCCGCCGCGCCGAAGTGGCCACGAGTCCGCGGTACACACGGAGCGCGCGGTACGTATATAACCCGCTGATATTATACGCCGCGCAATAGCGACGGTGAAGAGGGGGAGGACGCAGAGGGGGCGGGGGGGACTTTAACGTTCCACTCCGTTGCTGAATAAATTGTTGCCGAGCCTTATTGCCACGGTCCGTTGGTACGTCTGTGTCCGACGCATATTGCCCGGGATCTCGTCGCGTTACAGAGCGAGAGAGGCGCATTCCTCGTGCCAAGGATTAGCGTGAAACACGATATTACAATCGCGGGCCGCTTATCAATCTTGGAGATAGTATCGTCTGGCGTGCCCGATGTGGATTATCCGCCGGTCAAGTATCCTACACTCGTGCCTGTGGCGTGTGCAGCGCTCGGATAGCGCGGCCACTGTATGAGCGTAACTTAATTCACATGCAAATTTCACCTGATTTCTCGGACGAAGCAGGTGTACAACACACCCCGCACTCGTTATTCTATCTCTCGTTTGCATACGGGGATACGGAGAATCACTGACGGATCTGTTCGAACTCGTGCGAGTCGGTTGGGGGTCTGTTCGAACCCTACCGCAAGCTTATCAAAGCGCTACTGACTACGCTGGTATTGTCGATTCAGTTGGTACTTCAAGTGCGCGTAGCGTTTACGTTAGGATTTACGAATGTGAACGGCTAAAACTTGCATTTCCACGCAAGTCGATTGGTTCGAGGCAGGCAATTTTCACTAGTTCGGGAGAATTGAGAAGGAGCTACAAATAAGGTATAGAGGGCATTACGGTAGGAGTTGGGTTAAAGGGGTATTCTTGAAGACCAGAGGTGACCCGAGGAGATGGGCAGACTCAGGGAGGGGCACTGTAAAAAAATTGCATATGCAAGTGTATTAATCATAAAAATTATATACATGTGTTGTAAATTAAAGCCCAGTCGAGTAAATTTAATAGAAAATTACTAAATTTACAATACTGTGGATATTAATCGTCATTTCATACACGAAGTTCGTAAATTTCATTTACACTAGGTTTGTCTATTTTTGAACATTTTTTACAGTGGGTTTATCCAAGAATAAGAAAATCCCTTCCGTTTGGACACAGATCATTGTAAAAAAAAAGATGATCAGGAGGGGAGTTCAAAAACCATCAGGAGATTCAGTAAAAAAGACAATTAGTAGAGAAACAATTAGTAGCTCCGCCCCCCGGTTACATCGAAATGATTACTTGTAAATTAAATACCAAGACGTGCAGTCTCACAAGCCATGGCGAGCGTACTCCGCGCTTTACTGCCGCATCGTTAAGAATACAGCGCGGCCCACGTAAGCACTGAAAGCACGAGGCTCTGAACCAGAGATCCCATTTAATTTCCGCAGCGCGACTCATGACAGGACCGTGGATGTCTTTGACCCGCGAGGATGTAATGGAAGCAAAGTGCTGGACGATCTTCGCGACGCGGAAGTGGTAATTGGAGGTGGAATCAGGGCGAAAGCCCAAGATATCCATGTACTTATAGGTTATTCCTGTAAGCGCGTGGGAAGTCACCGCTTGCTGTGGGTAAGCTTCTGGTCCTCAAACAAGCTTCCTGGGATACTGTGCAACATCAATGGGATATTGGTGGTATTGACGGTCTAGACTTTCCTAAATCCGCAGGGCGGATCGTAAGATCAACGGGTCAGTCATGTGTTACGAGTACAAAATCTAAACTGAACTGAATACGGATGATGATACGATGATGAAAAATGAGAAAAAAGTACATCGGACGAATGACTGTCAGAAACAGTAACAGTTTGTGAAAAAAATGGTCACTCTGTTACTGTTCCAACGTTAGATAAATCGGTTACAGCTGACCGTAATTGCACTCGCACTGCACCGCGAGGTACATTGCAGATTGAATGAATGCGTTACAAGAGGCAAGGGAAATGCGCGAAATGATACGCTCGGTGGACCTGGCAAAAGCTTATGAGGTTGGCAGATACTGGCGCCAGGGGGGTGGGGGTGGGGGAGGGTTCAGAAGGGGGAAATAAAAGCAAACCGCAATAAAGTCATTGATGGGGTCGTTTGCGTCGGTCGTTAATGGCATGGAAAAATAGCAAGTGCCATGGTAACTTTTCCGTACGCGGGTGGGGGGTGTATGAAGGCCTCACAGGCGCGCGGCATGCACGCGGCTTGATGAGCATTCACGCACGCCCAGCTCGGGGCTGGTGTTGGTAGTTCCGGTGTGCAACTCCGTGCAACTCTTGGGTCGGTTCGAGTGGACTAGGTGGAGTACGTAGGAAACGCCTGAGTAGAGGATAGCCGCGTTGTTGATACAGAAGAGGACGCAGGTGTTGCGCGAGACGCTTCTCGACCGTATGGAGTACGTAGCCGTGGTAAAGGTGCTAGTCCGCTTGCCGCCGTCGACGCAACGACGACCAGACTGGCCGATGCGCACGCACGCATCTAAGTGGAGATGGATGCTGATGCACGGGCACTCACAGACTCGCTGGACGGACTAGTCGTAGCTGCGAAGCCGGCTGCGGAGGATGCACCTGTATACCGGATGGTTTATTCACCCTCACTTTTCAGCGCTCGCGCCGCGGAAAGTGCATTGAAATTTGGTCCCTATCAACAACATGTTTTTCCCACAAACATTTCCTACGGAGATTTTATGTTTTTAATGAGATTCGGGTGTCTCCGTTGGACAAATTTGCAACTGGTTGTATCTAAAATGAATTGTTTTAATTGTTTTTAAATGATTGAACTAATGACTTTGAAAATTTCTTTTTTTTTAGATAAAGTAATTAAACTCCACGTTGGACCATTGCAATTATTTGTAGCAAACATCTTTAAGGATCGTATAACATTGTTCGCAATAGCAATGAAAGACCTTTCCCTTTCCGCGAGTCATTCGCTAGGTATCGCTTTCTCAGTCTGTACGCAGATGTCTCGTTCGGTTCGGTATCGCACGACTGGAGTAAGATTAGCAACGGTGACGGCAGTGTAGAGGGAATGCAATTAAGAGTCGGGCCGTACACGGCTGGAAACAGTCAAGAGAGGGAGACGCGCGTGCAGCGTTAGCAACAACGAGAGCGCCGCGACGACCGAACTAGCGCCCGCTTTTCTCTCTCCGCTCGAGGCTCTCGACGACCCCTCGTTTTTCCGCCCGCCTCCCCCTCCCGCTCGTCCCACACCTGAACGAGAGCAAACTAAGGGATCGCACCCGAGGAATTAAACAGCATGTCTGACGTTTCCCGCGATAATTAATCTCCTAATTAGGGAAGAGAATATGTGCGCGCCGAAATTGGCGAGAACAATAAAATGGAACGAAGGCTTCCATTTTCGCGGGATCAGGGCGACGAAGAGCGGTGCAAAGCAACGGGTGCCTGCATAGTAACCTCACCGGGTTGCCAATCTTCCATACCACGAGCTCCACAATATGCACCTTATTCAACGTCGCATTGTTTGGATTTTTGTGTCTTCATCCGAAGATGATGTGAAAAATGCATCAACCGTGCGATTATTTGTAATCTCTGACTTTTGAGAACTACATTTTTATACTAAAAATGTGATGCAGATTTTGCAGATTCGAGATAGCCGCAGTTAGTTTTATTTTAAATACTTTGATATTAAAGACTTGCGAGTAGCTGTCGTATCTCCATAAGCAAAGTAAAAGAGTTTTATGAGAGAAATTGCGCTTCGGCTGGTTGAGTTAGCAAGCTGGAGAGAGTTGCAAAAAAGGTTTGTATGCGCGAAACAGCGAGAAGTCTCATTCGTCAAAAGGGACTGAACGGCAAAGCATGGAGATTATTGCGTTACTAGGAAAGAACCGCGACGAGTGAAGATTTTCCTTCAACTTGTAGAGGATTAACGAGAGACTGAGACGAATTGTGTCTTTACTGAGAAAAGCACAGAAGTTGCTTGGTAATAACCGGGACGCTTGTTCGCAAAGTTGACAACATCGAGGAACCGGGGGCTTATTAAATATCATAAATTCGGTGCGCGAAAAGTTGTCAGCTTATACTAGGAGACGAGTTTTAAGTAACATCCCAGAAAACCTCAGGCGAAATGGACAATCCTCGATTCGGAATATTCTGTAACACCAATTTTCGTCTGCATTCAAGTACCAATAAATGTGGAAAAAAAGATCGTTTACGCTACTGCAATTACGGTACACTTAGCAGTGAGTCGAAGTTCGATGTGCGATAGCTATCAGGTGCCTTGTTGAAATGAAGACAACTTAGCTGTTAAATACAACGAACCACTCTAAATAATGACAGCAGCCAACCAACTACTAAATTACCACCCTTCGTTGGTTGTGTTTTCTGCTGCGCATTGTAGTAAGTGTTTTCTACCTTTGTAGTACAATGCGACCTATTGTTGAAATAGACTGTGCGCAGAATTAAAGTTGCCCGGAAAGGTAGTTAATTCAACGTATTCCTGCTATTAGCCGGAATAGATGATCATCGTGCAATTCAGACCTGTTTGAATGCGCTTGGGTGTTCATCTGTCAATTTAACATAATACAGAAAGTTTCGTCTCGGTGTTGGTTTATCTGACCACGACCAATCGCAGAGCGAATGGAGCGACGACAATGGCTGCGTTACTCACCAACTTTTTATGGGGGAGCATTTTTTTCCGTATTCCATCTCATTTCTCGCGATATTGCGGGTACGTCGAGCGAATCGAGAAGATGCGACGAGCGGTGTTGCGAAACGGCTAATGGATTTCGCGAGATGAGATAAAGACTCCCATTGTACAGGCTGGAGGGTTTCGATCTTTGTGGTCAATCTCGAATGCGATTGACTTGATATTTCCATATACACACGGCAAATGGGGAAAAATGCGGAAAAATTCGTTGGTGCGTGAGGCTCTCGCCGTCGCCGGACCCTCGATATATCGATGTTTCGGAAAAAAATGAAAAGGCTCGACGAGAGGGGGGCTCATACGTTTTAAAAGCGTATGGCGAAACGATATGGCGCATAACACCGAGGGGCTCGGCGTACGTATTCTAGCTCGCTAATAACGTTATCCTTTTTTTCCAACCCCTTCGGCTCGGATCCTCGACAATCTACCTCCAGACCGAAAATAACAACTGGCAATAAGCCGGTACGAGCTTTTCCACATATTAAACCGCCGTGCCGGGGCTTCCCCCAAATATTTCGGGAGGGAACGAACGAAAAAAAAAAAACATATTAATAAAAGAAAAATCTACAAAAAAAGAGAAGAAAAAAAAATGCATCGGACGTCCGTAACGGGAAACGAGCCGTGCAGCAGCGATACGAGATATTGAGGCAGCGTCATTAAGCTGCAGCCACTATCGGCACGAGGCGGTGGAAGGAGTCGTGGGAGGGGGGAGGGGGCTGCAGTCGCTGCTCGACACTGCTGACTGCCTCCTACGTCGGGTAGGCCGAGCGAGAGGGTGAATATACAGTGGGACAGGCGAGGGATAGAGCGAGCGAGTGAGCAGCAGCAGCAGCAGCAGCAGCCCTGTCGATGATGTTGGAGCGTCGACGTCGGCAACGGAGACGACGTCAACGACGACGGCGACGACGTTGGTGTCGGTGGTAAAGCAGCCACGTGCGAGGGGGTAAATTGTCGAGAGTAGGCAGTGAGGGAGAGTAAAAGGAGTGCCGGAGTGAGAGACGATGAGAAACTCGCGGGGTTGGGCGGTGTAAGTGAGCAAGAAAGAAGAAAGGGCGAGATGGAGCGGCGAGGAGGAAGGAGAGAAATAGAGAGAGAGCGAGAGAGAGAGAAAGAGGATGAGGAGTGTCTGGTACGCGCGCGGAATAAAACAATGCCCTTCCTCAAGAGATGTTGCCGCCTCAAAAGGAGAAAGAGGCGGAGTGGCTGCTTGAGACAGATAGTCCAGACTCGTATATATATATATGGGTGGTATGTATATATAGTATTGTATATCGTACTATATATGTATACCTATAGAGACATTAATCTCACTGTTTCTCTGTCTCAGCTCATCACTAGGTGTGAAAAGTGGTTCGTATTGTGGATGCGGTAATTTCGGATAGGACACCCGATGCATATGGGAAAAATGAGCGGGAAAAAGTGGTCAAGAATCTGATAAAAAAATCCTGTGTATATCGTCGGGGGCCATCCTTATGTGCATAGCAATTTATATCGGATTTATGGTAAGTTTAGCCAAATTTTTATGTATGAACGTGCGCGGTTGAAGATTTTGCAAGCTGATCTAACTCAAACTCTGAGCATTGAAGACCCCTCTAACACAGGTCTGATTTATTTTACGTGGTCAATATGAATTTGATAAATGCATGCATCAAACATGGATTCATACGAAACCACGAAAATGTTCATGAAATTTTTTTTATTCATTATTATTCTATTGGCGTATTAATATATGCAAATAGAATAGTAATGAATAAAAAAAAATTGGTGTGTTAATGTACGCAAATAGAATAATAATGAATAAAAAAAAATCAACAACAATAACAGGATAATTTAAATTGATGTAAAAGGGCATTTCATTGATAAATAATTGAACGATAAAACAAAACGAATGTTAACGCGCATATCTGCATAAACGAAACGGTATAACTTTTTAATATAACGACATAAGCCGATGGAAAATGCTGGATATTAAATGCGAATCGATTAATTCTTAAAATAAATTAACACGCACAATCATACATAAAACCGATAAAACATTGAAATATCTCACTCTGTCGGTACATTTATAACATCGTCAATTTTTCTCTGTAATAATATGTTCATCGACAAAATTATAAATTGGACTTTATCATAGATGTATGCATGTATGTATGTGTTTATTAATTCATTTTACAAGTATACTGTTTTATGGATTCGAGACTCGGGGACTAAAGTGTTTCCTTGGTTTGCCATGTGTCGGAGTTTATTGTCATTAAGGTTTTCATAATTGTGTTAACCGCGGTTTGTGTTGATCTTTTTGTTTAGTGTTGATCTATTGTTTTGTCTATTAATGTTTCACTAATCGTGTAGTTCTCGGAATTGGTGTGGAATTTCAAAGTGTACCTGACTTTGCTTATGACGTGATAGATATATTCGAGATTCATGCGTCTCTACTCACCGTAGTGCGCAAATTTCAAAATTTCTGTACAGCACCATTGATTTTTCACCATCCATCCGCGTAAACGATTTTTCGTAAAAAAATCGATCGTACTCGAACTTACCTGAAAGCAAAAAAAAGTCATTCGTCAGTGTTTGTCTTTATGCAAGAGTTCGAAGGCGAGTGAGTAGAAAGAGTAAAGAGAACGAAAGGAATAAAAAGAACGGATGGAAGGAGTAAAAGGAAAAAGGCGGGTGAGAGTCGCGCGTGCGGCCACGGACAAGATCGACGAGGATACGAAGTTCAAGCGCTAAAAGTTGGAGTGGCGAACATTGACTCGGAACGAAGCTTGGTCCAACAGAAGAATTCGCGTGAGATTCGAAAGCCGTCGCTGGGCTATGGCTGGCAAAGCCACGCATAGCAGCCGTGCTTGCCTTGGTCAAACGACACGCGACTTGGAGTGCAGAAACGTGTAAAACGCCGCGTGATTCTTCTGTCGCCGTGCATACCCCTCTCGTTCCTCTCACATTGAATTTCCCTTACACGCTTCTTGAGCATTAATAATGGGTGCGTATATGCACCTTCAGCCATGCTTTGTCGTTTAAACTAGGAGTGGGCGACCATTCGAATGAAAAAGTTAATACTTTCTTTGCGGAATGACTATGGATTTTCTATGGAGCCCATGCAACATGGTACAGAAACGTGAGAACTTAAATTTCTGAACTATAATTACTTATACCGAACGTACTCACAAATATATATTCCCGTAAAAAGTTCATTTGTCACTAAATCCGTCGAATTTTTTTTTTCTAAATCAAGTAAGAGTGTTTTCCGGAGTAGAATATATGACTTGAGAACGATGGGATAGGCCAGACGTTGCTATCTCGAAGAAAAAATATGAAGAGGTAGGTTCCACTCGACTGTATGCGAGGGCGCGGCAGCGCCCGAGCTACGCGTCCCTAGGCCTGATTAAACCTTGGTGTATCACGTTTCTTTATGGAAAGTCCGGAATGTTTTTTGTTGTCGAAATCCGACATGTGAACGTAATTATTTACATCATGCTAGGATGTGTTATTTGCTATATCAGGACTATAGTAAATATACTAGAAGTATATTAGGATTATTTTCGAAATGTTTTTTAAAAACGAAGGCAAGCGAGCTGAAAATACTCCAGGCGCAGACCTGCGCTCAACGTACGCTGGAATTGCAAACTGTGAATTTCCAGGGAAAAGGATTCGGGACAGACTGACAGGTGAGCGACAGGCATAGAACGGGCGACGCATATCCATCAATCTATCTATCATCTGATCATCCTTCCACTATCGTGAAATTGCTTCTCGGCTGTGTGAAAGGTGAACCAAAACACACCGAAAAAAAAAACATAAATGCGAAGGGCAATTTTTATAGCCGAACGAAAAAATAAATGAAAATTCTTTCGAGATAATCTGATGTTGTCAATTGTATATACACTGAGAAAAATAAATAGTTGTGATTACTTTTCGTTCGTTAGTCTTGCCAAAATATCTCGGTTCCTCTAACTGAAGATAAATAATCACAATTATTTATGTTTCTCAATGTAGAAACATTGTTAGTAATGCTCGTATAATCATACGGGAAAAAACCGAATCTATGGATTTCGGCATAAAAAAGTAGCATTTTTTTTCAAACCCAAAGAAAAAAGTTTTGAAACCAGTGTTTTAGGGCGTAGAATATGCGACTTTAGAATTATAGTATATGCTAAAAGTCGATATCATGAAGAAAAAAATGCCGTGGGGTTGACGATGGTGCTTTTCCACCTAGGTAGGCTACGATTCAGCCTACTATTTAAACTAATTTGTTCACCGCACCAACGAGGTCACTTGTTGACAGAACCAACTAACTTGTTGGTCCAACCAACTTACCTGTTGACCCAACCAATCTGTCAACACGACCCCCGCTATCGTTCTTCCGGCGCTCAAGTTAGTTCCGTTATCTCAACATTTTCCTCCGTGCAGGGCCCCTGGTTTTCCTCAACTCGGCCGATTCGCCGTCGCCCGCGGACGTAACACTAAAATATACTCAGCGCACTTGCGCCTCGTCTCTTTATCGGTTGACGGTAATTCTGGAAAACGAGCGCACGTACGCGGTTCGTAGTTTTCTGCGTAACCCTGCCGGACGGAAACTGCACACGAATGGAGAAAGTGCCCCAGCCGTTGCATAGAGTGGCAACCCAGGAGACCCAATAGGGCAGCGTCGGTTTGTGCGTAGTACGTGACCCGAGTTTCTGAGAGATTGCGTGCGCCCCCGTGCCACACGTCCGGCTGTTTTATAGCGCAGATAGAGCTATCCGGCCGACCAGCAGTTACGCGGCGAACGTCAAACCCGGCGCATCTGCTGTGCCGTATGTACCTATACGCTTCTCGTAACCATTTCGCCGATAAATATGTACGGGATAATAATAATAGCGCGGGCGGCATCGGAGATGGCTTGGCCGCCCCGCGAACGATCATCTTACCGCAGCATCATCCATCGTGGTTGCGCGCGCTCCGCTCATGGTTTTATGCGCTTGTCCTTCGGCCGCGGGATCGACTTACACTCGTGCCCATATGCATAAAACCACTGCGCCAGCTGTATCGCAGAATCCATAGAGCCAGGCGCCTCCAATAAAAGCGAATCGAGCGGTGTAAAAAATTGAAATAAAAATGTGCACGTTTTTATACGCCGGGCCCACCGTCCGCATGCAAAAAAGGCCCGCCCACTTTGTGGGTACGGGTTTTCGAGACATTATGCGTATTTCGGATGGCAGTCAATATTTATTTTTAATAGCGCCTATGGCGATATGCCGCGACGAACGTAAACCGAGTTAGCAGTGAAAAGTCGATTGCAAGTCCATTATTTAGGTGTACGAAAAAAAGACGGGCTGGGAAGTTGAAGATATATTTCCAAATTAATAGTGCGCCTTATGCTCCTTGAATTTATTCGCAACATAATTATTTACATTTTTTCTTTAATCTTTTTTCTTATCTTCGGTGTTTCGTAAAGGTCGTGTCAGCGAACCCTTATAATTGAGAAAGAAAAAAAACTTGTTCCACTGTGTCCATTTTTTCCAAATCGAATTATTTTCCAGGGCGAAGAGATTCGAGTGGCGAGGAGCGAAGATTTTTTTGTTCTTACGCGAAAAACGAAAAGAGTTCAAATCTAATTTGACCTAGCGGGTCAGTAAAAAGTGATGATCAGGATGGTGAAAAAAATTGGTTCACCTCGAATCAACAGTCAATAGACGGCTATATAGGGTGGACAGAGTCAACGGTAGGTGAACTAACCAGTTCACGTACGACTCGCTCTTATTATTCTGAGAGTGGTCGACGTTCTATTGGCTCTGGGCACTCTAGTTAGTGCTAACAACGTCATCGCCCGATGAAGAAGCGTGACTCTCGCGCGTTCCCGGGATCCTTCGACATACGAGACGCGACACGTGCCCTATTTCACGACGCGAGACGCGCCGATGGGGTGTGATAGCTGCGCGCAACTATAGATCTGGAATTAATCGCGAGCGTAGCGCAAGCCACGTGCACGGGTGACCCACGTACCGTACGCCGAAATATAGCGTTTCGTCATGCTGGGTGGCCTAAGTTTTTTAATTCACACAGCCAGCATCCAACGAAAAATGCGAAATACGCAGAATCAATTTTTGTCAGAAAATTTTACCACAAAAAAAAGTTTTATTTATGAATTACAGAATTATTCACCCTACGAATTTAATTATATACACATCGACACTAATGAATTTCTTGCAGCTGCTAGTGAAGCAATGAAGAGTGATTTGAAGACTGACTGTTAATGGAGTCTGATGCTCCACGAATATTAATTACAATTTCAACAATTGATTGTTACCTCAGCAATTAACATCTCGAAATTAAACCCACGTCGTATTATCATCGTCCATTGGGCTGGCGACGCGCTAAATTGATACGTACAATAAAAATTTAAGTGGAATACGATGTAACGAATTAAATTTTAATTACGTCTCGCAGATGTAATTAGTAATTACGGATCGGCATTAATGAATTGCTCGCTCGTTCCGGTGAAAGAGTGAGACGCGCTGCTCGAAGTGGCTCCCCGTGCAGACAGCGAGTATAGCGGAGAAACTAAACTGCAATGCTCCCGATTAATACCCCTCTCGCCCTGGCGAAGTGGAGGCGCGAAACTTGTTCGCGTCGGCGGGGGCTCTTTCCGTTGTCGGGCGCGTCGGCGATAAGACGGAGGTCGGGGCGGGCCGGGGTGGGTGGTGAGCGCCGTCGGCGAGGGAGCAGGTGATGGGCGTCGGAACGTGCGCGAACACCGGGAGAGAACGCGTGAGTCGAGAGATTTTCCACGGGAACGTGCTCGCCGCGGTTATTACCTCGCGGAATCAAATCTCGCGGGCGAACTACGTGCCCGATGTTAATATCGGGCACTGCCGAGAAATCCCACCTTTCGGACTCGCAGCCCATGGACTTGTTACGTCGCCTTTTGCCACGGTGGTGGCGACTTAATCGCGGAGCGGTGAACACGGAAGCGCGGCAGGGACCGACCGGGAGGCGGCGCGCGCGGCTCGATCGTGGAACTCGTGCAGCGCACATATGCTGCGGCTCAGGCTCACCCGTAGCCCGCGGTGGCTGACAGTGTTAATTTCAGATGATAGATACGGCCCACAATGCAAATGAGCCTCACGCGATCTCACCTTCCTTTGAAAATTGCGCAACCCAGAAAATCACGTGCATATTTATATCACCCGCGGAATGAATTTGTTCGAATCAAATGCGGGATCTGTTTGAGACGGACATCGCTCTGATTTTAAACGAAATGTTTTTATTTATTTATTTATCTGAAAACACTTGTTATTTAAAAAAAATACTTGCCCATACGCGCGCTTCACGCGCTTACCCAGTTGTCATTTTAGAAATCGAGGTTACATTTTTTTTATTGATCGAACTTGGTTTTTCTTCCTTCGTTCGAGAGAAAACTCTATAACGAAGAGAATGCCGTAAGGCAGAAAGCGATATCTTGATTTCTGAATTTTTCACAGAATTTTAAAGTCGAAAGTTGCCTTGCGTTTTTCGCGAAAAAATGTCGTTTTCGTAAAATTTGAAACCCCTGTCCGATGGGAAATTTCCCGTTGATACCGAAAAACACCGTTGCGAAATAGAAAATTCGTCGACAAAAACGCAATTTTTTTGTTTATTTCTGGAAATCTTAGGTCATACGCTTTGCCGGAATACCCTTCGCGAAATAACGTTAACATACCTGGAAACCTCGCACGCCTTCCGAACGATCAAAATACGATAACACGATTAAAACTGCTCGTTGGTTAGAAGCGAGCTGCTGGCAACCGGATAGCCAATCAGAGCACGAATAACACAACACATCGAAAATGTGAGATATTTTACCCACTACTTTTTCGAAGAGGGATGTAAGTTATTGGAATCAAAGAAAATTTGTTTGAATTGAATAACTCTTATTGGGCCGTATTGAACGACTCGCATTACACCATACATGCAAATAATTGTGGTGTTCCTGAATAAAATGAACTGGTAACTGCTAATTAGTTCATGTAACTATAAAAGCAGACGCACGAGCTACGATTCAACAGTTAACAGAGCTGCCACGAGTTCTCTGACTGTACCAAGGTTACTGAACTTTAGTTTGCCTGCACCATCCCTTTCTCTGTATCTCGACATATGGAAATCCTCTGCTTTTGGAGATGTCCCTCCACCATTCCCCCCAGGAAACGAGCTATTCAGCGTCTGGCTGTTATACAATTATCACTTGCAGGGCAAACATTGTGAGCCGGTATGCCCGAATTTAGGTGCAGGTTGCTTTTGCTAATATAACCTGTACCCTGGACTGAATGTATATGCACTTAGTGTGGTAACTAAATACCAGCGGAAATCGGGCTACTGGCTGGATCCCGAAGTATCCCACAGTTCAGCTTACGTATCAGAAGGCATCATCAGTACAGATGCGGATGTTATTCCTGACCTGTGGCTTCGTGCTTACATTTCATCAATGACAAATACCGCAAGCGAGCACTCGTAGCGTTATCGTAGCTCGTTTCTAATTATTATCTCGTGTACTGCGGATAATATTACTGTATTAGGATGAGGTTCCATACACGTTATTTGAGAGATTATTTTCACATCTACATTATTATTTTGGTTCGTTGTAATTTAATGTTAATAGCGAATAAATCCTACCTTAAAAAGTGTATGTGTAATGTGAATAAATATGCAGGAGCAGATTTTGCCATTTTCCGAGCGATATTCGTATCTATGAGTTGCAACATAAGAAACCAGAAAATGAACAAATGACAACTTACAATTATGGTTTCATTCGACGGCCAATTTTCCGCAAATAAACTAAGAAAATAGTTAAATCAGTCTCGTTTACAGGTCTCAAAACAATCAAGGTTTTCCGCGCTCATGCATACTGCAATTACACTGTGGTGTACAACAAAATATACAGCACATCGTTGCCTCTCAAGCACATATTGACTCAATTACTCGATGGTAATATACATGATATGTTACGCGGGTTCAATTTTATTTTATTTTTTTCCGCGACCAATTCAGCAATTAATCCACCTCGTTCTGCCTCACGCTTCGGCAACTATCTGCAGTCGCGACGACCGCGCGCGCCGTCGGGTGTTCGTTTGCGTACGTGTTGTAGTAGTTACGCCTCGGCCGGTATAGGTAAACCGGCAAACGAGCGAGGAACATTCTTTCTCTGTTTCGAATTCCCCGCAAAAGCTGCCAGATAAATCAGACGCCGTTTGCGTTGCGTGCCTTTCCTCTCTCCTGTGCCTTTGCTCGGCTATATCGAATCCAACTAACCCAAATACCCCTGGTTGCTTTAAACGGCCGCTACCGTAGGCGATGCACTCAACGGGACTCTCGGGTGGTTTTTTCAATTTTCCTAAAGGTTCGGCCTGCCCTCTCTTATTTTTTCGAATAATCCCACGTGCCAGAGTGTAGCTCGAATGTGCGATCTGCGTTGCAGGCTCGCTTTCGGCGGACGGCCTACTATCTCGTGAAAATCGTATATCGAATGAGTTCGGGCGGGGAGAGGTGGAGAGGGGGAGAGGGAGAAAAAAAAATCGAGGAAGCCGGAAAACGGGATGGTGCGAGAGCCAGGAGCAGGTGATACAGGATCGGTTTATTGGTAAAGCTTCTGTACAAACGGGCACCGTGGAACGTCCGGACGGCCAGCCAGGCGCGCAAAAAAACTGATAAAACCGGGATTGGGCCGGAGAGAACGATGCATGTGCGGTGAAAGGCGCTATGCTCGACGAATGAAAATCGCGAAAGAGTGCATTCCTCCCTCTCGCGCATTGTGAAGCTATACACACGCGCGTACACGAGGTATTACCGGATTTCGTTTAAATGACATTATGCTGAGTCATACACGAGCTCACGTGTGTATGTGTGTGTAGATAGGTACCGGAATGTACATATATATTTATGAGGCATTTCACGCCACATCAAATTTACTAATAACCGGTTGTACGACGGATATGCGCGGAGTTTGAAAATTCATGTTCTGACTTTTTATCCCAATTTTTCTTTTTTCCATTTGGGTCAATCGACGTGCAGTGGTATTTTGTTTAATCGGCTTGCTCTACCATAAAACACACAACATTCCTGTAAAGCGGTGTCATAGAATCACCAGCCGCTTAAAAGATTACACTTTTTTATATCAAAGTGTATGAATTTTTCTCGACCGCGTGTGACCCGTCGCTGAGCGTTATAGATATTCTTTTTATCGGCTTTCGGTTATAATACGATGTAGAATTATTGCGACCTTTGAATAGTTCGCCAATCCGTGTTGTGTTACATACTATTATCGTGTTTTGGTTTCAGGATAACAAACAAAAAAGTGTTTTGTTACGGTGACGATTTTAACATTGAAATTACGCCTGAAATGTTCGAGTACGTCCGACGGTCAACGTTTTTTAAATTTCTTTGTTGTAATTGGCATAGACATCATTCGAATAAAAAAGCATTCTAAATATCGTTGGAATTAATTAACCATCGTTGACAAATATCCTCTCTTAGAAAGGACATGACACATCGAAGTCGAAATCTGAAGCCGCCTTTCAAGAATTCCTATTGGTCGGCGGCGGCTTCGATATAAATCGATTCGGACTGTCATGGGCGCTTCATTCACGCGCGTGTTTTGAATGCCTGTATTGGCAACAAGAAAAGATAAATGAAAAGCAAGGAGTGCGAGCGAAGCGAGCAGGTTGCTGCTAGTGCTGTAAAAAATTATGAACAACTTTGGCGTGATTAACCAACAAAACAAAATAATATTCTAGTACAAAATCCTCGATCCAACAAATTTTTCACCAACGAAAGTCTTTTTATTTTTTAGATATCGCAATGTCATCTATTCCAGCTTCGATACTCAAAATTGTTGTGATCGATAAGCCAAAAATGTCGAAAACATTTGTAAAGCCAAATGTATCAAGGTAAACGACGGAAGCTCGAATGCTCGTCACGAACGATACACATATATCGCATTTGTTGAGCTGCACATTTTTATACTCCAGAGGCAGAGTTTGCATTACATTATAGAAACGAGTCGGTAACCTAATATCCAGCGCGCCACACCAAAGCCACATTTATGCTTGTTATTGTTTGAAAGCTTTGGCGCAGGACTATTAATTTACGAGCACGCATCAACGTTTGCTCGTCCGTATATTGTAAAATGAATTTGCAGAATATTCATGACGATTTCGGGAAATTGTGCTGTTTGCGCCAAATGCCCGCGTGCCGGAAAAGTCTCGTTGCCCGTAAGCTCTCTCTGTCTCTCTCTCTCTCTCTGTCGCCCCTCGCGTGCCTCATCGACGCCGCACTCGACGCATCGTTCGTTTGCACTGTTTTGGTTTGTACAGCCAACACTGATGATAATCATGAATATATTACAGGAATAATTTCCTGTCGCGCCGCGAACGAACGCGATGTCACGCGTCATTCGCATCTCTTCGCGCTTGGGGAGAGGAAAAAACAGGGCGAAAAAAAGTGTTTCTTGCACAGTTGCGGAGCGTAAGAGGGTGGAAATGTTCGGGGTTGAAGGAAGTTTGTTTGCGAAGCTGGTAAGTGAGTGAGAGGGAGAGGGAAGAGGAAAAAGTTGGTAGCTGGCAAACGAGCGTCCCGACTTCTCTTTCAAGTGCATCCCCCTTTCCTCGAGTCGCACGAACGCATCCCCCGACAAACTATTCCCGTGGCATACACTCTCGGGTCGGTCGGTCGTTCCCGCTGGCAACAGGAAGACTCTCCGCCGAGGGCCAAGACATATCTCACTCTTCCGCCAGCGGAGATATCCGGGAAAAGTTTTGATTTCGTCGGCAGATGCGCTGCAGATGTCCTGACTCCGGATTAACTGTTGTAAAACTACGATTTGTATATTCTCGCGGGGATACGTTGGGAAAAACGCGGACGACGCATTGACGTAAAGGAGGGACGGTTTTGGCTGCACTGGAGAGAGAGAGAAAAAAAGTGTTCACTTGGAGCGAAGTCACTCGACCGATTCGTTGGTTTGCCGAAAAACACATGGCCCATCGTCATTTGGCCAGTGTGCAATTTTACCAATATAACTCAAAATGCCGAACGTCGTTGGTCAAATAGTTTATAAACTATCGATAATAATGGCAAATAATCGACTGCTCGACAAACTAGCGATGCGTAAAAATGGCACTCAGTGAAATGACGATTTGGCGAAACGTTGGCTCAGCAAAATGACGTTCAGCGAAACGACGATTCGGGGGAATGAGCATCAATTACAAATTATGGATGAAAAGTCCATCCGTGCGTTCCACTTAATTTAACATTAATTGTAACACCCGGACACCCAATGACCACGGCGGCTCAACGTAATAATCCAATATTTTAATCACAAGGTAAAAAAATGCCACCTACAGTGATAAAAATATATTCACATCGCATGTAAAGCCCTGCGCGGGGACACGACGATGGAATGTTCACGCCACACGGTATCTAATATCAATTCACCGCCACTGCGCAAGATATCTCAATCTCGCTGCGAGGCTGCCTAGCTCCAAGTTCCGCACAGGGAAAAGAGGGTCGCGATCGCGAACAAGCGCGACGTCGCCTTCGTGTGCAAAGGATCCCGCTGTGTGTGTACCAAGGGTACATACGGGAAAGGCAGGAGCAAAAGCGACAGCGCAGTTCCTAATCAGCTTATCAAAATTCCTGGTGGCGAGACTCGCACGAAGGAGCGACGCGGCCGAGTCGGGGCGGTCGGCCGTTTAATCAACGTGGCGCTGGGCAATTTCGCGAAGACCTTCGTTAATTGAACGGCCGAGGCGGCCGAGAGGGATCGGAGCGGTGGACCGAGCGGGCACCAGTGGGCAGCTTCCCTCCACGGCTGTCATTATCGTTAGGTGTGCTGCTGCTGGTCAGCGCGCCGCGCACGGCCATACCAGGCCCGCATCAGTGTAGCAGGAGTCGGCCCGTTTCACCATCAGCCATACCGGAGTCGCGACTCCGCTCTACTCGGGCTCTCGCGGAGCCTTCCGAGACTCGCGTGGATTAATCGGTGCAGCTACACAACTCGGCGGCGCGGCCTGACCTCTCTTTCGCGCAACAATGAGATTTCAACTTTACACACGTGAGATTACCATGCGCGTTGTGTGTAGCGACGATATACGGGACAGGTATACGAGAGACGCGGCAATATATCGTTGTCCAGACGCTCCGCGTGTCTCTCCTGCGCTCCGCGATACTCGTGGGTATGGAAAAAAATAAGATAAAATAAAAATAAGACAGTAGTAATAAAAAAAAATGAAGTAAGAAAGAAAATTGAGAACGGGGGGCATGTTGCAGGCGGTATAAATAATCCGAGACGCTCGCGCGGAGACAGCTGCAGTGCGATGGAGAGTGCAGCACCTGCAGCCCGGTTACGGCCGGGCGCGCTCGTGCGTCGCACTTTTATATCTTGCGCGCTAACACACTGCGGCAATGACTGTGCGTATTACGCGCGCACCGTGCCCGGTGCATGACCCAATAACTTATGGGGAACGCCGGCGGGCCGCACTGGAGGGAGTCGCCGGACAATGGAACGGCCGGTCGACCCTGTTGCGAAAAAAATTCACGAGCGATTCCAAAATAACGAGCGCACGAAAGAGCTGATTCGGAGACACGGTACGCGGCGCGAGAAATAATTTTTCTTTCAGCTCACGTGTCATGCGGTTTGTGGACAAAATGACGGAAGTTGTTGTTTTAACGAAAATATCGGGGGAAGAAATTAGTCCCTCTTTTAAAAAGTTCACCAGTAACGGAAAACATTGTTAGCAAACTATTCGAGCTGCGATTGGTTGCCACAAAAGTCCGTTTTAAACAAAATCAGTTTGATGTCAAATTTGACATAAGACAACGGATGCGACATTGCCGGTACCCTTTAAAGCTGTATAAGAGCGCGCAGCAGCGCAAAATTGATTAACCTCTTACAGGTGAAATTTTGAAATTAACATTTCCGAGGTCGATTTTGGCGATTTTTGAGCCGGATCTATGATTTTTTACAAAAAAATCGTCCCCGAAAATTATTTTTTTTTGTACCGCTTAAAAAAGGTTAGTAACCTGTGTTTTTAGGGGTAGAATATGCGACTTGAGAATGATGGTATAGGTTACAAGTCGATATTTTGAAAAGAAAAAAAAATTGGGTTTGATTTTGGCGATTTTCGGTCCAGAGACGGATCTACGATTTCTGACCAAAAAAAATCGCCAAAAAATATTTTTTTCAAAATCGATTAAAAAAGGTTAGTAACCAGTGTTTTTAGGGGTAGAATATACGGTTTTGGCGATTTTCGGTCCGGAGACGAATCTACGATTTCTGATAGAAAAAAAATCGCCAAAAAAATATTTTTTTCAAAATCGATTAAAAAAGGTTAGTAACCAGTTGTTTCAGGGGTAGAATATACGACTTGAGAATAATGGTATAGGTTACAAGTCAATATTTTGAAAAAAATATATCTGAGGTCAATTTTGGCGAAAAGTTTTTCAGGCACGCGCGCCAGCGCGTGGATTAGCCTAGTTATTAGTAAAAAGTAACTAGACGGTCATTAAAAAAATACTAAAAACAATTTTATTTTCAGTGAAAGAATTGTTTGGACTTTTTTACAGTCTCGTCACATTAGAAGTATGTTCAGAAAGAATGTATTTTGATTTTTTTTATGTTTCGACTGGTCTGGTTTTTTTGGCATTTACTCATTGTCTACCTGTCGTAACTGTCCTTGGCTATTAATTAATTGATTAATGTCTACCTGTCCTGTCTGTATCTGCTGAACATATAATAATTTTCCCAAGAGACTGACGACCACACTGAAATTTCCTGTAATCCCTTCACGCCTTCGGACACGTTACCTAAAGTCTGAACAATTTTAAAAATGATAAAAATCTCATTTTCTAATCTATGTTACCGAAATTCACCAATGTCCCGTGGCGAGAATAACATTGAATTGAAGCAAAACGACACCATTCGAGATTACAATAGCCGTGGAATATCGTCAACCAACTTTCGAGCTTGTTGAAGTTACCGCGGCTTTTGTGGACTCTGAGAAATATCGGTGAATGGGAAACGGGAAAGCTCGTGGGCGCCCCCGCTTAGCCAATTCCTATTGTCGGAGATTGAAAATCGTTTTGGTTTGTAAGCTCCTTCCGCGGCGCGATTCGCGAGAGGAGACGAAGGGATTTCATTGCGCCCGTTCGCGCAACGATTCCGCGAAATTTTCATCCCGCTTCGACCGCGCCGCGGAAGGTAAGTATACTTCCATTTCGCGAGCAATTATTTGCTTAAAGGAATTGCGACCCGTGAATGGACGCGAGAAGCTACGGACCACTTGCTATCCGATGCTTGCTATGCTCTTTGATTCTCGCTCGCGCCCGAGCGAGACTGTGCGAAAACCTCGCGCGAGAAGCTCAAAAGTTGCGCTCCGAGTTATTCCCCATGGTGAGCGTCGCCCAAGCTGTCAACACGGTGAACCGCGTTGTGCACAACGAGCGAGTGCTTTTGCACTCGACAGCCTCAATACATTCTTCGCTCGACAATTCTTTATTTATCCTCGACGTATTATTGTGCAACTCGGACAGGAAAAATGCGGATGCCGATTCCTCGCCGTGTTACGTTATGGAGAGAGAAACAGAGAGAGAGAGAGCGGAGTGAAGGTACCGAGAAAATTGCTCAGTGCGTCTACTGTAAGAGCGGCAAAGTATACAGGCAAAGTTGGCCAAGGATGGTTCAATCAAATCCGATTTCGCGATTTTTATGCATTTTCTCAATGGCGCCGGTAATGCGATGATGACGAAACGCTTTTCAGGTACGGAGTAGAAGGAATTGTTTCTGTGAATCATAGATTCTTCTCGATAGATCAGAGAAATACGTTATGCAATATGAACGCAATATTACAACATTCGAGAAGTAGCAAGTTTTTTATATTGAAAATAGTAATTGGACTCTAGGGTTAATTACGTAAAAATACTAATTTCCATTAAATCAACAAAAAGTATCCCCAATAAAAAATGCAGCTCCAAGAAAAAAAATGATCACGCAGGAAACCGTTTTCGGATGAGCAATCCAAACGGGGGAACGAGGCAACCGGAGTCGTTTCATCGACGCCGAATAAAAAATTAACGAAAAACTGGTTCACCGTGTCCGACGAGCACGCGGCTTTTTCAGTACGAGAGAATCGGCCGGTGTTTCGTTCAATGGTGCACAACGTCCGGTTCGCAAAGTGCGGAGCGGGTCTTCTTCTCCCCTGGCCAAAATGTGGATCGGCGTTGCGTTGTGGCGTAGGGTCCGATTGCGGGTCTGCTGCGCGACGAGCGCGCGCAACCAACCGGAAGAGAACGGAGACGGCTCGTCGCCAATTAGCCAACTAGGTAGGTTTATTGCTCAATGAGCTAATAGCTGGCTTAATGAGCCACGATTACCTACAGCGGCAGAGGGTTCCCGTATATCTACGTATACTATATTACGCGCTATACCTGGCTAGTCGATGTGTGGGTCCTCTACCACTCGACGCTTGCATTCACAACAACCCGTCGAGCGTACACACGCTTTCGACGGTTGACGTGGTTCACCCGAAATTAGCTTCATTCGCTCCCTAACTCCATCATTTAATTATGCAGGGGATTATTTGTTTGATCGGCAGCCCTCGTGTCCTTCGATTTCACGTGACATTGACATACCTGGCTCTATCGACACGTAACCTTCCGATCGGTGATATTTTATTTGCATTATGGTATTCAAATAAGTCAGAAATCATTTTCATGTTGCGTGTCGATGACTCGGCGAACCGATTTTTTTAGTTTGTGTTGGATTAGTGTTTGTTAAATTACACGAATAATAAACTCTCGGAGAAAACTATAATTCAATTAATTATAATATTTGACGTGATCTTTGATAGTCGGGAAATAAAACTTCGTGCATTTTGATGTATTTTTCATAGCGTGACAGAAGATCAATCGTTGCCCGTAAATTCGATTTAAATGATTATCGAGTATAATTTGAAGTGATTAAATAGAGAGTTAAAAGCCGTAATAAATGGGTAGCCCGATTGCTCCGAGAGTGTCGATTTCATTTTAAATGTATATTGAAATATTCAGTGCATTCACAACAACCCGTCGAGAGTAAACACACTATCGACAGGTTTCGTGATTCGCCCGAAATTAGCTTCGTTCGCTTTCTAATTCCATTGTTTAATAATGCAGGGGATTATTCGCTTGATCTGTAAGCCCGGATAGTTCGATTTCACGTGAAGTTGACATACCTGGATCAATCAGTGCCTGATTGATCCACTACATGCCAGTTGTTTGTAAATTATTTTGTAAAGTATTTATTTATTTACACTGATACCTAAAAAGCCAAAAACAACTTTTCATTTGTTTCCATCGATCTTCCCTAACAAACCCGATTTCAAATTTGCGAATGATGGATTTTTTTAACCCATTGTTCCGTTCATCTTTCATCGACGCGAACGTGCACGCTTCAAGACCCCATAATTTGAATCAACGTACAGTTACAAACGATTATTTAATCGGTTTAAATCGATTCAGTCAAGTTAAAAGCCACAACCTATTTCAGGTAAAAACAAAAACAAACAAGCCAAACAAAAAAATCAATTTTACCAGTCTCTAGCAGTGAGCTTCAACGAATAATCAAGCTCTATTTACAGTCACGAAATTTAAAAACCCGTAAATCCGCCATTTTGCGTTGCCGCTATAAATCCTGCTTTTAGCATCGTATTTATCGTCCTTCCCAACGTCACGAATAAAACACACGGTGTTTTTTTTCAATCGTTCGTTTCAACGTTTCGCATTCGATGTGGGTATTTTTTCGCCTTTGATTGCAAATCTATTATTTATTTTGACAATAGCTCGCGTGCCGTGTATCGTCGATAGCCTCAGTGCAACTTGCAAAAGGCGAGACAAGAGAAGCTCGCGACAGGGTCGCCTCGTTAACGGCCCCCGGACACGCAGACTTTCCACGCTCTCTTTTGTAACTCGCGAGACTCTAGTTTCTTTGGATCGTGCCACGTTCTTTACTCTCCATTTCGCTGGGCTGTTACACGCCATGTAAAAACGATATCGTTCCTCCTGCAGTCGGCGGCCGAGTCGAGAGGATACGAGCGACATGTTTGGCGAATGCGAGCTTGATTCACAGTCACTTCAGTGCGATCGGGAGCAACGTTGCATAATCCATTTGTGCCACTAGCACTCATATCAAGCAAAAACCACTTTACTCGTGATCCGGAGAAATATTTTATCAGCTCTTCCTCGAGTGGTCGTGATACAATAAAACGAACGATATGCAGATGAAAAGCAATAAATGTCAAAGTCTCTAGCACGGATAAACCCTCTAACGGCCGCGGTGCGTTCCCGTTGATAAAAATCATTTTTCTCAACTGTCAAAAATTCGTCTCTATCAGAATAGCGGAAATGGGCGCTTTCACCATTTTTACACCGAAAAATGTTTTTGTCGCTGTGAAAGCAAAGTTTACCTATTTTTATTTTACTGTACATCTATCGATTCTACAATAATGAAGGCTCTTGAATCGAGCGCTTCTGCCATTACAGAAACATATAATGCCTCTGTTGCTCTGTTCGAATCGATGATTAACATACAAATTCGGTACTTTTCTCCGCTTACGCGGTCTTTGATATATTGGATGCGTATCGATTAGCAGATTGGGCGTCTAATGGGATGAAATACTCGGATAAAAAGCTGCTTGTTTGTTTCCCTTCTACTCTACATATTGTACTCTACATGTACATCTCATTTTAAGGTTAATTTGATTCGCTGTCCTGCAAAACACACATCGACATATACGGTTGTTTGTGAGTCCTAATTAAGCTTTTGTTGTGTTAACAGAACGAACCATTACTCATTTAAACTGATAAAAAAATACGAATTATCGAAGCAAAAAAGTAAACGAAGGTACACCACTTCCGAACTTCATTAATTAATACATCACCCAATATGTGTAGATTCGTCGTTGTGAGCGACACAAAATGAATACTACCCTAATACCTGAAACGTTGTAAATTTGTTACAAAATATATAACAATGATTAGAAGCTGGTGCGAAGTGTTAGCACGGTTCCTTAAAAAATGAACGACGTTCGACAAAGACGGAAGTGAAATATTATCTCAGCTTTTGCAGAAGCAAACGGGTTTACGAGTTGCCCGACGCTCGAGCTGGTAATTATAATAAAAGGAATTATTGGGTTATGGTGTAACAGTATAGATAGAAGGACATGACGGAAAACGAGACGAGGACAATACCGGAGGCTTTGTTATCGCCGTCCTCGCAGTGAGCCGGCACATTCGACGGCATAATCCATTTTAGCGAACACCACGAGAGTCTGTAATTGAGAGACAAAGAGGGAGACAAAAAGCTCGCGTTAATTATTCTTTTAGCGAGTTCGTGCATTGTCGGGACGACTGCGCGTATCTAACCAACACAGTTGCGCGCCGAGTTGATCTCTGCCTCTGACAGTTCTCCCGCCGTAAATGTCCCACTCATTAATTATAACGCGAAAAATCGCGTTATTGTCCGGACCTTTTGTGGCGAAGAGTTGCTCATTTGTGTTATTATTACGGTGCGTCAAAATTCGAGCAACACGATCCTTTTCATGTTGCCTTATCAGCCCTCAACTTATCAAGGTTCGAGTAAATTAATTCCAAGCCAACTGAATTTCAATATAGCAGTTAGTCGCAATTCATTTCAATATCGAAATTAAATGAGTACATTTTTTTAAAGTGAAAACTCTTCACTATACTCTGTTCTCGAAAAGTGACCAACATTTGAAAATCTTTTTTCCTCGTATATCAAACGTACGTCATTGCCAAACGAATGGAGTACAAAACCCTGTCAATAAACTCGAAATTCGAGGTTTCCATTCGGCACAAACGAAATTCATCAAAATGTTACTTTAATACCCGACGGCTTTGACGAAATAAAAGAAATTAATTCGGGAAGCTCTTCGGTATCGCATTAGGGGTAGCTGGTAGCGGGTCACGGCTCGTCATATTATGCTGTAAAATGCAAACCGTCGTGCTGTCGACGGGACGCTTCGGGTGGCATACACGAGGTCCCTCTCGTTAGCGGACGTGACACACGTAGCTACATGAGCGCGCACTCTCGCTCTCTCTCTTTCTCTTTCACTCTCTGCCTCTCTCATTGCTCGTCGTCGGCAGCCTCCAGTGCACAGCTCGCGCACGCTCGGCCGCCGCCAGAAAGGATCTCCAGCGAATGTCCCCGACCATTATACTCCGCGATTCAAAACGATAGAATTCACATGCACCTGGTACTTCGCGGAGCTCAACAATAATTTCCGGGCATTTCCGTCGCGCCACGCCCGCACAAACACAGCCGCGAGTTCGTGTCGAAAACGGGCCCGGTGATGTTCCGCGTATTACGAATGTCCCGATAACTGATCGCGATCGTCGTTAATTGTTGTTTTATGACTACCCCCGGCGTCCTGGCGCGATATAGTCGCGCCGAATATATACTCGGCAAAGCGGCGAATTTAGTCGCCGGTAATATTCGTTCGAAATGCGAAGCATCGATCTGCCGGCAATATAGTTTGTAATATATGCGCGGTATAGCCATAAATGTTGGCCACATGAACACCCTTTGGAATATTGATTCTGATGCGGAGAATTTACACCGGCAAATGGCCTAAGTGGAGGAAAAATGGCACTTAAAAAAATGCAGGGTACTCAATTTTTACACCTGGATACATATTTCCTATCTGTGAAAAGAAAATACAGGATACCGGTAATATCACACTATGTCAATTTTTCCCAAAAAAATGTTAACATCTAACAAACGTCACCTTGTTCATAAAATTTACATGTACACTTGTTGCAAAATAATAACTATTCAGTCCATTGTACGGTAAACATTGATAACATGGAACGACAAGGAGATTTGCATCCCTTATCGACACAGTATTGCCATAACAAAAACATGTATTTACGAAAAATCATCCCAGACAAAAAATTGATGGACGTCGCTTCGACGATACGAGATTTTCCGCCAAGTCTATATAGTCGCGTATGGAAAATACTCACGCCAAAGGAGCGGAATACAGTCCGGTAATATTCGCGCGAGATGCGAGAGGCGCATCGATCTGGCCCGCCATATAGTTGGTGATATATGCGGGGTATAGCCATAAATGTTGTTCGTATCGACACCCTTTGGAATATCGACTGTATGGAGAGTTTACACTGGCGAATGGCCCGCGTTCCCAATAAACGGCTTCCGGCGAGTTCGCTCCCCCCCTGGTTTGAATGAGTGTCTTGAACGTTTGCCAGATATTTCTCGGCGGCGAGAGAGCTATGCGCCTAGATCGGGGGCGCCGGGGACCGCATCTCGCACCGGCACAGTTCACCTCTATCTCCCCCCTCTCCTATATTCCCATGCCCCCCGCACTTCGCCCTTTCCCCTCCCCACAGCTGTAACGGCTGGATTATACGTGTAGCTAGAGCGAGCACTTGGAAAACAGATCTTTCGGTCGCACACTCAAACGTCTCTTCACCAACAGTTGGAAAGACGCGAACGCGCTCCATACCGGTGGCGCTCGACTATAAATTCCAGCTGGGCTAGACGAGGAGTACGTGGAGGTCCGGTTGGAAGCTTATATATGTAAAATTCGCATATACATGTGTGCGCTTTATACACGCGCGCATGTAAGTGCGCGTTATGGGTGTATTGTATGCACACAGTGGTGCATACGCCGACGTTCTCGATAAGGCTGATATATCGAGGCGGCAACGAGCGGGGAGCAAGAATGAAAATCGAATGTAGTGCATGCACCCGCCGGGAAGCCGGATCCGCGGCCGAGCGAGGAGACTCCAACGACCAGAGAGCGGAAAGTGAGCCGACGAGACTTCGGCAATTGCAGTCTCTACACGCTCCTTGCCGTGCATGAGGCGTTCTCCGTCAATTTGGCCCCTTTCTTCCTCAACCTGAATAATTTCGCGAGTGCCCAACGTTTGGGAAACTTTGCTACTTCATGGATCGACACTCTAACAGTGTTTTGTTGATAGTTTTTTTTTCGATTCTGTCGCCTTGGATTTTGTGAATAATTGTGTGCAGAATTTACAGGGTTGTGTTTGAATTCACAACAATATGGGTTGTCCAGGAATCGATCATTCAGGCAGACAAAATAATTGTCTAAATTGGCAAAGAATGTATACTACGGATTTTTCATCGAATTCTTGTTTGACTCTACAAATATTTGTGAAAGTTCAAACGTTTCAAAGCTATCCACCAAAAACTTACCCTTTTCGTCTTGTATATTTTTCTCGTGCCATTTTCCCACACAAGATATTATTAGTTTGAATATTCAAGCAGCTTCCAAGTTTTTAAAAGAAAAACATACTAAATTTCATAGAAATTATTCACGTGTGGTAGAGAAATTTGGCTAATTCCGAAATATATCTGAGAGGTTTAGGATAAGAAAAAAAATGTGCACATTGACGGAGAATGCCTGATACGTATGGATACGTACAGGTAACACCCGCCCCTTTCCCTGTGCTACCGCCTGGCACGCCTATGGTACAACGTATCTATGTACTATCGCTTCGCAGCGCGCACACTATCGTCGCTCTGTGTACGCCTCTCTCCGCCGCCGCAGCTCTCTATTTGCGCGCGTTCCCCGGCACGCGGTATTTCCTATTTCATACGCGGGGTACCTCGTGCGCGCCCCAAACGCTGGGCTTCCCCGCGTTTGTTGAGGGAAATTACTTTTAGCGCGCGTGCTTTCGGTCACCGGTCTCCATTCTTCGCGCATACTTTCTCCAAAGCGAACGAGCGCGTACCAACATTTTTCCGGCCCACCTGTTTCACTCGGTATTTTTTTTTAGGCGAGGCTCGTGTGTGCATAGGGGAAATCCAGGAGAGATGGGCCGGCAGCGCATTACACAGAGAAAGGGATTCGCCGGTTCATCGGAATCCGGCAGACACGAACTTTCGAACAAATGTTTGGTTAGAGATGCGAAATATTTAATTTCTTCATCAACGGTCATTCGGTTCGGCGGATTAATTTTCGAGGAACTTGATATTGAGAACTGGATTGAATTTTATGAATTCAGTGCACGATGTGGATTATAATCATGCATGAAACATTGAAAATGTACGTCATAACTCAAATTTCATGTTCCAAGTACTTTAAAAAAAAAACTCGCGCACAAACGAGTGGAACCTACCTCCTAAAATTTGTTTCTTCGCGATAGCGACTCTTGGCCTATATCATTATTCTCAAGTCCTTTTCTGATCTTTTTTTAAACCATTTTTAAACTGATTAAGAAAAGAAAAGATTTTTTATCTCGGAATTCGCATAGATCTGACCATCGCTCGAAATTTAATTTGATATCTAATCCGAATTTGCCCTACAAATCTAGCATTTCCGGGTTCTACTGAAAACAGGTTGAACCTAGGGGCTATATTTTATTTCAGAACAGGTTAGCATTTTGTTTCGTCAAAAGCTATATCAACAGATTTCGGCGACGCGAAGCACGAAAAATTCTGGCACGAAGTTTCGCCTCAGCGTTGAAAGAAAATTACGCAACGCGGTATGCAACGCAGCGGAGTAATTTTTGTTGCGCCGAGATTGAAAAATCCGTGGGTTTGCGTCATGCATGCACAGACCACACCGCCGCACCGTCGCCTATACATGGATATTAAATGTTGGACGGAGGCAGGCGCGCGCGTACGCGTTACAAGTCTCCTTCAATTTTTCAACCCATCAACCCACATCCAACGAGTGCTGAAGGCTCTTTTTCCGAGCGGGTATATCACGGGGCGCACGAGGATATAACGTGGCGCGGAAACGGCGCGGAGAGTGAGGACGATGAAGAGGGTATGATAATGTTATGGTTTCATTGAAGGACCGAGCGCGGAGTCACGTTACAGAGATAATATAACAGAGGGCTTTGCCTCGTAGCTTTCTTTCTCGCTGTACGTCGAGGCACCGTGCGGGTGTGCCGTATCCTCGCACATACTGTGCCCGCTCACAATTGGTAGGTTTTTGGCTCGCGAGGATTTACGGGGAATCCTTTTCCCATCCGTAATCTCGTGAATACTCAGCGCTCTCTCTGTTTGCCACTTCGGGTACGAGCCGCGTTCTATTAGCTGCCTCATCGTCTCTTATTGCCCGAGGAAAACACACGGTGTGCGCGCGCCTCCTGTTGGCTCTCCGCACTCGTTGCTATGTTTATACATCTCGTGTATTTCTTTTTCATTTCACGACACGGACAAACGCGAGCTGCTCGGCGATTTTTCCTCTCCCTCGCTCGCGTTTCTCTCCTTCTTCCCCGTAACTATATACCGGATGCTGATAAAACAGCCTCGATGGAAAATTGAGCGCGGCCGACGCGGTTGCGAGCTCTCTGTCCCGGAAACCTCAGCGGGCACATGAGGCACATTGAGAATCATAACGCTCGTTGTCACTATAAATAGTCGATGGAGCGCACGGTGTGTTCCATAACGAAAAATAAATAAATGCGCGCTCGTCGACGAATGCAAGCAGTGGTGGCGTTTTTCGTGCGATCTCGTCGTCACGAATTGAAATCGCCTGCGAGGCTCGATTTTTTATTTGTTTGGGAAACTGTCGACCTCACAATGCAAAAACTTTTGGGCCATACGAGTGATCGCACGTTCCACCGCGAACGACGAAAAAATAGAAAAACAGCATTGTAGAGGTTAATCCCGTTGGTGACACACCTGTGTTTATGTTCGAGCGTGTAAAAAAAACTTGACACACAATTTCCAAGTACCGGTAATTAATTAATTCATTTATTTATGTACTTGAATGTTGTTTGTTCACGAATTGTAGATTATTGTCTACAGAAAAGATGTGTAAAGATAAACTAAACTGAACAACCCTGACAACGATACTTTAATACATGAAGCACAATTAATTCAGAAGTGCAATAGTAATATCCAACAATTATTTCGACATTTTTAGCGTGATGAAAAGACGTGATATTGCGGTTCGTTTGTAAAAATGAATAATATGCTCATGACCTCCCTTTAACAAATTGAAATGAAATTAAAAACTTCCTCATTTAAATGAAAAGTAGACTTTCTGACGTAACCAGGGGATTTTGTAATTTTGCCTCAAAAAAGAATTCTCATTTTTGTAACAGCATCGTCGCGGATGTTTACGGACTTTGACCCCTCGAGAGTTCAACGTATTTCCTGGTTGAAGCGAACGCGCATATCTACAAGTTTGTACTCTTTCAAATGTATAGAGCCGACGTTTGACACGACTTATTTTTCGCGTGCAAACTGCGACGCGCTGGAGCCGAGCTCGTTGCGCGTCGGGCATGTAAAGATAGAAGACGGTCGCCCTGGGCTATGTACATTTGGCCAGGCGGCCAAGCGAGCCGCATTCGTCGGCTGTATGTGCGCACGCCGGACTTAAAACGACATGCGACTAGATACTAGAAACTTCCTCCGTATCCCTGATTTTCTTCCATAAAATATAATCGTGGCTGAACCCCTTTCGATTTGCAATAACGCCGAAAATGCATTCACGAAACATAAAAATAATTAAACCAGAAATAAAATAAATAATCCAAGTTGAGTCATATCCATCAGAGAGATTGAAGTGAACTGTGCATACAACAAATTCACTGCTAGATTTTTTAAATCCCTCCTATTCCTTTTATTTGCACCATAATTGTCTGAGGAGAAAGTTGGATTAAGATATAATTAAATTTACAGTAATGCCTTCTTTTATAAATTATAAAACCTCAATGCAGTTTCTTCTTCATTCTTTTACACGATTTATTTTCAGTCAAGGATAAAAAAGCACATGATGAGTACACTGGTAAGTGAATATAAAACCGGAATGAGGAAGTGCAAATCCAAGAATCGGACCCAGGCGCAGTGTACGTCTGGCCGAAATACAGTAAAAAGTTATTTCTAATGGAGAGAAAGGGAGTAAAAGCTATAGGGTCGCGGCGCGCGGTGTCCAGGATGATAACACGAGAGATCGTTTCGGGGATATATCCACCTGATACAGGGGGCATATCAGCTCGTAGTCCAATGGTGAAACAACTCTTTTCTCTCTGGCGTCCAGCGCCGTTTCGTTTCACTGCCAATTTCTCCATCCTACCTCATCGATACAGGACGTTAGGTATCCCGTTTATCTACTCGATACGTGAGAGGAAAACGATAGAACAAGCCCCCCCCCCCTCCCCATCCCCAGCGACCCTTCTGCTGTTTCGTTCTGGTTGCCATTCTCGACGGTGCTGGGTGCATCGTCATATCTCGCGGTGTATGAAAGTATTGGCTTACCGGGACGGCGGACGCCGTGAACTCACTGAGTACGAACTACCACGCACGTGAGCGACCGATACGAGATATCACGTATACATATAACGCTGACAATTAAAGTTTTAAATCGCAAGTGTGAATCAGTGCTGGCGCACGTGATACACCGGGCGATAGTCATGCGATACGATGAAAGCTGAACAATGATTCAATTGTAATCAACGAGAATAATAAACACATTCAAATTTTTTTTCAACAAACGAGCGGTAATTGGCGAAACCGAAACGGAAAGTTTCCGTTATGTCGATAACGAGTCGTTCTTTTGATCAGATCAACTTTAACTATTGTAATTTTTAAGGGGAAACTGCAGCGCAATTTTTGTTTGATCATCGACGGACAAAATATGTCTTTCCCATTCAGGAAAATGTACGGGTGGAATATTTCTCCTATTATTAAACTTTTATAACACGGAAAATATGAGTTTTAATCGCGAGAGTAAATCAATGTGAACGAACGTTATAGAGGCGACTGTAACGAGAGCTGATGAAAAACTCAATTACCATCAGCGAGAATATGACATTCTTTCATAACTGGCAATTGGGAAAAATGAAAAAGAAGTTTTTTTTTCGGGTTATTACCCAATAGCGCGTTCATTTTCTTTTGTTTTTGTGAAATCACAATTATCGATCTGAATTTATGAGTGAAAAAGTAGAAGCGTGTTTCACGGATGCTTCGTCTATGAAGTAGCAAAACCCATTTTGCAGGAATTAATTATAAAACATGTTTTTTTTATATCAAATCACTCGAACCCTCTTGAAAAATGTAGTCGTAGCTCATCCAGAACACAGATTAACTCTTGTATCCAGAGAAATCTGTGGTTGAGACATTAGAAGCTACGGACACGATACAGGCATTTTATGTTTTCCTCCATTGGACATTCACACCCGGCGCAAACATCTTCTCCCCGTATATTCTACTTTCCTGTTTTTCGTCTCTCTCGTTTTTTTTTCTTTTACTCGACAGTGCACTTTTCCTCGCACTATTTCTTCTTGTTTCTCCGGTTGCTGGGGGCACACAGAACTGCGGGGATGGTGCTCGAGCATCGTAAAGTCTCGTCGAAGCGGAGGCGCCTCTTGGAACTCGCCCGGCGCATTTCCAGTCATGTACATAAAGTACGTACGTACACACATATAGGAAAGCGAGTACGCGCGTTGTGCGCCGAGCAGTCGGGGAGACAATTTGTTGGCAGCCGCGTTACGTATATGTACTAACCGTACCGATTGGTGGATCCTGGCCCACCGCACGATTGCCCACCCCATATACTATACCTTACCCCCTATCTGCCCTATCTCCGCCGCCTAAGCTACAATTGGTGCGGGGCGAACCGTCGAAAGTCTCGACGGTATGTATATCTCTGCGTTGCTACTATCCGCGCCTGCTGGGCCGCAGGCGAGAATTCCTCGTAGTCTCGCCGCACACATACCCGGTACCTCCCTAATAATCTCGATATCCTCTGTGCTCCAACTTCTTGCACCGCAGGTCACATTCAGCCGTCTCCCGGAGAATAGTGTACGTCGCGTATGGAGGAACATAGGTCGAGAAATCAGTATTTAACCCCTTGATGCCCGATTTTAGATTTGTTTTTGTTTTCTTTGAAAATATGTCTTATCCACCTGAAGCTGATCAGCTGGACAGCCTAAACAGTTGAGACGAAAAAGCGAAATTAGTTTATCAGTCAGAGTATTGTCGATAGAAATAACTTCAGGCTGTTTCAGGCCGTCCATGATCAGGCTCATCCGCTTGAATACTGTCCGGGCCAGAGTCGGTAGGGATGGATCCGACCTCGATCAGGCTTAGCAGTCTCAAACCTGGTATGAGTCCGATGTGCCATTCATAATCTTGCCTGATCAGGTTCAGCAGATACGGAATTGATTAATGGACAACGATTCGTATAGTGTATGTTTTGTAAATAGATGACCGGATAGGGACATATCAGTCTGTGATCCTGGCCTTATCAGCATCACATTAAGTTGCGATGCGGCCTCGGATCAGGGTCATTTGTATTACACAGTTTCACCAAGGATCTGGTGCAGGATACATATGAGACAGTCAAGGCAGGACTCGATGTGGGCTTGATTCCAGCCTGATTACATTTGTGTTCGGGCTGTTGTCCAATTGTAAAAGTGTTAGGTTCGAAGCATGTCTAAACGTAGGAAGTAAATCAACGAATCCAGATATCGCAAAAAGATTTGTCCACCGTCAAGCAACAAAACACGAAGCACAATGACCATGGCTCCACAGAGTTAAAAACAAATCAAGAAAACGGATCGGAGTTTAACCAGAAGGAAAACCGTAGATCCCGGGTCCATCAATCGGGACCAAGTGGAGACATCGCGAGAGAAAGAGGAGCCGGGCACATTTTCCGTCGCATCGCCGTTGTTAGAACATCGAGCTATTGTTCCCGACCAAAGAAACGTCCGAGAGCGCAACGCTGAGTTAAATTGCATCCGGGGTGGTCGTCGGGACAGAGCGAAGCGGAGAAAAGCAAAGCGTTCGAGGCAAAGCCAAGCAGGTGGATTCGTTCGTGGGGTATTTTCCGGGTGGCTTGTGAGGAAGCCGTGCGCGATGCAGTGCGCGCCGCGTATACACATTCGACTAAATCCCAATCGGAGCTGTTTCCTGGTGTACGTCGGAGGGGGAGACTAGTGCAGTATCAAACTACTACCGGGGAAACTGCGATGCATGTGTACCTACAGAAAGGGCCCCGGGCATTCCGAATCGTACTCGCCGGCTCTGCGGGATTTCCACTGGCGTTGGGAGTGAAGCCTCGGCGTTCGGGCGTCCGAATGCATGATCGTTCAGTCTGCTATCTCCGTTTGGTGTGCTGCCACTTAGACTCGCGTGTACGTCCGTTCGACACGAACACTCTTGAGGATGGACAGTGGTCATGTTCAGGACTGTCGGCCCGGTATATTGCTCCGGGTACTGCACATGGGGATTCGAGTCACTGCTTCGCTTAGCAAACTCGCCGGCGTTACTGCGAAGCAGGCTCGTACCGATCGCGTCGTCCCCACCCCACCCCAATGCCACAGGAGCCTTTGATTATACCGAGGATTTAACGGCAATTCTCGAATGCCGGCTTTAGATTGCGCTTAGGTAGGTCCGAGAAGCGCGGACGAGCGATACTGCCGCTGCGGGCCGGTTCGAATCGCTCTCTGCCAATTTGGCTTGCGCGCATTCGCGTCCTAAACTCGGCCGACGCGCCCCACCGGCGACTCCGCGCTTGATTCGTTCGTCAATTTTTCTCACGCCACTCGTCGCCTCTGTGTCTCAAACTTTTCTGCGTGCCGTTTGAAGCTGATTTACGTACGAGGTCTGGTTTACTTTCTGCATCGTGGTTCTGACTATTAATTATCGGTTTTGGTTGTTGCACTTGCAGTGGAATCAATGTGTGGTTTGTTAATTTCATAATTCAGCAACTAAATGTGTCCTCTTTTTGTACAGCGAAGTAAAACTTAGTTTGACTACAAAGGCATATTTGTTGTAGTCAAAAGTATTTCTTACCTCTGAAAAAGCACGTCTCAATTAGTTGATTATTTGCCAAAATGAAAGGTTGGTTGAAATTTCCCGAAAGGAATTGATGTTCGTTTGAACCAATTAAGGTTTGAACCTACACTTACGTGGGATCCGAGAAGCTTGCGAGCAATACGGTTGCCACGGGGTCGATTCGAATCGCTCTCTGCCAATTTGGCTTCCGCGAATTCGTGTCTTAAGCCCCCAGCCCGAGCTCCGGCGTCGGTTCTCCACTTGACTCGTTCATCAATTCTTCTCACTCCATTCATCACTTCGATATCTCAAACTTTCCTGGATGCCGTATAAAACTAGTTTACATAAAATCTATCAGTCAGCGGCAACCATCGCGGCCACGTACATCCTGAAGGAGGTGTGATAAGGAGAGCGAGATATACTGGCCTCACGGTGAGGGAGGGCTTGAGAAGTAGAAAAGTTCTGAGCGGGGCTGATGGATGCAGGCGTTATAGCGCGAGCAAAGAGAAAAGAAATGGGTTAGGGTCCGGGGGACGAGAGTGGGGCAAAGTTCACGAACGAGTTCCAAACGAGTTCGATTTCCAATGAGATACGTTTTATTATGCCATTTCAGCAAATCGTTCCTATTAGAGAGACCCTCTATCGATTTATCAAGACTCTTGTGCACCGTAGCCGTATAACCACTATGGTTGGCACGTATATGGGAGTTTTACGAAGGTAGCTCGACGCGAGACACGTTTGGCCCATGGTATACGTGTATATACAGTCGGTTTCGCTGCCGCCGGTGCTCGATACGGCTCTCGCAGTGGAATATAAATAATTGTCCAATTTGGCGCCGAACGGACAGTCTGAGAGCGAATCGAGTACAGTCGATTCCGGCGACATAGCCCACAGCAACATGCCTCCCCCTTTTTTTCTCCCTCTCGCTCGTCGATCCTGAGCTTTTCCGAGCTTCGACTTCGTTCGCGGCAAGGCGACGCAGCCGGCGAGGAAGAAAAAAGGAGGAAAGAAAAATACGGTCTCGGCCTCGTCGAATCGAATCCCATAGCCCGTACTGCCACGGTATGTATCAGTGTAACACAAGAGTTTACCGGTGATTTATTTGGCTACGTTGCTCTCGATACAAAGTGCTCGGCTTTCTTGTGTCCCGGCCTCTCGTCTCCGACGACGCCTCGCGCGAGCCCGCTACGTCGACGACGCCGACGAAGCCACGCATTCCCCCGATTAATCAGGATTTACTGAACGACCGCCACCAACGCTCCTGGGATCAGCCCTCCTCGGCGCATCGACTGAACACTTTTCTTCTCCTCTTTACTTTATTTTTGGCTCGTCGCGCGTCATCCCTCTGGATTCTGCATGCTCCAGCCTTCAGTTCAGTGGATCAAGCTGCTAATATATATAAACTGCATGCTACGATGATGCCGACTGATACTGATTGCACGTTAGGTTTTTATATGTCATTATCAAATGGAGGAGTTATTTCTGTAAAATACATAAAATTCGTTGAAGGAATCAAGCATTTTGCTATAAATGATCTGCATATGTTGTTATATCTACATGAAACAAATGGACTGCGTGAGAACTCGTTTCTTTTGTGAATTTGTTCTCTATTCCGCGGGCTAAGGATTGATCTCTTTGCTAGGCGCTGATGTGGAAGATAGGAAGCATACACATGAAAGAGAATGAACTGAAAACAAATGTTAACAGAAGGAAGAATATCATTTGTACGAGTGCCACCAATAAAAATCCCATTACTAATCCGACAGAGCAGATTCATACAAAGAGAACGATATGGAGTCCATTTGGTACAGAGGTATAAGATGTATCTTACAAAGGGTGTGGAAAATTCAAATTTTCTCGGCAGCGGATTGTCTATCCTGATTGCTGAAAAGTTTAGAACTGCTTGTACTGCGAATGAAATTGTTTCTATGAATAACTTAACTATTCAAATATATACTACTGTTCCAAATATATACCGAAATGTAGCAGGATATGATCTGCGCAGTGACTGGTTGTTAACATGGACTTTCCCTGTAATCCTACATTATTATGCCAGAAATCGAATTGATCACCAAACCTCTCCCAGTTCCGCAACATTAACCGCACCACTAAAACCTAGGACCAATAAATAATACTTATAGCGCCACTAAATCCGCAACGATCGACGACTACTCGATATTTGATGTCACTCGATATCGAACATATTTAACGCAGATGGTCTTTCTTCGCTATATTCACGTCAGCCAGTAAACCAGATTATGTTGCATAAATGCCCGAAATATCGTTCATCGAGGCAGCACAGTCGAAGAGTCAAGTGAGCAATAGTCGCAGTCGGAGCCCAATGGGCGCCGAATGAGCTTTGGTTACGGTGGGCCCTATCGTGAATGGCCGGAGAGTCGGAGGTTGGGCGGCGCGAGGATCGGACGACGACGACGAGAGGACCACGCAGAGACTCGTCGGCTGTATGGTTATTACCATCAATAATGGCAATTTGGTTTGCAAATGGGTCGAAACGTGGCCGTGTCTGGTGGGCCTCGCGCGGAGCTCGTTCCTACCTACAATTTCCCTCGATTTCGGTGCGCGCCGCGTCGTTCGCCCCCCCCCCCCCCCCCGCGCCGCTACTCAGTCCCGCTGACTCCCTTTCTCCCTGCCGCGCAGTCAGCCACATTGAAATGCCTTGAGTCAACATTTGCCTACGCTCACGCAAATTGATTTTATTTAAATCCAAAGTGCACCGAATGAGGGAGAGTACGCGAGAGAAACGTACGAGTAGAGGAGCAGCAACGTCTTCGAGGGGGGATTGAGCGGGTGGACGAGAAGGAAGAAGAGCAGGAAGAGGAAGAGAAGAAGGGGAATGAGCTCGGCATTTAATTGCGTTATCTCGTGGCGAGAGCGTAATGGAAATGATCGGTACGAACCGGCTGGCACCGCGCTGCTCCGGGACCATACTCGCAGCTCCCATGCGCTTCTCTCGTCCTACTGTATATATATTCTCGTTTGGGAAAGTGCCAGCAGCTCTCTGCCTTTCGCGACCACCCAACCGCTCGAGGGAACAGAGAGAAAAATCGAAGCCCCAAAGCGAGACGGACGTGGAATTTCAACCCTGTGGCATTGGATAGGCAGGCAAGCGCGGCAGCGGCGGTTCTTTCACCCCACACCCACCAACGGGGATATTCCAGTCAGGAGTAAAAATATCTGTGCAACTTTGCACGTAATTCGCGCGCACTCTTCTTAATGATCGAGAGGGCAGAGATCGCGACTGGAGTGCAGGAAGTTAGGAGCCCGCTGCGAGCGGTAATTGTGATTACGCGCCGGCAGTGCCCGAATGATTCGCTATGCCGAGCGTTAACGAAGCTCCACCGGAAGCATTCGGCTGGTGCGTTCGAACCCCTGGGCAATTTCTCGAACGATCCCGAAAGGATACCCCTTTGGGGATTGATAAGGTCGGAGCGGGATGGCTGCGAGGGAGGCCTAAGTGCGAATCGACCCGACAGCTATATCCGGCTTCCACCATTGGCTTAATCTCACGTGTTGAGAATAAAGTTAACAGGGGTTGCAGGATCTTCTGCCGTTGGACTATCGTTATTTTCATGGGTGACCCTCGCATTTATACCGACGCACCCGAGAAGGGCTACAGCTGGGCGCGATTTGAGGCAGGTCCGAGGGACGATGGTCGGCATGTGGAAATAGCACGAGACAAGATTAAATAGTCAGGTTGACTGGGTAGTTAGGGTGACCGTCGGCAGGTGGCTAACTGTCCAAGAACAGTTTCGCGACAACGAAACGGCGTCTCCTGAGGCACGTAAAGTCGTAGCGTTCGGTAACGATGTCGCACGTTTAAGTCTCATAAGAAACAATTAAGTAGTCAATGTGGAAAGCTTTATAAAAAACCACTACTTTACTTGAAGGCTAGTAAAACTATTAATTTCGAAATAACACGGCTGCCAACTGATAAGGAAAGCACAAAGACCATCGCCTCGTAGGATCGAGGACGAACGAATAAAACACATCAGCGTTTAACCAGCAGGAAAACCGTAGGTCTCGGACCATCTACCGAAGCCAAGAGATATCGGCGAGGAAAAGGAGCTGACACATTTTCCGTCACATTGTCGTTGATAGGAGGCCGAGCAATTGTTCTCGCCCGAAGAAACGTCCGACCGATACCCCTTTGGGCGTTGATAAGGTCGGAGGAGCTCCGAGGGAGGCCTAAGTGCGAATCGACCCGGCCGCTATATCCGACTTCCACCATTGGCTTAATCTCACGTGTTGAGAATAAAGTTAACCGGGGTTGCGCGAGTCTCCGTCGTTCGGCCATGGTTATTTTCATCGGCTCTGTGGCCCTCGCATTTATACCGAGTACCGCGGGCTCCGACCGTGCGCAATTCGAGGAGAGGTCCGAGGGACGCAACGGATGCCACGGTCGAGGCTCCTCCACGCTTATTCCCGTCCGTACCATCCGCACGAGAATTCGCTCAGCTGCTGTAGAGAAATTCTCAATTGGACGGATAAGTGCTATCGTTACGAATCAACGAGGCGAGCTCGATTGAAAAGTTCGGAGAAGAGTGAAAGCGAGATGAGTCTGGAACTTCTCTCCCCGCGTTCAATTTTTCATTCATAAAGTTTTAGTCCCGAAGAATACAACTTTTACATCGTCGTTGAGCAAAATCACGGGTATACACCATTTTTGCTGCTCCTCCTCCCCCCCCCCCCCCCCCCCCTTCGACGTGGACTACGTGCTCGCTATTCCGCTAAAAATTCAATTTCATTTTTTCGTACAGCACTCTGGCGGAACGTGAGTCACGTGATTTGGAGTCCCGCGCGGAACGTCCGAACGCTTCGACTGAAAACACTCGGAACTCGAGACGCCGCGCGCTCTTGCGGAATTCCTCTAACGAAGGATTTATTTCTCCGACTGGGATCGTCGACTTCCCGAGCGAGCGGGACGATCCGGGACGAGGGAGCGGGAGAACGAGAGCGCGAGGCACCTCTTTGCCTGCGCCCGAGAGGGCAAAACTCTCGAGAATTTTTCACGGTCACGGTCGGGGGTCATTGTCTCCCGCTCGAAGCGGCTGTGTTCAACCGCGGGATATATTTACGCGCAGTCAGGGATATCGGATGTCTTGGGGGGGCTCTTTGAATTTTCGGATGTGAGGATTTCCTTCCTCGGTGGCTGGCTGCTGGCTGGTGCACCACTTCGTATCCGGGGCGTTGCTGTCGACGCACGGTGTGCCGACGTGGCGCCAACCGAGGCGCGCGCGCTCGCCAGTTCTCCGCTCGACGAGTTTAGATTAGTTTAGTTTAGTTCGCAACGAGTCTCACCCGCCGCGATTAATCCGCCGCCGGTGGATTTATGGTCCGGGCCGGCCGCTCGTTTCTCTTCGTCACGCGTAGTATACACTACATCTAGCTGGGTTAACGCTAGCTACTTCCTCTGGACCAGGCCACGGCACCGGAGCGCCACGGCGCACCGCACGATACCAGGGTGCCAAGTTGCAAACACCCTCTGGTTATAGGTCCTCCAGACTATTTCGACCTGCTGTACCCTCACACGTACCCCGATTGGTGGTATGTACACGTACAGATTGTGGGCAACGGCGGCCAAGAGGACCTGACCGTAAATCACGTATCATCTGATCGTGTGATTCGGTTTTCAGATTTTTCTCCAGAGGGGCCAGTAGGGCGGTTTCCAGTTCTGAAAGTCATGAAATAAGCTATTGATCGCCTTTAAGCAAAATACGTCTATCATTAGGTGTGATCACTGTGATGGGAAAGGCATGTCCGAGTTTTAAGTGAGTGGTGAACGGTGAGATATTTTGAAGAGCTTGCAAAATTAACGTGCGTCATCATTTTGGATAAGCCACGAAAAACGTAAATTGAAGAACATTATACCGGAGCGATTCGATCGACTTGGTGTGAACTCCTCCAAGAATATCTCGACCAACCGACTTGGGTAGTTTGTTTCCATGCCACACACCGTTCGATGGACCCTCTGACGTCTATTTGTCCACGGGATGACGATCGAAAGATCCTTTCGTATGCTTTCCAAACGTTGGAAGCTGTTCAGGGAGAACAAAGACAACATGACTATAGAATGAAACGGTCAGACCGTCGGAGACGTATCGCCGTCGCTTGCGGACAAGGGAATAGCAACGCTGAGGACGAAATAGCCGTTCGCTCCTCAATTTCGCACGTCCGATCAATGTCCGAAAGAAAAAGATTGCCCGAGATCGTCTCTGAGCTACTTCGATGGCTCGTCCTTCTCCGCTAGTAGCCAGGTGGCCTCTTGGTTGTCAGGTGTTCGCTTGTTTCGCTGTTGGCACCGCTGGTGCCGCATGCGAGACGAGAGAAACGAGAGTGTACAGAGAGCCCTGACCCGCCGGGTTAAGAATAAAAGGAAAAGAAACGGGGGAAGAGGACTGAGAGAGGAGCCGAGCAATGGTACCGTCAGGAGCGGAGGAGGATAATCCGATCTCACCTTGTCTCGGTAGCGCAAATTGACTTCGTTACACTGCTCTGCCTTGCTGTTCCTACTACCGGCGCAATTAGTGAAACCTCGCTCGTCTCCCGCTGTGCCGCAAGCTCTCATCCACTACCCTGTTTCGCGGACCCTGGGAACTCTATGTCGAATAATAATAGGGCACCGACGATACTCTTGCCTGCAGTATCATTCAATGCCGTGGAAACGTATATTCGTTTTGCAGCGCTTTGGCGAATGATACACAGTGCATGGACGTGTCGATGACTCCCGGATTTGTCAGGGGATACACGGTTGAATGTCCCGTTAGGTGATCCACGCGCCAGGGAGGAGTTTAATAGTCCAGGAGATCGCGGAAACAAGGGAAGCTAAGTCAATAGCAATTTTAGAAATGGCTCTTCAGGACATTCGTAATGTTTCGCCGATTTCTTCTCGCCCTTTCGTCCAGGATCTCTCGCTGGAGTTCCGTTGTACTCCAACTCCACAATTTCCTTGCATTTCCAACATTTGCTTGGTCTCGCTTGTCAGATCAAGAGATTACTCTGTTTGAGACAAACTCGGATGGCTAAGCGTATCGGAGGCAATCGGGCGCAAAGAGCTTACGAAACGGTTTTGCTGTCTTCTTGCTGACATCACGAGCCAGTATCAATAAGTCGTGTGCGTCAGCAAATTGACCACAAAGGTACGAAAACTGTGATCCTGTGGTGACATTTTGTTCTTACACCATCGGTATAATCCAAATTCCAAGTCCTCTTCGCAACATTCACTTCTCGTGTACGAGGACGCGTTTATTGAGGAACTTTGGGATTCAGCGGGTATTAGAGCAGAACAGAGTAAGAGACAGGAAGAGTAGGAGGACGAAATTAACTTAGTGCCCCGAAGACTCAAGGTCCTAGTTTCCGACTGGCGCAGGATTCCACTGCACAGCATTAGCCGAGAGAACCCTCAAAGCCATCGGAAGCACGAGGTGAGGTCAACGGAACGCGATCCCGGGAGAATTGTTGCCGGGAGGTCAACTCGGGGAATCTCTGATGGTGCGATCCCAGCAGTGCTGTGCGTGGGACGTACCATCACGATGAAGAGCCGTCGCGCTCCGGTGACTTCCACGGGGATTCCCCACGGAACTGTATGGCTGGTTTAACTTTCCATAACGCCAAGTCCGCCGTCAACGTGGAGCTGAGCACGGAGCAAGGATTGAAAAAAGCGGTTCATCCTCGGAATCGTCCAAAGACCGTCATTGTCCCTGTCGGAGGGATTACATGCTTCGGGGGAGTTGTGTTCAGTCCCCATGGTCTCTGTGACGAAACATACACTTTTCTGGCAATCTTTTTGCCGCTACCGTCCTCGACGGTGGCTCCTCGTCTTTGCATCGCCCGATCTTTCTATATCGGTTCTTCGCGTTTCAGCGTCGGATAATCATCGACATAGGATGCCCTTCGAGTTGGTGCGGATGCTTTAACGGACAAGGTCACGTGCTCGCGCTTCAACTCGGATACCGCGGAATTTGGATCATCGCAGTATCCCATGTACTGCCCGCCACGCCGCTAGTTGCGAGTTAACCCGAACAATAGACGCTACAACGAGACACACGACGCAGGCATCGAAGGAGAAAGGGGTAACCCTCGGTCCTTGCCGCTGGCTCAGTAGGCAGAGTCGGCGCCCGGAATCCGGACTCAGCTCGTTGCTCGAGTGTACCGTCAGGAGCCAGGGCGACTCGTCTCGGCGTCAACCCCTCGGCTGGGGCGTCGTGCAGCCGCGACTGACTATCTATCCCGCTCGTCTTCTAAAGCCACCCCACGATTCAGCGGGGAGTTATACACGCTAGATAGGGGTTCAGGGGCTACGCGTAGGCCCCTCGGGGCTTCGCTTGTTCTACTCGCTCGTCCTTTATTCGCCCGGCAACACTCGCGCGCGCTCCCGTCGTCGTTATACCGCCGACGCGCTGCTGGCCTTGGCGCGCTCGCTCCGCGTTGTCTTGGCCCCGTCTGCCCGCGCCCGGACTCCCGCATCCCTTGTCTCTTCGACTCAGCCAAGATCAAATGGGAGACGCGACGAGGTCTCTGGTGCCGGAGACAGCCAACGATTTATTTTCATTATCGTACTTTACCGACGGCGCTCCTGATGCGGACAACTTCAAAGAGATGACAAGAGGCTCCGCTGCGGGAGACGTCGGCGAGGCTGAGGGGCCCCTTCACAATCCGCACCCCGCGCGCGACTCAAGTACGTGCGAAAAGCTTACACTGTATCTCTTGGCGCTGATTTGTCGGTGATTTCGCTGAAATCGATTTCGCACTCGAGAGATTGTGGCTGTTAATAAAAGAAGAAGGCGGAGGAATCAGCTTCGAGCCATCGGAGGTGTTGTTGAAGTGATCGAAGAGGCTGTCGTCAGAGCGGGCTCGCTGGCAAAGTAAGTGAAGGAGCTGCGGGCAACGAGACACGGCGGTTGTGGAAGGGGAGAAGGTCGACGGGTCTCGCAGTAATTACCATTTTGGTTATTATGGTAATCTCAACGGCTCCCGCTGAGTCTATACACAAGGTATAGACTCGCGGCATCGTGTCACCCGTTAAGCACGCCTAAATTACAGAGGGAGCCGTGACGTCCGGGACAAACACATTCGGCAATTGCGCAAAGTAGGCCAGCCATGTTACGCCTGTGGCCAGTTTTGCACCATCTCGGGCGATACGGACACACATTTCGACGGACAAACGTTGATTGGTATATTTTACTTGTTAAAAAAATGACGTGTATAATCAAAATATAAAAAATGAGGCATATAAACGAAAAAACTGGAACAAGTTAACAATAAAGTAGTATATTGCTGTAAAAATAACACGAAATTCAGGGTATTACGAGGAAGTTAAAGCTATTAAAACGAATATTTAAATACAGAATTTCCGCCAGCATTTTTATCAGTATTGAAAACAGCATTTTTGAAATGGTTAATGGAAGCCTCCGGTATAAATAATTCTTCCTCGTTCTCCCATTGGACAAAATTGATAGAAAAAAAAGAAAAAAAATCCGAATGCACTGCACGGCGATCGCCGACGATCTACTACCCCTACATTTCCCGTCAGTGCACACAGCCAATTTTACGATGGGAGTAGGTGTAGAGAGTGGGCGGCGTGGACCGTTCAAAGTTCGATGTTATAGGTATACATATCGGTGGTGAAACGCAGCACAACCGACACGTACCTTTACGTAGCCACAGGGTTAGGCCGTTCCCTTGCCACAAGCTCGACCACGACAATCCGACCACGCGGAATTTCGGCCAACGATTTTGGCCTCGAGCGTGGCACGCACGTTCAGCGTTATACGCCCTCTAGGCACACGGTTATATCGAAACCGCTCAGCCCACCGAATATAGATCGACTTTGTACGAACCTCCTTTAGCATGAATTTTTTAGTCCCGTCGACGCCCCCTCGGCTTGATCGCTCGTAATATCTCTCCTCAGCGTCGGATCAAGCTTGAAAAGTTCGTCGAAAAATTACAATATCCTGATTTGATACAAAATTTTACTTCGGGTTTAATATTTATGTCGTAACTTTTGCCATCGATATCACGGCGAGAGGGGCGGATTGACGCGAGACATCAGAAATGGGTGTTATCAGTGTTCGAAAAGTTACGGGTGATATCAAATGGCTTTTTTATTCTACTACTCAGGCTTGAATTTACAGTCTCGTAATCCGGCATTTTCTTTGCGGCAAATGCGTAGAAAACAGCAGCGAAACGAAACGAAGAAGCATACATTGTATTTTAGCTCTGGAATCCGGAAATCCAGATGTCGTGGCACAACCGCTATAGGACGTATTATGGACATTATCGGACTCGTTGAATCGACACCAAGTGCCAGTACGGACGATCGATATAGATAGCGTGATCGACTCTCAGGATAGTCACGTATGTACCTCAGCCCTCCCCCGGAGCAATACGTGCCGAATCATTTGGGTTTGCCAACTGTATGTGCGCCAACGGCAGACTACATGCATTACCTCCCCAAAGTTCTACGCTGCCCGAATTTTCCAGTGAAATAATCAACGCTTCCACTCTAGAAACTGTTCGTTAGCCAGCATATCTGAATACCGCTGAGGTTCGCTCGTGACGGTATTCGTTATCATACAACCTGGTAACGACGGTGACCGTAGAATCTAGCTGTACACCAAACGTACGGTTAATGAGCTGAATTTCCTTTTGTTGCACCATTTTTTTCGTCAACCGGAGAGTTAATCAATGTGCTCCATGATTGGGTTTATCGTGCTGACAATTATGGTTATGTGACGATTTTACGTTTGACTGAACTTCCCGAGGGTGACCGAGCGTTTACCTCGTATGTATTTACCACTAATAATTGACGGCCTCGGTAGTAACCAGCTGTAACTACAGTCAAAATTAATCGACACTTGTTCGACTGTGAGACCCCCATTGGTGGTCAATTAGCCTTTGACCTTGCAGTCCCAGTTTAACTCCTTGAGTACCAGTGTCCTAAGTATAGGTTATCGCTTTTTAACATCAGCCATACTTTAACAGTTTCCAGAATTTTTAAACGCGACAGACATTTTTTGAAAAAATATTAGCATGACCTCGAGGTGCTATTACTGCGATTGTGAAAGAAGGAATAAATCACTCCTAACCGTATAAAAAATCAGGATTCCAAGTGAAAAGCTTCGGTATGAGAATGTTCTAAGCGAAATTTTAACCCTTCTCACCTTTCACGCTTAGCAACGTGATACTAAATAGAAAGGTGCCGGGTTCTCTGCTGGAAAATAAATGCTGATTTATTTTGAACTTCAAATCTGTAGTGAAGTCATTTAAGTTTCGAAATACCGATTTTAGTATGAGATTTGAAAAAATCCAATTTTGTTTGGTGTATCAAGTTAACCAACCGATAGATAACGGCATCTAACTAATCTAATAGCTCAGGGAACTAGTCCTAGGTAGCTGGAGTAATAAGTCTTGTGCTGTTTTTTGCCTGCCCGGACTACCATAAAAATCTTAATGAAAATCCGATGAGCAGAGAAAAAATGAACATGTCGGGAGAAGGATTATAAACGTCGTTTTCTTAACATTAACAGAAAAATACTTAGGAAACCAATATTTATTCCTCGAAAACTCAGTGTACGTATACTGGCGCGTATCATTCGTCATAAATAATGGTCGCGGAAGGACCGCGCCGATATACATACACACACAGCACGTTGCCCCGTTGAGCGGAGTCTCAACAACGCGTTAATCAATTTTATCGCTGGGAGATAAACCTCCGGCTCGACTGCAGTCTTTCACAATCGCGTGTGCGGTTTACACCTTCCGTCCCTCCCCGATATACGGATACTCGATAAATAGCCGCTAGGCAACGCCGAATATTGGTCAGGGAACGAAGCCCGGTCTGGTGGAAATGCGGCGTCGGGGCGCGTTTGTCGTGAGGAAAAACGAGGAGAAAGAGAACCGGGGACATTTGAACGGGGTCGTTCGAGGCAGGATATTCATTTGTTAGAGGCGGCAACCGTGGAACGGCGCAACCTCCGGCAATTGTTAGACCATGTTTCCAGGTCACTGACGATGCGCGGCGGTATTCGTTTCTAATAATTCGGCAATTAGTCGTTGTTCGAGCGGATAACAAGTTTGTTCGTCGTTTCAGCACGACTCAGCAGTGTGGAAGGTACGCGGGAAGGAGGATGTATTAAAAATTGACCAGCTGCGTGGAAGAAACTGCGATTGCAACATGGAACAACTGCATGAGCGTTTAGTGCTTCCCCTTCTTGTTTGTTGTTTCAGTACCTGTACCACCGACCAAATTATTGATAGCTAGACGGACCGCTTGGTACAAATAACCCAATACCCCTTGAATCTATGACTACGGATTCAACTGGCATGTATAATAATTCGTGAATAATTTTAAATTGTCTTCCAACGATTCCTGTTCAAAATTCGCATTCCTGGGATCACCTCCAGCCGATTATAACCCTTCGATGTGTGGAATCAAATGCACCCTGTAAATTTCCTTTTATTAGCAGATCCTTATAATAGCTCTGTGTAAAAAGCGACGAGCAAAGGTTGCGCTTAAAGTGATGCACAAGTTGCAAAGAAAGGTCGAATATCTCCAGTTGGCAGCTTTCGTCCATCCTCCATTGGAGCATAGTGATAACGCCGGTCGTAATGTCGCAACCCTTAAAGTCGTCTGTCTCCGAGTCACAAGCCAGCGTACTTCAGTATTCAGACGAGCAGTAAGCGGCGCTCGCACACGTACTTCCGCCGAATACTCGGCAACTGTCTCCCGGTTGCTACCCTCTTCCATGTTCCTGTTTATCTTTATTACTCAGGCTCGAATGTACGTTGCAGGAGGGAAAGACGCCCGTGGCATAGGGCGCGCAATCATCAGGCCACTGCGTCGCACCACAGTTCTGTCTCTGTCTCTCTTCGTGTCCCTCGGTAGCGCACGGCCGAGCCGGGTTTGCCCCGCTGCTGCTGCTGGGCTACAGGGGCGGACATCACGTTACACCGTGGAACAGTGTTTACTCGGCAAATACCGCCAGGCGAAAATTTCGATTCAATTCCGGGCAGCAGCCCTCGCCATATTGGACCACGGCGCGCGCGGGGGAGAATTCTGCCAAATGTTGTATCCCCCCCCCCCCCCCCCCCCCGAATGGTGCTTGTTTTATGCGCGAGCATATATACAGGTCGGACAGTCGTAAAGAGTTACGATTTTTTTTCACGATGTACTATTTTCGCTGTAATAGGACTTTCGGACAGAAATTTCGAATGTTATGTCGCTCGATACCGGCGGTCACTAAATTTGGCAAAGTTTGGCGAATCGAGCGCCGGCGTGGTTAATGCATGGACATATATTGGACATTGGAGCCTTCCGAAATGCCATCTGGTGGCTGATTACGGTGCTAGAGCTTTGAAGGCCAGCGTAAATACCTCGCTGATGGCGACAACACTGGCAGCGTGCGATAATATTGATTTGTGTACAGGTCTTATTATTAATATTGATTTGGGATGGTAATATAAATACTGTACGAGTGTTTTGCAACCCGTTTGTCCATCAAATTTGTTATTGTGGCCAGTTTCTACTAGAAATCTTCACCAATTATTGATGCACTGCCTAATAACGAGAATGTTCATACAGGCTTCGTGAGTATCGTCTGCGAAAAGATATGCAGGACACAACGTGAAGAAACTATGGAAAATGCGGAGATTGTGCAAAGCAAATATCTGTGATTTCTGCACCAGCATTAAATTCAAACATCTCTCGTGAAAAGTGAATAAATCAATAATCACAACAAGAATGCAATAAATAAGCATAACAATAACTTTATATTGCTGATCGATTGTAACAATACAACAGCATTGAAAACGATCGACATCAAATTGGATTTTCCGAGGGTTTTACCGTCGCTGTTCGTCAGCGTTAGCTCGGGGCTGCCTGACAGCGACCGCATCCGGAATTCCGGGCGGGATTCTCACTCGCATACATTTTCATCTTAAGTATGACAAAACGTATGCAAAACACGACGTTCACAAAAGAGCCTCGCTCGCCGCAAAAGGTAGATGTACCGTTGACATTGACATTGATCCACAGTTTCACATTGTCAGACCTCCTCGGCGCCAATTCGCCGGAAAATAGACCTCCGAAAACTCTGTTTATTTAACGTCGAATGAAAGCCCGGAAACTCGCTATCAGTAGGTAGACAGCCACAGAAGTATACGCAAGCGAGAGCTTGGAAGAACAATCTTTTGATATTTTAGAGAACGTCGAGAAAAGGGGCCAAGCCGAGTGGGGTTGAGCGGAGGAGGGGGTTAAGGGAGGGGTTAGGGGGTGGGGGCTATTATTACGGTAATGTTATTAAAACTCGTCTTGAAGCCGAGTCGAGAGAATGAGAGTTCTGCGGTACAGAGGGGGAGTAGTGCGGATCGCGTCATTCGCTCGACGACGCAACGCGCGTACATCCCTACCGCCAACCTTAATTAACGAGTTAAGGACGAGAAGTTAGGGCCCCGTAAAACCCGGGAGGAATAACGACGACGTCGGGAATAACGCCGAGTCCCCAGCGCGTGTGCGGCTACGAATTACGAATTTAATGGCCTGTTGTCGTATCACGACCAGCGTGCGTGGCCGTACGCGCCTCTGTGTGCACGCTCTTTGATGCGACTGATAAACGGGTACCCGAGCCCTTGTGCCAGGGGGTGAGAATGGCTCTGTCCGGGCGGGGCATGATACTTGTACGCCCGCATGTCGAGACTCCGAGAGCCGCACCGCGGCGAAACCACTCGCGCTATGTGTGCCCCCGCACTCTTTCGCTCTCTTCGCGCGCGGTGGGTACAGTTACGGAATTAAAAAATTCCTTCCAACCTCTGGTACACAATGGTCTGCCTACATCAACGAAATGGAGAGGAGAGCTCTTGACCCAGAGAGACAGTGGATATCTCTTTATGTAACATGTATCGGGCGTTCTGCGTCAAATTAGCTACTTTTTCCCTGAATCTCTCGTGTCTACCTCGATTTGTCGGATTTGATTGCTGTTTTGGATCACTTCGACAATTTTTTAGGCCAGCAATAGTCGTCTCGGTGAGGCTCAATCGTGCAAGACAATAATTTAGTTTTAGCGAATTTTTAAATGCGATGCCGACTATGCGTAAAAAAAAGAAAAATATTTCGCCTTGTATTTTTATTGTACGATTTCATCCGGCCACAGTTTTCAAAAATAAGTTTATCTTTAGAAAATTCCAACTTTTTTACCGACTTCGGGAAAAATCAGCACCAAGCAACATTGAATGTACCTATACTTGGAAAGAACTATTTTGGAAAATACAGGAAATTTTACGGCATAGAGCGACCACGCCCTTAAATAAAATACTAACAATAAACTCAGCGTGCGTATTGCGAAAAATCAAAATAATGAAAGCGAGCTAATTGTTTCACGTCCATTTAAAAAAAAATCACTTTTCTCGACGTTTTGAACCATTCTGAGTATTCCGACATAAAAATCTCGAAAAAATGTCCATGAAAACGAAGCTCTCTTTACGAGGAACTAAAAAGCGACTGAATTGACAGAGAATGCCTCATATATGCACATAATACAGAGAGACGCGAGGACGTCGACTCTGTCGTTACCTCATAAATCGTCCCAGTCCCCCCGGACCAGCCTCTCAGTGTCGTCCGTCCCATAAACCGCCTTCCCAGTTTATTAAGTAATTAAAGTGCTCGAGCTCGTGTCTCTCCCTCAAACTATACAAATTAACTTTTACTCTCGCGAGCCACATCAAAGTTGTTTAAAAATGTTCAATCCGATACCTCTGAATGGCCCAGATATATATCTATGTATATGTGTATATATATATATATATATATACGCCTGGGAGCTTTATTATTTTTCCTACTTTTCTCTAACCAATTTCTCTCATCTCTCCGCTCTTGTTTAATTCTTCGCGAGGTGACGGAGTCGTTGAGAAGCTCAGCGGGATATCGCGCTGTTCGCGGCCGCGCCTGGGAAACTTTCGGGCCACCGGCGACGAAGATAAAAATCTCTATTTCTCGAAAAAATTATCGCGCACAGCGGAAGTTGTAACGCGACGGGGGCGGCGGAGGCGGCGGGCGGGCGCGCGGAGGCGGCCGGTAAAGCGGCTCTTAATTGAATTTCAGCACTTTAATTAAAATTGAACGAGGCGAGACCAGGTTCCCTACCGAAAATGAACGGTGAGCGAGCGTTAATGATTCAAATTCGCGTGTATAACGCGGCCACGCGGGAAGGTAACGCGGCCCGGGGGCCGCGCGGGACGGTTTCGTGCCTCCGCGATTTTCCGCGTTCGATCAATCTCGGTCGGTGGGCCAGCCGGCGGCCGCGGCGGTGGCCCCGCGTTCGCGGGCTCCCAGCGACACGAGCAAATATACGTGGGAACAAAAAAATGTGATCCGGCCACTCGGAACACCGGACACGATGCGCCGTTTAAATATTGGTCAGCAGTGTCTATTTGCATTCAATTTAAGTGTTCGGCGAACTCGCGGTTGCGGATATACAGCGCGCGAGTCGCGCGCTGTCCCCGCGACCGTACAATTTTTGTCGCGCCGTTGCGTGAAACGCACGCCCGAGATGGACGCGCTTACCCCACCGCGGCCGCGGATAAATTCGGTACAATTATGTCGAAGCGCGGCTCTGCCTCTCGCCGTCCGCAGTAATTAATTCCGTACAGAAAAGTTAATCGCGCGTCATTCGTGCGAGCTACATTTTTTTTGTTCGCCGCCAGCTCTTTGAGCGCCCCTCGAAACTGCAAAACGTTAACGATGCGCGCTCGCTATTTGGCCGGAACTCCGTGTTTCTTGATCGTTACGTGCGTTTGCTGCACCAGTCGCGGAGGGAGCACGACGTTTTTTTCCCTCCCCCCCCCCCCCCCTCCTCATGTACCCGTGGCCAAGCGTCGTTATCAATCTCGGTGCCGAACATTTGCCGACTCGTTCATCTGTGCACTTGTTTGCGCGCGCTGAGAATCAAAGAGACATCGCGCGGATAGCCTTTGCCGAATTTCTTCTCTTCTTTTTTTCTGTTTTTTTTTTGGTTTTGTTTGTTCATTCGCCAGGCACCTGTCTCCAATTACTTTTTGTCGAGAGCGCGAATGCCGGGTGTGTCCACGGAGCGACACAAGCGAAAGAGAAGCGCCGCAGCGCGAGCGAGGTACATAGCGCGTGGTGTCCGTCCGTACGTGCCAAAGAGAGTTAACGCGGTTTGCCTCAACGAAACGAAATTAGCTCTTCCAATCGACGCCACGTTTCCAATGACGAGGCTATGCCGCTGCTGCTGCTCGTGATACGCCAAAGTGTTCCAAGGCACGAAACCCCGATTCGACGCTGACTACGCACGTGGACGAAGATAGAAATCCGTCTTGATAGCGAGAAATAGACCCTGGAGGGTGATTCGGTATGCCGTCAATGTCGAGGACACGCTTAAATATTTTATAACATATTAGCGAGAATGCAAAGAAGTGAGCAACATTAGCCACCGCTCGCCACCTACAACGGTGAATCTTACAAATATTTCAGTGCCCGGTTTTCAACAAGTTTTTTGTCTTCCTGTTCTGTCTAGAAACTTTTAACGCTGAGAGTAGCAGATAAGCGCTAAAACTTTTGAGTAGTTCGTGCATTCACCACGTTTGCCGTGTAAAAAATGTTCATGTTTCCCGCGCCTGTCCAGTGGAGTATATGTCATCATTCTCTATATCGACTTTATATGTGGATGTGGCATCGTTTATTTTTCACCACTTCCAGGTGTCTCGAAATGCGATAGTGCAAAGCTCGATTCGACACTGGTTTCCGTTGGACGAGGATAGAAATCGCTGTTGATAGCGAGAAAGAGACCCAAGGGTCATTCCGTATCCCACGCCATCACTGCCGAGGAGACGTATAATCGATTGGGAATTATTAGCGAGAGCTATATATACGTACGCAGGATAAGCTGGGTAGGCGAGGAATTTCGATGGGTCCCTTGCGTGTAGCACGCTCGCAGTGCTATCCTCCAATACCGTAGGTACTATATACGCGTCTGATAATAATTCGGATGGGCCGCAGGGTCTCTGCAAGCCCTGTTACTTCGATCTTCGACGCCAGCTTCGAGTCCGGCCATTATGCACCCTGGTCCCGAGCCCTCGGCTAGCTGTCACGTCGCCCGAAGCGCGATATTCGTGTCTGTGCGCGACGTGAGTCGGCTGCTAGCCGAACGTTCGGCGACGAACACGAAACGCTCTCTCCGCGCGCACCGACCCCAGCAGCACCGCCGCTCGTTTTGTCCGCCCTTCCTTCGACAGACGGTACGACCGAAATCGGATGGTGAGCGCATCTCAGAGTCGTCGCGTCCGCGCAATTCATCTGGGAAATAAAGCGGCCGGTATATGCATATAGTGTATCCGTGAGAGAGAATCCTGTATGCATAAACGGACGCCGCAGGCCAGGTTTGAGTGACGTACTCGCAATTATTTTGACACTCTGTATTATAATTGTAAGACAATTCATTTATAAAATTACTAGTGTCGTAAATAAAACTGATTTTATATTAGCGCTATTATAACCTGGTGATTAGGGAAAACGCTGACATTGATTAAAATACAATTTCTATTTATTCAGATAAGCAAAATAGTGATTTTACCACTGCATGAATCTAGCGTGTTGGAAAATATTTGAAAAGAACGTTTTTGTGGACTCGGTTTTGGCAGTTTGGCATCCGGAGACGAAATTCTGACAAAAAGAACGTCGCAAAAAATATTTGTTTCAAAATCAAGTAAAAAGGTTTTGTAACCAGTGTTTTCGGGCGTAGAATATGCGACTTCAGAACAATGGTATAAGTCAAAAGTCGATATTTTGAAAAAAAAATTCTGAGGTCAACTTTGGCGATTTTCGGTCCGGAAACGGATCTATGATTTCTAACAAAAAGAACGTCGCGAAAAATGTTTTTATCAAAATCAAGTAAAAAGTTTTCTTAACGAGTGTTTTTGTTAAAATTAAAATTAAGATAGTGCGTCTTGCGTCACACTCCATTTTTCATTTTATTTTTACTTTACTTTTTTGTTTCTATGCTTCTATGTATTTATTTTCGCCTCATTTACTTGTAAGCTCGGTTCTGTACTCTTTTCACGCTTGCTTTGTATTCGTTGCTCTGCATTTCTTTGTTACTTTAGTGTCCTTCGGGGTTTTGTCCCAGGAATTAATAAAATACTACTACTACTTCTACTACTACTACTACTACTACTACAACTGCTACCACTACTACTATTTGAGAACAATGATATAGGTTAAAAGTCGACATTTTCAAGAAAAAAAAAAATTCTGAGGTCGATTTTGGCGATTTTCGGTCCGGAGACGGATCTATGATTTCTGACAAAAAGAATGTCGCAAATTTTTTTTTTTTTTTTTTTTTTTTTTTTCAAAATCAAATGAACAGATTTTGTAACCGGTGTTTTCGGAGGTACAATATGCGACTAGGTACAGAGCCAGATTCCGCGCTGTCCACACGGCCTTTTCATCGCTCCGCTTCCTTTCTCGCTTTGCTTGGCTTTCCTGCATCTTAGTGACTTGTGTTTGGCATCATTGTATTCGTCTACGCGTGCTCTCTCATCACTTTCTGGACGTCATCAATTTCCTGCAACGCTGCCCTAAAAATCAGCTTATTGTGCTTTGCTGCTGTCCGGTGTAACGGCTAAGGCTTCCGTCTCGGTTCGTTGCTTCGTTCGGAGCAGTGTGTCCGTGTGATCCTTGTTTACGTTTCGGGCGCCTCGATTTTCTGCTGTAAATATATATACTGTACGTGCACATTGTCGTTATCTGGACCTGCCGCGCTCGTCGTTGGTTGTTTCCAAGCCGAAATACAGCGACTGGAGGGGAGCATTGTTGGCATGATTGCTGGACTTACAGCTAAGCTAGACGATTTGCTCGTCCGTCTCGTATCGTCGGAAACCGCTATTAATACTCTCCGACCAGCAACACGCGGCACTCAACGTGGAGTTGAACGAAAAGTACTCCGCGCTTTCTTCGCGCATCGATGCTGTCGCTGCTGGCCCTAGCTCGTCCTTAGCTGCTGCGTCGTCTACTGCTGCTTGTGTCCCCGTCGACGCTGACTACATTGCACATGATCTCGCGGAGCTTGAGATACGTCAGAGGAATTTTTTAGTGCTTGGACTGCCTGAAAATTTGTCCGCTTCTGCTGACGAGGAAAGGGTCCGTGGCCTACTTGGGGTTGTCAACCCTCGACTTGACCCGTTGGACATTTCCTTCAATCGACTCGGTAGACCTGCCGCTCCTGGTACCGCTGCTCTGCGGCCTCGGCCGGTAAAAGTGATGCTGCGTTCGCCGGGTTTGGTCTTTGAGGCCTTTCGTGTTTCGTATCTTCTCCGCAAAAATACCAGCTACGCCGGGGTCGTTTTCCGGTCCGACACGACGCCAGCTTAGAGTGTTGCGTATCAAAAAGTACGTAATGAGTTTGTCGCGCGCCTCAGTGCGGGGGAGCAAGGTCTTCGGATTGTGACGCGGAATGGGTCTTTCGGGATTGTCGCTAACCATCGTCTAATTTCGTCGCCAGCCTCAGCTCAGCTCCGCGTGCTGCTCGAGCACCGCCTGCTTTCGTGCAAACCATCGCTGCTTCGCTAGGCGTGAGACTCGAGCCTTGCGCCTTACCGCCGAAATCTCTGCCTCTGTGGCATGATGCGCCTCCACCTCGACTCGCTTGCACTTGCTGACTAGCTCGGCCCCCGTCACCTACGATTTCCTCAACAGCTAAGTCTTCTGCAACGCTTGCTTGATTTTCATCGTCTTTTCTGCAAATTTGGATATCTACTGCGACTTCTACGGCACCCACGACGGCTTTCGCGCTACCATCGAAATTGCGGCACCTTCAACTACTATTTTTTTTTAATTGCGTTAGTGCGTTTTGCGTCATACTCCATTTTTTTCTTTGCTTTAGATTGCTGTTGCTTTTTGTATTGCTTCATTTCCATTTTTCAGCATCTGCATTCACTTTTCCTTTTGCTTATTTGTATTGTTTTTTTTTCTTGCCTGTTTTCGCTTGATTTAGTCGTAAGTTTGGCTCTGTACTCTTTTCACGCTTGCTATGTATTCGTTGCTTTGTATTTCTGTTACTTTAGTCCTCCCAGGACTCAATAATATAATACTACTACTTGAGAACAATGGTATAGGTTAAAAGTCGATATTTTGAAGAAAAAAAATTCTTAGGTTGATTTTGATGAATAATTTTTCAGGTACGCGCACGTGTGATTACCCAAGGGCAATTAAAAACGTGATATTGGGATGTACTGCTCCATGTGACCCCGGTAAGCTGTACAATATTTGATACCTCTGCACTATATCCAACAGTCGAGAGTGGCAGACAGCTCTACAAGGCACCTAGAGCCGCGGTGTCCAACGATATCGCCTATGCACTTCTCTCTCGTCGCTCTGACCGCTGCTGATCACTGCGTCACTGCGGACTGATCTCCATACCACGCTAGCACAGTGTAATTCGAAGCGTCGAATCGCATGCCCCTCCGACTGCGCGGATATATCCCAAGGGTGCGTATCCTCCCTTAACTGGACGTTACAAATTAGTGCAGCGGATCGTGACGCCGTTAGCGGCGTTTCCAACTCCGCTTCCAACACCTACCGTGTATAACCCACTCGCTTATAATTTCGATAATTGCGCCACGCCTAACGACGAGATTGTCCGCAAGGAGTGACGACCCTCAGCCGTTCGGGATGTCGAGATGGGAAGTAATGCAATGCCGGCCGACGCGCACCAGTGATTGGCAGCAAATCGAATATCGAATAGAAACAGTCGTGAATATACGAGTAATTAGGTTTCTCGTCGTTTCAGGCAAAGAATCCATTTTAATTGCCAAATCCAGCATTCCAACGTTTCAAAATAACTGTACTTCCTACATTCTCTACATGTGTCCCCTACATTCTTCCGTAAATCAAATATATCTAGATATTCCGCACACATGCGTTGTTTTGTAATTTCAAAGTAAAAATATCCTCTCCATACTTTGTCAAAGGCTGTCAGATATTTTTAGCAGACCACTTCCAGTATTTTTTAATGCTACGACGGCAGCGTTTCTCTCCCACGTTTGATGTAAATCTTGATTTCAATTTCAGAAATGCTTCCGCAGACTCTTCCAGCTGTGCGACCCTATAAAGCCGTCATTGAATCGATTGTTTTTTTTTTTCAACCCCACGCGACACCTATACCTATATGGACTGTCTCGATGGCGGAAAGTAAAAGAACTGGAGAGCTGCGGCTCGCGCTCGAAAGTACAGATGGGCTTATGAATTGCATCGAGTGTTGTGGCGCGTCGGGCCGATCGACCTCCGCAGAATCGCGAATGTGTCCGCCGCGATGGCAACGAACCCCGTGCACCTGCAGCCGCACAGACCGTGGATCCCCCTTCGTTGCCCTTGTCCGCTGGAGGCTGCGCGCGTGTCTCACTACCGTCGATCGAGTAATCGAACGTCGTCTCGAGTTTTCCCCGGTATTCGCACTTTTCGTTCGTTCATCCTTTCTCGCCGTTTCTCCTCTTCGGCTCCGTTGCGACGCCTCACGTAGCAGAAAAGGCTCCGGGTCTGCTTGAAAGAGGCAACGACTCTGGCGTGAAAAGAGCCCCGCCGATCGGAACTGCCACGGCCAGTGCGAGCTTACCTCACCCCTTTACCGACCCTCGCCGACGTCTTCTATGGCGACGACAAGACGACCCCGACAACGCCTACTACTACAACGACGGCGGCGACGACGACGACGGTTGCCTATTCCCGGTGGACGCAGAGCGACGAGAATAGCGAGCTGCACGATACCTCTCAACCCCCGTCCGTCCGGTTGAGCATCTAATCCAGCGCGCCAGTCCGCCACCAGCCAATTCCATTCCCTGAGTAAAATAGCATTCACTTGGTGCTTACCTGCAACAATAAAGAAAAACGTACGGTTAGTCACATTAAGTAATTTGTTCAACCGCTTGGAAGTCAAATGAGAGCTGATTTGTCAACTTCTTCGAACGAAAACTTACGGAACTTCCCGATAAATAATAATATAATGATTACGATTGATATAGTGACAGATCTAGCAGATTACTACTGTAAATACGAGGTAAAAAATCCTCAACTTTTTATGGTTACCCCGACTAATCAACCTGAACGACATTTCGCAGCTGTCGCAACTATACTAATTGACGGTTAGAAAGCGTTCAATATATCTGCAAAATGTTGTCACAAATTGTCGCTTATGGTTGTTTTAAGGGTTTGAGGATTCCTCCGAGACTTAGGTTGTATCCAATAGTTGCGGTGCAACGAGATGACCTCCTTAATTGCGTCATCGGTAACACGAGTGGCGTCGGGGAAAGTAGGAAGGATCGCGCGGTTCAGTCTTGAAGACCGAGAAGATACTGGGTCGTGATCGCCGAGAGCGGTCGCGAAGGACTCGCGAAACGTTCTAACACGAACATCTTCGTAGGGTCGTTCGCTTGAAGGAGGTGAGTTGGAGAGTTCGGAGACAGGCGACTCGGTGGCAATGAGTCTTGAATAGTTTTATGGTACGCGAAGCGCGGCACCCCCCTCGTAATGTGCGCCACTACGAGTCTCCATCACCTCCACCCGCTCCACCATCTCGCTCCTCCGTCGCCCCTTTCCAGCTACCATCGCTTTCTCGCTGGCTGGCGGAGTTCTCGTCCCCCATTTCTCGCCCGTGCTCACGACTCACGTCTCACACGCCGCGGGGATGCCGTTTTCTCAAGGTGGCGCCGGTGTGATTGAGAGAACAGGGACAGACGGTAAATGCGGGGACACCCGTGGCGACGAAGGAGGAATTATATCTCATGATTGACGCAATTACACGAGATCATCGTGTCGGTCCCGTGCCGATTTCAGAGGTAGCGACATTTTCGGTGCTCGCGATAAGAGCCAACTGCCTTCGGCCCGGAGGTCCTTCGTCAAGTTTTCTTATCGGTACTGGAGATTCAGGTCGAGACTCGGTGGTGGCCGTTTGTGCTGTAGCGTTTACACTGGTGACCCCGATACACACCACTGGCGGGCTGATCTGTCACAGCACCGGGATAGGCCAAACCCACAATCGGAAACGTCGCCGAACACGTATCGATCCGGTGCAATCTGAGCTTTGAGACGATCAGCCGGGTACTTTGTAGCTCTTGCAGCAGGAATCATGTATTGTGGACCACAGAGTCTTGAGAAGCACTGGAATACCAATTGCATTTAGTTTTTGGTGAGTGGCAGGAATCACATCGGTGGGACAATGCTTTTCGGTAGTGTGGCCATTGTTAGAAAAATGACCAGTCTATTTATCGGATTCGAAGCCAGCTCCTAAATTATTTTCGAGTGATCATTCATTAGTAAAGTCTGCTTAGTTTTGTCATTTACCGTTCGGTCGACCCTACCAAGCGATGGTCGTTTAACACTGGCGAATTGCCAATCTTTTTGGCCTCAGTAAATATTCTCTGGATAATAAATTACAGAGAACCGAATCGGATAATGGACATCCACCGTATATTTGACAAAAAAAAGCCTACAAGGCACTGACCCTTTCGGCATTTTCAGAATCAATTTCCATCGCCATAAAAGTGTTCGCGGATGACCGACCGATCGTCACCTGCGTCATCGAAAATGCGTTTAGCCGCGCAAATCCCACCAAACGGCATTACAATGCCGCACTTTTACTGCTCCAAACGCGAAAACCTCGCTGTCACCTGTATCCCCCGCGTTGACTCGCGCACATCCCACACGGCGCGTGACATCCCGAATTTATCGCGCGACACTTTCGCGGTAAATCGGCGCGAGTTTCTCGTTAGGCGAATATGCGCGCGAGTATAATCGGATCGATACGGTGCACGCGAGCGAGGCTCATCGTGCACAGCGCGCCCTCGATCTCATTGGATCGGGTCCGTTGGCGCTGGTCCCGTTGGACATTTTGATTATCGAAGAAATATTCGCGTCTCTCGCTCGTTCGCCCACCGGAGACTGCAGCGCAGGGCCGTTTTCACCCTCGCGCTATCGGCCGATCGCCGTGCCAGCATACAGACATCCACGCACGAGGGGGACATTCGTGCCGCTCGATGACAACGAATACATAAATTGTCGGCTCGTTGTGCGCGTATCTCATGCATGGAACGACGCTTTATAGCCGTATGGACGTTCGGGTCCACGCGTTTCGGGCCTGGTAACGTGGATGCGTTCCGGGGCTGAACGAAAAAAAGGCTGGTTCTCTATTATTAGGAAGGAAGACGCGCGCGTTTGCAGCCGCTACATCGTATAGCTCGTATATGCGTGTATATACATCACATGGCTGGCTGTATATAAATATATGCACAACTATATAGCGAATGGCGTGCACAACGTCGTCACCGCACCGGCCGCGCGATAAAAAGCCAACGATAACTCATCTCTGTGAAATGCTCGCGCGAGCGACACCTAAATCTGGATTTCGCGGTTAATCCGAGGGACTTAAACGTCTGCACCCGTTGAGAGCCTCCGCGCTCGCAGTTGGGACACCAGCGGGAGCTCGCTGCGATGCGGATCCAGGGAGAGCAACGTACGCTGGCGTCGTCATCGTGGCCGTCGTCGCCGTCGCATGCCCGTGTCCGTTTTTATCTCCCTCTCTCTCCCTCTCTGCGTTCGAAAAGCTTTAGAGGGAGAACGGGGATATAGAGTCGGCTAATTGGGGAGCGGGGGATAATAAAGACATAAATATCGCGGTGCATAACATCTGTTGGCTTAACCCGGACTCCTGTTCAACCGTGCTTGTTGATATATATGACGCGACACGCCTTCTATTTATAGAGTCAGCCGCTGTGGTGGACCCTATGACGATCATATTCGCTTTGGATTCGTGGGAGTCAAGTTTGACGTGAATGACGGGAGAGACGATTGTGATGTTTTTTTCTTTGTTTCTTACGTATCGCATTGATTGTGAGACGAACCCTAGGTCAATTAGCTATATCAAGGCAGATCAATCGCTGCATGGTAATCAGTGTTTGTAGACGTCGGAGTTTGGTATCGAAAAACATACCGTGATCTAGGTAGTGGTCGAAATCCAGGAATCGGTACGTTTAGCTTCGCATTAGTAAGTCAAACTGCGTTCCGATTCGGTATGCAATGCGAGTCAATAATAAGAGAAAACAAATTGAAATTAGGCTGCTTGTTATGGTAGACTTTACTTAGACGACCTGTGTTAGTTTAATCAGCTATTATGGCTACAATATCAGATACCTGTTCGTTTCATCTGCTATATTGGGTACAGTATCAGACGTGTGTTAGTTTCATCTACTATTTAGGCTAGAATGTCAGATGTCTCTTAGGTTAATCTGCTATTTTGGCAAAAATTTCAGACACCGTTGTCAATTGTGAACTAAAAATTGTGAACTAAAAGAGGGGCAAAACACGGTTGATTTATTGACAATTCACGAGCGGCGAAAAAATGTAATTCAACGAATAACAAGAGCCGACATACCGGTGTGTCTCTATTAAATGGTTCACCGTGACACGGTGAAATTCGCGAATTAAGTGAATATACCGTTAACCATGTACCAGTTACATTCGTCGGTGGTGAGAATACCGCGAGGGATTTCCGGCGCTGACGTTGAAAGGAACAGGGGTTAACTAGTTAAATATCGTTGGCGTGTGCCAGCTCTACGGCGCACAGCGACAGAGCCGGTTGGGGTCTGTAGGTGCGCGGTGTGCGCGGGACGAACGTATGGGTGGATGTTGGAACGAAGGTACAGGAGGTAAAAGCTCTTCGAGTGGGATCCCGGTGTGCCAGCGGCAGAGGCCCCCGCACATCCGTACGGTACTAATGCGATTGGTTCGCGGAACAAGAATCAGAGCAACTGCGGCCAGGACGGAGCCCGTATTACCAGATTTACCGCTAATTGCATAATACTCGCGCGGCGGGCGAGCTCGTGCGCCCGTAAAACGTCAGGCGACAGGACTAAGAGCACGGCGCGCCGCCGTGAAGAAGCACGATTCTATGCCGAAACTCGGTGCGCGGTGGCTCCGTCGTGTACCTTGCGACTCTCCCTCCTCTCGTCTCGTTTCGCCGTCCTCACGCGTTCGGATCCGAACGCGCCGAGCGGCGAATATCCAGCGTGTATCTATCCCGCCGAATTAACGCGACGCCATAAACGCCAGGTGCATGTGCATCCGGAATTGCATTTTCATATGAATAATCATAAGCGTCTCGGGGCTTCGGCGTTCGCGCTGAGTGACGCAAAACGCCGCGTTGACTCCTTCGTTATTGCGCTTTACCCTCGGAAAGCAATTTGCCCGCGATTCACAAACGCGGAATCCGCGCATACTCTTTCCGTCCCGAATACGTTGATTTTGCGGTTGGCGAATTTTATTAACGCCAACGGTGAGGTCGGTCGGTTGACCGCGGAAGCGGAAATTTCAATTTTCGATTGAACTTTGTAATTGTAACTCAATATTTGCCCGGGTCATGAGCAAATATGGAATTTGATAACTCCGGACAAAAGCACGCCAAACACGTTGCAGCTGGAAAGGACATGTAGGGGTGGGTGTAGGTTGCGCGATAATATTGACAGGATCAACAGGAAAAATCATAAACTTCTGCTCTTTCCGATAATTTTCCAGTGCCTGAACCGTACAGCAATTTACGTACCACCGTTATTGTGTTTACGCGCCGAAAAATGTCATTCAGGTGTTCTCGACACTTCAAACACCGATTCGCGCTCGAACCACCGAATGATTTGTTAGGGCAAACAACTAATTGGTCCAACTAATTGGAGTGTGGTCGCTCGAGACGTGTGCAAATAATTATTTCGGCATAACCCAAAAACCTTCGACGAAGATCAGGCGGGTTGAACGAATGTCGCGAAAACCTTCAGAATTTTTACTTCGAAGTGAAAAACTTTTTTACGCTCCTCCTTGCGACAAGGTTAATATACAAATAGGCAAAAAAACGAGATCACCCAAGGCCGATGACGCCGGCGGTGAATTCTCAATTCCGAGATGAAATTGTTTAGGCTGCCGGTGTTCGCTGGGGGCCGCCGCTATTAATATTGATAAAGCGCTCGACGGTGGTGACGAGACTGCGAGGCCGCTGCGGGGCAGGAAAGCCAGGAGATGTACGAGACTCCCCGCGATTTCGAATGATATGCAGGAAGTCGAGGCTCCACAACGGGGTTGCGGGAGGAGAACCGGGATGAGGGGGGAGGGGTTTGCAGATGTAGACGCGCAATTCCTTACCAGGACAGCGCATTCGGTGAGTCCAGGTCGGCGAGCACGAAGAGCATAGCGAACGTCGGTTATGCCGGCGCTCGAAACCGCCGCGGATAATGTACGCCATCGTAACTTATACCCCGCAACTTCCCTTCGCCTTCCTCCCTCTTGTGTTGCCGGTTACACCGCGCGCGCGGCGAGATCCCCGGCCGGGCCAAAGCATCGCTGCTTCCTCTCATCGTTACCAGAACCACACAACCATATACCGCCATCTCTCCCGCCCCCCTTCGCCCCTTCTCCTACCATTCCCCGGTATAACATTGTATTACGACGCGGGCTCTTTGTGAAATAGGACATTGCACTAAATATGCTCGGTCTTCGCGCTTCGCGGGATGCAAATGCGCCCTACGCCAAAGCCGTTTGTACTCTTTAATCTTCGCGCACACAGCTCAAACCCTTCGCGACGAAATAAGAGATATCTGAATCACGCGGGGCGGATATCGGCGGAGTAGTAGATTGTGATTTTGGTGTGAGAAGATTTCGATAGAAGAAGAACTGATTTCTAAGCAATTCTTATTCTCTAATAAGGTTTCATTTGATTTTAATGTAATACCACCAGTCTATAACCAATTTGTATCATCTCATCGGAAATGGTGCTTGAATTTAACCTGAAGACCCTGGTAACACCGGATGGAAGTCATGTGTAGGCCTCATGTAGGATTCTAAAAGTACGCTTTTGAATGGGCGGTCCGACTTTTGCAGGTGCAATGCTAAGATTAGCACTCAACAATGAATGCTTTTTTGGACATCATAAGGCTAAAAGTGGAAACCCAGGTAGTGGACTTTAGTGTACTAAATGTTCAGAAATGGACCCTTTGGTATTGTCAGGGAGAGGAGATGTAACTGTATTAGCGAATGAGAAGCCACATAAAGCAACAAGCAGCCACTGAAAATCAATCCAATTATAGTAATTTTGTAAATTCCTACTTCAACTTACGATCATCAAGTAAAAAAAAATCCAAGCAACAAAAGAAATTACCAAAACAGAGAAAAAATATCGAAACATAATAGATTCACATAACATTAATCCCACGACTGAATCGTCGCGTGTGAGCTGCATCCCTAATACCGCTAGGATCGTAACTAGAAGAAGCGATTTGCTCCACAGCCTCGCTAATTTATCCCAACCCCGTTTCTCGCGGATTCAACGTATGCAAGGGGTCCCGCTGTGTACGTTGCAATAGTCTTATATGCACCGAGCCTCGGTGAGTACATAACATTCGCGTGTATAGGTTTTAGGCTGCCGAGGGGTAATAACCATTCGTTCCGCTTATAAAGGCATGCATCAAGGAGGCAATAACGCTCTCGCGGAGTACCGGGAGCACGCACGAGGGAAAATATTTGTTTTCATTTACATGGGCGTCCTGCCAAAACAGCGGTGTACAGTGGATGCTGTCGGCTGTTTCGTGGCGAACGCGTATACGAATGTTAACGGGAAGGGAGGAAGAGGAGGGAGAAAAGGGAGTGTGGTGGGAGGGGGGAGATGAAGGCTGCGTGCTCCTAGACCGCTTGTCCCAGGTCCACCGTCCCTACGTGCTGTGTGCTCTACTCGCCTCCTAGCTATTTATGGAATGGTTATTGAAATCCCAAAGTGACGTAGCCGCGCCCCTCGCGAGTAAGGATATCGCGTCGTCCTCTTTCTCTGTCTCTCTCTCGCTCGCGCTCATTCTCTTACTCGCTAGCTCGTTGCTTCCCGAAGTCTATTTGGTCGTGAGCGAGGAGCGACGCGTGGCACGCGCGAGGAGCCCTCTCACCCATCCTCAAACCTCCGACCCACGTTGTCTCGTTCCTCCTCGCGCCACTTGGTAGACTCATCTTTTCTCTCGTATATATGTATACGTTCTACAATTCGATAGCCGGGTTCCCCCTCGAAACCCACGTCGGGGACCAACTTTTCCTTCGTTCTCGCGTGTTTTTCTTCCGCGGTACACGGTAACCTTATATGTATACATGTGGATGTGTACGGTTATATGGATGGTATATGGGACAGACCAGGGCAAGTTGGAACGCGGGGCAATTTGGAACTATAGAGTTGAGGCAAATGGAGTCTCTGTTATTAGTTCACACCTATGGCCACACCTATGGCGTTCGATGGTTGTTGTCATTTTGCGTGTCACAACCTCTCGAAGCTTTAAACTTGCTCCCACGTGAAACTGGGCGAATGAAATTTAACGGCGCTTTTGGATTTTATTTCCAGCATAACGCCGAATTGGATGCTACTCGTGTTATTGATTTTTGGGTACTCATCTTGAATACAAATTTGTCGAAAGTTTTGGGGTCGTGACGGAATTACTGAACGCGAATTTCGTGCTGTGAAAAAGTTTCGCACCGATTAAACTTTATCAGGCTCGATATTTGGCAGCGTGTGCGACGTCGAATTGCGGCAATTATTTTTCAGCTAGATGGCCGATGTTATTTTACCATGAGAAATGAAAAATGGTAGAAAAAGATGCAACGAAATGAAATAAATTATCGTGACTTTACACCGTGCACTCAGAGAAAAATATAGTAGAATAGTTGGTCGAACTATACAGATACAATTCACAGGAGGAACGATCATATCGATTGGTACTGGACATTATGTATTTGATTAATTCAGCTATTATTACGTTTGCAACTACTATTTTTTCTCATTGTCGTAACTATAAAATATAAACGTTCCCCCTGGGAATTAGACTGTATAGTAAAAATATAGTATTGTTGTTTCAACTATGTGTTTTTCTCTCAGTGTGGCCAAAAAAGGACCGACGCTTTACGTGACAAGTCGAAGCACACGAGAATGCAGTTAAAAATCGAAGGATTCACGAAAATGTGTATCTATGGCCTCATTCGCCACGCAAAAATACAGCTTGCACCGAACGTAAACAGAATTCTGTGAAACCTCCGATTCGTAACTGCGCGCGTTATGCCGAGTTGCCCCGGCATTCCAATTTGCCCCGATTTCCCCCGAATCTATAAAGTATGCCGAAACGGCACGAGAAAATAGGGTCGATTCTCTCCGGCGAGCACGGGGAAATATTCCCCCGTTAAAATTTTCATGTACGAGCCCCGGAGTATCGACCTACAGTTGAAGGCTTGTGAAAAGCGCTCTCACTCTCTCGCGGCGCCCGCGTGCTATCCAACCCCCTACACAATGGCTTCGGAGCTGATTCTTCCACTCGGTGAATTTTATACTATTCGCATGCGGAAAGAGGCAATTCGGAAGGATTGGAGGGTACGATGGGACGTGGAGTGGGGGTGAAAGGGGGGAAGCGGTGCTATATGCTTTCGCATAGTTGAGCTTGGAGGGCGCGGGCGTTACTTTGAGTGGGCCGTTCGAGAGAGCGAGATACTTTGCTCCGCACTTTATTATGGAATTAATTAGGCGAGGCCCGACAGACGAGCGAGATATAAATTAAAGTCTAGTCACACCTTGGTGATGCATCGCGGGCGTACAGCACGACGAGCGCAGACGAGGCCAAGACGTATAGGGCGAGCGAAGAGGCGGACGTCGGACGTGGCCAAGTTGCTTGCCCTTCGCTCTCGCGCTCGTGGAAGACAGAGAGCCAGCCGCGCCGTCCGGACGAAGAGGGATGTCGTACGAGCAGGAAGCGCGGGGGGAGGAGGGGGGTGGGCAGAAAAGCCGCGAGAGCTTTTGTACTAGGTACATCGCGCGCGCAACTTCTGAGCAAGGAGAGTCTTCTCGGATGACAATTATTTCTCAAGGATGCTCGGCGGCGCGGCGCGCCTGCCCTCTGTACAGGTTCAACCAAAAATCGGAAATACCACGACGACGAAAAAGTGCCTGTATGGGGTCAACTACGCATTCGCGGGCGGTAAACAAGTTTTTTGTGGGTTCGGCGCGAGTGTTTTAATTTCTGAAGTTACTTCGTTTTTTAATTAGGCATGATTTTTCGTTACGCATTGTTTTGTTACGTCAGATTTGAGAAGTAAAAACAATAGTGGATACTTTTTTGTAAAGTGACGAAAAATGTATTGCAAAAGGAAATTACGAATTTTTAGGCAATTATGTTTGTAGGTTTTTTGTACGGCTATAAAAAACGACGAAAAATAATAGTTAAGAAAAGGTTTTTGTTGAAAGTAGGAAAAATTCGATTCGATGTATTTTTTAATCTTTACCGGCTGGTTTGTATGGAAAATATCTTACGGGATTTTTTACTTTTCTCGTATGATACATTCATTTCATATTTCAAGATTTATTTATATAACGCGAGATGTGGAAAGGATATAATATACAACGTATGTGAATTATGTATTTGCATGTGTGGGTTCCCTACAAGTGCGGTGAAATGTTCGTAATTCGATAGTATCGTCGAGTTAATTAAAAGTACTTTTAAACTCCCGGCGAAAGGCGAGGTCATCTAATAAAGTATGAAATAATTAAAATTTTGAGGAAGCTGCAGGTACGGAACACTCTCGGGTACTCTTTAAGCACCCACCATTTCACGTAACGACGCTCTCTCGACTGCATAAAATTATTTTATTCCTTTTTTGGGTACACCATTTTATGCTCAGAATTTTTTTATTCGCGGATCTTTATTTTATTAGTTTTTATTATTAATTACCAAATTATACCATTAATTTGATGAAACATTTCTTTATAAGCAGCTAAATTAAACAGGCTAACGTGAACCTCCGTGACCCATATGGACCGTAAGGGAGCGTGAATGATGTTCCATATACTTTCTATAGTTGCAACTGAAAAAGTACGTTCTACGGATAATTTAAATGTGAAATTTCAAATTTACACAGTTTTTAAATAATTACCGTGGCTGCAAACTTTAATAGTTTGGTTTAGAAAACCTTTATATTGCCCAACATTGAAACAGGACTCCATGTTTTATGTCCCACTCATACATTACCATAAATAACGGTTTCTATTATTTCCTTCTATAAGACTTTCGCCATAATTAACAGTTTTGGTGCAGCCTGTATAATATTCTTCGGTGTGTGTTATCCCGTGCTTACTTTTGCCCACGCACACGGCACATCCCGCCTCACTTTCGCTCCTCGGCTCTCTCGGCACGTATAAGCATCCTCCTCGCTAGACTGTAACATCCTACCTGGCTTTTAATTTATGGTGAAAAATTTATGGACCAGCGACATTGTATTCAGATGTCCGAGAAGCCGTTGAGAAACACAGGTATCGGAGACTCGCGTTCCCCGAGGCTGCCTCTTGGTCGTCGCCGCACCCGGCTCGGCGACGACCCGAGGACGACCAGAGGCTAAGGGCTCCACTTCGTGCGTACCCACCGCGTACTTAGCCACTACGTGGGTCCGCTCGACCAGGTGTGTATGGGTGAGCATCTGTTACCACCGACTGCGTATTCGTTTTGCCGCTATTGTCACGTCGTAAGCTCAACCTGACACGGGTTGCGAATATTCGCGTAAGCCAACACCGATCTTTGTACGACGTGTACCGCATATTCACCAATACTAGCTCATACACACGCCCGGTAAGGGCGCGAAGCAAGACAAAAGGGCGCAGTTGATGCAAAACGAACAAAAAAACATAAATCGTAACTGATGAGTTTCCTGAAGTTTTCGTAAAAATCATTGCACTAATTTTTTGAAGAGGGATAGAACATGATTTTTTACAGGAAAAATAGCTTACGGATGTCCACGCAATAAAATAAAATAATGTTTATAAATAAATATTAGTAAATTCCATACATTTTGATGTGAAAAAATGTAATAAAAGCATAGTACATCGATGAATAAATTTGAACAAATCCTATTTTATAGCAGCGTGAGGTGAGCATTTCTGATATGCATAATGGAAAACATGTGTTTTCGGCGTAACCCCAGTCGAATTCATGAATAGATTACAAAGTGCAATACAGTTATTAGTGCTTTTTTCGTGTTTGATACAGACATAAACCGAAATATGAACCATTATTCCACGCAGCGTGTTATTCGGTGACGCAGAATGATTTCCATCAGTGTTAATAGATCTCACTTAACATTGCCCAAGGGAGATGCCTAAAACCTCGATAAATTAGTAGAGTGCGAAAATATTATTTCAAGAATTCACGGCCAAAATCTCCTCGTCGAAATTACCTCGAATAACACAAGATAATTACGAAAACCAATGTAACTCAATACAATTCAATACGCGGTAAATTCGACAAAAAAGAAAACAAAAAGTAGAGAAAAGAAAATAAAAGACACTTTGTGGAGGGCCTATTATTATTAGCGAAATTTATATTCGTATAGTTTTTCTATACGGGTATGAATTAAATATTTAAACTTTGAATAAAAAAAACCTTATAAAAAATCAACAATTCCGAAAAAATGGAGAATTTCCCTCCTTTAAACAAGCGAGAAGCATTAATTACTAAAATACCGCGATTTTAACTTTGATACCGACAAAAACAGATACGAACATGCAGATCAAGAGAATTTTATTCGCGCAGCGGTTTGACGACGCAGAACGATTTCCATCAGTGCGAACGTCACTCACGGAACAATCCCCCGCGGGGTAAGCGCCTCCAAAGCTCGATAAATTAATAGAGCGCTCGAATATTATTTTCAAGCGCATTACATATAGCCGAACAAGGGCAGAGAGGGGGGGGGGAGAATAAAAATAAAGAAACCCGCGCGCACAACCGTGTGATAACAGTCTGGTATATACGAGGTGAACGAAATGAGAACGCATCGTTGCATCGAGCAGATGAGTACGCACGCCCCCGAACCGATTTGTTATTGCGCGTTGGCGCGACGGGGGGACGAGGGGGGGGGGGGGGAGGGGGCACGGCACACGCGCTCGCCGGATTAAACGTTCGTAAAAAGGTATACGCGGGCGTCGATGAGAGTACGTTCGGCCAGCCGTTACACGAGGCGCGCGTGGGTCGTCCGTCCGTATACGCGAAACAAGCACGTTAACGTTAACTTTTATTGCATATGTCGACTCGCACCGGCCGGTTTATAGTCTCGAATATCTCTTTCTCCGTTACCTCGAATGACGTCGCTTTAACTCTCGTCGAACCATGAACACATTACCTGGACAATAGAGGATTTCAGAACCGATATCAATGCCCCCCCCCCTTTTCTCCTCCTCCCCATACGACAATCATGCATATACTGACACGTGTAAGGAATATGTGAATTTTCTTCAGTGTCTGCTCGTATCTATTTTCGATATATCCGATATCGAGCGTATTTCACTGTGATAAGTCGATCAAGATCTGTCGCCGACTTGAGGGACGATGTTCATGGCTCTTTATAAAGTCAATGTGCCCCACTTATAAACTGGAGTAGACATGACTTTTAATGGTGATATAATTATGTAAAACTGAAACTAGAGCGAAAAGACACTAGAGATCTTTTTTATCTAACCGTAGATAATTGTTTAAGTGGTACTGACTTCAGGAAAAACGCGTTTTTTTAACATTGCATTATATATAGGTTTGTTTGTTTATAGATGGGACTTCATATTAATTACACTCAGAATATCATTGTACTTTAAATACTGTGATTTTGAATACAGGGTAATGGGAATTTTAAATGTTTCAATTTGGGTGTACGTTATCGGAAAATCTCATCGTTTCAGCAATACGCCATTAAAATTTAGCATTTACAGTTATGACGCAGTAAATATTTATTGTCAACAAGCCTCAACGTTTATGTTTTGTTTTATTTTTATTGCGTACTCAAGAGTAAATTATGTGAATAAAGTCGGAATGGATTATTCGATGTGCATAAATATAGATGAAGCGTCCAGCAAGCTGCGATCATACGAAAGCATCAAAATGTCGATCGTAATTATTTCAATTGTCGTTCAGTCAGCGGCCTGAAATAAATCTCGATCAGTCGTGCGAGTTTTAGATGGCAATTTGTTTTATTTTCAAGTACAAAATTGCTTGACAAAGTACCTAATCAAAGATCTCAAGTATCTCCATTCAGACAATCATAAAAAAAATTTGAAACTTCATGTTGTCGCATAACGACAAATAAATGAACTTCGTGAGCCATTCTCAAAACGACCACGTTAAAACAAGTGCGACAAAATACAGTCAGAAGAAGCCAAGATATTTTTTTACCGAGAATTCTCCAAGATAATTCGCCGTCCTCGCGAAATAATATCCATTATAATAACCCGACTTAGATATATACGGAACTCTCTTAATGCCCGTCGAAGCGTGATCACATTATCCGTGTAATGGAGAATCAGTGAGCTGGTACGAATATCTATCCCGCGGCGGTGAAACCACTCTGCGGTCACACTCATTTCCGACCTTTAATACATTTTTTCGGCTTGAGGATCGACAGGACCGGGAGCGTCGGCGAAGCGGGCGGAATTTTTCCTTCGATATCGATAAATAACTTGAATGAGACGCTCGGATGACCCGCGTTCCGCAACTATAAGGGAAGCGTCCCCTTGAACTTAGACTTGGTGTGGCTATTGATTTCCGTGGACCGTTGGTTCGTTCGGGCGGAGGGTTCTGCCGCTCGGTGGGCTGCAACACCATCACGCTACGACCCGATGCCTTCTCTCTCTCTCTCCCTCCTGCGCGCGTAGTACGAAGGGTGCCGACTGGTATACCGACTCCCGGTGCTACGTCGGGGGCTCGAAGCGCCGGTGACTAAAAACAGATATACCGCACCGTGCGATCCCACGAGCACGGTCTCTCAGGCCGCGTCCAATACTATAGTGGCGCGCACCACGTGTACACGTCTGTAGCAATGGCGCGACGCAACGAACGTAGTATGTACAAGACAATCGAGTCGAGTACGGAAACTTGTTGTGAATGGGCTTATCGGAAAGAACTCGGTGCACGAGTCAATTGATTATTTAATTTTCACTTTAAACTGTCGGTGCTTTAATTGAAGTGGCTCTCCCATTGCCTTTATTATCCGAACTCGAAATCGAGGTGCGCGCTGCAATTTCGTTCAGTGACATCCTGCAAACCCATCGAGTGGGCGACAGAATCATATTTTTTTGTGTGCTAGAAATTTGTGTACCAATTCTTATTATGCTCGAATAGCGGTGAATTCGGGTATAGCAAATACCTCGTTTTCCACTACAAGCAGATTTCAGTGCCGTTAAATTCGGCGGATAGTCAATTTTTAACAAGACGGAACTCTTTTTTTGGCTTAATTACGAACGAAATAATTGTTACTCCAAATAACAACCTACGAAAATCTGCAATATTGCAAAAAAATTTAATTCTTTCAAATCTATTACTAGGTTCACATAGCTAATAAAAACATGTGTTGAATGTGTAGAACTACATTTTCTTTAAATCCCGTTTATCAAGACTCACTTAAATCGAAAAAATCAAATGGTAAAAAAAAAAGCTGATCGAAAAAAAATCTACCGTCACGCTTATCAGGTGTAACTAATAACAAAAATAATAAAAAAATCTCAAGCAAACCTTCCCAACAAGTCGTATCGTCGCAACGTACCAATTTAATCATAACCGCCCCGATGAAACCCGACAAAAAAAGCAAACTAAACGCGTACCGCACACACCGCATCGCCCTGTAATCGTTGCAGGCCACTGCGGGTACCGTGTTTCCCTTCGCGCACGCACCCAACGCCCGAACTCTGTAAAATCAGCTGTTTGATAAAATCGCATCAGCAGGCGTGACGGGGTAATCGCTCGTACAAGAGCGTGTCGTATCGATCTGTGCAAGCGTGCAAAATTACTCGCAGCCAGGTTGTCTCGGGGCGCGCGCGCATGTACACCCTCTTCTTTCTCCCTCTCTCTCTCTCTCTCTTCTTTCTCCCTCTCTCTCTCTCTCTCTTCTCCCCCCCCCCCTCCGGTCCTTCTCCCTCTCCCTCTCCGTGCGTACAAGGGGCTCATTCACGCCGTTCGAATTTCATTTCCGTGTGACTAGGTGGCTGCGTTCCAGGGACGCTACCGTAATTCGTCGAAGAATGTATCGGGCTGGCTGGTGCGCGCGGCATCGAAGCAAAAACCGTAGCCGAAAATTCGTCACGATCGCGTTTTCTCCCGGTCTCGAGCGAGCCGAGGTTCGGGGCCACGAACCCCCCGCCCGTCGGCTCGTTCGAGGGTGAGCTATTCCAAGGGTCGCAATACACCCGAGGAAAAGCAGCAGTAGCAGCAGCAGCAGCAGCGGCGGCGGCGGCGGCAACGGTGCAACGATAAAACGCCCGTTCGGTCGACTCTCGCGTGTAATATACATTCACGAAACCTCTCGTATCTAGCTACACAGTAGATTCCCTCGCGCTCTAAGAGCCAACCGTGTACGCCACCGACGTGGCTGGTGGTGGAGCCGAGGAAGATTGTGTGCGTCGCGGGGTCGGCATTCCGCAGAGGCTGAAACGGCAGACAGGTAGACGGCAAACAACGTCTGCGAGGAGCTGAAGTATCCCTATTATACATAATAGAGTGGGGGGAGGGACTGCCGAAACGACGACGCCTGGCTGTGATGCTGCTGCCGCTGCCGCTGCTGCTGCTGCTGGCTTCTGTTGCTTTTACTCTCTTATACCCCTCGCGACTAACTCCTCTTCTAGCGCCAACAGCTATGTTGTACAGGGTGTGCGCCATGTATATATGCAGTCGAATGTAAAGCCGCGCACTCTTGGAGATCCGAGGGTACAGTTGACGGCCACCCGTATAAATGGAACGCGGGAAATATATTTTTTTATTTGAAACAACTAAGACAGTCTTCCGCGTTATGCGATCTGTTTATGAATTTTAGGGAGACTAGCAAAATTGTAATATTTCAAACCAGTTTACGGTAGATTGAACGAAAAATATGATGTCTGCGTCGAAATTACCGATTTTAATCAATCAACGCGAAATTCGTTTCAGATTCGACGCTGCACACGAAGAAGAAAAGAAATACCAAATATAACAAATTGTACATGAGGAAATAATTTCTTGCTTAGATAGAGTCATTAAAAAATGGTGTGACAAAATAATTCGTGTTTGAAATTAGGGATTATCCACATACCGCTCAATTAATCATTGACCAATCTCAATATAGTCGATATGATTATTTTAGGTGTCCAAAAATGAATTTTTTGTACAGAATTCAGTGTATACATGCTGGCGGCAACTTCGGAGCGGCCAACAACTGTACCGCCGGTTAACCACTGCACAGGCGCCGTGTCACTTCCAGCCAACGGTCTGAGCGTTGAACTTGGAAAAGACCTCACACCGCGTGCCTTGTGTGGGTATAGACACGAGGATGCCGAGTGGTAGTGGTGCGCAATACAGCGCGCGACGGCGCTCGGGTCGTTTCACCGGCGGCGAGATCGCGTGGGGACCACGCGGGTACCGTCACTGTGGAGCAGCCTGCGTGACGGCTGTAAAAGAGAGTTGGCTCACTCGCCATCGTGCCGGACCGCGTCGATAGTACCCAGTGTTCGGTGTCTGTCTTTTTCTTTCTCCCATAAAATCGCATCATTCCTTATAAATATGTCCCAAAGGTCGACGGAGGCTGAAACGTGTACAGCGCAACCGGGTGCGATCGTGACGTGTGTGTCCCACGTCGCGGACAACCCCGTTCGACTCAGCATCAAATCCTCTTATATTCTCGAGCCAGAGACGACGCGGCAACCAGAGTCGATTGCTGCCTCGGCGTGAAGTCGGTAACTGATGGAGGGGAATTCGCTTAATGAAAGGCGAATCCCCACCTCCCCTTGGACTCTTCCGAGATCTTTTTCTCTTTGCACCAGCTGAGACACCATTGTTGCCTCAGTTAACTTGCACCCGATAGTCGACTTCTTGCTGTAATTATGGGAGCGTAACTCGAGGTAAAAAGCTCCGTGGAATGGCCAGGGATGCTCCTCAAGAGAACCGTGCAATTTTCTTCTAATTACAGAAGCCTTTGATTATCCTTGCGAGACGAGGGAGAGAGAAAGAAATTTCCGATGAGTCCACAGTAGCCGGGATCTTTTTTTAAGCTTTTCGGGACAATTTTTTTGTTATGTTATTTTTAACAGTTTTCTGAATCGTTAGACCGTTTCGGAGCCCATCGGGCGCCTTTGTGGCGGCTGTGAGTCTCATTGAGTGGAGAATCCAATCGCTTATTAATGCGTGAGAGAAAAATTACTTCGTTTTCATATCTATTCCTGTAGTCTTCATTTTTGCTTCTATTCTTGTAGTGGGATCTAACGCTTATTGCCGGTTTTTTTTATGATAAAAAGACAAGGTTATTGTCCACCACCAATGATCAACGGCCACTGCTGGTCATCACTGATTGAGACTACTGGGCCGATATACAACTACTAATTATAGACCAAATGTATCATTTACGCTTTAGGTCATTCATATCGCAGCCTGTTTGCCATTTTCGTGTCGTCATTGAAAAACTGGCCGCAACAACACGCGCCTAATTTGACGAACCATCGATCGTGTTGATACCATTCAAGTGGTTATCGTATCTGTAAACCTCAATTTCTCGTCAATTTAAATTGAACGATGGGGCGTATACAAACAGCATTGGATTGACGTCGGTTTTTCCAAGGTGGTCGAGACCCGACCAGTCCTCATAATCGTCGCACGGTCAATCGCGAAGGGTGAGAGAGTAATTGTAGCGGATCGTGAGAGCTCGCGAGGGCATAAATGAGCAGGTAAGAGATTAGTAGCCATCACGGCGTCGGGTCTTATATTTTAATACCGACCGTTCGGAATAGCCGGTGGCGTGTATAAACAACGGACATTCGAGACTCTTGGGAGGCGGCGCGCGTTCGTCGGACCGAGAAGAGATCCGAGTCGCGAAGACGAAGAAAAGGAGGAAGCTGCTGCCGCTGCTGCGAGTCGAGGCAATGGCGGCAGCGCGGCGGTGGCTCCATAGTCGTTCCCCATTACGCGCCGGCGACCGCAATCACGTGGAAGAAGAAAGTGGTTCTTTGCGGGGAGCGAGAGAGAGAGAGAGAGAGAGAGGGAGACGCGCGGACGCGGCATCGGGGGGAAAAAGTGATTCCCACAGGAAACGCGTCCGGCGACGGCCGTAACCATCGCCCGGGGTATCGAGGAAACGCCGGGACAAAGGGATCTCCGAACGATTACTTTCGGATTTCACGCTGGGATCGTCCAGCCGACCAATTTAATACTCCTCCGGGAGCTGCGTCCCGCACAATGGCCGACGAACTTTTCCACGGCGCCAACACGTACTCGTCCAATACTCGTCCACCGAGCGGCGGCGCCCGACAACCCCCCTGACAAATGTTTGGAGAGCCGGCGTACTGTCGCACCCACGACTAATGCGTCATCTTGCCTCGTCATCTCGCGTCAACGATTCCCGACAATGGACAAAATCAAGAGATAATTATTGGGCACAGTGGGGCGTGCATTGGCCACCTGAAGGTAAATCTTGATATCTCAACTGTGAAATTGAGAACAGATAAAAATCGTGAATTTGGGTTCCGCCGGATGTACGGAGAAAAATAATTGACTGCAATGGCTTGATGGCTACGGGCGAACGAAGAACACGTTGAATTAACTAATTGAATGGTTGAATTGACAAATAAGTTGGGACGAAAACCAGCAATTGGGAAAGGACATTGCATCGACTGGAATAGCTTTGGGGTGTGTAATTAGACCAATTAGAATTCGTTGATGGCAGCAAGCTGGACCAATCGTAATTCGATGATGACAACAAAATTGAACCAATTTGAATTAGTTTGTTACTCCAAAGTGCACTAATTTGAATTGGTTGGCGATAGTCAATCAGTCGGTTGATAACCTATTAACATGTTGTACCATCCAAGTAATTTATTCATTCGACCAATTTGAGCCTGTCTAACCAATTCCTTTCTCCAGCGCAGCAAACACGAGAGTTTCATGCTGTAAAATGATCGGCGCCAAACCAGTTTTCCAACAAAAACGAGAATGAAGTTTTAATGTTTGAAAACTAATTCGCAGGATGGTTTCTATTAAACGGATTTTTGCAGACGATCAAGGCAATATAACCGACGCTGCGACCATAACGCCTGAGCGAAAGTACACAAGAACACGTATCAATTGAGGAAGAATTATGACCGGTGTGTATTACGATGGAAACCGCAATGCCACCCGAATGGATGCTCGACCGCAAAAAGGAACGTTTTCAACGAGTGCCCCGCTGGCACGGGGAACATTCATTCAAGATCCTGAGGGTGAAAAAAAAGGATTCAAAGAGATTTTGCCTAGCGCAACGAGAATCTGGTATTTTATAAAATCTTTTAAGTGTTCTCTTATTTCCTATAATGGGCGTAACTCTAATGAGAAACGAGGGATTGCAATAGCAAAAGTACACAGAAAGAGTATAAACTCCTTGTCGTCTGTGCAATAAATTTCTCTTCTCTGCGCGACTTTCGATGATAACCCGTTTACCGTTCTCTTCGTACCAACGCAAAGAGCATTAACGTCGTACTCCTGTGTGGCTAATGGAGCTCTCAACTATTGGAGAGATGAATTACGCCAATTGACCTTTCAGCGATCTAGCGAGCTCGCGTATTTTATGACATTTTCGTCTCATGGGACGAATCTGTAGTTTATAATAACGCACAAATAAAAATGATAAAAATGTATATTAGCCTTTATTACAAAGTGTACAGCACTCAGGCGTCTTTTGATAACTTGATTTGATTTCGTGACAAGCCATCGTCGAAGGTGCTTGACGCTGGTGTAATTAAAGATGAGGAGGATGTGTTCTATAAAATTATCACTACCACGAACAAATAAATATAAAAAACGTACATTCGTGAACCCTGCCTCAGTTTATAACTTCCCCGAGCTAGACAAACACTCATCCATTTAAAAGGTGCTTATATCTCGGGCCAGCCAACGCGAAGTCGTCTTGACACACGCTGTGAGCTACGAGAATGGTTGGCACAAGTGTTGCGGCCGGGACGCGCGGCTAAATCGAACGCTAAAGCGATGTCGCTGATGGGCACACACACCGGACGTGTCGTTAGCCGCGGTGGTGGGTTCACTCGATCCCGTTATTAGGATGGCATGCAGGCGGTCCAGTCAGCCGAGCGAACGAGTCGAGGATGAGAAGAGAGCTCTGCGCGTCCTCGGTATAAGACGAGAGTGAGAGAGGAGCACAGAGAAACGAGGATATCACGCGGCGGAGAGAGGAGAGCGAGAGAGAGAGAGAGAGAGAGAAACGCGGACTCTGTCCACCGTGGAGCGAGGGAGTCCGAGGCTCGTCGCACCGAGTGCGATCGAGCGCGCGGTAGTCTCAAACGGGTTTCAACGACCCTCCGCGAATAATACTCCTGTGCTGGACGCGCGCGTTCTCGGGACAACGGGCACTAGCGGCGCGCGGTACACCCAAGAGTAATATCGTGTTTCCGAGCTTGGGCATACGAGCAATCGAATTATGAACCGAGCGAATCGAATAGAGTCGATGGATGCGAGCCCCGCTCGGCGTTGCTCCGCTCGACGCGATGGCTTTGTCGTGGATACTATTTCTCGCCGCGCATCGTATGGACAAATCGCACGGCCAACTCCACCGGCCGCCCTTCGGCGGGCGCGCGCGCGCGCGCGCGATATACAATTGATCGAGACGACGCGTGCATGCTCACCCTAGCCCGCTCGTGTCACGCTCCCCTCGTCAGCATCGACGATGCTGACTGCATTAAAAGCGCAGCGAGTCAGTGCGGTAGAATGTACGCGAAATGCGAAGAAATTTACGACTTGCGAGTGTTCAGCAATAATTTTGGGCTCAGTGGGTCTGTCTGTTGCACATATGGACGAAATTGGAGGAAACCGTTTTTCGGGAACCCAAGCAAATGTGGGGTAAAGGGCCTTCCCAAATAATTGGAAAACGCAGAAAGGTTTTTGTTAAAAATTAAAAAGCAAAATTTATCCACGTACATTTGTTTGAGGCGACGGAGAGACACCAACAGGGCATGTGAAGCGCAGTGGGTGCTGCGCAGATGAATTAAAGGGAACTTTCGCCTTGATATAAATTAATAGCGGGCTCAGATTGTATTTTCATAAAAATCACGCCATGCATCAACAAGTGAGTTTGCAGATGTAATAAAAAATGATCAAAGTTTGTTATTTCTGCAACTTCGCAAAACGACAGAAAAAGAGCTGCACTATATTTGTCGATGAAAAAGAAGAAACTCGGCAATTACGATTTTTACGTGTTTTCTCTCTTTCCCAACCAAACTATTTAATAAAGTTTGAACGCACTGGATGTGTCCGGGGTTAATTTGATTAATTACGAGCGTCGCTTGCTTAAAAGCACATTCGTAAAAATGCATTATCTCCACTGCGCCGTTGGCCCGAGCGAGTGAGTCATGAGCATCGGGCCCTTGAAGAACCGGAGCCGCGGCGGATGGAGGGAGACGGAAAAAAGAGGAATTTAATTATAGCGGTGCTCGACGAAGATAGTTAGGTATGTACTACCTACGTCGCAGTGCGAGTCTCCGTGGACTTTGGCGAAAGTTTCGCCCGCGCGTAATTCGTTGCGTCGGTGGGCGAGAGGGGCCAGTGTGCTTTTGCCCGACCGCAACGCTCTCGCGCAGTCGTTCCCAACTTCTCGGACTACTGGGATATAAAACTTTTACGTGCTTTACCCGTGGGCGATAATACGATTAGAATCGATCGCGCACGGGCATTATCTTCAACTGGAGCAAAGGTAACGCGGGTGTCGAGTGGTATCAAAAATTCGTGAAACCCTCAGGGTCTTCGTTACCCCTCTTCTTCCATTTTTGTTTAGAGAAACAAAAGAACCCTTGCAGAAATATCACGAAAAACAAATTTATTATCTGTTAGCAAATCTTTTGTATGATATGGAGTTCCCGAACAAATTTCTCCCGAAGAAAATGTCAAGGATGAAAACATGCCGTCTTAAAAAAATCAGTGGGTAAAATATCTCGCATTTTCGATATAAGTATTGTGTCGTGTTATTCGTTCTCTGATAGGTTGTCGGATTGCCTGCCTCTCGTTACTAACCAACGAGCAGTTTCAATCGTGTTATTGTATTTTGACAGTTCGGAGGCCGTGCAAGGTTTCAAGGTTTGTTAGCGTTATTTCGGGAAGGGTGTTCGGGCGAAGCGTATGGCCTAATATTTGCAGAGATACAAAGTGATTCTTTTGTGTTTCTCGACGAATTTTCAATTTTTTTGGCAAACAACGGTGCTTTTCGAAAACAGCTAGAAAATTTCCCATCGAATAGGGCCTTCAAACTTTACGAATCCGAAAAGTTACCTTGCGAAAAATGCAAGGTAACTTTTGGCTCTAAAATTCAGTGAAAAATTCAAAAATCAAGGTATCGCGTTACGCCTTGCGGCATTCTCTTCGTTATAGAGTTTTCTCTCGAACGAAGAATAAATATCCAGGTTCGAACGATAAAAAAAATCTCGATTTTAATGAAGTGATAACTGGATAAGCGCGTGAGGCGAGCGTATGGGCTATCAACTTAAAAAAAAACAAATCAACACAATTCCATACGCGGCATTTTCAACGGAAAAGAAAAGTAATTGTGAAATAAATATTTAAAAAATGCTACTGACGCATTCGCATTACTTGGCGTCTCGCAGGCCAGACGTAGACTAAGATGCAGACTTAGAAATTGTCATAAGGCGACTGTAACAAGAACTTCTCAGTCTATTCTCGATCCAGGCGGACTAAAGCCGGACTCGCCATGAAATGTTTTTTTTTCTACGAGATAAATTCCGTCTAGAGAAGCTCGTTATGTAGAATTGAAAATCCGTGGGGTATCGGTTGATGGCCGGGAGATCGAGTTTCGCGTTCTCGTTACGCCGACCGAAGACTCCGCGGTTGGACGTAATCGCGCGTCCCGCTGATTTTAACGAGTATATATTTTAATATTAAGTTGACCGTCGAAGCGAACGACGGCGACTCGGATGTCGGCCGAGGATCGAGCCGCCGCCTCCTCCACCTCCCCCTCCGCGATAAGGATAGATCTTTCGTGGCTGCGTCTCGCGAGTGGGACGCCGCGCAAGTTGTTACGGCGCAATAAGAGAGAAAAAAATTGGCGGCGGAGCGCTGATCTCATAGCGCTCGGTAGCTCGCGTCCTGACGTATATAGGCGCATAACAAAATCCAACGAGCACTCGTTACTCTCCTTGTACGGCTGGGAAGGTAGATTCGCGGTCGTTCCGACGATATAACGCTATAAGCTTTTAAGGGCCGCGTATACATCCAGTCTAGCGCGACGAGTCTGCATCCCGCGAGCTCTCGGACAACCGCGATGCAGGTGGTTGGCGCGCATAGCGCATCGATGCGCGCGCAATCCAGTCATCCCCGAGCCTCGTGACTTCATTAAAACGTCGCATGGATCATCCAACGAGATGTCTTTAATCGAATTCCCGTCGATTTATCCGCGGATTCATTAGCATCCGATGCGTCTAATGGATTTTCCTTGGTGGCGCGACACTGTAACGATGCGCTGCGGGATACAAGAATCCAAGGAGTCTTCTATTACCAGCGCTGCGTAAGTTCATGTGATAACATTTTTGCGACTTGTCAGTAAGTTCAGTCATTTTATTTGGCCAATATAGTCATAGCAAATGAAGGCTTATCTGTATTTATGTAAATAAGAGGTCCTCAATTTGTTGGTTTATCTGTCTCTCAGTCTCCCCCTCTACGATCTTAAGGATGCTTCTACTTACAGCGCTGGAATTGCTTTTCCTAAAGCATTATTTAGCTCATTCTCGCTGTGTATTCATACTTGATGTGAATAATACTTTGCATATACAGACTGTAGTTTCATATTTAAAAAAGAATTCCAAACTGCAATTACGCGACACCAGGCCTCACCCAGACGTTGAATCCTTCAGTGCGATCGTAAAAGCCACGAGAGAACGTGACAAGAGAGCAAAAATCATTTACCTTTTATCGCTCGTAAGTCGAAACGTGGGCCACGGAAATGGCGGTCGAAAAGTAACGCCGAAATTCTCGGCGGTGCGAGCCGCGCGCCGTGTGTTCGGGGAGCGCGATAACGGGAGACGGAGCGAGCCAGGGGAAGTCAGGTGTTGGCTATATCCGTGATGTCCCTGCGTCGCGTTTGTGCTGGCAATCGATCCTCATGTGATCCAGACCCGTTTGAATAATCGCCCGAGCGTACGGCGAGCGCGATCGTGTGCATGCGGTTGCGATCCTACACGGCCCGAGTTTACGACAGGTTCACAGACTCGATGTCGCGCGAAGCTCTCAAGGCGTGAACGCGGTTAGGAGGACGAAATGGCTCAGTGGAGGCATCCAGGAGCCACATGGTTCTCACGACTGGCGATTCCACGTAGAGCATCCCACACGTGGGCTGTATATCCTATGCACGTCGATGGAATACAGGGCGGATCAGAATCCCCGTGCCGAAGGGTTGCGGCGTAGGTAGATCGTCGCCAACCTACCTGTGGTCGCGTACCAGGAGCGCGTGTAACGCGACTGGATATATTCAATTCCAAGCTGAACTTGCTGCGGATTTTCTCTTAACTTGTTCTCAACTTGCTCCCAATTTTATCTTAACTTGTTCTCAACATTAGCTCAACTTACGCGTTGAAATCAAAATAAAGGTAAGTAAATTAAGAGTGTGTTAAGAGCAAGATCAAGAGACGCGGTAGCGTCTCGACGCCAAGTATTAAAAGAATCTATAATGCCGCCTCACGAGACTCTCACGACGAGACGCTAGCGCTACTCTTACTCTACAGCACGTTCGTCCTTTTTCGTCTGCTACGAAATTATAAATGGAATTATCTCAGTCAACACGTCGCGGGCGCCAAATGTGTCAGGTTCAATATTTTTTTTTTTTTTTTTTCTTTCCAATGAGCCCACTTTCAATCAAATCGGTGCCCGCAACGCTAACATCTGGCCACTTACGATTTCGATTCTGTGAAAAACTTTTCGTTTCGTCACACTCACACATCGGCACTCACACATCGGCACGATTTTGTCCGATGATGTCTGATTCGATATTATGTCAGACAACATGTCGCGGACGCTAAATGTATGAATGCCAATATTTTTTATTTATTTTTCTCTTTTTTATGAGACCTGACGCAATAAAATCGGTTCAAGAAGTGCTGATATCTGGCAAATATTCATTTTGGCTCGACCGCATATACGTGTGCATATACGTGTGAAGCCCGAACTGCACGTCGACACGAAATTGTCCGACGATGTCTGATTCGATATCGATATATTATGTCAGGCAACACGTCGCGGACGCAAAATGTATCAGCGCCAATATTTTTAATTTTTTTTTTTCTTTTTTATGAGACCTGACGCAATAAAATCGGTTCACGAAGTGCTGATATCTGGAAATATTTCATTTTGACTCGATTTTATTATATTTATTATTATTACGCGTGACGTGTGAAGGAGGAAATCGTCTGCGCGAACCGGCTCGCTCCCGTGGTGTGACGGAAAGTGATAAATAATAAATAAAACTATTTATTATTCTTGTAATGACTCCAGTGTGATTCTTAATGCGAACGCGAATGTGGCTTTTCATCAAAACAACGAAACGAAAATATATATATTCGTTATATCAAGTAAGTAAACTTTTGTTGTTAAAAATCCACTTTTCGAGGTTATATACATTTTGCAGTCACCGAAAATTTTATACATTTTATTTCACGATGTACAAAGTGTCGATGGTCATCTGAACAATCAAACAATGTCATCAGCGAATTACTTCTCGCTCTTAGATTTTTTAGGATATTCTCCGATGCCCGGAAGATGTTAAAAAAATCGACATTTGTGTCAGACAAAAAATGTTGCTAGCTGTCATTATTTTTTACAATAGAGCCCAGCGATTTTGGAGGTGAGAAGTCACTTTGAATTGTCCTCTTTGCTACAGCAGAAATACAAATACTTGTAAAAAATAAGACATTTATATGCATGTTTTTTTTTTGCTCTTACATTTCTACGTATTTTCAGCTTTGGCGGTTCAAATTACGTAAAGAATTTGTGTAGCTGATTGCAACCTGGGATTTTTTCCAATCAACAGGTAAAATATACCGGAAACAAAAGACGAGGCTGAAACGGTGGCTGTACGCTGCCTAGGATTACGAGGTGCTGCGTGGGCATGCAGCAGCCTCAGACACGCCTGCTCCTCGGGGACTCTGTATCCTCTACAACTTCCCGGATCTTAAGACTATAGTTAGAGGTCACAATGATCCGAGGATCGTCAAGCTGACGCAGACAGAGAAGAGCATGGAGAATGGGTTGCCAAAAACTAGCACAGTCGCCAGGTCGAATTCCCTGCGCTCGTTGAGCCCTCCGAGGTTGCGAAGGGATTACAGGTTTGTCAAAAATATATCAGTAGTATTTTGTTAATTGAAGATCGCTTTCAAAAAGATATGAAATAAACCAAAAAATGTTTCTTCGAAACAAAAATTGTACGCCAAGTATTAAAAGAGTAGCCGTCTCTCACAAAAAAAACTCTCCCAAAAAAAAATCTCTCACCAAAAAAAATCTCTCACCAAAAAAAACTCTCCCAAAAAAAAATCTCTCACCAAAAAAAACTCTCCCAAAAAAAAATCTCACAAAAAAAAACTCTCCCAAAAAAAAATCTCTCACCAAAAAAAACTCTCCCAAAAAAAAATCTCTCACCAAAAAAAACTCTCTCACCAAAAAAAAACTCCCAAAAAATATCTTACAAAAATATTAACGAATCAATATATTAGCCAAGTAAAACTCCTCGGTAAAAAAAAAAAAAACTTGGTGTACCAGCGTTTTGCTTCTCGTCCTTATTTCAATGAACTATGTGCGGAAGCAAAACGCTGGTACACCAAGTTTTTTTTTTTTTTTACCGAGGAGTTTTACTTGGCTAATATATTGATTCGTTAATATTTTTGTAAGATATTTTTTGGGAGTTTTTTTTTGGTGAGAGAGTTTTTTTTGGTGAGAGATTTTTTTTTGGGAGAGTTTTTTTTGGTGAGAGATTTTTTTTTGGGAGAGTTTTTTTTTGTGAGAGATTTTTTTTTGGGAGAGTTTTTTTTGGTGAGAGATTTTTTTTTGGGAGAGTTTTTTTTGGTACTCAATTAACATTAAAGTGCTAGTTGAGAATAAGTTTCGAGCTAGTTAGTAGGAAGTTAAGAGGAAGATAATAACGTTACCCAACTTACATTTGAGCGTAAGAACGAGATGAGGGAAAATTGTTAGCGAATTAAGAGCCAACTAGGAGCTAATTACTGAACTCACATTTGACTATAAGCTGAGTGTCAGTTTAAAGCGAGTTGAGAGTAGATTGTTAGTGAATTCATCGCAAATTAGGAGCTAATTGCTGAACTCACACAAGTATAAGTTTAGTGCAAGTTAACAGGAAAATTAAGATCGACATCGGCCGACTCGAATCGCTTGCTATTTGGAAACTATCGCAGATTCAGCACCTAAGCTTCGCGTCTCCAGGACTTGATGCCTACTAATAGCAACCCTTCAGCACAGCATAGAGATTCTGATACACCCTGTATAGCCGCAGCAACAGCAGGAGCAGCGGTAGCTGTAAAGACGAGAGAATGCAAGCGAGCGCGCGCTTGCTCACGCACGTTTGAAAACTTGAAAAGACAGATATTACGGAACGATGTCGAGGAGGCAGATACGCGGCGCTCATCCCAGGGCCACGAGCGAGAGAGAGCGAGAGACGGAGGGACAGAGAAAGAGAGATGGCCAAGGCGAGTGCCGAGAGCGAACCGAGAGTGAACCGATCTACACGCTCGAGAGCTAAGAGGCAGTAAGACGAGGCCAGCAAAAGCGGGCTTCGCAGATGCGTAATGTTCCTTTTACGGGCGTTCCGAACCTACATGTATATGCGGCCTATGCTCTCACCGCGCGCGTGTTCACCGCATCTCGGTTACTCGGACGTTATGTGAAGTTGCTTCTATAAAATCGCATTTTTACAGCCGCACACTTCATTCGTTACGGCCCCTCGAGGCTGCGCGCACCACCCACGTTTTATGGAGTAGCTCAGCCGGCTCACCCCCTTCGCTAGACCCCCACACCACCCACCCGCCGTCTGCTTTTTTCTTTTCATTTCTCCAGGGCTCATGGTGCACACTTCTTTGCGCCCGGTGTCAGATAAAAACGCGTGTCGGATACGAGCGTAACACCGCGCGAAGAAGTAAAATCGCGTCTGAACGTGTGCGGCGCGTGAAAACTCGACGGGAGTTATGTAGACAATTCGCACTCGTGAAAATCTGGTGTCGAAGTGAACTAAGAGGATATTTTTGAGACGAAACCAACGATGCAGGCTTCGAGCCAAGTGAAATTCAGTTGCCTCGTATCAAGATGTTTATCGGCCAACTGAATATTAGTTCATTGGATTTCACATCCGATGACCAGACGATGCAGCAGTTTCAATGCAGTGTTTAATATCCGGTATCAGTTTGCGTTGTGAGCTCAAAGCCATAAACACGTGAAATTGGGCGATTTTTATGTAATGAAGTTACTTGTATTTTTACAAGTGCTATAATTTTGCGTGAATAATTGCAGGATTTACTGATTTTATTCTGCTTACCTTGAATATAAGTGAGCAGAAAGTTGAGGCGGAATACAATGATGAAAAAACATGTTTGTTTGTGTGGATTTAACACTGACGAACGTTAGTACCAACGTGAAATGAGTAAGTGTTGGTCAAAAGTGCACACCAATCGTTATCGACACATTCGATTTTTGACGTTGTGCGTAAAAACTTGAAATTATTAGCTGGATGCCAGTGAGATTGATCCATTGAGCCCCAGGGGATTGGCCGATATGCGATTGCTCTATTGGATTCATATGGTATAGGTTGATACTTTTTTGTCAGAGAAGATTGGGAACGTTTGGATTTTGCGCGGTAGTATAGGATATAAGCACTCGGGCGAACACTCTAATCGTCACATTGAAACGTTTTCGCGAAAAGGTTTCCGTATCAAAGCTTAATACTGAAAGGCAGAGAGCGGGTGACTTTTTCAGGAATATTTCCGTTAATTCGTCGGAAGTGTCGCTTTGTTCATACTCTTTTATTATTTTTGTTTCAATTCAATTACGGCTAACTGATAGATTCTTCAAAGCCTGACAATGGATTCAATTGTACGATTTAATTCACCGTACGAGTTGAGTCAAGGCGCCAATTTCCGCGGGTGCAGCATAGTTGAAAATAAATATGAGTTTTTAGACGGTAGGGAAGTAAATAACCTTTTACTGCAAAGTCAGTGCGACTTTTGTCACCCGCAAAGCTTATGAAATAAAGCGATTTGCAGACAAAGTTATTTATGATAAATTTATGAACACCACATTTGATTCAGTGTGAAGATGATTTATTTTTATTATAAATGACTAGTGGAAATTTCTAATATAAATATTTCCCCATTTGCAACTGCTACTCATAATAATAATTTTGATAAAAATTCACGGCGAGGGAATATTTGTCGAAGGAAAACTCTTTTTAATTATTGGCGTTGCAGCTTGTGCATTTATCGAAAGATAAAATACCCGAGCCCGCAGTCAAAATTTACGCTCTCGCTCACCCGACGCACCAGCACTGTCGCGAATTAAATTATTTCGACACTCGCAATTTTTTTTTTTCGTTTTTTTTACGATGCGCTCCAATGGATCCCAGCGAGCATTTCCCATCGAATACCGTGTAAAATATGTACGTGGGTAAAGGTCGAGAGGTTCGCGGGTAGTTTTGAATTCGCATCGAGTAGATATCGACACGGCAGCGCGGTATACCCAGGAGATCCGTTGAACCGCGTTCTCATCTTTAGGGTAGTACCGAGCCACTCTCGACGTATCGAGCGCGATCGCGAGTTCACGAAGCATCGATGCATCGGGGGATTTGAGCTACACACCCGCTTGTCTGCCAGCGGAGAACCGAGGCCGCAGCGGCACACGGCGCGATCTCGTCTGTCTGACTTCTCAGCCGTCTCTCCTAAGGAATGCGGTGAGATATTGGATTTCGGAAAATATCTGGATGAGGTAAATAGCGTTTCACCGAGAGGTGAGCTTCCCGATGCGTTAAATCGACAGCCAACAATTCACCTATATAAGTCCAAGTATTCGCGAATGTATATAGGCGAATACAAGTATATGTGTTATCCGGGTAGTAATTCAGTTATGGCTCTGAGAGAGAATATGCTTATTAGTCTATATTAGACAGTTGTGCGGGATTTTCATCGGGCGTTGATGAGAAATATTCATACACCTTTTGTGGTACATAAATGGTATACTGTTTCGTTCGCGAGAAACGATTCGCAGCTTCGCGCCACCTGTCGGCGTTCGCCCGTACTATTCGCTCTTACGACCCGCACGGTGAAAAAAATAACTTGTTGCCTTCGTCAACTTGCACGATTAAATTCTAATCATAAATTCAATACTGACACAAGAGGTAGAAATAAATTCTAACCTCACAACATATCATGTCCGTAACCCTAACACGACCTGCGCGCTCGCAAAATGCCCGAATCAAAATTAGGTTGTAAGTGGAATTAACGCGGAATAAAAATAAATAAATAAATTTCGTATTTTCGGACAGACTTGAATTAAGGGAAGCAAGGCTATATTATTTAGGGCAGACTTTAATTGAGGGGGGGGGGGGGGGGGGCTGGGACAGACAAATCAGACAAACAGACAAACAACTCTCCAAAATATTGTAACGACCGAGCAAATGAATAACACGGATGTTTGGTTTTGGGGCGGATATTATTCATTTCAACAGCAGCTAAATATCTCGAGCACAATGTCACGCGTCTGTTCTCTTTGAATGTCACGTCAAGACTCTTGTGTCATGACGATCGATCGTGCCCCTAGCAGAAATTTACTCGGATTTACCCCATGTCCCGCGAGTTGTTGGCGAGGACAATCCTAGCCGCGCTAGTGACGGGGTATCTGTCGAGGGACTGGCGAGGCCCAGGCGTGTTGGTCTCGCCAGCTTGCCCTGGGAGACTCTGACGAGGAAAATTCGCTAGGGCCAGGATTGTTGAGCTTGTCAGCGTGCCCTAGGAGTCATTAACAAATAAAACTGATGAGGTCCGCGCATACTGAACAGGCGGGCTCTGGCGTTCCGTATTTCAACAGGCAAACCCTTAGCTTCTCAGTACTTGGGTACCCATCAACTGAACAGTTCGACGTAGAAGTTCCGAGTGATGCCAAAAGTCACCGGTTTTTATTCGATTATTTTTTGGTCCGTCATATCAGATTCATTATTTTTTATATCTGAAATCTCGATTCAGATTCGTAATTAGAAATCTCAAAAACAACCAAATACCAAGTATTAGCAAAATCCGTTTGATATCGGTGTGATTATTATTCTCTATGTAACTATTATGAAACTAAAGAATAAGAACTTCAAGTTGTCGGATTGGTCTAGTGGTTAGAGTGCGCGTCATTAGGTTTAGGCAGTTCATAAGGTCGTAGGTTCGAGTCCCGCGTACGGCGTTTCGAAAACGTCGTATCGAATCTAATGTAGACGAATATTTTTTTTTCTTTTCTTAAGGATATTGTAAACATTATTTGATTAATTATAGTCACCAATTTTCCTGTCACCTAATTTTCTTTGCGAGAGCGTCGGCAACATCCAGGGCCAACTGGCGAGCCATATCCTGGTCACTATTTCTGCTAGGGGCCTCGATCGTCCGTTTGTTCGTCTACAGTCAAAACTTTCTAATATCGTGTATCCCTACGAATAGTTATCGGCGAATCCGTATCAATACATATGAGATAAATGTCTCTGTCTGTATGAAATATATGCGATAAATGTATCAAGCTTTTTATTCTATAACGGCCAAAAGTGCCACTAGGGGTTGAGAGAATTTCCAGCCTGGTTATCGGATGGAAACATCGCGGATATTTTTGGATCAAAACTCGGAACAAATGGCTCTCCGGTGCCTCGATTCACGGATAGCTAATCCAAGTTTTGATAGAGAAAATCCCCGGGACTTTGTTGGCCCGAGGGCTGAGGAAAAATCCGTTTTCCTTTCGGATTTCGTGGGGAGCCCAGAATTACTACAGTAAAGTACCGCGCGACGCGCACCCTTCTCCCGGGGGCCGCAGCCGCTGCCGCCGCCGCCGCCGCGGCTCCCTTTCTTCCGCGCTGCGTAAACAGGGTGCGCCACGGGCAGTTATTTACAGAATTACCAAGGTGAAACAAGCGACGAGAGGATACGGCACGACTCTGAAAGCACTCGGCGGTTCGCCCGAGACGAGAAGTTGCTTCGGTCGAGGGTCGCTTTTGCGCTCGCTCGGGAGAAAAAAAAACGAGGACGGACGGACGCACCACGCGAGTAAACTAACTCGAGATGGATCCATAGCCGAGACGACGGGCACGGCGAAGAGATGGAGAAAGACGGTCGTGAGAGTCCGTGGGCTGGTGAGACCACCGACCGTCGGCCGGAAGGTTCGCATTACGCGGATGCTTTTTAGCTGCGCTGCCGCGCGCGACCGGGGCCAGGCGTTTTCGCCGCGTTTTCCGCCTTCGAGGATTGCCAAGCTTAAGGCTGGCTTACGCGCTCTCGCGGCCAGATCGGGATTCGGCTTATCCCCCTTCTGCCCCTTACTGCTCCGCGCTCGCCGACCGACGTATAAATAATAATCCTTCCGGCCTTCTCCGCTGCGATCTCTGGGCATTTCTTCCGGTTCTTGAGCGTAACCAAGTTTTCCCGTTCCGCCGCTATATCCCTTCCTCGCTCGCCTTTATGTTTCCGTCTGTAACTCCGCATTCGTACCCCGCCGCGGTGTACATGTATAGATATACTCGAGTGCCGCGCGACACTACCGCCCCGAACCGCAGGCGGAAAATCAGTTACCGCTTTTCAATCAAACTCGTCTCGCTTCAGGTTCCGTCGATGAACCAAAAATTAATCCGGCAACTACCAACAACTTATGAATTATCATTTAGTCTCAGCGTACGAACCTAAAGAATCAGACAACATCTCCGCATAGATCCCAGCCGAATATCCGGTTTCCTCGAGCTCGCGAACGACTCCAAATAATCATGTTCCCGATTTCCCTAACACGTCAACGCAACGATACGAACGCACAAAAAATAAATCCGTCCCGCAATTCCGTGTCTAAATCACGTAAATCCCGTGCCCTCTTCGCTCGCAAAGAAAGACTCCAAGAAAGTTGACGTCAACAATGAGACAACAAATGTCTCCTTTGAAAGCGCCAATGTGTAACTCGTATGATTCCCAGGGTTTTGCAGGCTGGTCATTCGAACGAGAGAAAGCCATGGTACCTTGCGCGCCAGGGTGCGCTCGGCGCTCGAGTCCCGTGAGCATCGACGAATAATGGTCGGAAGCCCTTTGCGGTTGCCGTTGAGAGAGCGAAGAGAAGGATATATTCGCCGCAGAGGCCTGGCCGCGAGCTATATCAGGACGACTCACGAGGACACACGAAGCGGCGAGAGAGCGCGCGCGCGCGTGCGCTTTGTGCGTACGGCACGGTGTGTGCATGGGGTTGATTATGCATATCCGGCTTATCAGGTTGATGCTCGGACGCGACAATGCGTACACCGGCTGCCGGATACGAAAGAGAGGGTAGCGCGAGGCACCCACCTACCTACGTATAACCCCCATATACCTGACTGCCTATAGGCAGAGGCAGTCAGGTTGGGCGTACGTGTGGCGGTCGTGCGGCCACGACGATGGCGATGGCAGAGAGAGGCAACGCCGCCGCCACGAGCCGTCCCGTATAAGGCCATCCCCGGCGCGGCGCGCAAAGCAGTGCACGTCGAGACTGGTTTCATATTAAATCCGGCTGACTGGCGTATCCTGCACGCGAGACGAGAGCGAGGCAGGGGTTGAGGGGTGAAAGGGTGATAGCGAGCGGGGGTTCGGCCGGGCCGAAGAGAGAGGGAGAAAGAGAGAGCGAGAGAGAGAGAGAGAGACACACACAGGCAGTGAGAGAAGAGGCCTCGCAACACCAGATGGAACTGACGTCCTGAGTGACGTCAAATTAAAACACGCACCGACGCGACGATTCGACGACACCCCGGCGTATCCAACCCCCCTTATCTCGCGTACACCCTCGCCCCTCGGATACCGTACACTCTCTCTCGCGGTGCTGTGCTCTCTCAACGGGATATACAGATATAGCGGCTTCTATTGAGAGCAGTACACGGTACGAGGCGCGAGGGGGCGCTGGGGGTCGGCTGGGGGGAGGGGGGCAACAGCCGGTTATCCCCAACGACTCGACCGCCACCCCCTCTACTCCCCCTTGCTCTTCTCTCTCTCTCTCTCTCTCTCTACCGCCCCCTGGTACCCGGTATAGTGCTTCCAGCGCTCTTGCAATACACATAGCCACAGCGTTATATATGTATGTGCCAACGAGGTACGAGCGGCGGTGGCAGCACACCAGACTATACCCCGCTATGGCATAGCATGCAACGACCCTCTACGAACCCGAACCCCCCCGACCAGGGACAGAAACACAGCTATGCGGAAACACAATTTTTGTTTAATCCCATCGCATGTGCGGTGGGGTATGGTCTACGTGCCGCCGTCGCCGCTGCTGCTGCTGCTGCTGTTGCTTCTGGATGGAAACGAGATGCCAGCCGCGAAGCCCAGTGACTGGCCCTGACAGGTATAGCAGCGAGTCCTCTTTCTCTCTCTCTCCGCTACCCACTGTCCAAATGGACGCGCGACTGCCACGGAATTTGAGTTTGGAAAATTGCGAAATTCTCCGACGCACATCACCGGGTTAATTAGACAAGAAGAGGATACCACTTAGTTTCGGATGGGCAACGCGTGAGAGAGCCAACGGGAGGTAATTTGACTACACGATAGTGGCGGTGTTTTCGCAGGTGAGATTGCGAGGTGTGACGGTCGAGTAATTGCGTATTTACACTTTGTTTCTTTGACTATTATTTTTCATTTTTTTATCTGTTTTGTTCAGTCGTTTTCTTCTGTTTAATTGATATTGTTCGTTGTCACTCGCTACGATTACAAAGGTGGGTTAGATTGGCAGATCCAGTTGATTCTTTTCAGCCGAAATAGTCATTTTTGTATGGTAGCAAGTTATTGTGGCTCTCGCCGGTTCGTATGGTTCTCGTGATTTGAAGTATCAAACATACATTAGTTAGCATTAGTTAGTTACTTCGAGTAAATTAGAGTATTTTCGAATACCTTCGAATGTCTCTTCCGATTTTCCGCAACCTTTTAGATTTTTGGTAAAAAAAATCTAGTTTGATTGAACCACTCGCATAGGCGTTAAGACTGTTGATCAAAAACCTATCATAAATCAATGGTTTCTCTCAATCATTGCCTCACCGATGATTTTACTTCAATAAATAAAATAAAATATTTTGTACTCGCACAACGGAAACACGTTGACACCGAATTGAGATACCTCACGTCATGACGCCGAGAAAAGTCGGCGGGGCTGGATGTCCCAGGTCCTTTATACGAACCACTTTGCCATCGTATGTATCAATACATTTCGCCGAGTGAAAATATCGCCCTGTGCACACGAGCAACGTATATATATACGCCCGGGTACTGGGGACAGGGACGATATTATATTTTCCCGGCGAGGGTCGTGAAGGCGCGCGCAAAAGCCGCAGCCCCGCGGGGTGAGGTGACTGTATTCCGGCGTATACAATGCCACGAGCTCGTGATTGTCCCTCGAATGACTCACAAAGTTCCCGACTATCGGTTCATCCGATTATTTATTGTCGTCAAAAAGCCGGCGTTCCCTAGAGATTCGGGCGAGCATAGAGCGCTCGGGATTCTCCCTGCGCGCTCCTCGCGTCTATGGTCATTGCGCGCGAGAGCCGCTTCGGGCATTTAATCTCATTAGTCGAATATAGGAGACCTCCCGCTCTGTCTCTTTTCGACGCTTGCACCGCGCGGCGGATGCACGCGGGATCTCTTTTATCTTGGCGCATAAAGCAAAAGCGTTTGCACTCCAAAATAACACCCCGTCAGTAATCCTGTATAGTCCTTGCGGGGGAGTCGGGGATAGTAGCGATTACTCGTGAATTCCGTGCGGCTTAACGTGGCGCTAGGACACACAATTATACAAACGTCATTGAATATAAGCAACTAAACTGTTCCGACGTCCCTTTTGCGTCCCTTTGAAACGAATATTTCAGAACTGTTGGTCATTTTGTCACCTAATGCCCGATCCACTTCATTGAAACTTTAATGAACTGAGTGCATCGGCGATGCTAGTGTAGCTTCGATCATCACCGCCTTTTGGCGGTAGGAAAATGTCAAACAATAGTAACATTTTTTACGTCCGGCAGAAATGAAAAAATAATTTGGATAAAGACTATTTTGGGCATCATTGCTTTGCCTTAGAAATAATTATTTATGGTTTTATTTCTGATTTAGTTAGGCGAATTTTTCATTCACACTGTGAGAAAAATATCCAAAATGTTCGAGCGTACAGAGACCAGTGTTTCAAAACTCTGACGACAAAGAAATAACAGTATCCCGTGTGCTATTTCGCTCGGACTGTCCGCCGGATCGATGCGACATATAAAAATGTACGCGATGTAAATCTTTATTTGTCTGTTTGATGAAACCTTTATTCGATTCAGTCGTACGTGGCAAATATATCAGAAATTATCTGCAATCAAGGCAAATATTCATTCCTAAATGGTGATCGTCGGGTTGGACATACGTCCACTCTATAAACGAGCGACAACGCGGATACGGACGTTATTTGTATTTTGTTGAGTGAGACAAACGCGAAGGGAGGGTGATAGTTGATCGATAACAGCGTCGGTCCGGTGCAGTCATATAGAGATTGCGCGCAGCTATACGAACGATGAGAAATAGTCTTCGGCACGTGCTACTTGCCTCGTTCGACACAGCGAGGAGGCGGCGAAGCTTCGGCGGCGCGTGGGATCTGTAAGCTGGCTTAACCGTGAGCTTGAGCTTTTTATTTATTCTCCTGTAGCTCAGCCGTAAGCAGAGTAACTCCGCGTGACTCAGGGGTGACAGAAAGACGATCGAAGGGAAACCGGTCGATCGTGTGTATATAAACTCACGGTTTCTCGGAGCACCAATATACCCGGTGCGGTGCTGCAATTCCGCCTTCGTATTCCCGCAACCGCCCGCGTCCACCCACCCGCGACAGCGACGTGCGACGTCGTCTATGTATAAGTACGATGTAGCTCAACGTCGAGGGCGCAGGAAATACGAAGAGATAAAAAAAGAAGGGAAACTAACCGATGCAAAAATCCTTTCGCTCGCGAGCTCAATGGACTGGTTTTACATATATACGTAGCCAAAGACTTTTGATATATCAAAAGTCTTTGTGGCGCTGATGCGATTTTTTTTCGTACAATTTTGCATGTGATCGCCCAGCATCCTCATTTTTGCCGGCGGCAAAATGTGCACTATGTGCGTTGGTTGGGAGGCAGCGTTTTGGTGAAAATTCACGTGAAACGCTTCGTTACACACGATAAAACACGCCGTTCGGGCTTTATGCACAATTCGAACGTGCAATAATGTTAATGTTACAGTTTTTTCGTTTTCAGTTACATTTGTTTGGAAAAAAAGGAATCATATATTTGAGTGAAATTAGATTTGATTCGAATAAATCCATTATTTGGGTGTACAGGATCTTCAGATTTTCGATAATTATCTCTTCGAATCGAAGAAAATACAACTTTTCAATTTTGCGTTTCAAATAAATGTTAACATTTTTTTTCCTCGCTTTTCCATTGAATTATTTCTCGACAAGACCGACGCTGTGACTAAGATGATCGGGAGTAGTTTGAAGTGAGATGGTCACGTTCCATTAAATCATATCCTGTCGTGGAGTACGTGCCGAGGTGATATACGCAATAGTCCCGAGCTCGTGCAATTTCAATGCCAACGAAATTTTATATCCCTCTGGTCGCCTGTACGCCTTATGGTTCGATGCTCAACCCCGAGCAGCTCTACCGTGGCAAAAGTCGTCCGGTACGACCAACTTTGAATTATTTCATATCAAAGTTCCCACGAAGATTCCGCGGAGCCAGCGGCCCTCGGAACTTTGCGAATCGGAACGCCGATTTCGCACGCCTCAGTTCCATCCTTGTAGTATATATATATATATATGCGAGGCATTACATGCCGAGCCACCCTGAATTACACAGCTCGTATCTTTTTATTTTTATTTTAATTCAGCATCTCATTCCAGTATGACAAAGTAGCATTAATGCAGTATAACAAAGTAGCTCCCTAAGAAAAATATGTATTTCACTCGTTTGCTTTTGTAATCTGCACTCGGAATATGGTCACCTTTTCGATGATCTTTGCCATTTTGTTTTTAACAAAAAATGGAATGTCAGCGCAGGAGAAAAAATAGATAAAAACGTTCTTTATGATTAGCTTTTTTCGTAATTACTAAAATAATGGAAAGGGGATGCGGGTCTAAGTCAGGTCGACTAAGCATGGAATGTCCCGTACATGAGTTTGTCGACCTGGCGAACTTAACCGTCGACAAACTTACAGAATGCTGATTTGCTTTGTTTCCTTATAGTAATAGTTTGGTATCGTCGTATCATCCAACTTGTCTCTTCTCTACTTTCTCAGGTTGATACCGGTGATACCAGGCAAATTGGATCCACGTCAAAATGATAAGCGTGAAAATATCGCAACATAAAATAACACGCTTCAAAATACCATTACATTAAAATAACACATTGCTAAAACACCACCACAACACACTGAACACTACAAAACAAGAAACGATCGCAGCAACATCCACTAAAAAATGTTCATTTGATCGGCATCCCCGTTACTCGTGCAGCAACTACAAATTTGGCGAATTCGTAGTTGCGCCGAGTTGGCCTATCGGCGATGAAAGAACCGAAGCATTCGGTCACGTAGGCAGCAGGAACGAGTGTAAAGGCTAGCAAAAGTCGCGGTATCCCTGGGGGGTAGGTGAGCGTCGGGGGTGGAGGCGGAAGGTTAAAGAAAAAGTGCGTATGCCAAAAGGCGAGTGGAGCGGCAACGAAAATTGCTTCCGAGATCGACAGTCGGTGGTTGTTCAGGGGGGGAGGGGGAGGGGGGATGATAGTCTGGCCTCGGAGGGAAGGACGTTAACTCCGGACTCGGTTGGGTTCTCCGATTCGAACGTCTACCCCCCGCGCGGGGGTGAGAAAAGTCGGGAGTGGTTTGTGCGCCGTCGATGCTTCGACCGCAATCCCTGCTGGTCCCCTGCCAAACGTTGCGGTTTCCGAAGGACCTTATAGCGGTTCACCCACGTGTATATACATACGTATACATATATAGTACGCATACACACGTGCACCCCACTCTGTACTCTGTTCCTCAAATGTACGAAAGGCCTTGGAACGAACGGGCGGCAGATCCGGGGAACCTGCTGCTACGATAAGAAAAAGAAACCGCGCGGCTCTCGCTCGACGTACCTCGACCCAAGGGAAACCGCTATCATATTGGATTATATTCGAGTGGATATGCAAAGTAACCAGATGCTGGGGCTCGTGAACGAGACGGCGAGTTATCGTTATTGCGGCGAACACGTTTCACTCACTCTATACTTGGCCCATTATACCGAGCGCGGCTGGGGCAACGCGGGTCATTAGAAACGTAAAGACAAAAAATCAACAGGTGACGGAAAAATATTGCCTATTCATACGCTCGTCCTGGTAATATGAAAACGAGATTATTGCTTTCAAAATTTTCTTTACGCGCCTGTTAACTCGTGCGGCTGCTGGACAAAAGTCATCGCAAGCTCGGTGGAAAGAAACTTAATCGAGAGAAGGGAACGTTAGTTATAGTTTAATTAATTTTATTTCTTCTGGTAAAGTTTCTTTAAATAAAAACGATCCACCTTTTTGTCATCTGAATTTATTTATTGTCACCTTAAACTATTTTTTTTTCTTCAATGAAAAATGGTTTGGTCATTAAAGGTTTAATAAAACTTAATAAAGACGTTTAATTAAAATGTCAGGTTTTTGTTTTGTACGAAACTTCTGTCTAATCTCAAGTTGACTAAACAGTAATAAAATAAAAAATGGGTGTCTCCTGTGATTTATAAAAAATGGGTGTCTCCTCTTTAGTATTAGTCGTTACACGAAACAAAGCATTTTTTTACATTCGCATTCGTAAGTACGTCAATTCACTCCCGCGAACAATTGCGTTAAAGTTAACCAGATTTCCCGGAAGCTTCATGCAATTATGTCACATTTGTCGGAGAAAGAAATATGCAAATTTTCCCTCAAGCTCTATTTGCCTGATCCCCATCGACCTTGCGTCCGATATGTACACATTTCCGAGCCACTTGCAATTGCGATCCTTTATTTTTCGTCTCTCCGTTCGGCGCGGCGGATGTTTCGCGAAGGAGAATCGATCGGGTCCGCGCGGATTCGCGAGTCGGTAAAAGAAGAGTTCGGGGCGATTTGAGAGTGCCTCGAGGCTAATTCAGTTGGCGAGGGAGAGAGGCGAACGAACGGCTGAGCACGCGGGCAAAAACCCCTGAGACGCCGCAGGCCGTTCCACGCTCCTTCCCTCTTTCGCCCTCCGTCTCACGTTTTTTTTTTCTTCTCTTTTTCTCTCTCGCTGGAAGACCTCTCGGACTACGCCGGCGAAGCCGTTTCCACACGGCATCTCCAGCGCTGCGCGTGGCAGTCGCCGCATCCACGCAGCATCTCTCCACTCGAGATATCGCGGTCTAGCGGTCCGCGCGTCTCCAGACGTAATGCTCATTAGTACCGTACAAAGAAAAGTAAGAGGTGGCCGATGAGGTGGAAGAGGAAAAAAATTCTCAATTCGCATCATCCTTCCTCGCTCATGACAGTAATAACGCAAAAAGGGACTAGACGCTCATCCGCCTCGAAATATTCTGGCGAATAACACGGCGATTGAGATCCGACGAAAATTGGGGAAAAATTATTGAAAAAACATTTTTTATTATAATTTTAATCAACAATATTATTATTTCCGCAAATAAAATACATGGTATTAACTATTTTATTAGTGAATCTTATAATCATCAAAACATCATATATAAGTCACAAAAGTCGTTATGTATTTGAGCGTTAAACAATTTTCTACAGAAAAAATAGGCTTAGTTAAAAATCCGCACAATACTGCGTTTTAATTTTCGAAAATATCTTCAAGATCGATGATTTTCTCTCCAATCCTACGGCACTCGAATCGCCCCTTTATTTTCGATCAATCAATTTACTCGGCTGGCTCTTGACACACAAATGTTCACAGTTGAAAAAGTTATTTCGAAGCGCAGACATTTTCTTCGGCTTAATCGGGCAGAAGCGAGAGCACCGAGGAGTCTTACGTTATCGCTGTGTGTAAGCAGTAGTTGGTTAGCTACAGAGGTAGTTAGTTGAGTCGAGAAGCACGAGTGCCCGCGCTCGCCGCGTGTAAGCGCGCCGCGCAGTGATTGGGGGGTGAAGGGCAAGCACGAAGACGGAGGTATATAACCCGGAGGCTGAAAGGGCTCAGGAGTAGTCGAGGGCCGGCGAGAGAGAAAGGGAGCCCTGAGGCATCCGTTTGGGTACAAAGCGGCTTTCCTACGCCGCTATACTATGCAGGGTAGAATTTATATATATCCGCGTGTCCATAGGAGAGTTCTAGCGGCCCTCGGTATCGTATTTCATGGGCCGGTGCATTCATAGTAAAGCTTATTAATTCGATGCGTAGGCAACGGGTTCGGGTCCGTCTCGACCAAGTGGATTCGCGGTCTTGAGTCGCGAGACCGCAGCTAACCGAACGTGCGACAAGGACATGTTGCAATCAGTAGATGTCTGCGTCGGACCTCGTGACGTGAGCTCGAATGTACTGATCGCGGTCAGAGAGCATGAGATAAAGGCCAATAAAATTAACAACGTGGTCGTAAATTGGCATTTTCCTAAATCACCGTATATGGAGCCTATAAATTCACGCCAGACCGAAATTGCTGGAGAACAATCGGCGAACAGAACGAGAACAAAGTAACGAAAACCAAAAGTTGCGGTTATTTTTTTTACAAAAAAAAGATGGAAATTCTACCGTATAATTTCGACAGCCAATTGAACGAAAAAAAGTGATTTTGCGTTGAAAACAATAACAACAAAAAGATGGAACGGTCGCTAAACCGTCGTTTTGACGTCGCTCGACAGTGGCATACAATTACGGTGATTCTACGTCACTACAGTCAGACCACATAGTAATTGCAAGTACCTAAGTAAGCTGTACACACATACAGCCACTTGGCCGCACGAGCAGAGGGAGCGTGAGAAAGGAGTGAGAAGTCTCGCGATCGCCTTCCTCGCAGCGGCATTCGAAGAACGAGAGGAGGAAGAGGAGAAAAAAAAGTGCTGGCGAAGCGAGCATGCAGCGTATAAAGGAGCTGCTGGTGAGCAAAGACGGCGAGACCCACATGTGTACGGCCTCAGTGCATCGGTCGGGGTGTTTGTGTGTTTGCGTGTGCGCACGTCTAAGGAGAATATAGTGGTAGGTGATGGACGTGGCTGGTGGCGCGATGTGTTTGAGCCACCCTCGCGCCAGGTCGATCCCAATTTCTCTCCGTAAACGAGAGAGCGCAGTTTCTCGAGCGTTTACGAGGCAACTCGCGCGCCGATAGCTTTCTATTAAGAGCAACGTGGCTCCGGGAGCGGCGCTTGCCTCTCGCAGTTGACGCAGTTATATTGAAATAGTATGTGCCATTAGCGCCTTATCTTTCTCCGCCAGACTGCTCATGAAATATCGCCGCTGTCTTTGCTGTATCTGCTCTACATAACCTCGGTACATGCCAGGTGAGTTTATGTCGAATATACGTGTGCCGCGTGGATTTGGAAATCTGGTTGCGTCGCCCGGGTCGCGAGACTTTGGCACTCGTGACCCGCCCGTGACTCCGGGTCGCCTGAAGTCGCGCTGGGGCCGTTTTGGGCAGCAGCAAAGGCTCGCCTTGGATTCTAACCGTGACTGGGTGAGCTACGGTGATGATGTGGCTTGAAAATAAAAGTTCGACTTTTTTACTGCAGGATTCATAGATTTCCGGCATCCGGCCGGAAAGTGTCGGAAGCGACTCCTCGAGAATTTTATTTTCAAACTATCGACGTTTAGCCTGCAGCATCGTTCTTAATTAAGTTGCATATTCTATCCGCGGAAAAACTGGTATCAAATTTTATTTTGCGTGATTAAAATAAAAAAAAAGTTTTTCGTCGGAAATCCTGGATTTGACTCCCGGTCGACAAACGTCGAAATCGACCCCTTAATTTGTTGAGGTCAACTCAATAACGAAGAGAATGCCGCAAAGCGGAACGTGACATCTCGATTTCTGAATTTTTAACGGAATTTTTCACCCATGTCGAAAAAAAGTTTGTCGACGGTCTCCATGATTCCGGCTGATTGGATTATCTGAAATAAAGAAACCAAACGGCATTTCAATCTCTGAAGCTGTGGGTATCGAATGAAATAGAATCATTCGAAAATATTGAAAATTGCATAATTGACATATCTTTGAAAATTCATTTTTTATTTCATAATTTTTTTCCATTATTTTATTACGAAAAAAAAACGGCTCGGAATTTTTGCATTATTTTAGTTTAATTGATGACTATACATGTGCCGAATCTACCGTAAAAATATCAAAGAATCGGTCAAACGGTTTTTCAAATATCGTGGAGGCCAGTTAGAAAAACGTAGTTTTAAGAAAAACGCGTTTAAAAGTTTAAATATAATTTAAACTATGAAATCTTCACTCACCATTAATCTGCTATGCCTGGTCCATAGAAAATCACTTTACAAGCATATTTCTACACGTTTAGGAATCAACCTACGCAAAAAAAACGTTTTTTTCGACATATCACACGAGGTGACTGCCTTAACAAACCTTAAAACCTCGCATGCCCGAGAACTGTCAAAATGAAACTGCTCGTCGGTTAGCAACGAGTTGCAGGCAACCCGACAGCCAATTAGAGATCGAAAAACCCGACCACAATACATACAACGAAAATACGAGATGTTCCGAGATGTACCCGCTGATTTTTTTTATGGTGGTATCCTGCGAACATACCACGAGCCATGTTCTATAATTAAATGACGATGACTTAATAATTCAGAAACCAGAGAGAGGGAGCCATAATTGAAGTGCTGACCGGGATGTTATACACTGAATGGCCCGTTGTATATGCAGAAGCTCTCGGCAGAGCATTTGCATTCTCGAGCACATCGAACGCGCTCTATAACTCATCCCACCGCTGCCGAGATTTCCAAAGATTGGCAGGCGGGCCGGGGAAGCGTTCTCGCTCCACGGTGGCTCTCTGCGAAACGACCCATAACCAGTGGATATGGACCTAGATGAACGTCACTCCGACTATGCGCATGAACTATTGAAGCGCTCCACTCACAATAGTACAACTGCCGATGCGCTATATACACGGTACGCGCTCGTCCTAGACACGGGGGCCGTGCCGGAGTGCATTATCGTGGGAGTACACTGAGTGTGACCTGTGTTCACACGGTCGCATCGCGGCTGCGAGGGTATTCGTGTTTCCATGTATAATGTAGGTATAAACGGTGCGCGCGGAGAATCGCGCGATCAGTCGTATGAAACATTAACGCTGTACGAGAGCGCGCGGTCCTCGCGCGCGCTCCCTGCGAACCCGAGATTCCTCGTTCCCATTATACATGCGCCGGCTCGCGGCTAATTTATCTCACGAGTCGATATTCGATACTCGATATTTGACACGCGCGATAAATTCGCGAGCGCCCTCTATCTCTATCTCTCTCTCTCTCTCTTTCTCGAGGGTTTTCGTCGCGGCTGAGTGCGTCATTACTTACGTGGGAAACTTGGCCTTATCAGTGCTGCGGATCGCTGAAAAGGTGAGGACTATACACAGCCGGGGGTTGATCCTTTGACCTTTTGCCGCAGCGGGTATCGCCGTCCGGCGATATTTAACGAGTCCACGAGGCGACGGGGCCAAAGTTTGATCCGGTAATGGCGACCAAGCGATGGTTGTTGGCAGTGGTTAATCTGTGGGTCATTGCTGACCGCTCTTGTTGGCCAATGGTTTTTTGCCTGGCAATGTGCATCGGTAGTGCGCCACGGGGAGGTCATGGCTGGGCAACAGGGGTCTATGGCCATTGCATATAACCAGCTTGCATGACTAACTAGGCAACAACTTTTTTGGCCCATTAGTCGACAGGTACTGAGGTGAGCCGACATTGACATCCAGCGCTATGCCAGCAATGGGCCAGTCCAGTCGTCATTCACGTACTATCGCTGAAAGACTGGCTGCCAAAACCGACGACTGCTGGGCTTCATTGTACAATCCTGTGAAATTGGACCACCTATATGAAGCTTTATACAGACCTGTATAAAGGTTGACATTTATACACCACAAATTCTTCCAATACGCCATGCGGATGAGTCATCAGAGGTGTATGCGCAAGACCGCATATAGCGCAGCAGAAAAGCCGCTGAATGTTGACGCGGCGGAACGGGCGCCGCGAATATCCCCGATATAATCTTATTTTACAGGGTGCCTACATTTTTCATTCTCGCCTTAGTGCCCCCGGTGTGTTTCGGATATTCGCGGTTCGTGCGGCTTGTACCTTCCCCGAAATTACGTCACGGCGAAATCCCCTGGCTTATTTAAACACGGAAACGTGAGAGATGCACCTTTTGCGTAGAGCGTATATATAGGCGAGCCGCGGCGCGGCGCTGCACACGAGGGACTTAGCGCCAGTCGGCTCGTAAACTTGTTCACCAGCAGCGCGGCGTCGGGGCCCCGCGAAACGAGAACGGGAACCACCGACCGCGACGCCCTCCTCCCCCTCACCGCCCCCTCCCTTTTTCTCCGGCTCACGACCGCCCGACGAACGGCCAGAAAAATCCTGCGGGATATCAGCGCGGCAGGAGCAAGTATAACCGGCGCCAAATGTGTGCGCGCCGCATATATACGTGCAATCTCGTGGCGCATACAGGTGAGCGGGAATATTATTTCACGCTTATAACCCTTATTATTATTTTTCCTCGCCGCCACAATCCAACACACCTGCCGTGGCAAATGGACTTGAGTCGTCCATTCGCGTCGACCAGGTGCGCGGGAACCTTCGCGCTCGCGGCTGCGAAACTCCCCGACCTAAGAATAGCACAAAGATACGTATCGCGGGATGCGTCACGAAATATGTGACAAATCACCGCAGATGCCCCGGATAAGGAATGACGAGCCGAGTCAGCCGGCGAGCCGATGGAGCGGACGCGCTCAAACGAGCGACGGCTCGCGGGAGGAAGTATATATCTTATCAGTCGAGAGCTCACGGTCTGCGTTGTACACCGCGCAGCTGCTCGAGATCGTTAAACCCCATGGAGACGCGCGGCGGTGGCCCCACAGCACGTGATGGATAATTAATGTCACCGAAAATACCGCAAGGTGCACGCTCCGACTGAAACGAATCGCCCGAGACGACTTTCGCTATTTTCGCGCGTAACCTTGGGGAGAACCGCGACGCGATTCTCTCCACGCCATCCGAATCCGAATCTCGGCGGATGCGCGGCAAAAAAGTGCCCCACTTTATCGCACCACGAGATGGGGTCGAATGGCACTGGGAATACTTTTTCACTGCTGGTAAATTATTTTAGTGAATGATGAAAATACAAAAATCGAATCGCAAGCGAAGAGGGGAGGAAATGGAATCTCGAGAAGGTTCTCGTTAAGGAAAACGAGGTCAGAATAAACCCGCTGTACGGATTTTCAGGTTGAGCCAACAACATTTCCTTATCTGGAATTGAATAAAGTAGTAAACGATGATGATAACGAAGATAACGCAGTCTCTCGCCTTTACTCAGCGAAAATTATACCTCCGCGGTTTTTGGCAGCTGTTCCATCTCTGTCCAGTCACCGCGCGAAAAAAGAAAGCAACTGCGCGGAAAGATGATGAATCGTCATTAGCGGAGCGGGTCTGTAGGGGAAAGTTGAGGCACAAGCTCTTCTTTCTTTCATTCTCGCCTTTCATCGCGCCGATCTGCAGCTGACGATTACGTCTCACTCGGTCAATTAAGCTTGCAACGCAAATGGCCGCGCGGTATCCGCGAAGGGAGCTCGGAGTAAGTCTCCGGTTGTGACAGCCGGTAAGATATACGGTCACCGATATCGATATTGTCGAGCGTCTCACAGACCAACTTTCTTTCTCAGCCGCGCACCTAAACTCCGCACGCGTGTGACTATAAATACAAGGGGCGTTCCGCGCACTCGCGGGGCATATTACACAATCTCATGCTCTTCGACCGCGTATAAATTGAAACGGTAAGTGTGCTCCATACGGGATATATAAGTCAGGAACGCTAGATTACCGAGGGAACTCGCGGTGCTACAGAGTCGAGAGCAATCTGAACAAAGAGAGAGAGAGAGAGAGAGAGAGAGAGAGAGAGAGAGAGAGAGAGAGAGAGAGAAGGAGAGAAACAGAGAGGTCGGCGTACTCTCGGTTACGGTTGAATGGCTCGGGCTAATCGTCTCTATGAATCTTTCAGTGCATCGTGGAGCTTTCTCTGCAATACTACATTCTATATTATCGCGGTAGTTATACTTGTCGGTTACCACGGCGCAGCTCGGGAAAAATGGTACTTCGAGTATCGTGGCAAGAATCGATTCCCGCATCGGCGAAATAACCCGAAGATGTTGGGCCACAGAGGCTAAATAATAAATTCACCGGTATCGGCAGAACGCGTCGTGTGTTGAAAGATAAAACGTACACGTGCTAAGTACTGTGTATACCGCGGGCGTATACAACTAATCTGGACTCGGCCGTAGATATCATCTCGGCGATAAGCCAATAACGCGCCGCCGTTGCTTGCTGGAAGAATGTCCCACAGTTGTGGGCCAACTATAACTGTTTTGCATTCTTGATTCGATACAGGAAGCGGTAAGACATATATTATCTTAGTATAGAACAAGAGGCTAGTATCTAATGTCTTCTATATATGGGTCAAGCCACATAGATGTCCCACTCTAGTTCAAGTCGTAACACGCCTGCAAGTGTGTTAAAACTCGTCACAATGTAAAAGACTGGAGAAACAACACACGTGCAACACGTTTGGTTTTGCAACGATGATATAGACTCAGTTAGTCTATGTCACACTGCAACAATCGGCTCGAATTTCGTGCCGTGGTACACAAGCACAATCGGAACAGTTGCTACACATCTGGCACACCAATAAGATTCTGCCATTAGACCAGACCATTAGCTGGTTGTTGATGGTTGATAGCCACACAGTTCTCCGTTAACGCGGGACCATCATGACAATAACCAGAATGACATATCACCTAACGCTTCGATGGTAACTTTGACCCATTACCGATAATTCCACGTCGGTCCAGCACTGACGATCATCGCCGGCCAATTGGTCAGCGTCGTCCTAGCCGTGATCAACGGGCGCTTGTTGCCATAATACCAAACTGGAAAATATTGGCCACCGAGCTTGCACTGGTGGATTGAATATCGTCGCGAGAATCGATACCCCCATCGACGAAAGAACCTAGAGAAAGAGACCAACAGGGGCCGGTGTAATAAATTGACCGGTAGTATATCGGTGCAGCGTCGTGTGTCGAGAGATAAGACACACACGAGCGTTGAAAGCACTGCACGTTCGCGGCGAATTCGTTAAGGGAATGAAACTGAGCTCTGCGGTGTGCACGATAATCCGAAGTGAGGTGAGCGTATCTTCTCCGCGCTCGCCCGCTATCTGGCCAACCTCGCGGCGCGCGCGTTGTACCCTTTGCTTCGGCGAAGAGTAGAAGCCGAGTCAGCGATGCGGTGAGCGCATACCTCAAGCACACCTCGTGTATGCAACGTGCTGAATGCTGTGTAGCCACCCCGGCCCGCTCTGACAGCTTCGTTAATTCCAAGGTTGGAACGCGCGCCGTGGTAACCTACCACACTCGGCGCCCGGCAATCCTCACTGATCTGGCCTGGAATTCTGCCCATATGTATGCCGCGAACATGGGACCCTTGTATTAAGCTGGCGGATGCGGTCTGTATGCAGATGGATAAGTACACAAAGAGCAAGGAGACCCGTGATATAAAGCAGTTATTTTCATTACATTTTCACGGAATACCTGGCAATTTTGCGACGCTGCACAGCGTTTTTAGTAATTGCTCGTCGCGGCAATGTTATCATCGATTTGGAAGACGAGGCGAGGTATATAACAAAATTGTGAGTGGTGTGACCATATTATGGATTCCAGTTATTACCGCTAAATGATAATTTTACCGAGGAATTTGTTGATAATTACTGTAACTGTTCAATCATGTAAAGTGTAATTAATTAGACATAAAACTGGGTGAGGAAATTAAATATTTGCCTGAGAAGTCCACTTTTATTGGAATTACAATGCGAAAAAAAGTGGTTTATTTATTTTTAAGGTGAAAATGAAACGAAAAATCAACAAGACGCTGTAAATCCCGGAAATTCGAAACCTTCAAGAGACTCAAATTTCGAATGGCTCCGGTAATCTGATTCCGAAGAGTCAACCCTTTATCATCCCTCATCCTTCGCGGGGCAATTATTTCGCGCTCCGACGTTCGTTCTTTCGTCCGTCGCGTCCCGTGGGGGTCGAGGGTTTGCACGGAGGGTAGCATAGCAGCACCAGGGTTGCCAACGGGAATGATAAATACCTCGGGGTTCCGGTCGAACGATCCAGTTGAAAACGCACCACGTGTCGCAGTCGCACGTATCCATATAGCTTAGACTACACGGGGTTTTCGCTGTCCCCGTCGGGATTTCGGTGGCTGCTTCTCACAAGATAAGGAGTAACGTTGCGCGCACCACACATGTAGGGGGTGGCTCGAGGAAGAGAGAGAGAGGGAGCGAGTCAGCCTGGCTGAGTGTATACAATTGTAGGAACCGCACGAGCGGCTGCCGAGGCATCGCCGACACGTGGACGTCCAATCATTAGCGCAGAAGACAGATGGCCTAATGGCACACTCGAACTCTCTTCGGACCCCCGTTGAACGTCCCATACCCTCTCGGCCCCCATTTCCAACCGTGCAAGACGGATGGACGGATGGATGGATGGATATATTAACCTTTCTATATAACCCTGTACACGCCTACCGGACAAGACAATATTCCGGAAAAAAGCCGTCTGACGTTTGGGCGACAGGTTTATGTGGCACACACATGATTCGCCAAGGTAAACGCCGCTCGCCACCAGGAAGTTCCAACTGTCCGATGGTAGATTCACACCGTTGGAAATGTATGAGGCGTCTCTGTCAACTTGACTACTTTTTCACCCCTCTCGGATCCATCCCATTGGTCATGATCATAGCACTCAAATGTCTGTGTGATTTGTTTCCAAAATACTTTTGAATCTACCTGTTCAGAAAATGCACCATTTTTTTGGAAATTATAAAACAGGGAAAAATCGTTGATGGATAGAAGTATTAAGTGAGAAATTTGAAAAGAGTGTTGTAAAAGAGTCTGGAAAAAATGTGCAGTCCCTCCAAACGGCCCCACAACGTGGGCCACATTGGTAGCTACACCCGATAGCTATAAAAAAAAAATAAAAAGCTGTCTGTCTCGGCAAAGAATGCCTCGTATGATGTATAATACAGACATAGACGGACGTCCGAATGGGACGTTACTGCATCTGCGTGTGTGAGAGATGATTGCCGCGCGGGAGACGCTCGCGAGATTCGTAAACGGCTTCGCAGCCGGAAGTGAGTGTCTCACAGCCGAGTTAGTAAATCTCCGTGGTAGCAACGAGCCACGACAGACCTGTAATTTCACGAAAAGCTATACCCCGCGCGCGCGCGAGACCGGTGCGCGAGGTATGCAGAGAGGAGAGAGCCCGGTATGTGTGTTGCCCGAGCCGCAACGGCTTCCCTTGCGCTCGCAATTACAAATTAATAAAGGGTTGCACCGCCACCGGGTCCCCGCTGACCTCGCTTGATTCATATCTACAGTACTCTCTAATTACCATGCAGCCACTTCGCCCTCCATATATACCGCATATATCCGTCTGTCTCTCTCCTTCTCCCGATCCGCTCGCTCTCTTCTTCCCCTCTCACCACCCCCCTGATGTACACGATCTCCGCCCTCTGCTCGATCGGGCGGCGGCGCCCAACGAGCCGTTGCCCCCTGTGCCACCGCTGCATCCGAGGTGCAAAGTTGCTCGTGCGAATGTTGTCGCACGAATTTCGACGATTCCGAACTCTCGCCGCACGCACGCGGCCTGCACACACAGACGTCGGTTCGACGCCCCCGCGCTCGCGACCGTACAGCCCGTTAATTCGCGAGGCTCTGATATATATCCTATACATCGGCAAACACCGGGAGCAGCGCGCGGCGGGGCCTCTCTTCTCGAACGCTATGTGCTCGTGACAGTACGGAGACTCGTTTGTCATCCAACTCACTTCAACACGACGAGGAAATTTCGTCTCTCGCGCACGAGATATACTGAATTAACCGCCGAATTCTACAGACGCTCGGTATGTCGCTCGTGTCTCGGTATAATTTATGGATTCTCGCGGCGCTGTCCTTATAGTGAGTTGACCCTCGAGTGCCATACACTGGAATCCGTTGTAAAATGCCGCTCGTGATTCAAAATTGATTGTTTTATTTTCGTTCTTGTGTTATGATTCTTTGATTGTGATTAATCGTTCGAAGGGGAGAGGAGGGGAAGAAATTGTAGCAAGCAAAAAATATTTGACTTTAAGAAAGGTAATGAATTTTTGTGAAGTCGGTTTTGGAAATTTTCGATTCCGATCCGGATCTGTGATTTCTGGTTAAGAGAACACCGAATAATTTTTTTTTTTCTTTCAAAATCAATTAAAAAGGGTTGAAACCAGGTTTTTCGAAAATAGAATGTGTGACTTAAGCGCGATGAGGTCAGTTAATATTTCGAAAAGAAAAATTCTGGAGGGTCGATTTTGGAAATTTTCGGTCCAAATCAAATCTACGCTTCCTAGCGAAAAAAAACACAGAAAAATTATATTTTTCAAAATCAATTAAAAAAATGGGTGGAAACCAATGTTTTCGGGGGGTAGAATATGCGACTTGAGAGCGACGGTATCGGTCAAGAGGCGGCATCTCGACGAAAAAACATCGACATAGGTTCCAACCGTTAGTTTGCGAGAGCGCGGGCCACGAATACACAAAAATTCACGTGAATATTATACTGTTAAATTTCAGTTTAAAAAATATTCCAACCACAATAATAAAAAAAATAATATTCAAATCCTTGGCCGTTTATTCCCGTCGCAGGAGCGTTATTCGGGTGTCCGCGTATTCGCACGTACTTACACGATCGTGCATTTGTTTCGACGAAATACAGCGGGGCCGCGCCGTGCGGACGAGGGGGCATCACCGCGCCTCGCCGGTGGACTATCCGGAACATCGGAACACGTCCCGAATAATGCATATAGATTTGCGCGAGTTCGGGTGTAGAGCGTCGATGAGGAAATGCCGGGAGCGCGAATCCCGTGGGCAATAGGGAGCGCGCGCGCTCGCTTAAGCCGTATAAAAAATGCAGATAGTGTTTCGAACGATTCGCAGTGCGGCGCGTTCCAGCGCCGGTGCATCCTGGGCACTCTCTCAACGAGCGCATATATACGTATATATATATATATTTATATATGGATGGGTACAGCCACGTACTACCGAAACAAACGGGGGCCCGCCACTTCCTGAGCGTAAATTATTGTAATTTGCATCGGTTAACTCCGTAATTACTCGGGCGGTCGCGATGCGGAGGGAGGGGGGGAGAGGGGGTTGGGGTGGGGGGTGGGGGGTGCAGGTTAAAGGGCCATTAAGGTCTCCTCGCCAGAGGGCCCAGAGTGCGCCCGACTCGACAGCGCCCCGAGACTCGGAATGATCATGCCGTGCACGCGCATACCATACACCAATGATCCGTCGACCGTGGCACTTGTGTCGGCACCTGCACCCTATACGCTACCTCATATTTAAGCGATCCCTTCGCTAAACCACCGTCCATTGTCTGCGCAAAGTCGCGAAACTATTGTCGCGTTAACTCGTCACCGTTCGTCGCACCCCATTATTAGTGCCAATCACTTTGCCGGACTTTGAGAAAATCGTTCGCATTGTGCGTGCGTTCTGGGGTGTTTTGCGATTATCAAGTTTTTAAGTGCAATCGATTACTTTACCGATTGCATAAATACGTCACGAGACGTGTAAGATTTTGCATTGTAAAATGTTTGCTTACAGGTCAGCTGCAATCGAATAAGAAATTTTGCAGGTGTCAATTTTTACGTTGATAATATTTTGAACCTTACTGTTTTATTTTTTACGTGAGGATGTAAAACATGTTTTCGATGTTTTAAATGTTGTACAGGCATCGATAATACGTGGTCAACGACACTCGATATCATTTGACGAATATTTGACCGACATTTCCGAAAATGAACAAACGGACTTTGGGTTACAAATTGTCGTGGGCACCAAACCGTGAGTATAATTTTTGAAACCATTCAAATGACTATTACAGCTTTGTCGCATTCATCGTGTTGAACTACTAATTGACTAACTTTCCTCATTGTTTTCCGAAGGTATTTACGGCAACAAACTTCAGTGCACTCAATCGCAAAGTGAAAACTCACCAACCCATTTTCATTTACTGATTGTCGCGCAATTGTCCAAGTGAATAAAATAAAACAAAATCGAGAATTCTCGGGAAATAGAGAAAGTTAGCGGCCGTTCGAATTCTGGGTCGCGGCGAATAATCACGGGTGGTCAATGAGTGTTCACAATGCTAATCGACTGTTCGTAATACAAATCGGATATTCCAATCGAGCATTGTATGAGCCTTATAAAAATCAGAGTCTGAATAAATTATAAAAACATAGAACACTCTAGGCCTGGGGAAGGGGCAAACAAGTAAAAAAAAAATCACATGCTTTCCAAGCCCCCGTTTCCCAGTAATTCAGACATATCCTTCGCATCACGAGACATTCAAACTCGTAAAATGATAACTGTTCAAACTTCCCTTGTAAATGTGGTCAACAACGGAAGAATTACTAATGTTCCCGGCGTTGTACGCGCGCAGTAGATTTTAACGAGTGGAACTATAACTTTGCTCGTTGAGTCAGTGGAAGGTGAGCGAACGAGTGAGAGATTGGAAAAATAGTTTTGTCGGAGGAGTCGGAAACGCGGGATAATTGCCATTCTCCTTCACTCTAACCGCGTAGGAAGTGTTGGGATGGAGGGGGGAGAGGGGTTACTAACGGTGCGGGAGTATAAAGTCGCGATAAAATAGGCGTTCCGCGGCCAGAACTGCAAGCGGCTCTTCTTCTTCCGCTGGCTCCGGTGCCGGAGAGAAAGCGAGAAAACGCGAGGAAGAGCCCGGCAATTTTTCTGGTCCCGGCGCGTTTTCTTCTCTCGCGGTGGCAACGCCACCTACCGGAGGGTGTAAATCAGCCAGCAGCTTCGTGCACGAATCAGGGGCAGTGCGTTTCTCTAGGACGACCCAAAGGAGAGTTTTCTCGCGCTTGCAAACCCGTCCGAGCTATATATGCTGAGGTATAACAGACACACAGGACATTCCGCGCTAAATCCACCAAGGTCCGGACCTCTTGGACTTGGCTGAGAAGTTTTACTTATTTTTTATCCCTCTGGGCACTCCGAATTTTTTTTCTGATCCATGTGAAAAAGTATATTTTCATAAGTCATTGTATCTTCTTCGCTGCAAACAAAAATTGGAAAACCACAGAATTCGTCATGGGTAATACATACATTTTTGTATACTTTCAGATTTTTATATGCTACTTTACGATATTTTGGTTTAAAGAAGTAAGCTGTGCGAAATTTTCCATCGGATAGGGTTTTCAAACTTTACGAAATCGAAAAAAAAAAATTCGCGAAATATGCAAAGCAACTTTCTCCTTTAAAGTTCTGTAAAAAAATGCAGAAATCAAGATATCGCGTTCCGCCTTGCGGCATTTTCTTCGTTATAGAGTTTTATCTCGAACGAAGGAAGAAAATCCAGGTTCGATTGATAAAAAAAGTAACCTCCATTTTAGTGAACTGCCAACTGGGGAAGCGCGCGAAGCACGCGTATGGACCAATTATACTTAAAAAAATATAACAAAAAATCTGAGTACCCTTTAGAATTTGAATAACCGAAAGATCGTGAAGATCCCCGAGGTGGAAGGTCAGGCTCCGATCGATTTGGCGTGGAATCCCCTGTGTATATATACGTATGTACGTAGAGGTACTGGCTGGCTGCCTACTTTTTCGGGTGACTCTTCGGCCGATTCCAACGGCGAAGACCAGGGAAACCGAGTTAACGGCGCGTGATATATCGCCGTGCTCGCGCCGACCCGGAAACGGCAATAACTCAGGACCGCTCGTGCGGTTTAACGGGACGGCATTAAAGATTCCTGACTTACGTCGCACTCGCACCGGGCGTCCTTTCTCGGCGCGACTCGCGCGCGACGCTCGCCCAACCGGCGTTCTTGCACCCGCGTCTGGAGAATACGGATCGCGGACGCGGACGCGACGGCCAGAATCGCGATAACGAGCTATGTACTCCCGCCGTTCAACCCCCATCCGCAACCCTTCCAGCGTTTCCGAACGACAATGTGAGAGTCTCGCCAATGAAAAAAAAAAACAGCATTGGGAAAGGGACCGGGATGGTCGTCAATATATTGCAGCGTTTATCAGCGCAAATGAAAAGAGAATAGGTCAGCATCACCTTGAGATCTCAAAGCCGAAGGGGTCCCAGCACAATTACGGTTAAAGGCAGAGTGGTTGTATTCTTTTTTTTACAGTCGATCTTTTAACCCATTAACTGCTTTTGCCCCTTGATAAAAACAATTTTTGTCAAGACATCAACATTTTTATATAAAAAACTGAAAAAACGATTAAAAATGAGATGGTCCATAATTTTCGTGGGTAGGCATATCTTTTTCATAAAACGAAACTGTATTTTCCACAACCATTTGTATATTTCCTTCACTTTACGACGACTATAAACTTTCCGTGAAGGAAATATCCGGTTCAGTAGAGCTGAATAATATATTCATTTACCTACTATATAATTTGATGTCAGTGTTGGGTCATTGTGTGTGGAAACATTCTACAGCAGGTTATAAAAATGACTGTTTACAACCTATAAATTGTTCTCAACGGATTAACGACTGAAGTTGACCATTTTAGAACATGCAATACTCTGGGAAAAATCAGGCATTGCCAACTACAAAGCGACCGCTATCAATTTTCAGTTTGCTGCAACTATTTTATAGCTGTAGTAAATTGAACATTTTTTATGACCTAATTAATCACGGAATAAAAATTGACAACTGTCACTTTTTAGTTGACTCAACCTGCACAGACGGTGATGTTTTTCGTTCAATTCGAACCAAACACGAAGCAGAACGTCTTTCGAGCTTATAACCCGAGCGGACGTTAGTGGTTGCAAGGCAGCGTGTAAAATTATCGTAAAGTTAATAATGATCGAGAAGGAGGGTCGCACTTTAGGTAGTAGACTCCGTGAGTTAGGTATTTGCAGTTAGGTTGCGCCGACTCGCCGCGAGCTAGTAGTTTCGCGGGCCATTAGCCGCGTAATTAGCGAATGTTTATTACGCGGAAGTCGTAATGGGAACGCGCGGCGAGTACTTAATAATGATGCATAATTAATTGGTTCGATACGAACGTACGGCGGCCACGCGTTGTTTTGGCGAGCTAATACTCGTGTCTTGTGATCAAACGTCGATATATCTTATTTAGTCCGATACCGGTGCACATACCGCATTTATCTCTTAGCATACGTGGCTAATGCACTCCATTTGCCCACCTATAATTTGCCTTATTGCATTGACAACTGTTATTACCAATTATTCCTGCAATGAAACACATTTGTCAGAATGACCTGTATCCCCCAGTGAGTTCATTAGTTATTCCTCGTGCAAGCAGCGGCGCTCCTGGCGCCTTCGCTTCGCGCTGCAAAAGATCAAACGACGCTTGGCGCGCCGCTTCAATCAATAATCGATGGATTTCATATCGCGGATAAAAAGATTAAACGATGTTGTAGCAATTTATTTCTGATAGAGAAACTGACACGTCATTAATAATATATTAAAATTGGAAATTACGGACTGCTCCGCTTTATCGGCGCAATTAAACCTTTGATTTCTAGTGCTATATCAAATGCGACCAGTCGATTTCATTGGAGAGATTTATTTCAAAGGGTTATTGCGTTTGCACTCGCGCGGCAGTTGAAAAGTCACCGAAATACCGACACATTCCACAGTACGTCAAATAAAAATGCGCGGTAGCAATGAAATTACGTTATAAAAATATTAACTAGACTTATCTGCGTCATAGTTAAGCACTAAGTTTCTAAATCCACTGTTAATCGCACTTGCCTCAAGTTCATTAAACACACTGAGTTATATTTTAATAACACGTAATACATGCAATAATGTTATCTGCATAAAATCAGTAAAATAAGTATATAAAAAATCCACTTTTGCATCACAAGCTACACCAAACCCCACGTAACATCCCTTTTTTTAAGTTCCTGAGTAACGGAAAGCATTGTTAGGAAACTATTAGAGCTGTGATTGGTTGCCAGGAAAGTTCGTGATAAACAAAATCAGTTTGGTGTAAAATTTGAAAAATTTGATAAGAGGACAGGCGGGCAGCACCCGTAATTTTAAAGCTTTATAAGAGCGCAGCAACGCAACATTGATTAACCTACTACAGGTGATATTTTGAAATAAACATTGGGGTCGATTTTGGCGATTTTCGGTCCGGAGCCGGATCTATGATTTCTGACGGAAAAAATATTTTTTTCGTCGCAAAATTTTTTTTTTTTTTCAAAATCGATTGAAAAAGGTTAATAGCCAGTGTTTTTGGGGGTAGAATATGCGACTTGAGATTGTCGATAAACATCGTCCAGCTGGTTTTGCCGCCAGCCTCAGCTCAGCTTCACGCGCCGTTCGAGCACCGCCTGCTTTCGCGCAGACCATCGCTGCTTCGCCGAAACCTCTGCCTCTGCGGGACCATGCGCCTCCACCTCGACTTGCTTGCACTTGCTGACTAGCTCGGCCCCGGTGACCTACGATTTCCTCAACGGCTAAGACTTCTGCAACGCTTGCTTGATTTTCGTCTTCATTTCTGCGAATCTGGATTTCTACTACGGCTTCTACGGCACCCACGACGGCTTTTGCACTACCATCGAACCTGCGGCATCTTCAACTACTTGCTTTTTTTTGTATTGCTTTATTTCCATTTTTCAGCGTCTGCTTCACTTTTTTCTTTGCTTATTTGTATTGCTTTTATTTCTCGCCTGTTTTCGCTTCATTTAGACGTAAGTTTGTCTCTGTACTCTTTTCACGCTTGCTATGTATTCCTTGCTTTATATTTCTCTGTTACATTAGTCCTTAGGGGACTTTGTCCCAGAACTCAATAAAAATACTACTACTACTACTACTTGAGAATGATGGTATAGGTTAAAAGTCGATATATAGGTTAAAATCGATATTTTGAAAAGAAAAAAAATGGGGTCGATTTTGGCGATTAAAGTCAGACCCTCAAAAATCGCACATTTTTAGAAGGGGGTTTCGTTTTTTTGCGTTTTTTGGGGGTCTGATTATAACATTCAGTAAAAAATTAAAAAATTAAGGTATCGCGTTCTGCTTTACGGCATTCTCTTCGTTGTAGAGTTTTCTCTCGAACGCAAAAAGAAAACCCAAGTTTCGTCGATCGAAAAAAAAGTAACCTCGATTTTAGCGAAGTGACCAAATTTCGAAAAAAGTGAAAAATCATTTTTTGCATTTTTCTCATCGAATTTTCTCTTTTTCGGGCAAACAACGGTGCTTTTCAAAATCAGCGGGAAATTTCCAATCGGATAGGGTTTTCGAACTTTATGAAATCTAAACATTTTTTTTCGCGAAAAACGCAACTCAACTTTCGGCTTTAAAATTCCGTGAAAAATGCAGAAATCAAGATATCGCGTTCCTTCTTACGGCATTCTCTTCGTTATCGAGTTTTATCTCGAACGAAGGAATAAAATCCAGGTTCGATCGAGCCAAAAAAGTAACCTCGATTTTAGTGATATGACAACTGGGTAAGCGTGCGAAGCGCGCGTATGGGCAGGTTAACATAATTCAAAATTTCTAAGTTTATGACAGACTTGAATTAAGGGAGGCAACGCTTTATTATTTGAGACAAATATTAAATAAGGGGTCTGGGACAAACAAACAGACAAACAACTTTCCAAAATATATATAAGATTTGCAGAAAAAAAAACATTTTTCGGGTTTTTCTCGTGGAATTTTCTACTGTTCCGGCAAACAACGGTGCTTTGCGGAATAAGCCAGAAAAATTACCTATCCGATAGGTTTCTCAAACTGCTCGGAATCGAAAACAACACAAGGTGAAGAAACTTGCACAAAAAATCAATTCAATACTATCACATCAAACAGGAAGGCGCGCGAAGATACCATGGGCAAGCGTCCGAAGAAATGAATTCACACCCTTCAATATCGCAGACCGATAGAAGGATTAGACGGTCGTTACTCAACGGTCATGCTAAGCAAAGCTTGGCCGCATGCACGTTATGTTTGAGGAACAAACAGCATTCGTTACGTCGAGTGGCAGCGGGTGCAGAAGGTGGAGGGAAAGGTTGGAAGGGGAGGGGGGGGGGGGTGGTTTGATGCGCTTCCTTATTACCCGTTATCGGTGGACGTATGTGCACGGCGCGGACATGTATGAGAATCGAGGAGGCCAAAGCTACCGAACTCTCTCGCGTAATAGTGCGCGGCAACAGAGCGGGAAGATAGAGGCAGCCACGGGCCGGAGGGCGGTCGCTCGGCAGCGGCTTCAGGCTTGACGCAGGGAGGAAGCGGTGATGCCGACGGATACACCCTTGCGCGGGTCATTAGCGTCGCAATTAAACGCGTTTATTACCCCGGCATCGAGGGGTAATACGCCCTGGCCTACGCGAGGTCCTCGAGCGAGGTGGAGGATTGCGTGCCGCCTCCCCGTGCGCCTCGGACCCCCCCCCCCCCCCCCCCCCCGCCGCCCGCCTGCTCCGCGCTCGTAGCACGAGTCGACGACCGATATGATGCTCGGCCTGCCGCTCTCTGCGCCCCGATTAATCTCTCCCTCTCTGTCTCCCTCTCTCTCACGCTCCCCATTTCGTACCCTACATTGTTTGTGTGCGATCGAACGCAACGCACTACGCGGCATTCTATTAAGGATCACGTGTCGATCTGTCTCCGGACACGCCGTTATTCCTATTCAGTGCTGCGTCGTTCGGGTTATACGCTCATTGCCGTATCACCGACGCTCCTCCCCGCTTGTATTGTCGCGTTGGTGCACGGAAAGAGGGCAGTGAAAATGTTTGGTGGTTTTGTTTGACACTTTTTTTTATTACTGTAAAAACGTATTTGCGGTTGGGAGTAAAAAGGCGAAATTCTCACAATGCAGGTGAGAAGTCAATTGAAATAGTCTGTCCCGAAAAGCTTCAACCTATAGCGACAAAAGAATTTCTTTACAACAATATTACAATTTGTTGCGCTGTTACCCAAAATATTTGTTATACAGTTACGACACTTATCGAGAGCAAATGAAAATTCGCATTGAAATTCAATCTTATGCCGAAGGCATTTTTGTGAAGCGAATGATTTAGTGGTGGCATCTTGTTCACATAATTCATTCCATATTTATTATAAATATGCGAGTTGTGGAAACTGAATTAAAAGTATGTAAAACAACTTCGGATTTGTTAATATTTAACAAATCTGTGTTTGTGTCAATTCAAAGGTTCAAATGAGTGATTTGCTAACAACACGAATTTAATGCTCTCTCGCTGAAACGCTTTGAAGTGGTAGAAATTTCGGCTCGGGATATTCCCGAGCAGAAATTTGTTCAGGCTGCCTGAAGATCCATCAGGGCCGGATCAGGGATCGATCAGGCATGCCTGATCAGGCTAACCGAATGCGGCCCTGATCCTGCCCGGATTATGCAGCGGTTAGGCATGCCTGATCAGGCTAGATGAATATGGCCCTGATCCTGACCGGATCATGCATCCGTAGAACATTTTAAATGTGGTTGAGGTGTTGTTTTCCATATCGGGCCGGGATCAGGCATTGGTCAGGCAGTCTCGATCAGCATAGCCAGATGCGGCCCTGATCCGGCCAGGATCGTGCAATTAAATCCGATTTGTTACTCAAAATACTAGCCCTTTCACAAGAGGTATTATCAGGCGACAATCCCTCTTGTGAAAAGACTGGTATTCTTGTTTCACTACAATCTAAAATTTAAATATAGTAAAGAGTCCGATTATCCCGGAACATTCCGACTAAACGTGGGAATTTTAAGAGAATTTCGGACACTTATCAATGACACAAATCTGAAAAAATTAGGCATAAGGAAGATGCTGCAAAGATTGATTTTGCATAATAATAATAACATCGAAATGTTTTAATAAATTAATGAAAAATGAATAGTTCAATAAATTAATGAAAAAAAGAATCATTCAACAAAGTAATGAAAAAAAGAATTATTCAACAAAGTAATGAAAAAGTGAATTGTTCAACAAGTTACGCGATACACAACTTTTTTTCATGGCATTGATTCTTACTTTTTCTGAATACGCATGAATGTCAGTCAAAGAAAAATAAATACATGAAATCGTTTTATCTGTTATTAATACCGTAAATGGTTGGGAACGAAACCGACAAAACAGAGCTAAAAATGAACGAGAGAAACGGTAAGAAGGATCGGGTGCGCCGTTAGTGTGTGGCTGCGGCGATCTCCCATGTTAAGCAGCTCGCCTCGCGGTCAGTACTTGGATGGGTGACCGCACTGATTTGCGCGTTAAGTGTTGAGACACCATTTTTCTGAGTTTCTGATGTATTCTCATAGAGCAGAAACTCAGTAAAAATATAGCGGGCTGTATCGGCAGTTTTTTTTTCGAAAAAATATCCGATTTTTTTAATATGGGCCAGATCAGGCAGCCTGATCAGGGCCGGATCAGTAACCTGATCACGGCCTCATCAGAAATGGCGTTACACCCCAGATGAGGGCCGGATAGGGCAGCCTTATCCGGGCCGGATTAATGAGTAAGGAAACCTGATGAGGCCCAGATCCTAGCCGGAACTAATTTCTGCTCGGGTTAACGTCCATCCAAAGCAGGATTTGGCTGTTGTAATAATCGTGCGAAAAACGAAAAAAAAATCTGTAAACGCCAGGAGTGCAGTCCCGTTGAAACAGGTATTAACAGCGCAGCGTTCCTGATTATCAGTGAAACCGATAGTAATTGGCGCTGCAGGGGTTGTTGCAATTGATCCCATTCACTGGTTTGCACTTTGCCGCTCTGTTTCGATGAACAAATGGAAAGACTATATGGCCAAATACACCGTCGAAACTGAAACTTGACGTTGCAATCTGCAATGTTACCCATCGACACTGTGACTCGCCGGACAAAACAAACGAATCAAATCGTCGCTCGCCCGCTCGGCCGCAAAATTTCGTATAAATTCGAAACAAAGTCGAAAAAGAAAAACAACGAAAAATATGGTCTCTTATCAAAAGACTATTACCGATTTCTTTCACGGCCCACAAGAGCAACGCAGCGTGTTTCCTCCCGCAGCGTTTCCCATTTTCGTCTCGCCGACATATAAATAATTCAAAAGCATGGAAAATGCAACTCCGCAGCAAAGTCTGGCGCAGGACTCGGCGCCGGTGACCTCGTCCCCGGGTTTTCGATCAATTATAAAACCGGGTATATGTCGGCCGGGGGGGGGGGGGGGGGGGAGTCGCGCAAAAGAGAAGCAGAAGTATCGGCGGTCTCCCCGCACCGCTCCCGGTGTGTATATCTCGATCGACGTTTCTCCCGGTGCCTTCTGTCTTTTTTGCCCCCCACCCCGGCCTCCCCACCGCCCACCGGCTTCGAGCTCTTCAGTGCCACCTGGAATAAGAGAATCTCATTCCGAGCGCTTGATATTTCATGGAAAACGCGATCGCTCTCTGCACCGGAGAAGAAAAGACGACGAGGTTTCTCTCCTCGTTCTCCTCGTCGTCGTCGTCGTCGTCGTCGTCGTCGTCGTCGACGACGAGGACGAGTGGGAGAGGAAAGAATTGGCGAGAGAGACTGAGTCTAGCCGAGGAGAAAGGGGGACGACGACGACGACGACGTCGACGACGACGCGATGCCGGGGAACTGACGGAGAATATCGATTGAACATTCGCTCAAATATTTAAACGCTATTACGGGAAGGCCGAGTATAGTTGTACGGTAAAGAGCGGGACAGGGGTAGAGGGGGTCGGGGGGGAGCGAGGAAGCCCAGGAGGCAGGAGAGCAGGGGAATAAACCATGTGCGTCGTCAGAGATTGTAGAGGACGCGTTGTACTACGCATACACACTGGGTGTGGGTTCTCCACTCTTCTCTGTGATGCGCTGTGGTCACCGCATTCTCTCTTTTCTTCGGCATTTCAGCCACGTCCACCCGGGGCCGCTCCCTGGATTCAGCGTCCACTCCTCGTAGTCGCCGCGCTCTGAATTCGAGGGGGGAGGAGGAGGATGAGCCCGAGGAGGAGGAGGAGGAGGAGGACTCCTTCTCTCAACACTGGGTACAGTGTAGGAACCCCTTCACTGAGTACGTCGACGACGACGACGACGACGATCCCTCCGGCAAGAGGGTACTCGACCGAAGAATAACTTCCTTGTCACACGGCGCAGCAGCGCGCGCGGTCTCCTCGTGCACGTCGACACACTCGGCCACCGCCCGTTGTGTGTGGCTCGGCGAACAAGAGAAAACCATCCCCCAAGAGCCCTCTCCTCAGACACGTCTTTGCGTGAAAATCGAGTGGGACGGGAGAGCGCGAGACCCCCCGAGGAGGGAAGGATGAGCGCGCGTTATATCCGAGGGTAAATGTACCAGTTACTCGCGGAATCAGAAACACGTTAAAAGCAGTTTGCGACTTTCGTTTTGCTGGGGTTTTTTCGTCATTTTTCTTTTCCTTTTTTTCCCCTTTTTGTCGACAAGTTTCTCTCGAAACGGGAAAAATAACACGAGCCTCGCGCAAAAGAGTACGGGAAAATGCGTCTTGTTTACTCGAGCTTTTTAGTTGTTTGATGGGGATACATTTTGAATTTTGTTTTGCTGAAATAATTTCGTTGAAGTAGTCTTACAGCCGAAATTTGTTTATTTGTCTTAGACAGATAACATTGTTTTATTATACGCTGCAATGAGGTTTTCTGTTTCTGTTTTGCTTTATTTAATTACTTAATGCTATTTTCCAATTTCCGTCGATTGACGGTGGCCCAATTATTGGACATTGCAGTGAGATGGAGCATTAATTTAATTTAACTTATTTTACGAAAGCCTGGAACACCGAAAATCTGACGCACGAATATTCCTCGAAATTATTCATCCCTGTTTAACGATGCTTTTCCAATTCACTCAAAGTTTCTGTTATTTGAATTTCGAGAAATCTATTAAGACATCATAAATATCTCCGTTCGCCGACTAATGGCTCAATCTATAATAAACAAGAAACTCGTGTCATGTATTTACCTCAGCGCGGCGTTTTTCGCGACCGTTCAATAATTCAATAAAAATTCACGCAGATTGACTGCGCATAAATACCGACAAGTTTAACGTCACGCCCGAAACTACTTTTCCCTGTCACACCCGATTTGGCGCTCGCCGTTCTTCAGGCCAATCAAATTTAACGATGACTGACAAATCGATATTTCAGTTACCGAAAAACGAAAAAGCGTTGAGCGATCGTCGTACACTAATTGCGTGTCACTGTGGCTATTGAAATATGTCAGTTGTATTTTATATCCCAGCAACAAAAAAGTACACAAACGTCGTCATAACCCAGAAACAAATGCCGCAAATACGGCATCGTATTGCACGTTCGATTCTCTCGCTGCCAAAGCCGCCAAAAATTTATCTAACACACCCTCATATTCAATTCGCAGAAAAAAAAAAACAAAAAAAAAAGTTCAATCCATCTCGTCGCAAAAAGAGCGGCAATGTCACCCGTAATACCCCCCGCGTCTCCCGCGGCCGGGATTTGGGCCTGCGGCGGAATATATCCCGTTGAATTAGGCGACACACTGCGGGGGGATAAAGGGAATAACTCGTTTCCGACGAGTACGTGACCCAACTAACTCGGGCGCGGGCTGAGCGCCGCGCGAGAGGGAGAGACACAGAGGCTCGGGGAGGGTTTCGCTCGTGTCGAAGCTCTCAGGATGCTGTAGAGAGGCCGCGGCGCGGGGGATCGGCGGAACGAGGAGGCCGTGTATCCCGGCACCGAAGGGGTTTAGCCGAGAGAGCGGAGCAGCCCGCTCGCTGTTGCCCGGGAGTGTGCGGTGTTGCTGCTGCCGCTTCTGCTTCATAGCTCAGTCCGAACGGTCGGAGCTGCCGCTGCGGCGGGCGCCGCGCGCGCGCTGCTGCTGCTGCTGCTGCTGCTGTAGAGAACCGGTGAATAAATAGGCATAGCGCCGATTGTATCGCGAGCGTGGCCGTAATTGGCCACGTAGCGCTCTCTCTCCTATGGCTGGAATGTTGATTGGCGAGATAGGCGTGCGGTGTGGTAGGTAGAGAGAGAGAGAGAGAGAGAGAGAGAGAGAGACAGACCGGGGTAGTAGTACGTATTGCGCTCGGGCAGGGGGCGCGCGCGAGCCGCGAGTGAACGCGCCGGCTGCCCGGCGCGCGGCCAACAAATCGGACCGTTCGGAGAGCTCGGGGCCGAGTCCGCGGCGCGATGCCCAGTGGTAGCCACGCTTCCCGTAGATTAAACCAATAAATACGAAGTTTGTCCGGCCGGCAGATCGGAGGGATGCGACTCGACGGGTTTAATAACGCGCTCTGACGCAGCTGCGCTGTGCCCCCCGCACCGCAGTTCCATAACGGCGATTCGGTATTTTCCACTTCCGCGAGAGCGGCTCGATGGTTTTCTCCCGTGCTGCGACACGAAAATGACACGGTGAGAGCGGGCTGCGTGCGGATCGCGTGCACGGCCCGTTTTGTGCCGGTCTCGCACCTACGCCCATCGCGCCTCGCCGTATGTTCGCACGCACGCGAGAGGAAAAAAGGAGAACGAGAATGCGAGAGAGAGAGAGAGCGAGCCAGCGAACACGGCGGGACCACCGTGATCTCCGCGCTGCGACTCGCGAACGGGATGTCAGAGGCGCTGCCGCTGCCGCTGCTGCTGCTCTCCTCGCGCACCAAACTGTACAGAGTAGAGGCTCGGTTTTCTTTTTTTTTTCTTCTTTTTTTTGTTTTTTCTTTTTTCTTTCTCAATTTCGTGGCGTGCGTGTCGCGGACGCAATGGGGGCCCCCACGGCCGCAGCTCGTTTCGTTCCGCGTGCATATTTAAGTCGACGATTTATTATCGACGATCCTTTGGGGGGGCCCTGTCGAGCTGCACGCACACGCGGTGAAGGGACCCGAGTTGGTACAGGGTTTGCGGGGCAGAGACCGCGGCAGGTACTGTATTGACCTAGTCAGGCTTCGTTCGGGAGGATTTTTCGCGAGCTAAAGATTGACGGACGGAAATAGTGATGGCAGGGGACGGGAGGGAGTTGCTGGCAGTTTTAGTTGAGGCAATCATCTTCTGGCAAGTATGATATCGACTTTGGGGTCTTCCGGATTCGGATTGCATTTTATATTTTACTAGCAGGCTGTAGTGGCTCGCGCGCTCGCTATATATGATCGAATCAAAATTAGATCGTTAAGTAAATTAACGTGAAATGAACGTTCAAAATTTACGAAATCGAGAAAAGAAAATTCGATGTCGTAAGGTTTGATCTTTATGAAACTTTACGAAATCGAGAAAAAAAAATGTCGATGTCGTAAGGTTTGATCTTTACGAAACTACGAAATTTTACTAAAACGAGAAAAAAAAGTTCGATTTCGTAAAGTTTGAAGACCCTATTCGATGGGACATTTCCCGCTGATTCCGAAAAGCACCGTTGTTTGCCCGAAAAACATATAATTCGATGAGAAAAATGCAAAAAATGATTTTTCACTTTTTTCGAAATTTCGTCACTTCGCTAAAATCGAGGTTACTTTTTTTCAATCGACCGATCCTGGGTTTTCTTTTTGCGTTCGAGAGAAAACTCTATAACGACGAGAATGCCGCAAAGCGGAACGCGATATCTTGATTTCTCCGTTTTTTACAGGATGTTAAAGTCAGACCCCCAAAAATCGCAAATTTTTAGAAGGGGTACCCCTCTCGTTTTTTTGCGATTTTTGGGGGTCTGTCTTTAACATTCTGTAAAAAATTGAGAAATCAAGATATCGCATTCCGCCTTGCAGCATTCCCTTCGTTATAGAGTTTTCTCTGAAATGCAAAAAGAAAGTCCAGATTTGGTCGATCGAAAAAAAGTAACCTCGGTTTTAGCGAAGTGACGAAATTTCGAAAAAAGTAAAAAATCATTTTTTGCGTTTTACTCGTCGAATTTTCTCTTTTTCGGGCAAACAATGGTGTTTTTCGAAATCAGCGGGAAATTTCCCATCGGATAAGGTTTTCGATCTTTGTGAAATTCAAAAAAAAATTTCGCAAAAAACGCAACTCAACTTCCGTCTTTAAAATTCTGTGAAAAATTCAGAAAACGATCTTTTTAACGACTACATATACAACGCCGTCTAGACTCGCTATCAAGATCGATGAACGTTGCTTTAACACAGAATTAAAAAAAAAAAACAGAAATACGCCACGCGTCCCGACAGTGACGTCGAGAATTCCTGACAGCTAACCAATCGCCGCGATGTGTGTTTCGACAGCGCGGAATCTCGGTGTGTTTAGTATTTATGCTTATACGGGCCGACGAACGCCTCACGGGTGTTGTAATGGTGCGAGGGGTCGCGCTCATCGTGAAGCGTCAAGAACATCGTATCGGTATACGGCGAGAGCAGGGTCGGTGGGACCGTCTCCCGCAACGGCTCAACGCGTTCGCGTGGGCGTTTCCTTATTTACGCACGCCACAGATTTATTTCTCTCTCCTGTCTCTCTCTCTCTCTCTCTCGCGCTCGCTCTCGGTCTCTTCTTCCCCCCCGAAGCCCCACAATGAACGCAATCACGGGTCTCACCCTCTTCAGATACCTCGGCGAATATATAGATAGATATACATGTGTACATTCGAATAAATATATATAAATACATACGTAAAGCCATCGACAGCAGCTATAGCACAAATATGTACACTCGGTGTACATACCCAAGAAGTGGATTCGCAGAACGATAGCAAAGTCGCATGACAAGCTAGAAGCATTAATATTTATCGATCGACTCGAAGCTGGTTTGCCGTTGTATTTGTTCGCCTCACCGCAGCTCCGGGGCAAACGCTTCTCGCCAATGGGAAAGTCGCGCACACCGGTGTCTCAGCTGTAGTACGTGTGTACGTACGCGAAGCGGCGAAGCGCGCCGCCAGCTCCGAGCCTCAATTTTCTACGATCTTGCGGTACCCAAGGAATACATTTACGCAAGCTAATAATAACAGCGATGGCGACACAGAGATTTTTGTAAAATTCGTTGACGAGGCGTCGATGGTAAAGTGAAAATGGGCGCTCTCGACTTTATTGCAAAAGGTGTTGCAGTTTTTTACATTTATTTTATTGCGGCTACTTCAACGACTTCAGTGTGACGTTATTTGTTGCAGACAGATCGGGCTTTTGAAATTGGGGCAGCGGTGAACTAGTTTTGGGGTATTCGCGATTCGCGCCACTTCACACGGATGAATCAGTTTATTCCATTCGTTTTTTATCGGGAATGAACGGTGAGCGAAAAATAGACACCCTCGACTTCGTTACGAAAACCCGCATGCATCTTTTTATTAGCTCAAAGCTCTTCAGAGTGGCTTTATCTGTTGCGAGCAGAGTGGGGTTTTGAAATTGAGGCAGTGGTCAACTATTTTTAAAACATTTGTGACTCACACCACTCTTAGAGAACTGTAACAAGTGTTTATGGTTGTGGTTAATAACGAAGCTAAAATGGCCCAAATTCGTGCCGTAATGGATGACGAGAAATTGGTGGTAAGCTAAAGATAGGCATCGTCATCTTCATTGCATGAGTCAGTATAAATTGTTTATTAGCTCTGAACATTCCAGTTATCACGTCATAACAGGCTTCACAAATTAAGGCAGCTGTCAAATATTTTTAGGGTACCTGTTACTTACGTCTGGTTTGCATATCTGAATCAAGTAAGATATGAATGTTTTAATAGCTTGAATAGCTAAAATTACTTCAATAATTATTTCATTAGATTTGATCACTTTGGAGTAATTGTATTATTTTCGTGGAAAAAGAAACATCGTGCTGTTCGCTCCGGAATATTATCTGTGCCAGCTACGCGGCGAGGAAAATAAAAAAGTGCTCCAGGGCAGATCGCCACATGCACTCAGCGGGGCGCAGGTGGCGGCCATGCAATTAGCCAGGGGAATTGATAAAAAATCACCATTTAATTTAGTCGCCCAGAAAGCTCGGTGACCTAATTAAACGGCGATTCTTCTCAGCGACCTTGGCAAATACGAGACTAGTTCAAACAGCACCGAAGGCTTCATTAAATTAGTACAACGATGAACTCTGCTCTCGCTTCCATTCTCAGTCTTATGATGTCTAATACATAATTCTTCGTGGACATGACTTATTATTGAATCATTTATGAATCATTTTTTTTTTTATCATCTTTTAACCTTAAACAAATAAACTCGATTTTTGCCCAATCTTAATTTTCAAATTCTACAAAACTTGTCCGGTAGTAGAATTCCGCGCAGATTGGCAATTCAATTTTGCTATTCACGGGAATCATAAATAAAAAATGTAGAATCTAAAAAAAAACACCCTTGCATCGTATTTTCATCACATTCAAAGTATTAAATTTACTTGTTTCGTTTTCGGGGAAGCTGGAGCGAAATCGTAAATTTCACGAAAAATGCAGAATCACGTAAAACCCGAACCGCTTTACCAACCATCGTGACATTCAATACCAAACAACATCGAATGTATCCGCACTTATGAAGAACTATTCAGCTATAAATAACCAAAATTCTACGAAAGATAAATCGACCACACCCTTTTTTTTATCACTTATCTATAGACCAACATAACAACAAACATAACCGCAAAAGTAACCAGCCAACACATTCCACCTAAACATTAAACATTTCCCACGAAGTCACGTGTGCCTCGCGCCGTGCGAGCCGAGTGACACAAACGCGAATAAACGTGTTTCATCCCCCCTGTCGCCGGCTACCCTGCCAATCACTGCGCTCACCGCATTTTTACGCCCAACGAGAGTCGCACGGACCGATGGCTAGTTGTATCGGTGACCAGGTGACGATGATCCTGGAAGACGTAGGAAATACGACGTGCCGGGAGTCTCGACGCTCGCTGCGGTGGTTGGTCCGCGACGCGGGAGACTCGACTCGTTCGAATTTCACGCTCGAGGTAACCCGACATAGGGCGAGGGCGCGAGGGTCCGCGCCGTCCCGGTGGCGAACGGGAGATAGGACGGAGGGGGACATTGCCGAGCGTCGTCACGCGAGATTCCGAGTCAGCCCGACAGGTGAACAGCCCGAGAGCAGCGTGGATTAAACGGAGAAAGTAGATTATCGGGTGTCGAACGTACCGAACACACACGGCCCAAGCGCAACGAGCGCGCACTCGTCGTATGTGCGGTGCGCGGGTTGCGCGGGGCGCGACTATAGCAGACACCGCGGTCCGCAGCTCCGGAGGCAAAGCCCCAGATTTATTTATGAACCCGTTCACTCGCGCTACCACCACCTCGATACTTGCTTTCTCGTTCGCGCCTCGTTCAATCGCCGCGCCACGCCGCGTGCGCTTAACCCACCTCCCGGCCACCACCTTCCCGCATGGCTGTGCTTCACGCACACACACGCGCGCTTCGACCATTTAATATTTGGCTCCGGTGGCATCAACCGGTCACCTGGCGATGGCAATTTGGCCCAAGCGGATTCCGCTCGTACGCCTCGCGCGCTTCACGTGCGCGCTTCCGTGCGTTCAGCGTGCAAAACAGATTTTCTACCCTCGGTCGAACGCGCTGCGGTTTACGCTATCGCCGCGTTGCGTACCGATCGGACGCCCGCAACACGGAGACGGGATGTGTCGAGTACGTGTCGAAAATCGAGCGAACGTTTATTGAATAATACTTTTGGATTCGAGCAACTCGTGTTTGACTGTGTCGTTTGATGGCCGCGTAGAATTATTGTTAACTTGAAGGTGGGAGAATAATTAATGATTCACTTTTATTAGCGCTCACTCGATTTTGGGGATTTACTTAAGAAGACTGGAAATTATGATAATCACGATAAAATTGTGTTGTCCCACATTTTCAAAATCGTTGAAAAATGCGCGGTGCAAAAGATAGTAAACGCAAGATTTTCGTAAGCGAAATAGTTTCATTTTCTAGATCGAGAAATCGGTGCAAATATTTTTGCATGCAAAATAACTTACAGGAAAGTTTCACGAGTATCCTATATCGATTATTCGTAGTAGTGAAATTCTAAGTGGGGGTTGTAATCGCGGGTCATAAAATGATATTGGGTCGTAAGGAGAAAATGATTAAGACCTATGCATCATCAACGGTCTCAGGCGAGTCCCTTAGGGCCGATATAATTGATTGCGGGTCTTTGTATTAAGGCCCACGCGGTATCGCAGTATAAGATTCTCCAATTTATTGCGTGGCTTAGGCCAACAATTCCGTAAAATGAAGCATGGCGCCATCGAGTGACAGCTGTAATTTCGCGTACACCACGCGACCACGTTTATGGTCACACTAACTAATTAATTGTTACAGCTCATTTCGGTCAATTTCAGTCACTCAGTCGTTGCAACCACAACATCAGTCGCACGGGCCAATAAACTCTCAGTCGGAGACAGAAAATATTTCTACGAAAAATATATCTCAGAAAAAAAAACAACTGGAGCGATGACTACTTCAACGTTTACCGACGTTTTACCAAGTGGCAGTTTTCGCCTAGAACAACTGAAACAAATATTAGTTCACCAATTACGCGTTTCGGTTGATCAACCGCGTTCGAGTCAACATACGTATTTTTCTGCAGTGAAGAAACTTCGGAACCTCGGTAAACGGACGTTTCGTAAACGACTTTTTTCTCGTTACTGTGAAAATACCGTAAAACAACACGTTGCATACAGACAAATTTTCAACCCGACGATCACTGATGTCGGCCAACGACTGTGCCGACAAAGTTCCCGTGCATCGGATCAACCCCCGCGAGCCGAGCAATTCCTCGGGCCGTCCAACTCGATTTGTCGGGTATACAGTGAGCCGGCACGCCATCCCGTATAAACTCGGCGTGATAATGCAAGCAACTCGCGCGCGCTTTCCAAAATCGTATGTTTATCTTTTCACTAGCATCATAGGGTATAACGGTGGGCCGTGTATATCTATAGAGGTTGGATAGTGGATGCTCGCTCAGTTAATTAGAGACTCGTGCTTTAGCTTGGGAACCTTCGTAGCACGAAACACCAGCAGCAGCAGCAGCAGCGGCAGAAGCGGCGGCAGCAGCAGCCACAGCGAATGTCCAGTGCTGCTGCAAGGGGAAAGACGAGAAGGGGTGCGGAAGGCGAAGGGAGGCGAGTGAGTCATTAGGGTCGGGTACGAAAATCTAGGCTACTCGCGCGCACGCGATCAACAGCCTGTACTGTACCCTTCTCCCTCCCTCTCTCGCTCTTCTCCCTTTGCTTTTCCCTTTCCTTGATACACGCGCCCTGCTCATACAACTCTCGTCAATATACGTTTTTCGTGAAGCTCACCGCCGGCTCGCGCGCGCACACAGAGAGAGCTATACGAGAGTCTCAACAATCACGAGCAGGAATAGCTTTGTTCTAATGAAGTCGGGGAAAGTCTTCTTTCTTATATTTATCGTGAGCGAAAGCACAGCCGGCAGCAACCGCAACGCCGGAAACAAGTATAACGTATTACGTTGCATGCTTCTTATCTCGCACGCACACCAACCGCCGTGTACAATCGGCTATGCGCGCTGCCGCTGCTGCTGCTGCTGCTACTGCTGGTGCTGCTGGTGGTGCTGCTGCGGAGGCCTCTCCCGGGTTAACGAAATAATGAATCAGAGGATTATCTTTGAGACTCCGCGAGGTCGTGGGCGTGCCTGACGTGGTATTCCGCATTATCTCAATTTCTCGGAAAAGCCGCTCGACGTCTTTCGCGCGCTATTTTCATTCCGGTGTACCGGAATTTGGTGATTGGACGCTCGGTAATTGCGCTGTCGACGTTTCTGCAGGTTACCCACTTAGTTTTTATATGATTAGAATGTGGGAATAAAGTTCATTTATTTTGGTCGAGGGGTTCGGTTATTGAGAAAAAGTGGTTTGACACTTTGATTACATTAGCATTGATAGTTGAGTGGAAATTAATCGACGGACTTCCGGGCACCTCTGGAAACCTGAAAGTGGGCCATTAAACCCCGTGGAAACGCAGCGCCACTCACTAATTTCCGCTAATTTCAATTGAATTTTTTTCCGAATAAAGGCAGTTTTTAAGGGCAGGAATAATTGAAGCTAATGTATTCTGAACACCTTGTCTCAAAAACGTGCTAATGCGTTTGCTCTTCTGGCAGACTTCTGTTCGCTAATTGGTCGTCGGTAGGCAGAGAGCTGGTCGTGAGTGGGGTCAGTTACCTTGCACTTCTGTATGCTACTCAGTTCTTCTCGTTTCTTAGACTCGTCGCAGACAGTTGAATAACAAATTTAATAGGCACTCTTGTGCGTTATTTCAAAACGCGAGTGCCTAGAAATGGGGCATCTGTGCGGCTAAATGAAACTTCAAAAATATTTAACATTCACCCACTAAACTATGGTACCAACATAGTAATCATGCATTAAAAACGTAGACGGGAGAGTTTGCATACACGAAGAAAACTGGTTAATTGAGGGCACAATCTTTTATATGGTTGGAGGTATTTAGTTGCAGAAAAGATAGAAAAGATAGTAAAGATAAAATTGTTTGTGACAACTACATCGCATTGCTTCCTTCAACCATTTTGGGTCAGTTGAGACAAATAGAACTGTTGGTTGGCGTTACCAATCGATTGGTTGACATTATGAATCGATTGGTTGGCATTACCAACGCAACATTAATTGATGGTACCAACCAACCGAGATGACGGATAGTTGCGATTGGTTGGTTGACACGACTACTGCGAACCAGCTAACGACGATTGGTTCTGATACCCAATAACTTGCTAATATCATGTTCTACCACAGTGGTCGGTTGGTACCTATCAATTCGATGGTTCTCCCAACTGCATCTTTTTCTCCGTGTAGATCTCACAAATAATGTTAGTCTTGGACATCTCTAAGTGATAACTACTAGTTGTTTGGACCATGCAGTCATTGCTATGATTACGTTAACAATGTCACTGTTTCTATAACAAACTGTGCACTCGTAGACATGATGATCATCCTGACAACTATGAAGTAACAACCATGAATTTTTAGTTCATGTGACTACTTTGCAACATTAAACACCTATCGTATTACACTCAGAAAAAGATTTAGTACAGTCAAAGAAAATTAGTATGAATCAACCAAATCCTGAAGTCACGGGTGGCGGACTAAATATACAAATGACTGCAAGATTTGTATACAAGACTGGATTCAAATGACTGCAAGATTTGGTTGAATTACAAACATATATTTGCTTCTTTCAAATTAATTTATTTTCTGTTTTCGTTGTTCTGAAACCTAATTATATTTTTTTAACGGTGTATATATTAATAATACATTAAAAATAATTATTAAAAAAGTATTTTTCGGCTTGACAATTACTTTTCAAGTTAGTATTACCAAACTGATGTTTCTGAGTGTACCGTTACCTATACCATATTTTCTGTAACTGCAATTACTTATCATCAATCAATGAACGTGAATATATACAAAGCGCAGTCACATCGACCGCAAATAAATAGTTGTCGCCCAGACACTCGCCCGGATTATCACGAGATTTCTTTGCCTATACAACCCATCGCTAACGAGCATATCGTCCACCCAGAGCAGCCTACGTATCCACGGGTTAACGTACACTTTATTTATGCCCAAGGCCGCACTCGTGAGGTCACGAGCGCTCCGGTCTCGATCCCTCACCGTCCACGGTAACGCCAATCCCGCTTTATTTCCCCGGGCTTATAATGTATTTGTCAACCTCCAGACGAATGCTCGCCCGTAAGTGGCGGTTACGCGGCACGCGACTGCCCCGCGCGGCTCGCGATCGGGTATAAATATTGCACGAAAAACCGAGTACCGCGCGGGGGTGTGTGTTGGCCGTCGTCCCGCCGTGTGTAATTTCGTTTCGCCCACCGCGTCGGAAAACTCACCGGTGTGGTGTAGGGCTGACATGCGAGGCGTATCCCGTCGTGCCTGAGTTTCTCCTGCAGCAGCATTCGCAACTGCATCCTCGGTATCCTGACGAGCTCGGCCTTGCCCTCCTCGTACTCGTCGGCGAACTTGGTGAGCTCCTGACCGCCGCTCGACGAACTCGCGGTGGGCGATGCCCTCTGCGCCTCTTTGTCACTCGGCGGCCGTTCCGACGACGTGCGCGACGACTTCGAGCTCACGTTGTCGCACAGACAGTCGTTCGTCTCCTCGAGGGTAAAGTACACACTCGCCGCGCCCTCCTCGCGCAGCGTCTTCACCGACTGCAGCAGCCGGCCCCGGTGCGTCTGATTGAACACACCGATCGCGTCCAAGTCCGGATCGCCGATCTGCTTGCATATCTCGAGATCGTCGTAGCCGTTGTCGATGAACGACTCCGAGTACTGCCCGAGATGCAGCGATCTCAGCCACTCCACCACGATGTTGCTCGCTATCGTCATTTTTCGCTCGCGATGTTCCTCGATTTCCGTATTACTGTTCATTCGTGTCTCACCGATCTCCCGATCGCCCAGGTTATACGCTGTTCCACTCGTCACTCGGTTGCGCGATCGAACAACGACAAACGCTCCGTCATCTTGCGGCGTCTACGTCCACGTAATCAGGCGCTTCGGCTCCCGATTGTGATGTCTCGGGCCACGGGATCGTTTGCCCATATTCAACGCGACGTTTCGCAGCTTCCGCTCTCTGAAAACTCGCCCTCTCGGTACTACGAGTGTTGTATTCCCCGGAGGTGAATCTATTCGCCGATTACGTTATTCCCTGTGACTTCAGCGGTTTTCACTCGTTCGCTAATTGCTCTCCCAGGAAGCCGAGCAGTTTCTTCGGAACGTCCGTTCCCTACGTGCATTCCATTTGCCGCAAGATCGGTTCTCACGATCGCCGAAAAACGATTGACATGTGCCTCGCGGCCCGGTTGCGCCGCGGGATTATCGCCGATCGTGGCGATCGAGCCGCTTCCGAAGATCCACGGATTTTTCGGACGATTCGTGCGCCGAGTGTCGCCGTGTACGGGGTTACCGGTGGGCGTAGGGATCGTCTCTCTCCGGGGCTCCCGAGATTGCTGCGAAATAAAGACGAAAAAGGATGAGTAAGAACGAAGGAAAGAAAGACGAGAAAAAAAAAAGCAACGCGCGCCGCTTCTCTGTAGCGAGAGCGCGCGCGGCGGTATCGAGGGAGAGCAGCGCGCACGGCCTTGGGGCGCTCGCACGGCTCTCGATCTTTCTCCCTCGCCTCTTTTCTCCCGTTGCCTTTCTCTACCTGTCTTCTCCCGCTCGCGGGACACTGGGAGCCGCGTCGCTGCGCTTCCCTCTCTCTCTCTCTCTCTGTCTCTCTCACGCTCTCTCCTTCTCCCGCCTAGTCTCGCCGAACGGTCTCCCCGTCTCTCCGATCCTCGCTCGATGCTGCCCGGTTGGCGCGCGGCCGGTTGCACTCGACCGCTTCTCTCGGTGGCTACCGCGCTCTCTCTCTCTCTCTCTCCCTCTCCCGCTTCGCCGTTTCGCTTATACCCGGCTTCGGATAACTTTCACGATTTCGAGAACTATTTTTTCCCCTCTAGCCAATCGCCACTGTCGTTTTCATCGTCGTGGCCGGTGGTTCGTTTCGTTTCTTCTCTCTTTTTTTTATCCGTATCGAGTGTCGCCGACGCTTTGTGTACGCGAAACCGATTATTTATGTCTCTCCTTGCTGCTCCTCACTCTCGGTAACAGTGCATTTGTGTTTTATACATCCTCGTGAATTAACCGGCGGCACGACGTCTTTCGTGGGCGACTGTTTCCGTTATACTCGGCTTTGGATAACTCTCACGACTTCACGAACCTTTTTCCCCTCTGGCCAATCGGAACTGTCGTTCTCGTCGTCTTTTTCGTAACCGGTGGTTTATCGTGTTTTTTTTTTCTCTCCTTTGACCGTATCGAGTTTCGAGACGCTTCGTGCGCGCGAAACCCGATTATTATTCTCTCTACACTGTCAGTAATAGTATATTTGTATACTACGCTTTATGTATCCCCGCGAATTAACCGGTGGTTTGAGCGCTGAAGGCTGTTTCACTTACAACCGGCGCTGTGTAACTTTCACGACTTTTATCGTAACGTTTGTCGTTTTATCCGTTGGAACGTCGTGACGCTCTTCGTGCGCGCGAAGCCGGCCGATTATATGTCGCCACTCGCGGTGATACAGTACATTTACGTTTTGCGCCTCCTCGCGAATTAACCGACGAAACGAGCGACTAATTCTTACGCTGTCTTTCGTAATACCCGGCTTTGGATAACACCGACGATTTAAAGAACACACAAATGTTTATCCCCGGCGATCGCACCGCCGTTTCCATAGAAGCGACGTCGTAACGGTTCCTTTGTTTATCTCTTTTTGTCCAGTCGAGTGGCCGGCGCTTTGTGCACGCGAGATCGTCGATTGTTTCTCTTCACTCTCGGGTTTTAGTCATTTATTTATTCATTTTTATTATAACTGTTATTATTATTATTATTATTATTATATATCCTGGCGAATTAATCGGTGGGACGAGATTCTCGGCAGCTACAGCTGCAACTCTCTATCTCTCCACCCACTGCTTCGCTTACAACCGGCTTTGGATAACTTTCGCGATTTCAAGATCAATTTTATTCCTCCAACCAATCGCACTTTTTATCCATTCGAGTGGCCGATGCTTTGTGCAACCGCGAGACGCTCGATTATATATATCTCTCTCTCTCTCCGCCGTTGTTGACAGTTCGTTTTATCGTATTTTATATATCCCGAGGAAATTAACCGCGACGAGAGCTCGCTCGCCAAGCCCTCGACCCTGAATGTCGCGCTGCTCTCGGTCGTCGGCGGGTTCGAGCCCCACTCCGCCCGTGGCACGCGAAACCACGCGGCTTCTGCCGCGACCGAAACGCCTGCGCCGAGCCGTCTACGTCTATCACGTCGCTCGAACTCTCCGGCTATAACCCCCGAGACAACAAAACCGTAATCTAACGACGCGTTTCACGCACCCACCACACGCACGCACTAAACCAAAGATGTGCACGCACCAAACAATGAAACAAAATAAAAATAAAGACACTCGCGATCACTCGTAGGCCGCGCTCTGCTGGATTCGTAAGTCACGAGAAATCCTCGGTCTCAGTGCTGGCGACAGCGAGAACGAAAAGTGATGACACTGCGTTGCCGGCGACCGGCGTTTATATCCGAAGTTGTGACACACGTTGCGAGCAACCGAAATTCAAACGTTTTCTCTCTTACACAGTCGATCGTCTTGTCCACCGCCTCTGTCGTGGGCGGAATTTCAGCGCCGGGCTCCGTGGACGACGACCAATGGGCTGCCTCGCACGGGCATCACGCGCCACTGATACCCAGGCGTTAACGGCTCGTCGCGGGCGACGACGAATTTATAATCATAATTGAACGTGAACGCGAGGTCGATGAGCGACTTCGCACGATTCGACACTACCGCGATGCGGCTCACGGCTCGACTGGCGCGTCAACTCCGATGGAGGGAGCCACTCTCCCCACCACTTCCACCCTCGCCCCGAGCGTTCGTCGAGTGGAGGGGTTGCCTGCCACCACTAGACCTCCCCACCACTCACGCTTTGTGTGCGGATACACTATATATGTATATGTATATCATATATACATATATTTCTGTGTGTGTGAGTGTTATACGTGTATGTATAAAACACAACACCAGCATCGCATCCAGTAAGTATCAGCGAACGCAGACGCCACCGGCGTCGGCGACGATGCTCGTCCGCGCTATATATCGCATTTCTTCCGTTCCGTCTTTCTCTCTTGTAGCTTTCTTTCTTCTCGCGCTCGGAACACGGTATCAGCGGCGTTCGACCAATATTGTGACCCTCGCTGTTCTTCGTATTTATTCGTTCTATAACATTGTATGACCGGAGATGGAACGGTTTGGACGGAATCGCGAATAGAGTCGCGTTTTTTTTCGAGGTTAAAAGTAGTTTCGGTTACCCCGCGATTTTTACGCACGGAAGCTTTAGCGGTTCCTGTTTGTTGTTGTTGTTGTTGTTGGAAATGGGAAGGTAATTAATTTGTTTTCTCCTGCACCAATGGGTTTTCATTTTTTTCATATAGTTGTATTGACGTATGATTGAATGAAACAGTGGAAAATTGTTTTGCAAGGTCGGTTGTTCGATTAATACTGTTGCGTTCCGGGAAAATCTGGTGCTGGTAATTGTGAAGTGGCAGCTTTCAGATTTACTGCATTTATTGTACATACATATTTGTTATATTAACGTTTAACGTTACTGTAAAATAATTATCGCAAGTTATTGCGACTACAAAATAGAACGTGAAATCACGCGAAATTAGTTGTCAAGACTATAGAAACCAGTTACATGGAGCAAAAGTTTATAGCTGTTACTTGATTGATTACCTGGTCTATCACATTTTCGCTGTAATTGAGTTTTGGCCCGTTAAAGGTGAAGAATTAAATGATTCCATGAGTGCTAGTTATTGAAGTAAGCATGATTTGCAAAAAATAGCATTCAACGTTACATATCAAAGTGTACGTGTTATAACTTGATCCCCATTACTTTTTCGTCGAAAATTATCGTTCGTTCGCATGGAAATTGAATTGTTTTCTCATCACTGAATTCATTTTGGAGAGTATCAGCCGCTGTAAAATGATCGTAAAACCATATTTTGCATGTTTCTCTCGCGAACGTTTCAATACCAATTTGATGTTTGTAACGGCCAATCGACGTTTCCTGCCGCGTTCCCCTTTTATACAATTTCCAGTGTTATGGTTAATTATAATAATCGCGATGGGTACGGAACGAACAAAATATTGTAAAGGTTTTTTTTAACGATGTAAAAATCGGTGATAAGTCGTAAAGACAAATTACCTTTTCGGAGCTTTACACAAATGTATATTATTATTTATCATTTTTTATCGAAATTGATAAATCTGCGAACTAGTTAAAAAAAATTACTAACTTTACTAGTTAGCATGAATTCATTCTGAATAACAGACGACGCACGCAGATATATGGTTCACTGCTCTGGTTCACTCTGTACTATACATATTTTTTCTGCAAAGACGAAAATATTTGTATAACTACCACGAGAATAAATAACGCAGTGGGCGACACCAGTAGCTATTTTTACAGTAGAATCGACCATAGTATTTCTGCATTTGGCGTGGTGCTTTTGTCAGGGGTGACCGCGGTGGATCTTGTAATATACAAGTTTTAAGTCCACCTGTCGGAGATAAGAGCGGGGTCGATGTCCAGCTTCGGCGCGGTCTCTCGGCAGTTCTCATAACTGGAAGATGACCTCAAAACTGTGCACCGCCTGGAGAATCCAAAGCATCAGGCAACAGTCGTTTCCCTGAGGACCCGTGTTCGTGCAGTGTATATTCACAAAACACAGTTAAACATGGCCGCACGGTAGACCATATCGACCCACGTTTTCTACAGCTTTTTTAGGTCCTCAGCAAATGGGATGTGGGATAAGATGGCTGTGAACACAACAGGTGGGGGTAGGGCAAAGCCTTCAAAAGAAAGGGCTCAGAATTCATGGAACGAAAAAAGTTATTAACCCAAAGCAAAAATGATCGTATGATGTTATGTAAGTCTCTGGATATTTCCACGTACGCAGTAATAAATATGTTTCGGTTAAAATAACAGAAAAAGTATTTTAAAAACGAAACAGCTAATTGTTGTTCTCGCAAAAATGTAAAAAAATGCGGGACAATCCAAAAATATAAATCCAATAAATTATTCTCGTATCTATCTGCGTAAAACTAGAAATTGACAAACATTCTTTTGTAAAACGAGATCAAAACGTTTTTCACGATCTTTGTGGTCCAAAATATCTTGCCAATAAAAGTGCAAAACTTCAATTAATTTATTACACTATTACATTATAAAAAAATTGGAGATCAATTAAAAACGGAAAATCCGTTATTGCGTCATTGATTTTTAAAAAATTATTCGCCACGTGACTGTTTAATTTACTATTTCGTGCCTCTTCGGTGACACACGTGATAAAGCAGACGCGTATTACCGCACACCCGTCCCTCTCTCTGTCGCTCTCGCCGGGATTCCAGAAGATCGGAAATTGGTGTTCTAGGTAAATCGTCGTGGGAAAATATGACGTAGGGGCAGGGAGTGCGGTGGGGCGGCGAGTCGAGGAGACGAATAGTCTCTGCGTGTCGCCGGTCTGCAAGCCCGAAGGTCGGTGATCGCGTGCCGAGTTGTTCTGGTGAGCACGTCTCTCGTCCCGGAGACACTTTGTATGCCGAGGAAGCTACAGCTCTTTCTCGTCCAGGGGTCATGCTTTATCGTGCTCCGGAGACGCTTGTCAAGAAGCTCGAAACGAATGAGGACGTTGCCTGGCTGACTTCGCAGCGTGGATTAACTCAGCCTCCATATACCCACCTATTTCCCGCGCCTTTTTCCATTTTTTTTCTCTTCTTTTTCTTACACTCGATTTTTTTTTGCTCTCCCGCGTTTCACGCGCCCGACAAAGTCGTCGCGGCCGATGCGTTAATTGAGTTTAGAGGAAATTGCTTCGTTGGCGGGTTTTAATTGAAGGGATCCTTGGGTGTTCGGGACACCCGGTGTCAGCTCTCGTTGTCGAGTGCTACTTGTCACTCTCGGCATTGCAGACTTCCTGACGGGATGGATAGTCGAACGCGCGCGTACGCGCGCGCGGCTATGTCCAGAAGAGCGTTCGGTGTTATACACGCGCCTCGCCATCGCATCGTTTAATTAATTTCATCCCAGCCTATATTGGCGAACTCGAGGACCCTCCAGGTGCATTGGCTTGCGATACGCGCGCTTAGCGTTCGCGGCTTCCGCGCTTACGATGTATTAACCTCGCAAGAAAGATCCGATTTTCCAATTTTATTTAACACGCCAATTATTGTTTTTGCTTTTTCCGTCAATATTTGCCGGGCACTCGATAGCGGCGAAGAAAATAAAATTTGCACGTTTAATTAGTTTCGCATCCGCGAAATAATTGCCAAGTTATATTGACTTCTGATTTTTCGATTAATTCCAATAATTTCGAGATACTCCGACGGTCGCAGGGCGAGACGAAAAACCGGAAAAACTTTAGACGGAACTTTAGACGGGACCTGCAACCAGTGTTTTCGGGGTAGAATATGCGAGTTGGGAACGATGGTGCATTTCAAAAGTCGATATTCCGAAAAAGAAACATTTTCGTGCGGTCGATAACACATCACGTTTCATCGATTTTTATTTTTCTAAATTCATCCCCTAAATTCCCCAAACTAAAAGTACTCCCGCCGCGCGCTCCGCTCGCCCTCCGATCTATGTAGCGCGCTCTAAATTACGAACCCTCAGCTGTTTTGGCGTATCTACGAAAGTTTACTTGGTATACGGTCGGAGGTGCAGGACTTGGGCAACTACTATATCCGGCGTGCAGTATAAAGAGACAGAGAGAGCGAGAGAGCAAGAGGAATAGTGCGAGAGCGTGTCGCGCGCGCACGCGCAACTTGCGCTCAGGAGCCAAGAGAGTTGCCGTACTCTCCGCTGGCCACGAAATTACTTAATTACATAGTACCCCCTTCAAAGTGTTGCGAGCTCGTCGACGCAGAGTGACGCGGCAGGAGCGCGAGACAAACGTTCAGAGCTATTGCTCCTCTAAAGAGACTCTGCGCGCGGGTTAAGGGAGGCAGGAGGATAGGGGTGACGGGGGTGGGGGGTTCACTAAAAAAGCTCCGGCACTTTCACCCTTTCTCGTGCGGCGGGCGAGGCCTTCTTTCCTCGCGGCGTTGAGGTTCTCACTCGCTCGCGCGTCCCCCCCACTGGCCGATTACGCTCTGCGACGTCACGCCCGCCGTACACACCAGACTCCGACGAAATTCTTTATTGTGAGAAGAGCTCTCACCGAGCTTTTTAACTCGACACTTCCACGACGAGGCAGAGCATCAGAGATTATATTCTCGTGTTGCTTTACTCCCAGCGAGAGTCTATCTCGTCTCTGATGTTACCAACCCCCCTGTCACCCACTACCCTCCCTCCACCCTCTCTGCGTTAGTTTTGCCATTTTTTTCATTATAATTATCGCACTAATGAGAACGTTCTTGGAAAAAAATGTGCTCGTCTTCGGGTGAGAAAGATGTATCGATTATGACGCTGGTATTATTTTGCGGTTAGAAATGTCGCGGACATTGACGAGGATCTATGAATTCTCACATGCACTGAGAAAAAGGGGCGGCTATGCCAACCAAACATCTGACTGCTAGAATTATATTGGACTCTGCAAGCACAACAGTATTACTTTCTAGTTCCAACAGCTGAATCCTTCCGCTTTACGTTGTCCGCTTGCAGGAGCGAATCGGTATAGCTGTGGGAACTGAACGATGCCTAACTGCAAACGGAAGAAGAGCGGTTTTGCGATAGAGAACATTTTAAGGTTAGGAAAGATAACTAGTGTCAATCGCAGTTCATTCATTTATAATTAATTTATGACTTATAAAAATTACTTTGCCAGTACTGCAAACCCCATGCCTGCAGTTTACGCTTCACCCACTCATCCATTAATGGAAAATTCGCTTATTAATCGTAGGATGTCACTTCCGAAAACAATGCTGCGATGTCGTGTCACGTATAGCTCCCACAGCTATACCGGGATTCTTACTGAGCGACTACCGAAATTTCTCATGCAACTATATTCATGGATGTAATAAGAAACACGGATGTAGCAATACTTTGTTTTTGAAATATGTGCGTGCGAAGTTCGTCTTCTCGTGCCTGCGTAGCGGGCGCGAAATAGTCGATTTTCGCATGTTATTGGAGTATTTATTCGCACACTCCGAACAGTGCGCGAATAAAATTCGGAGTGTTCGGAGTGTAAAATGGAAAATCGACTACTTCGCGCCCGCTACGCAGGCACTAGAAGACGAACTTCGCACGTACGTATTTCAAAAAAATAGTATGTGTGACACGTGCGCGTAGGCGATTCACGACTCGTGTGATTGCCGCCCTCGCTTCGCTCGGGCGGCAAACTTCACACTCGTCGTGAATCGCCTAACTTCGCGCACTAGTCACACAATGTACTATTTGTTGCCGGAGCTGTTAATTCTTTTCAGTGTGGGAAACCTTGACAATTTTTTCATCGCTTCGGGCATTGGGCCTAACCCCGACCCATTGGGATCCATTGGGCCTAAACCCTGTTTTTTTACTTCGAAGAGTAAAATGTCGAGGATTCGGTTTTGGACCTTTTCGACGGAAAAGTCGAAACCGCGAGTTCTGAAATCTGAAGCTCCGAAAGATAACTTACTTTGCGATTACTTTGCTTTTAGCAACACACTCCACAATGTTTTCGATTTACCGTGCAAAAGTCGCTGCACTGTTGAAATATATCGGACGAAATTAAATCCCCGTAATCCATATCAGCCCCGTCGGTGCATGTGCGCTGGAATTTCTTTTTTTTTCTCTCTTTCTAAATGTTTTAGTTCAACTAATGGACGCGTATATATATCCCTCGCGCGGAGTGACATCGAATCTCGGTTCCGCAACTCTCGGCAGGTCGTTCAGCGCTCCCCGAGGAAAATCGCCGCGGACATCGGACGGTATCCGACGAGAGGAAAACTTTTCTCCGCTTTGCTCGAGCACACTCGGTGGAAAAGTTGTTTCGGCTTTGCTTTTCGCAGATAGACTCGTGGTCCACGGTTGGACGACGCGGGACGGGGTGAGGGCGAGGCTGGGGGGGGGGGCACGGAGTATAAACGGAAAGTGTAGTTGAGCTTTTCGAGAACTGTACTCCAGTTCACGCGCTATGTGCCACGGTACAACAGTGGTAAAAAGAAGTGTCAGCGAGGAGACTCGCGAACGCGTCGCCCGTTGGCACGTTTCAAGTGCTGGATTAGCTTGCGCTGCAGCACAAATAGTCGCCGCAGCGGCGGGCTATGCACGTCTCGATGTTTCCGATGTTTTGGGTTTGTTTTACGTGCGCATCGAACACCTCGGCAGCGTTGGATAGTGACCGCTGCAACAGGGTAGTTGTAAATATAGCTAATGGGGCGCCCAGTGTTGAGGGTGCGTATAGAGGGGGTAAATTTAGATCTCGGTGCCAGCGCACTTCGGCTGTGCGTACACAAGTCCTGCTCTGAGGTGCGTGGATATTTTGGGCTTTGGGTACCAGGGGTTCTAAAATAATCGAAAAAATTTGGTCCGAGAATTTTGGTCAAATCGTAAATTTGGACACTGAGAAAAAAAATTGGTTGAGCCAACTAAACGTGGGTTTGCGGGCCGCGAAGTAAATATATGGTGAATTGGACTGTATATTTGATTGAACGAACCAACGCCTAGTTGAATCAAATTTTTCTTAATTCACAATATCTATTATTTCGTTTACGGTACGAAATATTTACTTCGCGGCCCGCAAACGCACATTCGGTTGGCTTAACCAATTTTTTTTCTCAGTGGATGTAACTAAAGATCGCAACGTTGGCGCAACGGAACGGTCTCACCTGTCAAACGAAAATTGGCTGTGGATAACCTCTCACTATTGAATACGGTGTAATTTTATTTTGAGAGAGAATGCAATGCCAGTTTTGGTTCTATAAATTACGTAAAAAATTCCCGAAGATATCTGCCAAGCCCCAAGTGTCTTCGTCCCTCGGACAACTTTTCCCAGGCAAAAAACGATGCGCCTGGCTACCTATGCCGATGTTCGATGTCGTGTCACTTTCTATTTAAAGGAAAATGTGACGCTACTTTTGATTCTATAATTATCGGAACATCTTTCCGAAGATATTTATCAAGCCGCAAGGAAAATTTGACTGGGAAAACTTGTCCGAGGGACGGAGTTACTTGCGGCTTGACAAATATCTAAATAAATGTGGAGTAATCCGTATATTTCTGATAATGTAGCTATTTTTAGTAATCCCTAAATTTTTGATAATTTGGAAATGTCGAGTAATCCGTACATTTTTGGTATTTTGAAAATTGTGAACAATCCGTGCATTTATGGTAAACTGGAAATTTCGTGTAAACCGTTTACATCTTTGGTCATTTGGACATTTTTAGTAATCCGGAAATGCCAGGTATTTCGTGTGTACTGGGTAATCGAAAAATTCCGAGTAATCCAGGAGTTCTGGGCAGCCGCGAGGAATTTCGGGCAATCCGAGAATTTTCGGCGATCCAGGAATAATTCAGATATTCCGGTATAATTCTGAGCAACCCGCGAGAAGTCGATTGTTTGGTCATCCCAACCAAGTTCTCGCTCGTGTTGCGAATTACCCGATTGTTATCTTAACCAACAGCGTAAAAATGAAAGTCTCGTAATACGAACGCTATGTCCGTTTGCCCGGCACTTCAAGTACAGGATTAGCTTGCGCGAGATGCACGCCAGCAAACGGTCGCTGCAACGGTCGTATAGCGCTGCTTCCGGTTAGTCGTGCGCTCATCGAGTAGCTCACCGATGCCGGATAATGGCCGGTTGAGAGGGTAGTAATAAGTAGCGAATGCGCGAGGGCGTCGAGGGGGTGCAATTGGGGAAAACCGGGTATCGGCGAGCTTCAGCCGTAAGCGCAAACCCAGCAGAGCCGGCGACGGGGGTGGATGGGTTCTTAACAAAATTCCGAGATTTGCATCGTTAAGAGCCGCAGACCTATAACGAACGTACCAATCTTGCTAATTGGGCTTGGAGTGCGCGCGGGGTCGCTGCTCATTTGTAAAGTCGCGCTATACTTAGGCGAACGCGCGCGCGCGCGGGCTCGCGCTCGTGGCGCAAGAGTCTCGATGTTGTTGCGCGCCGGGTGATGCCGATGTTGCGCCGCACCGTATAACCCGCTCGTTTCATTAACGACGTCCTCCACTCTCTTGGGCCGCGGCGCCGGCTGTACACACGACGCTCGCGGTTATAGTTGATTTTCGCCATGCATATTCATGGATTACACTCGCAGTCAGCACTTTCGACGCACCCGATAGAGCCACCCCCGAAATCCAAACATCCATCTTCCCGGCGAATCGACGAATTCTGTCGTGGCCACTTCATCCGTGGTATTGGATTGTACCGCGACGTAGTTTTTTTCTGTTTTTTTTTTCTTCTTTTTTTGCAGCGAGCACACGCCGGGTCTTTTGTTTTTACGCTATGTTAACCGCTCTCTGTTACCAAGCGAGATACACGCACGATGGACGTGCAAAAAGTGCACCAGAGCTATCGACGTCCGCGCCGGTGTAAAATCATGTAGATACGCGTCGAACGGGGCGAGCGGCGCACGTGCGCCGCGAGAGCGATCGTAAAAGCGAGAAAGGCTTTGTGAAACGTTAAAACGCGAGACTGCGCGACCTCCCGACGATTCGGGGATTAGGGTACATCTGGCGGAAATTTCGCGTAACTCGCGGTTTAATTTATTTAAACCTTCGTCCTGCCCGCCAGAGCTGCGTGCGACTTGCGCGATGACCGCGTTTGTCAAGTGTGTCGAGGCGTTTATGGCAGTCGTGGTTTTCGGAATGAATAAAAAGTAAAACGTCGGAGACGAATAAATTCACGGTGGCTAGATAGATTTGCATGTGCATTTTGTGAGCCAATTGGCCCCGGTGTCTCTCGCCTAATAATCGGAGCTGGGAGAGGCTGAGAGTTCGACTCACTTTTATCACCAGCTCCCGGATGATAAAAATGAATAGTTCTCCGCATTTGGTACCGACAATAACGTGTCGGACCAGGAAAGGTGTGACGAGTGGTCAGATATCAGCGATAATTCCTGAAGTACTAACTTTTCGAGTCTTAAGGCGATTTGATACACCGACTAAATAGGCAGGCAGCCGCCCAGTCGATGTTTCGTAATCGTTTGACATTCAGAACGGCAGAAAAAGGGTCACACTGCAGAATATAGACAGACGGGTCGAGCCTGATTAGATTTTGGGCGAAAGGTCAATCGCTCCGACGTAAAATCGGTCCCGTCGATTTTCGCAGCACAGTCGCGGTTTAACGTGACATTATAAATCAGGCAATCAAGTCAAACGTCCAGGTGAAAATATATATCGCTAATGTTAGACTCTCTTGAATAAGAAGGTATTACAGCGTCGCGTTCGAAAATACGAAAACTTGAAATATGCAGAACTGTCGCGCGACACAAGACAAGACGAACATAAATATTCACCGTCGGCCAGGTGTTCACGTTCCTGTAATTGCGGTATAATTATATCCACAGGACACATAAAGATTCAGAAACGGACTCGCATATTCATGGTAATTCTTGACGCAAGTGGGTTTCACCGCGATGCTTACGTACGAGTGCATTAAAATACTCGGCGTCGAGACTTTACCGTCTCTTAATTATGTTCTGGCACTGAGCGTATATGTATAAATTTGAACCACTGATTATCAAGCGTTCAGCATTAAGTGCATGCTACATCTTTGAACCAGAACTTCACACATTGGCTTATCAGTCCCGAAAATCCTGGAAGTGATTAAAGTAATCAGGGCCCACGCTCATTTCTTGGGTGACTTGGAATAATCTCAGATTTGCGTGTCCTCCAATATTTTTCGGTTAACCCCGAATTGTGGGTAACGGTTGAGATCTCCACGATTGTTCGAATTAAGCTTCTGTACCGACTCGTATTCAAGATAGAAAGGGTCCTGTGTGTGAGGTCAGGACACTGAACTTTCATTGTACCATCTGCAAAAGTATCGAATAAACTCGATTCGCTTGTTGCAAAGAACGTTTTTAAAACATCTAAAAAAATTATTAAAAATGATTTAAACATCTCGTCCTCTCCTAATTTTGCATCCTGTACATTCAGGACACTATATGAAATCTCATTGAGCCATCTGCGAAAAAATCTAGCAAAATGCCTCGATCCACTGTCGCAAAACACATCTTAAAAGCACCTCAAAAAATACTTAAACATTATTTAAACGTCTCGTCCCCGCCCAATTTTGCATCCTCGACCGCTTACGACTACTCACACCCGAAGTGCACTGTTAAAAATGTTATGAAATTTACAACATGTTTAATATACGAAGTTATATGAAATATATAAACAAGGTATATTAAATCGGAATTCATATACATTACGATTGAACATTAATAATTGTATATTAAATTCAATATTGATACACCAAAATTAAGATACATGACATGGAAATTTAATAGAACGGTGTATTAAAATCATGATCTTTGTGCAGGTAAACGTAATTAATACACATTGTTGTAATTTTAATATAATTTATTTAAAATTTAACGAAGGTGTCTTTGATAATTACAAATAAATTCTTATTTTCATTTTCAGCACTATTGTTAAATTTACTATACGTTTCCATCATTTCTATTAAATTTGCAAATCGTAAAAATTAATCTGGCATTTAAACACTGTGTAATGGAATATTAATAATTGACAATTAAGTTTCCAACTTTTTTTTGAAATTAATATGCTTGGTATTGGAATTTCCAAGTTCAGTGTATTAAAATTATATCTTTTGTAAGGTAAGAAGCAATTCACACTTTTTATAGTAATTTCAATCAAATTCATTTATAATTCATACAAGATTTCTTTAATAACTATACTAATACTTGATTTTTTTCAATCCTTTTATGAATTTTATGACAAGTTTGCAACAGTTATATTAAATTACCAAATCGTGCTTAGCCACCTGCCATTTCAATGGCATTTAGCGTAATTTGGTAAAAAATGTATATCAAATCGAGTCAGAATTGGATTTATGTGCGGTACAACATGTGCTGCAATACGAAAACTGAACTAACCTCGAAATCAATACATCGATTGTGCGAAATATCGTAAAGTTTTCTTCAAGTAGTTTACGTTTGTGGAAAAAACAAGAGAATGCAAGACATTATTTAAGACAGTTGCGTCTGATTTTTTAAATGGCTGACGGTTTAGTCTTTAGCATATGGTCGCCAAACGAAATACATTTGGCGTGTCTCCTTCTAGCTCTTTCACGCGGTCGATGTTTTTCTTCAGCACACTGATACGCACGGTCTGAGCAGTCCCGTTACCCGACCGCATCTTTCGACCAATTATACTTGAGTATCATTAAATAAATGATATAGACATTTTTATATACATAAATATTTCAAATAAATCGAAATGAGAATAAAAGTGTTTGGAATTGACCGAAAACAACTTCGGGCCTTGTCGCGTCTCGTCGCCGTCGGCAAGTTCGATCGTCGTCGGTAAGGTCGATCGTCGTCGATAAGGAGCGTAAATGAATTTGTCTGGGGACGCTACCGCGTCTCTTCATATATTTATTTTCACAAGGATTGTTGCATTAATTGATGTCGTGGCCTAATAATGCTCAATATTCGGGCATCAAACGTTTTAAGAAATCATAAATGTTTTTCTCATATGCGTTGGAACGCGCTGCGCGCGCAACGTTGCTGCGCGCGCTACGTCGCTGCGAGCGTTCTTCCGGTTCGCGCCGAATTCTCGACGGTACGCGCCATGTTCTCGTCTTCTCGACGGTACGCGCCATGTTCTCGTCTTCTCGCCGGTCGCGGCAAGTTCTCGCCGGTACGCGCCAAGTTCATGGCAGCTCTCCGGTCGTGTAAAACGTTGTGCGAAAGTGTTCGACGATGTGACAACGAAGGAAACAAGAAACAGTAGCGAGCAATTCGATAACGAAGGATCGTCGAAGTATCACGAGATTTCGTTTTTGTGAATCGACGGAGAAGCCCTAGAAAAATCGACGCACGCAATCTTCACTTTATTGGTAAGTTTTACGCGTACGTTACATGTGCATTCCATAAAATTGAGGTAAATGTAACAGTCGCTGTACAGTGAGCCAGTGCCTGGTACGTTTACATTTACTTCTATTAAACGACGGCGAAAATTCGTACCTCGCACTCTTGTGGAATAGTAAGACGAAGAAAAGCACGTGTAATAAAAGAATTTGTATTATTTTTATTGCTTACAATCTGTTATATATGATTAATACGGTTTTTTTTTAGATATTTTCAATCGCTTCCCGAAATTTATTAAATAGTAAAGTTTCGCTTTCAATAACATCAATAAGCTATGTTTTTACTAAATTGCTGTTCGCTATATAGATTCCAGAAAATATTGATATATTGACCAATAAAATGCACAATAAATAAGTATCGTATCATATTAATTGTTGTGCAGCTTAGCATAATATTTAATATTTTTATCACAGATTGTAATGTTCGAACTAGTTACGAACACTGAAAAAGGAATGTAATCGTAAAGTTAATATATTTTTACTTTTTCAGTCAGTTTTTTCGACTTGCGCCTGATTCTCGCCGGAACGCGCCAATTTCTCGCCAGCTCTCCGGCCGTGTCAAACGTTGTGCGAACGTGTCCGACGATGTGACAACGAAGGAAACAAGAAACAGAAGCGAGCAATTCGATAACGAAGGATCGTCGAAGTATCACGAGATTTCGTTTTTGTGAATCGATGGAGAAGCCCTAGAAAAATCGACGCACGCAATCTTCACTTTATTGGTAAGTTTTACGCGTACGTTACATGTGCATTCCATAAAATTGAGGTAAATGTAACAGTCGCTGTACAGTGAGCCAGTGCCTGGTACGTTTACATTTACTTCTATTAAACGACGGCGAAAATTCGTACCTCGCACTCTTGTGGAATAGTAAGACGAAGAAAAGCACGTGTAATAAAAGAATTTGTATTATTTTTATTGCTTACAACCTGTTATATATGATTAATACGTTTTTTTTTTAGATATTTTCAATCGCTTCCCAAAATTTATTAAATAGTAAAGTTTCGCTTTCAATAACATCAATAAGCTATGTTTTTACTAAATTGCTGTTCGCTATATAGATTCCAGAAAATATTGATATATTGACCAATAAAATGCACAATAAATAAGTATCGTATCATATTAATTGTTGTGCAGCTTAGCATAATATTTAATATTTTTATCACAGATTGTAATGTTCGAACTAGTTACGAACACTGAAAAAGGAATGTAATCGTAAAGTTAATATATTTTTACTTTTTCAGTCAGTTTTTTCGACTTGCGCCTGATTCTCGCCGGAACGCGCCAATTTCTCGCCAGCTCTCCGGCCGTGTTAAACGTTGTGCGAACGTGTCCGACGACGTGACGACGAAGGAAACAAGAAAAAGACGCGAGCGATTCGGTAACGAAAGATTATCGAAGTATCACGAGATTTCGTTTTTGTGAATCGACGGAGAAGCCCTAGAAAAATCGACGCACGCAATTTTCACTTTATTGGTAAGTTTTACGCGTACGTTACATGTGCATTCCATAAAATTGAGGTAAATGTAACAGTCGCTGTACAGTGAGCCAGTGCCTGGTACGTTTACATTTACTTCTATTAAACGACGGCGAAAATTCGTACCTCGCACTCTTGTGGAATAGTAAGACGAAGAAAAGCACGTGTAATAAAAGAATTTGTATTATTTTTATTGCTTACAATCTGTTATATATGATTAATACGGTTTTTTTTTAGATATTTTCAATCGCTTCCCGAAATTTATTAAATAGTAAAGTTTCGCTTTCAATAACATCAATAAGCTATGTTTTTACTAAATTGCTGTTCGCTATATAAATTCCGGAAAATATTGATATATTGACCAATAAAATGCACAATAAATAAGTATATCGTATCACATTAATTGTTGTGCAGCTTAGCATAATATTTAATATTTTTATCACAGATTGTAATGTTCGAACTAGTTACGAACACTGAAAAAGGAATGTAATCGTAAAGTTAATATATTTTTACTTTTTCAGTCAGTTTTTTCGACTTGCGCCTGATTCTCGCCGGAACGCGCCAATTTCTCGCCAGCTCTCCGGCCGTGTTAAACGTTGTGCGAACGTGTCCGACGACGTGACGACGAAGGAAACAAGAAAAAGACGCGAGCGATTCGGTAACGAAAGATTATCGAAGTATCACGAGATCTTGTTCTTCTGAACCGACGGAGAAGCCCTAGAAAAATCGACGCACGCGATCTTCCTCTTACTGGTAAGTTTTACGCGCACATTACATATGCATTACATAAAATAAACGTAAATGTAACAATGGCTGCACATTGAGCCAGTGCCCGGTACGTTTACGTATACTTCTATTACATGATAGCGCAAATTCACTCTTAATTTTAAGGGCATACGTGGCTATGCTTCACAAAGACATGGTATTTTTATCGTTAGTATATGCGTGTTTTTCTTGCAGAATCATGTTCATATGTAGGTTCTGCAACTTCCGCTCAGAGCAACTGAAACCGTACTTGGCGCATCGCAAATTTCATTCAAATTTAAGTCAAAAATATCACTGCGGGTTTAATAGTTGTAAAAATTCTTTTAGATTGGAGGGATCACTACGATCACATTTGCTAAGGTCACATCAATTCACGATCAGGCGCGCGCAAGATCAGAATGTCAGTCAGAATAAGAATATACATTTTGTGTGTACAGTGCAACTCTGCAAAAAAGTATTTAACTCACGTCTGCATTTTCATAAACACCTAAGAAATCATATTCGAAATAAGGAAAAAGTGACATGTCCTTTCGGTAATTGCGATAAGGTTTATACCCGTTTAACGTCTTTCTCGGGGCATCTGTCGAGATCTCACAAGAATGTACCTCTCACAGTAACTCCCGATGAACCGGAGGATAGTAATTTGATTAAAGAGGATATCAATGGTACGGAACATGATTCCACTGATTTCCAGTTCGATTCCAACAATAGCACTTCTGCAGACGCGTTTCTTTTGAACACAGCACATTTATATTTGAAGTTGGAATGTCAGTTATTGTTGCCTGCGTCGACAATTCAGAAAATTGTAGAGGGAACATTAGACACACACAAGCAAGGCCAAGAAGAAATAAAGAAAAATTTAAAGACGCGGTTGCTCAAAGAAAGCATAGAACCCGAGCGAGTAGATAACGTTATATGTGAAGTTTTCGATAACGATCCGTTCGTGATATCTACAGAGATGTTGAAGACGGATTATAAACGAAAAAAATTCTATAAAGAGCATTGTGCTTTCGTAGAACCCGTTGAAGTGGTGCTGCGTTCTAGCAATGGGGAAAATTCTTTTTTTCATTATGTACCAATCGAAGATACTCTTCGCCAGCTTTTCATTGATCAGTCCCTTAGTAGCGAACTTCGAAACGACCACAAAAACCTCGATCCAGATGTGTTGTCGGATTTTACTGACGGTGCTATATACCAAAGATCAACTTTTTTCGTGGAAAATCCAAGCGCACTGAAATTAATTCTCTACCAAGATGAATTCGAGGTTGTCAATCCGATTGGGTCAGCCATTCACAAGTACAAACTTCTTGGAATATATTTGACTATTGGTAATTTACCGGAACATTTACGGTCACATGTCAACTCAATCAAGCTTGTCGCTCTCTGTAAAGAGAAAGATTTTGATCATGTACAAGTTTTTGGAAAAATCGTCGAAGACTTGAAAAAAATCGAGAGAGATGGATTTCAGCTGGCGTCAGGCGAAGTCATAAAAGGGGCACTAGTCTTTATTGCCGGTGACAACCTTGGCAGCCACTCGCTAGGGGGTTTTTTAGAGAATTTTAGTATGGCACATTATTTTTGTAGATACTGTCTCATAACGAGAGACGAATTTCATTCTGACGAAGGCCCATTTCAGTCGTACCCGTCACGGACTCGCGAAAACTATAATGATGCGTTAAAAGCAAAGGGACACAGCAACCACTGCCAAGGTGTTAAGTTCGATTCCGTATTTAATACTTTAGCTAACTTCCACGTATGTGATCCTGGACTTCCTCCTTGCCTGGCGCATGATTTACTGGAAGGTGTGGCAGCATTCGATCTTAAGATTTTTATCGACGATTTGGTCAAAAAAGGATGGTTTTCGGTTAGAACTTTAAACAAGTACATAGAATCGTTCCAATATTCGGTCCACGACCGTCGCGATAAGCCATGTCCTATTTCCGCAAACAAAAAAAGGGTTGTCGGGAACGCATGGCAGATTTTTACACTCCTAAGACTTTTCACATTGCTGATTGAAAATAAAATACGCGATACGATGGATGAGACGTGGCATGCTGTTCTTTTACTCTCGGAGATTGTGGAGATAGTGTGTGCCCCTTCGATACATAAATCATATTTATCGTATTTAGGGACAATTATATCGGAGTACATTGTAATACGAAAAACGTTCCAACAGAAACTGCGACCGAAGCATCACTACATATTGCATTATCCAGAACTGATTTTGCTCTTCGGCCCTTTAATGAAGGTTTGGACATTGCGGTTCGAAAGCAAACACAGTTATTTTAAACGTGCTCTGCGATATACTAAGAATTACATTAATGTGACTAAGTCTCTGACCACAAAACATGAACTCTGTCAAAGTTTTCTCCGATTAGGCGCGGATATTAGGTCCGAAATCGAAATGCGAGGAAATACGAATTTCCAAAAATGTATTTACCAAGATTCAATTCAGCAAGCACTGCATGGAGTTAATCTTTCGAAAGACATTCAAGAATGCTGCGAAGTAATAGTGAAAGGAATTATTTATCGCAAAGGAGACGGTCTTGTCGTGCGTCAGACAGCTTATCAATATAAAATTGAAATAGGCAAAATCTGCATTCTTTTGTGCGATGAAAAAAATGTGTTCGTAGTATTCGAGGTATTGGAAACTGTCTTTTGCTCCTATCTTCGTGCCTACGAAGTCGGTAAATGTTTAGGATATACGTGTCGATCGTTGAGTTCTTTGCCAAGTACGGAAAAATTGAGCTTTTATAACACTGGAACTTTCTTGTGCGTAAAACCTAGTTACGGATTCGTTGCTCGTCCACTGTAACAACTTTCACAACTCTGATAGGTGAGTCGCTCTTCGAAGCTCTAGCGAATAAGATACATCGATTAGTGTAATTAGCTTTTAAAAATCTACATTTCGGTAGCTAAAATTCATACAGAGTATCAAAATATAAATATTTTTAAAAGTTTCACAGTAAAGAAATATTTGGCTCGAATGAAGTCCGTACTTCCATTCCAGTACCACAACACTGAAAACATGTGACAAAATTAGAGGTTTCGATGGGAATTCAGACGTGACGTTTTAAGTACTCTCAAATATTCTTCAAACATTTTTTTTACTTTCCTTATAGCGTGAATAAGATCTACAAATAATTACAATTTTTTATCTTTTTCTGCATCGGTTGTAGAAGGCGCGTGATAATATTTTTTAGAAAGTCAACTGTCCAAAATCGGTATCTCCTTCTAGCTTAAATGAATTAAAAAATGTAAATAATGAATATATGATGCTTTAAACTTTTAAAAAGTATGTACGTTTTCAGAACCGCGCAAAACATAGATGACTTATTTCCCATCGAACACCACAATGAATAATGAACATATTCGTCTACTAATTACATTTTTTGTCATTCACAGATAATCAAAATGTCTCTATTTAAAGTAGTCCCACATGACCGATCGAAGAGAGTTTTGGTGAAGGGATCTACGGTCAGTGAGGTAACGCATTCCGCCAAAAATAAGCTCGGCCTCCCTGATGGAAACTACAAGGTTAAAATAATATGATTTTTAAAAATTTCTCTTGATAACGCGAATTTGCGGCGTATGGTTTTCATAATTATTTATTTATTATAATTTTGTTTATTATCAAACAAAACTTTGTACTAATAAATAGAGTTTTTCTATATTGATGGCAAGGAGAATGATAAACGTATGATAAAACCATCGGGTCACATCAATGAATATTAATCCACTGGTTACAAATCAAAATGGCATAGTAAAATCTCGAGGCATACTGCACTAATTTAGGGCAAAAATGTGTTTTTTAATCGATTAGTAAAACAACATGGTTTTATAAATTCGATACATTTATATGTCCTAAAAATCGCCGGAATCAATTGTAGCATATTGCAATTTGAAAAGCATTTACTTAAAGAAATGGAGATGAACCTAGAAGTTAATTTTATTAGCCTCCAAAGATTTTTATACATGACTAAAACTCAAACAATTGATTGCATGTAATTTGTAAATGATGTTTTTATTGAGTTTAAACGCTTTCTGTCAGAATATTATACGTACTGTTCTATATATCTATTTTCATGTGATCCCAAGTTCAGATAACTCTGGAGGAAGATGGAACAGAAATAGATGACGACGAAATTTTACTCGATTTGGCCGGTATGGTCAAAGCTCCAACCAACTTGATGATTCTACTGGAAGACAAGTCGTGGAAACCGCCAGGTGTAGTCGAAGTCCGTCCAAGTTCAAGTCTGGAAAGCGACCAATCCATTTACCCGGAAGCGAAAACAGAACAGATTCCAGTAGAACCTCCACTAAAACTAGGTGCCAGTTTATGGGACAAAATGCCAGAGCGTCTCATGAATTGCTGTCAGAAGGGACTGCGAGCTTACCCAGTTGATAGACGGCTTATGGTGGCAATTATTGCAAGCCACATGGTGGACGAACTGAAGGACACTACCAGGCGAACAGCGGAGAGAATCGCCCAAGCCATTACGGAAAAATATCCGAAGTCATTTGCTGATAGCATTGGCGGTGCAGTAATTGGAGCTGGCATGGAATCGCTACGATCGCAGGTGTACAATGCCGTGAATTACAGAAAAAACGACAAATTGATTAAGAGACCGCGACCAGAAATCGATGAAACAATAGACGAGGAAGATATGCCATCACAGCCGAAGTCTGGCACTGCTTGCATACAGGACGAATATGGATGTGTTGCGTATCAACCACTGTTGCCATCAACGGAATCGAAGACGAGTCAGGAGGAGAAAAAGATGCTTTTAAAGGAGCAAATACAACAGATTGAACGAAACGAGGAAAGGGTTACTCAATTGATCGAGGATACCTACCCATCACAGAGGATCGCTATCAATGCAAAGAACAGGGATCTCACCTTGCTCTTTACAGAGTGGCCCCACCTAGCTGAGTCGCAATATATAAAGCAACACGCGTCTCGACTTCTTGGAAAATCTGTCCAAGATATATGGGAGAAGTCGTTAGTCGATAATTCGACATCGCTGAGAAAGTATTTGTCTGTTACGCAAAAGTCGAAGGCCCTGAAGTCGCGACAGAAAAATAATACAAGCGATACGAGCGCCGAAGCATCAGCAAATACGGACGAAATTCTCGAGATCTTGGCTAAGGCCAAAGAAGCTGGTACAGCATCGATGACCGAAATCCCACTGGTCAGCTCCATTTTCCCGTTGACTACGGTGTACATGAAGGAAGATCGAAATCTGCTTTACACCATCGTCGACGTAAGTTCTTAGCCCATACTGTTATGGCTGTATTGTCCTATAAGTGCATATTAGAAAAGAATTGTTCCATCTGTATACTAGAATCGACTTATAGAAATCATTTTACTTTGATTATAGCATGACGTTGAGAGCGCAGACGTCATCACTCACAGCAAGGTTGAAACCCCGGTGCTGATAATCAGAGGTAAATCTTCATGTAAACTATTAATTATTCTCTGTTGCATGTTAATAAAGTTATTGCATCGAATTTTTTTTTCTTATTTTACAGGTAAATCCTTTTTCGACGAAAATGCTCGATTTGACGTTGTTGTAGAAAAAGAAGTCCAAATTCAAGCCCGTGGAATATTGGATGGTATCCTCACAACATTCCTCTCGTACTACGTATTTGGGTACACGTATCCACAAAAATTGTGCAAAACCTTGGAGTTCATACAAAGGTAATTTCTCGTGACTTCCTGTACTGATAAAAAAAAACCCAGAGTATATTCGAGTAACTGTTCTTAAGATGTCACTGATAAGGATTGAGTTATTCATTGTCTCTGTGTCGATATTGTTTCGACTTACACACTTATTTGGCCACGAACTTACTCTTCCTTTTTGATCAAATGCTCTCTGGTATTCTCTTGTAAAATATTTCGAGTAATAACATTTTTTTATATTTCCAGAGTATTGCTGCAAATCAACCCAACACAGGGAACGAAAAGCGGAGGAAAGAAACGAAAGCTCGTTTCATATGACCCTACGGTTTTGAAGCTTTCGGACGCCTTGGCCGCATTTAAAGAAGCTTAAAGAAGTGAAGTGAGAAAACGAGTAAGAATATATTATAAGAGAAGTTGAAGAAATTATTAAACAAATGTTATGATGAGTTTCAACGGATAATAAAGGCATACGAATTATAGAAATTTCTTCTTTCATTCGTTCTTTACCCACACGGAGAGAAGACGTTATTTGCAGTTAATAGATGCATAGTTGGACATCGTTAATTAAACGTTTATTGACTCTTACCAAATCTTAGATAAGCCAAATAAGTTTGAATTGGGTAAAATTGATTTCGATAAAATTTCTTAACAGTTACCGAATCTTATTTAGCTCAACTGAGTTTTGGTAACAATGACGAAACATTTCTGTCGCCTATCATGTCCTAACTGTAAATAAACACTTTTCGTGTAAAAACCAATGACGCAACAATTATTAATACGAAAAAGCCCGCATGCGCAATGCAAATTTGGTATTTTCGGATATAAGAATTTTCATATTCCAATTACCAGTTTATTTTCATTACCAACTGTATAGTAAATTTAATACACCGCGGTAAATTAAATAAGAAATAATGTTTCCCTAAATGTCTACTGAAATTTATTTACAGTACTGTGAAGTTAGTATACTGGAGTAAAGTAATTTTAACGTAAATCCGAAAATGTATTTTTTGTAAATTTAGCAAACACAAGGTAATATTAATATACCAGAGGAAACTAATTTTCAAATAACATTTACAAGTTTGTATTCTAACATTAACTTACTGTAATGCAATTTTAATAGACTTCAATCTATTAAAATTCAATACGTGGTTTTAAAAATTCAATTCTTGTTTCGTAAATTTAATATATAAAAGTAAATTAATTTTATGTACTACCTTCCATTACATTTTTGAAATACCAATCACTGTATTGTAAAATTAATATACGTGAGTAAATTAATTTTCCGATTATATCTTCAAACTAACTTCTTAATAGTCATGCCCTGTATTGTAAATTTTATATACATGCGCATATTAATATAGATAAACCAAGTACGTATTTTTAATACAACTGTGATTTAATATTCTGGCACATTGGTAAATGAAAATTTATATACTGTATATGCATAAAACTTCATATAAAAATTATGAATTTTCAAACAAAAATTTTTAACAGTGTGTACACGTATATGAATAATTATATTTATGAAATTGTAAAAACAGATTTTCCCCGTAGAAAAGCAAAAACGTACCTTGGCTCTAGAGAGTGCAAAAATCGTAACTTCCGTAGGAGCCCCTCTACAGAGCCTCTGCAGATGACCCAGTTACGTTGAAATTTACAGTGCAACCTCGCATTCCTACGCATCCCACGATGTGTGTGAAGGGATGGAGAGGGGGGAGAAGGCAAAAAATTGTCCATACTTCATTTTCGTCTCGTTGCATACCATTTTTTTGTCGTCGTTCAACATCAATCGACCCTACGTACGTGTCTAGGGCCGCAGCGCGCTACACATGCGGTGTGTATTAGGTAGATGAGACGCGAGACGTGCACACAGCGACGCGGACAGCGTGCATACAGAGAGCATAGCGTAGCGCGCTGTACCTGCCTCGCCGACGGCCAATTAATCTCCGTGCCGCTGGAGGTTTCATCCGCAGGAAAGACGTGTTTATTTATAACCCCCTGTGTCGTGGCGGTACAACGATATTCATTTCGTTCGGAGCTCGGATTTATCGTCCGTGAGATAGGAAGCACGCTTCTGGCTGGCCGGGAAGCAGCGGCGGCAGCGTACGTACCACGTACGTGCTGACCGGCCGTGGCGCTGCTATGCGAACCGGTCAGCCACCCTGTATCGGAATCAAAGAGTCCGCGCGTATCCTCCGCGTACCTCTATTTATGGGGGCTGTAAAACATTTTTATTAAAAAAATCGCGATTCTATTCTAGCCCGTCCCGGTGGCGGCAAAGTGCACCGCGCGAACGTTGATGCAATTCAACTTCGTCCAATTCGAAATTTTGTATACACCCCGAGCGGGCTAATCAACCTCACCCTCACCCTCATGGCTTCGTATCTGCTGGCTGCTTAATTGAAAGTTGCTGAGAATTCTGGGTTATCCGGGAATTCTGGGTATTCTGGGAATTTTGCATACGGAGAAAAAAAGTAGTTGGAGAAACCAATAAATGGGTTCCTACAACCACTCGAAGGAGTTGATATAGCGTCAACTACAACAGTACGTTATGACAACTATTCGTTGGTTATGGGAACCACTCCTTGGTTATACGAACCGCTAGTTGGTTATAGGCACTAACTGCGTGGTCGCTCCACCTATGGCTGTTGGTCTAAATAGCTCTGCGATTGGTTATACTAACGAACTCGTTGGTCTTACCTACTACTTTATCATAACCAATCGCAGTTTAGTTGCTGCAACTAATTAGTACAGCATATGCTGAAGATGGTTCTCCGAAATACTTTTTTTTCTCCGTGTGGGTTATTCGGGAATTCTGGGTTATCCGGAAATTCTGGATCATCCGGGAATTCTGGGTTATCCGAGAATTCTGGGTTATCGGGAAATTCTGGATTATCCGGGAAACCGGGTCATTTGGAAACTCTGCGTTATTCAGCAATTCTGGGTTATCCGGGAATTCTGGGTTATTCTGGAATTCTGGTCAATCTTGGAATTTCGCTAAATTCGGGAGTTCTAGTTAATATGGGAATTTTGGTAAACCTAAGAATTTCGGTTAATCTCCGAATTCTAGGTAATTTAGAAATTAGAATTTATAATTATACGCAGAGAGAGGGAGAGAGAGAGATTAGCAGTTACATACCTAACAGCACCTGTTGTTAGGTTTTGTCGTACCTATATTTACGCGACTGTCAAACATTCTTACAAAAAAAAAAGAAATAAATCTCGCAATTATTCCAGCCGTCCCGGCAGCAAAGTGCTTCGCGTACCGTTGATCCAATTCGCCTTCGTGCTATTTGCACTCGAAAGTTTGTACCTCGCGCGGGCTAATCAACCGACCCCCCGTCCCCGCCCTCCGCAGCTTCGTATCTACTGGCTGACTAATTGAAACTCCTCAATCTATCTGTTGTTTCCACTCATTACTCGCGCGAGACAACATCCAAGACTAAGGAGACGGCGCGCCTTCCACTCCTCCGCACGTTATTCGCGTAATTAAGCGAATACCTTACAAATAAATTTACACCACTTGTAAATCCTTCTCATTAGATTAATGCTCGCAATTAGCTCGGTAGGCGCCGGCAGCCTCGGCCCCCACGACTCTCGACCCCGCGCGCAGATTCTCCTGCGCCGAGATATCCACCCTCGTGTCCCTCTACGAATAAAACTCCGCTGGTCCGAGTAATAACGCTCGGGAGGCTGTGTAAGCCAAGACCCTTCTCGCCGTGTTGCACATTTCACTCTCCTTATCCTTATCGTTATCTCGGTATCGTTTTTCCTCGCTTTTGGGTCGCCCACCGACCCTACTGCCACTAATCATCGCCCTTGTGTGGAATGCGATCGATCGCAGTCTGAGCGTTCGGGATACTGGGATTTTGATAGTCCATATTAATTTAAACGGATTCACTAAACAATGAAATATTTACACTTGAATATTTGCAATGTAATGAAATCAACAAGTTTGTTGATTTTATACATTTAATTCGAGCTTTTTTATTACACTAAAAATATAAAGTGGTTTTTTTGCATACAAATCCACGTTCTATACGTTTGAAAAGAACAAATGAAAAGCAAATTGGAGCAATTGGAAGTTTATTTGTCAGTTTGGCTTCCTTACAGCGGAAACTTCCTGAAAAATGGAAATTAAAGAGGAAGTTCAGTGCTGCAAGTTCTTTAAAAAAAATGTAAAGAAAACGGTGGTATAAGTTAAAAGTAGACCGCTTTTCTCAACATTCTGAACGATCCTAATTATGCTGACATAAAAATCTCGAAAACAGTAGAGCTCCCTTCATGAGGAAGCAAAACGATTCGCCGACGAAAGTTCGTCGCCAAAAACGCAATTCGGGGCAACATCGAGCAATAATTATACACCGAAGGACTTTTCCCGTACGTCATCCAGAATCCACCCCGAGGATAAAAATTAAAGCAACTTCCACCCACGTTTTCACGGTCGTAAAGCGCTCCCTCGTGGCCCGCACGTTGATCGTGGTCCCTCCGCATGGCCCCCACGCGACGTATTTTTTTTCCGTCGAGAGACATTATCTTCCTTTTTTTCGCGTGTAAAGCAAACATCCCCCGATTCAACGGGGAGAGGGAGCGCGTATACAGCAATCGTAAAAGAAGGTGCCACGAGTGTAACATGCGCGTCGCGCGCGAATCGAATTTCGCGTCGACGAATCAACGCAACCGTCAACGGAGTAAATACACATTGGAATTCGGTCCATTTGTCGCGGGTGCCTCCGGCGTAATAGGTACGTAAGGCGCGCGAGACGGGATGATGTATCCGCGCGAGCGCGAGACGCGGAGGAGTCGTAAAAATGGTGGGGCGTAGCCTATTAGGTAGATGCCGGGCGGCCGGGTGTGTACCCGGTGTGTAATAGGTATAGCGGGTTCCGCGGCACCCCCGGCGAACAAGTTTCCGTTTCGCAAAACTTCGGTGTGCGCGAAACCCGAGCCCCGCGAATATATACCGCATGTATACCCACTCTCGAGTTCTCTCTCGTCCTCGCGACACGCTCGCACGTCAGTGTTCATGCCGGCACGTACCGTTCGTACGACCGCGTATACGATTATCCGGCGGACGCGTTCAGATAGCGGAAGAATAGCGGGAAACCATAGAAACGTGCGTGCATAAAAGCGTTCGATGAAACTGACCAGATTATCACATATTCGTTGCACTGACATTTTTTTCGGAACGTACAAAGTTGTGTAAATTATACTCGGGACGCGGCGCGTCGAATCTCGTGACTGTGAAGTGACGACGATTGTTGCATAGATTATAGGAATTTAATTTTGTGTACCAATTTTGTGTGAAATGAATTTTTTAATAACGCATAACTTGTTAGTTTTGAAAATGAAAGTGGAGCAAAACTTTCGATTAATTCGGAGGTCATTCGGGTCAGTAGATGAATTCGCGATTAAGGCGAGCGCAGATGTCGTGCTGACTAAACGTTTTCTTCGCGGCACGTGTCGGCTGAATTCGGATGGCCCAACCGATCTCTTTCCTTATGACGTATTGGCGACTTTCTTAATCTTTTGAATTAGAAAGGAGGAAATAAGGCTTGGTCACCTGTTGCTGCGTCTTCTTCTTTCGGTCGACTATTTTTTCCTTTACCAGTTGCTTATTGTTTAAGCATGTTTCAATGTGCGTTTGGAACTGTTGTGACTATTGAATTGGGCGCTTATGCGAATTACACACCTAATGACGAATAGATCTCCCGACTATGATATGCGTATGGTGATTTAATTATTTTATAATTTTACCTTTGCGTAATTTGTTTATGCTGATCGAACTCCCCTTTAAATCGGAAGTTTTTTATTTTTGTAAAATTACTACATCACAGCTACATCACAGTTTAATTTTACACGCATAAACTATCATCGTCGAATTCCGTTATTACACTTGCGTCGACATAATAATGGAAAACGCAACTTTACATAACTAGATCGCAAAACTTTGCAAAAACATGCCTCAAGGTCCATAGGATTTGTAATAATAATAGACGTCATATATGTTTCAACTTTTTGCGCGGCGTTCTGTATATGTAACTTCTGACAAGGATCTTGAGTTTATTTTAGCTGTCAGAAACACATGGGAGACAACGGAAATGCTCATACATCACCCGAAGACAGTAAAACGTATTACTCTCGTCTTCACGTCCTTATGACACCTCAAAGTACGTAATATTTTGAGAGAACCGGTCGGACGAAAATTTCGTTCTCTCTGATTTCGATTCGTTTCGCAACACTCTTTCGCGCAACGACATATCAGACGTTCGAGCATCCAATTTCGCTTCCTCCAAAGTAATCAGCAACATCCATCTTAGGATTAATTTTCTGCAAAAAAAAAACACGCTGCGCAATTCCATAACAACGATTTTAATGGCTTCCTGCCTGGACTCAGTTAATCCCGCGTACGTGTCTGTCATAAATGGAGTACCGACGAGTACCAGAGTATGTTTGTGAGTACATTGATGAAGCAATATTCGCTGCAGGCTGCGAAACTTTTTGATAAAAAAGTCATTGCCCATAGGGTTACGGACGGTGAAGAGGGGGGCGGGGGGGTTGTGGGGGAGTACAAGAGCGCGTCGATGGCCCGGAGGTGAAGCGCGCGGCCCGCAGTATATCCGTCCGATCCCCTAGCCACCCTAATGGCCAAGCCGAACGAGAGTCTACGGTGCGTCAATTTTCCCTCCTATATTTCGTTCGTTTATCGCCCGTACCTGGGGCGCGCTCGCGTATTTGCCGAGCTCAATCTGCCGAATCGAAATCGATCAAAGGGTCGCGGGGGCGGCGGCGATGTTCCAGTCGGACGTTCGTCGTGGCGTGCTCCAAAGCCGGCTGCGCCATGTTGTCTGATCGTCATGTACCTACCTGGCTTCGTTTGCTTATAAACTCAAGTAAATAGAAGTGCCAGATCGATTACGCGCCGACAGAGTGTTTACCGTGGGACTATCGGATGCCTCGTATCCTCATCGATCTGCGCGCACAACAGACCGCCGGGGTTTTATGAAAATAGTTGTTGCTTTATTTTTCCAAGTATCGCGCGTAAACGATCAACCGTTGGTTGTATTTGGAGGTTCACTTAAATGATTATCTTGCCGGCGGGCGCGAGGGAATGCGCTGGTTACGAAGTATTGAAGTTCTCGAAGTTCCAAAGTGGTGTAATAGTACCTGAGACCCGAGACCGAAATTGTGATGCTGAGATCCACGAGCGAAGTCAAACTGCTGAGTTCCGAGAACCACGACCCAGAATTTCAATCAATGCGTCGATGTGAGAAATGATACCCTGCATACCGTGAATGCTTTTATGTAATAAAAACTACCATCTTTCGTGGGCTCTTGTTCAATTGTGATTTTGTAGTTGTAGTTGATCTGAACGGCGTGCGTCGGACGTGTCAATGTCAACTGGGCAAGGACTGCAGAATTAGATAAGGTGACTTGGGTAGCTGGGAAATGGCGTATCAGGCACTGGACGGTGTGGCACGTTGACTGATCGCCCTTTTCCCGCCTGCCTTCTTTCGCTCGTAAACTCAAGTAAATCAACTCAGCGTTTCCACCGCAGGACTATCAAATAGGTCGTATCTTCATTCGTCTCCATAAAACCAGTCGTGAAATTGTGTGAAAACAGTCGTTGCTTTATTTGACGAAGTGCGTCGCGTACAAACAAGCAAAGTCGCGTATCGGAGGTCAATTTAGAAGGTGAATTTCTTGGCAGGCACATCGTATTTGTAGCCCGCGCTCTTGTTTTCCGTCACGACGGGTAGATCACTCGTCTCAACGTGCTGCGCCGGAAACGCGGCACCGACGTCGCCGGTGACTCCTGAACTTCCAAACTGGTGGTCCTGCGATCCGACATCAAAGTTGTGATGCTGACCGCCAAAATCAAAGTTCTGCTGCTGCGATCCGAGATCGAAGAACTGCTGCTGGGATCCAAGATCGAAGTGCTGCTGCTGCTGGGATCCAAGATCGAAGTGTTGCTGCTGGGATCCAAAATCGAAGTGTTGCTGCTGGGATCCAAGATCGAAGTGTTGCTGCTGGGATCCAAGATCGAAGCCCTGATGTCCTTGTCCAAAGGACTCCTGATGTCCGACCGAGGTCTCGTAACCCGAGTTGATCTGAACGGCGTGTTGGGGCACGTCAACGGGAACTGGCACGGGATGAGGTACGGAAACGGGTACCGGGACTGGGTGAGGCACTGGGTAAGGCTGGGGAACCGGAACGGGCACCGGACGATCGACGTTCACGGGGTAGGTCTTGGTGACGTAGACCGGTACGGCATGCGGCACGGGGACCTTCACCGGTCGTCTGACCTCGACCGGAACCGGGTGCGGCACGGGAACCTGGACGGTACGGGTGACCGGGACTGGATGAGGCACGGAGACCGGTACCTTGACCACGTGGTCGACCACGTTGCTCTGAATCGGTTGGTGGACCGTGCTGACGCTTCCTGCGTGTCCCTGTCCGAACTGCTGGACACCGCCGGAGACGAGGCTGCCCTGGCCGTACTGATGGAGCGAGCCCTGTCCACCGAGGTTGTCGTACACGCCGGACGAAAAGGTCTGGTGCCCAGAGGGCAGGGATCCGAAACCGGATGTGTACCCGGAGCCAGAGTGTCCGCCTAATCCAAAGCTACCGTACGATTGTTGATGCAAGGGGCCCGCGTAGCCACCCTGTTGTCCACCGTGTCCAACGGATGACGAGAAACCCGAAAGGATTCCACGTTTCGCGTGTTTGTTCTCGGTCTTCGTGGGCTTCTCCGCGTCACCGGCGAGGGCGCCAGCCGCCAACAGGCATATCTGTAAGGGTCGAGAGAATTCAACGTTAGGATCGGTGCAGTGCGAGCTCGTGATGTATGTCTTTTTACGTGAAGCACGAACGTGAAGGAAAATTAGACGAGACTCACCAGGAAGATCCTCATGATGTGAACCGAGTCAATGACGCGATCACTGTGCACGAGCGAGTGTGACTCCGGTGAGGATCCTCGCGGGTTTTTATATCGCGCTCCCGAACGGGCTCTGGGAGTAGTCAACCACTTTCACTGAAACGCCCTGTTGTTCTGGCCACATCCTCGCGCATCCGTCCCGCTTGCGCGGTGGAATTGGCCGAATCCGTCCTAGCTCACGTAACCTTTCGAGCAGACGTTCTATGTATATAACTCGTTCGAAAGTCCTAGATGCAGAACTCGTTCGCCTCGCGGTCTCTTTTATTGGTAACTTCTTTTTTTTTTTTTGCAAAACAAATGCGATCCTCATCTGCCCGGCCGCCCATTAACGGTGATGTAGCTCGTTCCGGTTGGCTCAACGTTTTTAAAAAGTGGATGGGAATCCGAGAATTACTGACCAGTGGGATCGCAGGTGAAGTAATGATCTGCGGACCATCTGCATAAAAATACAATTACGCGCGGGCTCGCGTAATTTATACGTAACCGGGTAAGGCAAAAAATGTTTCTGAGTCAATGCAACTTCTCTGTATCACTCCAGACGCTCTGGATGATTCCGAGCATGAATTATGGCTGGGGTCTCAGAAATTCTTCCATAAGCTAGCAAAAAATATCGTCAATGTCGACCTGACGAAGTGCGAACTTTCCGCGAAATTAGCTTGCTTGTCCCTATTATTGACACTCCCCAGTCTCGGATAATTCGAAGTCCCTGAAGGCAACCCCAGCCGCAAATTATTCACAATTTTCGTCGGCTGCCTTGGACTCTACACGATTATTCTCTCGGTCCCCCAATCCAACCATCTTTGCCCTAATTCCGAATTATTCCCAGTTCCCTCCTAGCCACGTTATTTCAATATCCTCTATATGAAATATTGAAAAATATAAATTTATCTATGAAACAATCAGCGTCAGAGGATTTTCCATTCATCCAAGTTCAGATCGATTATAGCTTCTCGCTTTTCGTGCATCTTACAATACATCAAATCGCTGTAAATTTTCTTTCCCTAGCTGTTTCGCGTTTTGGCAATGACATTTTTTTTCTCGTTATACAGAAGTTCGAGTAGTCTCACAAAAATCGAGAGACCCGTCACTCCGAAGTTTCCGCCCCCACATGCAACATCCCCCCCCCCTTGTCGCGTGTATCGCGTGCATTGCATAAAAATTCGAAGTTTGAACGGCGACAACGGATCGGACATGCACTCGATCAGCGCATCGAACTTCGAGTATTGTCAATATCATGCGCGACGATAAACCCACCGCGGTGGCGGCGTCGGCAGCGGCAGCGGCGGCGTTGGCGGCGGCGATCAGACATACGCGTTCGTGGAGCGTCACCGACGCCGATGAATCCGCGCTAGTCCGAGCGATTCGGCGCGTATTCGCTCTCGAAATTCGCTGGTGATGCTGCTGGCTGGCTGGCTGGCTCTCCGCGTGACCGAGGGCCGCGCGCGAGCCGAGCGCACGAGTGTTCTCCGTGGTACTTCATCACGCGAATGGCCTCTCAGTCTCGCGGGCTCTCGCTGACTCCGTGCTCTCTCTCTCTCTCCCTCTCTCTCTCCGTCCCTCTCGCACCTTCCCTCTTCGTTTCTCTTTAACCTTCGTTCGCAAACCAAAGAGAGTGTGAGAGCGTGAGAGGCCAAGTGGTCGCGTCGCGCTTCCCGGCTGCCTCGATCCATCCTCCGCAACCGAGGAAGCGCGATAAACCCCGAAAGCGTTCACCTTCCTTCCCCCTCTCGCTTCCACCCCGCCTCCGAGGGGTGAGAGGGGGAGACAGCCTGCTCTCCAGGTCGCCTGTCGGCGCGCAAAACGAGGAAAAAGTAACTGCGTTTTTTTTTTCTCGCCCTTCGACGTTTGTCGTTGCGGATCGCAGAAGGGTAAAGTGCAGAAGAGGCGTCGTCGCGCGGAGGCTTTAAAGAGCCCGACGCGCGCGGTGTAACCTGCGACGGATATATCCCGGCGGCTCGCGGCTTTACTTTATTTGCCGAGTGGTAATAGCCACGAGCGTCGGGACAACAGGTTTTTGACCCGCGCGCGCAGTGGTGGAAGCGACGCACGCGCGCGTTCGCTCGCTGCAAGCGTTTCGCGATTATCGCGAGCATCTTAGGCTCTTCTCTCCCTCTCTTTGGCGCTCGCGTCCCCAGCGTCGCCGAGCGCCAACCTGTCGCGAAGTTTCGCAACTCGGTTCGGCAAAACTGCCGGCCGCGGATCTCAAATTCCGCAGCAGCGTCGCTGCGAGAGAGGCGGAGAGGGAAGGGGGACTCGTGAGAGCTCATCATCCTCGTGGTACAACGGGCTTTGCTCACCCTTCAATGAACGCCTCTCATGTCGGCGCGTATTGGAGATATACAACGTATCGAATTGATACCCATCTACTGGAGTGTGCATAGGGCTTTGATGAGTGTCCAATTGCTGTGGACGCTCAATACAGTTGCAATCTTGAGTCGAGAGAGAGAGAGAGAGACAGAGAGAGAAGGACCTCACTCGTGATACCACAGGACACGGAGAAAATTATTGAGGCGCCGCTCTGAAAATATGGGAATCGTTCTCGTTCAGCGGAGCGAAAAGTTCTGCATGATTTTTGACGACATTCGCACCTTGCTAAGGTCGAACCAACGAACATGTTATTTTCAGAATGTCGAGTTTTGACCTATAACATCATTCTCAGGTCGCATATTATAGACCTGAAAATGCTGATTTTAACGCTTTTGAACATTATTTTGAACAAAATTATTTATTTTTTTATTTTGATGTCAGACTAATTACATTTTTTGGATCGTTCGAACCTGGATTTTTTTTTCCTTCGTTCGAGAGAAAACTCTATAACGAAGAGAATGTCGTAAGGTGGAACGCGATATCTTGATTTTTTAATTTTTCACAGAATTTTAAAGCCGAAAGTTGTCTTGCGTTTTTTGTGGAAAAAAATGTTTGGTTTCGCAAAGTTTGAAAATCCTATCACATGGGAAATTTTGCGCTGATTCGGAAAAGCACCGTTGCGTGCTCGAAAAATAGAAAATTCGTCGATAAAAACGCAAAAACATGATTTCGTATCTGTGGAAATATGCAAATATTAGGCAATATAGCAAATATTAACAAAACTTGAAACCTCGCACGCCCTTCGAACTATCAAAACACAATAAATACGATTGAAACTGCTCGTTGGTTAGCAACGTGAAGCAAGCAACCCGAAACCCAATCAGAGAACGATATCGAAAATGCGAGATATTTTACCCATTGATTTTTTGACGAGGGAATTCACAGATCCGGCTGTCACCCGAAAAATGTCAAAATCTGCTCCTTCATCTTCTTTCGCGTTATACAAACACTTTTTAACGAAGGCTTGTAAATAAATATATATCTTGTACTTATTAACTAAATTATAGAATCTGCTTGGTAACGTGAAATTAGATGCTGCAACCACAAAGAAACACAGTCGCACGTATGAAATATTGATAGCTGTCACTTTCCAGAACTACCACGAACCAGAACTACCACGATTTGTCCGAGCGTGTGGAGAATATTCGCACACTCTTCCGTCCCCGTTCAGATCTGCAAGTAATACGTGCATGCATCGGAAAACAGAACAAGATTTATGTTCAACGAGCCCTCCGTCGTGGAGAGGCTACCAAACGCGATATTCGTCGGACGCATCGAAAAGACGAGCCCACGGGGCAAACTCGATCATCCTTCTGTCCCTTTTGCCTCACGCTCCGTCGGTTCGCCTCTTTGTCCCTCTCCGTCTCGCGCCGGGCGGCTGAATCAGAACGGGAAACGCGCGGGGCGAGCGCGACGGCATCGACGAAAATCCCGTTGAGAAATCCCAAACCCCCTGCGATCCACTTTAAGGCGGGTCGTCTAATAATGCCCGACGGTGCGAGATATAGAGCTCTCGTCGCTCTCCGAGCCGCAGAAACATTTCCGCCAATATTTGGTACTCCGGCGGTCCAGGACCAATATCGTGGCGAATAAAAAAAAAAAGAGAGGAAGGAATTTAGTCCGTCGTGTCGCGCGCGGCGTCGAGAATCGAAGGGTAGAGTCGCGTCGATCCGAATTTTCAGTCGAGTCAATCGCCACTGGCTTTGCCCTCGCCGAATATCTGCTTCACTTACGCTGTGTGAGTGCGACGATAATAAAAAGAAAAAAGAGAATGAAAAAAAAAGAGAAACGCTCGAAGCGTCAGACACGGCCTCGGAGATATTTCCACATCTCTCGCGTATTCTTTTGTTATTCTTGCTTTACGTTTTGTTTTTTATGCCACTTTTTTACGGCGATCCCCGAGTTATGCGGGAATAAAAGTTTGCTTCTCGTTACTCGTGAGCCGCGCGGGGACACGTGGGAAATCATCGTAACTAGCGGGTCCTCGTTCGCACCGGTTCGTATATACCGGGAAACGTCACGAATCGCGCGAGTTTTTCGCGGTGCGTTACGTGGAAAAGGAAAATTGCATGCATAAGGGAGTTTCTAACGGAACGTCGAATCCCGTCTCATTCGTTCCAGTGAATTTCGCCGTTGGCTCGAAGGGCGACGCGGCAAATTGTATTAAATATGCCGAGTTAAAACACGGGTAACTCTCGTGGCTTGATCTGAGCTTTTTTCGGATTATTACTTTTTAAGGAAGACGTGCAGACGGCTTCGAACTTCAGTGACATCAGCGCTACGTTTTTCAAGTGTTTCCACAATTATTGCTGGATTAGGTATTGTAATTACATTTGTAGTGATGATTGATAAACACCCTTTAACTATGCAGTAATATCCTGTGAGGTATTTTTTCGCCCAACGCCACGAAAAAATATGTCACATCAAAAACGTTAAACCGTATAGATTTACGATGTAGACAACTTCAAACAGTCGTCACCATCAGAAATCAATAAAAAAATGTTTATTTATTCTCTTCCAAAATTCGATGAAAGCAGCAACTCTCGAGTAATCATAAATTCATCAGTTATGTCTCAAACCCACGACCCTGATTTTTCTGCTGCGAACAAAGTGTATCAAGGATATTGTATTGCCACGCAAATTGTCTGCGGAAACAGGCAATCAAACTTTCGCGTACGGTGGAAACAGTTTTAAAAAATAAGCAACCCTGTCTAGTGTGAATTGCCGCGCGCCATCCTCAGGACTCCGATATAAGGAATCAGACAAGTTTCTCTACCTCGGTCCCGCGGAACTCCGGAGACTTTGGCACTAAGACAACGAAAATAACTATACGGCAGTGGCTTTGGAGACTTGAGTTTGTCACATGAAATAGAGAATTTCGCGGAGCAGGAAGCAAGAACTCGGTCGAGCGTGATTCTAACGGTGCGAAATGTTCGCCAAGTTGAATAGACGGAGGCTATAGCGAGCATATTGGGAGCCCGGTCGCGTTTAGTGCACGTCTTTGTTTGTCTTTGTGTGTGTGCGCTGCAATTCCGTACGTATGACGTATTGGGTACGTTGGGCTGTAGGTGGAGCTGGAGGAGCACGAAGAAAACAGATCTTTGCTCGTTGCCTGAGGCGCGTGTACCGCTCTGGTTGTGCTCCTGCTGAGCAGGTATCACCGGGCGGTCCTCACTTGTACTACTTACTATCGATTTCCAGAGGATCGTGCCAGAGACCCGGCCGAGTTTCTCGCTGCGCGCAAGAGTTTGCAGGATTGTTCGTTCTGCGTACAACTGCGAGATCCTCTGTTTCGTCGAGATTTCTTCAACGCGAAGTTGTCCCGAATTTTTGGTTTTTGGTCTTGTTGGTTGGTTGGTCAAAATGTCAAATAACAACACATGATTTGAGCCGCCAAATCGAGGTCGTTTATTTGGCTCATGTGTGTGGGAAAAAGACGTTGGCATAAAAAAACCCACACACTTCGTAGTTCACTTGTTACACACAAAATCCATAGGATTTTGCATGATCGTTTGAGGGACCGGGCCCCGTTTTGAGGAGATGTGCCGACCTCAAACGAGCTCCACCTGTTCGTACAGCCCGTAGTGACTCACCCGTTCCTACAGACCGTATGTCTCACCCGTCCGTACAGACCGTATGTCTCACCTGCTCGTTTGAGGATCTCAATCGGGAACTGGGCCCCGTTTTACAGAGGTATTGCCGACCTCAAACGAGCTCTGCAACCCAATCGTACAGCCTGTGTGGCTCACTCCTCTCTCGCTCGAAGTACAATTCGTGAGTTAAACATTCGTTTGTCGCACTCCGGAACTGTTCCGGACCCAAAACGCTTATGACCCAAATGCTCTTTGTATTTCCGGCCCTCCCGCTCCCCCACCATGACGCTAGATCATATCGATGCAGCGAGAGCGGGAGATTCGGTCATCGACTCTTTATCCCCACTACTCTGAGTCATTTTTCATGCGCGGCTCACTACCCTTTATTCAACCGAGTTGCTAGCCAACAGCCTCTTTCTCGTGGTAACTCAAAAGGGGATCGTGCAATGAGTTTTGTGCTTGCTGACCTCTTTGCGTGCATTCTTATTCTCAAATTACCTACCGGACACTTGCAATTTCGTTTTCGAGTACTTTAAGGTTTTAAGAACTTTAAACAACGTTTAGAGTTCCAGTTCTTTGAGGCGGGTCTTCTCACTTTATTTGTAAGGCAAATCAATATTTTGTCGTAATATTTTTACACTTGTAGTTTGCGTATACAAAAAATGTCTGTATGCGGATATTCTCACCTTCCTTGCAACACAAATCAATATTTCATCGCGATGTTTGTGCACGGGTATTTTTCGTTCATTTGGCACATACTAAAGGGAACTTTTTGTATGTGGAAATCGTGTTTGTTCGCATATGTGCAGCGAATATTTTTTTTTAGTTTGGCGGCAAACTTGTTGTCTCTCTACTTTTACAAAATTGGTTTTGTCTCTCATCCCTAAAAAGAAAGTGGAAATAGTAAATTTATATTCCTCCTCTAATTTGGTTTTAAAAAAGTGTAAATATTGCAAATTCTCGCCGTCCACTCGATTATTATGTCAACACAAATAGCGCGTAGGGGCGAAATTATCCAGGACGAAGATATATCGATTACTCGGAATCATCTCGCGGGCATTAGGTGTTGTTCAACCCAGATACTGTTTTACGGTGACGTCGCCGTGATGAGAACAGCGGCAACTTCGTGCAACGGATCCATTATATTTCAAAACTTGTCTGACGTACTTTCCCGTACAAAACTTTTTCACCTTGAAAGCAGCAAAAATTACACCAGATTCTCCACGCTGCGGAGCCTGCGACAGCCCGCAGTCTCCCTCGTTAAACTCGCCGTCCGAGCAACTCGTTGCGCTATTTCCGGAACAAGGACAATCGAACGCGAGCGCGATGACTCCTCGGAAAAACTTCCCTCTTCCCCCGAGGCGCCTCTTGTAATCTTCGCTATTGTCGATTTCTTTTTTTTTTCCCCTCCCGAACATAGATGATACACAGGAAAAATTCTCGACTTTACTGTTTTCTTTGACTTTCTTTTTCACTCCTCAAGCGTTATAGATATACAACGCGACTTGCGCTTTTCTCGACGAGTGCTCAAGAGATTTAACTCTTTGAGAAATGTACGGCGAAGTGAGGCATTCGAGTCTTCCAGCTTCCTCACGGTTTTCCGGCGCCTCTCATCCGACCGCCCGTCGCTCGCAGTTGCCTTTACGAGTCTGGGCCATCGGTTGAAAGAACGGAAAAAAAGAGAAAAATAAAACGGCAAAGACACGCGCGGAGTATCGCAGCGAGGCTGACGGGAGTATTTTGGAAAATCCGCGAATTCAACAAAGTCGATTCGCGCACAACTCGGGATAAAAAAGTTCGCTGGCTTTTATATGTATTACCAAGGCAAAGGATGTAAAAAGAACTTTTCCTTGCCTTGGGGGTATTACGCAGATTTACAACTATTTTGTAGTCGCCGGACCGAGAGATTTATACGCGCGGCGCTTCGCGTCGGAAAATCTGAGTCATCGTCGCGTCGAGTGTGTTTTCAATCGCGGCGCTTCGACGAATTTCGATGGATTTTTTCAAAGCTGTATTACACGGTGAAATGAATTCTCGACGCGAAGTACACGCGGAAGCGTCATAAAAACACCGTGGGAAGCCGTGGGGTACCTCTTGAAACGGATTTTGCCCCGGCAATGAACTCCAGAATCGGCGATAAAACACTGATAAGTTTCCGCGGCTCTGTATTGCGTTACGAGGTGAAGTAATTGAGAACTTTGGATTGAGTGTTCCGCGGCACAATTGTAAGAAAAAAAGGAAAGCCCGCAATGGAGTTATAATCGACGATTTAATTTCACTTGAAAGTTATATTCGGAAATTGATACCTTTCAGGTGAGGTATTTCAATGGATTTATCGTTTTTTTCTTCGCGGTCTTCGGAAACGAGTGCTTGACGCACTTAATCCACCTGGTTTTTTTTTCTCTTTCGCATCATCACAGTATTTGGTAAAAGTTTCTTTTTAGCATGATTTTTGGAGCAGAATAAAAGGTGCCCAACATTTTTTTGTACACATTGGGATTAAACTGCGTTTAAATCGTAATCTCGCTTATCCTGAAATGTCATACTAATAAAATATTATGTTTGACACTTTCGCATCCCTGATTGTAGTTTTGCGGCTGATAAATTGAACGCCCCTCTTTTCTTCGTCAAATTCAACGTTATGGACTTCTGTGAAGCCTATTTGTCGCAATTAATTTTGCTAGAAAGTGCTGTTTATAAATTGAACAGATCCAAAAATGCACACAATGATCTATACCGAGAGTAAAAGCTTCCTTGATTCATGGAAATTCCCTTGAAACGTAGCATAACCGTCCAGCTCGCGCGAGAAACACCAAAACAACTTAACGCAACCGCCCCAACCGTTGGCGAACCGGGTGCCGCATTTCCCACTAGGGGTTAAGTGTATCGTTTCTGTGAAATAAGGAGATCATGTCTTTGAAATTCAAACAAATATTTCATTGAAGTTAATGAAATTAATTAAATCCACCAATGAACGTACTAATAATAATAACAATTACAATAGAAGAAAACCCTATATACCCTCCCTCCGTTATAAAATAAGCACAATCGCGTGAGATTTACGGGCTGAAGGACTCCGGTCGATGGCCCATTGGACATGGTACATACTTTGCAAAAAAAAAAAAATCGACACAATATTATGCTGTATTCATGCTCAATAAAGCACTTGTACTACTACTAATTAAATTAACCGATTTCTTTGGAATCAATGACATTTTTGTTGTGTACTACGTTAGCAGATAAAAAATAAAAAAGATTGACAACTACGGAACACGAGGGAAAAGATAATTTTCGTACTTCAAGCGAGTCGATGGATATAAATCACACTGAGACTGCCCTGTGAATTTATACAAAACTATGTCATATTATATAATACAGCGAGGTGGATTACCATGTGAAGCAAAAATGCCTTTAAGATCGTGGCGAACCTGCCTCCATGGTATAAGTGTATTAAAAGGTAGTTTTCGTGAGTCCTTGAAATCGGAACTTTATCGTAAGAGAGGAGAAGGAAGAAGAAAAAGAAGAATACGAAGAATTAGAAAGAGAGATGAATAAAAAAGAAGAAGAAGGACCGAGTCACTCGTTGGTGCTCTCACTATGGAGAGTCCTTGCCGAGAGAGTTTTGTCCTCTCCGCGGCACAAGCATCGCCCAGAGGACTTTTACATTCAGCATCCCTGCACAAAGCGTTAATTCTCGAAGAGAAAAAAGGCAGCCTATGTTGAAAGCGCGAGCCCTTTGTGAGCCCGGTGAAGTTACCGAAATCGTATCGCTACCCTTGGCCGTGCGAAGTACACGAAGTGAGATAAAAAAAAGCCCAGGTGGTGGAAAACGTCGGTGGCAACGGCCGAATTAGACGGTCTGGCCATTACTCGGCTTTGATGCCTTCAGGAAGAGAGGGGAATCGCTATACCTTCATTACTATACATGGCAGACTAACCGTGTAGGAAATATCGTTGTACTTTTATTAAAGCACCAGACGACTGATGTACCAATAATCAGAATCGTTTACAGCTAACTCTTATTGACAGTTAGTACTTCGTTGTAGAGTAATGAATTTAAGAAAATGTCACGTGAGAAAAGAATGTGCTGTTTTAACAAACATTTTTTTCCGGCTTTGCAGATATCATTGCTAGGTTAACAATGAACGACACTTGTCAATGTACCAACACGGAGTTTGCTGGCCCAACAAAATCGCTGTGTCCATAAATAAACCATTTATTCGTGAAGCCAACTGATATCATTAGTCTCGACTCTCACGCGAAATTGGATGCAACGAAACTGACGGTGAATTTTAATTATCTATGTCTCACGTAGCTCAAGTTGTCGTAGTTGTTAGAATTATTGCAGATGTTAAGAATAACATCCCTCTTTTAAAGGTTCATGAGTAACGGAAAGCATTGTTAGCAAACTATTAGTGCTGTGATTGGTTGCCAGGAAAGTCCGTGATGAACAAAATCAGTTTGGTGTCAAATTTGAATAATTTCATAAGAGGACAGACGGGGCAGCACCCGTAACCTTTTAAAGCTTTATAAGAGTGCAGCAGCGCAAAATTGATTAACCTATTATAGGTGATATTTTGAAATAAACATTTCCGAGGTCGGTTTTGGCGATTTTCGGTCGGGAGCCGGATCTACGATTTCTGACAGAAAAAATATTTTTTTCATCGCCAAAAAAATATTTGTTACAAAATCGATTAAAAAAGGTTAATAACCAGTATTTTCGGGGGTAGAATATGCGACTTGAGAATTATGGTATAGGTTAAAAGTCGATATTTTGAAAAGAAAAGAAATTGGAGTCGATTTTGGCAATTTTCGGTCGGGAGCCGATTCTACGATTTCTAATAGAAAAAATATTTTTTTCGTCGCCAAAAAATATTTTTTTCGTCGCCAAAAAAATATTTTTTTCAAAATCGATTAAAAAAGGTTAATAACCAGTGTTTTCGGGGGTAGAATATGCGACTTGAGAATTATGGTATAGGTTAAAAGTCGATATTTTGAAATGAAAAAAAATTGGGGTCGATTTTGGCAATTTTCGGTCGGGAGCCGGATCTACGATTTCTGACAGAAAAAAAAAAAATTCGTCGCCAAAAAATATTTTTTTCAAAATCGATTAAAAAAGGTTAATAAACAGTGTTTTCGGGGGTAGAATATGCGGCTTGAGATCGATGGTAGATCGATGGTAGGTTAAAAGTCTCCCTTGGTCAGGTCAGGAAAATTGTTGGCAACATGTTCGATTGTGTCAAACTTGACTGGACTCTTCAAAATAAAACAAGTAATTTCATTAATTGTGTAAGTAGGTTACAGATGTAAATCATCGATATTAAAATCTCTTCGTGTATATATTTTGTAAAATCCGGCTTACACAGCACGTTTCAACTGAATTGTCAGCACGCGAGCCTTAACGGCAGAAGGTCCCGTAGCTTTATCAGGCAGCGAGGGCAACAATTATAGCCAAGTCATCTCGTCCGGAAGTACCAGCACACTTCTTGTCTTCCGTACTAATAGTTTTCGCACCAATCCTTTTTCTCGTGTCCCTTATGCACACAATTTTAAGCATGCAGACGGAAAACCCGGGCCAATGATAATTCACGTCGCTGCGGCAAAGCTCACGGAGACAAAAATGAACGCAGCGATAACAAAAGTTATGCCGCGGTAACCAAAAATTTGCCGCACTAGCTAAACAGTTCGCTGCGACAGCAAAAAATTCGTTGCTGCAGCAATCGACTTGTCATCACTCCCTGTGATTTTTTTTTCCCACGAAGATTGAAGACATGGTGTGCGTCGCGCATACCCGAGGTAACATTTAGCGAGATATCTGCAATCGAATCCCGACACGACGGAGACAGATTGTTTCGATGACAGCCCCTTTATAGTTCCAACACGGAACCCAGATGCTAGCGCGATGCACTCTAGGTTCTCGGTCCGTTTGCAAATACCTTCCTTAATATTACCTTAGCGCTCGCGCTCGGTTTACGGTGCAGACGCGCAGTGGCAAACGCTGAGTAGCGCGGTTGTTATATGCACTGCTGCTGCCTCGTTGTCGGCTTTCGAGTAGACTCCAGTTAGACTGGAGTTGTAGGCTTATATGCCTGCTCAGCTTAATTGAGCTGCAACATATACTCCATCTCTCTCTCTCTCTCTCTCTCTCTCTCGCTCTCTGTCTTCCTCCCGTCCCCCGGCGAAGCCCCTGTTAGATTTCCACAATCCTGATACACCAACGAGTTGCTCATCAGCGAGCAACGACGCATCCTTCGCGTCTAACCCGCATGTCTCCAGCTTTTCAGTGAACTCGCGACACAGAATGGCTCATATATATGACCATACATCTCGCTTTGTTATCGCTGCCGGGAGATTCGCGACGCGCTGTACCACGCAATTATCATTAACCCGTTCTCGGAGTGGTTTTCTCGCAACTATACTTTGTTCGTTTCCCTCGATTCCGTGCGCCTTTGTTTTGTTATCTTTAGTCGTTGACCCGTGGGTTTTTATCCTGCGCGTGAGGGACGAAAATATTGCAATTAGAAGTGCAAATTAGTCGCGGTAATTATTGCGTGATGATAACCGTGTAACATCAGTGAACAAGGCATCCCTGGCAGAGAATCTGTGGCGTTACATCCGGACCGAATCAGGCACAGCTAGAACAGTGGCAGTGCTTAAGGGCATGTGAAATACCGACTGCGGTAATAAAAACTGTAATGAAAGTTTTTTACGCATATTTGCATTTACAGCTAAGAAAATAAATTCATTCCCTGCACTGGTGAAATCCGTAGGGAATTAATTTCTTCTTTTAGCTGTAAACACAAATATCCGACAAAAATATTCATTACAGTTTTTGATACCGACTGGGCTCGACGTGGATGTTTCACATCGTCTTAAGGACCGATCAGGGCCTGAATAGTTCCTGACTCCGCTTTACCAGGGATGTTCAGTACGTGCGACTTTGTTTATCGCCGCAAGAAAACTTTTCAACCATAAAAAAATAGAAAACAAGCAGATGGCTGGGATTTTGTTTTATCTACTATTTACACCGGTACCAGATTTTCCCTCGACACACGTAACGAATAAACTTCATATTCCAAACATCCTTCGGACAATCACGTCGACACCTGCAGGCACCCAGGATCCGTGGAACTCTCCGCCAACCGTGAGCATTTGCATAAGCCAAAAGTTTGAAAAAAAAAATCCTCAAAACTATTACAAATTCCACACGTGTACTCCAAAAATTGTTACAAATTCTACCAGCGACTGCGTATGCGACGGTGATATTGTTATTTAAAATCACGAGAAAATCGTACATGAGGTGAGAGAAACGAGACAAAATCTCCGAGTTCAGAATTACACACGAGGGCTGGTGGTTCGTAAATAATGTTACGAGTTTTCCGCGGAGGCGTCGAAAAACCAGCGTTTCCAGAGACACCGTAGGTGAGAATACTCATATAGCTTCCAGTCGTCGTGGAGCGCGCTATGTACGGCGTGGAGGTAGAGGCGTTTGAAATAATGGCCGGTGGATTATGCGTCGAGGGCCCATTAGGATTTCTCCACGGGTGGCAGGGAGCGATTTAACGCAGCTTCGAATATCGAGTCTCGGGGTGGCTCGTGGGCGCCCCCTCGTGGCCGTGGGACGAAGGAGGATGAGCGCCGCGGCGTAGTACGGCCAATAGGCAAAGCGTCGGTGCGCGCTTTCCGGCGGTGCGAGTGCGAGAGGCGCAGATTCGAGCGAACGGAATAGCCGAGCGCGAGCGAGCGCTACCCCGCTCATTGGACTAAGTGCAGGGTGGCTATATACGCGGAGAAGCGAGAGAGTCAAAACGACCAACAGGCAGGAAAAAGCTCTCACGCCGCGCGAGAGTAAAGTTGCTCGTATTCGCCTGACTCTTCCTCGGCTAACGGCTCCGACATTCGCCGCCGCGGCAAAGCTCTGGCCCCCCCGCCACCCCGTCCCACGACTTTCCCGCTCTTTCTCTCCTGAGTATTTCCGTGCGCGCGTATTTCCCTCCGCCTTTGCATCGAGCGGCAACAGCGCGCCAAGGACATCGAGGATTTGAGGAGATCGGGGCTACTTGACACACTTGTTTCATTACTATTTTACCGCTTGGGACATATCGATGCATTTTTTTCGCACGATCACGAATACAATCTTTGACGATATCGAAAAATTGGGAGGGTCAGAAAAACTGAAATCAGATAGTTAAGCGAATTTGCCAAGGAAAGTTCTAACATCGTTGTACGAACCGCCTCACTCGAGATGATGAATCCCCATCCGAATGCTCCATTTTTATGATATTACGCGAATTATCTTGTTAATTAGGGGCAACGTATTGCAGGCGACCCAACAGCGAATCACAGAACGAATAACCCGACAAGAATACTAATATCGAGAATGCGAAATATTTTACCCACTGATTTTTTGACGAGAAATACAAAAATTGCCTTATGCAGCCCATAATTCTGTTTTAATATGACTCTGAAGCTCATGGCGAGATCGGTGCGAATCGTAGGTTCACCCGATTGATCTTGTGGGAGAGGCGCGAAACACAATTGATTTTCTTCCACCATTAAATTATCCTTTTCTCAATAAACTGAAAGTCATTGAGAGACAAAATCTTTGATTTCAGTACATTTTTTAGTGACACCAGGCATCAAGTAACCCCGGTCTGCCTCGAAGAGCGACAGAGGCCGCGGGAAGGACGAAGAAAATATTACCGATCGTTGCCGCGGCGGTGGGAAAACCGTTCGTGGGAGTCCGATTTATTTTTTTCAACCCCGAGCGCGTTGGGGGCTACGCGGAGGCCGGGGGTTAACCCGCGGGAAAGTTGCGCGCGCGCTAGACGAACCTCTCGAACACCTTCAGACATGGAAAAAGAGAGAAGTTGCAAAAAGTAACTGGCGAGAGCCCCGACCGGGAGCAGCAGGACTGCTCGTTTACCGCGGCGCAACGAAGCTTTCTTTTCCGCGCCGTGGTACACGCTTACGCCCAGCGTGGAGCGACGCTGCACACCGTCGTTCCCGTTCCCGCGCGACGGCTGCCGCGCGCGCGCGCTTGTAGAACCACCGGAAAAGCCTCTCTGCGCTCCTCGCAGTGGCACCCCCGGTAATTAGCGGGAAATGCAATTAAGGGCATTTAATTAAAGCGAGTCGCTGGCTCCTGCCGCGACGGTCACGCCCTTGAGAGCCTTTGCCCAAAAATTCCCCCGACGTTTTCGGATACGTTAAGGGCCCCACCAGCCCCTCTCTTCCCCCCCCCCCCTCCCGGCTGGCAACGCTGCACGTGTATCCACGAGAAACCGCGACGGGTTACTTTTATACGTACTTTTTTATTTCTCCATTGCGGTGGACGTGAGTGCGTTTTTTTATTTCACGTTTTACACGCACTCGTGTAATTGACATTAAATTAGAGGATATTTCGTATCATTAACCCGCCGGTTATTCTACGCCGCGAAGTCTCGTGACACCCTCGTGCACACTGAAAATAATCTATGTATTCGTGATAATTTTAGAGCGACAGCTGTGAATTTTTAATTCGTCTGACTTGTTTTTGTAGTTGTGTCAAGGGCGTTTTTTTATTATTTTAACTTTGCTCGTAATTCTTGGTATTACATTTAAATTTGTGGTGACAACGTGAACTGAAATAAAAAATTGATATGATTAAAGTTCACACGGATACGAGGAATTTTGCTCACGAGATATGTGGCTGGTATCCAATAACTGGCAGAGGGCGAGCTGAGATCGAACGGTCGAGTGAAGATAGCATTGAACCTTAATTAGAAAAAATTCTTCGTAGAATTCATCGCGGAAAAAGTTCCTTCAGTCAGCACGAAATTCGGAGCACGAGACGTATATTTTCTCCGGCGTATAAAATTATTAATCAAGTTCATCTCATAAAAACATATCGCCTCGCACAAAAGACGCTTCTGTGTTAGCATTTTTTTTCTTCTTTTTATTTTTTGCAATTAGCTACAATGGAGTTTTTATGAGGGCAATAAAAAGAATGACATCGTTTGTACTGTTAATTAAAGACGTTCGAGGATGACGTAAATCCTCTTCCCTCTCCCTCTTCCTCCTGCGCGAGTAAATGAGGGAGAAAAATGTTCTCTGCTCATAGCTCGTTATACAAGGGCTGTTTGCGTGGTCTGCCATTGCCGTCGCTGCACTATTTCCGAGCGGCGTTTCCGGCGGCTCGCACACTGGCATTATCGCGTTCACGGAAACTTTTTCAAACAACGTTAATTAATCTTTTTCCATACCTCGGCCGGCGCGCGTGCCGTCCACGTACGGTTGTTCATGAAAATTCCCCGGGTTTCTTCGTTTCCCGGGAACTGGATTTTATTCTTGCCGTCGCAGCAGCGGAAACTGGCGACCGGTGACCATCGATCGGCGTTCCACCGGTGTTCGCGAGTTTGCGGATTCTGTGTTGCGTCATGTTCCAATGACCCAAGATCTCGCGAATCTATTAAAGACGCGACGACCACTCCCGACCGGTTGACCTCACAAACGAAAGTGAATAAATTAGATGCTCGCCAGACGCGCCATTCCTGACATCGATTGATAGCCTCCGGCAATGGCAATTCTGAATAAGCTATTCGGTTCGTTCGACACGCCGGGACGAATTTCACACCGTTTCTGAAATTTGTATATTATGTCTTCGATCTGCGACAAGAGAATAACCGACTGTGACGTATTGATGGCTAACGAATAATTGATTACAAATGTGGGACCGTTGATGTGATGATGTTGTCATATATGGTGGCGAAGTGAATAAGAGATTGGAAAAGTGACGACTCTCGGTACCACGTGATACGGTAAATCGCCGAAATTGTTCGTAAATTATTTGAGTCGCGGCCACGTCATCCTCGAAATATCGTAAAAATTATTCTTCAATCTCGCCCCTGCTGACAGGTAGCGGCATCGTACCGCATTACCAGACTGTAATAATACCTTTTTTCAGATATAACGGTAGTCGTTTTTCTCCATATGCGCATAATCAGTGCAAAATTTGCGCCATAGACATTCCATTTCCACGCAATATTTCTAACAAAGAATTATTGTACAATAATAGACGTTTTTCTTCATATGCGTAATCACTGTAAAATTTGCCCCATAGACATTACCATTTCTACACAATATTTCTAACCAAGAATTATCGCTCAAATATGACACACATTTTTTCTGTTCCCGTAATAATTTAAAAAAATCACTATAGCCATTACTATTTTTACGCAATATTTCTAACAACGAATTACTGTCCATACGTAATGGTCCAAATTTTATATGCAATTACTGCAAAATTAACCCTATAGCCATTGCCATTTTCCCAAAACATTTCCAACTATGAAACACCGTCCATTTTCACTCCTGCGGGTGCAGCAGAAGCTAAGGCAGCAGCACTACACCTGCGTGTTGAACTTGACGATACCGCGCGCAGCGTCAAGAGAACATTTAATTGGCGATGGTACCAGCGTTCGGCCGGGTGATATACAGAAGTAAAATACACGTCTGTGAGGTCTGACGTCGTGAAACGCCGGTGGGTGTGAAAGTCTGGCTCGGTGTTGGAAGCGAGACAACGCTCGGGTTGAAGTGCGAAGGATCTCCCCCCAGGGGTGGGATGGGAGGGGGGTGGGGGGAGGGTGGAGGATCCAGCACCCTTCGCTCTGTCGTGGCGTCGGGACTCGGCGAACGAAGGCGCAAACTAATTTAAAATGTTCCGTTGGCGCGGGAGAGGCGGCAAGTACGACAGCCGCCAGGATCGAAGATTTCACGGTCTCGCGAGCGCCGCGAAGACGCGCCATTCCTTTCCCTCTTAACCACCCCCCACCGCCCCCGCCCTTCCCTCCTCGGTTTCTTCGGCTCCGTCACTCGCTCGAATCCCGCTTCTCCCAGCAAATTCCTTTTTTACCTCGGCGAAAACAGTCGATCGAATGATTTAATAATAACCTTTGGGTGCCCGGGAGATCGACGTTAATAACGGTATAACGACGTTTCCTTCGATGAGCCCTGCGCACCGCGAGGGGGGCCGTAGAAAGGGGGTGGCCGGGGGGGGGGGGGAAGCTATAAGTTGCGGCGCGGTGTGCACGGCACCTACGATAAAAGCCATAGGAACAGCCCGCGCGCGAGACGTTGTCGAAGAATGCGACGAGGGTCCGGGGGGCAATGGGGTTGAGGGGGGGGGGGCGAGGGGGAGAGACGATTAATTTCGAGTGTCTCGGAGGCTTTGGGGAGTGGGAGAGATGCAAATTGTGATCGTAGGTACGCGGCGGGAAAGGGGGGAGGGGGGAGGGAAGATTCCAGCTCGTTCAGCTACGACGTTCAGCTCGTGTGTCCTACGCGGCCGCAGCCAGAGCAGCATTAGACCCTAACTGTATAGGCGGGGCTGATACGCGCGCGCGCCATCTATATACGTATCGCGTAGAAGGAGCCAGCGAAGAGAAGTAATTCCCGGGATTCGTGGTATCCGGCGGTGGCCCTACGCCGGGGGAAGAGGAGGGGGGGGGGGAGGGGGGTCGAGGGGTGGACGACGAAGGCAGTTTCGCGTGTTACTCCACTTCGTAGCCGCACATTGTCCCGCATATTTGTCCGCATAGCGCGGCGCACTAGTCCAGCACGAGGGAAACCCTCCCGCTGTCCGCTCGCTCGCTCGCTCCGCGCCCGATAGCGCGCCGCGTGCGCGCGCGACCCCCCGCTGTTCATCGTCCCTTTCCCAGCCCCGCGCAGACACCACCGACGGCGGAGTAATTGCTCTAACGATAGGTAATTGCCACGACAACGGCTGACCTTTGAACACGCTAACGATCCTCCCCAGCCATTCACTGTACTCCAGTGTACTGCGACAAGTGCGCGAGCTACGTACCCACCTACTACATCGTCGGGTGGATAACCGGGTAATGCGGGTCAACTTTGTGGCGAGGGATGCGAAAGTCCTGTCGTAGTTGGGGCGGTGGGCAACTTTTTTTTAAAGGTCGCATCGTTTGGGCATTGGAACGTTAGAATTCAGACATTGGAGATTTTTATGGTGTCGGAGACATGAACGAAATTTAGTTTGATTGAACGTGACGAAAAGGTTTGAAGAAGGTCGACGATGATCGATTGTGAAGCGTAGTGGGAATATAAATGTTGGTGACTAGTATATTCAGACACGAGTGCGATGAAACTTTTTCTGACGAGTGCTGCAACCGCACGAGTTCAAAAAAAGTTTCTCGCACGAGTTTCGTGCAAAATGTTGTCTCACGAGTGCGCGAAGTAGGCACTTTGCGCATCGAGAGGCGTAAATTATATTTTGGTATTTGGATTGAGAGTGTTAAGGGACTATGTCAAAGATACGGGAGACCAGGAAGGAGGACTGAAGTTATCTAGATTTGAAAACATTAAATTATTTGAATTTAAGTTTAAGTTTTTTTTTGTAGCCTCGATATCCCAATGGCTGGTATTTTTACATCACATTTAATTACCATCACACGGCAAACGTGCTGAAAAAAAAATGTAATTAATCAAAGCCGAACAATTTTCGCACCAACATCACCGAGGCACACGAAGATTTCGTATTATATTTTTCGATTGCAACCGAAATGAAAAATTCATCCGCGCTCCCAATTTATTATTATTGTTTCTAATGACCACACGGCGAGCGAGGCTGCGGTATTGTCCTTTACCTCTACACGCGCGGACGACTCGTCCGGGGCAATTAATACATAGCGGCCATCCGACGCACTGTGTCCCGCTCTCCGCAGTGCGGGGAGCGCGGCAGGCGGGCAGCGGCCTATTCGGTTCCGCGGAGTTATGAAAAATGAGCCGTCACCACCCGTAGCTCAATCCGCGCGAGCGAGCGCGCGCGCCCTCTGCGTCCGCGCCGTCACGAATGTCCAATTTTCCAGGTTTATGCAGAGACGAGGGGCTATTTATTCTCGCGCGAATTAGATGCGACGTACTACACGACAGAAAGAGTCACGAAACGTATAGGCCTCTCGCGTCTCCGTTTACTGTGAAAAATTAAAGTCATCGATCATCGACGGCTCCGGGCTTCGCTGTCGGAAGCCACGTCGCTCGCCCGAACGTCACAAGCCACCGGTATGATGGACTATCGATTTGGCGATTAGCATAATATGCTCACGCTGCACCTGCTGTAAGCCGTCGTCAATCCACTGTCTGAACTGTGTGATTCCAATTACTCAAGCTATTCGCGTGTGCTGTTAAGGGTAATCAGAGTGGATACAAATATACTTAAATTCCGGTTGTTAGTAGAGCGAAATATCTATTGCACTGGACATATGACTTGGAAAAGAAAAAATCAGGGAGCAGAATATTAATATCTGTGGGATATTAGCATAGAGCGCGTTATTTTTTATATTGACCATTAATGGAGAGGGGGGGGGGGCTTTTTAAAGGGACTTTTAATGGTCAATGGTAATTGCTTTTCGCTCGGTCTGTACTTCCCCCTGTAGTGGTTCAATGTTTCGAGCCCATTCTAGCCCAGTATACGGGAGGTCAAGGCTGCAAATACAGATGTTGTAATTATCGGTACAGGATTTGCATAATTACGTTGCGCATTCCGCAGATTCTATAAGGGTTTATGATATTCAATGCTGGTTTATATTAAATTCCACATCAATCTACTGAAATAGTTCCCCAATCGCCAATGGCCGTAAATATTCACTCATCCATATATTTCGTCTGCAATAGTCACATAACTCGATGCAGTAAGTATGTCCTGAATACTACAATTTATAACGTGTCCTCGTGAATAGCTCAACTTGTATCAATTACTCATAAACACCGTAACATTTTTTTTTCATTCTGTTATTTATTGTTATTATAGTACGAGTTCCAAGGCCTGAGCATCCAACGTTGATATACATATTTTCACAATCAGTTGACATAAAGTTGAGTGGTTAAAAATCTGTTTTTACATTGTTTCCCCTATTTTTACGTATGGTCGAGAAGCAAAATGAAAACACGTCGAAATTGTTGTGCGCGGTTGGTATGTAAATAGAATTCGTAGACCTCTATTAAGATGATTAGGGTAAACCTACACAGCCAATAGAAGCAAAAGGATGCCAGGTCGAATCACACTGGTGCATCTCGATTGTTGTCGCCCGTTGGGTTCATCATAGGGTTCGTGTCGGGGTCACGCCTGGGCTTCGGGGGCCTTGCTCTGTCGGATTTCTCCCCGTTGTTCGGCTCTGTCAGCGAGGACTTCGCCGCTAGCTTTGATAGGTAGGTTCTCCGATGCACCAGTGGAAGTTCGCTTCAATTACGGGAAGAGCATCGAACAATGCGTCGTGACGCGTGTTAGCCTCGGCTAACTAGAGTACCTAACCCACCGCCGGGTCTCCGCCATTCGGTAAATCCGCCCCCTACCCCTCCCCTCGCCCTTCCCACTGTACCCAACTCTGGCGCATTCTCTCGACCACCTCAATACCCAAGAGATGCCCAAGAGTTTCGTGAGTCTCTTTGTACAAAAGTACCGAAACGATTTTCATTTGTTCAGCCTCAGAAAATTAAATCGTGACAAATTTCTCGCGCAAGCGGACACACTGTGAGCAGGACTAAGTTCATGCATTGACATTTTTTTTTCTAATCAAGGAAGAAAGTGATTTCGGAGGTAGAATATGCAACTTGAGAACGATGTTATAGGACATTTGGAATGAAAAAAAATTGAAAGCTCGAGGGGTCGATTTCGACATTTTCCAACCAGGTCCAGTTTTAACTTCTGGCGAAAAAAATGTCGTAAAACGTTTTTTTTTTTTGTAAATGAAGTAAAAATTGGTTGAAACTAGTGTTTTCCAGGACAGATCATAGGACTATACAGAATCAATTAAAATATCCTCTAGGAACCTTATTTTTTCCATTCAATTGACCATTCACTATTTAAGCATAACTAGGGGAACAATAACGCGCGCTCACGCGCGTGGACAGGTTAGCCGCGCTGCAGCGCTTATGTCAAATTGCGACAAACTGTCAAATTTCGCGCTATTAAACGACTGCTGGTCTTCACGGTCCACGACCAATCAGAGCCCGAATAGATCGACAACAATACTCACGTTGGCGCGAATTACGGACTTTTTAATATAAGAAAAATATTAAATATTAGCTGTCTCACTCCCGGACGACGATTCCTAAATTTTTCAATGCACCTCGAACCACCCGTCGCGGACGGAGAATCGCCGTGGACAAAAACGAGAGCATTCGAAATGATTTGCTTAACAGGGGTACGCGAGTCGGGTGGTACGGTGGCTCTCAGCGATAGCCGATAATACGGAAATAGTCGGGGAGCCTCGAAGAAATCCTTTAGCTTGTAGAAACACTTTGCTTTGCTTTGGCCTCGGCTCCGCGTTCATTCCTCTCGTCTTTTCGCAAGTCTCTTCGACGATCACGGCGAGTATTCAAGGGGTGGTGCGCGCCGGTTCGGGACGAGCGAATGGTTTGGGCGAGCGCGTCGTCTTTTAAGCCGTCCCCCTGTGGGGAATCGCGGCAAGCTTCTTCCCCGTGGCCAGATGCAGGCGGGCAAATCCCTCTTTCCTCGGCCGCTCTCGTCGGGGCGCACGGCGGAAAGTAAGAAATGCAACTTTCTCTCTTCCCTCCTTGGGGGATTAATTGCGCCGTAAAACGCGAATCCAAATCCTCGAGCCTCAAAGAGACGAACTGTTCTCCCTTTTCTCCGTTGTAACTTGGAAAGAGGCGGTTGGCACGGTGGCTCCCTCTCTCACGGTCCCAAGATGGCTCTCTCATTCCGCCTGAGGAGAGGCAGCGCCGCCGCGACCGCCGCCACTGCAATCAGTATCGCAAATTGCGAGCAATCGCCTCTCGCAATTAATTCCGGCTCATCCCCCACGGGGATTTATTATTCTCAATAATACTTGACGATATTCTCCGCGAGAGGAGAGATCCGCCTCAGAGGATACCGCAAGAGCGACGACTCTCGTATCTCATCTCGGCGGCACATCGTTTTCTTATTCCCCCGTTTCGCCGGGATTCTCTCTGGTCGTCCAGAAGAATCTTGTCGCCGTACGATGCTTTATATTGCATATACAGAGGCGACTGGAAATGAGAATCCGCGATCGGACGCAAATAAACGACAATTCGAAATGATAAATAGTTCCGCGAGGTGGAAACATGTAACTGGGCTCCGTGTGCAGCGAGCGCGTTATTGAGGGTTGCAGGGTGCAGCGAGGTCGTTGAGACAATGTTGGCTGTTTTTAATAGCGATACTTTTTAATGCATTCGTTCCATCCTAAAACGTATTATCGCTAAATCCATTTCAGGAGTTTCTGGCGTTCTTGTCAGTTCACTGGGACTAAATCTGAAGTGAGGGTGACCGGGGCTAGTTGGGTCAGGGACTGCGCAGGTTAAGCTCGACTCTTTTCCGGGCTTACCTAAAAAAAAAAGAAAAACATGATACCTCCAGGCTTCCCTGCAACATCTTAACAAAATTATTAGACTCATGTACGCCTTATGTTTTAATTTTTTTATTTCTCAATACCAAATTTGGTTCAACATTTTCTTATTTAACACAAATCCGATATGTTCAGCGCGAGAGAGAAATAGAAAAAAAATGTCTTCAATAAACAAAAGGACTGCGCGTAATTCCTTTTTCAGAGTCTTGATTCAATGATCTCAAGTTGCTAATTCGTTTTTTCTTTGCCGGAAAGTTGGAAATCCCTTATCAAGATCCCTGGCGTCGGGCGTTTCACCCCGGTCACGCCGACGTGGCGGTTGCGGTTTGAGGAAAGTACCCGGGACGAGGCGTCGCCGTAAGAAATTTTGACTTTTATATTTTTCACACAAGTGTGGAGCGAGAGCGAGAGAAAGAGAGAAGGAGAGAGAGAGAGAGAGGCGCGGGGATTGAAGGCGCGAGGAAACCCGAATGCAGACGTGTCGGTCGGCGGTTGGATCGCGGGTCGCTCTCTCGCGCGGTGTGTACTATGTGCGAGGGACTCGCGCGGCGGTGCGAAAAAGGTGAAAAGTGGAGTTGGCTTGGTGCCGCAGCCCCGCGCCCGATTCCCGGGTCGCGTTCTGGCGCTGCCGCGGCTATACGAGGGGCGTTCAAAACTTTTGCATCAGAAAATTCTTTCCGACGACTCGCGAAGAATATCTGTGATAAACTTATAAAGTTTTAGGGTGAAGTGCGCACGAATGCTCTCTCGACCCCTTCGCACCGGCGGAGCGAGAGACCCGCGCGAGTCTCCCTCCGCACCACGGGGCGAGCAGTCGCGCCGCGCTGCAGCTTCCAACTCTCCTGGAGCTGTTAGTTCCCATAGCGCCACTGCTGCTACCCCTCGCACACGCTAAATAACTCCTTTACTCCGGGGCTCACCTCGGCACCTTCGTCCGAAGTGACGCCCTAACGACCTTCGTAAATTTCGCCTCGCCTCGGACGATAGAGGGGAGGGGGCCCTCCACCCCCCGTCCCCCACCCCACCCCACCCCCCCGTTCTCATAATTCTCTTGCTCTTTTATACTGAAATACATTTATTTATTTCAGGCATTTTTTTTCGTGCTCGAGCGAACACACAGCGGGGGTCAGCCCCTGGCTTATATATCTTCGCTGGGTCAGTGCGATAAAAATATAATAGATTGTGTCGGTAGCGGCCCCCGGTGGACGGTTGTAACGAGACGAGTAAGTGGGCGAGTAAAGATCGATCTCCTGGACGACCGAGGGGCAGGCAAAATGGACATCTTGGCCTGAAGTTGCGGGCGGCGATGAGGACAGCAGGGATTTTTGAAATCGAAGTTCCTCCTAAAAACGACCTTCCACGGGTTTTGGACGATCTTCGAGCAGGATGAGTATGGAAAATTGGAAACAATTTTTTGGAAGGCCAAAACTATTATGAATTACTTTTTTCAGGTAAATATTTCAGGCAACTTTTCGACAAATTGATTCATTGAAGAAAAAAAAATGGTTTAAACATTTTTTTCGTTGTCATTTCGTTCTTATCTTGTTGACAAAAACGGTAAAACTTGCAATGAATCGTTTTTAAGAAGATTTGATTCTCTGAATCAATATCAGATTTGTCGATCTGTTTGCCATTTCTCGCAGAGGTGTCGGTTTTGCCCCTCCTTCGTTGCTACATCAGAAGACCTATTCTCGCGTCGACCTAAAACGGTGTAGAATGATATATAAAAGTGTTCACACGCGTCGTTGGATACTTCTTAATAATATCTTCGAGGACCACCGTCCCACGCGCACGGCACTTTCAGCTGAGTACACCCGAGTCCTGGTTACTGCGAAACGTGCCTCGTACGTGCTGGTAGCTCCTGTTATACGCGCGATGATCGTCAGCACTAGCCGTTTGCGCCCTGAAACGATCGGGTACTCGTGACCTTCTTTTTTTACCGTCACTCGTTGTTACGACCATATTGGCGTTGTTAGATTTTCCTGTCTAGTATCGCTCGACAGGGCTTACAATGTTCTCTCGATTATTTCAATCAACAAAATGCTCCGCAATTTACGCATCACTCGATGTCCAGTGGAATGAGGCTCGAAAAGCTGGGGATTCGAATTTTCGCGGAATCCCAATATTCGGTCCCGTGTCGAACTCGTTAACTGCTACTTGTGCTATAAACACTCGCGACTCATTGAAGTACTTCATATTGAAAAACATATTTATCGCGAGTTCTGCAAATGCGTTTTCAATCGACACCAATGGGGGTCAAACGAAAATGAGTTTAAACAAATTGACGAAAAGCTCTGATAAACCTATCGAACCCTCGATGAAGAAGCTTGTTTATCAATGTTGGCTTCTCATACGATTGAAGCTTTGTGGAAAGTGGATATTAAATGAGAAGCAATGTGCAAAGCTCTACTTAGTAACTTTTATAATTTCGACAAACTTTAGTCTGAAATTTGACAAGATTGTTGGTAAAGGCCAGAAGCCGACATATTGAAAAGAAAAATGTCCAGGTTCGATTCTGGCATTTTTCGACCACTGGTCGTTTCTTTGAAGTCTGGCCAAAAAGGCGTCAAAAAGAAATCCAGTAAAATAAAAATCAAGCTAAAAAAAACAAAGCTTCCTCTACGAGGAAGCAAAAACGTTCGTCCGTAATTTGTACTCAATGTAATTAAAACGTGAAATTAATTCCGCACAATATTTAAACCGAGCTTCGTGGTAGCTCGCTGTAAGTTGCGAGCCGATTACAAACGCGCCCGCGAGGTCATCGATTCCGTGACACAGGAGTCGATCTTTTTCCCCGACAAAAGGCGAGTTTGCATTAGGAACGATCGGTGTCGACGGGCACGCCGGTCGAGGAAGTGAAAAAAAAATAAAAGGAAGGAAAGAAACATTTATCGCGTTGTTGAAGTCGTTCCTCTCGAATCCTCGAAGACTTATGGTCGGGCGTGTCGATAAAGTCGTTTAAAGTTGAAGGTACAGCGAGCTGCGCGGGGGGTGCGAGAGGCGGAGGAGGGGCCGAGTTCTCTCGAGCGTCTTGAATTGCGTGTCTATCGGACATCAACGGAGAGCCGAGGAACGGGATTTCGTTGGTGTGTAATTATTCAATCGTTATTACCTTGTGAAAAGTTATTGAGCTACCGAGGGTCACGAGTTGAATGGCTGGTTAGCGAGTCACAGGAAGAAATACGCCCTCAGTCACCGTTAACTCACCATTGCAACACTAAAATAAAGCCCCGCGCACGCCACTGCTAATTAATCAAGCTGTACGATCAGCCTCCTTTTTTTCGCTCTCTTTCCCGTATATTTTCCCGGTCCCTCGTGACAATTGCCACGGGGTCACCGCACCCGCCCCCCTCCCACTGCCGACGGCCTCCCTCTCGTCCCACTTGGGAGCCACTCGTGGTCCTCTCAACTATCATAAATTATTCATTCCACGCGATTAATACGATTAAATATTTAGGCAGTTCGTTATTCTTTCGCTTCGCTGCAGGCGCGTCACTAGATGGATTAATTCGTGGCAACGAGCTAATGAATTCAGCGTTGAATGTATATACGTATATATGTATATAGATATATAAATGTATATAGGGTTATATTAAATAGGAACGGCCGTTTCGCGAGGGCTCTTTGTGCCAAGTCAACAATCAAAAGTATCAGCGGCGTTTGCTGGCGCGGTTACCCCACTTGACCCACAATAATTAGTGGATTCTGCGGAAGCCGGATTCGCGAGCTAGAGTGGGCCAGCAATTTAATTCGGTCAGTGAACCTATTTACACTCTGCGCCAGAACCAGAATACTATTGTACTACATGTAAGCTCTCATTTCCGCTCCATCCTCGAACGAAAGATAATTAGCGTCTACACGTACAGGTATACGCAAAGGTTTTGCGAAATAAAAAAAACCAATGATTTTTCTTTAACGTTTGAGGCTGACGTCTATTGTTTTGGGCCAGGAACGAAGCGTCGCGGAGGCCTGGCTGTTAAGCGTAAGTGGCGCCTCAAACGAGTTTTGTATGGACCACCACTGAGCTGCCTCCTAAATCTAATTAACGCCCGTTTATATATTTTTCGATGCCGATGTAACCCGAGTACGACTATTCTGGGAGTTTGAAACTGCATAATTTGAAGATGCGATTTCGTTGTCACGTTTAAGTCCCGACGTCGAACCTTTCCCACATTGGAGGATAAGCTGTCATTACAAAAATTCAGTTTTAAATAAAAGTCACAAACACAAAAATAATTAGCTCACACAGATTGGTTACGAAAATCGACCGTCAAAAATACATGAATAACCGGAATCGAGCCAAATGGTCCGATAAAACCAAACCGGGTATAAGTAAAGCACAAATCTGAAGTCGACCGAAAAATGCGCCGAGTCCAAGAAAGAAAATAATTCTCCTTAACGACCGTCTTACCACGAACCGTTAATTCCCAAGAAGTCCCTCTTTATCGAAAACATCCGCCTGCCGGTTCGTTTACCAAGTTCCTCAAAGACATTTAGCACAAAACTTTATTGTACCACCTTTAGTCCACGGACGCAGTTTTCAGCTTGACCCAATCCCCGCAGCTCGAAAACATCGGTCGAGAATGAAAGAAGCTGCGACAATGAAAAAAAAGGTTAACCCACGTTGTAGTCAAAAAGCTTTCCGCGTCGAAAAGTTTACCGCCAGAGGATAAACCAGTTTTATCGACTGGCCAACAATGACACATCGAGGATACTCGAGAGCCGCGAAGGAGGCGAAGGGTTGAGGATTGCGAACAAGCTCGGTCGTATCGGGCCAGCGAACATTTGAATATCTCAAGGACCTACATATTCGAATGGGGCTGCGGGGGGTGAGAACTGAAAAGCAACGCGGGAACGGAAGATGGAAGCGGGGCCGTCGGAACCGGCGCGTCGTCACTCGGGTGGTGTCTGTGCTGCTTCGCCGTGTCCGTGGCTTCGCCGGTGTCTGTCCGTGTGTCCATGTATACATGTATGAACGATGGTTCGCCCGCGAGATATCCGAACAGCCGTTAGGTCGGGCGTGTATCTACAGCGATGAATACGAGCGGGCGTCCAGATGGCGGAATATGCGACTTGAGAACGATGGTATCGGTTAAAAGTCGATATTTTGAAGAAAAAAAGTCTCGCTTTTGGCACTTTACGACTTTCCACGAATTCCGACATAAAAAACCTCGACCTTGCTTTTCTATATTTTCCAAAAAACCAAATTGAAAAAATGTCACAAAATCCATGTGTTTCAGTTTTCGTACAAGTTTCATCGTATGATGGCAGCAACATCGAGGTAATCGAGAGTCGCGAAGGATGCAAAAGGGTTTGCGAGGCTGACACGGCGGAGGATTGCCTTCAAGCTCGACGGCGTCGGACCAGCGAACATTTGAATATCCTAAGGACCTACATATTCGAATGGGCGGAGAGGGGGGGGGGGGGGGGGGGGAAGCGGTGGCTGCGAGATGGAATGAGGAGGGGGTGAGAACTGAAAAGCAACGCGGGAACGGAAGATGGAAGCGGGGCCATCGGAAGCAGCGCGCCGTCACTCGGTAAGTGTCTGTAAGCTTCGCCGTGTTCGCGGCCGGTCTCACCGTGTGTCCGTGTATATATGTTCGCCCGCGAGATATCTAAACAGTCGTTAGGTCGAGTGTGTATCTACGGCGATGAATACAGTGTGCGGCGGGGCGTCCACGGAACCGAGTTACGGTGGATGCTTTGCTCACTCCTATCTGGCTTGTAGTATATTCCGAGCGCGCGAGAGGGAGAGGAGGTTGAGGGAGATAGAGCGAGAGAGGGAGATTGAGTTCCGCAGTAGTAACAGCAGCGGCAACACGGCCACCCTCGAAAGTGGACACGGGCGCACGGGGCTCGAGGCTGTTGCCGAGGCGGTGTCGACCCACCACTTGAACCACACTCCTCGGCCATGCTCCGAACCACCTCCGCCAACACTATGCCCCCCCCCCCCCCCCCCTCCGTCCGCCCTGTTCTCCGCCGTCTCCACGACCATTACCGCTCTCGTCATATACCTCTCGGTGTTCTATGCTGCGCGCCGCTCTCCCTGCTTTTCATCATTGAACGGTTTCGCCGCGGCGACGTTCGACCTCGAGCCATTGCGAACCGGCGATATATATATTCGTGGCTCGCAATTGCCATGACCGGGGCGTGGAATTGTCGTGGGATAGCCGGATGGATGCGCCGTTGGATGCACCTTTGATCGTACCAATTCGAAGATCCCGCGGAGTCTCTGAAGACGGCGGTGAGTTTTGATACTCGTGGCGCGGGGAATGAGAATGCGAATTCGGATTCTGTGGACCTGCTGATGGAATTGAAGGAAAAGAGGTCGTTTTTAGTAGGTGTTGTAAATTGAGGCGCCGTCAAGATTTTGGTAACTTTTGTCAGATTGAGCGCGACAAAAAGTTGAGAAAAATCGTCATCTCGTTTGTTTCGCTGTTCGGACAAACCGAGAATTGTGACATCTATTTAAATAGTGCTTTGTCTTAGCATCTTCCATATGTCGTATGAGTGATTCGATCATCGGAAAACAATAATTGAGCGGCCGCGAATAGGTTTCATCCGCGACAACGATGATAGCAGTGTGGCCAGCAATTAATTATGTTCAGGTCGTCCTGGAATATGCAGCGTCACGTATAAGACACTCGTGACCATCTCCATTATCGATTCTCGAAATCCACGTGTCTCACAGCTTCTCCTGGGTGTCTATTCTCGCCACGTCCGCGCGGCCACGGGACTTGCTTAATGCGAGACAGTCAGCCAGGACGGATCCAACCTCCGTCAAGTGAGCAGAGAAAAGTCTCAAAAATGAATTCACGATATATCCAAATAAAGTGTTCATTATGTGCTAATTATTTGCCAAAATTTTAACTTTTGTGCTCTTTTAGTTTTTCCAAAAATCAAATTTTAAAATTCCTCCGCTAGCTTAACGTTAAGCTAACAAAATATTCTTTCGGTTTACAAAATCCACCTTTTCGTTACACAGGAATAAAGTGCTTTTTATATGCTTTCGAGCCATATATTATTCAACCTCAATTGTTAGCGGAAATATATACATATATATTTTTTTTAAGTTTTTAAGATATGGTACCAGAAAAAATTATCCAAAATTGATTCACGATAAACTGACATTCAAGTGAAATTGAAGTGAACTTAAGTCGTCTTTTTTGGCGGAAAAAAGTTAACTTTAAATCATCTTTTAGGCGGAAAAAGTTAACTTAAAGTATACTTTTTGGCGGAAAACGTTAACTTAAAGTATACTTTTTGGCGGAAAAAGTTAACTTAAAGTATTCTTTTTTGGCGGATAAAAGGAAAAGAAAAAAGTAACGGAAAGCATTGTTAGCAAACTATTAGAGCTGTGATTGGTTACCAGGAAAGTCGGTGATAAACAAAATCAGTTTGGTGTCAAATTTGAAAAATTTCATAAGAGGACAGGCGGGGCAGCACCCGTAAACCTTTTAAAGCTTTATAAGAGCGCAGCAGCGCAAAATTGATTTACCTATTACAGGTGTTATTTTGAAATAAAAATTTCCGAGGTCGATTTTGGCGATTTTCAGTCCGAAGCCGGATCTACGATTTTTAACAGAAAGATTGTCGCCAAAAAATATGTTTTTCAAAATCGATTAAAAAAGGTTAATAACCAGTGTTTTCGGGGGTAGAATATGCGACTTGAGAATGATGGTATAGGTTAAAAGTCGATATTTTGAAAAGAACAAATTTCTGAGGTCGATTTTGGCAAGTTTTTCAGTCACGCGCGCCAGCGCGTGTGATTAGCCTGGTAATAGTACATTACGTTACAAGGGAGGAAAGTGCAACTTTTCACCGAGTGTGAAGTTTGATGCCCGAGCGAAGCGAGGATAGAAATTCACACGAGGTGAAAAGTTGCACTCCTCCCATGTAACGTACTATACTGTTCTCCCGATTTCGCTAAAAAATATCCACATTTCGTGTGTGCAACGAGGACGGAAAATAAGCTCATTTTTGACAAATGACGACACGCATGCGTAGTACGGTTTCCATTACTGCCGCGCGGGCAGGAATGAGCTGATTTCCTCCCTAGGGAGGTAATGAAACCGGACTGCGTATGCGTGAGTCAGTTGTCAAAAAATGAGCGATTTTCCGCCCGCGTTGCGGACACGAAATGGGGTTATTTTAGCGGAGTCGGGAGAAATAGTACATTACGTTACAAGGGAGGAAAGTGCAACTTTTCACCGAGTGTGAAGTTTGATGCCCGAGCGAAGCGAGGGCAGAAATTCACACGAGGTGAAAAGTTGCACTCCTCCCATGTAACGTACTATACTTTTCTCCCGATTTCGCTAAAAAATAACCACATTTCGTGTGTGCAATGCGGACGGAAAATAACCTCATTTTTGACAAGTGACGACACGCATGCGTAGTACGGTTCCCATTACTCCCGCGCGGGCAGGAATGAGCTGGTTACCTCCCTAGGGAGGTAATGAAAGCGGACTGCGCATGCGTAAGTCACGCGTCAAAAATGAGGGATTTTCCGCCCGCGTTGCGGACACGAAATGGGGTTATTTTAGCGGAGTCGGGAGAAAAGTATATTTCCGCTAAAGTATTTGGGGTTGAATAATATATGATTCGAAAGCATATAAAAAGATCTTGATTCCTGTGGAATGAAAAGGTCGATTTTGTAAACCTAAAGAATGTTCTGCTATAGCTTGATTTTAAGCTAGCAGAGGAGTTTAAAAAATGTATATTTGGAAAAATTAAAAGAGCACAAAAATTATAAATTTGGCAAATAATTACTGTGACTCCATTTTTGAGACTTTTCTCTGCTCACTTGACGGAGGTGCGGATCCATCCCATCGCACATTTTCTCCCGATCCCCGAGAGATGCGCGCGGGAAATTCACGCGTTCTATAGCTCACGCACACCGTTTCTCCCTCGATGGTAGCTCGTTCGCCTCGCTTCGCCATAGAACTCCGCGAATTGCGTTGAGCGCATTCGAAGGGTTTTCCACATCCGCGCTTCCTCGAAAACCACCCCCGTGCGCTCTCGAGCGCAGCTCCACCGCCGCCGCCACCGCGGTTCCTCCGGCTGCTTCTACCCTTTAGTAATAATATATTTGTCCCACGGGTGTCGCTAAAGACTCGGGCTTGCCCTCCGAGGACCGAACCCAGCGCACGACCATTATCTTATACCCGGGGAAGTTTGCCCAGGCTTCGTACCCGTTGCGACTGACTCGAGCGCGCACCATGGCCGCGAGCTGCCCCAAGGTGGCCAGTCGCGGCCTCCTGTCTTAGGGCTGGCTGGCTGGCTGCGATCCGAGGTCAACCTCTAAGATTTCATCGCCGGAAAGGACTTCGCTCCCCCATGGGCTCCTCCACCTGCCTCCACATGTCCGATGTAACCCGTCTATGCGCTCGGGGGAATGCGATACTCGATGTACAACGGCGGGCGGATCACCTATTGACCGGGAATTGGGAGTTGCGTTTTAAAAAAATGATTTTACTGTCTTGTCTTACACCTTCTCCCCAGGCATCAAGTTTTGTGCCACTCGAAAATTGGGTCAACTGGCATTTTGATCAGGTTTTTTGTAATATTTACCCTTAACATTCGAGGCTCGTTTCAGGGATACATTTTTTTGGTGAAAGGGATTTTTTATTTTTAATTATCGACTCATTGGAGGGTTTGATTCTCCTGTGTTTCTCCTGTCTAATTGTCTGTCGCTAGATTCACGTTGGCACCGCCTTTTGCTGTAATGATAAAGATTTAAGTTTGAGGAGGTCTACTGTTATTTTGATGCTCTCTTATTCCAACAGGACCCACTGCCCATTGAGACCCATTGAGGCCCACCAAAAAGCCCCAGCTATTTGGAGCCCACCATCCCTCAAATTTCCTGTACTTCGTTGAAATATTTTTATAACACTGCACTACAGATACATTAACGTCTGGTCGAGTACGCCAGATATGCGTTGATCTTGTGACAGTAAATTGTTTTGTATCGTGTTACATACAATTGTTTTTCCGATCAGAATTATAACATGTGTGTCGTGAGTAATTTTCGAGATTCAATTACAATCAACTTCCTAACTTTTGACTTACGAGCGGCTAAATCTCCACCTATATTGAAATTACAGGTGCGAAGCTGTTGTATAGTTCAGTAGCTCGCTTCACACACGCCAATGACAGATACCACGACCGCGTCTCGCCGACAACTTTCGTACCTCCTTCAATGTGCATTTCTCGGTTGGATTTTTATTCACGCAAACGCGCACTCGAGGATACAACTTCGCCCGAGACGCGACTCTGATGTGACCCGTGGAAGGCCATGACGTGAGGGCGGAGGGAGGGGGGGGGGATGAATCACGTCGCGGAAGAACCTCCGTCGGGTTTCACTGAGAGCACGTTCAAACGCACGCGGCACTCTGCACCGCGCTCGGCGCGGCTACAATGTGTACCAAGTGCTCGGTGTACGCTTGTAGGCGAAAGGAAACGGCGTCGTTGACGATGAAGGAAGCTCACTTGGGAAATTCGATACGAAGGTTGCCCATGTATATTTGAGAGTTGAATTGCGCCTAGGACGCCGGGGGAAGGGCGCGAGGGAGTCGGGGCTTCCTTTCCTCGGGTCCTGCGGGCCGAAGGATGCGGTGGGCGTTGAGACGCTCGGCGAGTGTTATACCTTGGCGTTTATACTCACAGGAAGACACGAAGACGGCGCTGCGGCTCGACAACGTTTCGGACGTCGACCTCAACCAGTCAACAACTTGGCTGCTCTTCTCCAGCCTCCGCGCCACGTTCACTCGCGTCTGCAGTCGCTGGTCTCGTGATCCCTCTACAAAAATCAGTGGGTAAAATATCTCGCATTTTCGATATAGGTATTCTTGTCGGGTTATTCGTTCTCTGATTAGCTGCCGGGTAGCCTGCAGCTCGAATTTTCATAGAACACAACGAATTTGCCATACGGTTTTTTTTCTAAACACGTTAGTTTTCACGAAAAATTTTAAAAACTTGATTATTTCCGGGTTTTTTTTCATCGACTGACAACCCCCATGGAAAAAAGTGTATTTAAAGTGTATTTAAAAGTACATTTTTGAGTATAATAAATATACTTTTTACAAAAAATTAGTTATGTCGAATATACTTTTGGATCCCTCTTTTAAAAAGAGGGATCCAAAAGTGATTACCCTAGTCCCTCTTTTAAAAAGTTGATGAGTAACGGAAAGCATTGTTAGCAAACTATTAGAGCTGTGATTCGTTGCCAGGAAAGTCCGTGACAAACAAAATCAGAATGGTGTCGGAATATTGTTTTCAAAATCGATTTAAAAAGGTTAATAACCAGTGTTTTAGGGGTAGCATATGCGACTTGAGAACAATGGTATAGGTTACAAGTCGATATTAAAAAAAAAAAAAAAATTGGGCTCGATTTTGGCGATTTTCGGTCCGGGGCCGATTCTACGATTTTTTACAGAAAAAAACAAAATTTCGTCGAAAAAAAATATTTTTTTCAAAATCGATTTAAAAATGTTAATAACCAGTGTTTTTAGGGGTAGCATATGCGACTTGAGAACAATGGTATAGGTTACAAGTCGATATTTTCAAAAGAAAAAAAAATTCGGGTCGATTTTGGCGATTTTCGGTCCGGGGCCGGTTCTACGATTTTTCACAGAAAAAAAAAAAATTTCGTCGTCAAAAAAATATTTTTTTCAAAATCGATTAAAAAAGGTTAATAACCAGTGTTTTTAGGGGTAGCATATGCGACTTGAGAACAATGGTATAGGTTACAAGTCGATATTTTCAAAAGAAAAAAAATTGGGCTCGATTTTGGCGATTTTCGGTCCGGGGCCGATTCTACGATTCTTTACAGAAAAAAAAAAATTTTGTCGCAAAAAAAATATTTTTTTCAAAATCGATTTAAAAAGGTTAATAACCAGTGTTTTTAGGGGTAGCATATGCGACTTGAGAACAATGGTATAGGTTACAAGTCGATATTTTCAAAAGAAAAAAAATTGGGCTCGATTTTGGCGATTTTCGGTCCGGGGCCGATTCTACGATTTTTTACAGAAAAAAAAAATTTCGTCGCAAAATTTTTTTTTTTTTTTTAAATCGATTAAAAAAGGTTAATAACCAGTGTTTTTAGGGGTAGCATATGCGACTTGAGAACAATGGTATAGGTTACAAGTCGATATTTTCAAAAGAAAAAAAATTGGGCTCGATTTTGGCGATTTTCGGTCCGGGGCCGGTTCTACGATTTTTCACAAAAAAAAAACAAATTTCGTCGTCAAAAAAATATTTTTTTCAATATCGATTAAAAAAGGTTAATAACCAGTGTTTTTAGGGGTAGCATATGCGACTTGAGAACAATGGTATAGGTTACAAGTCGATATTTTCAAAAGAAAAAAAATTGGGCTCGATTTTGGCGATTTTCGGTCGGGAGCCGGATCTACGATTTCTGACAGAAAAAATATTTTTTTCGTCGTCAAAAAAATATTTTTTTCAAAATCGATTAAAAAACGTTAATAACCAGTGTTTTCGGGGGTAGAATATGCGACTTGAGAGTGATGGTATAGGTTAAAAGTCGATATTTTCAAATGAAAAAAAATTGGGCTCGATTTTGGCGATTTTCGGTCCGAGGCCGGTTTTACGATTTCTGACAGAAAGATCGTCGCCAAAATTTTTTTTTTTTTTAAATCGATTAAAAAAGGTTAGTAACCAGTGTTTTCGGGAGTAGAATATGCGACTTGAGAATGATGGTATAGGTTAAAAGTCGATATTTAAAAAAAAATGTCTGAGGTCGATTTTGACGAAAAGTTTTTCAGGCACGCGCGCCAGCGCGTGTGATTAGCCTAGTGTACTTAAAAAGTATATGTTACAACACATATACTTAAAATACACTTCCCATGTATTCAGCATGTATTTAAAATGTATAATACGTATAAAATATATATTTCAAGTATATTTTGTATATATTTTTGAATATAACGAAAAATATATTTTTCACTATACTTTTTTCCATGGGTGTAAGCACGCGAAGCCCGTGTAATGGGCTAGTCTACATTACAGATTGAGTGACGAAAAGTCGATGAGCAGTATCAGGCGTCTGGAGTGAAAAAAACATGACGAATGAAAAAAAATGTTAGGTGCGTAAGCGATAGAATTAAATGAGTGCAGAAAATAATTACCGACTGACAATTCATCGAGTCTCGATCATCTATAGTCACCCAGAGAAGAAAAATGCGTATAGACAGCTTTGAGGTACCCAGAAAGTGAATAATGTTAACCCTCCAACTCGCATACGAGTGGAACACTGGGAAAAATATTGCTACTAAAACGCCCGAAGTCAACGCCAGACAAAAGTCAACACCTATCGTGTCCGCAAAACTCCGCAACGTTTAGCGTTGCATCAAAAGCTCGCCCGACATATTTTTCCCTCGAAAACATTTAAAACCCTCGTCGCTCGCGTGGCCCTCTCACGTTTTCGAAACCCGCACTCCACTCTCCTCCATTTCCCGCTCCTCCCACGCTTCACGCGCCACGGTCTCCTCTACATCATCCGCCGGACGCGTCGCTGTCACGAGGTAAACCGTTCGCGCGCTGCGCTCTTAATCGACTGAAACGTCGACCACCGCGGCGGCGGCGGCGGCGGCGGCGGCATTGAAAAGAGAGCACGACGTCTTTCGGTGTGTTAAATAAATTCCTCCACGGACACGCGACGACAACGGATTTAAAGCGCGTCCCGCTTTTCCACCGCCGCGGCGGATAATAGAAACGGATGCTATATTCCTCGACAGTAGCAACATCAACTTAATTAGTTTCATTTGGCAATTCTACGCCGTCGTGCGCGCCGGGCCGAGGAAGGTGCATTAAGGTTTGACAAATGAGGAGTCGGGGCTTCGCGACGGCGGCTCAGTCGCCGCTGCTCTCTGCGTTCTGTCGCACGCGCGCGCGGACGCGGACGCGAATCTCACTTGGTACCCGTCGCGATCACGTAGGATAACAGTTTTAATTAAGCAACGCGCCGGTTTGCCGTCCGCCCGAATGAATGAGCCCCGAGTCGGGGCTGATTGCTGATATTAATAGCGCGCCCGCCCGTCAAAACTTCCTCGGTCCGGCTTCGAGGGAGGAAAACGTGCGCCACGTTTTATACCCCGTTGCCGCGCGAGGACGCCGCGCGACTCTCGCGCGAATTTTTCATACCCCGCAGGGCGAGTCCGCGGGACGTATCGTCCCTTGTTTCGCCCTCGTGACTCGTGGGAGCCGGATTGAAAAATGTCGCGAGCCCAACACACAATTCCCCGAGCAACCGCCGCGCCACTTTCGTACTTCATATCTTTTCATTATGCGCGGGGCAACGAGTGAGCTTTTGCACTCACCGCGGGACATCCGGACCGACTGTCAACTGTTTCGCTTTAACAAGACGAAGCGCAACGGGGCTTTTCGCGACGCCGCGGCGAATTGCGCGCGACGCGAGGCTCGAGCGACGTCGCGAGACGAGACCCGAATTTTCCGTCTCTCGTCCCCTGGCCCGAATATTTTTTGAGATTCAGCTCTCGTTGCGGCTCGACGTAATTGTCGAAAATGTGTATTTGCATTCGGGACGATACGCGGGGCAAAACGAGAAATTCTCGTCTTGAGAAATTGGCGAAGAGTTAAGTCTGTTGTTAAATTCAATTCGACATACAATAATGTAACGTGAGAAATATTTTTATTCTGGTCTTTGTTGAAACGAAGAAAAGATTGGCAATGTTTTCGATCCAGAATTTTTGGTGCCACCCAATGAAGACGCCGGGTTTTTCGCCACTTTTGTCGTGTTAGACTGAAGATTCGCTCGAAGTTCTCGTACGAGTCTGAGTCTCCTCGAACTTTGCAGTCGAGAAGTCTCGTCGGATCGGAAATGTCTCATCGCATCTCGGGGTGTCGAGTTGAGAGTCTTTTGAATTGAGACGAGATGCGTCTCGTTTCGTCTCGTCTCGCGTCGTCGAGAAATTTCTCATCTCGTCGGCATCACTGAGCTCGACGGTTACAGGTATAGTTTGGCAAGTCTATAAAATGAATACCCCCACTGGGTCCAAAAAATTATTTAAATAGCTAGAAATAACAGGCTTTTTATATGTCACTAAAATTCCCAACGTTGGCGCAACGGAACGGCCTCACCTGTCAAACGAAAATAGGCTGTGGATAACCTGTCAATATTGAATGCGGTGCAATTTTATTTTGAGAGAAATTGCAATGCCACTTTGGTTCTATTAGGGTAACCACACTCGCTGGTGCGCATGCCTGAAAAACTTCTCGCCAAAATCGACCTCAGAATTTTTATTTTAGATATCGACTTTTAACCTATACCATTGTTCTCAAGTCACATATTCTACCCCCGAAAACACTGGTTAAGAAACTTTTTTAATCGACTGCTGTAATTGGTTGCGGTAATCATTACCAAAATATTTTCTCCACGTATTCGCAAACGTATGAAGGATCTCGAGAAAACAAGATAAGGGTTACGGTTTGCTCGAGAATTGCGGTTGGTACGCGGGCGACAAAGTTATTTCAGTGCCTGCACTTCCGGCAGAAGTGTCGAGGGTGCTGGTGGAAGGGAGGGGTTAGTGCCCAGGAAATTTCGCCGTCCGCTTCGGCGGCGACGCGCGTATTTCGGCGGTCCCCGAAACACGTCGGTGGTGGCGTTGGGACGGCAGTACTGATTCGACCTGGCCGTTAACTCGACGCTCCCGCGGCCAAGTAACTCGAAGTCGGGCGCTGCGACGCGCCGAGCGACCGTCGTCGTGTCGAAGCTGTTTCGTTCGTGGGCGCGAGCAGCGCGCGCGGTAACTGTCATACAATTTGCGGGCACGGTGGATGTGCGTACAGCGCTCTCCTCGGCGCTCTCGGTAAGATTGGCCTGATGGAGCGAATTCGACGGGAGCACACCGAATTTGCATGTTGTGGACTTAGGTCCGCAAGAGGCTGGCGAACGCGACTGCACGGACGAAGGTGGAGGAGGAGGAAGAGGAGGTCGGTGATGGTGGTGGGTATGGTCGTTGGTTAAGGTACAGCCGAACGCTGGTGGACCGGCTCCGGCTGGTTCGTACCACGTCCGAAGTAGCCCAAATGTTGTTGGTCCGCGCGCCGTACACACCGCGCGCGCGCCTGACTGCGGAATAGGAGAGCGAACCGGTAGCGCGGCTGAATTAAAGCCAACGTATAGAGATACCTAACGATGGAATAGTTTGGTCTCATAGTTTACCGCGTGTATGCCACTCGCGGAAGGTGTTCGCCCACTCGTGGCTCACCCCGGGACTAGTTAACGACGGTGACTATAATGGCAAACTTCCGCAGACCTTTAGCAGCGCCAGCAGGCAAGTCCGCCGTTGTGTCGTTTCGCAGGCGCTGAATTTCCGTGCTCTCTGTTGCTGCGCACCAGCCGGATGTATATGGCATGCGAAACGGAGGATCGAGCGAACACCTCGTTCGCAATATTCGTTCGCGCCGCGGTGATAACGCGGTCGCCTGCAGCTCGCTATTTCGGGGAAATTTTTGAAAAATTGTTTCTCTTAACTGTTTCGGGTTTTTGTGGAAATATTTTTCCTTGAGTATCTTTTTCGGAGAGACCCCCTTTGCAATCTAGTCTTGATTGTAACAAGTTTTCGTCTACAAACGTCCATGGATCATTTTCATTAATTTGACACTATTTTTTATGTAAACTTTTTCCTATTTTACAAAATGAGAATCCCTGAAATACAATTCATTTTTTATTTTATCAAAAAATAAGATTCGGTTACTTTGCAGGAAGCTGCGAAAAATCTGGCCGCTATGGTCAACTGTATTTTTGCCGAAGTTTCTGCTGCGCGATATAACCAGAGACTCAGAAAAACTGCCGCTCAGCAGTAGGGCGAACCGTCGCATGGCCAAACGAACACCTATCCCATTAACGGCAGCGCGAAATGCCGCTCAACACGCGAGACCGCCGAAACCGCACATTCACCGCGCTGTCGCGGTTGCTCGGGGGGAAAAAAAATTATTTTCCAAATAAAATTGTTTGCACAGCAGAGTTTGGCGAAAATTTATCGCGGGTTACGGATTGATCGCGAGTTCTCGGACAACCGAGGGACACCCCGCACTCGGTCCTTTGATATGTAAAACAGCGAGTCCGGGGGTGACGGAAAGAGGGCACACGGCTCGCGACCCTCGTGTCGATAATGTTGCATTTCAAACTTCCATTAAGCACTTAAAAATAATCTCGTTATCGACTCGTCTGTTATGCAAATTATTTGCATTTGCAAGGGCGTCCGAGGTTGTCGGGCACAGCGCGGGGACGAGAACCGCGCGACTGCCGTGTGTCTCCGATCGACCTAGCGCTTTATCTGCATTCGAAGCTTTTTCCCCCCCGTTCCGAGTCAGCTCGTTCTCAAAATCTTGGGACATTTCCTTCGCTTCGCCCGGTTGAAAGCTTTTTCCGCGCGCAAAATGTCAAACTATTGACGACGTCAGTAACGCCATTCGCCGATCAAGCGATAACGTCTCTCGACTTTAGGGCTTACAAAGAACTGAATACCTTGCACCTTGAATTGACCGATGCTTCACTCGCACCGAACATTCTACGATAGCAACACGTTCGCTTATATTTCCCAATGGAGAAATATATTTTTAGCTACTTCGTTCTGTGCATTCTATCAAAGTCAATCAACTTGAACATGGTTGCAGACGTTTCAATTTTATTGATTTGTATCTGGAAATTATTCGGTGTTTTTTTTTCTTCTTACGTCAGTTTGTAATCCAGCTGCTTCGCCTCTGTGAAACACGAGAGTATAATAGCGAGATCTGTGCCACGCTTTGAATACGTAACAACTGCTCGTTGGCACGCGATATTTCAACGAATCGTTATATTCCTAAAAGTGTTACGGTTTGTTGTAAGCTGTGTGACATTGAAATTTCATCATCGCAGAGGTGAAAAATGGAATTAATCCATCCTGTCTGTACTGGGTGAGCAAACACAGTCAAGGTCGTTTGCTGTCATCTGAAAACTGGTAAAATGTCATGAAGTTAATTTCTCGTCAAATGAAATATCATGTAATCATTTCAAATCGGCTGAAATCCGTTAAAATTATATGAAATTATTATATAAATCTATATTTATATATAATAAATCTTATTATAAAAATCTAGATTTATATAATATATTATATAAATCAGCTGAAATCCGCTAAAATTATATGAAATTATTATAAATCAGCAGAAATCGGGTGAAATTTCGGGAAAGTATTTAAAATTGTATGAAACTCAGTCGATTCTGCTGAAATCAGCTGTCATCATTTTATGCAAACTGATATTTCACTACATAATCAAAAACCACGTTATAACGGTTGGTACACCGAAAACGGCAGCACATAGCTGACTCGACATTTACGGGGTTAACCATTCATCTCGTTGGTCTATAACTCCAGGGCGCAGTTACAGCCTTTTCAACATCCACGTAGCTTGAACACAAGCCTAGATTGCGGTAGTTCCAAGTATTCAACAAATCACCGCTCCACCCCACAGCACATTAATTCAGCAAAAAAGAAAGCGCTGTCCTTACATCACCGAATTCTCACACAATTCCGCGCCCCTTCGATAGTTCTCCCCGATTTCTCAGTAGCGTCAACAACGACCGTAGTCGCAGGGCACAGTCGCGAATCGCAGATTCCGGTGGTGTACATCCTCGACCGAATGCACGTAGTCTCTCTCTCTCTCTCTCCAGCCTCCGTGGCTCTTTGAGCAATTATTTATGGTAAGTAACCTGAATTAATCCCCGGCGAGTCGCGGCGGGAGTTGGTAAATAAACTGTTTCTGAATCAGCGGCCGCGGCGCACAAGGAGAGCGAGTCGCGGGAGAAGCGAGCGGGTGAGAGCGAGAGGCGCAGGGGCGAAGACTGGAGGCTGTTTCGGACGAGGCCAGGGGACTTGCTGACGAGGGTCCGGGATTACAAACGGAGCGCATCAGACGATATAAATTAAGCAGCCCCTTACCACTGTTCTCGGCCGCGCCGTACGGGGCGCAACGTCGGTTTGTTAGGTCGCGACTGGTACCTCGCGCGCTGAGCTAACCTACATGCATACCGGCGTTTCGCCTAACCGCATCCGGTACGTACGCACCTACAGTGCCTGCGACGAGAGCAGGTAACTCGAGCAGCTCGCGAGCTCGCAACGGACACACTAGCCATTCCGTCGTAGGCTCTGCAATTTGCTTGGGCCTCGGTGCTCGCCACTGATAAACACTAATTTGCATTGCTGGCGGATGAGGGGGAGAGAGAGCAGGATGGGGGGGGGGGGGAGGGAGGTGCGCGCTTTGAACTATCCGACCGACGGCATAAATAACCGCGTCGCAAGTCGCCCCGAGCGCGTCCGCACTCCCGATATCAGCTCTCGATCCTACATGGGAAGACCGGCCACCCCACTTAAGTTCCATCGGGAGCTCTCGCAGTGCGGCCGAAGGCGGCACCACGCGGCTGCGCGAGAAAACCATTTAATGGATAATTCATTAGAGCCAGTCGGCGGAATAACACAGACCCGCAGACCTACAGAGCTGGCGCGGCTCGCGGCTGATCGTGGAGCGCGAACCAAGCGACTACGACCGTCGGGTGATTCCGGGAGGGATGGATGATTTCGAAAAAAAAAAAAAAAAACATTGGTCAGGGCGCGAGGGAAAAGGTCAGAGTTTCGTATTCGAAGAGATCGGGGTGATTGAATTACCGTGTTAACTTTTGTAATTTACAATTTTTTTCGTGTTTCTGGTTGTCATATATATATGATTTTTATAAACGGAACTTTGGTGTATAGATTTTCTATTTTTGACATTTTTGTGCCACCAGGCGAACTCGATCTTCTTAACCTGATTCTGAAATGTTTGCTCGGCAGATTGAATTACCGTGTTAACTTTTGTAATTCGCAATTTTGTCGTATTTTCTGGTTGTCATATATACATATGATTTTTATAAACGGAACTTTGGTGTATAGATTTTCTATTTTTGGCATTTTTGTGCCACCAGGCAAACTCGATCTTTTTAACCTGATTCTGAAATGTTTGCTCGGCAGAATCTTGCAAATTGCTTCTTCGCCATTTATAGATCTGAGCACGAAGTGAAAAAGTAATATGCTCGTGAATGTTGCGCGGTTCTCATAAAGGAAGCTTTACGTACGGAGTGATACACGGAGCAATATAATTGGGAAACATTTGCATTTTTTTTTCTCACCATCGCGAAGAGTTTTCTCCGTGCGAAGCCAAAAAAGGAATCCGCGGCTCAGTCGAAGAAATCGTCATCTAACCGTGAATCACCTGCGCATCGAGTCACGCGACTGTATGTGAGTTATGGATTGAGAATGTAATTACCGCACTGAAGGGCTTTTCTACCATAATACCACACGATGTCAATACCAAAAGGTCTCTCAGCATTCATACAAGAGCATCAACACTCCACTCGACACGAATCTTTGCAGTCCAAACACACACCATCCCAATCTCCAGCAAACCCCGCCGCGATATCTAATTATAGCGTACTCTGTGTTATACTCGCTCTAGACATGTAATGTTTAATTTGCGAGCACGGGGACTTCGATGTTGCTTGGTCAAGCGCGAGTGACCACTTGATTGCTAATAATGTATACATGATTGACATAGTACCAGCGTTCCACGTTACCACCCGTTTCATTCGTGATTCCTTTGATTTACGAACCCGAAAACCGTTAACCCTAAATACAAGATATTATTATGAATTTTCTCTCCAATTAAATTCAGATTAAGTTGCCTAAAATAATTTCCAATTTCGTGAAATTCCGTGAAAATGCATCATGAAGTTTCCCACGATATCGTTCGAAGGTCGGACAGATCCCTCTGTGAATTAATTTAAAATCCAGTTGAAATTAAAAAAAAAAAAAAAATAACATACATTTTTTTCCCGATCCCGACACAGACCTCCCATGCAGCAGACTCCGGCCCGCGATATCCAATTATAGCAGTAATATACACGCGGTACATACGTATAACGTATAATTTGCGAGCTCGGGGATTTCGATCTTCCTCGGTCAAGCGGAATGATCAGTTGGCCGCTAATCATGTACACTCGATCGATACATAGAGCCAGCATTACCGTGCGCGCCGCGGCATCGGCCTCGCGAATTATCTCGGGCGGTGTCTATAGGTGTTGTCATGCCGTATTAGTACATTAGTACAGTATATACGGAAACGACCGTCGACGCTCGCGCATGCACCACGGCCCGAGCGCAACGACGAAGTTACTTCCTAGACAGATCAATTTGTACGTCTCCCAGATCGCTGATCGTAGATGAGCGTGTAATTGGGTGGCCCAGATCCGCAATAGAGCTCGGGCCCCGCGGAGGCTCGAGGGCCACGGTTCATCGATATCTATGATGTTAACCGAGCCGTGCTTCCCCCGTGATAGGCTGCCGCCGCTGTATAATTACCCGAAACCCGGTCTCTCGCGCCCCGCTCGCTTCGCCCAATAGTCGCGTCGCCGCGTTCCCCGCGCGCGCGAGCACCCAACATGTTATTATCGTCAGACGACCCGGCGAACGAACGAACGTCCATGTCGACGTGCGCCGCGGCGCGTTACGCCTTCCGCAACGCCCGCACAACAACTTTCCTCTCGCCGGGCGTGTTAATTGACGCCCGCGGTCGCGAAATCACTGCCTCGATGTTGATGTCTCCATTGTCGGGCATTACTGCCGCGCGACTTCCCCGCGTCGGCCGACCCCCCGGGACGCCGCGCGAATTAACTTTTCCGCGGAATTTTCGGACATTTCGCGGCGGACCCGCGCGGTCGCGTTTTGGGCGCACTCGAATTTCATACGGGGGGCTGTTTCGTGGGACGCTCTTTTATGAGGTTTTCGGTCAGATTGCTTTGTGTGACGCGGTTTAATTTCGGTGGATCCAAGGAATGTAACCTCCAGTTTAGTGAAGTAACGAAATTTCGATAAAAGTACGAAAATACTTTCTTTAAAAAAATGTTTACCACTTTACTTATTCGATGTATTTTTGCACGTACACAACGAATTCGCCATTACTTTTTTTGGAAACGCAATTTTCACTGAATTATTTAGCCATCAGTTATTTTCTAAACGCTATGACGTCAAAACATGTCCGCTTTGTAAAAAGGAACATTAAAAAAAAAAACAGCCGCTGCACCGCAGTAGTTTCGTTTGTTGTATGAATAACAAAAAGGTAACCAGGTGAAACGTTGCTTCGACGTGCGCGAAAGGAGTGTGTGGCTCGGGTTGCATCTTGGGTGCGAATGCGGTAATTGAATTTATCGATATGACGAGTGAAATGTGGGCAACGCGGCGACGGAAGTGGTGGCCGCGCGCCGCGCTAGCCTGAGAAAACAAGATTTCCGCGGCTCCGTGCGGCGCACATATAGGTAATTACGCATATTTATCGCCGAGAAACGCGAAACAGCCACGTCACGGAGCGTGGAAACTCGCGGTAAATAACGCTTCCGACTGAGCGCCCAGGTTTCCTCGTGCCGCACCCCCTTATTCGCCCCAGTTACACTACACAGCACGTAGAATAACAAATAAATACATCCGCGAAAAGTAGTTGCCGAGCAAACTTATGCCGGCCCTCATAAATAACTAAAGTTGTGGCATTTATGGCCGCATGCACCGGGTATACTATATACGCGCGTTACTATTTATTATAGGTGCACGAAACTGGTCTATGGTTCATTGCGGCCCTTCCTCCCTCCACCCGCCGCAACCCTTTCGCGGTTCCGAACATTTTCATTCTCTCCGCGAATCTCTGCCACTGACTTTTCTGCGGTTCGCGCCCGGTTTCGCCTCACCGCGATCGATTCGTTTGAGCGTAAATACACCGCGGAGAATGGAGGTTTATTCGAATCGAATACAATTTCGCTTCAATCGGCGAAAATTTGTTTTGCTTAAATGAATCCTATTAGGCCGGTGATTTTAGAAATAATTCGGATTAAATTAAGGAAATACATTCGTCGAGTGACCTAATAGGATTTAATCGATTCAAGTTAAACCTTGTTCGATTTCAATGAATTTGTGTTTGGTTGAAATGACATCGTTCTCTCGGTGGAAAAATGATGTTACCACGAAATAACGTCGACCGATTATCCTGAATACATGATTTTCAATTGGAAGATACGAAAACATCAGGTTCGAAGTTTTTAATTATTTTATTGTGTAATTTTCACTGATTAATTAATTAGACTCTCGTTTTTTAGATCGAATGCCTAATTAAAGAGGGTAAGGGACAAGAAAAGGAAACCTGAGAACAAAAAATAGATTCAACGAAGCCCTTCTTCCGTTTTTCTATTTGTCCATGACAACGTATACAAAAATTGTGCATTGACAATAACGTTCGTTGATTTGCAATATGGAAGTTCAACTTCAAAAGCCAAAATGCTGCGAGTATATTGAGGCACTTTTTACAGTATTCTTCAATTTTTACAATTTAAATCTCCTTTTTTCGCTGCAATGTCTCATTAAACAAGGCACATGTATTCGTTCGTTCTCTGCTACAAATCGAAATTCTTCAAAGGCCGCAGATACACGTAACTCACTAACAATATCGTTAAGAGCTAATTGGCTCTGTATTTTTTATCGTCCCATCTCCGCGATGAAATAATAAAACAAACGTAATATGCGAATTTAAATAAAAAGGATACCGTCCTTTTTCCAAGGAAGAAAAAAAACATTGCTGAACGGCACCCACGAATGCTCTGGTTATTCGTCGGACTGCAAATTATTTCTCCCTTTTTCCACCATTTCCCTTTTTCATGATTTTTTAATTATCGTCGCAGTCGTTTCTAACGCTGAGACACCGGGGTCAACGGTAAATTTCTTTTTTTCGAGTTCTCATGGCTCTCGTGACTCCCGATAATGTGTCTGCCGGAGTGAGCCTCGCGAAAGGGCCTAATTATTATTAATAGCCACGTGCCTGCATCGGGAACGAATGCAGCACGCCATCCGCGGACATAGGTGCACAGGCGGTCGCCAGGTACGGTCAGTGGCGTTGCACGCAGTGGTTAGAGCAGCGTTTGGTCAGACATACACCGCTCATAAGTACCAACGCTAGTGAAATCCATATTCAACTAGGCGCTCCCGGTCGGCGTGTCTCGGGGGCCAAACAGAGGTGGATATCGCGAGCACGAGAAGGATGTATAAGACTAGTCGCGCAGTAATAACAAATGAAGGAATTTAGTCAAAACATACAAAAGTCTGTCACATAAAAGTCTATATTTTATATGTATTTTTATCGATATATATTTTTCGTCTCCAGCGAGTATTACAGCGATGAATGAAATATTTTTTCGCATTAGTCATAATGAAATATGTCTTCGACATGCAAATACGATTCATTTCAATAAAACTGAATTTATCGGTTCAAGCGAATTATATTTGATTGATGAAATTCAATTTTATTTCCGCATTTTCCGTCCTCGTACCGGAGAATTATTTTATTATGACTATTCGGAAAAAAAGGTTTCACTAAGCCCAGTGATAATTTTCCTCTGTGCGTAGGTGCATCAACTGCGTCAGTACCAACCCACAAATGCAATGGTGGACTGCAGTATCATCTGATAACTCGACTTTTAGGTTGGCAAGAATAGCTCGCACCGCTTAAACAGTCTGTCTTGCCGTGACAAGGAAAATGTGACTTCTCGAAGTCCAATCTGCCTGGCGGTTTTCGTTAAGTCTTGCGCAGAATAATAAAACCGAAGACTGCGGTTACGACAGAAGAAAGAAGTCACGAGACTCTGGGAAATTCTCCCGTTAACTGTGGACCATATATTTTTGTTAGTTATTTCCACGTGCGGGATATTCCGCGCGCTACTTAATTTTTATTATTTTTATTATATGTCTGATTGAACCCCGCCCGCTCAGGCAGATTTCAAAAAGCCTGCCAACGCGAACCTCGCAAATTGCTTCCTCATTACTCTAATCTGTTTACAAAGCCACCTCTGCGAGAAAGTAATATGTTCATCAATTCTGACTTCCTCGTGGAGGAAGCTCTGCGAACGGATTAGTACAATTAGGAAGCAATTTGCGAGGTTCTACATCGTAGGCTCCTTCGTGCACTGCAAACTCAAACAAAGTCAACCATTCCCACGCACAAATATGCCTGGATATATTTTGCTCCAAATGTGATTAACCGATTATATAAGGCGCTTCAAAGTTGCTACATTGAATAAAACATATTTCATCATATCTTAGCTGCCTCGTTAAAACAGCTGGTCCAGAAAGTTTAACGTATCGCAGCCCAAGGAAATCGCTTTTGAGCGCAACGAACCACTGCAAATAGCAGCAATTGAAAAAATCAATGCACGTGAGATCAATTTTAATAAAATTATTATTATTCCTACCATCAGAAATTCCCCAAAAAATAATGAATCACCGTGCCTCACCACCCCGGCGAATTTCACCCATAAAGTTTTTTTACCCGCGTCAGTGGTAACAGTCAGCGTCTGGTCAGACGCGTCGACCGCGCGCAACGCAATCGCAGCCAGTGAAAATCCATATTCAACTAAGCTCCACGGGGTTGGCATGTCTCGCGAGCTCCGACAAAGGTGGATAAGTCGAGTACACGAGTCAGGAGGCTTGAGGCCACAGAGTCGTGCCATGATACCGACTCTCGCAAGCCGTACCGAATTTAGTATGTAGGTAACGAAGGGAGTGCGCGCCGGGCGACTCGGTGGTCTGGCTGAAATATCGACTTTGCTCGCGAGTAAACACCGCGAGTCCTTAGTACTCGCCGGTTGTGAGCCGGCGTGTTATACATATAGCGCGTCGAACGTGGCCTCCACCGCCGCCGAGTCCCATGGTAAAACGCGGACGCGCTGCCGGCGATGGCGGTGGTAGTGGTGGTACCTACCATGGCAAAGAGAACTTGGCGAAATAACTTAGCGAACCAATATACCTACGACGGTTCGGCGCGGGGGAACGGCGGGGAGGGACGAGGGGGGGTTGGGGGCCAACTAAATGAAGCAACTTAAGTGGAAAGTTTGTTTCTAACCTACGAAAATACCGCGAGGAGGGTACCGGGCACAAATTGAAAAGCCGGCCCGACGAAAGCCGAAGAGGGATAGGAGGAGAGGGAGGGAAATATCTCTCTCTCTCCTCTCCCTGTTTCTCTCTGCCCTTCTCCTTTCATCCCTGGTAGCACCGAGCGCACGACCCCGGCGTGTATAGCCACCAAGTCAGCCGCCGGGGCGGGGGGTTCGCTAGTCGACAGTATACACGCGCGCTGCTGCTGCTGCTGCCGCCACCCTCAGCTTCTTTCGCTTCCTCGGGAGCAGCAGGGCATCGGGACCGATGGAATTTGCATTTTCGCAGTCTAGCTGGAATCGTAAATAAACTGTGCTTCCCTCGCGAGTCGACCGGGGCACGGTGGGAGAGGACCCTCCTCCTCCCCCCCCCCCCCCTCGCCCCACTCACCCCTCCGTCGTCGCTGTGAGGGACGTCGGGAGAATATCGACTATATCAGGAACATCGCGTCGTTCACTCGCGGAGGATTTTTGCGGAGGAGATGTGTCTCGTATCTAGAATCTATTAATATTTGCGTGTACGGATGAAACGAATTTAACGCTGGCCTGTATATTTGTGTATATACATATACATATATTTGTGTGTATGTGACGGGGTTCGAAGTTCTCCATTCGGTGAAGCTCGATGCGTTACATCATGCTGGATACGGTTATCATATTCAGCGCGCTTGATATGTCATGTAGGGCAGGTTCGGGTTGGTTCAATGAGAATATTTTATATAACGAGGATATTTTGTGCGCAGCCAATTAACTCTGGCTATACGCTGAAGAGATTTTCATGTTTGGGCCAGAGAACACGATCAATTACCAGGCGTTTCACGTAATTTTATACCTGCACTCGCGGCTCGTGACGTTCCAGCCGATGTGACGTCATAAAATATTCACGGTTTCAGTTGCGACTCGCATACACGTGATAAGAAAAGCTATTGCTATAAAAATCTTCTTGCTGTAAATTTTGCCCCGACGCGTCCATATAAATTTGATTGGCCCGCGAAAATCGTCCAACTTTTCGCTGTATTTACGACGTCTGAGAAGTTTCGTAATGACTTTCGGTGAGATGCATCTTATGCACCTGAATTATCAAAGGCGCAGGCACTGCGCTCATTTGACAATTTACTGCACACATCGACGCGAGCGCTGCCCTCGGATATCGCGCTCGCCCAGAGTGTTTTGAAAGCTCCCTAGCTTAGCCGAATCGTTTTGTACGATCGCGACCTGCAATGCACGGCATTCGAGCATTAGAGATCGCGCGAGTTGGTGCCGGAGATTCCACGTCCAGCGCGAGGTGCTTTCGCGCCGTCGCGGAAGCGCGGAGTCGAGCTTTTGAGGGGCTCCCCCGCGCGTTCCTGGCGGCGGAACACAGGAGGGATACGTGCGCGCCCCACTTGCAGCGTCGTTCCACTCCCATTACCAGGGTGAGATAGGTGAGATAGACGAAAATAGAGTCGTTTCAGCGATAGTTTACGTACGTTTTCTTCACTCGGTGGCACAGAGCGTTGACTCCACACGTATTTTGTATCTCACTGCGTTATTCAAATTTCCCACGTCACAGCCGCATTGAAGGATCGCGTGAGTCACATTATTTTTGGAAAACCCAATTAACCTGAAGAGTCTAGAGAAGAAAAGGAAACGTGCGGAGGATCAGATGGTCCACTGAGCTCCGGGACATTAGCTAATCCGGATAGTCACTACTTTGGCTACTTTGGGAATTTGGCTACTTCGGGAATTTATACACTTCGAGACCTTAGCCGCTCGGGGTTTCAAACAGTCGTAACCGGTATCCGGATTGCAGTCAACGGACTCCCTTAAAATGACGCTAGCAAAGAACAACAAAGGCGATAGAGACCAAGTTTCATAGGCAACTCGATCAGTATAATCTTTAATAATCGTGTTCACCTGCCGTAAAATCATGAGCGTGTTCACTGAAAATGTTTCCAGAATTTTTGGTAAAAAATATACTTGCCCCTCCAACATAGCAAATTTATGCTATGTTGCCTCTTACAATGTTAATCAAATCTACCACCCACCCTCGACAAATTTCCAAGTTGCCAGGTTTTTGCTGGCAGCGACGGAAAAAATGTATCCATGCAGTTTATTAGGACCATCAGCGAAATCTTTAAGGGGGACTTCTACCTTGGAGCACCGTTTTTCATTGTATCTTTTTATGGGGAAACGAATAAATGTAGACGACTGCGGTTTTTTCTACTTGTTAATTACATTTTAAAGTATACAATAAACATTTTTATTCTTAGGTTAAAAATTGTCGGCGTCCCAGGGGCAGCCCTTTTTTCCTACACATTTTTATACAACACACTGTCGATCCTACACAACGGTTTCTCCACAAAGTCTATCCTGCAACCGACGTTTTGTACACATTTTTTAACATCACACGAGTTTTACAATACATTTCGGTACTACACATTTTGATTCTACACATTTATTCCTATACAATCCGTTCGAACACACTTAGTTTACCGCGCAAACCGATGCATCACTTTCTCAAAACGACACAGCCGTTCCTCCACAAACCTGGTTGTTCACGCTGTTATTCCCTCACGTTTTCATACTTCACGCGGTCTTTACATGACATTTTGATACTGCACATTCCGATCCTACACATTGATTTCGACACAAACGTCATTAAACACGCGGCGATTACTGCACAATTTGAATACACACCATGGCTAAACGAGACTTTTATGTCCACCACAAATTAATCCTGCACATCTCGTGCCACACGCATTCATTACTACACACGCTTTTTGCTGCACAAATCGCGTAGACACGCGGTCGTTGCTACGCATTTCTATCCTTCACAAATTATCCGCCACAAGTTTTTCCTGCACCCTTTGATACTACACAGTAGCATGTCGGTATCTACTCAAGAGAATATCTCCCGTCGGTAAAGTAGAACTCGGAGCAGTTTACCTCGGCGACAGAGGTTCTCATTACAGTGACATGGGCAACGCAGCCGTCAGTCGTTGCCGATATCACTGCACGCAGTTCCCGTTCCCGTGTTCGTGTCCGTGTCCGTGTCCGTTCCCGTGTCCGTTCCCGTGTCCGTGTCCGTGTCCGTTCCCGTGTCCGTGTCCGTGTCCGTTCCCGTGTCCGTGTCCGTTCCCGTGTCCGTGTCCGTGTCCGTTCCCGTGTCATGGAATGACTTAAAAAAAAAAATTATGACTTTAAAAAAAAAATTATGACTTTAAAAAAAAAATTATTTTTCGGAAAAAAGTCATTTCATGAGCTAAAATTCCCCGGGGACGGATTTTTAGCTCATGGAATGACTTTTTTCCGAAAAATAATTTTTTTATTTTTTTTTTTAAGTCATTCCATGAGCTAAAATTCCCCGGGGACGGATTTTTAGCTCATGGAATGATTTTTTTCCGAAAAATAATTTTTTTTTTTTTTTAAGTCATTCCATGAGTTAAAATTCCCCGGGGCGGGATTTTTAGCTCATGGAATGACTTTTTTCCGAAAAATATATATATTTTTTTTTAAAAGTCATTCCATGAGCTAAAATTCCCCGGGGCCGGATTTTTAGCTCATGGAATGACTTTTTTCCGAAAAATAATTTTTTTTTTTTTTAAGTCATTCCATGAGCTAAAATTCGGGGCGGGGTTGAAGTTCCGAATAGTCAGTATTCGGAAAGGCCTAAATTACGATTTTAATTTAAACGATTGGAAACAATTACAAATTTTTGTGACAAACTTTTTCTGAACAGAAAATTCGCAGATTCGAAGTAGAAAAACAAGATATTTCATATACCAGAAACAACACCTAATAGATTGACACGGTACCAATAATATATTTCGCGATATGGTAAGATCCAAATATCAATGAGCGGGAAGCTCGAACGTCCGAAATTACAGTGTATTAAAAAGTAACTCGTGAATGGTCCATTTCTCGAAAAGAAAATACCCAGAATTGAAATTATCGATAGTTCAAAATATTGTATTGAATTCCACAACATTGTAAAAACACGAACGTTCGGGAAATCGACAACCTAAAATTACGAATGTTCGTAATATCGACCGCTCAAAATCGGGAACTACCATAATATCGGCAACTAAAAATTACGAGAACGATAATACCGTCACCTAAAAAGTGCGAAAGCCAAAGCATCGACAGGTCAAAAGTGCGACAGTCAAGGCATCGACGGTTTAAGATTCCGAATTTGGATGAATCGGAATTTACAATTCCGAAATGTCCGATGATGTACGAAGGCAATATCATGGAATGACTTTTTTCCAAAAAATAATTTTTTTTTATTTTAAAGTCATTCCATGAGCTAAAATTCCCCGGGGCCGGATTTTTAGCTCACGAATGACTTTTTTCCGAAAAATAATTTTTTTTTTTTTTAAGTCATTCCATGAGCTAAAATTCCCCGGGGCCGGATTTTTAGCTCATGGAATGACTTTTTTCCGAAAAATAATTTTTTTTTTTTTTTTAAGTCATTCCATGAGCTAAAATTCCCCGGGCCGGATTTTCAGCTCATGGAATGACTTTAAAATAAAAAAAAATTATTTTTCGGAAAAAGTCATTCCATGAGCTAAAAATCCGGCCCCGGGGAATTTTAGCTCATGGAATGACTTTAAAATAAAAAAAAATTATTTTTCGGAAAAAAGTCATTCCATGAGCTAAAAATCCGGCCCCGGGGAATTTTAGCTCATGGAATGACTTTAAAATAAATAAAAAAATATTTTTCGGAAAAAAGTCATTCCATGAGCTAAAAATCCGGCCCCGGGGAATTTTAGCTCATGGAATGACTTTAAAATAAAAAAAAATTATTTTTCGGAAAAAAGTCATTCCATGAGCTAAAAATCCGGCCCCGGGTTATTTTAGCTCATGGAATGACTTTAAAAAAAAAAAAATTATTTTTCGGAAAAAAGTCATTCCTTGAGCTAAAAATCCGGCCCGGGGAATTTTAGCTCATGGAATGACTTTAAAATAAAAAAAAAAATATTTTTCGGAAAAAAGTCATTCCATGAGCTAAAAACCCGGCCCCGGGGAATTTTAGCTCATGGAATGACTTTAAAATAAAAAAAAATTATTTTTCGGAAAAAAGTCATTCCATGAGCTAAAAATCCTGCCCCGGGGAATTTTAGCTCATGGAATGACTTTAAAATAAAAAAAAATTATTTTTCGGAAAAAGTCATTCCATGAGCTAAAAATCCGGCCCGGGGAATTTTAGCTCATGGAATGACTTTAAAAAAAAAAATTAATTATTTTTCGGAAAAAAGTCATTCCATGAGCTAAAAATCCGGCCCGGGGAATTTTAGCTCATGGAATGACTTTAAAATAAAAAAAAATTATTTTTCGGAAAAAAGTCATTCCATGAGCTAAAAATCCGGCCCCGGGGAATTTTAGCTCATGGAATGACTTTAAAATAAAAAATAAAAAATATTTTTCGGAAAAAAGTCATTCCATGAGCTAAAAATCCGGCCCCGGGGAATTTTAGCTCATGGAATGACTTTAAAATAAAAAAAAATTATTTTTCGGAAAAAAGTCATTCCATGAGCTAAAAATCCGGCCCGGGGAATTTTAGCTCATGGAATGACTTAAAACAAAAAAAAAATTATTTTTCGGAAAAGTCATTCCATGAGCTAAAAATCCGGCCCCGAGGAATTTTAGCTCATGGAATGACTTTAAAATAAAAAAAAAATTATTTTTCGGAAAAAAGTCATTCCATGAGCTAAAAATCCGGCCCCGGGGAATTTTAGCTCATGGAATGACTTTAAAATAAAAAAAAATATTTTTCGGAAAAAAGTCATTCCATGAGCTAAAAACCCGGCCCCGGGGAATTTTAGCTCATGGAATGACTTTAAAATAAAAAAAAATTATTTTTCGGAAAAAAGTCATTCCATGAGCTAAAAATCCGGCCCCGGGGAATTTTAGCTCATGGAATGACTTTAAAATAAAAAAAAATTATTTTTCGGAAAAAAGTCATTCCATGAGCTAAAAATTCGGCCCCGGGGAATTTAAGCTCATGGAATGACTTTAAAATGAAAAAAAATTATTTTTCGGAAAAAAGTCATTCCATGAGATAAAAATCCGGCCCCGGGGAATTTTAGCTCATGGAATGACTTTAAAATAATGTAACGGTCGCATAGCGCTATCGCTCCCTCGAACCGTGAGACTGCTTACCTCAGCAGTCCCACCATATGGACCCAGAGCCGCGCAGCCACCGTGCGCGCAACAACCGCCCTTATCAGCGCGCCTTAACACTCCCGCGGGGACCAAGGGCCCCGAGAGCGTAGGAGAACTCTTCAGTTCTTCCTCGACCTCCCACTCAGTCATTTCGTCAATTATATAACAGTCTCTCTAATAAACCAGTTCTTTTGTTCATCAAATTGCATTCATACTTTCGGCATCCTCCAACACCTGACCCGTTACAATAAAAAAAAATTATTTTTCGGAAAAAAGTCATTCCATGAGCTAAAAATCCGGCCCCGGGGAATTTTAGCTCATGGAATGACTTGAAAAAAAAAAAAAAAAATTATTTTTCGGAAAAGTCATTCCATGAGCTAAAAATCCGGCCCCGAGGAATTTTAGCTCATGGAATGACTTTAAAATAAAAAAAAAAATATTTTTCGGAAAAAAGTCATTCCATGAGCTAAAAATTCGGCCCCGGGGAATTTTAGCTCATGGAATGACTTTAAAATAAAAAAAAATTATTTTTCGCAAAAAAGTCATTCCATGAGCTAAAATTCCCCGGGGCCGGATTTTTAGCTCATGGAATGACTTTTTTCCTCAAAAATAATTTTTTTTTATTTTAAAGTCATTCCATGAGCTAAAATTCCCCGGGGCCGAATTTTTAGCTCATGGAATGACTTTTTTCCGAAAAATAATTTTTTTTTTATTTTAAAGTCATTCCATGAGCTAAAATTCCTCGGGGCCGGATTTTTAGCTCATGGAATGACTTTTCCGAAAAATAATTTTTTTTTTTTTTTTAAGTCATTCCATGAGCTAAAAATTCGGCCCCGGGGAATTTTAGCTCATGGAATGACTTTAAAATAAAAAAAAATTATTTTTCGGAAAAAAGTCATTCCATGAGCTAAAAATCCGGCCCCGGGGAATTTTAGCTCATGGAATGACTTTAAAATAAAAAAAAAAAATATTTTTCGGAAAAAAGTCATTCCATGAGCTAAAAATCCGGCCCCGGGGAATTTTAGCTCATGGAATGACTTTAAAATAAAAAAAAATTATTTTTCGGAAAAAAGTCATTCCATGAGCTAAAAATCCTGCCCCGGGGAATTTTAGCTCATGGAATGACTTTAAAATAAAAAAAAAATTATTTTTCGGAAAAAAGTCATTCCATGAGCTAAAAATCCGGCCCCGGGGAATTTTAGCTCATGGAATGACTTTAAAATAAAAAAAAATTATTTTTCGGAAAAAGTCATTCCATGAGCTAAAAATCCGGCCCGGGGAATTTTAGCTCATGGAATGACTTTAAAAAAAAAAAAATTAATTATTTTTCGGAAAAAAGTCATTCCATGAGCTAAAAATCCGGCCCGGGGAATTTTAGCTCATGGAATGACTTTAAAATAAAAAAAAATTATTTTTCGGAAAAAAGTCATTCCATGAGCTAAAAATCCGGCCCCGGGGAATTTTAGCTCATGGAATGACTTTAAAATAAAAAATAAAAAATATTTTTCGGAAAAAAGTCATTCCATGAGCTAAAAATCCGGCCCCGGGGAATTTTAGCTCATGGAATGACTTTAAAATAAAAAAAAATTATTTTTCGGAAAAAAGTCATTCCATGAGCTAAAAATCCGGCCCGGGGAATTTTAGCTCATGGAATGACTTAAAACAAAAAAAAAATTATTTTTCGGAAAAGTCATTCCATGAGCTAAAAATCCGGCCCCGAGGAATTTTAGCTCATGGAATGACTTTAAAATAAAAAAAAAATTATTTTTCGGAAAAAAGTCATTCCATGAGCTAAAAATCCGGCCCCGGGGAATTTTAGCTCATGGAATGACTTTAAAATAAAAAAAAAATATTTTTCGGAAAAAAGTCATTCCATGAGCTAAAAACCCGGCCCCGGGGAATTTTAGCTCATGGAATGACTTTAAAATAAAAAAAAATTATTTTTCGGAAAAAAGTCATTCCATGAGCTAAAAATCCGGCCCCGGGGAATTTTAGCTCATGGAATGACTTTAAAATAAAAAAAAATTATTTTTCGGAAAAAAGTCATTCCATGAGCTAAAAATTCGGCCCCGGGGAATTTAAGCTCATGGAATGACTTTAAAATGAAAAAAAATTATTTTTCGGAAAAAAGTCATTCCATGAGCTAAAATTCCCCGGGGCCGGATTTTTAGCTCATGGAATGACTTTTTTCCTCAAAAATAATTTTTTTTTATTTTAAAGTCATTCCATGAGCTAAAATTCCCCGGGGCCGAATTTTTAGCTCATGGAATGACTTTTTTCCGAAAAATAATTTTTTTTTTATTTTAAAGTCATTCCATGAGCTAAAATTCCTCGGGGCCGGATTTTTAGCTCATGGAATGACTTTTCCGAAAAATAATTTTTTTTTTTTTTTTTAAGTCATTCCATGAGCTAAAATTCCCCGGGGCCGGATTTTTAGCTCATGGAATGACTTTTTTCCGAAAAATATTTTTTATTTTTATTTTAAAGTCATTCCATGAGCTAAAATTCCCCGGGGCCGGGTTTTTAGCTCATGGAATGACTTTTTTCCGAAAAATATTTTATTTTTTTATTTTAAAGTCATTCCATGAGCTAAAATTCCCCGGGGCCGGATTTTTAGCTCATGGAATGACTTTTTTCCGAAAAATAATTTGTTTTTATTTTAAAGTCATTCCATGAGCTAAAATTCCCCGGGGCCGGGTTTTTAGCTCATGGAATGACTTTAAAATAAATAAAAAATTATTTTTCGGAAAAAAGTCATTCCATGAGCTAAAAATCCGGCCCGGGGAATTTTAGCTCATGGAATGACTTAAAAAAAAAAAAAAAAATTATTTTTCGGAAAAGTCATTCCATGAGCTAAAAATCCGGCCCCGAGGAATTTTAGCTCATGGAATGACTTTAAAATAAAAAAAAAATTATTTTTCGGAAAAAAGTCATTCCATGAGCTAAAAATTCGGCCCCGGGGAATTTTAGCTCATGGAATGACTTTAAAAAAAAAAAAAAAATTATTTTTCGGAAAAAAGTCATTCCATGAGCTAAAAATCCGGCCCCGGGGAATTTTAGCTCATGGAATGACTTTAAAATAAAAAAAAAATTATTTTTCGGAAAAAGTCATTCCATGAGCTAAAAATCCGGCCCCGGGGAATTTTAGCTCATGGAATGACTTTAAAATAAAAAAAAAATATTTTTCGGAAAAAAGTCATTCCATGAGCTAAAAACCCGGCCCCGGGGAATTTTAGCTCATGGAATGACTTTAAAATAAAAAAAAATTATTTTTCGGAAAAAAGTCATTCCATGAGCTAAAAATCCGGCCCCGGGGAATTTTAGCTCATGGAATGACTTTAAAATAAAAAAAAAATTATTTTTCGGAAAAAAGTCATTCCATGAGCTAAAAATCCGGCCCCGGGGAATTTTAGCTCATGGAATGACTTTAAAATAAAAAAAAAAAAATATTTTTCGGAAAAAAGTCATTCCATGAGCTAAAAACCCGGCCCGGGGAATTTTAGCTCATGGAATGACTTTAAAATAAAAAAAAATTATTTTTCGGAAAAAAGTCATTCCATGAGCTAAAAATTCGGCCCCGGGGAATTTTAGCTCATGGTATGACTTTAAAATGAAAAAAAATTATTTTTCGGAAAAAAGTCATTCCATGAGCTAAAAATCCGGCCCCGGGGAATTTTAGCTCATGGAATGACTTTAAAATAAAAAAATAGTACATTACGTTACAAGGGAGGAAAGTGCAACTTTTCACCGAGTGTGAAGTTTGATGCCCGAGCGAAGCGAGGGCAGAAATTCACACGAGGTGAAAAGTTGCACTCCTCCCATGTAACGTACTATACTTTTCTCCCGATTTCGCTAAAAAATAACCACATTTCGTGTGTGCAACGCGGACGGAAAATAACCTCATTTTTGACAAGTGACGACACGCATGCGTAGTACGGTTCCCATTATTCCCGCGCGGGCAGGAATGAGCTGATTACCTCCCTAGGGAGGTAATGAAAGCGGACTGCGCATGCGTAAGTCACGCGTCAAAAATGAGGGATTTTCCGCCCGCGTTGCGGACACGAAATGGGGTTATTTTAGCGGAGTCGGGAGAAAAAATTATTTTTCGGAAAAAAGTCATTCCATGAGCTAAAAATCCGGCCCCGGGGAATTTTAGCTCATGGAATGACTTTAAAATAAAAAAAAAATTATTTTTCGGAAAAAAGTCATTCCATGAGCTAAAAATTCGGCCCCGGGGAATTTTAGCTCATGGAATGACTTTAAAATAAAAAAAAATTATTTTTCGCAAAAAAGTCATTCCATGAGCTAAAATTCCCCGGGGCCGGATTTTTAGCTCATGGAATGACTTTTTTCCGAAAAATATTTTTTTTTTTTATTTTAAAGTCATTCCATGAGCTAAAATTCCCCGGGGCCGGATTTTTAGCTCATGGAATGACTTTTTTCCGAAAAATAATTTTTTTTTATTTTAAAGTTATTCCATGAGCTAAAATTCCCCGGGGCCGGATTTTTTGCTCATGGAATGACTTTTTCCGAAAAATAATTTTTTTTTATTTTAAAGTCATTCCATGAGCTAAAATTCCCCGGGGCCGGATTTTTAGCTCATGGAATGACTTTTTTCCGAAAAATAATTTTTTTTTATTTTAAAGTCATTCCATGAGCTAAAATTCCCCGGGGCCGGATTTTTAGCTCATGGAATGACTTTTTCCGAAAATTAATTTTTTTTTTATTTTAAAGTCATTCCATGAGCTAAAATTCCCCGGGACCGGATTTTTAGCTCATGGAATGACTTTTTTCCGAAAAATAATTTTTTTTTTTAAGTCATTCCATGAGCTAAAATTCCCCGGGGCCGGATTTTTAGCTCATGGAATGACTTTTTTGCGAAAAATAATTTTTTTTTATTTTAAAGTCATTCCATGAGCTAAAATTCCCCGGGGCCGAATTTTTAGCTCATGGAATGACTTTTTTCCGAAAAATATTTTTTTTTTTATTTTAAAGTCATTCCATGAGCTAAAATTCCTCGGGGCCGGATTTTTAGCTCATGGAATGACTTTTCCGAAAAATAATTTTTTTTTTTTTTTTTTTTAAGTCATTCCATGAGCTAAAATTCCCCGGGGCCGGATTTTTAGCTCATGGAATGACTTTTTTCCGAAAAATAATTTTTTTTTTATTTTAAAGTCATTCCATGAGCTAAAATTCCCCGGGGCCGGATTTTTAGCTCATGGAATGACTTTTTTCCGAAAAATAATATTTTTTTATTTTAAATTCATTCCATGAGCTAAAATTCCCCGGGGCCGGATTTTTAGCTCATGGAATGACTTTTTTCCGAAAAATATTTTTTATTTTTATTTTAAAGTCATTCCATGAACTAAAATTCCCCGGGGCCGGGTTTTTAGCTCATGGAATGACTTTTTTCCGAAAAATATTTTATTTTTTTATTTTAAAGTCATTCCATGAGCTAAAATTCCCCGGGGCCGAATTTTTAGCTCATGGAATGACTTTTTTCCGAAAAATAATTTTTTTTTTATTTTAAAGTCATTCCATGAGCTAAAATTCCTCCGGGCCGGATTTTTAGCTCATGGAATGACTTTTTTCCGAAAAATAATTTTTTTTTTTTATTTTAAAGTCATTCCATGAGCTAAAATTCCCCGGGGCCGGATTTTTAGCTCATGGAATGACTTTAAAATAAAAAAAAAATTATTTTTCGGAAAAAAGTCATTCCATGAGCTAAAAACCCGGCCCCGGGGAATTTTAGCTCATGGAATGACTTTAAAATAAAAACAAATTATTTTTCGGAAAAAAGTCATTCCATGAGCTAAAAATCCGGCCCCGGGGAATTTTAGCTCATGGAATGACTTTAAAATAAAAAAAAAATTATTTTTCGGAAAAAAGTCATTCCATGAGCTAAAAACCCGGCCCCGGGGAATTTTAGCTCATGGAATGACTTTAAAATAAAAACAAATTATTTTTCGGAAAAAAGTCATTCCATGAGCTAAAAATCCGGCCCCGGGGAATTTTAGCTCATGGAATGACTTTAAAATAAAAAAATAAAATATTTTTCGGAAAAAAGTCATTCCATGAGCTAAAAACCCGGCCCCGGGGAATTTTAGCTCATGGAATGACTTTAAAATAAAAATAAAAAATATTTTTCGGAAAAAAGTCATTCCATGAGCTAAAAATCCGGCCCCGGGGAATTTTAGCTCATGGAATGAATTTAAAATAAAAAAATATTATTTTTCGGAAAAAAGTCATTCCATGAGCTAAAAATCCGGCCCCGGGGAATTTTAGCTCATGGAATGACTTTAAAATAAAAAAAAAATTATTTTTCGGAAAAAAGTCATTCCATGAGCTAAAAATCCGGCCCCGGGGAATTTTAGCTCATGGAATGACTTGAAAAAAAAAAAAAAAAAAAATTATTTTTCGGAAAAGTCATTCCATGAGCTAAAAATCCGGCCCCGAGGAATTTTAGCTCATGGAATGACTTTAAAATAAAAAAAAAAATATTTTTCGGAAAAAAGTCATTCCATGAGCTAAAAATTCGGCCCCGGGGAATTTTAGCTCATGGAATGACTTTAAAATAAAAAAAAATTATTTTTCGCAAAAAAGTCATTCCATGAGCTAAAATTCCCCGGGGCCGGATTTTTAGCTCATGGAATGACTTTTTTCCTCAAAAATAATTTTTTTTTATTTTAAAGTCATTCCATGAGCTAAAATTCCCCGGGGCCGAATTTTTAGCTCATGGAATGACTTTTTTCCGAAAAATAATTTTTTTTTTATTTTAAAGTCATTCCATGAGCTAAAATTCCTCGGGGCCGGATTTTTAGCTCATGGAATGACTTTTCCGAAAAATAATTTTTTTTTTTTTTTTTTAAGTCATTCCATGAGCTAAAATTCCCCGGGGCCGGATTTTTAGCTCATGGAATGACTTTTTTCCGAAAAATATTTTTTATTTTTATTTTAAAGTCATTCCATGAGCTAAAATTCCCCGGGGCCGGGTTTTTAGCTCATGGAATGACTTTTTTCCGAAAAATATTTTATTTTTTTATTTTAAAGTCATTCCATGAGCTAAAATTCCCCGGGGCCGGATTTTTAGCTCATGGAATGACTTTTTTCCGAAAAATAATTTTTTTTTATTTTAAAGTCATTCCATGAGCTAAAATTCCCCGGGGCCGGGTTTTTAGCTCATGGAATGACTTTTTCCGAAAATTAATTTTTTTTTTATTTTAAAGTCATTCCATGAGCTAAAATTCCCCGGGACCGGATTTTTAGCTCATGGAATGACTTTTTTCCGAAAAATAATTTTTTTTTTTTAAGTCATTCCATGAGCTAAAATTCCCCGGGGCCGGATTTTTAGCTCATGGAATGACTTTTTTGCGAAAAATAATTTTTTTTTATTTTAAAGTCATTCCATGAGCTAAAATTCCCCGGGGCCGAATTTTTAGCTCATGGAATGACTTTTTTCCGAAAAATATTTTTTTTTTTATTTTAAAGTCATTCCATGAGCTAAAATTCCTCGGGGCCGGATTTTTAGCTCATGGAATGACTTTTCCGAAAAATAATTTTTTTTTTTTTTTTTTAAGTCATTCCATGAGCTAAAATTCCCCGGGGCCGGATTTTTAGCTCATGGAATGACTTTTTTCCGAAAAATAATTTTTTTTTTTAAGTCATTCCATGAGCTAAAATTCCCCGGGGCCGGATTTTTAGCTCATGGAATGACTTTTTTGCGAAAAATAATTTTTTTTTATTTTAAAGTCATTCCATGAGCTAAAATTCCCCGGGGCCGAATTTTTAGCTCATGGAATGACTTTTTTCCGAAAAATATTTTTTTTTTTATTTTAAAGTCATTCCATGATCTAAAATTCCTCGGGGCCGGATTTTTAGCTCATGGAATGACTTTTCCGAAAAATAATTTTTTTTTTTTTTTTTTTAAGTCATTCCATGAGCTAAAATTCCCCGGGGCCGGATTTTTAGCTCATGGAATGACTTTTTTCCGAAAAATAATTTTTTTTATTTTAAAGTCATTCCATGAGCTAAAATTCCCCGGGGCCGAATTTTTAGCTCATGGAATGACTTTTTTCCGAAAAATAATTTTTTTTTTATTTTAAAGTCATTCCATGAGCTAAAATTCCTCGGGGCCGGATTTTTAGCTCATGGAATGACTTTTTTCCGAAAAATAATTTTTTTTTTTTATTTTAAAGTCATTCCATGAGCTAAAATTCCCCGGGGCCGGATTTTTAGCTCATGGAATGACTTTTTTCCGAAAAATAATTTTTTTTTATTTTAAAGTCATTCCATGAGCTAAAATTCCCCGGGGCCGGATTTTTAGCTCATGGAATGACTTTTCCGAAAAATATTTTATTTTTTTATTTTAAAGTCATTCCATGAGCTAAAATTCCCCGGGGCCGGATTTTTAGCTCATGGAATGACTTTTTTCCGAAAAATATTTTTTTTTTTAATTTTAAAGTCATTCCATGAGCTAAAATTCCCCGGGGCCGGATTTTTAGCTCATGGAATGACTTTTTTCCGAAAAATAATTTTTTTTTATTTTAAAGTCATTCCATGAGCTAAAATTCCCCGGGGCCGGATTTTTAGCTCATGGAATGACTTTTTTCCGAAAAATAATTTGTTTTTATTTTAAAGTCATTCCATGAGCTAAAATTCCCCGGGGCCGGATTTTTAGCTCATGGAATGACTTTTTTCCGAAAAATATTTTTTTTTTTAATTTTAAAGTCATTCCATGAGCTAAAATTCCCCGGGGCCGGATTTTTAGCTCATGGAATGACTTTTTTCCGAAAAATATTTTTTTTTTTAATTTTAAAGTCATTCCATGAGCTAAAATTCCCCGGGGCCGGATTTTTAGCTCATGGAATGACTTTTTCCGAAAAATATTTTTTTTTTTATTTTAAAGTCATTCCATGAGCTAAAATTCCCCGGGCCGGATTTTTAGCTCATGGAATGACTTTTTTCCGAAAAATAATTTTTTTTTTATTTTAAAGTCATTCCATGAGCTAAAATTCCCCGGGGCCGGATTTTTAGCTCATGGAATGACTTTTTTCCGAAAAATAATTTTTTTTTATTTTAAAGTCATTCCATGAGCTAAAAATCCGGCCCCGGGGAATTTTAGCTCATGGAATGACTTTAAAATAAAAAAAAAATTATTTTTCGGAAAAAAGTCATTCCATGAGCTAAAAATCCGGCCCGGGAATTTTAGCTCATGGAATGACTTTAAAATAAAAATAAAAAAATATTTTTCGGAAAAAAGTCATTCCATGAGCTAAAATTCCTCGGGGCCGGATTTTTAGCTCATGGAATGACTTTTCCGAAAAATAATTTTTTTTTTTTTTTTAAGTCATTCCATGAGCTAAAATTCCCCGGGGCCGGATTTTTAGCTCATGGAATGACTTTTTTCCGAAAAATAATTTTTTTTTATTTTAAATTCATTCCATGAGCTAAAATTCCCCGGGGCCGAATTTTTAGCTCATGGAATGACTTTTTTCCGAAAAATAATTTTTTTTTTATTTTAAAGTCATTCCATGAGCTAAAATTCCTCGGGGCCGGATTTTTAGCTCATGGAATGACTTTTTTCCGAAAAATAATTTTTTTTTTTTATTTTAAAGTCATTCCATGAGCTAAAATTCCCCGGGGCCGGATTTTTAGCTCATGGAATGACTTTTTTCCGAAAAATAATTTTTTTTTATTTTAAAGTCATTCCATGAGCTAAAATTCCCCGGGGCCGGATTTTTAGCTCATGGAATGACTTTTCCGAAAAATATTTTATTTTTTTATTTTAAAGTCATTCCATGAGCTAAAATTCCCCGGGGCCGGATTTTTAGCTCATGGAATGACTTTTTTCCGAAAAATATTTTTTTTTTAAATTTTAAAGTCATTCCATGAGCTAAAATTCCCCGGGGCCGGATTTTTAGCTCATGGAATGACTTTTTTCCGAAAAATAATTTTTTTTTATTTTAAAGTCATTCCATGAGCTAAAATTCCCCGGGGCCGGATTTTTAGCTCATGGAATGACTTTTTTCCGAAAAATAATTTGTTTTTATTTTAAAGTCATTCCATGAGCTAAAATTCCCCGGGGCCGGATTTTTAGCTCATGGAATGACTTTTTTCCGAAAATATTTTTTTTTTTAATTTTAAAGTCATTCCATGAGCTAAAATTCCCCGGGGCCGGATTTTTAGCTCATGGAATGACTTTTTTCCGAAAAATATTTTTTTTTTTAATTTTAAAGTCATTCCATGAGCTAAAATTCCCCGGGGCCGGATTTTTAGCTCATGGAATGACTTTTTTCCGAAAAATAATTTTTTTTTATTTTAAGTCATTCCATGAGCTAAAATTCCCCGGGGCCGGATTTTTAGCTCATGGAATGACTTTTTCCGAAAAATAATTTTTATTTTATTTTAAAGTCATTCCATGAGCTAAAATTCCCCGGGCCGGATTTTTAGCTCATGGAATGACTTTTTTCCGAAAAATATTTTTTTTTTTTATTTTAAAGTCATTCCATGAGCTAAAATTCCCGGGCCGGATTTTTAGCTCATGGAATGACTTTTTTCCGAAAAATATTTTTTTTTTTATTTTAAAGTCATTCCATGAGCTAAAATTCCCCGGGCCGGATTTTTAGCTCATGGAATGACTTTTTTCCGAAAAATAATTTTTTTTTTATTTTAAAGTCATTCCATGAGCTAAAATTCCCCGGGGCCGGATTTTTAGCTCATGGAATGACTTTTTTCCGAAAAATAATTTTTTTTTATTTTAAAGTCATTCCATGAGCTAAAATTCCCCGGGGCCGGATTTTTAGATCATGGAATGACTTTTTTCCGAAAAATATTTTTTTTTTTATTTTAAAGTCTTTCCATGAGCTAAAATTCCCCGGGGCCGGATTTTTAGATCATGGAATGACTTTTTTCCGAAAAATATTTTTTTTTTTTATTTTAAAGTCTTTCCATGAGCTAAAATTCCCCGGGGCCGGATTTTTAGCTCATGGAATGACTTTTTTCCGAAAAATAATTTTTTTTTATTTTAAAGTCATTCCATGAGCTAAAATTCCCCGGGGCCGGATTTTTAGCTCATGGAATGACTTTTTCCGAAAAATAATTTTTTTTTTATTTTAAAGTCATTCCATGAGCTAAAATTCCCCGGGGCCGGATTTTTAGCTCATGGAATGACTTTTTTCCGAAAAATATTTTTTTTTTTTTATTTTAAAGTCATTCCATGAGCTAAAATTCCCGGGCCGGATTTTTAGCTCATGGAATGACTTTTTTCCGAAAAATAATTTTTTTTTATTTTAAAGTCATTCCATGAGCTAAAATTCCCCGGGGCCGGATTTTTAGCTCATGGAATGACTTTTTCCGAAAAATAATTTTTTATTTATTTTAAAGTCATTCCATGAGCTAAAATTCCTCGGGGCCGGATTTTTAGCTCATGGAATGACTTTAAAATAAATAAAAAATTATTTTTCGGAAAAAAGTCATTCCATGAGCTAAAAATCCGGCCCCGGGGAATTTTAGCTCATGGAATGACTTAAAAAAAAAAAAAAATTATTTTTCGGAAAAGTCATTCCATGAGCTAAAAATCCGGCCCCGAGGAATTTTAGCTCATGGAATGACTTTAAAATAAAAAAAAAATTATTTTTCGGAAAAAAGTCATTCCATGAGCTAAAAATTCGGCCCCGGGGAATTTTAGCTCATGGAATGACTTTAAAATAAAAAAAAAATTATTTTTCGGAAAAAGTCATTCCATGAGCTAAAAATCCGGCCCCGGGGAATTTTAGCTCATGGAATGACTTTAAAATAAAAAAAAATTATTCTTCGGAAAAAAGTCATTCCATGAGCTAAAAATCCGGCCCCGGGGAATTTTAGCTCATGGAATGACTTTAAAATAAAAAAAAAAATATTTTTCGGAAAAAAGTCATTCCATGAGCTAAAAATCCGGCCCCGGGGAATTTTAGCTCATGGAATGACTTTAAAATAAAAAAAAATTATTTTTCGGAAAAAAGTCATTCCATGAGCTAAAAATCCGGCCCCGGGTTATTTTAGCTCATGGAATGACTTTAAAATAAAAAAAAAATTATTTTTCGGAAAAAAGTCATTCCATGAGCTAAAAATCCGGCCCCGGGGAATTTTAGCTCATGGAATGACTTTAAAATAAAAAAAAATTATTTTTCGGAAAAAAGTCATTCCATGAGCTAAAAATCCGGCCCCGGGGAATTTTAGCTCATGGAATGACTTTAAAATAAAAAAAAAAATATTTTTCGGAAAAAAGTCATTCCATGAGCTAAAAATCCGGCCCCGGGGAATTTTAGCTCATGGAATGACTTTAAAATAAAAAAAAATTATTTTTCGGAAAAAAGTCATTCCATGAGCTAAAAATCCGGCCCCGGGTTATTTTAGCTCATGGAATGACTTTAAAATAAAAAAAAATTATTTTTCGGAAAAAGTCATTCCATGAGCTAAAAATCCGGCCCCGGGGAATTTTAGCTCATGGAATGACTTTAAAATAAAAAAAAATTATTTTTCGGAAAAAAGTCATTCCATGAGCTAAAAATCCGGCCCCGGGGAATTTTAGCTCATGGAATGACTTTAAAATAAAAAAAAAAAATATTTTTCGGAAAAAAGTCATTCCATGAGCTAAAAATCCGGCCCCGGGGAATTTTAGCTCATGGAATGACTTTAAAATAAAAAAAAATTATTTTTCGGAAAAAAGTCATTCCATGAGCTAAAAATCCTGCCCCGGGGAATTTTAGCTCATGGAATGACTTTAAAATAAAAAAAAATTATTTTTCGGAAAAAGTCATTCCATGAGCTAAAAATCCGGCCCGGGGAATTTTAGCTCATGGAATGACTTTAAAAAAAAAAAAATTAATTATTTTTCGGAAAAAAGTCATTCCATGAGCTAAAAATCCGGCCCGGGGAATTTTAGCTCATGGAATGACTTTAAAATAAAAAATAAAAAATATTTTTCGGAAAAAAGTCATTCCATGAGCTAAAAATCCGGCCCCGGGGAATTTTAGCTCATGGAATGACTTTAAAATTAAAAAAAATTATTTTTCGGAAAAAAGTCATTCCATGAGCTAAAAATCCGGCCCGGGGAATTTTAGCTCATGGAATGACTTAAAACAAAAAAAAAATTATTTTTCGGAAAAGTCATTCCATGAGCTAAAAATCCGGCCCCGAGGAATTTTAGCTCATGGAATGACTTTAAAATAAAAAAAAAATTATTTTTCGGAAAAAAGTCATTCCATGAGCTAAAAATCCGGCCCCGGGGAATTTTAGCTCATGGAATGACTTTAAAATAAAAAAAAAATTATTTTTCGGAAAAAAGTCATTCCATGAGCTAAAAATCCGGCCCCGGGGAATTTTAGCTCATGGAATGACTTTAAAATAAAAAAAAAATATTTTTCGGAAAAAAGTCATTCCATGAGCTAAAAACCCGGCCCCGGGGAATTTTAGCTCATGGAATGACTTTAAAATAAAAAAAAATTATTTTTCGGAAAAAAGTCATTCCATGAGCTAAAAATCCGGCCCCGGGGAATTTTAGCTCATGGAATGACTTTAAAATAAAAAAAAATTATTTTTCGGAAAAAAGTCATTCCATGAGCTAAAAATTCGGCCCCGGGGAATTTAAGCTCATGGAATGACTTTAAAATGAAAAAAAATTATTTTTCGGAAAAAAGTCATTCCATGAGATAAAAATCCGGCCCCGGGGAATTTTAGCTCATGGAATGACTTTAAAATAATGTAACGGTCGCATAGCGCTATCGCTCCCTCGAACCGTGAGACTGCTTACCTCAGCAGTCCCACCATATGGACCCAGAGCCGCGCAGCCACCGTGCGCGCAACAACCGCCCTTATCAGCGCGCCTTAACACTCCCGCGGGGACCAAGGGCCCCGAGAGCGTAGGAGAACTCTTCAGTTCTTCCTCGACCTCCCACTCAGTCATTTCGTCAATTATATAACAGTCTCTCTAATAAACCAGTTCTTTTGTTCATCAAATTGCATTCATACTTTCGGCATCCTCCAACACCTGACCCGTTACAATAAAAAAAAATTATTTTTCGGAAAAAAGTCATTCCATGAGCTAAAAATCCGGCCCCGGGGAATTTTAGCTCATGGAATGACTTGAAAAAAAAAAAAAAAAAATTATTTTTCGGAAAAGTCATTCCATGAGCTAAAAATCCGGCCCCGAGGAATTTTAGCTCATGGAATGTCTTTAAAATAAAAAAAAAAATATTTTTCGGAAAAAAGTCATTCCATGAGCTAAAAATTCGGCCCCGGGGAATTTTAGCTCATGGAATGACTTTAAAATAAAAAAAAATTATTTTTCGCAAAAAAGTCATTCCATGAGCTAAAATTCCCCGGGGCCGGATTTTTAGCTCATGGAATGACTTTTTTCCTCAAAAATAATTTTTTTTTATTTTAAAGTCATTCCATGAGCTAAAATTCCCCGGGGCCGAATTTTTAGCTCATGGAATGACTTTTTTCCGAAAAATATTTTTTTTTTTATTTTAAAGTCATTCCATGAGCTAAAATTCCTCGGGGCCGGATTTTTAGCTCATGGAATGACTTTTCCGAAAAATAATTTTTTTTTTTTTTTTTAAGTCATTCCATGAGCTAAAAATTCGGCCCCGGGGAATTTTAGCTCATGGAATGACTTTAAAATAAAAAAAAATTATTTTTCGGAAAAAAGTCATTCCATGAGCTAAAAATCCGGCCCCGGGGAATTTTAGCTCATGGAATGACTTTAAAATAAAAAAAAATTATTTTTCGGAAAAAAGTCATTCCATGAGCTAAAAATCCGGCCCCGGGGAATTTTAGCTCATGGAATGACTTTAAAATAAAAAAAAATTATTTTTCGGAAAAAAGTCATTCCATGAGCTAAAAATCCGGCCCCGGGGAATTTTAGCTCATGGAATGACTTTAAAATAAAAAAAAAAAATATTTTTCGGAAAAAAGTCATTCCATGAGCTAAAAATCCGGCCCCGGGGAATTTTAGCTCATGGAATGACTTTAAAATAAAAAAAAATTATTTTTCGGAAAAAAGTCATTCCATGAGCTAAAAATCCGGCCCCGGGGAATTTTAGCTCATGGAATGACTTTAAAATAAAAAAAAAATTATTTTTCGGAAAAGTCATTCCATGAGCTAAAAATCCGGCCCCGGGGAATTTTAGCTCATGGAATGACTTTAAAATAAAATAAAAAATATTTTTCGGAAAAAAGTCATTCCATGAGCTAAAATTCCTCGGGGCCGGATTTTTAGCTCATGGAATGACTTTAAAATAAATAAAAAATTATTTTTCGGAAAAAAGTCATTCCATGAGCTAAAAATCCGGCCCCGGGGAATTTTAGCTCATGGAATGACTTAAAAAAAAAAAAAAAATTATTTTTCGGAAAAGTCATTCCATGAGCTAAAAATCCGGCCCCGAGGAATTTTAGCTCATGGAATGACTTTAAAATAAAAAAAAAATTATTTTTCGGAAAAAAGTCATTCCATGAGCTAAAAATTCGGCCCCGGGGAATTTTAGCTCATGGAATGACTTTAAAATAAAAAAAAAATTATTTTTCGGAAAAAGTCATTCCATGAGCTAAAAATCCGGCCCCGGGGAATTTTAGCTCATGGAATGACTTTAAAATAAAAAAAAATTATTTTTCGGAAAAAAGTCATTCCATGAGCTAAAAATCCGGCCCCGGGAATTTTAGCTCATGGAATGACTTTAAAATAAAAAAAAAAAAATATTTATCGGAAAAAAGTCATTCCATGAGCTAAAAATCCGGCCCCGGGGAATTTTAGCTCATGGAATGACTTAAAAAAAAAAAAAAAAATTATTTTTCGGAAAAAAGTCATTCCATGAGCTAAAAATCCGGCCCCGGGGAATTTTAGCTCATGGAATGACTTTAAAATAAAAAAAAAATTATTTTTCGGAAAAAGTCATTCCATGAGCTAAAAATCCGGCCCCGGGGAATTTTAGCTCATGGAATGACTTTAAAATAAAAAAAAATTATTCTTCGGAAAAAAGTCATTCCATGAGCTAAAAATCCGGCCCCGGGGAATTTTAGCTCATGGAATGACTTTAAAATAAAAAAAAAAATATTTTTCGGAAAAAAGTCATTCCATGAGCTAAAAATCCGGCCCCGGGGAATTTTAGCTCATGGAATGACTTTAAAATAAAAAAAAATTATTTTTCGGAAAAAAGTCATTCCATGAGCTAAAAATCCGGCCCCGGGTTATTTTAGCTCATGGAATGACTTTAAAATAAAAAAAAAATTATTTTTCGGAAAAAAGTCATTCCATGAGCTAAAAATCCGGCCCCGGGGAATTTTAGCTCATGGAATGACTTTAAAATAAATAAAAAAATATTTTTCGGAAAAAAGTCATTCCATGAGCTAAAAACCCGGCCCCGGGGAATTTTAGCTCATGGAATGACTTTAAAATAAAAAAAAATTATTTTTCGGAAAAAAGTCATTCCATGAGCTAAAAATCCGGCCCCGGGGAATTTTAGCTCATGGAATGACTTTAAAATAAATAAAAAAATATTTTTCGGAAAAAAGTCATTCCATGAGCTAAAAACCCGGCCCCGGGGAATTTTAGCTCATGGAATGACTTTAAAATAAAAAAAAATTATTTTTCGGAAAAAAGTCATTCCATGAGCTAAAAATCCGGCCCCGGGGAATTTTAGCTCATGGAATGACTTTAAAATAAAAAAAAATTATTTTTCGGAAAAAGTCATTCCATGAGCTAAAAATCCGGCCCCGGGGAATTTTAGCTCATGGAATGACTTTAAAATAAAAAAAAATTATTTTTCGGAAAAAAGTCATTCCATGAGCTAAAAATCCGGCCCCGGGGAATTTTAGCTCATGGAATGACTTTAAAATAAAAAAAAAAATATTTTTCGGAAAAAAGTCATTCCATGAGCTAAAAATCCGGCCCCGGGGAATTTTAGCTCATGGAATGACTTTAAAATAAAAAAAAATTATTTTTCGGAAAAAAGTCATTCCATGAGCTAAAAATCCGGCCCCGGGTTATTTTAGCTCATGGAATGACTTTAAAATAAAAAAAAAATTATTTTTCGGAAAAAAGTCATTCCATGAGCTAAAAATCCGGCCCCGGGGAATTTTAGCTCATGGAATGACTTTAAAATAAAATAAAAAATATTTTTCGGAAAAAAGTCATTCCATGAGCTAAAAACCCGGCCCCGGGGAATTTTAGCTCATGGAATGACTTTAAAATAAAAAAAAATTATTTTTCGGAAAAAAGTCATTCCATGAGCTAAAAATCCGGCCCCGGGGAATTTTAGCTCATGGAATGACTTTAAAATAAAAAAAAATTATTTTTCGGAAAAAGTCATTCCATGAGCTAAAAATCCGGCCCGGGGAATTTTAGCTCATGGAATGACTTTAAAAAAAAAAAAATTAATTATTTTTCGGAAAAAAGTCATTCCATGAGCTAAAAATCCGGCCCGGGGAATTTTAGCTCATGGAATGACTTTAAAATAAAAAAAAATTATTTTTCGGAAAAAAGTCATTCCATGAGCTAAAAATCCGGCCCCGGGGAATTTTAGCTCATGGAATGACTTTAAAATAAAAAATAAAAAATATTTTTCGGAAAAAAGTCATTCCATGAGCTAAAAATCCGGCCCCGGGGAATTTTAGCTCATGGAATGACTTTAAAATAAAAAAAAAATTATTTTTCGGAAAAAGTCATTCCATGAGCTAAAAATCCGGCCCCGGGGAATTTTAGCTCATGGAATGACTTTAAAATAAAAAAAAATTATTTTTCGGAAAAAAGTCATTCCATGAGCTAAAAATCCGGCCCCGGGGAATTTTAGCTCATGGAATGACTTTAAAATAAAAAAAAAAATATTTTTCGGAAAAAAGTCATTCCATGAGCTAAAAATCCGGCCCCGGGGAATTTTAGCTCATGGAATGACTTTAAAATAAAAAAAAATTATTTTTCGGAAAAAAGTCATTCCATGAGCTAAAAATCCGGCCCCGGGTTATTTTAGCTCATGGAATGACTTTAAAATAAAAAAAAAATTATTTTTCGGAAAAAAGTCATTCCATGAGCTAAAAATCCGGCCCCGGGGAATTTTAGCTCATGGAATGACTTTAAAATAAATAAAAAAATATTTTTCGGAAAAAAGTCATTCCATGAGCTAAAAACCCGGCCCCGGGGAATTTTAGCTCATGGAATGACTTTAAAATAAAAAAAAATTATTTTTCGGAAAAAAGTCATTCCATGAGCTAAAAATCCGGCCCCGGGGAATTTTAGCTCATGGAATGACTTTAAAATAAAAAAAAATTATTTTTCGGAAAAAGTCATTCCATGAGCTAAAAATCCGGCCCCGGGGAATTTTAGCTCATGGAATGACTTTAAAATAAAAAAAAATTATTTTTCGGAAAAAAGTCATTCCATGAGCTAAAAATTCGGCCCCGGGGAATTTTAGCTCATGGAATGACTTTAAAATAAAAAAAAATTATTTTTCGCAAAAAAGTCATTCCATGAGCTAAAATTCCCCGGGGCCGGATTTTTAGCTCATGGAATGACTTTTTTCCTCAAAAATAATTTTTTTTTATTTTAAAGTCATTCCATGAGCTAAAATTCCCCGGGGCCGAATTTTTAGCTCATGGAATGACTTTTTTCCGAAAAATATTTTTTTTTTTATTTTAAAGTCATTCCATGAGCTAAAATTCCCCGGGGCCGGATTTTTAGCTCATGGAATGACTTTTTCCGAAAAATAATTTTTTTTATTTTAAAGTCATTCCATGAGCTAAAATTCCCCGGGGCCGGATTTTTAGCTCATGGAATGACTTTAAAATAAAAAAAAATTATTTTTCGGAAAAAAGTCATTCCATGAGCTAAAAATCCGGCCCCGGGGAATTTTAGCTCATGGAATGACTTTAAAATAAAAAAAAATTATTTTTCGGAAAAAAGTCATTCCATGAGCTAAAAATCCGGCCCCGGGAATTTTAGCTCATGGAATGACTTTAAAATAAAAAAAAAAAATATTTTTCGGAAAAAAGTCATTCCATGAGCTAAAAATCCGGCCCCGGGGAATTTTAGCTCATGGAATGACTTTAAAAAAAAAAAAAAAAAAATTTCGGAAAAAAGTCATTCCATGAGCTAAAAACCCGGCCCCGGGGAATTTTAGCTCATGGAATGACTTTAAAATAAAAAAAAATTATTTTTCGGAAAAAAGTCATTCCATGAGCTAAAAATTTGTATTTTAAAGTCATTCCATGAGCTAAAATTCCTCGGGGCCGGAATTTTAGCTCATGGAATGACTTTAAAATAAAAAAAAATTATTTTTCGGAAAAAAGTCATTCCATGAGCTAAAAATCCGGCCCCGGGGAATTTTAGCTCATGGAATGACTTTAAAATAAATAAAAAATTATTTTTCGGAAAAAGTCATTCCATGAGCTAAAAATCCGGCCCCGGGGAATTTTAGCTCATGGAATGACTTTAAAATAAAAAAAAATTATTTTTCGGAAAAAAGTCATTCCATGAGCTAAAAATCCGGCCCCGGGAATTTTAGCTCATGGAATGACTTTAAAATAAAAAAAAAAAATATTTTTCGGAAAAAAGTCATTCCATGAGCTAAAAATCCGGCCCCGGGGAATTTTAGCTCATGGAATGACTTTAAAATAAAAAAAAAATTATTTTTCGGAAAAAGTCATTCCATGAGCTAAAAATCCGGCCCCGGGGAATTTTAGCTCATGGAATGACTTTAAAATAAAAAAAAATTATTTTTCGGAAAAAAGTCATTCCATGAGCTAAAAATCCGGCCCCGGGGAATTTTAGCTCATGGAATGACTTTAAAATAAAATAAAAAATATTTTTCGGAAAAAAGTCATTCCATGAGCTAAAAACCCGGTCCCGGGGAATTTTAGCTCATGGAATGACTTTAAAATAAAAAAAAATTATTTTTCGGAAAAAAGTCATTCCATGAGCTAAAAATCCGGCCCCGGGGAATTTTAGCTCATGGAATGACTTTAAAATAAAAAAAAATTATTTTTCGGAAAAAAGTCATTCCATGAGCTAAAAATCCGGCCCCGGGGAATTTTAGCTCATGGAATGACTTTAAAATAAAAAAAAATTATTTTTCGGAAAAAGTCATTCCATGAGCTAAAAGTCCGGCCCCGGGGAATTTTAGCTCATGGAATGACTTTAAAATAAAAAAAAATTATTTTTCGGAAAAAAGTCATTCCATGAGCTAAAAATCCGGCCCCGGGGAATTTTAGCTCATGGAATGACTTTAAAATAAAAAAAAAAATTATTTTTCGGAAAAAAGTCATTCCATGAGCTAAAAATCCGGCCCCGGGGAATTTTAGCTCATGGAATGACTTAAAAAAAAAAAAAAAAATTATTTTTCGGAAAAGTCATTCCATGAGCTAAAAATCCGGCCCGGAGGAATTTTAGCTCATGGAATGACTTTAAAATAAAAAAAAAATTATTTTTCGGAAAAAAGTCATTCCATGAGCTAAAAATTCGGCCCCGGGGAATTTTAGCTCATGGAATGACTTTAAAATAAAAAAAAATTATTTTTCGGAAAAAAGTCATTCCATGAGCTAAAAATCCGGCCCCGGGGAATTTTAGCTCATGGAATGACTTTAAAATAAAAAAAAAATTATTTTTCGGAAAAAAGTCATTCCATGAGCTAAAAACCCGGCCCCGGGGAATTTTAGCTCATGGAATGACTTTAAAATAAAAACAAATTATTTTTCGGAAAAAAGTCATTCCATGAGCTAAAAATCCGGCCCCGGGGAATTTTAGCTCATGGAATGACTTTAAAATAAAAAAATAAAATATTTTTCGGAAAAAAGTCATTCCATGAGCTAAAAACACGGCCCCGGGGAATTTTAGCTCATGGAATGACTTTAAAATAAAATAAAAAATATTTTTCGGAAAAAAGTCATTCCATGAGCTAAAAACCCGGCCCCGGGGAATTTTAGCTCATGGAATGACTTTAAAATAAAAAAAAATTATTTTTCGGAAAAAAGTCATTCCATGAGCTAAAAATCCGGCCCCGGGGAATTTTAGCTCATGGAATGACTTTAAAATAAAAAAAAAATTATTTTTCGGAAAAAAGTCATTCCATGAGCTAAAAATCCGGCCCCGGGGAATTTTAGCTCATGGAATGACTTTAAAATAAAAATAAATTATTTTTCGGAAAAAGTCATTCCATGAGCTAAAAGTCCGGCCCCGGGGAATTTTAGCTCATGGAATGACTTTAAAATAAAAAAAAATTATTTTTCGGAAAAAAGTCATTCCATGAGCTAAAAATCCGGCCCCGGGGAATTTTAGCTCATGGAATGACTTAAAAAAAAAAAAAAAAATTATTTTTCGGAAAAGTCATTCCATGAGCTAAAAATCCGGCCCGGAGGAATTTTAGCTCATGGAATGACTTTAAAATAAAAAAAAAATTATTTTTCGGAAAAAAGTCATTCCATGAGCTAAAAATTCGGCCCCGGGGAATTTTAGCTCATGGAATGACTTTAAAATAAAAAAAAATTATTTTTCGGAAAAAAGTCATTCAATGAGCTAAAAATCCGGCCCGGGGAATTTTAGCTCATGGAATGACTTTAAAATAAAAAAAAAATTATTTTTCGGAAAAAAGTCATTCCATGAGCTAAAAACCCGGCCCCGGGGAATTTTAGCTCATGGAATGACTTTAAAATAAAAAAATAAAATATTTTTCGGAAAAAAGTCATTCCATGAGCTAAAAACCCGGCCCCGGGGAATTTTAGCTCATGGAATGACTTTAAAATAAAAATAAAAAATATTTTTCGGAAAAAAGTCATTCCATGAGCTAAAAATCCGGCCCCGGGGAATTTTAGCTCATGGAATGAATTTAAAATAAAAAAATATTATTTTTCGGAAAAAAGTCATTCCATGAGCTAAAAATCCGGCCCCGGGGAATTTTAGCTCATGGAATGACTTTAAAATAAAAAAAAAATTATTTTTCGGAAAAAAGTCATTCCATGAGCTAAAAATCCGGCCCCGGGGAATTTTAGCTCATGGAATGACTTAAAAAAAAAAAAAAAATTATTTTTCGGAAAAGTCATTCCATGAGCTAAAAATCCGGCCCCGAGGAATTTTAGCTCATGGAATGACTTTAAAATAAAAAAAAAAATATTTTTCGGAAAAAAGTCATTCCATGAGCTAAAAATTCGGCCCCGGGGAATTTTAGCTCATGGAATGACTTTAAAATAAAAAAAAATTATTTTTCGCAAAAAAGTCATTCCATGAGCTAAAAATCCGGCCCCGGGGAATTTTAGCTCATGGAATGACTTTTTTGCGAAAAATATTTTTTTTTTTATTTTAAAGTCATTCCATGAGCTAAAATTCCTCGGGGCCGGATTTTTAGCTCATGGAATGACTTTTCCGAAAAATAATTTTTTTTTTTTTTTTTTCAAGTCATTCCAAGAGCTAAAATTCCCCGGGCCGGATTTTTAGCTCATGGAATGACTTTTTTCCGAAAAATAATTTTTTTTTTATTGTAACGGGTCAGGTGTTGGAGGATGCCGAAAGTATGAATGCGGTTTGATGAACAAAAGAACTGGTTTATTAGAGAGACTGTTATATAATTGACGAAATGACTGAGTGGGTGGTCGAGGAAGAACTGAAGAGTTCTCCTACGCTCTCGGGGCCCTTGGTCCCCGCGGGAGTGTTAAGGCGCGCTGATAAGGGCGGCCGTTGCGCGCACGGTGGCTGCGCGGCTCTGGGTCCATACCGTGGGACTGCTGAGGTAAGCAGTCTCACGGTTCGAGGGACCGATAGCGCTATGCGACCGTTACATTATTTTAAAGTCATTCCATGAGCTAAAATTCCCCGGGGCCGGATTTTTAGCTCATGGAATGACTTTTTTCCGAAAAATAATTTTTTTTCATTTTAAAGTCATTCCATGAGCTTAAATTCCCCGGGGCCGAATTTTTAGCTCATGGAATGACTTTTTTCCGAAAAATAATTTTTTTTTAATTTTAAAGTCATTCCATGAGCTAAAATTCCCCGGGGCCGGATTTTTAGCTCATGGAATGACTTTTTTGCGAAAAATAATTTTTTTTTATTTTAAAGTCATTCCATGAGCTAAAATTCCCCGGGGCCGAATTTTTAGCTCATGGAATGACTTTTTTCCGAAAAATATTTTTTTTTTTATTTTAAAGTCATTCCATGAGCTAAAATTCCTCGGGGCCGGATTTTTAGCTCATGGAATGACTTTTCCGAAAAATAATTTTTTTTTTTTTTTTTTTAAGTCATTCCATGAGCTAAAATTCCCCGGGGCCGGATTTTTAGCTCATGGAATGACTTTTTTCCGAAAAATAATTTTTTTTTTATTTTAAAGTCATTCCATGAGCTAAAATTCCCCGGGGCCGGATTTTTAGCTCATGGAATGACTTTTTTCCGAAAAATAATATTTTTTTATTTTAAATTCATTCCATGAGCTAAAATTCCCCGGGGCCGGATTTTTAGCTCATGGAATGACTTTTTTCCGAAAAATATTTTTTATTTTTATTTTAAAGTCATTCCATGAGCTAAAATTCCCCGGGGCCGGGTTTTTAGCTCATGGAATGACTTTTTTCCGAAAAATATTTTATTTTTTTATTTTAAAGTCATTCCATGAGCTAAAATTCCCCGGGGCCGGATTTTTAGCTCATGAAATGACTTTTTTCCGAAAAATAATTTGTTTTTATTTTAAAGTCATTCCATGAGCTAAAATTCCCCGGGGCCGGGTTTTTAGCTCATGGAATGACTTTTTTCCGAAAAATAATTTTTTTTTTATTTTAAAGTCATTCCATGAGCTAAAATTCCCCGGGGCCGGATTTTTAGCTCATGGAATGACTTTTTTCCGAAAAATAATTTTTTTTTATTTTAAAGTCATTCCATGAGCTAAAATTCCCCGGGGCCGAATTTTTAGCTCATGGAATGACTTTTTTCCGAAAAATAATTTTTTTTTTATTTTAAAGTCATTCCATGAGCTAAAATTCCTCCGGGCCGGATTTTTAGCTCATGGAATGACTTTTCCGAAAAATAATTTTTTTTTTTTTTTTTTAAGTCATTCCATGAGCTAAAATTCCCCGGGGCCGGATTTTTAGCTCATGGAATGACTTTTTTCCGAAAAATAATTTTTTTTTTTATTTTAAAGTCATTCCATGAGCTAAAATTCCCCGGGGCCGGATTTTTAGCTCATGGAATGACTTTTTTCCGAAAAATAATTTTTTTTTATTTTAAAGTCATTCCATGAGCTAAAATTCCCCGGGGCCGGACTTTTAGCTCATGGAATGACTTTTTCCGAAAAATAATTATTTTTTATTTTAAAGTCATTCCATGAGCTAAAATTCCCCGGGGCCGGATTTTTAGCTCATGGAATGACTTTTTTCCGAAAAATAATTTTTTTTTATTTTAAAGTCATTCCATGAGCTAAAATTCCCCGGGGCCGGATTTTTAGCTCATGGAATGACTTTTTTCCGAAAAATAATTTTTTTTTTATTTTAAAGTCATTCCATGAGCTAAAATTCCTCGGGGCCGGATTTTTAGCTCATGGAATGACTTTAAAATAAATAAAAAATTATTTTTCGGAAAAAAGTCATTCCATGAGCTAAAAATCCGGCCCCGGGGAATTTTAGCTCATGGAATGACTTAAAAAAAAAAAAAAAATTATTTTTCGGAAAAGTCATTCCATGAGCTAAAAATCCGGCCCCGAGGAATTTTAGCTCATGGAATGACTTTAAAATAAAAAAAAAATTATTTTTCGGAAAAAAGTCATTCCATGAGCTAAAAATTCGGCCCCGGGGAATTTTAGCTCATGGAATGACTTTAAAATAAAAAAAAATTATTTTTCGGAAAAAAGTCATTCCATGAGCTAAAAATCCGGCCCCGGGGAATTTTAGCTCATGGAATGACTTTAAAATAAAAAAAAAATTATTTTTCGGAAAAAGTCATTCCATGAGCTAAAAATCCGTCCCCGGGGAATTTTAGCTCATGGAATGACTTTAAAATAAAAAAAAATTATTTTTCGGAAAAAAGTCATTCCATGAGCTAAAAATCCGGCCCCGGGGAATTTTAGCTCATGGAATGACTTTAAAATAAATAAAAAAAATATTTTTCGGAAAAAAGTCATTCCATGAGCTAAAAATCCGGCCCCGGGGAATTTTAGCTCATGGAATGACTTTTTTGCGAAAAATAATTTTTTTTTATTTTAAAGTCATTCCATGAGCTAAAATTCCCCGGGGCCGAATTTTTAGCTCATGGAATGACTTTTTTCCGAAAAATAATTTTTTTTTTATTTTAAAGTCATTGAATGAGCTAAAATTCCTCGGGGCCGGATTTTTAGCTCATGGAATGACTTTTCCGAAAAATAATTTTTTTTTTTTTTTTAAGTCATTCCATGAGCTAAAATTCCCCGGGGCCGGATTTTTAGCTCATGGAATGACTTTTTTCCGAAAAATAATTTTTTTTTATTTTAAAGTCATTCCATGAGCTAAAATTCCCCGGGGCCGGATTTTTAGCTCATGGAATGACTTTTTTCCGAAAAATAATTTTTTTTTATTTTAAAGTCATTCCATGAGCTAAAATTCCCCGGGGCCGGATTTTTAGCTCATGGAATGACTTTTCCGAAAAATATTTTATTTTTTTATTTTAAAGTCATTCCATGAGCTAAAATTCCCCGGGGCCGGATTTTTAGCTCATGGAATGACTTTTTTCCGAAAAATATTTTTTTTTTTAAATTTTAAAGTCATTCCATGAGCTAAAATTCCCCGGGGCCGGATTTTTAGCTCATGGAATGACTTTTTTCCGAAAAATAATTTTTTTTTATTTTAAAGTCATTCCATGAGCTAAAATTCCCCGGGGCCGGATTTTTAGCTCATGGAATGACTTTTTTCCGAAAAATAATTTGTTTTTATTTTAAAGTCATTCCATGAGCTAAAATTCCCCGGGGCCGGATTTTTAGCTCATGGAATGACTTTTTTCCGAAAAATATTTTTTTTTTAAATTTTAAAGTCATTCCATGAGCTAAAATTCCCCGGGGCCGGATTTTTAGCTCATGGAATGACTTTTTTCCGAAAAATATTTTTTTTTTTAATTTTAAAGTCATTCCATGAGCTAAAATTCCCCGGGGCCGGATTTTTAGCTCATGGAATGACTTTTTTCCGAAAAATAATTTTTTTTTATTTTAAGTAATTCCATGAGCTAAAATTCCCCGGGGCCGGATTTTTAGCTCATGGAATGACTTTTTCCGAAAAATAATTTTTTTTTTATTTTAAAGTCATTCCATGAGCTAAAATTCCCCGGGCCGGATTTTTAGCTCATGGAATGACTTTTTTCCGAAAAATATTTTTTTTTTTTATTTTAAAGTCATTCCATGAGCTAAAATTCCCGGGCCGGATTTTTAGCTCATGGAATGACTTTTTTCCGAAAAATATTTTTTTTTTTATTTTAAAGTCATTCCATGAGCTAAAATTCCCCGGGCCGGATTTTTAGCTCATGGAATGACTTTTTTCCGAAAAATAATTTTTTTTTTATTTTAAAGTCATTCCATGAGCTAAAATTCCCCGGGGCCGGATTTTTAGCTCATGGAATGACTTTTTTCCGAAAAATAATTTTTTTTTATTTTAAAGTCATTCCATGAGCTAAAATTCCCCGGGGCCGGATTTTTAGATCATGGAATGACTTTTTTCCGAAAAATATTTTTTTTTTTATTTTAAAGTCTTTCCATGAGCTAAAATTCCCCGGGGCCGGATTTTTAGATCATGGAATGACTTTTTTCCGAAAAATATTTTTTTTTTTTATTTTAAAGTCTTTCCATGAGCTAAAATTCCCCGGGGCCGGATTTTTAGCTCATGGAATGACTTTTTTCCGAAAAATAATTTTTTTTTATTTTAAAGTCATTCCATGAGCTAAAATTCCCCGGGGCCGGATTTTTAGCTCATGGAATGACTTTTTCCGAAAAATAATTTTTTTTTTATTTTAAAGTCATTCCATGAGCTAAAATTCCCCGGGGCCGGATTTTTAGCTCATGGAATGACTTTTTTCCGAAAAATATTTTTTTTTTTTTATTTTAAAGTCATTCCATGAGCTAAAATTCCCGGGCCGGATTTTTAGCTCATGGAATGACTTTTTTCCGAAAAATAATTTTTTTTTATTTTAAAGTCATTCCATGAGCTAAAATTCCCCGGGGCCGGATTTTTAGCTCATGGAATGACTTTTTCCGAAAAATAATTTTTTATTTATTTTAAAGTCATTCCATGAGCTAAAAATTCGGCCCCGGGGAATTTTAGCTCATGGAATGACTTTAAAATAAAAAAAAAATTATTTTTCGGAAAAAAGTCATTCCATGAGCTAAAAATTCGGCCCCGGGGAATTTTAGCTCATGGAATGACTTTAAAATAAAAAAAAATTATTTTTCGGAAAAAAGTCATTCCATGAGCTAAAAATCCGGCCCCGAAGAATTTTAGCTCATGGAATGACTTTAAAATAAAAAAAAAATTATTTTTCTCAAAAAAGTCATTCCATGAGCTAAAAATTCGGCCCCGGGGAATTTTAGCTCATGGAATGACTTTAAAATAAAAAAAAATTATTTTTCGGAAAAAAGTCATTCCATGAGCTAAAAATCCGGCCCCGGGGAATTTTAGCTCATGGAATGACTTTAAAATAAAAAAAAATTATTTTTCGGAAAAAAGTCATTCCATGAGCTAAAAATCCGGCCCCGGGAATTTTAGCTCATGGAATGACTTTAAAATAAAAAATAAAAAATATTTTTCGGAAAAAAGTCATTCCATGAGCTAAAAATCCGGCCCCGGGGAATTTTAGCTCATGGAATGACTTTAAAAAAAAAAAAAAAATTATTTTTCGGAAAAAAGTCATTCCATGAGCTAAAAATCCGGCCCCGGGGAATTTTAGCTCATGGAATGACTTTAAAATAAAAAAAAAATTATTTTTCGGAAAAAGTCATTCCATGAGCTAAAAATCCGGCCCCGGGGAATTTTAGCTCATGGAATGACTTTAAAATAAAAAAAAATTATTTTTCGGAAAAAAGTCATTCCATGAGCTAAAAATCCGGCCCCGGGGAATTTTAGCTCATGGAATGACTTTAAAATAAAAAAAAAAATATTTTTCGGAAAAAAGTCATTCCATGATCTAAAAATCCGGCCCCGGGGAATTTTAGCTCATGGAATGACTTTAAAATAAAAAAAAATTATTTTTCGGAAAAAAGTCATTCCATGAGCTAAAAATCCGGCCCCGGGTTATTTTAGCTCATGGAATGACTTTAAAATAAAAATAAAATTATTTTTCGGAAAAAAGTCATTCCATGAGCTAAAAATCCGGCCCCGGGGAATTTTAGCTCATGGAATGACTTTAAAATAAATAAAAAAATATTTTTCGGAAAAAAGTCATTCCATGAGCTAAAAACCCGGCCCCGGGGAATTTTAGCTCATGGAATGACTTTAAAATAAAAAAAAATTATTTTTCGGAAAAAAGTCATTCCATGAGCTAAAAATCCGGCCCCGGGGAATTTTAGCTCATGGAATGACTTTAAAATAAAAAAAAATTATTTTTCGGAAAAAGTCATTCCATGAGCTAAAAATCCGGCCCCGGGGAATTTTAGCTCATGGAATGACTTTAAAATAAAAAAAAATTATTTTTCGGAAAAAAGTCATTCCATGAGCTAAAAATCCGGCCCCGGGGAATTTTAGCTCATGGAATGACTTTAAAATAAAAAAAAAAATATTTTTCGGAAAAAAGTCATTCCATGAGCTAAAAATCCGGCCCCGGGGAATTTTAGCTCATGGAATGACTTTAAAATAAAAAAAAATTATTTTTCGGAAAAAAGTCATTCCATGAGCTAAAAATCCGGCCCCGGGTTATTTTAGCTCATGGAATGACTTTAAAATAAAAAAAAAATTATTTTTCGGAAAAAAGTCATTCCATGAGCTAAAAATCCGGCCCCGGGGAATTTTAGCTCATGGAATGACTTTAAAATAAAATAAAAAATATTTTTCGGAAAAAAGTCATTCCATGAGCTAAAAACCCGGCCCCGGGGAATTTTAGCTCATGGAATGACTTTAAAATAAAAAAAAATTATTTTTCGGAAAAAAGTCATTCCATGAGCTAAAAATCCGGCCCCGGGGAATTTTAGCTCATGGAATGACTTTAAAATAAAAAAAAATTATTTTTCGGAAAAAGTCATTCCATGAGCTAAAAATCCGGCCCCGGGGAATTTTAGCTCATGGAATGACTTTAAAATAAAAAAAAATTATTTTTCGGAAAAAAGTCATTCCATGAGCTAAAAATCCGGCCCCGGGGAATTTTAGCTCATGGAATGACTTTAAAATAAAAAAAAAAAATATTTTTCGGAAAAAAGTCATTCCATGAGCTAAAAATCCGGCCCCGGGGAATTTTAGCTCATGGAATGACTTTAAAATAAAAAAAAATTATTTTTCGGAAAAAAGTCATTCCATGAGCTAAAAATCCTGCCCCGGGGAATTTTAGCTCATGGAATGACTTTAAAATAAAAAAAAATTATTTTTCGGAAAAAGTCATTCCATGAGCTAAAAATCCGGCCCGGGGAATTTTAGCTCATGGAATGACTTTAAAAAAAAAAAAATTAATTATTTTTCGGAAAAAAGTCATTCCATGAGCTAAAAATCCGGCCCGGGGAATTTTAGCTCATGGAATGACTTTAAAATAAAAAATAAAAAATATTTTTCGGAAAAAAGTCATTCCATGAGCTAAAAATCCGGCCCCGGGGAATTTTAGCTCATGGAATGACTTTAAAATAAAAAAAAATTATTTTTCGGAAAAAAGTCATTCCATGAGCTAAAAATCCGGCCCGGGGAATTTTAGCTCATGGAATGACTTAAAACAAAAAAAAAATTATTTTTCGGAAAAGTCATTCCATGAGCTAAAAATCCGGCCCCGAGGAATTTTAGCTCATGGAATGACTTTAAAATAAAAAAAAAATTATTTTTCGGAAAAAAGTCATTCCATGAGCTAAAAATCCGGCCCCGGGGAATTTTAGCTCATGGAATGACTTTAAAATAAAAAAAAAATTATTTTTCGGAAAAAAGTCATTCCATGAGCTAAAAATCCGGCCCCGGGGAATTTTAGCTCATGGAATGACTTTAAAATAAAAAAAAAATATTTTTCGGAAAAAAGTCATTCCATGAGCTAAAAACCCGGCCCCGGGGAATTTTAGCTCATGGAATGACTTTAAAATAAAAAAAAATTATTTTTCGGAAAAAAGTCATTCCATGAGCTAAAAATCCGGCCCCGGGGAATTTTAGCTCATGGAATGACTTTAAAATAAAAAAAAATTATTTTTCGGAAAAAAGTCATTCCATGAGCTAAAAATTCGGCCCCGGGGAATTTAAGCTCATGGAATGACTTTAAAATGAAAAAAAATTATTTTTCGGAAAAAAGTCATTCCATGAGATAAAAATCCGGCCCCGGGGAATTTTAGCTCATGGAATGACTTTAAAATAATGTAACGGTCGCATAGCGCTATCGCTCCCTCGAACCGTGAGACTGCTTACCTCAGCAGTCCCACCATATGGACCCAGAGCCGCGCAGCCACCGTGCGCGCAACAACCGCCCTTATCAGCGCGCCTTAACACTCCCGCGGGGACCAAGGGCCCCGAGAGCGTAGGAGAACTCTTCAGTTCTTCCTCGACCTCCCACTCAGTCATTTCGTCAATTATATAACAGTCTCTCTAATAAACCAGTTCTTTTGTTCATCAAATTGCATTCATACTTTCGGCATCCTCCAACACCTGACCCGTTACAATAAAAAAAAATTATTTTTCGGAAAAAAAGTCATTCCATGAGCTAAAAATCCGGCCCCGGGGAATTTTAGCTCATGGAATGACTTGAAAAAAAAAAAAAAAAAATTATTTTTCGGAAAAGTCATTCCATGAGCTAAAAATCCGGCCCGAGGAATTTTAGCTCATGGAATGACTTTAAAATAAAAAAAAAAATATTTTTCGGAAAAAAGTCATTCCATGAGCTAAAAATTCGGCCCCGGGGAATTTTAGCTCATGGAATGACTTTAAAATAAAAAAAAATTATTTTTCGCAAAAAAGTCATTCCATGAGCTAAAATTCCCCGGGGCCGGATTTTTAGCTCATGGAATGACTTTTTTCCTCAAAAATAATTTTTTTTTATTTTAAAGTCATTCCATGAGCTAAAATTCCCCGGGGCCGAATTTTTAGCTCATGGAATGACTTTTTTCCGAAAAATAATTTTTTTTTTATTTTAAAGTCATTCCATGAGCTAAAATTCCTCGGGGCCGGATTTTTAGCTCATGGAATGACTTTTCCGAAAAATAATTTTTTTTTTTTTTTTTAAGTCATTCCATGAGCTAAAAATTCGGCCCCGGGGAATTTTAGCTCATGGAATGACTTTAAAATAAAAAAAAATTATTTTTCGGAAAAAAGTCATTCCATGAGCTAAAAATCCGGCCCCGGGGAATTTTAGCTCATGGAATGACTTTAAAATAAAAAAAAATTCTTTTTCGGAAAAAAGTCATTCCATGAGCTAAAAATCCGGCCCCGGGGAATTTTAGCTCATGGCATGACTTTAAAATGAAAAAAAATTATTTTTCGGAAAAAAGTCATTCCATGAGCTAAAATTCCGGCCCCGGGGAATTTTAGCTCATGGAATGACTTAAAAAAAAAAAAAAAAATTATTTTTCGGAAAAGTCATTCCATGAGCTAAAAATCCGGCCCCGAGGAATTTTAGCTCATGGAATGACTTTAAAATAAAAAAAAAATTATTTTTCGGAAAAAAGTCATTCCATGAGCTAAAAATTCGGCCCCGGGGAATTTTAGCTCATGGAATGACTTTAAAATAAAAAAAAATTATTTTTCGGAAAAAAGTCATTCCATGAGCTAAAAATCCGGCCCCGGGGAATTTTAGCTCATGGAATGACTTTAAAATAAAAAAAAAATTATTTTTCGGAAAAAAGTCATTCCATGAGCTAAAAACCCGGCCCCGGGGAATTTTAGCTCATGGAATGACTTTAAAATAAAAACAAATTATTTTTCGGAAAAAAGTCATTCCATGAGCTAAAAATCCGGCCCCGGGGAATTTTAGCTCATGGAATGACTTTAAAATAAAAAAATAAAATATTTTTCGGAAAAAAGTCATTCCATGAGCTAAAAACCCGGCCCCGGGGAATTTTAGCTCATGGAATGACTTTAAAATAAAAACAAATTATTTTTCGGAAAAAAGTCATTCCATGAGCTAAAAATCCGGCCCCGGGGAATTTTAGCTCATGGAATGACTTTAAAATAAAAAAATAAAATATTTTTCGGAAAAAAGTCATTCCATGAGCTAAAAACCCGGCCCCGGGGAATTTTAGCTCATGGAATGACTTTAAAATAAAAATAAAAAATATTTTTCGGAAAAAAGTCATTCCATGAGCTAAAAATCCGGCCCCGGGGAATTTTAGCTCATGGAATGAATTTAAAATAAAAAAATATTATTTTTCGGAAAAAAGTCATTCCATGAGCTAAAAATCCGGCCCCGAGGAATTTTAGCTCATGGAATGACTTTAAAATAAAAAAAAAAATATTTTTCGGAAAAAAGTCATTCCATGAGCTAAAAATTCGGCCCCGGGGAATTTTAGCTCATGGAATGACTTTAAAATAAAAAAAAATTATTTTTCGCAAAAAAGTCATTCCATGAGCTAAAATTCCCCGGGGCCGGATTTTTAGCTCATGGAATGACTTTTTTCCTCAAAAATAATTTTTTTTTATTTTAAAGTCATTCCATGAGCTAAAATTCCCCGGGGCCGAATTTTTAGCTCATGGAATGACTTTTTTCCGAAAAATAATTTTTTTTTTATTTTAAAGTCATTCCATGAGCTAAAATTCCCCGGGGCCGGATTTTTAGCTCATGGAATGACTTTTTCCGAAAATTAATTTTTTTTTTATTTTAAAGTCATTCCATGAGCTAAAATTCCCCGGGACCGGATTTTTAGCTCATGGAATGACTTTTTTCCGAAAAATAATTTTTTTTTTTTAAGTCATTCCATGAGCTAAAATTCCCCGGGGCCGGATTTTTAGCTCATGGAATGACTTTTTTCCGAAAAATAATTTTTTTTTATTTTAAAGTCATTCCATGAGCTAAAATTCCCCGGGGCCGGATTTCTAGCTCATGGAATGACTTTTTCCGAAAAATAATTTTTTTTTTATTTTAAAGTCATTCCATGAGCTAAAATTCCCCGGGGCCGGATTTTTAGCTCATGGAATGACTTTTTTCCGAAAAATAATTTTTTTTTTTTTTTTTAAAGTCATTCCATGAGCTAAAATTCCCCGGGGCCGGATTTTTAGCTCATGGAATGACTTTTTTCCGAAAAATAATTTTTTTTTATTTTAAAGTCATTCCATGAGCTAAAATTCCCCGGCTCCGGATTTTTAGCTCATGGAATGACTTTTTTCCGAAAAATAATTTTTTTTTATTTTAAAGTCATTCCATGAGCTAAAATTCCCCGGGGCCGGATTTTTAGCTCATGGAATGACTTTTTTCCGAAAAATAATTTTTTTTTTTTTTTTAAGTCATTCCATGAGCTAAAAATCCGGCCCCGGGGAATTTTAGCTCATGGAATGACTTTAAAATAAATAAAAAAATATTTTTCGGAAGAAAGTCATTCCATGAGCTAAAAATCCGGCCCCGGGGAATTTTTTTTTCTCGTGTCCGCAACGCGGGCGGAAAATCCCTCATTTTTGACGCGTGACTTACGCATGCGCAGTCCGCTTTCATTACCTCCCTAGGGAGGTAATCAGCTCATTCCTGCCCGCGCGGGAGTAATAGAAACCGAACTACGCATGCATGCCGTCACTTGTCAAAAATGAGGTTATTTTCCGTCCGCGTTGCACACACGAAATGTGGTTATTTTTTAGCGAAATCGGGAGAAAAGTATAGTACGTTACATGGGAGGAGTGCAACTTTTCACCTCGTGTGAATTTCTGCCCTCGCTTCGCTCGGGCATCAAACTTCGCACTCGGTGAAAAGTTGCACTTTCCTCCCTTGTAACGTAATGTACTATTTTTCTCCCGACTCCGCTAAAATAACCCCAGTCGGGAGAAAAAGTACTTTTTCTCCCGACTCCGCTAAAATAACCCCATTTCGTGTCCGCAACGCGGGCGGAAAATCCCTCATTTTTGACGCGTGACTTACGCATGCGCAGTCCGCTTTCATTACCTCCCTACGGAGGTAATCAGCTCATTCCTGCCCGCGCGGGAGTAATGGGAACCGTACTACGCATGCGTGTCGTCACTTGTCAAAAATGAGGTTATTTTCCGTCCGCGTTGCACACACGAAATGTGGTTATTTTTTAGCGAAATCGGGAGAAAAGTATAGTACGCTACATGGGCGGAGTGCAACTTTTCACCTCGTGTGAATTTCTGAATGAAACTTCACACTCGGTGAAAAGTTGCACTTTCCTCCCTTGTAACGTAATGTACTATTCTGCCCGCTGCACAACTTTTCTTCCCGCTGCGCAACTTTTCTTCCCGCTGCACAACTTTTTTCCCGCTGGTCAAGAATCGATCACTTTCCACCCGAGTTGCAGGCATGGAATGTAGTCTTTTTAGCCTAGTCGGGTAAAAATATTTTTTTCGTCGCCAATAAAATATTTTTTTCAAAATCGATTAAAAAAGGTTAATAACCAGTATTTTCGGGGGTAGAATATGCGACTTGAGAATAATGGTATAAGTTAAAAGTCGATATTTTGAAAAGAACAAATTTCTGAGGTCGATTTTTGCAAGTATCTCGGGCACGCGCGCCAGCGCGTGTGATTAGCCTAGTATACTATAAAACGTAAAAAAACAAGTAGAAAAAAACCGCAGTCGTCTGCCATTATTCGTTTTCTCACAAAAAAATAAAATGAAAAAACGGTGCTCCAGGGTAAAAGTCCCCCTTAACCATCGTGTTTTCACCTGTCCCAAAATCACGAGCACGATGTAACCGGTTGTTCCAATACGTTCCAACGGTCCAACGTGTGCTGGGACGTGCAGCCCACTCACTATGTGTGCCGTGTGACATTTTAATACGCTCAAACTATTCGAGTCCCGACCAACGCGAACCGTCTACCAATCACGATGAGGAGCGACGATAAGTGCAATAATGTTAAAAAGAAAATACACCGCGTCGCAATTCGCACAAGATGTTCGCTTTATTACGAAATGCAAGCATTAATCGGGGGCTTTGATGCCGCAGAGTGCCCAAATGGGCTTCCTCGCTTCGGCATTACATAATGCATAGTTACGTATGTACATAGTTCACATGTACACTCCCGCCGCGCTCGGGACACTGTAGCATCCAACCGCGAGTCTCTGTGCGCAGCAACACGTTTTATGATATGGTGCATTACGACGGACCAACCGCACGTGTTATATGTACTCGGCGCGCAACCGAGGGCGCGAATTAAGATTCATGGTTTGTCGCGAACGCCGCGGCGCGCTCGGCTCGCGGCAAAGTATATATACGAATGCACCTTCTAAAAGCAGCGCCAAGCGTTTCCAACCAGAAACGTCGAAGCTGCCGCCGCGCGAAATTTATACCAAGATTCTTCGGTGACTCGGTATGTGCACAGATATATATATTTACCGCATATTATACATACATATATATTCGCGACTCCGGCACCGACATTCAGGGCGGCGCGTGTCGTCGTTCCGGAAGTGTAAAAAGGCGCAGAACCGCGGAGCGTGGGGACACAAAGTGCGACGAGGCGAATTCACTTGCGGCTGTCGCAGCGCGGCGGTCTTTCTGTCTTTACACCGGGAATGGCGAAAAGTTTGCGCGCGTTACGTAACAAGACCTCAAAGAAAATCGTCGCCGCAACGGGAGAGCTTAGGTTGGGGGGTTGAGGGGGTTGAGGAGTAGAGTTGCCAAATTTATCGGGTCTGACGCGCGCGCGATGTTTCTCATACAACGAATCTAGCGTACCTTGATATGCACAAAGCGCTCTCGCTACTCCGAGCTGCGTGAGCTCGGCAAAGAGAGAGAGAGAGAGAGAGAGAGGGAGAGGCGAGAGAGACGTTGAAAGGAAAGATGTAAGGAGGCGCCGAGACTCGTGGCTCGTTTTGAGAAACACACGGACGAGGCGCGAGAGACAGCGAGATCGAGTGCCGCGCGCGTAGAGTGGGAGAATCGATCTGCGGCTTGGGCTGCTCCGCGGAAAAGTTTCACAAGAGTCGAAACTTGGGGAAGGTGGAGGAGCGTGGAGGAGGACGAGGATGAGGCGGTAGCTAATATCGCGCAGCAGAATCTCCGGGATTTCTGTACGCGAAGCCCAGCAGCCTGTGTGATACGTACAAGTTGCGCAAGTAGGCGCACCAGTGTGTATAGAACCACGCCGGGTGGTTCCTCTCGCGCGCGCAGAAACGAGAGGATTCCGCGCCGGCCCCGCGTCCTCCGAGCTTCTTCGCTTTTTTCGCCCCCGCGCCCTATGTATTGTACTCTCGAATTCTCTTCCTCTCTTTTTTCATATAAATCAACTCGGTCGCTACACCGTAAACTTTATTTGAAAGTACCAACCTCCCGCGGGCTACAGCGGGAAAAGATTTAAAGCTCCCGGACGAAAATAATCTTGACGCGCGCCGCGGCAGCGCGCGAGGGGGGAGGGAAAGGCGCGAGAAACGAGGTAAATGATGAGAAAATCGGCTGGTCGGTATAATAAGACGCGGCTAAAGCACAATTTTACACGGCTCACTGTGTTATACGTCCAAAGTGTCGGAGTAAAACGTGGTTTTTTAAATCGATATTCGATTTGGTCATTTTTGTTACATCGTAAAAGCGTTTTTTTTTGCATCGACGGCGATATTTGTGGAAGATACATTTTTTCTTCGTTGAAAAATACATTATGTCAGAACAGTAAATTCGTGTCTTGGGAATCGGCCAGTCTCCACTTCTAATTAAACAAACATTTTAATTGAAAGCAGAAACAGCGTAATCTAATTAGAAGTAGATTAGAAGCAGCGGAAACTTCTCTTACAAATTGTTATCTTCGGATCTGGGGACTTTTTTTTTTGCTTAATCCGTTGTTGTTCGAAACGACCCCAACACTTTTTTTGTCAATTTGAACAGAAAAATTGTCATTTTTTTGTTGCGATATTTTTTTACATTTTTGTAATACCAATAAACTGATTTTCGAGTTATTTAATCCATGGTAACAAATAATGTTATAAAGTAAAAAAGACAGTTTCTACATTTGAGGGCATAATATTTTTGGACACTGGTTAGAGATTTAACGGTTAATTAAATGTTCATCGATGAATTCGTCGATAAATTGGTATTCTCACGACGGGTATGTCGATATGTCACACAGAGAGGTAAAATAATGTTTGCACGCAATCTGTATAATTGACTTTATTCGCTTCTAACGTTAGAGAGTGTCACCCATACAAAATGAACACAATAAATTGGTATCATTGCACCCCCCGTATACATTTTACAGATAATTATTTGTTATTAAATGACAGGATTTATTATTGATATTGCACTTAGTTACTATAAGCGATGTGCTGTATTGTATATTATCTGTGTTTACCAGTGTCCAAACGTCTGCGAAGATTTCTCTACCTACTGCAATGAGAGAATTTTCAATTTTAATACCTAGACTTTAAGGTAGTCCTTGCGACCAATATTCATTTCGCATTAATTCGAGGAATTTGGGAGAGAATTGCATACACTTTTCGATGGTATAAAAATCTGAAAAAATGCATGCACATTAAAGGTACTGAAAAGATTAATTTTGCATAATAATAATTCGAAAATGTTATTAACAAATTGATGAAACAAACAATTGTTTAACAAATATTTCGATGACCCAAGATTTTTTTTTCATGAAAATGACTTCGTCGTTTTTCCGAATACCTATGAATTTTTTCTGATTTTAGAGTTCACATTGAATTTTGTGCGTTTTTATAGGGAAAATATGTGAAAATTCCATGTGAATTCTAAAATCTGAAAAAATTCATATGTATTCGGAAAAACGAAGGAGTCATTTTCATGAAAAAAATCTTGGGTCATCGAAATATTTGTGAAATAATTGTTTTTTTCATCAATTTGTTAATAACATTTTCGAATTATTATTATGCAAAATTAATCTTTTCAGTACCTTTAATGTGCATGCATTTTTTCAGATTTTTATACCACCGAGAAGTGTTTTCAATTCGATCCCAAATTCCTCGAATTTATGCGAAATGAATATTCGTCGCAAGGACTACCTTAAACGAACAAGATACAAAAGTCCAAGTCGGATTGCGCCGACTAAAGAAGTATATTTTTAATCGGATGACTCTCAGGCATGGAAATGGACAGTTTAAATACAGAGTGGGAGTAGTTAATTGAAACGTGCAAAATGCCGAACAACTCAGCAGCCAATTAATGTCAATAATCTTTTGGCGAGTCAAGTAGGTAATGAAAAGCGACGGCTCTTGCGAAGAATAAATTCGCTATAAATATCTATTGAAATTGCCGTAAAAATGAGGTTATTGAGTGGCGCATACAGATCAGAGGCTGTCAAACATTACTATTATTGATTAAGTATGCATTCATAGTGGTATCTCACGATCGGACAATTTTTTCTAGAATTTTGTTATTACAATTAAAAGAGTTGCCTAAAAAAGAAAGTTACACCTCCAACGTAACGTAACGTAACGTAACGTAAATGCTAGGCTATCAGTTAAAATGTTAGTAAAATCGCCGCTCAATGCATTTTCAAGTTTCCAATTTTCAGCTGGCAGTATAACGACGGAAAAATATTTGTTCACAGAGTTTACTGGGACCAACCCAGTAAATTTAATTGCCATGACGCGTTTGAGGAGAAAAACGGCGAGAGTATTTTTTCATCGAAGAGAATTTTTTCACGTGTCACATGCAAAACGTCCGCTCGCACTTCGGACATATTTCAGCGCGCTCAAAAAACCCGATAAATTTCTAACTTCCATTTCGCCATAGTTTTTACTATCTCGCGTCATTCTCGTCGCGGAAGCGCAAAAAGTTTGCCGAACGTCACAAGCAATAACCCCCCCGGGACTGACGATTTAACTCTTACTTGGGAGGGACGCACACGCGGAGAGCAGCCGCTCTCTCGCGTTTTCCAGCATTCGGGGAAAATATAGGTATAGCTTTTCGGACAGGTTATATAGGTGGGTTATATCCGCGAATTGAAATTCGTCCTGCGTATCCGCGCAGCACACCTACGGGAAAGAGAGTCACGGGCGCGCGCCCGCGCGCGATCGATGCCTCGCTCGCGACTGTCCCGCACATTTTCCAACGTTTGCAACCCGCGGGGGTTGAAAGAGAAAGAGAGAGGGAGAGAGCCCTCCGCGCCTCGGCGAACGCGAATGTCGAATCGTGGCGAATATTAACGCCCCGTTGTGGCGCGGATGCATCCATCTTTTCACAAGAACAATGCACCCCATGACTGTACCGTTCGCGCGGTGGCTCCCTCTGCGTGCAGCGCAAAAGGGTGGGTGCTAAAACGGTCAGGGGGGAAAAACCGACACCTCGACGAAAAACGGGGAATGAGCGCAAAAACGATCGTGGCTTTTTTATCTCACTTTTCTCCAAAACGGTTTACAGGCTTTAAGCGTTCTTTGAACAAGATAAGTACGAAAAAACCCGAGGAAAAAAAGTGATAAATATTTTTTTTACGAAAAGTTGGTAACCATTTTTGCTAGAAAAATATTTTCATGAAATTGTTTATTACCAAGATAGTTACATGAAAAAAAACATTCTCTCACGTTATTGGTTTTCTGCACCACTTTTGTTTTAAAAGAGTCCAAAAATGCAAACAATCGTTCAAAAAAAATTCAAGAATTATATATTTTTTTTTTCGAGAAACTGTTTTCTTGACAATTCATCCCACGATAATTTGGCGACGACTTTTTTTTTTTTAGAAAAATATCTTCTCGGAAAATTCGTCGGTTCTGCCTGCCCCGTCCGTTTTGACCCCCGCCGCCCTGCGGGGCTACACTGTGGCAAGAACAGTGGGGAAGGGATGACTCCGAAATTCGCTCGGCGCGAAATAATGCGAGAAAGGCGGAAGCCAGGCAACAGTGCGTAGTATAACGCGGTCTCGGATTCGTGCACCACTGTGGTAAGCTGGACACGGTGCGCACACACGTAACGGCCAACTGTGAAAGGATCTGTGAGGAAAGATAAAGGGACGTACACTACACAGAGAGCGGCGTGAAACACACGTGTTGAGGGAAAAGTGACGAGGCGGATATGCGTGTAGCGTGGAAATAAAGTGGGAGAGAGGAAGGTGCGCGCCACGAGGAGCGGTAATTTAACGGGGCTCGGAGCTCTCGTCGATGACGTATCACGTTTCGCAAAGGTCGAAATCGGGCTAATGGCGAGAAGTCCTCTGTGCACCCTCGAGTGGAGGTACGAAGGTCGGTACGTGGGTAAACCCCGTACGTGATATACTCCACGTTCCTTGTGCGTTGCACACTCTGCTGAAAAAAGAGGGAAAAAACGATAGTCTATAGCGAACTGCGGAGTCTTACCACATTTTTTTGTTGCGCGCTTTCTGATTGTTGACGAGAATTTTTATCACAGCGACGATGAGTGCCAAGTTTTTACATTTACTATAGGTTTATCTTGGATTTTCTTTTTTCCAATTAAGTGTCGCAGGCATTTGCGTTTTTTACATCGTTAAAGACATGTATTTGTTTCAAGTACGTTTAATGGAAACCGTTATACAAAAAGTGATCGATTATATCCAGCATACCAGTGGATCTAAAATTAAAGTGTGATAAATAATTTCGTGTGATAAAGATTCGCGTGGTAATACGTCCGTTTTCACACCTTGTAAAGTAAAATTTCGAATAATACTAGACGGACATTTTTTTCCGTTCTCGTATATTAGTGTACTTTGTTTAATTATAGGAATTTTCATAAGAATGAACCCTTTCAATCAATAGGTTTATCAATAGGTTTATTGGCGTGCTTTTGCCTACCTGTTCGATAGTTCGGAATCCACAGACAATGTAAGCTTCCGATACGCTGGACCGGTTGAAGAGGCTGCGGATTCTACTGAAGTTAATAGTTCCGAAGCAAACGGAAATAGCGAACAATAATATCGAAATTGTGCAGAATGTTGCTCTATACGATCCTTCTGAAGTCGCATATTCTACCCCTGAAAATACTGTTTATAACCCTTTTTAAAGTGATTTTGAAAAAAAAAAAAAAATCGATATTCTTTTTGTGAGAAATAATAGATCCGGTCCGAAAATTGCCAAAATCGACCTCAACACATTTTCTTTTCAAAATAACGATTCCTGACTGAAAACCGAAAACATCTGCCACTGAAAACGGCTGTAAAAATTCGCACTAGCAAAGTATATCTTACCTGGCCACTAATTAAAAAAAAGTAAACTGCAAAATACTTGACGCAATTAGAAGAACCGCATTTACCTCATATACATTTTCACTTGTTTGTCTATTAGAAACACCCGTCGCGGTCTCGTTTCCACTATTTGTCCTCCGCGTGCAATGTATAATAATCGGACATATAATACGCCGCCGTATGGGCTTTGCTAGCGAGCGCGAGTCTTTGATGGCGACGTGCAACCTCAGTTGCTCGGTCGTTATACGCTTGCCCCAGAATATACGTCCACTTTGCCGTGAAACGGGGCCCGGTCGACATTCGCAGCTACCTCAAAGGATCAAATTCGGTGTTGGTCCACATGTACACGTCACACACTCGCGGACCTATATAACGCGCACATTTTATCCGCTGCACTGAGAATCGAAGAGGATGGCGCAGACCATGGAGGACCAAGTGTCGTGGGTCGTTATCGACGAAAAATAGTCGAGTTCCGGATTCTCGGATGTTGCAAAGATCTGGTACGTTGCCGGTAACGAGGCACGCGGTCTGCTTTCGTGACATTGTTAAAGCTTCTTAACGGGAACTGAGCAGGTCACGGCCTTTTCCTTTGATCCTCTTCACGACACAATACACGAAGAGAGAAATATATATAGCAATGATTATCAGTCCCGCGAGGAAAAATATAGCAATGTTAACCAGACTCCGGCGGCAATCGAGGTACAGGCTGTGAATCTGGAAGCCCTTCCAATACTTCCATAACGCATCACGTACGTGTACAACGGGAAATCATCGGAGAATATCTAGGACTGAATCCCAGACTGCGATGTGTCCCTCGGGATTACACGTACGTCTGCAAATTATTGCTATATTTTTTCCTCCGTGCAGAAATCAGCCATATACACGTGTCTATCTTTTCTCTTGCGGTCTTCTTATACAGGGTGTAACATAACTATTGTATCAACTGTGGCACTTAGGTAGATAATGACGAGCTGAGTAAAAAATCATTGGGGTAAAATGTCGTCCGGTAAAAATTGACAAGGTGAAAACAAGGTGAGTACAAGGTGAGAACAAGTTGAGAACACGGAGAACAAGGTGAGAACAAGGTGAGAATCAAGGTGAGAACAAGGTCAGAACATGTTGATAACAAGGTGAGAACAAGGTGAAAGCAAGGTGGGAAAGATGTTAAGTAGCCGGATATTTCGTTGAACAATTTCGTCACATTGGTTCAACTTGGTAACTCGGTCAATTTTGACCGGACGACATTTTACCCCAATGATTTTTTATTCAGCTCGTCATCATCTACCTAAGTGCCTCGGTTGATACAATAGTTATGTTACACCCAGTATAATAATTCCCGTCTGCCTTGGTATTATTGCGACTTGTCAAATTCTTCAAGATTTAAAGATTGCAATTTTTTAAAATGTGTTGTATAGTAATTATTACATTTAATCAGAAGTTTCAACCAGCTGTTGCTTGAATGTAAACTATTATATATGTAAACAAATATATTTTCATGATACCTGAATATTAAATTAGATATACCGGTTTACGAATAAAATCTTTCAATTTGAGTACTTAACATTACGAAACACTTTTGACAACACTAAAAAATCTCACGAAATTAACACAGACTGCGCGCATCATCCACGGCCACCGCACGAGTCTGGGAATCATTACCATACTTTTCTCCTCCCCTGAGGACTCATCGACCATATTCTCGTATCTCCCTGTCTCATCGTGCCACCTCCGTATATAATAGTTTCCGTCTGTCTCGCGTTGCCACGTGTATCGTTAGTTTCCCATGACGCGGACCTGCCACGTTATTAGATACAGAGCCAAAACGAGGGGGCCCTAATTACAAGCGCGAACCCTTTCCACGAGCTCGTGGCTCCTGGCCGGGGCAATTTTGGCGGGTAAAACAGATATCGTAAAAGAGGGCGAGAGAGTTCCGGTGATGGAGGTTTCGCCAACTCTCGCGCACCCCATCGATCACGATGTCTCTGTCCCTCTCTTTCTCTGTCTCTCGTTCTCTCTCCATCCTCGTCCGACGGGCTACCGAGCTTTTCTCCGGCTCTGCAGGATAGAACTGCTTTCTCGCATCCGCCCCCGGATACTCGTCGTTATATTCCTCACGTACTCGGGCGCTCATTCTCACTTTTATCGTTAGAAAAGCTTGAACTAATTGCCCCGAGGTGAGTGAACACCTCCCTCTTTCTCGCCGTGGAAGGCAATTCGCTCTCGGGGCTCGGCTATATTAGCCGGTGGTGTGGCGCGGATAGGCCAGACCGGACGGTTCTTTTTATTCGCTGTCTTGGGACAAATCAACTGGGAGCCGGATAATGCGTATTGTTTGTAGTCGAGGCACATCAGCCGCGAACAAAGGCCAGAGACCAGAAGCAAAGAGATCAACACTAAATGACGTGCCGTATAAAATCTGGCGTCGAAGATAAAAATAGTATTACGAATTCTTCGTCCTGCTAAAGATATTTAACAATTGCAAATGGGATCAGCCCTGTCTGGAAATAATTATTTGTTGCCTGCCAATTGGCAACAAACACGAACAAAATTTTATTCGTGTCAAGAAAAATTACGTTTTTACGGAATTAGATTATATACGACTGTAATGATAACTGATGATAGTATTAATCATAATAACCAATAATAGTAAAAATAATGATAGCAATACTCATAATGACAATTAATAGTAACATTAATAATAATAACTCATAATGGTAATAATAGTGATAACAGTGCTAATAATGACAACTAATAATAACTGTATTATACAAAAACACTCATTGACAGATTATTAGAGTGCATCGACCCTACACAGAGTCGCAAGTTCATAAGAATCCGTACATCCTGCTGACCGTAGTACGTCGGGCGATTGACCGTGGATTAAAGGATAACGGATGAGTGGTACGAGAGGTCGAGACATTCGATATACCGGACGATCCTGGAAGACTGGCGAGCGTGAGTGAGAGGCGGACAGGGTCGTTCGGTACGTCGGACGTCGCGATCTCTGGAAAGCTACGTAATCCCGGATGAGAAACGCATTAGTCGACGAAGGAGCTGCCTTTTTTCCCTCCCGACGATGCCCCGCGTCTTACGCGCTCCTCATTCTTTCTCCAGCGGCGCCCGCGCTGGTCATTCCAATTCCGTTCCACAAATCAATCCGCTTCCCTCAAAATCCTCCTACGATTCGGCGTCACCCCAGTAGCGGCCGCCTTTCGAGATACATAAATCCCGATGGCTCCTTGCGTGGAGCAATTCCTTGCGGAGCTTGCGAATTCCGTAACTACACAGAACGGCTACTCGGCCACTGGCGACGCAGCTCGTCGCTCGCCAAAAGCCCCCAGCAGGCGACGACAATTCGCATTGTACTTTCCGCTTTCGATGCGCTTTTTTCGCGCTCCGGGCGGCAGTAAACGTTGAACTTGTGTGTTTACCGGTGCGGCTTCTCATTAGGAAATCCGTGCTATTCTCAAACAAATTGTGCAGGAAGGACGAAGCGGCAGCGGCGGAAAACGGAAACAGGATTTGGTCGTTAGTCTCAATAAATTGCGCTGTGCCGCATTACCCGCTACGCAGCAGAATTCCGAGCCTGTTTGTGTGTGTGTGTGTGTGTGTGTGTGTCTTTATGCTGGTGTGTGCTTTCGGAACTCTTTTGTGCGTGACTTAAGTAAGAAGTTTGCCGCGAGAGATTTGCCGCGCGCGGGGAAGTAGTTTGGGCGAAATACAATCCGGAAGTGACTGCGTGACGTTTACGTCTCGACAAAAACTTTGCCCGGAGTTCAATCTCATTTTGTTAAACGCCGGCTTTCAGCGTCGGGACTCGCGCGCGCGCGGGGCGCCAACAATATGTTGACTCGTCAGAGAATTGCGAGACGGCGAAGGTTCCTTGTGTTGTTGTACACCCGAATTGCGGCGGAATTATATCGTGTAGCAGGGATATTAAAAGATGACGCTACGGAGAAATGGGAAATATTACTGGAATTTACTTTGGTAAAACGAAAGAGGATTTATGGAGTATTTATATTAATCTCTTGCTTTAAACGAGATTTCTGATCTCGTTGAAAATAAATGGATTTCTGATTTTTTTTTAAAAGGGATTACGAATGATACGTTTTGATTGCATATTATATGCATCTCTCGGTTGCCGTTTTCATGTTCTTTTACTAACAGAGTCTGAATGAGCCTGCTAGAATAATAATCAGGGGCTGCATGTGCAGCGCTCAGAAGCTTGTGAAATGTTCCTAGCTCGGTCGGTAAGTTGGACTTCTGTGAGAGCCGATATTTTTATCTCCAACGAAACTTTGCCCTCCTAAACACGTCAATGTCTTTCACGCCCTTTTTCCAAGATATTAATTCCTTAAGGGGAAGCTGGAGTAGATTTAGTTACCGACATTTCTCGTGTAAAAAGTGGTATTTCGTAGAACACACTATACGTCGTTAAAACGCTACGTACGTAGTTGAAATTTGAGTGATATGTTATGTGAATATTAGTGAGTATTTGTCAGTGCGAATTTTGGTAAAAAACTTAGAGAAAATGTCAAAAAAATCGTATACATACTTTTTAACCACAAAACCAATATGGCCTCGAAACGTCAGCAGTGTCTTTGTTGTAAGATATAATTGTTTCAGGAATTCAGACTTGCCAAATCTGACCGTACATCCATTCTTTGAAGTTTTCTCTACATTCTAGTACCCGCAAAATGTCGATTACATCAACTAAATCTACGTATAGTGTGTTCTACGAAATAGCTCTTTTTAGATGAGAAATGTCGGTAACTAAATTTACTCCAGCTTCCCCTTAACATTACATTTTATTTTGCGCTAGAAAAAAATGAACGTAACAGCATTTTTGTGTAACTAAAACCAACAACAAATAGATACATTATTATTTGTTTATTCGTGACTAAACGGGCTGAAATTCCGAATCGCAAAATTGCACAGGCGATCAATGCTTGCTCGGCAAAGAGAGCAAAATCCGATGTATGTTTCCTGCGGAACGCTCGTAGTCCACTGTGGACGCGAGTCGAGCCGAGTTTTTTGTTATGGAACGGAAGTCTATTAAATTAGCATGTCGAGGGAGGCAGCACGCGCGCGCGCGCGGTTTGCAGAACTCCGCGCGGCGCCGCGCAGCTGATACGCTTCCCGTGCGCGCTCACGAGTATTATATTTCGTCCGGCTGTTGAGTGTCTTCGTAATGGCGGATGAGAAACAGTCATTTGCATCGGCGCTCCAAGGACAAGGTGACGTTCCAGACGTTGCGCCGCGAGTTATCGTACGTTACACGGTGCCTGCATGTCTAGCGATACGTACACGGAATGTGTACGTCACAGCCGTTAACTTGCCTAACGCGAAACTTTGATTACTCGATAAAGTTAGTTCTGATCGGAATTAGCATCTCGCGTCCAAGTCAGCCCGTGCAACGCGCAAACGCCACGAGTTGTTCCTTTTGTCGCGAACAACGTGGAAAGACAAGACAGCGCACAAGCGAAACGCTATGTATGGCGATCATACACATTCCATATTTAAGGCGCTTTTTCAGTGGGAAACTAAATTACCACAAGCTGAAACAGTATTACATTTTTTTAAATTAGGACTCCTTAATTATTTCATATCAGGTACAGCAAGACATTTTTTTTTTTCATTTTAGTTTTTAGTTTTTAATGAAGACATAGAAGCGACTACGAATCAGCGGTTACGAATTTTGAATCGTAGCCGCTTACGTCTTCATTAAATTTATCATACACGGCCGCTTATTTGTGCTCATCATGAATTATTTATTCCTGATTTTATTCCACATTGTGATCGTTCAGTGGTCAAATTTATTTTCGCTTACACATAGACCGAGTCCGGATTAATTTTGCTTCAATTTTATCTATAATTTGTCCATGACTACCGCCAGTGTAATAATTTTTCTATATATACAGTAAATCCACAATCCTGATGTGAAATTATCGTAAAGCTATGTACGTTTATTCTGCCGCTGGTTAGGCTGTCGGATGAGCGCAGTGCAGCATACGTAGTTATGTGGGCAGATAATGACAGAGCGCGCAGCGAATGACCGTCTGGATATGCCCGTTGAGAGTCAGCGACACAGCGTCCTTCGCCCGGTGTTTAATTAATTTAAAGCGGGGCACCTTGTCGAAAAGTACAGTCGTAAAATAAATCTCGGTTACACCGGTAGCGCAGACGTTTCGCCCAACATTTATTAGCCGCTTTCATTAAAATCTTGATAAAATACTGCAGACGCAACGACGCTTTACGAGAAGATGCAGGCGTTATGGTTTGTTTACCGCGCGGCGCGTCGGCGTCCGTGCGCAGTGAGAAGAAGGACGCTGCAGGAAGAGCACCTTCCGTGCTGATGCCCCGTGTTCGATTAGCGCGGGATTGTCTCCTTAACTCGTAATTGCCTGTTACTTGAATTATTGCCATGAGACGGTAAGCCACCGAGAAAAGCTATATATCTAGTCGCACAGCACGACAAAAGTTTTATTTACCTCAGACCTACTTTGGTTTGATGACCCGAATGGCTCCTCATGTAATCATAAATTTCGTTAATTGTTTATTTTTTGTGGGTGTTTGTGGGTTTTTTCTACAGAAAACAAAGCTTCATTACTTAACCGGTACGTTATACCACCGAAAATACTGATTTCAATGATTTTGGACAAAAAAACGACTTTTTTTGCGCGGACGCAGAACCGGCCTCGGTCGAAAAATGCCAAAAATCTCTCGAAGTTTGTCTTTTCGAAGTATCGATTACCATCTGTACCAAGTCTACGTGGTACAGAATGTACCATCGAATGTAACGTCGAATGTTATCGAAATGAAATATTGATCATCTGTTTCAAGTCGCATATATTGTACGCTGAAAAGCAACGTTTTTGACACTGGTTACGAGTTACCTCATGTTTTCATAAAGATTCTTCAACTTTTCAACTTGCGTCTCCAATATCATGCATAGATCGCACATTTTTTCCGCCCGCGGGAATACGCGGGCTCGCGTATATCGAGAAGCGCGATGCAATTGCAATCCGGACGATAAGTTACGAGGCAGATATCGCGGGCCAATGTATACGCGAAGCCGCACCAAAAGCATCTTCACGGGCTTCCGAATGATACACTTTTCCATTATAACATGGCTGGGCCGCGTCTTATCGGGTCGCGCGTTATTGTCCTGTATTTGCTATACGATCCAGACCGTTGTCCAACATCGCAACCCGCTCGCTCCTCTCCGATACGCCAGCCACGAGAGACTGCGAATTCGCGATAGTTTACATGAAGAAAGGGTCTGCCGCTTCGGGGCAGAAATCCCTCCCCGTGTACCCCATATCGTCCCGTCCTATATCAGCCGTTCGTATATACACTTTACTCGAGCGTCCACGCTTCAAGATGACCATCGATCATCGAGGTTTATCTATTGTTACACGTTCCCCGAATCGGTGTAGCAACCGCGGCAGACAAATGGTAGCCACGGGCTATCGACTATCGTCTGGGGGGGTCTCCAAGTTGCCGCGTCAATTCACCCTCCACGCAACTTCGAGACCATGTAAATTGTTTCATTACTCCTCCAGTGGCTGCTAAGTTCGCCGTATACGTAAAGAGGGCTTCGCGCTTGATCCCCCCTCGAATTTCATCTACTTATGCAAACTCCCATAACGCATTGCAAACGAAAAAGAACGACGCAAAAAATTGTTCGCAACTTCTTTAACACAAATTAGTACCGCCAGAGAATATCACGTTTTCGTCTAGTGACGACTTTTGGCGCAAAAAAAAACCACAGCGTTAAACCCTTCCGAACGTGCGATCATCGAAATTAAAACTATACACAGTGAAAAGTAAAAAAAGACGGTCGACTTCGAAAATGCAGTCGTGCCGCGGAAAAAAATATCATTGATTCAATGAAACCTTCGCTTGCAGGCTGCCAAAAACAAGTGGAGACAATTCAACGTCACTTCTAGTTCCATGTAATATTGAAACAATAACTCCAAGATAGGCACAAGAATATTTTATTGTTTCAATGCTAAATCTGATTGTAACAACAATAACCAGAGTTCATTTTGAACCATTCTTTTTGGCAGCCCGCAATCGAAGGTTTTAGTAAATCAATGATATTTTTGTCCCTCGTGCGCTAAATGAGGGACACAGAGGCAAAGATACAGTGCCCTCGACGTGGTCGATTTAGCGTGGAGGGTCCAGTATGGAAACCGGGAAACCTGGCACCAACCCCCGGTGTTCACTGGTGTGAAACTTATGCGAGGTTAAAGTTTAGAACAAACGGAGCCAAGGGACCATTCTCGAGTGCCCACCTCGTTTATCCACCGTGTATGCGTTTTATTTTCCACTCCTTTCTTTATATACCTTTTTTTTATTCCCTCTCACACCGCTCCCTGGTTTCTCGTGTGCAGCGACTAAGCCAACCAGCTCCGCTGTCTCTATCGGCAGATCGACGGAGCCCGATACCCGGAGCCCGGGTTGAGCGGCACCGACGCCGTCACCACCGATGATCTTCAAGCCGGCGCGGCATCCGTGCGCAGGAAGTCCGCCTTCGTGTTCATAGGGATCGCCCTGGCCTCGACGACCGAGGAGCGAGGCTTTTCGGGGGGGCTTTGGAAAACTCGCCCTGGGCGCCGGAACGAAGAACGTTGCGATGTATAAAGAGAAGATGACCCGTGGGATGGGTCTAATACAGGGATAATGCCCGCGGGGCAGATCGTTTGATGTGGCTCGGCGTAAGCTTACTTCATCCACGTGCAGAGAGGGCAACGAGGCTCGTTGGAATTGCTGAAAAGTTTAGCAGCCTCCTCCTGCCCGCAGCCCTCGCGCCTCCCGCGCGGGGCTGATACGCTGCCGACGCGGTGGCCCAACGTGCATCTCCGAATACACGTGGAATCAACATTTCCCGAAGAATACCACGCGCCGAGTTTACTAATACCTCGAGATACGCGAATGCTTTTAACGGATACGTGTGGTACACGCGCCGCCGCTCCGGGCCGCTCGGCCGAGTTTTCGAAATATGAATATATTCGCCGCGCGCGAGGTTTATTTTTTTATTAGGAACTCTCCTTTTATGCCGAGGAACCGTGCGCTAAAACCCTCGCGCGGCCGGAGCGCTCGGGCGTGCGCGCCACTTCCATCACGAATATTTTACCCACGCGCGAAATCCCGCGGCTTTGATGTTCGAAGGCGCGCGCGCTCGTCGCGTTCGGGAGAACGATGGCCACGACGCGCACGGAGATGCGGGGATAAATGAAAGATGATTCGGCGTATATTCACCCCCCCACCGGGATACATCGTCATGGACGTTGAGCGTTGTGCTGACTCTGTCTTCTGGCGTCGCGGAATGTATGTCTTGCGACCGGCTAGGGGAGACGAGCGAGTGGGACAATTGATGGCTGTTGGGCGCAAGAGGTCTGATGGGGTATTTCGCCTGGATTTGGGCGAATTGGTCAACTGAGGCGGGAGTCAGGTGTCAGCAGGAGAAACAGTTCTTTTGTTTGGAAAGATGAGACCAGGATAAAAAAAATCCTAAGAATAATGATTAAGAATGAGAAAGAGAGATATTTTTTTATTTAAACAGTGTCCTGAAGAAAAAAATGCATGTGTTTTTGTGGCTCTTTGAGATCCACGTTTGCTAAAATCGATGCTTCGTTTGCTAGAATTTTGGACAGTATGCAATATTTACCTTTACCCCTGCAATTGTTTTTCTCACGAGACAAAACACAATCGCGAATACAAATATTGTTGGCAATATGAAGTAAATAGAAAATCGTAATGTAAGCTACGTTCATCCCCCAGTCGCAGTGCCTCGATCCCCAAGTCGCAGCGACTGGCGTATCGACGAGGAGCCGAGACTCCGCCAACAGTCTGTTAGCAAAAAAAAATTGATTCATTATTTAACATATTTTCATACACTCGAATAAATTTCACCAAAATCGCTGCAGCATTTGCCAGAAGAGCCTACAACATATATGTGTTGCCTGCGCGGTTATTTCTCTCAAGCGAAGTCGCAGATAAAAATATAGCTTGACAACACAAAACTTCGGGCAAATAAATGCAGCGGTAGCGTCTTCGATCCCGAGGCCGATTTAATTTATTTTTCATATACTCGGCGTCGAGACGCTTCCGCGCCGCTCGATAAATAGAAAATCTTCATGCACAATACGTTCACCCCCCCAATTCGTGGCATCCTACGTGCGGCGTATCGAGACGTCGGACAACAGTCTGGATCATAGGCGAAGCGCAGGGGAATAACGCGCGGCCCGATAAGACCGAGGCGCTCGGGCACTTACAATGGGGAAAAGTGTACCATTCGGAAACTCGTGAAGACGTTGGGCTCTCGGTCGGCGCGCAGCCTCGAGTGCACATTGGGCCCGCGTAGTATCTACCTCGTAACTCTAATCCGGATTGCAATTGCCCCGCGCGCGCGTTTCTCGATACGCCGAGCGGGTATATTGCGGGAGGGAAACGGCTATGCTGCGGTGATGTTGTGGTGCGCACACAACGTATTTGCGAACATAATACGTTGCGCAGGAGATTACGAGTGATTCAATGGAGAGGGTTAAGGCGGGGGGGCCACGGGGGGGGGGGGGGGGGGGGGAGCAGACACAGCTCCAGGCTGCTCCAGGTTTACGTACAGACTCGAGGCTCCTCCTGAGCGAGTCGTCGTCGCGTGGGGTACGCGATGTCGGCGACGCCGGCAGCTCGACGACCGTCCCTCTCGCTTTGGCGCTAGATGATGTTTTGCATGTAGGTTAACGGGGCTGACTCGCTAACTGCGCTTCAGACGTGCCTTATTATCAGCAATAACGACCAAAACGATACACGCAGTGAAGGGGCTAATATATTCCGGCAATGGGTACTTTGTGGGCGCGACGCCGGCGCCGGAGAAGGTGAGGGGTTTATCGGAAAAATACTTTGCACATTTTTCGGTACACCTTGAGATGTGTAGGAAAAAAAATGTAATGTTTCAGTTTTTTCTCGACGGTAATAATTGCGTTTGGTAAAAATAAGTTTAATCTTAATTTCAGTGTGATGAGAAGTTTTGTTTTCAGGATTCGTATCGCATCTCTCGGTATTTTTTTATTGTACCAACTTTCCCCGTGGCTGACCTAATTTCTCACGAGAGCGGTGCTACGGTTTGAGTCGTGCTGGAAATTCCGAAACGACTGCTTGGCCCGAATGACACTCATCGAAAGCTCATTGAAAGCTCTTGCGGAGCTCAACGAATCGCACTATAAAAAAGTTTGGTCTCAAGATTCGTGTCGAAGTTTTGTGGGTTCTTTTTTTTATCGTCCCAAACTGCCCCCCAGCTGACCCAGTTTTTGCAGGTCGATGCGGGGCAAGTTGGGTCGTGTTCGAGTCCTGGTTTCGTAATTTCCGAATATATCTATAGCTACTGAAAAGCGCGCAGATGATCCTCGGTAAATTATTTATCCTTTACCCTATTAGTAGGGCGGCTAAGCCTTTTTTTAAATCATTAGTGAAAATTTAACCGGCTCGCCCCGGTCGACCCCGGTGTCGCTCATCGAACGACTCTCGTTTATTTCGCGACCGCGGAGGTGGGAAACGAAACTGCTTGAAAAAGTAATGAGCTTTTCGTCTCTCGCCGGGCGAGCAAAGTCGGAAAATCGCGGTCAAGCGTAATCCGAGCGTCGACACGAAAAAACGAAGCTTGAATAAATCTCACAACTTTAACTGCAGCGCGGCGCACAATCGGGGAGCTTTTAGATGTCGTTTACCGTTGTCGTTACGGACGAGCGGGTCCCTTTTATTCCGGATGACCCCGCGCGAGCGGCCGAAGGAGCCAAAAGACGACGCTGAGCCGGCCTCGAGTGGACGCCGAACGCTGCCCGGAAGATTCCTACCTACGTATATACCTACATCTCAATTTATATTCAGAAAATACTCGTTCCACATCGGCTCTCATGTTATTTTCCAGGGGAGCGCATTCGAATAGAAAACATTTGCTTGCCAAGAGACGCGGGATGGTGGGGGGAGGGGGGTGGGGGTGGGGGGTCGAACTGTACCCGAAGCACTCAGCGCGGCAAAATAAGGGGAGCATCGGAAATAAGACGGAGGGCAAAGACGAATACGCGTATCTCGCGCGTGCGACGACGAATGATATCCAAGGCTCTGCTCAACGTCGCGCGTGATTTTTTTTTATTCCACATTTTACAGCCACTAGACTTTTAATACCGCTGCTATATTGTGCGTCGACATTTTCGTTACGGTTTCGCCTTGTGTACATTTACAGATGCAACGTGTCTTTTTTTATGCTTTGAAATTGGGATCGAAATATTCACGATGTGACAACAAAAATTTTGCTGTGTTTGTTAAAAATTTATTGTGGTAACTAAACGTTCTTCCACGATAGCAAAAAAGTTCGTCAATACGTCAAAATCGATTCATCACTCCTCGATTATTTATCTCCGTGTAGCGTAAGATTATCCGAGAGATCTCAGATTACGATTAGCCTAAATGGTACAACCGCATTATTTAGTACTGATCACCATAACGGAAGTCAATTCGGCGGTATACCAAACACTATAAGGAAACGATTTTCAGGTCCCTCGGCCCTTTTTAACTGTGCCAATGATATTCTTACGTGACATTTTCTTCAGCCAAAATCTGACACCAGCAGCAGCAGCTAAGGAATAGCAAAGCGTTAACGAAGCCTCTATCAGTTGCCAGAGTTCCGCTGCGTCTTTTTTCTCGCCTCGCGCAGCTTTTCCCTCGTTCCTTCTGCACACAGAGCGAGAGAGCGCGTACATCTCCGCAGGCCGAGGCCGTGGTACAGCCGGCAGTTCGCAACACTCCACTCGTTTTTCTTCCACAGACACGCTCGCCCGGAGAAATACGACAAAGACGTCCGCGCCATACAACTTTTATTCCGTCCATTAACATCCCGGGCTGCTCGGAGGAAGCGGCGCTTCTCCCGAGGCCCGCAAGGCGAGCGGAACGGACCACTGCGGAAATTCCCCGCAAAGTTATCGCGATCCTTTTACGATCACCTTCTTTTTTCGTACCTTTCTCTCTCTCTCTCTCTCTCTCTCTCTCTCTCTCTCTCTCTCTCTCTCTCTTTCTCTCTCTCTCTCTCTCTCTCTCTCTCTCTCTCACTCTGAAGTACCCACCGAAGTAATCTCCATTTTCCACCGTCCACAACCCCCCGCCGCACACTTCTCAATTGCCGAGTGGAATTTTTACAGTCGGCGCATGCGAAACTCGGCAAATTTTCGAGGTGTCGAAATAACGTCGCCCCTGCCGAAGGCCGATTTTCGCGCAGCAGAAACGCGCGCAACGTCCAAGTACAGCCGAACGGTTATTCGACACGACATTCGTTCATCCTATTTTGCACTTGACAAGCGCAAAAAGGAGAAAAAAAAAAATTCCACCCGTCAAGATATTTCGCTTTTTACGCTTGTCCGGTGGCATTAAAAAAAAATTTGACAACGTCAAAAATGTCATATGTGCTACTTTGATGTTCTCGAATTTTAGGTGTCTCATCTTCCTAAAAGTGCGACACAGCATTTTTAATTTTCGAAGACTTTTCAAGTGCGCAGAAGCCCGGGGTCACTTCAGTCCAGGAGAAGCGTTGAGTTTCCTCTCCCATTCCCAAAGCAACTACAAAAGTAATATCCATTTCCCACCTTCCCCCCCCCCCCCCCTCCACCGTTCCCCGCTTCTCGATTGCCAAGCGGAATTTTTACAGTCGGCGCGTGGAAACTTTCGCGCGAATTTCGAGGTGTCGAAATAATATCCCCTCGTATGAAAAGCTGGCTTTTCGCTTACGACAAAAGCGTTCAATGTCCAAATGCCGCGGTTATTCGATACGACGTCGTTGGCCCTACTGTCGCTCGCGCGCTGCCCCGACTCGCATTGACATATCCCGTTCTCTCGTATTCCCTTTCGGCACGGCGACGCCGCCGCGTGCACTCGCGGAAAATATCATGTTCGAGCCGCGAAGCGAGCGAGGGAAACCCGACGCAAAAGGGAATAAAGTATCCGGGCGCGCGCGCGCGCGGGGTCCACCGGTATTCCCAAGGAAACTTATTACCTCCCGCGATCTTCCGTATGGATGCGTAAGTCCGTGTGTGCCGGGTGCACGCGCGCGCCGCTCTCGCAACGCCATTCCGCATATAACCCGTACGTGGTACAACGTGCACCTGCATATTGTGCGCGTCACTCCGCCGCGTTTCGCGGTGAGTTTCATCGCACGCGCGCGTCGTACATGAGGCATTCCACGTCAGCCCATGGCCACGGCAAAATACGCTGTCTTGCTCGAAATAAATGCCGCAAATTAGTTTTGGAATTATTTGCAAAACCTATGCGGTTAGAATTTTTATTTATTTGGTGTATAGGAATTATTTGCAAAACCTATGCGGTTACAATTTTTATTTATTTAGTATTTATAGGAATTATTTGCAAACCCTATGCGGTTCCAGTTTTTATTTATTTAGTATTTATAGGAATTATTTGCAAAACCTATGCGGATCCAGTTTTTATTTATTTAGTATATAGGAATTATTTGCAAAACCTATGCGATTCTATTTTGTATTTATTTAGTGTATAGGAATTATTTGTAAAACCTATGCGGTTACAATTTTTATTTATTTAGTATTTATATGAATTATTTGCAAAATCTATAAGGTTACAATTTTTAATTATTTAGTTTTTTTTGTTGTTGTTATTTCAGCTTGTTTTATTTGTCTCTTAAACAATACCTCGGAAATGGTTTGAATCGTGGTTTGAAATAAATAAAAATGTGCGTCACTTGTAGTCTGTGGGGGGAAACAAAATTTTGTGAAATGCAGTTCGGCCACTGAAGAAAAAAATGTCTCAAGTAATTTCGGAAAAATGAGTTTTTGCGATGACACAATTAAATTCAATTAATTTTTCTCCTTGTCAGCCGTACAAAAACGCGTGTTTATATATTTTTTTACTTTCGAATAAGATGAACCGTTTTCGAAAAGTTGCAGTCCCAATAAAATTTACAAAAAAAACATGTCTTTTAAAAAAGTCGATTTCAATTTTATTTGACATCATCGTGTAAACTGATTTTCCGAGATTTTGGAAAAAAATAAATTCCCGTTCGAACTGACATGGATGGCCTCGCACATGTGTTGTGTGCAACTTGCATGGCGCATATCGGCGAGTGACACCGCCCTCGCCGACTGCGCTCGAGAGTCGTAAGCAGCGAGTTCTCCTCGTGTGTCTCGCGGAGTACGAATAAGGATACGCGTATACGTGCGCCGCGCAAAGCCTGTTTACCGATAAACAAAACGGCTCTTATTCGACGAAGCGAGAAGCGACCTCCTTTGTCGCGCGACTCGCAAGGGAAAATCTCTCGCGCATGCCACCCACCGCCCTCTCCTGCACTTCCGACTCGTTTGCCGTTTCAATATCCGACGACAAACGAGCACCCCGAGGGGCTGGCTGCGCAACAAGCGAAGGCGCCGCCATGTGTATACTTTGTCGAATCGCTGCGAGTCAATGTGACGCTACGTCCAATTGCCCAAATTCCGCTCGTGTCTCGCGCGAGTCTTGCACAGAGAAACAGCCGAGACCGAGGCAATGCGGTGGTTTTTATGGCGGAATAGGTAAAATCGGAGGATGAAAAAAAAATAGATACGTAGTACGACGTGAAAAACAGAGAAATAAAATTCGAATGAAGCAACAGTCGGGAGGCGACGATTCCCGAAATAACACGTTTCTCGAACTGCTCTAACTAAACATTTTTTTATCATTAACTAGGGTAATCACACGCGCTGGCGCGCGTGGCCGAACAACTTTTCGCCAGGATCGACCTCGAAAATGTTTCTTTTCAAAATATCGACTGGTAACCTATACCATTGTTTTCAAATATGGGCTTTTCAGGTGATGTTGGAGTTTGCATCGTTGCAATGCGATGAAATTAAAAGCAACGAAATATTAATGAACTTAAATGATTATACCGGCAATGCAAAGTTATTATAAGGACTAAGAGCATGACAAAAAATATTATTTCATCCGGCTGCCGGCCAAAACCGCCCCAGATAAAACCCCTCCCCCCCCCCCCCCCCGTACAAAATCCCCCCGGACAAAATCTCCCCGGACAAAATCTCCCCGGACAAAATCTCCCCGAACAAAATCCCCCCGGACAAAATCTCCCCGAACAAAATCTCCCCGGACAGAATCCCCCCGGACAAAATATCCCCGGACAAAATCTCCCCGGACAAAATCTGTCCAGAAAAAAATCTGCCTAGATAGTATCCCCACGTATAAAAAATAAATAAATGAATAAAAAATAAAAAATAAATAAATAAAGTAAAGTAAAGTACAGTAAAGTAAAATAAGAAAGTAATAACAAATATTGAAATAAAAACAAGTAAAATAAAAAACTGCAAAGAAGAGTAAAGATAAGTAAACACATCATTGTAACGTATAATTTCTACACCAATGGGGGAATTCTGTCCGAGGGATTTCATTCAGGGGGAATTTCATCCGGGGGGATTTTATCCGGGCGAATTTTGTCCAAGGGGATTTTATACAGGGAGGATTCTGTCCGCAGGGATTTTGTCGGGCCGATTTTATACGGTTGAAATTTTGTCCGGGGAATTCTGTCCGCAGGTATTTTGTCCAGGCATATTAATGCCGGTTACCATTTCACCCCCTGATGGGGGTGAGTCATTTGGGTTTTTATAGAATTAATATGTTATCGGTTTTAATTTCGTTGCGTTGCAAGGATGTAAGCTGTCAAAGCTGTCAAAGCGTCATCTTTTCAGATATTTTTCATGCACTTCCGCGATGATGCGATTGGAACTATCGGAAATGCGGATTTAGCATGTATTTTTATTCACGTGCACATTCTGTGCTTTTCAGCAAGCACTTTACGCTTACCTGTGTAGCACTTACGCTGTGAAAAATGTTTGGAAAATTCCTATATTGTACACCAACTTAATGTACTGTATTTTTTACTGTATCTACTGTGTAGAAAATTCAATTTAATATACGAAAGAAAATGAAAATTCGTGAGTTGTGACGAATTACGGGGACTGTACATCAATTCTAGTATTCTATGCATTAATTGATACAAATTTAATAGAACTATGCTAATCACACGCGCTGGCGCGCGTGCCTGAAAACCTTGCCAAAATCGACCCCAATTTTTTTTCTTTCCAAAATATCAACTTTTAAACTATACCATCATTCTCAAGTCGCATATTCTACCCTCGAAAACACTGGTTATTAACCTTTTTTAATCGATTTTGAAAAAAAAAAAAAACTTTGGCGACGAAACAAATATTTTTTCTGTAAAAAAATCGTAGATCCGGCTCCTGACCGAAAATCGCCAAAATCGACCTCGGAAATTTTTATTTCAAAATATCACCTATAATAGGTTAATCAATTTTGCGCTGCTGCGCTCTTATAAAGCTTTAAAAGGTTACGGGTGCTGCCCCGCGTGTCCTCTTATGAAATTTTTCAAATTTGACACCAAAATGATTTTGTTTATCACGGACTTTCCTGGCAACCAATCACAGCTCTAATAGTTTGCTAACAATGCTTTCCGTTACTCATGAACTTTTTAAAAGATGGATTAGAATTTTATTTATAGTATATATTTTTATTTTTTTATTTTTTTCATTTTGCCAATAGAAATCAAACGCCGCAACCAGTTACAGTACCAAAGAGACTGCAACGAAAGATAAAAAACAATGCGAAAAGCAAAGTGCAGAGCCTCAAGTTACACACATTTTACTTCCGTTCACAGAGAAATTATTATCACATAAATCTGAAAATTAACGTGCAACCGAGAATAATAACGAAAGCAAAGTGCATAATTCCTTTCTGCAGACTTTCGCCATGAGAAAAATGCATGAGATAGAATAACGTATTGTATAGTGTGGTCCACTATAGTATAAATTGTCCCTGGTACTATAATTTAGTAGCTGCGGTTACTTTATTTATTGTTACTGGAATCACAAAAGTGTTTTTGTCCCCCCGGGAAAATTCGTCATATAACAGAGTCCACGGTACATTGTTCGGATTGCAAATTGTATTGTCACGAAAATAAATATTAAAAGACCACGGAGAGCAGGTAGAAAAAAGGTAAATAATCGTTGGTTTCATCGCTGTTACGACGATGGCAAAATTGTCTATAGGGAGACTGTTGCTCGCCGGGACGTCTTTGGACGTTGCGGCCTGCGAAGAGCGTAAGGCGGAGGCCGACCCGGGGAACGTTCGTGCGCTTCAAAGTGTAATGAATAATAAGCGGGCTAGCGTGCAGCACTGTCGAGATCTTATCGGCTCCACTGTCAACATCCAACTAATATCCCGTACAACGTGGCGGTTTAATTGGAACACCCCTTCCCCGGTACGCCGGATAGCGGCGCAGCGCGCGAGCTGTAAGCAGCGTTTTCAAGAGGCTAAATTGCGTTCGCACAACATCGTCGCGCGAGAGAAACGCTGATGTGTCCCCATTTGCCGGCCTATACTTCACATCCACAGGTGTAGTGCGACACGTAGAATGACACTTGGTCTTATCTCCCTTCCGCGGGTTTGGGGGCGCACGCTGAAAATTTCCCTCTTATTTCCAACGGTGTGTCCACATATTCCGACAGAGGGCGCAACAGTCTGTGGCGTTTTTGCTCACCATTGGGCATCAAACCCCATGGAAATAAAAATAGATTACCTATGTTTCGGGAGATCTTCCTCCCTGCTCGATACCCTTGCCATTAATTCAGCGTTTCGTTGGCTAATATAATATTTATAATTATGTGTATAAGAGAAATGCCGACTTTATGGAGTCAGTAGTATGAATGAAAGAGTTGCTGCCGTTAGTCTCATAACTTGCTCGGGTAGGTTTGAAAGCCGTATTTTCTGTCGCAAGTTCGATTTCCATCTGTTATCTGCTAGGCTAACAATTTTTTTTGCTCGTTTAACATATTTTTTGCTATATAAACAAATTTGTTTGCTAGTACAACAAAATTGTTCGCTCCGTTAGCAGATAACGGCAATGTTGCACTATTTTAACAAAAGATTTGCTGGTATAGCAAAACCGTTTTCTCCGTGTAAAATATGAATAATAATAATTAAAGTACTGAGCTAAATTGTGTCATCATTTTTATTTTTCGGACAATAAAACGTAAAAAGATTATTATGCGGCCAGTTAGAGATACTTTTGACCGATAAGTTTAATCTGAATCAAGATATGAACAAAAAATTATCAAGACTAGAAAAAGCTAAAAATTAAATACGCTCGTTACTTACGGGTTCTTTCAAATAGATCCACGTAGCTTCTTTTACAAATAAGCATTCGCCACGAGAAGAAAAATCTGAGGACACTCAGTAGCGAACGAAAGTAGCGATGTGCAAATGTAATGTGCAGCCTTTTGCCTTTTTTGTTGTTCGTGCTTCTTGGATGGTTAGACAGACATTTATTTTTTTGTTACTCACTATTAGGGGTGTGCAGAAGCTCGACTGGACTCGAACAGCTCGCCGTTCGACTCGGCTCGTCGCTGATCGAGCCTGCTCGAGTCAGCTCGATGTGGCTCGGTACTATGTCGAGCTTCGATGTAAGCTCGAGTCATTTGGATGCTCGAGCCGCTCGAGCCTCTCGAGCCTCGCGGGCCGCTCGAGCTTCGACGAAAGCTCGAGCATCTCGGGCCGCTCGAGCCTCGCGGACCGCTCGAGCCTCGCGGGCCGCTCGAGCCGCGTAGGTTGCGCAGTACGCTGCTCGGATCCCTCGAGTCGCGCAGGTTGCGCCCAGCGTTGTGAAATTTTTAATGTCAGAATAATGCATTATATAATTTGGAAAAAAATGGATAATGGAATTGGAATCCTCTACACATTACTTTTTTAATGGGTAATGGAGCCATCACCCATTATTTAAAAAAAATTTGTTGGAACAGTGTTCCAGCAACCATTACTTTTTAATGGATAATGGAGCAGAGCTCCAGCACACATTATTTTTTTAATGGAGCAGGAATTCATCACTCATTACTTTTTAAATATGTATATATTTCAATGTCCAGGTTGGTTTCCATAGTTTTCGATGTCCAGGTTGGTTTCCCCCATAGTTTTCGACGTTCAGGTTGATTTCCCCATAGTTTTCGATGTCCAGGTTGGTTTCCCCATAGTTTTCGATGTCCAGGTTGATGTTACCATTGTTTTCGATGTCTAGGTTGATTTCTCCATAGTTTTCGATGTCCAGGTTGACTTTTCCATAGTTTTCGAGGTCCAGGTTGGTTTCCCCATAGTTTTCGATGTCCAGATTGATGTTTCCATTGTTTTCGATGTCCAGATTCATTTCTCCACAGTTTTCGATGTCCAGGTTGATTTCTCCATAGTTTTCGATGTCCCGGTTGATTTTTCCATAGTTTTCGATGTCCAGGTTGGTTTCTCCATAGTTTTCGATGTCCAGGTTGATTTTCCCATACTTTTCGAGGTCCAGGTTGATTTCTCCATAGTTTTTGATGTCCAGGTTGATGTTTCCATTGTTTTCGATGTCCACATACATTTCTCCATAGTTTTCGATGTCCAGGTTGATTTCTCCATAGTTTTCGATGTCCAGGTTGATTTTCCCATACTTTTCAATGTCCAAGTTGACTTCTCCATAGTTTTCGATGTCCAGGTTGATGTTTTCCCTGTTTTCGATGTCCAGATTCATTTCTCCATAGTTTTCGATGTCCAGGTTGATTTCTCCATAGTTTTCGATGTCCCGGTTGATTTTCCCATACTTTTCGATGTCCAGGTTGACTTCTCCATTGTTTTCGATGTCCAGGTTGATTTTGGCCATCGAAAGAATGGACAAATCAACCTGGACATCGAAAACGAGTGAAAAATCAACCTGGACATCAAAAACTATGGAGAAATCAACCTGGACATCGAAAACTATGGAGAAATCAACCTGGACATCGAAAACTATGGAGAAATCAACCTGGACATCGAAAACAATGGAAATATCAACTTGAACATCGAAAACAATGGAAACATCAACCTGGACATCGAAAACTATGGAGAAATCAACCTGGACATCGAAAACTATGGAGAAATCAACCTGGACATCGAAAACAATGGAAATATCAACTTGAACATCGAAAACAATGGAAACATCAACCTGGATATCGAAAACTACGGGGAAATCAACATGGACATCGCAAACTATGGGGAAATCAAACTGGACATCGAAAACTATGGAGAAATCAACCTGGACATCTAAAACTATGGGGAAACCAACCTGGACATTGAAAACTATGGAGAAATCAACCTGGACATCGAAAAGTATGGAGAAATCAACCTGGACATCGAAAAGTATGGGAAAATCAACCTGGACATCAAAAACTATGGAGAAACCAACCTGGACATCGAAAACTATGGGGAAATCAAACTGGACATCGAAAACTATGGAGAAATCAACCTGGACATCGAAAACTATGGGGATACCAACCTGGACATCAAAAACTATGGGGAAATCAAACTGGACATCGAAAACTATGGAGAAATCAACCTAGACATCGAAAACTATGGGGATACCAATCTGGACATCGAAAACTATGGGGAAACCAACCTGGACATCGAAATATATACATATTTAGAAAGTAATGGGTGATGAATTCCTGCTCCATTAAAAAAATAATGTGTGGTAGATCTCTGCTCCATTACTCATTAAAAAAGTAATGTGTGGTGCATTCGAATTCCATTATCCATTTTTTAAATAATGGGTTACAAAAAACGGTGATGCATAAAAAAAATTATGCATTGTCCCCAACTCTGGTTGCGCCGACAACTACTCGGTACTGTACTCGGAAAGGTACTGAAAACATGAATTTAGCATAATAATAATTATAACTCATCGAACCGGCTCGAGTCATTTGGATGCTCGAGCTGCGTCGGCCGCTCGAGCCGCTTCGAGCTGCGTCGGCCGCTCGAGCCGTTTCGAGCTGCGTCGGCCGCTCGAGCCGCTTCGAGCTGCGTCGGCCGCTCGAGCCGTTTCGAGCTGCGTCGGCCGCTCGAGCCGCTCGATCCTCTCGGGCGGCTCGAGCCTCGGTGGGCTCGAGCAGCTCGAACGGTCCGAGTAGCTCGAGCAGCTCGAACGGCCCGAGAAGCTCGAGCGGCCGCCGGGCTCGAGCAGCTCGAACGGCCCGAGTAGCTCGAGCGGTCGCCGGGCTCGAGCAGCCCGAGCGGCTCGAGTAGGTCGAGCGGCTCGGATTGTTCGATGCAGCGCCTTGCTCGATGCAAAGCTCGATCAGGTGCCGAGCTTCACGGGCGTGCATCGAGCGTGTTCGAACGAGCTCGTGCACACCCCTACTCACTATAAACGTAGCTGTATGACAGAAGAAGGGAAATACTGGAACAGCCATCACAGCCATATATACCTTAAGAGTAGACAGAAAACAACAAAATTAGCTACCGGTGTTTGCAAGTCGGAAGGGGTTTTGGAAGGGGGACGGGGGGGGGGGGGGGGCAACGAAATGTTCGCGTGGGTCGTCGTCGCGCAAGAAGCCGCACCAAGTGCCTCGTCCGGGGAGGTCTTTGGGGCCTTTAATCTGATAATGCAATTCGTCGGGGGCGGACACGAGGCAAATAAGTAGCTGAGCGAAGGCTGAGATTCCGCGTACCCGCCGGACGAGCGCGCGCGGCCTCGCATTACAACCGGGCCATCTCCGGGTGATTGTTGTTTCAGTGAAAATGAAAGAAACCACGGTAGTGCGGAATCCTGTAAGTTTAACTACCGGTCCGCAGCTTCGAGGAGCTCGAGTGGGCTCACGGCCTCAGACAGTACTTTTCATTAGATCCCGGAGGGAAAAGTCCATCGCGCACTCGCCTAACCGCACACGGTTGCTCGGCTCTGTCCTCTCGGAACCCGAGAATCTTGGGAGATCCTCACGCTGCGGCCAGAGAGAGATTATCTTGGTGCCGTCGGTGCACGTGTAGGATCGATAATTACTTTGTTTGTACATTCGTGTTCCGTGCCACCTATTTTTAATCTTGCCTTTTCTTGTTTTCTTGTTTTTCTTCTTGTTTTAGGGGAGACCGGGGTTGGTTGAGTCGGGGAGGCAACTTACGATTCTCAGTCAAGCTAGCTATACTTTTTTTCAACTATGGATGTTTTGCGTAAAGTGCCGGATTTTACTGCTACGTGATATAGTGGTACGATAAATATATTGTTATTCTCATATCAGATTTTCACGACATTGGGAGAAAAAAATCGAGCTGAAATCTTACTTTTTTTCCGCAAGAAAATCAATGATTTTTCTGTCAACGAGGCTATTTTCATATAGAGAGAATAGTTTAAATATCATACAAATCGCTGTCTCAGAAAAACCGAATATATATTTTTTAATTATGCTGTCGAGTGAAAAAAGTCGAAAGTTAAAGCATCCCGTTTCGCCCCGGTCGCCGCTGCTTGACTTCTAATTGAATTAACTCTGAAGAAAAAAATGCTCAGCAGAAGCCTAGTTCATTTTTCCAGCAACCGAGAAACCACCTCGAGGTCAAACCCTAAAGCGTTCACAATTTAACCTAAATTTTTTTTTTTTTTTTTTTTTTTTTTTTTTTCAACCCAAAAACCCTCAGTAGCCGCGGTAGCCGAGATCCAGACTGTCCAATACGCGCGCGGTAGTTTCGGCGAGCGCGAGATTTAACGGCGCAAAGTTTCATCGGCTTCGTGTAATTAAAAGTAAATATATAAACTGGGCGAAAAGTTGCCGCGCCAGCAACAGCCGGAGCAGCATTGTCCGAGGGTCCGCGCGGGGGGCTGACGCGGAGAAGCTTCGCCCATATAGCGCGAAGCTTCTCCGCGCCGAGGAAAGAAGCACCCACAGAAGCCCGGGCGATCCGTTCGGCTAGAACGAGAACGTGAAACGCGCGACGTGCGGCCCGGTGCAACTGCGCTCCGCGTCCTCCTCGGCCCGGCGTTCTCCACTTGCTCCGTCCTCGACTCGCGCCGGCGGCCGAGAGTCGCGCTTTCGGCGGTGTCATTTTTCACGTGGCCGCCGAGGAAAAAGTTGGATCGCCCTAACCGGGCAAATAAATTGCCTGCGGAAAAGCCTGCAGCGCGCGCCAACTTCGTTCATTTTCCGCGAAACGTATATGACTCTATGTGTACAACCCGCTTCCCTCTCTCTCTCTATCTCGCTCTTTCTGCCTCTCAGCAGCAGCGCGGCGGGTCTTCACCTTTTTTACTTCTAGCCTTTTTTTCGTTACGGACAAATTAATACCAGCCACGCGGTGGCCGGGGGAGAGAAACGATGTTCGTCCGAGCGGACAGTACGTCGAGATAGGAATACGTAATTGAGTCTCGCCCCTCCCTCTCCCCCCCCCCCCCTCCCCCTCCTCAGCTGGTATACCGGGTCATTCTACGTTCCATTCGAACATATATTTCCGGGCTATCCGGTGAATTATACTCATATAGAAAGACGATGATTGAGTTACGCGAATTTTATGGAAGGACGGGAATTAAATAACTGGTTGTCGGCGCCGACCGACACGCGTGGGGGGCTGCTGCATCATTGCTAGTTCTACGCGCATGATTAATCCTTTGAAATGGCTCGTGTTGCATTTGTAATTTTTTGCTCTGCGTCTTCGATATTAAAATAAAAACGGTGAATAAATTTGGAAGAGATAAATTTAGGTAATATTGATCGTTGGTTTAAAAACGCGTCTACGATGCGTTTTAAAAACGAAAAATTGCAATGCGATGCGTTGGTTTAAAAACAAAAGATTGCAATGCGATCCGTTGGTTTAAAAACGAAAGATGCAATGCGATGCGTTGGTTTAAAAACGAAAAATTGCAATGCGATGCGTTGGTTTAAAAACGAACAATTGCAATACGATGCGTTGGTTTAAAAACGAAAAATTGCATTTGTTAAAAGATTCGATATTCAGCTATTATTAATGAAAAAAATTCCAACATTGGAGAATAACAATTCTTTTCAGCAGAAACAGAACTTTTCTGTCCCAGACCAACAGAAAATATTTTGACACCGCATTTTTTGCCACGGGTCCTGCAAACGCAAACAGATCACAAAATACAAGTGCGACAGTTCGTAAGCTAAAGTGCTTCCCAAAAAAGAAAAAAAAACCAAAAATTAAATCATCTTCAAAATAATATTTTAGTAAATGAATAAAAAAAACAGGTCTACTCAGCACCACCTCACAGGCAGTGGAATTTGCTTATCCGAGCAGCAGCAGCAGCAGAGTTTTCGCAAGACGCATTTTTCGCCCACCAGTCAGAAGCAGAAGGTGGAAAATTTCGGTAACGCCCTTGTAAGAGAGGAGCCGAATATTTTTCGTGTTACGGGGTGGAGGAACAAGAGGCGGCGGGGGCAAAAGGAGAAGGAAGAGCCCGAAGCGAAGACGGTCCCGCGTTGAGGGAGGTTTCGCCGATACACGAGGATATGAAAATTCTATTCGATATGGTAATGCGGCCGCGGTTTGCCGAGAGAGAGAGAGAGAGATGGGGTATGTGTCGACGCGGGAGAGCACATCGGGTCGGGTGCACTAGGCCGTGCGCATGCATCGTATATATGCGAGCGCTATCCGGCTATTCGTATATATAACGCACAGGAGGTCGGCGAGAGCGAGTTTGAAAGGTACAAACCCTGGTGGGCGCTCGCGAAACGACCGATTGTTTTAGTAGCCCGAGGCTTTTCCAGCCCGCCCACCGACGGCCCCCTCCCCCCCCCCCCTTTCCCCTCGCAGCATTAGCATAAACCCATAGGTTTTCCACAGTTTTAACGGTATGATATTTTCTAGCCGGCCGTGACCAGTAGTCCGCAAATTCAAATGCGACAGCTGCTATTTCGCTTCCAGTGCATTAACCGTGCGCCGCTGTTGGTGCTCGGCGCTCGGGCCCCGCGCGTTCCGAGACGAGCTGACGGCGAGCTTTTACGCTCAACATTTTGCATGATTTCACGTGTCAGCGGCCACGCCGCATAATAACCGCAAGTCCACGCAGATTTTAATTACACATTCGTATACCTCCGCGCGCGCTTCTCCTCGTCGCTCGTACATAGCCGATGGCCTAACGCTGCCGGGGCGCGGGAGTATTGAGAGACCCGGAAAAAGACTGAAGAATCAAATAAACGCGCGGCTGGCCGGGGCCAGTTGGATCACGTTTTTTCTGAATATTCTTGGTTTTATTGTTTTTTTTTTTTGTAAATTTGTACAGCGTTACATCGGGTTACAGGCAGTACTGTTTTTTTTTGTTCACCTCTGGAATATTTGGTTATTTGCTAGAGCGGCGCTGCCCGGGGTAAAGTGATATTTAGATGTTCGTAATATTTATTGGTGCTGTATGACTGATGGTCTGGAGGGTTGGGGAGGAAGAAGAAGGGGAAGGCAGGGAGAGACTAGAAGAAGAGTGAAGAATCAAATAATGGAAAATTATTGAGAAGACAGGAATTAGTTGGGGCACTTCTTGATTTTTTATTTTGGAATTCGTCACCCTCTAAGCAAATTAGGCCGGGTCTCCCCTGCTAATGAAATATGAATGTTATCATCCGCATCTGTGACTCGTTGCGGCTGGTAATGATAATGTGACGAGCATTGATTGCTCTTGTGAGAGCTTGAAACGCGGTCAACAGGGGAAATTGCGGTAACGTTTGTTTTGTCGGGAAGTCTCGCGGGGCCTGAATTAATATTGGAAATTTTAGTGGAGCTACGAAAACATGAACATGAAAATGTAACATGAAAATTCAATTACTGTTTCGTTACAAAAAATATTTTTGAAGATAATCGGAACACGACTACTCGGTGTTCGGGATGTACAGCTTTGGATGGTAAATTGAATAAAATTGTTCCATATTATGATTTTACATCAGGATGCCTGGAGCGCTTCACACTAGCCGCAAATTTGTTGGGATTCTGGAAGAAACACAATTTTCCATTTTGCATTGCGACATTAGTGACTTACGGGTTTGAAATAATTTTAACTAAAATATTATATTTTCACCGTTTTTGATGCTACGTTTCATGATCCTCTGTCGACCCCTTAACGACCAAGTTGCGTTTCCATCAATAAAAATAGCTCAAATATTGGGCAATTTCCCCGACCAAATAAATGGAAAAATAAGACCTTTCAAAAATTAATTTATTCGTATAATTTATTCAAAAAAGTAGGTTGCTTTCCTAAATGGAAACCGCTGGTAAAACTTTTCCATAATTTTCAAAATGAAACCGAGAAAAATATATCGGAAAACACACACATGTTTCTCACCTGCAGCAAACACACCGCATGAGCAGTTAAACGCTCAACGTCTCTCCACTCTAAAACCGCATGCAGACTGCAACAAATCTCACCTTCCAGCACCGTTACATAACGTAACACTTTAAGGTCTGGAGAAAAAAAGTTTATCACTCGTTTCACCTTGAAGACATCACTGCAATAGGACTAGAATTCTCCTTAGACGCTCACCTGATTAACGAAAACCAATTTTACGCTGAAACATTCGAATTCCTTTCTTAGTGACATCCGCAGGTCCCTTCCCTTCCTCTCCCTTTTTCTCTTTCTCTCCCCCCTTTATATATAATACATGTCCGTCCGAATCGAAATTCAGAAGCGTAGGTAGACGACCGGTCGGCGCGCTCGCTACCGTTATTTTCTCTCGTACATTATTAAATTCTTTCGAGTTAATAGCACGTTGTTGTGTCGGCCGCTCGCGGCGGCTCGAACGAGAAATCAATAACCAGTGGTAACGAGAGAATAACGAGAGTAGGGTGACCGCGCGCGGCTCCGCACCGAGGAGCGGCGTCTCGGTATCTTCTTCGAGAATGGATATAGAGAAGGTGTGCAACGCGCGGAGTGAGGAGCGCCCGAGCGCCTTGCTATGCCACGCTACGCCTTTCCAATATTATGTGAATTAGTCGGGGGCGTGCGGTGCGGGAGAGGAACAGCATCGGTGCGGAAGGAGCACGGGGAGCAAGAGGGAGAGAGGACGACGTGGAAGGCGAAGAAGAGGACGGAGCCACCGCGTAGCTACCGCGGAATGTTCAACGCTGGCTTGTGCTCTTGGCGCGCGCTATAATTTGTAGGCTCCCATAATGCTCGTGCTCCTCTATAGCGCGCTAGCCGCGCAGGGCGGTAAACTTCACTCCGGAGCGCAGTGATAAATGCATTTTGCACTGGTACAGAGGCTGCGGCGAACTCGAGGGGGGGAGGGGGGGCAAACAGGGACTCGCGAGGCCGACGGTAATTCACGCTCGTAACGGCGGAATACTTACCGATGAAAAAAAAAAAAAAATAAGAAAGAGCAGAAACCTTTTTAGTCTCGTCCGACGAGAAACCTATTTCCAATCTGCCCCTCTTCGCCGCGCGCCCTTTTCATAAAAATTGGCGCAGGCCACTCGAGAGTTGCAACCCATGAAACACGTGCGCAACATATTAGTGAAGTGCATTCGAGTCTCAAGGTGATGATGAAGTTTTTCACTGCCGTGCGATTTTCCATCGTGACGACGTCAAAATTTCGTCTCTGGCGGAAGGAAGAAAATCCAGGTTCGATTGATCCAAAAAAACGTAAACTTGATTTCAGGGAAGTGACAACTGCCTCTTAAAAAAATCAGTGGGCATGTCCCAATAAAATACCCACTCATTTTCCAAGCTTCATAACTATAATTTAAAATACTTATTAAATTACTAACTATAATTTAAAATACTTATTAAATTACTAACTATAATTTAAAATACTTATTAAATTACTAACTATAATTAAAAAATACTAATTAATTAAATACTAATTAAATAAATCCTTCTTTTAAAAAGTCCATAAGTAACGGAAAACATTGTTAGCAAACTATTCGAGCTGTGATTGGTTGCCACAAAAGTCCGTTTTAAACAAAATCAGTTTGATGTCAAATTTGACATAAGACAACGGGTGCGGCAGTGCCCGTAACCTTTTCAAGCTTTATAAGAGCGCAGCAGCGCAAAATTGATTAGCCTATTACAGGTGAAATTTTGAAAAAAAATATTTCTGAGGTCGATTTTAGCGATTTTCGGTCCGGAGCCGGATCTACGATTTCTGACAGAAAAAATATTTTTTTCCCGACTACGCTAAAAAGACCACATTCCATGCCTGCAACTCGGGTGGAAAGTGATCGATTCTTGACCAGCGGGAAAAAAGTTGTGCAGCGGGAAGAAAAGTTGCGCAGCGGGAAGAAAAGTTGTGCACCGGGCAGAATAGTACATTACGTTACAAGCGAGGAAAGTGCAACTTTTCACCGAGTGTGAAGTTTGATGCCCGAGCGAAGCGAGGGCAGAAATTCACACGAGGTGAAAAGTTGCACTCCTCCCATGTAGCGTACTATACTTTTCTCCCGATTTCGCTAAAAAATAACCACATTTCGTGTGTGCAACGCGGACGGAAAATAACCTCATTTTTGACAAGTGACGACAGGCATGCGTAGTACGCTTCCCATTACTCCCGCGCGGGCAGGAATGAGCTGATTACCTCCCTAGGGAGGTAATGAAAGCGGACTGCGCATGCGTAAGTCACGCGTCAAAAATGAGGGATTTTCCGCCCGCGTTGCAGACACGAAATGGGGTTATTTTAGCGGAGTCGGGAGAAAAAGTACTTTTCTGCCCTCTGCGCAGCTTCTTTTCTTCCCTCTGCAAATTGTGCCGTTCTACCGTTGCAGGCATAACAATGTGGTCATTTTAGCACAGTCGGGAAAAAATAGCGTATGCCCCTCGGGAGGACGTGCATACCTTTTCACCTCGTGTGAATTTCTGCCCTCGCTTCGCTCGGGCATCAAACTTCACACTCGGTGAAAAGATGCACTTTCCTCCCTTGTAGCATAATATACTATTTTTAGTCGCCAAAAAAATATTTTTTTCAAAATCGATTAAAAAAAGTTTGTTTACCAGTGTTTTTAGGGGTAGAATATGCGACTTGAGAACGATGGTATAGGTTACAAGTCGACATTTTGGAAAAAAATATTTCTGAGGTCGATTTTGACGAAAAGTTTTTCAGGTACGCACACCAGCGCGTGTGATTACCATAGTATAATTAAAAATACCAACATATTTTCCAAGCTTCGTAATTAATATTAAAAACATCAACGTATTTTCCAAGCTTCATATTTATACCAACCTCGTGGAGTATCGTCAACACTGAAAATTGGAGGGACAGGTACGAAAGATTTTGGTCTCGTTGGTAGCGCGCGTGCAGCTCGTTCGGGGGTTTCATAGCCGGCGACGAAGCTGCAAGAAGAAGCATCGACCGGAGCGATAGCTTCCACCGGGCCAGCGCCAGAGCCGCGACGATAGCATCTCTGCTTATGAGGCAGAGCTTATCTCCGGTTCTCTCGTAGATCTTTCGGGACCAACACAGAAGCCGGCATTATACTCGAAGCAGACTCCTTTATAATCCATTATAGTTTGTAAAATGCGGTGCGCCCTGAAGTCTCCATCGCTACCCCCGAGGCGAGGCGCGGAGAGTCTCTCCGTTTCGGTCTCCTTTTTTGCCACTCTCGCCGCTCGCCCGTCCGCGCGGCCGAACCACCGACAAAACCCTATCTGCCTTACGATTCATGTCGCGAGAGTCTTCAGCGCCTCCGACGCGTTGCTACACATCACACGCCTCGCTATCTGCTGTGCAAGTATAACTGCGCCGACCAAGGAATTACCCGAGATGTCTTATGCGTCGAGCGTCGTTCAAGTCGCTTCGCGCGACCGAAACGAAGCTCCACCGCAACTGTCTTCGTTTCGTCTTGCAGAATATCAACAGAGTTGTTGAATTTGTCGCTCGGTGGTTACGTGCTGGTCGCGTCAAACTTCGTTACCATTGTCAAAAGTCACAACGACAGCCAATCCGCGGGAATTAGGAATCTTCACTCGCGGAATTTGCGCAAAGTTGTTGGTGTAACGCCCCAGATAATCTGCAAAACACAATCTCCAAGCTATGTAGCGCTACGTGTAGCGCAATTAAAATGTGAGCCTTGACGATGAGTTCTAACGATTATTATTATTTTTTATTTTTTATTTTTTTCGATTACGGTCAGAAAATGATAAGAATAATTCATTTCCGGTAGAATTTATGCATCAGAAAAGCCTGATGCATGGAATTTTTGTTTTAGAAGTAATTTTCAGTACAAATGGTACAAGGGGAAATAATGGCAGGAATGAAATTTCCACAAGAGCAGACAATTGATTTGCACAATTATTTTCCACCACACGTTTTTCAACGGTAATCCCATCAATTATGAGAATGAATTACCCGGGAGCCAGAGGAATTGGAGTGCCAGACGGTCGTGTGAAACGTTAGGTATACTCCGATTGTCAAAACTCGAAACGCCGCTGGAGCCGACCCAGGGAATTGTAAATGTTCACTCGAGTAATTCGCGTAAAATCGTGGGCGTCGCTCGGACACACAAGAAACCCTGCGAAAGCGCAATTGCCAAGCTCGCTATCTACCACTCCAACGCGAATCCTCTCCAGTCGAATTCTCCCTCTCTCTCACTCTCGACGGTCAACATGTGACAAATTTCCCCAAAGCGAGTGTAGCGGTGAGGAAAAAAAACTACCCTCCGTTTCGCAGCTGCCATTCTCAGGGTGGCAGCTGCCCTTATCTATCCTCCCTTCCCCCTCCATCGCCCTCGTCCCTTGTGCCTCGTGCTCTTATCTGAGCTACGGTCTTGGCTTCGCTCTTGAGAAATGCTCGCCACGCGTCGACGAAAAAGCTTCACGGATTTTTACACTGCGTTCGCCGCGCTATCCGCGCTCCAAACGCGGAGTATATAACACCGCCCGTCCGCCTCTCGAATAAGGAAAAAAGTTGCGAAATTTATTGCGACGTCCGTTGGTTTTTTTTTTTTTTTTCATTTTTTTCATTTTTCGAGAAGCACATCCGAATGAGCGTTTCAATGTGAGCGTACAGCGTGATGGAAAAATCGACCGACAGAAGCGACGCTTTTGACGGACCGACCAATTTGAACGAACCCACACACACCCGAGAGCGCAAATACAAATTTCCACACGCTTTCAACGTCGCTGTTTCAACTCTATATTTATTAGCCCTGTCCGAGGGGGTGGATTAACCAGTTTTGTATGAAAAGTACGTGTCAATTTGCGAAACTTCACCGTGATTGCTACTTGCGTACTTAAAGATGCATGATACCGAGATCAGTTTCCACTTTCCGACCTGGAAATTTCGGGAACGCTGTGAATTTTTTTCATTTTTTTTATTCCGAACGGGTTTTTGCGCACAATGACAGTGAGATATGCAAACATGACTTTGAGGTATTCAGCAAACGTTTCAGGATGCGCCGAGTTCAAAGTATGAATTAGGACTGAAACGTATTTTCAAAGTTCATTGCTGGGAAAACTCTGTGAGAAGATATCAAGTAGTAGATAATGACTGGAGCAAACTATGAAGTATGAAGTATTTCCTTCACAAAACGTTTATATCGTACACCCTTTGCGAATATGCAAGAAATAGTGGGAAACACAATTGTAGTGCACTCAATAATTATACTTTCGTTTGAAAACTAAAAAATGTAGACTTCTCTTGCGGAATATATTACACAGTTCATAGTTTATTAAATGCTTCAATGGGTTTTCTTCGATTGCTAATGTCAATCGTTACCCACAATAGCAATTTGCACTGCCGTAATTACTTTGTGACCTGTGACATAAATAAACTACAAAAGGGCGTGTTTAATCATTTTCAGAAAAATATCTGAGTTTTATAAAAAGTGGTAAGCAAATTATTACACACGGTTCTTTCACGTTGCGGCCGTCCAAACCGAGGAAAATTAATAAATTTACGATCAAAAAAGTATATTTTATGCAATTTTATTGCAAATAATGTCAATTTGCATAGTTAAGTCACTCAATTCCATCTCCAATCGTAAATAATTATATACATATAATGTTTGTTCGGTAAGTATTTTTCCGGGACTAGTGAATCAGACTGACTCGTTGCAACGTCATATATCAAGAATAAAACATACAATAAAAAAACAAAACAATATCACGTCAAATTATGCACACGCGTAAATGCCGCTAGACAGAATCTCTAGTACAAAAAGCATGAGCACAAAGGATATGCCATAGAAGTATCACAGAACATGGTAAGTTTCTCAATATGCGGTCAAACAGTCGTTGATCAATTTGAGAAAAAAATTTAGCACCAGCTCGAGCATTTTTATCGCCTGTATCACGACGAGGGCGTGAATTATCAGTATCAGTACTTCAATTTTGTACATGTGCTGCATTCGGTCCATTAAAGCAACGTAAATTCGGCGAGACGCTCTGCTCCCGAATTCGCTCAGTCTTACTATTGTGTGATGTAACTTGACGTGCTCGCAACACTGGTCCTCTGCAATAAAAATCATGATTCAAGTAAAAAGTGTGCCCAAAAATCATGACGAAAATTTAACTTGTATTAATTAAGAGACACGGGAAACTCACCCTCTTCTTCGTAGATTTCATCTTCACCCGCGGGCAGATATTTGTCCAGCATAATTTCCGCAAGGTCAGTTGTGTTGTCCACAGTCTTGAGTATATTGATCCCAGTTTCGGTAGACATGACTTTGTCCGCCTGCCTCCAGCTGTAGATCCTTAAGTAGTGAGCCTTGTAGTAGGTGTGCAGGCTGATGATCCTCACCCTCTGCTTTGTCTCCTGCTTCAAGTCTATAAAAGTTTGCACAGCCGGTCGTAGGTGATCTGTGACCAGAGATTTGGTGCGATCCAATATCTGCATAAAAACAAAAATTGTAATGTCCTAATATTTAGATTTTTATTTACAAAATTGTAATGTCCCAATATTTACGTTTTTGTTTACAAAATTGTAATGTCCCAAAATTTATATTTTATATCGTAGCTCCCAACAGCTGTATTTACCAAATCATTCTTACTTCTTTAGGCTCCGCCTTGATGATCGGCAGCTTGACTTGCACAAAGTCCAAGCCCTGACAGAGAGTCTTGTCCAGATTGTAAATAGGTTTCTCCATGAGTCTTGCCACTGGTAGCGATCTCTCTATCACTGCTCCGACCATATTCTCCACCGTGTCGAATGCCCAACTTATGAAAACATTAGCGCCTTTGACTCTTCCGTAAACCTTGGTCGATTTGTCCCAGAGATAATTGACGCTCGGTATTTGCAGCGCACGGTCTATAGCCTGGATCTTGAAGTATACTTCGGAAAGCTCTTTGTCCATTTTGCCACATGCGGCAACTGCGTCTCATACATTCGCTTGACTACCTCAGGCTCTCAAATTCTTTCTGTTGCTGTAACAATAAAAATGTATTAATTTCAGTTAGTGGTGTAAACAATAGATTGACATTGAGCTATACAAAGTAGATGTACGACTTTCAGTCACTTTAATTTTTACAAACATTAATTTTTTTCTATAATCACATGATACAAGTTTTTTGTTATTCTTTTCGATTTAACATTTTTTCACCTTTCAATACAAGAATTACGTTAAACGTATGTACTTCAATACTTCAGAATACATACTACAGTTGTTTATATCACAAATTTTTCTCCAAATACCGTCCGCATGAACAAACTTACTGCAATTCTATAAATACACAGTGCGAAAACGGCCACAAACGGTGCAGTTTCTATTAAATGCACCTCCAGCCTGATTGTATATATAGAGTGCAACGTCGTCAATTCTATTATTGTAAATACACGAGATGGTAGCGAAACAATGACGTGTCAAAATCCCTTTATTTCTTATTAACCGATCGATCGGTCGACATCGACTTATATGACTGTACTTGTATATATATTTATATAGCGCAACGTCGTAAATTGCACGGGAATAACTGTAAACACCCGAGATTGTAAACGAAACGCAGTGACGTGTCAAAACAAAACGTCTCTCGTTGTTGTCGATGCCACCGCGAATTTTATACTGACACTTAATGCGCGTTCGACGTCGAACCGCGAACGGTTTATCAGCGCAGCTGCGACTATCTATACGTCAACCGACACGCACCTTGATCTCTGACTCATTAAAAAATAATATTTGTTTATTTTGTTGCAATGCTCGGTGCGCGCGATTTTCGGCCGAGCCACGTCCGACTGCTGCCACTTTCGAGCATCGGCTCGACGTCACTACGCGCAGGGATTGCACTACTGACGTTCGGGACGTTCAGTACTGCCACTACCACTGGATTCTCCACAGCAGGTGACACTCGTGCTGTTTGCGCAGGCGCAGCGCGCGCAGATTTGAGCGGCATGTCCTGCATGCCGCTCAACTGCATGTCGTCTGCTTACTATTTATTCGTGTAATTCGGGTCATTGAAGTGGAAAAAAATACCGTTGAATGCAGAAAGGTAGTTATCACACGAAGGCAATTAGCATTAGAAAGGCATTAGATGCGCCCGAATTTTTTGTATCTTGTAGTTTCAGTATTCTACTTTTATTTGTGAGGAATTCCGAGGTACGTTACCGAGAATCCAAACGAGTAAATCATTTTTTTAAATAGAGTATTATACATGGCATTATATGACGGAATCAAGAAAAATTACTTTGAAACGGAGAAAATAGCATCTTAGATATAAAATATAAAAAGTTATAAATAGCTCTACGTTTTCGTTAGGTCTTAAGGTAGTTATGTCGGTACGCCGGAGTCATAGGCATCAGAGTCTATGTTACAAAAAAAAATGTATTATGTGTGGTATTTTGACCTCAGTAGTAATTACGGCAAAAATATCCCGGGAACTTATTGTCTAAAATCGCATTATATTGTGACGACTTTTTAAGAGTAGTATTACTTTTTATACGGATTTGACTTCAAATCGGGATTTTGTGAGGTTAGGTCACGTCATGTTACCCCGGATCGCCCACTTCAACTTGCAATAACTCGCTGAAATGTCCGGTGACTACCACTTTTTATGGTCGTATCGGTTACTTTAAGACCTAACGAAAACGTAGAGCTGTTTATATGTTTTGTATTTCATTTCTGAGATGCTTTTTTCTCTGTCTAAAAGTCAATTTTTTTAAATTCTCTATATAACGCCATGTATAAAGCTCTATTTTAAAACATTATTTACTCATTTCGATGCCCGGTAACATATCTCGGAGTTCCTCGCAAATAAAAGACGACTACACGAACTTCAAAATATAAAAAATTCAGGTGCATCTAATGACTTTGCCTTCGTGTGATAACTACCTTAAAGTAATTGATACGACCACAAAAAGTAATAGTCACCGAACATTCCAGCGAGTTATTGTAAATTAAAGTCGGTGATCCGGGGTAAACATGACGTTACCTAAACTCACAAAATCCCGATTTGAAATCAAATCCGTATAAAAAATAATTCTACTCTTAAAAAGTCGCCACAACATAATACGATTTTAGAAAATAAATTCCCGGTATATTTTTGGCGTAATTACTACTGAGGTCAAAATGCCACACATACTTAAAGTCTTCTACAGGCTTCAACTGAACCTTTAATTCGTAGCATACGAACGAGTGGAACCTACCTCTTAATGTTTAAGTGTCCAGCTACTGTAGAAAATCGTCTCAAGAGTTGCACTATATAAGCTGCCGTTATTTTCGGGTACACATCAGTGACCACGAATGGCACTCATTTACGACGCGATTACACGGGACCATAATGAAAGTAAAAATACAATGAAAATTCATTTAATCTATCAGTATAATCATAATACATGTATATGATTCACAAATTTGTGTGCGTGCACCGTGTAATGCATTTCTCAAAATTTGGCATGTATAATTTATGTCTCAGTATAAAATTGTATAATTATAAATTTGAATCACTGAACATTGATTTACTCAGTCTCTGAATAATTTTTGTTTTGTTTTGCGTGTAAATTCTCGAAACTATTAACGGCAGGAGTAAATGTGAAATTTGACATATTTCCCGACAGCAACCAACGCGCATAAATGCGTTGACTAGATACTGTAAAAATCAAGTATTCATACTTGTAATGACAAGCCTTTCTGATTCTTCGCTGCCAAATGAATCTCGTAGAAAAATAAGTGTTCACGATACGCAAATACTCGTATTTTTTGTAACAGTATAGAGAGTGCATAGACTATGTGTAGACTTAAATTACATGGATTTATTCCTTCTCGAGATCTTTTTTCTCGGTCGGTGTCGTGGGACTCGTACTGGGTGTCTCCTTGTTGGTTATTTCCTTCTGACCGACGTTGAGGAAGTGTGTCAAATGCAATATGGAAACCACACTCGTTATGTACTCAGCGACGTCCTCCTTTTTGACGGTTTTCAATTGCGCCGCGACCGAATGGTACACACGACTCGCGGTCTTTGACGACAACTGGCCGACGGTCTGCACTGCGTGCAGTACTTTGTTTTCGTCGGCCGACACTGGCGCTGCGAAATTATAGAAAAATGTTGTTACTTGTTGATCATATTTCAAAAAGAGTTGGAAGTTATCAGGTTTCGTTTTTTCTTCTCAGAAAACAAGTTGGAAGTTGATTTGACAAAATGACTGCAATAAGTGGAAAAAGTCTTCGCGGATCTCATAGATAAATGGTTTATCAACAATGACGACATTTTGTAGACTCTTACCAGGCGCCTCGTGTTCGCCCTCGACAGGGGGGAAATAATGATCGAGCAATTGGTTAACGACGGCGCTGGTATTATCGACGCCTTGGACAGCGAGTGATCCGTAGTGCGTGTTAAGGATCTCATTGGCCTTCGTCATGCTGATGTCCTTGAGGGTCGAAGCCTGCTGCGTGGCCGTTTGCTTGGCAGCGACGAGCTTTTCAATTGTCGGTTGAAGCGAGCTGCTCATCACGGCTCTTGCCGCGTCATAAATCTGGAAAAGCAAAGTCAATTGGCACACAATGTTAAAAACAAAATTACCAAAATATTGCAGTGCCTCTCCAGACATTTTCGTTCGTGAACTGGTATAATTAAATTACAAGTGAGATATGAAATTAAGTAAGTTAAAAACGTTGGAAATTTAATATACAATTAAAAAACAATCCATGTCACTTAAAATATAAATTAAATATTCCAGTTTATACCAAAAATGTCCGGTGTACTAGTAGATTGTATTCCATACAAATTTACGGTTGCAGTGATATACCGGTGTATTACAATTTCAAAAATTTGTTCCATCGTGCATACATCGTGAACACTTTACGCAGATTCTGACTAAGTCTGTATGCACAGCTCATCGAACTTTGATCCCTACGATGAGGCGACCGCGGCACTCGACGGTTTTTAAGATAAGAAAATATTACGTGTCTGTATTTCTCACCTGTTGCGGAGGTTCCTTCACGATCGGAACCTTCTTTTCGACGATATCTAATCCCTGGCACAATTTTTGGTCAACGGTGTGAATTTGGCCCTCGAATTTTTTGGCAATCGGCGCTGCGATGGGTGCAGCTGTGGCAGTGGCATAATTGAGGCCAGCCTCGGCGTAGCCGAGTGCCCAGTTTATCAACTGATTCGAACCCTTGAGATAAGAATACGTCGATCCTGTTTTCTCGATCGCCGAGTGAACCACTGGAATATTCTTGACACGGTCGAAGGCCTCAAACTGCGGCGACGTGGGCGTTGTGGGGCTTTGGATTGGCTTTGACATTTTTGCCTAAAAAAATAATAAAACACGACGAACGATGTTTTAGCTATGGGAACAGAGATACTTCTCGCTACACAAATAACATATTTTTTCCTCATTGCTGCGTTATCTACTAGATTTTAATTAATTTTAGGACGTTATCTATTGACGTTAGTTGCCTCGGAAAATTTGCGTCTGATTTTGCAACATTTTTTCGAAATAGCTGAAAATCGGAAATGGGGGGTTTGAATTTTATGGCCTTGCATTTTTTAAAAAACGTACGGTTTACGTTCTAGTTCGCGTAGATTTAGCGATATCAAGTTCAAATTATGTACTTAAAAATTGGCTATAGTGGCTACAGCTGTAGCATAAGATGCTAAATAAATGATCGTCTATTGACTCGTTGGGTCGATGTATAAGAGCTTCCGTGTTTGTACATACTCCATAGCCATAGCCACTAGAAACTCAAGTTTCCAAGTTGTCTTTGATTTTACATTGTAATGTCAATTTTTATACAATAATTTCTCGAAGTGGACGTTAGAAGGGTAAATAAAAATTTGATACACGTTGCACTGATAAGAGCAAAGTTATCAATAGGCTGTTGAAACTATCAATGCTTTAATATGTCGTTATATCGATAATTTGCTACCATGAATAAATATAAATTAGTAGTAGTGGTAATAATCGTGATTTATTGACAATGTATACATAATAATAAGTTTGTCTGCACATTATAAATTATTGTTCCTGATTTCTTACATTAAACATTGCCAATCGGCCGCGTTTTTTCAGCATCAAAATAAATTATTATTCCCAAATTGTCAGTTTCGTCACGAAATAATTTCGAATGTTTATTACCATTACCAGTTATTATTATTATTACTATTATTATTATCAACGTGTCCGGCATGCGACAAAAAACACACATTTTTTCACAAAATAGAGGAAAAGAACACTTTAACAATTCTAACACCTAAAAGCGTTTTCTTTTTTTCAGTAAATGAGAAATGTACGATGCGATGGTGACATGCAACTAAATTTCAAATTTTTCCGCGCTTCCTGGATTGTCATCCGAAAAGACGCGGTGAAAAACAGCTGTTCCGCTAATGGAGCAACCACATTACACGTTGGCAGTTGACTTTTAAGTATCTACATCACCGAAAATGATATTTTCCTTATCAAAACAAATTAAAATAAATTACAGCTCAAAAAGGACGAGTAACGAGCGGGTTACAAAAATATAGAACACACGAATTCCCCAGGCCATTGGCACGTCCGAGATAATAAACAGCTTATTATTGGAATTAACCTTTGGACCCTCTAAAAGCCGGTCGTGACACGAGGCTGACGAAACACTTCAATCAAACACCAAACGAAGTGTCTGTGATATATTTTCAACATGCATTAAAATCCCGGTTAGTATCGCGGAGAAATTATGTGTCTGGCGAGTAATTAAGGTCAAACTGGGGCGTTTCATTGGCCCATTCGACCGACTTCTAAGTCACACAAAAGTGATTCAATAAATTATATATAAAGAAAGAGAAAAAGCGCGGATAGCTTTAATCGAGTAAAGCGATATTCACTAAAAAAAATTACAAACTGTTTCGTGTACTCACGTTCGATCTCGTACTGATATGGAATCCTTCTAGAAACGACGTTTCTTATTGCACGAGAAACCGGTAGTTCGCAGTCACTGTATCGCACTCGATAGACCGGGCAACACTGTCGCTTATAATGCTTCGGTCCGTGTATAGGAACACGTAGCTCGGCGGCGGCTCGTTTTTCTCGCGGTGGGGATGAGCGTCAGGGCCGCACGGAATCGCCGTTCGATCGTAACGCTTCGTCATCGGTCGGTCAAAGTTCTTCGCAGATACTATATCGCGTGGAATCTTGAAAAAAACACAATACTTTCCAAGTGGACGACGCTCATCGTCCCCATAGCTTTCCTCGATGGGCGTGATAAAATTACAAGAATTATTTGTGCACGTCAATGAAAAATTTCGTGCACGTCCCTGGTGCTCACCGGTGTCTGCGCCGGCGACTGCGCGCGTCGCTCGTGCTATATAAACGTCGACGTTTGACGTGGGGGTCACGCAGCCGGCGAGCATGTAGCGCTTGACAGCGAGACTCATGGGTTTCTTCGTAGTCGCATGACGCGGTAAAATGCATGGAATTTTCTCGCTATGTTGCGTCAACCTAATTACTTGAGCTACCGAATATTTGAAAACTTGAGGTATCGAAAAATAATGCACGAAATATCTTTGATGTTGCAAGATGCGGAAGCAATTTTTTTTTACTCAGAAGTATCCGGAAGGTTCGAGAATATTTTTATGTTTGTTTTTCTCTGCCAGCGACACCTGTTGATGATTTCGTGACAACAAAATTAGTGACTTGCGTGGATAACGAAAAACACAGCTTTTCTCAAGAAGGCGATAAATATTTATTCACTAAAACATATAAATATTACATTAATTTCGATAATCTCGTGGAGAATAATACTAGGGGTATAAATTCGAGTAAAGGACGAGAATTGGAGTTCGCGAGAGGCTCTGCTTCTCACTCCGGACGCACGACATTTATGACTTTTACTGCGCACAGTTGGAAGTATTTTGAAAATAACATACGCTTTTTAGAAAATTCAACATGCCATGATTTGTAACCCTCGGCAAAAATGCAATGCATGAGCTGAAAGTTAGCTTTAAATTGCATGCAAAAATGTTAACTTTGGAAATTCTTCAATTATCTGCGTTTGAAAATCAGAAGAATTGAATAAATCCATAGAATGTGAATCGGTTGAATGATGATACTCAACTTATCTATGATAGGTGTGAACCACTTAAAATTAATAATGATTTCATACTAATTATTATAAAAATGAATAATTAAAAAATTACGAAATTCGATAATTCGATTGTGACTATTGAAAAATACAACTTTGTTTTTCCAGACGATTTACCGATTGTTTCTTTGAACGGTCATGTAAAACGAAACATAAAATTCGCCTGTATTGCTTCTAATTATTTGCGTTTAAATCTCTTGAAAATTTGGCAAAACTCCAAAGCATATGGATGGTTCGAAAAATCGTGGTTTCTTTAGCTCAAATATGTATGATTCGGTACCGCGAGTGCGATTAATTATAAAAGTACACAATTTTATATACACTTTAGCATTCCAACTGTGACTATACGAAACATATATCTTCGTTTACTTCGTCATACACAGCTACAGCATCGACAATTCACGCATTTCGTGTTGATATTGGCCTGCATTGTTTGCACGACCTTCGGTTACGTTATGGCAATAATTTCTCGCAATGTCTTATTCGTACTAAGCAAATAAATGGTTGTCTTCTTCATGACCATTAAATGGTTAATGGTTGACGCAAATATAACGACAATAGGACGTATAAAATATAGAAAACTTTTTCGTAGTAAAAAAAGTGAGTATTATGAATTAGGCACTCGTGGCTGCAACGCCGTTTTCTTGCCGCTGATCTTTCGTGGGGCTGGTGAAGTGCTGAACTTTTTCGTTCATCACGTGAAGATACTGCGTCAACTGGAGAACCACGACGACGGAATTCACGTACGCCTTTATACTGTCCTTGTTGATGGTTTTCAGGTTCTGGATCACGTGGGAATACACACGGCGTGCGGTCTTGTTCGAGAGACGACCGACGGTTTGAAGGGTGTGCAGCAGCTTGTCCTCCTCGATCGACGCGGGAGCTGCAAAAAGTTGAGGGGAATGGTTTCAGTTTCTCGGATTCTTGGATGACAGAAAGTGTTGCGAACCAACGTGACTGGAATAATCCCATTCGCGGATAAAACTAAACCACTTTTTTTTCTACTGCTAACGAACATTTTTAAGCCCACAATCCAGTGCGTTTTTCTTTAAATTAAATTTACAAATGTAAATATTTTTGTTTTAGTTTCATAATATATTTTTGGCATTTTTACAACAAATATTTTGTAACTCCCGATTTTCCTAAAAAAATCCGTGCGAGAAAAATCCGATTTTCCACAAAAAAAAAAAAAAAAATTGGCGCGAAATTGAAAACGATTTTATATCTTCGAAAATTGGCTCTCGGTTCGTGTGGTTGCACAAGTTACAAACGTGTTGTGCGTTTCACGACCAGAAATTGGAGTACTATTGACTATGTGCAGACTGATATCTGGCTCACCTGTGTCCAGCTCAGTTGCAGTAGCCGGAAAATATTTGTCAAGAAGATTGTCAACAACCACCGCTGTGTTGTCCAGGCCGTTAATCGCGACGGTTCCATAGTGCGTGTCCAGGATCTGGTTGAGCTTGTTCCAGCTGAGATCCTTGAGATTTGTCGCCTGGGCGATGATCAAGTCGTTGGCGTATGAAATCGTCGAGACTGCGGGCCTCACTGTCTGAAGGGCTAACATGTAGGCGTTCTCCAAAATCTGCATTTTTTATAAAAGGAAGTAAACAACAATCAATTAGTGTGGGTTCGAAACCGATCGTAATGATTTTTTGTCTTCTGATGTACACTAAGATTAACGACTCTTGTTGAAGTCGACAAAAGTGGTTTTATTTGTGTTATTTGAAAATAATGATTTCGTTTCATTTAATCGAGATATTAAATCAAATGTAGGAAGATATCTCAGGACGGAGATGAAATGTAAACAGAAACTTTCATCTAAACCTGAAATACCTTGTTTTAACATTAATAAAATCAATAATAATACATTAATCTCATAAGCTTCATCGGATATCCGTCTGCCATTTCCAGTTATTCTGAATGATCAGTGACGAGGTATTAATGCTTTGCATCAGTTTGTTTGGACTTTGCACGGTCAACTCTATTCCTGTTTAGCCGAAAATAGCGGAACATTGCACGTGGCTTCCTCATTCTTTGAGTCCGTAGTCCACATGGAGAAAGTATGTTTATTAATTCCGGCTTCCCCATGAAGACAGGTTTGTGAGTGAAGGACTAAAATAATAAGAAACCAAAGTGCAAGGTCCCATTTCGTAACGTTTTTTTTCCCCTTAATTTTGATGATGCAGTGCTATATATTTTCTATAAAATTCGGTTTGTAACTTCCAATCAAGATGTAAAATAAATTGAAAAAAGTGTCACAGAATCTGATAGATTCGTGACTTTATTTACCTTGCTTTTTTGTCATTTCAATACGATAAAAATCGTTATTGACCAAAAAATCGCAAAATCGCATATTATCGTTCGATTCTGTGTTACGATTTATATACGTATGATATTTTTAAAAATGATTCTTCAAAATCAGACAAAAATAAACATATGCATTGTTCTCACCTGATTCGGTGTTTCCTTGACGATCGGTACCTTCTCCTCGATTTTGTCGAGTCCCAGGCAAAGAGTATGATCGACAAACTGTATCGGTGTTTCGAATTTTTTCGCGAAGGGCGCAGCGATGGGGACCGCCTGTTTAGTCGCGTTCGCCAATGACGTCTCGGCGGTCGAGAGTACCCAATTTACCAATTGATGGGAGTCCTTGACGCGCAGGTACGTCAAAGCGGACTTTGCTATTGCCAGCTCGATCATCGGTAATCCAAGCACTCGGTTGAATACTTCGATTTGGGGCAGTTCCACAGCTTGAGTGGCCATCTTCGAGACGTATTATGCACCTGTGGATATGAATAATTCATCGCATAAAATCTTAAGTACTTATCATCCACTTGATCCCCGCATTTGCGATATACGCGCACGTCGCAAATTTTTCTTTAGTGCTGAGTCGAATAAACCGAAAAAAATATTGTGTCGGAGAATCATCGGATTGTCAATCCCTGCAGCACGCAGGGATTACGAACGTCGAATGAATGGAATGAAACAATCAATAAAGAACATTTAATATAACAATTTGTACCACAACGAATAATGAGTACTCAATTTGTAAAATTATATTTCTGGTAAAAAAACGACAATAAACATCTAAGGAACGATTAAACATTTTACTAATTAAAAATCATAGTTCTCTTATATACATTTAATACATTTAATGTTTGAATTTTTTATATCGGTGGACTCCGTACACGAAGAATGATTGAAATTGAAAAAATTATCTCACTAAATAATAATCGAATATAGTGTCATAGTCTTTAGTGTCAGGTGGCAAATAAGATTGTAATCTAAATTAAACTATACCACTTTTAAGTAACGACAATCGCAAAAACACTTATCTCACACAAACAAGTTAAATATAAATTACACGATTCAAAATTAACGTTCGACCAAAGTTCGATGAAAGTATCTGACTCCCGATCAAAGTCTCAATTCGACATAACAGGTAGGCATTCCGATCGACCCAAACATGTGCAAAAACCATCATCAACTTCGACCTCCAGCCGAAACCCCGGTAAATCTATTGTTCCCCAAAATCCACAAACACAATAAGCGGCAGAAATTTCGTCCCTTAACGCGAAATTTCGTCAACCAAATCGTAGTCAGAGACACAAATCCAACATTATGCAAAATACGAGTCTTATCAAAATTATTCGTGTAATATTTAAAAAAAAACTAATGATAGGTACAAAAAAGAAGAAAAAAGAAAAAAGATTCTCAAACTCTTCACCGATTAGCCGCGAGGGTGGCTGTGACGATGTTAAAGGGGGAAAGGCGCCAGATTCCACGAGACCCGACTGGCTTTTACTTTTTTTTAAATAAAAACAAATCGTATTCGTAATTCCGCAATAAATCAATGATGCCGGGTTAGCAATGAATCAACGCCGCGGCAATATAACACTCACCGATAAAGAGCGCCGGTTGCTGCAGTCGTACAATTTGCGATAGTCGTCGAGAAAAATGCGCGACTTTTTTTTTCTTTTTTTTTTTGCAATTTTATATCGCCGTACAGTGCAGGCTGAAAACTTTGGAGTTATGTGCGTTTATTACGTGGTGATAACTCAGCGAGCTCTGCGGCGTATTCGGGCTAGGTTCACCGTGGGGAGATTTCACGAAATCGCGGTCTATCGTTATACACTGGTGTGCGGACTGGAGTGGCTAATGTGTAGCAGTAAAAGCCGAGTCAGACTGGTAGCGCTCGGTGCCCGGAGGTTGGATATACCGCGTAGCCGCTATACTTGCCGCTCTGCTACTCGGCTGCGTGCGGCTTTTGAACGCGCCAATGGTGAACCGACGCTTCGAGGAGTCTCTAGGCACCCAGCCACAGCAACAAGCGGCGTTCACACGTGCACGTACGGCGGACTCTGGTGCAAAGTCCACGGGACACATTAAATCACCGGGCGATTGTCGATCGTCGAGCGTCTGCGACGAGGAGCAATAAAAATATGTGACAATCTCAATGGCTCAGGCTGTACCGATCGTTGGCTGCTCTGTCGGAAATGCTGGCAATAATTATATTGACGAAATAAAGATACAAATGTCGAACGCTGCGTTCGCGAAAGGGAAGGGGAGAGCAAGGCGAACGGGGGAATTTACCGGGTGACTCATGCCCAGAATCTTCGTTTTTACGATAAGACACAGGAGAACGTGAAAAAAAAGCAATCGCGAGTTCCCACAATTTGGCGAATTTTTGCAGAATTTTAAAATCGTCCAAGCTTAAATTGTTATACAACTGCGATTGGGATTTCATAAACGAGTCTCGCAAAAAAGAGTCCGACAAATTCTCAATAATTTCAAATGCGTTTTTTCGATACACATTAACGTTTTCCGATAATTACAATCTTTATTGATTTTATTATTGAAATTGGTGAAACTCCATTTTTACTTTACAGCCAAAGTGCTAACAACGTTGCTACTTCAAATCAACGATCTTGACGATACCCTTAATCTTTGTTGTCAACTACGAATATCGTAACTGCCGGCATGACCGGATTAATCCGAGTTGATAATCCGTTGAATAACAATAAAAAAATATTATCGCTGTAGTGAGGTAGAAGCCGAGCGATTCGCAGCGCAAACAAAGTGGTCGACATAATCGCGCTGTGGCGCAGAACGCGGGGCTCGATCGTCGCTGACTCCGTTTCCAATTCGATTTTTCGATTTCCATATTCTCCGGAAAATGCTTGAAAACGCCACGTCGCGAAATCCAATAACCCCGCGGGCTGCAGTACATTTGTTTTTCGCTATAAATACCGAAACGATAAATTCCCGATTGGGCGCGAATTCCACTTGATAATCCTGCGAATTTTCTATTCTTTTTTTGTTTGCAATCACTATCGCAACAAAACTAGTGAAACGCGTCGAGGCAAATAACTGCGCTTGTAGAATCATCGATAACCTTCCATGAGCTGCAGCGCGTGCAACTCGTGACTCGACGTCTGTGTGTTAATTAAATTATGTACATGAAAGTCGGGAGTACGCGGTATAGGTATAGCCGGCCGGTCGCCGGAGGTTCTCGAGCGACGAGACGCGAGGATCGATTCCGCGCCCTGACGGCTGTCGGCTTAGTACACGGAAGTGAAAAGCCAGAGAGAGAGAGAGAGAGAGAGAGAGAGAGAGAAAGCGAGTCAACGTCGTGACTCTTGCGGTTATCCGCAGTTTGTCTGCAAAAATCCTATCTCCCGCGTCACGTGATACGACGAAAGAGCTCGACGATCCGGACGTGTGGTACAGACGCGGCTTATCACGCCGACGCTCTTCCGTCGATGTAGCTCGCCCCCGGCACGTTTCTCGGCCTCGGTGCCTAGTGCAAATTCTATGATCCGTTAACGGAGATGATCTTTTTTTTTCGTTCCACCGCGACAGTATTGCAAAATATCGCGTATTTGTCTCGTGGCCTCGGGATGTCTGTTCTCGGTCTGGACTCCAGAGTCTAGATGATATAATTATAAATAACCGAGGCGACGAATCTTCGATTGTGTCGAGCGGAATGGGATATATGAAAAAAAAAAAAAAAATTAGTTTGGCCTCAGTACGACTATGGAATAACAAGCCTTTGAACACGTACGCGCACACACAAATTACCCTTTATTCAATCAACGCGTTATCGCTTTTTTTGTCTACCAACTCTGTCGTCGCAACGGCGACAGAGTTTGTATAGCTTCCTAAAAATAAGATTGGGAGGAGAATGAGTGAGAGAGAAAAAAGAGAGACAGAGAAAGAGAAAGAGAGCGAGAGAGAAAAAGTGAACAATACAACCCAAGGTGTTGGGGTTACAAATCCACAGTTGCACAGATTAACACATCCACCTCATCCACATGTCTCCATATAGAGAATTCTCTGCGGCGCTTTCTGATATTCAACGAAGTACATCTCTACAGGAAGGTCAAACGTGCAAAATTCTACAATAAAAAAATCTGTAATGTTTCATTCTTCATTTAAAAATCGGTGAAGTTTCATTCTTCATTTAAAAATCTGTAATGTTTCATTCTTCATTTAAAAATCTGTGATGTTTCATTCTACACTCGAAAGTCTACACATTGAAATTGGATATTTAAAAACTCTGGAATGTAGAACTCTGCAAGAACTCTGCGTCCGTTATACTCTGTATGTATAACAGACGCAGACCCTTTTCAGGAGTAAGATGAGCAATATTCCACACTATTAATACTCGCCAAGGCACTGTATTCAAAGTTGTTCAAACGCACGTGAGTCGTCGCGGTTAGCGACCTCTCTTGTTGAGTATCGAACGTGGACAATCTCTCCAACATTGTAATATTCCAAGCACATAGTATTGCAGGTGTAGAATGCTACGCACGTGGAGTTTTACAAATGTAGAATGCAACACACGTGGAGTATTACAGATGTAGAGTTTTGCGCGCGGTTGCAGAGTACTCGTCTGTGCAACTGAGGACAAGTCGTGGTAGTACAGAATGATAAGAACTAAGGACTTTCACACTCGAAAGTGATCGAGAGCGACAAAATTTTAATCGAAATTTCCTGTGCAAATAACCATGTCTAGTATCTATACGAATTTTTACAGAGTAAAAACTCTGTATCTATACGAATCTGCATCTATTCGTAAATCAAAAAAAAAAAAAAATTAAAAAATTGACAATTATTCTCAATTAATATTTTGTCGATCTGCATATGCATGCGATGAGTTAAGCTCGTTCCGTTGTTTGTTTTTAGCTTTTTTTCGTTCGATGACAACGAGGATTGTCACGCAGATCCTCCACAGGTGTTGCACGCGACGGGGAATGACGGAGACTCGGCATGATGCGCTTCCGTCGCGAGGCTGTTACTCGATTCCATTCGCCGAATGATTCGACGGAACCGTGACGTGGTTGCTGTTATTTTGTTTGCGGTTTTGCAGGCCGCGCTGGGGCTTCGGCGACTGATGTGGACGTCCTGCGAGGAAAGCGGCGATCCGCTCCTAACCGCCGATTCCAAAGTACGATTCATTATTCGTTATCTGGCGTTAATTATGTAAGCGAGATTGTAAGAAACACTTGCCAGTAAAATATTGGTCGTCGTGTTGAGCCTCTGAATGGCTGTTTGCAGCACCGAAATCTGGGCTCTGGCCTTGTCGCGCTTAAAACCGACGATCGGTGTCATCTGGAAGCAAAAAAAATAGTCACAGTGAATGCCAATAGTTCAGGAAAAAATATACCGTCGATAAGTCAATCGATCGCACTGAATTAGTCTACAGGATGCGATTAATTCCATTAATTAAATTGATAAATTTTCCGTAACGACAGATAGTGATTTAATTTCCAAATAAATTCAATCAAAATTAATTGGTATGTCTTTTCATAAATTAACAGAAAAACATCGTTAAAAATCACTTAAACCGATTTGACGTTTAATTTTAATCATGAGTGTGAGTATTTTTCATCGATCTTCATCGACATGTCAATATTTGCCGCGCATACTGAGGATAATTCCTTGTCTACAGGGTCACAAATAAATCAGACGTACGTATCAATTAATCCTTTATTGCAAACAGCCCAAAAAAGCAAATAATTTTCAAACCCTCCAAATGGCCGTTCCAGGGATTGTCGAACAGATTGACAAGTACATTTTGCACGAAGCAGATTAATTGACCATCTTTGCTTGGGTGCTTTAATGACGCGCTCGCGGGTCGTGAAGCATCGCAACGCTGCGGGAACGTAAAACGAGAGTCTTGAACCTTGAGTGCGGTGTCAGCGACGGTGAGAAGTTGGTGCGAAACAGCGACGAGCGCCCGGCCGAGACGACGGGGCGTGCGAGCCGCCAGTGTGGCAGTCCCATTCACGAGGTGCACAATTCTGCGGGCCGACTCTCGTGTAAGGAGCACAAGAAGCTGCTCCAGCGTCGCCGGTCGGGCCTGATTCTCCGGTTCCGGGAGGCTCAGCGCTGCCCACAACTCCTTCGTCTTTCGCAGTGCCATCTTGGGGTCTGTGGCGATCTGCGACGAGCGCGAGAAACACGTTAATTCGTTTTCACTATGCGAGCCACGTGATAAACGTTGAAGACACATTTTTGCGCTTCGAACGAAAAGTTTTCGCCCACGAACGTCTGTAGAGACTTTTTTTAAATTCTGCACATTTTTTTACATTGTTTTCCAGTTTTACAGAAGAAAGTACAAAAATAATATTTATTGTTATTATTATTGTTATTATTACTAGCAGGCTGTAGTGCCTCGCGCGCTTGCAACATGCTTGAATCAAAATTAGATCGTGAAATTAACGTGCAAACTTTACGAAATCGAGATTTTTTTTTTCGATGTCGTAAAATTTGAAGTCCCTATCAGATGGGAAATTTTGCGTTGATTCCGAAAAGCACCGTCGTTGCCCGAAAAAAAAAAAAAATCGATGAGAAAAACGCGAAAAATGATTTTTCACTTCTTTCGAAATTATGAACTCCCTGTTCCAAAATGCCTCATACGTAATAACATTATATTAATAAAAATAAACTACGTCGTTATTTTTCACTGTGTACGAAAAAGGCGAGTCAATCAAGTTGGAAGGTCAGATTATTTTGTCTCTTATCTGCATCAATTTACCTTCCTTAGCCCTGTACACGTTGCTTTGAGGGAAGTAACAGCGCGTTGGAGAAAATAGAAAAAAAAAACAAACTCACTAATTCGACGACATAAAGAAGCACGTGGATGCACTCGGTGCCTTGTTCCTTCAGAGCCCGAGCTTCGGCCAGTGTTCGTCGGGTGATCCTTCGTTGCAGCTTTCGCGAGAATCGAGCTCCGTGCTTGATAGTACGTGCCGTTTTACTCACCGCCTCTGCTGGACATGCATCTGCGAATAACAACAAACATGTTCCACCTGCCGCCTAAGCGATGTCACTTAGAGAAAAAAATACGCCACGGAGCTAAAAATGTTCGAGTGTGTGTGTATTACAAAACTGAAATCTTCAACAAATGGGCCAAGTAACATGACACATCGATCCCATTCGGGAAAACGAATTATTAGTTCGGCAATTAAAAATTAATTATTTCAATATTAAATAATAAATTAATTTTTAATGAATATATTAGAAGTTGTCCATCACACTATTGTAAAGCGTCGTTTTTTCTCAGGCTTCTCGCGAAGGTAAAATAAAGGGCGGAAGTCGCGCTCACCTTCGGGAACTTTGTCCGTGGGATCGGGTGGCAAGTAACGATCGACGTATTTGTCGGCGACGGTGAGCGCACCGTCCAGACGATCGGCCGCAGCGTTCGCCGCTTGGCTTCCAATTTGCTGGACACTTCCAGCTCGTCTCAGTACCGGCCTGACGAATCTATTGTTCACGTACTCTCGGGTGTTTGAATAGAGCTGCAATGGAGAGAGAGAGAGAGAGTTAAATCGAAACGATCAAAATGTAAGCATCGAATTTTCAGTCAGAAACTGGAATTCAAACTCCACGTACCCATACGGAAAAAAGTATATGCAAAACATATAAAAGATATATTTTGTCCCAAACTTCTATATGTCGGATATATTTTAGGATATATACGAAATATACGCGAACGAAAAATAGATCTAAGATATATAATAATATATATTCAAAAGGTATTTTTATTCTATTATCGTCCGAACAGTTCTATATGTCAGATATATTTTCGTGTATATTTCTTTTCCGTGGGGTAAAAAGTGTCATTGAATAAAAAACAATTCGCTCTCGGTCTGTCAAAAACAAGCGTTGTCACTTCAATTTTATTTCGAATTCCTACAATTTAATTTGAACTTAAAACGATAACTTTAAAATAAACAAAAAATACAGTTTCAATATAAACGGGATTTTAAGGATAAGAACTAAAGTTACATTAATTTTGCCAGCTCGCAAACGAGTTGTTTTTGTATTAGTGATGTCTTTTTTTTGTTTTGCTGCACACACGACTAAAGATTGGTTCTCAAAAGCACGAAAGACAAAACTCACGAGTTGAGGCGGCAAATGCACGGCTGGCACCCTCTGCTCCACGATATCGATCCCCCTACATAGGAACTGATCGATCGAAGTGATGGTCCCATTGAACGCGAAGATCGCCGGTCTCGCTGAGGCCGTCGCCAATGCCAGCGACTGTTCGGCGGTGTCGAGACTCCAGCTCATCAACGAATTCGAACGCTACAGAAATTCATATCACTCGCATGACGCTTTATCGAAATTACACTCTTTTTTGCAAATTTTCAATATAACAACAAGTGCGATAACCCTTTAACGAGCAAACTTCTTTCCGCCGATAAACATCATTTTTTTCATGACACGTGTATGAAAAATAATGCCGAACAAAAAAGGCCAACTTTATGACAGTTTGGAAAATATGTACCCTAGTGATAAATAATTCTAATAAGTATGGTGGGATATGTCCCTGAAGACAAATTCTTGACAATTTGTATATCTTCAATAATATGTGGTCGAATGAAATCAACAATAATATGTAATCGTATAAAAGCATCGAATGAAAGGCTGACGGAGTATTTCTTCATGCGACTTGGTCTGACATGACTGATAACGTCACTGTAGTCAACATTGATGGGATTACCTTGATCTTGTCGTAGACATTGCCGGCTATGTGAATTCCACTCTCGACGATTGGGAGGCTGGAGATCCTCGCCACAGACTCGAATTGCGGCACGTCCGAGTGCCGTCGCTTTATGTGATCCCGTGCCATTTCTTCACACTCCGAGGCTGAACACAATTTCAATTGCAGTTATTTCGTTTATTACCGTGACTATCTCGTTATGAGTCGGGCGCGTTGCGTACTCGCGCACTCATAGACACATGGAAACTCTGATATACCCACACTCGTTCACGCAAATAATCTGAGGGTCTCATTAATGGAATGTCTGTGACACTCATTTACGGGAATTATGGAATGTTTGTGACAATCGTTTATGGAAACTATGGAATATTTGTGACACTCATTTGTGGAAATTATTGAAAGTTTGTGACACTCATTTATGGGAATTATTGAAAGTGTATGACACTCATTTATGGGAACTATTTAAAGTGTGTGACACTCATTTATGAGTGTAGAGGGAACTATGGAATATTTGTGACACTCATTTATGGAAATTATTGAAAATTTGTGACACTCATTTATGAAAATTATTGAAAGTTTGTGACACTCATTTATGGGAATTATTGAAAGTTTGTGACGCTCATTTACGGAAATTATGGAATGTTTGTGACACTCATTTATGGGAATAGTGGAATGCTTGAGACACTCATTTATGGGAATTATTGAATGTCTGTGATACTCATTTATGGGAATAATTGAATGTCTGTGACACTCATTTATGGGAATTATTGAATGTCTGTGACACTCATTTATGAGAATGACTGATTATTGAATGTCTATGATACTCATTTATGAGAAGTATAGAATGTGTGAGAATATTTGCGAGTGTCGCAGTGAGTTTCACTGAATATTTGTGAGTATCTACGAGTATCTATGAATATCTGTGAGTATCTGCGAATATTTGTGAGTATCTACGAGTATCTATGAATATCTGTGAGTATCTGCGAATATTTGTGATTATATGTGAATAACTGTGAGCCTCCGCGAATATTCCTGAGTATCTGTATGTTTTTGCAAGCGCATGTGTGATGTCTGAAAACACATCCGTATTTTATTATTTGTTTTGAATATTTCACCCATCTATCTCTCTCACCCGCGATGGTTATCGGACCTCACACTGCAGCTTCTAACCGCTGACCAACAACATCGCCAGCAAACCGGATTACATTTAATCGACAGTGATTCGAAATGTCCGCACACTCCACATATTCCGCACGATCGATTGCAATTCTACGATTCTAAATTCGCTCGAATAATCATAAATACAACGAAACGGAATGACAGCGAGAGTAAAAATACTGCACGACAAAAAAGAAAGGAAAAAACAGTCAAGAGGGCTGCCTTATCTGGACGTTGGTATGCGTTGGCGTCGAAAATGAAATATCTGGAAACAAGGGTAGAGAGTCACACGTAACGTTCTGTACAGCAACACGACAGATAGCGTCGGCTCGAATCGCCAATTTCTCTGGTGTTAAATATCTCAATGAAATTGCAATTACATGTTGAATCGCGTCATTTTTTCTTCCTCGTTTCTTTTTTTTTCTCGCGAGATAGCCGCTTCTCTCGGTTTACCAGGAATTCAACAATGCGGGGATCGTACCTAGCTACGTTATTTTAACTTGCGTTCGGCGCAACTTACGTTCGCAACTTGCCGTCGAAAACGACAAATTACAAACCTAAGTTGTGTCGGACGCAAGTTAAAATAACGCAGCTAGGTACCAACCCGAAATATACATACATCTTTTACAATAATCACACCGATTTACCGGTCGGAGGAGCGGCTTACAAGCGCTCCGCCGACTGGTCGGAAATTCGTATACGACAACTTCGCGTCGCTGTTTAGTCACGGCAATAGCAGAGGGAAGATTAGCGACGCCGATTGGCCATGCACACATCGGAGCGCGAAACGATTTTCACGCCCGAAATGAAAATCTCGCGCGTTACTCACAGTGACCCCTCGATTATTGGTACGGTGTGCCGGGTGTGTTTGGCGACCTCACGTCGAGCGTCTCGCTCGCGATGGACCTCGCGGCAACGGCGACGACCGGCGACGACGAGCGGCAACGACGACCAGCAATGGCGCCCTGGGCTTTTATACCTGCTGTCAAACGTGTGACATTCGGACGGGTGAAACGCTCGGCTGCGACGGCGTTCAGTGGCCGGGGAACGAGAGCGCGATTGGCAAACGTTTGGTCGGTGTTTCGCTGGAGAACGCGACGACGACTGCACGTTCGAGACGTTTAGCGGTATCTCATCGGCTTGACCTATGACACCTCGATTGTGAACGAGCACGCACAAAAAGGCAACGAGCGCTCTCCTCGTTGACCACGGCGACTGCACGTCGAGCCACTTGGCACGGGGCCTAGCGTCGGTTTCTCACTTCGACTGTGACCCATCGCACGGCGTTTTTTATTTTTTTTTATTTTTATTATGATTATTTTTATTTTTCTTGCGACTTGTATATATGTGTGTGCTATAGAGGGAGAGATTATGTCGGGGGTACGACGCGACGCCTCGGGGTTTTATCTCGTACACGTCAACCATGGCGCATCCGCTTTTTGTTCTCGGGCTAGTCAATGCCCACCAGACGAGCGTAGCCAAGAGCATAATCAACGGTGCAATGGGTCTTGCTCGATTTTCGCTATGCAAGGACGTCCATCCCTCGGAGGAGGAAACATATTTTTATTTAACCGATCATTAGAGAACCGTTTTTGCATTGCAGTGGTTTTTGTTTACCGATGCTGCGAACCGTTTAAGGTTGGGAAAAGTTACGGGAGTCTCGAACGCGCTGCTTGGGAGGTTTGGAATAATCTGAATAGAGGGGGAGGACTCGTATAGGAGGACTTTGATTGTTATCTGGACCTGGAGAGGGACCGTGGTTGAAAATCTGATCAAATAATCTGTTCAAATTTCATGGCATTTTGAATATTCTGAAAAATCTCGTTCTCGCGCTGGATCGTGCGAATTACTTCGATGCCAGTCGGATGAATCAATTGTCCTTGTAATGCAATTAATGCGTAAACATTTTTTATGCAGAAAATTTGCCGGAGAAAAACAATTTCTCGTAATCAAGTGGTTAATTATTTTTGAAGTTACTTGAATTTCTAGACTTTCTTTTGTTGACAATAAGAATATTCTCTTTCACATTTTTAGGTGTCTTTTTTTAATCTCTCGTAGAATTGTAGGAATAAGGAGACTTGAAACGACGAAACGTGTTTTTAAGAATGACGTGTTTTTCAGGTTCGAAACGCATACTACTAGTTCGTGATACCCACTATCAATGAGACGTATGAGTAGATAGCTTGAAGCACATCCTTGAAATTGGAAAGATTTAGTTTGTAGGTTTTTACAGCCATTAATGGCATCGGCATCTGGCATCGCAAAATTACGATACTGTAATGAGTTCTGAATTCCTTGGATAGATCGTACCAGTTGCATTGTGTAAATTCCTCGCCCACCTCTTGACAACAATCGGCCAGATAGTCGCCAGCGTAGTAAATTAAGGACATTGCCAATAACCAGACAGCCACGGAGGAAAAGCTGTGAGCTCCTCCAAGAAAGTCCAGGGCTTTGATGTCGGAAATCAGGCGGACGACTGAAAATAGTAATTAGTTAACAAACCACCCGCTACGCGGGCGTAAAACCCAAATTTTCAGACTTTGTGATTTAAGATTTCGTATATCTCTCGTGCGAAACACTTTTTCCACCTCGTGTGATTGCGACATTCGCCTTCGGCTCGAGCTACAAACTCACACTCGTTAGAAAAAGTTTTTCCGTCCTCTTTGAGTAATGTGCTACTACCAACGCAAAGTTTTCTTGGGGGGGGGGGGGGGGGGGGGGGGGTAGGGTCTGTACGGTAAAAAATGTCCCTTTTTTACCAATTTTTTAACTAGATACGGGCAGTGTATTCTAAATGTAATGATTACAGCATTGTAGAGCGACATTTCAAGAACATCTTCTGAAAATTTGAGCGAAAATTATTTATAACTAAGCCGTTAACAACAAATCTCCGGAGACGCATCCGAAAAAGTGGTTCTGCGGTGACGGTCACAACTGGTCACTCGATTATCCGAATTAAAAAAATCAAATTGATTTTATTAGTTTATGAGTTTCCTTAGGTAACGCTGTCGAGTTTTTATTTAATTAATTTTTTTTTTTCGAATTTTGGTAACGCTCGAAAGTAAAAAAACGCGATTTTCGCTGAAAAAATCGGCCAATTTGTTATTGTAAAAAAAAAAATAAGAACAAATTTTTTTAAAACTCGACAGCGTTACCTGATGTATTATACAGAGAAACAGTGTACCAAGTTTGAAAAGGATCGGCGCACTAGATTTTACGGTACAACGGTCACCGATTTTTAGAACATGAAGTGTGGGAAAATCGCTTTAAAGTGAATATTTATATACGAAATGACACAGAGCGTCGGATGGTTAAAATTTCATATCTCCGTCAGTTTTGCTCCGATTGCTCTAAAAATTTGATACAATATTCTTGAGATGTTGAGCATTCATAAAAAATGTTAAAAATGGGAAAATTTGTTTTCAAACCCCCCCCCCCCCCCCTTAACGAGACATTAAACTGAGCTTGAATCGAGTTATGGAACAAACTTCATGCATTTAAAAAGAAATCTTATAGTTTTACCGAGATTGCAAACGTGAATGTGACGAGCGATGATGGAAATAGTGATGTAGACACTGAATGCATTCTGATAATCGCTGTGTAGAGCGAGCACTCGATTGTGTCTCTCAACGAGTTGACGAAAAACTTTGTGGCTTTCCTTCTTATTCTCAATTCGTAACAAATCATGAAATCGTGTTTTGAGAATTTTGTATTGCGCCGAGAGATGCATGGCGAAGCTCCAGAAAAGTGCGAAGGCAATCCAACCCGTTAAACTATCAACGCAAAGCACGATAAACTGCAGAGTTGCGTTCATCGTTTCCCACGTAGAATTGACATCGTGAGGACATGTCTCCCATACGTTAAGTGATTTTCTTCTGATCGGGTCAAATGTTAACCGCCAAACAAGCGAAGCTACAATTACGACGCCTTGTAACGTCATAATCAAGGATCCACGTTTATCGTGGCGCATCGTGATCTTGCGTTCATCTGGATCGGTGATTGTAGACCAATCGTCGATCGTCGATTCGATCAAGGAATTCTGGTATTTAACTTGGCCCGCTCGAAGACTCAATTTCATAAGAATAGCAGTGATGTGCGCTTCGATGATATTGAATTCGCGCTGATTCCATTCGTGTGAAGGGCACGTTCCGAGATAGTCTGCTAGACGGATTGTTAGATTCGCAACCTGATAACAGGGATTATCAATAAAGCACAATAAAGTCGACTATTAAAAATGATTTATAATTAACGAATTAGCAGTACGGTAATACCTGCAGAGCCGTAGTGGCCCAGAAAATTACTGCTGATCCACATTTGTATCTGTCCTGTGGCCAGATACCCGACACTCTCATACAGTTTTTGTACAAAAAAAAAGTTTCACTACTTATGTTGAAATAAACCATTTTATTCGTCGTACTGTTGTATTCATAATAATCACATAGGAATTCAAAAGCACGATAAGGCGATGGTTTATTTGATTTTCAATGATATACTATTCGAGCGCGATCAAAGCGTGTTTGCTGACTGACAAGTCCGGATCGTGACTGTTTGTTCGTCAGCCCTACGTCGTCAATTTACTCGTATGCGGTTGTCAACGTGGGTAACGCGAGTCGTGTGAACGTTTCCTGGATATTCACAACATTGTTTCTGGTTTATATTTTAAGACAACTTTTTTTTGTAGATAATGCGATACTGCCATTTTTGGAAAATATTTCATATCTGTGTTTCCAAGGAAGGGGGTAAAAATAAAAAGCGGATACTGCGGTGTTTCAAAACCACGGGGGGAACGTGGAAAGTTAAAATCAATATGTTGTGCGGCGAATGATTTCCAAAATGGATGTCATCTGCATGCACGACATTCGTGCAGCTAGAAACGAAGGCTGCTATTTATTATTAAATGTGTCCAGTAGGAATCAATACTGATATGTTACTTCGATGAGGTCATTATTTTGTCCTTCAAGATCGCTACCATTAATGAGACGTACGAGTATAGAGCTTGAACTACGTACTAGAAATTGGACGTATTCAATTTGTAGATTTTTACGGCTGTAAACTGCATCAGCACCTGGCATCGCGAAATTCCGATACTGTAAATAGTTTTTACCTCCTTCGACGAATCGTACCAGTTGCGTTGCGTGAATTCGTCGTCGACTTCTTCGCAACAAGTGGTCAGATAATCGCTAGCGTAGTATGTTGTAAAAACTCCTAACAGTATGGATTTCACAAACCGATATCTTCTAAAGTAAGCACATTATGCCCTGTAAATAGTGAATGCACGTATGGCTCCTGTGTCTGTGGATTTTACTCCCCTGATATACAGCAATTCTGGAAAATGCTTTGCAGAGATTACACATGTAATGGCTACAATTATCATTCATTAATGAAATTATCTTCCTAGATCAGTCGCTAATTATCGCGTAGTCGAAGCGGCTTTACATAAATTAACAAAATGTATTTTTAGGTGTTCCCTTAAAAACCGATATGTTCTACAATCGATATTTGCTAGAATGAAAGCGTGTTTCCTGACTAGAATGAAACAAACTATGCAAGCGCTATCCACAGGGCCTGATTATTTATTGTATAGCTAAACTCATTTGGTAATATGTGCTTTAATACTATAGGACCTAATTGGTATCAATTTAACTGCACTTTACGAAAAAAATAGTGGCACTTATAAATAAAAAATGTATCGCCCTCGATACGAAAAAATGTATCTCTTCATACAATTTTGATTTGACCTGCCAATTTTTTTTGCTAGTAGCCAGAATCCCTAGTAGGTTCCAAAAATTCGAGGGTAGTGGGGGGAAGTGATACCTGCCTTTTAAAAAACGACGGATCGGATTAGGGGGCTCATGGGGAATTTAAAACAATCCGGGTCTGGGAGGGACTATTCGAATAATCCAAGCATGGAAAAGAGCTCACGGAGGACAGAATAATCCGTATCCAGGGCATGCTTGTAAGAAAACTCAAAATAATGAAATAAAAGACGCTGTTCCGCACAGTATAAAACAAACCAGGGATTGGGAGCTGAAACGTTCTCTGGCGATCGGCTTTAAGTAGCGCCAGAATGATATCAACGCAAAAAAGCTTCTTTTCAATTACGAAATGAACCGTTTTTGCGCTGTTATCATTTTGACGCTACTTAAAGCCGATACTTCAATTACAAATAATTTTCCGTTCACGCTTCATATCGTAATTGTAAATATTTATTGAAATATTTGTGCATTGATATCGTTTTAAGTAGCCCTCAAACTTCACCCCCGGAGCTTTCTTCGTGTGACAATCAACGGAAAATCATTTGTAATTGGGGGATGAGAAACGCAAATCAACTTTTCATTTGTCATCAAGGACACTTTTTTTTTACTTAACAAATCATGGTGAAAACCGTTGATAATAATATTAATAACTTTGAAAGTAACCCTATTTTTGTTGACACTGAGATAAACAAAATTTCTGTTCACTTTCCCAAAATGCAATAACTTCACAGATTTATCTTTCGAGTGGTCGCTATAGCGCAGGCAGGCCGAAAATATGAGGATATCGATATAGTACCGAAACCCCGCAGCAGATTGTATCGATACAACCGATGGGAGGGAGATTCACGAGAGCCGATGAAAAACCTTATCGAGTAAAGCACTTTACGGTGGTAGTCAGAGTATTGTTATCGTCGTCGGGTTCTCCGGCTCATCGATAAAATTTTGCCGTCGATAACGTTGACGTTTAGTTCCAGTGTCGATGACAGCGGAACTGCACGGCATTTTGTACAGTGCGAGCGAGCATATCAAACAGATATATTTTGTCCATTTCCATTCATTGTTAATCATTTTCTTTATTTTTTACGTGGAAAATTTCGATCGACTGTACGGTGGTGCACTGGCCGGACGCGAGGAAAAACGTGTTCAGGCCGTGACGGGGCGGGCTCGAAAAGTCACGATGTAAAGTAGTGAAAGGGGTTCGCGACAGTGTGCACAAAGGTCAATCCGACTGTCTCTAGTGCGATAAGACTGCTCTGTTGCTGCTGCTTCTACTGAGACTGAGATGCGTGAGTGTCAATGATTATGGCATACATGGACCATTTCATCACATTGCATGCTCGCGACAATTTTACCGTCGTACGCCGACGGGAATCTGCTTGATGTGATTATCTCTTGTACAGGGTGTTGATTGATAAAAATTAGTCATCGCGAAACGCGTAGTCTCGAGATCGACTGAATTTGTTTTTTTCACGGTATGCCGCCTATGAGTTTGAGGTTTAAACAGATGAACAAACAAACAAAAAACAGTGGGCACGACTATAGCTTTTCATATAATAATAACATGATATTTGCATTGCTGGAAATTCATTTTTATGTTTAATTTGTTGCACGAGGACGGAATCTGAAAGTAATTTTGAGATTTCTATACGATAGTATTGCTTTAGAATGATAAAATTGCAAGTTTCCTGTGACTCGGAATTTGCATTATGTCCGTTTTAGTGAGAAAAAAAATGGCTACTTGTTCTACTTAAGGAATAAAGTGAAAAAGGTATTTTAGCGAAACAATCTACTGCGAAGAAAATGTATAAAATGTAGGTTTATCGTTTCTACGAAGTGATCATTTATCTAATCTTTGCTTTAACTTTTGCTGTTACAATCAGTACACTATATCAAATGAATGATTAATCTTATACGCGAAAAAGCGATTGGTATCGAAATAGTATTACTGGCGCGCTAAAATTCGAAATATTTGAAGTTTATCGTCTTGGGTCGAATACGTCACTCTGCATTAAAACTTTTTAAAATGTAATAATGAGCGCTAAAATTCGAGACTTCCGAAAACCTACAGTTTGCTAATTGTGGTTCCGCCAATGACAAAAAAAAATACGCATTTTTGTCTGAAATTGACGAAGACTGCAACAAAATAAAATATTTAAACCGTAAAGATCCTACATGAAAATCCATGTACAAATAAAATACTCGAAACTGCGTTACAAACTAAGATATTCTAAACATTTGTTTTCATTAGAAATAAGCCGAGTACAAAAAATGTCGTTCACGGGTTACGCTGGCTTGATGCTGCTCTGCTTATTACAATCAATAGCGATTTCACAAGCCGGTGAGTATATGATCGAACTATCGACGATCACGTAACTGAATCTCGTGCAAGTAAATTATTAATCTCGCCTACGTTTTGGGTAACAGATTGGAAGGAGCCTCGATTGTTAGAACCCGTTCCAAAGGAAGTCGTTATTCGACAGTGGGACTACATTAAGGCGGCAGTGCGCGCTAACATACTGCTAGACGAAGAAGTCGACCATGATGTGTGTATTGCCATACTCAATTATGAAGGCAAGTTGGTTCAGAAAAAGATTTCAGTTGACTTGGATTTTCGCGATTTGTTAATTCTCACTTTTCTCCGCACTCAAAGAAAAATTTAGTATTGGTAATTACGAAGTGACCGATGTCTATATATTTAACTAGCAGGCTGTCATTGCTGGCACTATATTTAAAAAAATCATCCTCGATTTTAGTGATGTGACAACTGGGTAAGCGCGCGTATGGGCTAATTGACATAAATAAACATTTCTAATTTTGGGACAGACTTGAATCAAGGGGGGCAATGCTTTATTATTTAAGATAGACTTTATTTAAGGGGGCTGGGACAGACAAACAGACAAACAACATTCCAAAACATATATAAGATTCCTGCAGTTATTATTTTATTTGATTATTTTTTCCAATAGCTCCAATAAGAATTTAGTCACTATCAAGAGATAAGTCATTGCATTCTTTTATGAATCTTGATTTTTTTTCATTAAATGAATTTAATCTGGTATGAATACCGAAGAAATGTTATTGCGGCTTTCGGAAAAAATACATGAATGTTTTTGTTAATTTTTACTTCTCATTGTCAGTTTGAATTGAAAATCAATAGCTGGCGCTTCGCCCAATTACCACGGCTATCAGGATTGCATTGACAACATCGCATATGACAAATTTGGAAAATACGAAATTTTGTTATTTGTCGGAATCAGGTACGACAAACCCCGCCATTGGGCCGATGGAAGATGAAACGATGAGTAATTATCTCCTGGGCGCGGAACTCAGAAAAAACAGTTCCACCGGAGAGTGGTCACTGTGGATCACGAAGAAGCAGGACTACGAGACGCCGATTATGCAAAAGTATAGATTTTCAATACTAGGAGGATCGCCGACGTATCCAACGATAGCTCTGAATATAGCTAATATCGACGATAATCCACCAATAATTCGACCGATAGAACGTAACTGCAAAATCGAGGTTTGTTGTTTCCGGCGATAATTAATAAACAATTATTAAATAAAAATTACGATATCCTCTCACATAAATCGTTCTTTTCAAGGAAAACTATCTAGGCCCGTCGACCTGTACTTACAACATCAGCGACGCGGATGGATGGATAGACCAAGTCAAGTTTGCTCTAAATGCTGCTGTCAGTATTGCGTACAAAATTGTCATTTCTATACTAAAATATCTGCTCCGTTTACGCGAGTAATAATCGTTTAAAACAGTAGTAAAAAGGAAAATAAACGAATAAACCTGTGTATACAGCCGGTCGATGGAAAAAAGCATTTCGACTTCGTCACATCGAGGGTCAGCGGTGCTAGAGAAGACTATGAGCTTAATGCGTATCTCAATGTCACAGAGAGCCTTGACTTTGAGTCTATCACGATGCACATGTTGCAAATCGTAGCGACCGTGAGTGGTACACATTGATAAATAGATATTTGTTTCAATTTCGCTTTGACACAAAGTATCGTTATGGAGCAATAGACAAAACAAAAACAATGATAATCCTAGTGATTTTTACAAAAGTTCTTGACGATTTTTTTCTGATTAAATTTTATCTCTTGTAGGATGGTGGTGAAAACAACAGTAATATCACGACAGTAGTCGAGGTAATCGACATGCCTGATATGCCTCCAGCGTGGACTAAACTAACAGCCGCTGAATATATTTTGGAAAAAACGACAAGAGTGAGTCCATCGATTGGTGCAACACTTAGAGAATGCAACTCTGGTAGCCATAATGTGACAGCTGTCAATTTGCAATCTATGTGTCTGTCTGTCATAATTACAGCAACTGTCAAAAAATAGATGCAAGGAGAATTGGCAGTTGTCACTTTTTTCAATTGGCTATACCGGATTATTGACTGAACGATTGCATTTATCTGTCGCTATCAGTAATAAACGTACTGATGTAATTGCAGACTTTTGCCGTCTCGGCTATGGACGGTGACATAAACGTAAATTGGACAATCAATTATCGAATAGAACCAGCTGAGAATGGACGTAAGTAAATTCAATCTATTGTAACATGTCAGGTAATTTCCTCACAGGTTAACGTTTTGATAATTGTCGGTTTTATAATCGCTGCAATTCAATAAAAAATGTTTGGATGGTGTATTAAGATTATAAAAAAAAGAAATAAAATATTTTTACTCGCAAAATGTAGATATTGTGACTACAGGTGATTGTTATATTTAGAAGACGAGAAGTACTTTGTGGTTGACCCGAGCACTGGGGTTATTACCATTAAACCAATAAATCGAGACGAACTCCAAATCGAAGTCTTCAGATTTACGATTACTGCTTACGAGGTCCCCGATCCCGAATCGAAAATCAACGCAACTATCATTGTCATCGTTGAGGACGTCAATGACAATATTCCGAAAATTACGCCTGAAGTCCTCAAGTTTGAAATTGAGGAAGAAAAGTTTACGACACTCAACCAGTCGATCACCGTTACGGATCCTGATTTGGTGAGTCTTTACTGATTCATTCGAATGCGCGAAGATTTTTTTGAAAATGATAATAATATTTATTCAGGCGGAAAACGGTCAATTCTCCGTGAGCCTGATGGACGATTCTCCGCACAAATGGAGCTCGGCGTTTCTCGTCGTACCCAACACCGGATATCAAGAAGGTGTCTTTACTATATCGGTCGTAAATGCTGCGCTACTCGATTACGAAGACCCTAATTGGAGGAATATCGACATTAAGGTTTGAAGCATGAGTGTTTGTTTTGTTTAGCAATAAGTCATTATTCTTTGTAAAAAAAAACATATTTCAATTTTTATTCTAATTTCTTTTAAGGCTAATTAAGAATAAAAGTACTGCGCAATATTATTATGAAGAATGGTTGAAAAAAAGAGAAAAAGTTGTAAACTTTTTTTACCTTGTTCAATACAATTTTTCCGGTAGGCGTGATTCCATTTGTTTCGCCATTGTTGACAAAACTTGTACTACAATATCTAAAAAATATTTCGTAAGTTCTCCGTTCGAAGCGAAAATATATTTTTAACATGTCAGTGTCTAAAATAATTTTGCTGATTTCACGCAATTTTCCAACCACGAGGCTTACCAAAGTCCATGCAATGGATGTTTTTACAAATTGTGCGTGCTGATAATGCAGATTTGTTACAATTGCGTAGTTGCAAGCTGTGGAAAAGGCCAATTCTAGTCACGTGGACACTAGAGACATCAGAATTGAACTGATTAATTGGAACGATGAATTACCGATATTCGATGCGGACGCTGAGTTGGAAGTGAGCTTACCCGAAGACGTACTGGCGCAATACAAAGTCGCAACTGTACATGCAACCGATCGCGATGTTGGCGACAAAGTGACGTTAGTACAGATCCAATTAAAAATTAGTTTTTGATTATAAAAAATAACAGAATGTAGCACCTGGCATGAGGAGTTCTTGTTGAACACCTTTCAAGAATGTTTTTTAAGAAGTTTAAAAAACGTCACCCCTATAAGAATGGTGGTAGAACTTAAAGTCTTATTTTTAACAGCTGTTGAAGCAAATATTGCCACCAACCCGAATGGAACCGAGATCAGCGTTTAATTTTAATGTTATGATTTTTAATTTTAGGCATTCGTTGTTAGGTGCTCAGCGAAACATGATAATAGACGAGAGCGGCGGCGTGATTGTGACTAGTCAAAATGACACATTCGATTACGAATCGATGCCTGTGGTTGTCGTACAGGTCGTAGCAACAGATCTGGCGTTCCACCAGACCTACGCAACGTTGACAATAAGTGTCACCGACGTCAACGATGTTCCGCCGAAGTTGTATCTGGTGAGCAAACATCTTTAAACAATACATAACTTGGAATTTTCTTTAATCCCTGGAGTACAAAAAGTATTTTATTCATTGAAAAGAAAACACAACTGCTCCACACTTCTGTGTATCAAAGAATTTAAAAAATGCCATTTTTGAAAAATGCAGTTTACACATTTTCGCAGCTCAATAAAAAATATATCCATGCAATTTTGTTTACAAAAAAACTTTCTTTAGAATCTATTCTTCCAGAATGTTTGCACTGAAATTTATGAAGATAATTTTTAAATATTTGTGTTCCCGACGTGCCTAATACGGCACAGTGGACATTGGAGGTCTAAACGTAGCCTGAAAACGAATTATTTGTCTATCAAAGTTCGTTTGTTTTCAGCCGAAACAGATTCCAACACTTGTGGAAGAGAAAAATGATATAGATGTAGAGGCATTAATTACGGCCGAGGACGTTGACACTGAAGCAGAACTATTCTTTAGCATTGACTGGGACAACACTAAGGCGCAAAAGCGAAGCGTCCCAGTTGACGAGAGTCTCTATCGCGAGTAAACAAATCCTCAAAACTAACGAGCATTAAAAATGAATAGCGATCCTTTTCATAGAAGGGCGCAATTTTTCGCAAAATTATGGTTTCAAGCCGATAAACAATATTTTCTACCTGCCACAGACATTTGGACATTCGAACGGAATATCCAGAAAAAGGTCACAAGAGAAAAGCCACGGGCATCATATTCGTAAGCGGGAGAATCGACTACGAGGCATTCGATGTTATATACCTCACAATCTTAGTCACGGATAACACGACTGTGCACAACGATAACACGACATCTGGTAAGTATCAATAATGTAATATCGCACACACAGATAACGGGTCTGTTTGAATCATGAGCACGGGATTTGCTATCATTTAAATTAAATTAAATTTGTTTTAATTCAAAGAATATTGATTTATTGTCGGTTTCATGAATTTCAACATCAGGCACGTCAAAAAATCGCTGATATCTGAAAATAATTTTTTAAACACCACCATTCAAAAAAATTGGTGCGACGCAAGAATTTTATTGAGAAAAATCAATTTTTCTCAGCATCCCTTACTCTCGACATCATCGACATCAACGACAACTGGCCAGTGTTTGAGACACCGGACCCTATGAATGTCGTTGAGAATCAGGATACCGATGCTTTGATTGGTACGATTACGGCAACGGACGCCGATGGCCCAAATTATAACAACGTTACGTATTCTATCAAGTGAGTTCCTTTGATACCTTTTCGATACACCGTATACAGTAAGATACCAAAACTGACGATTACTGACACATGACTTATGCCAGAATCGTTGACCTTATCTGCAAAGGCAATTTCTCTTACAAGACTCTTTTCCTATAAGATCTGCCAACGAGACAGAGGACGGTCTCGTCTTCATCAACCCCTTGACAGGGGTAATCAGAGTGATGCTAGACAAGGGGATAGACGCTGAAAAGTACACGTATATATATTACGATGTAATTGCGACAGATGGTGAAAACAATTCTACACTGCAGGTGAGTGTATCAATACTGCCTAAACGAAATCAAAGTCTCTGTTTTAAGGGGAGGCTAAAGGCTATAAAACAAAATGTGGCGGCATGCTTGTCATACTTTGACAAGTCATTTGCATCGGCAAATTTATCAAAATTTTAGATCCAACTAGGCTAATCACACGCGCTGGCGCGCGTGCCTAAAAAACTTTTCGTCAAAATCGACCTCAGACATTTTTTGTTTAAATATCGACTTTTAACCTATACCATCGTTCTCAAGTCGCATATTCTACTCCCGAAAACACGGGTTACTAACCTTTTTTTAATCGATTTTGAAAAAAATATTTTTTGGCGACGATCTTTCTGCCAAAAATCGTAGAACCGGCCCCGGACCGAAAATCGCCAAAATCGACCCCAATTTTTTTTCTTTTGAAAATATCGACTTGTAACCTATACCATTGTTCTCAAGTCGCATATGCTACCCCTAAAAACACTGGTTATTAACCTTTTTTAATCGGTTTTGAAAAAAAAAATTTTTTGGCGACGAAATTTTTTTTTTTCTGCAAAAAATCGTAGAACCGGCCCCGGACCGAAAATCGCCAAAATCGACCCCAATTTTTTTTCTTTTGAAAATATCGACTTGTAACCTATACCATTGTTCTCAAGTCGCATATGCTACCCCTAAAAACACTGGTTATTAACCGTTTTTAATCGGTTTTGGAAAAAATATTTTTTGGCGACGAAAATTTTTTTTTTTCTGCCAAAAATCGTAGAACCGGCCCCGGACCGAAAATCGCCAAAATCGACCCCAATTTTTTTTCTTTTGAAAATATCGACTTGTAACCTATACCATTGTTCTCAAGTCGCATATGCTACCCCTAAAAACACTGGTTATTAACCTTTTTTAATCGGTTTTGAAAAAAAAATTTTTTTGGCGACGAAATTTTTTTTTTTCTGTAAAAAGTTGTAGAACCGGCCCCGGACCGAAAATCGCCAAAATCGACCCCAGTTTTTTTTCTTTTGAAAATATCGACTTGTAACCTATACCATTGTTCTCAAGTCGCATATGCTACCCCTAAAAACACTGGTTATTAGCCTTTTTTAATCGGTTTTGAAAAAAAAAATTTTTTGGCGACGAAATTTTTTTTTTTTCTGCCAAAAATCGTAGAACCGGCCCCGGACCGAAAATCGCCAAAATCGACCCCAATTTTTTTTCTTTTGAAAATATTGACTTGTAACCTATACCATTGTTCTCAAGTCGCATATGCTACCCCTAAAAACACTGGTGATTAACCTTTTTTAATCGGTTTTGAAAAAAAAAATTTTTTGGCGACGAAATTTTTTTTTTTCTGCCAAAAATCGTAGAACCGGCCCCGGACCAAAAATCGCCAAAATCGACCCCAATTTTTTTTCTTTTGAAAATATCGACTTGTAACCTATACCATTGTTCTCAAGTCGCATATGCTACCCCTAAAAACACTGGTTATTAACCTTTTTTAATCGGTTTTGAAAAAAAAAATTGTTTGGCGACGAAATTTTTTTTTTCTGCCAAAAATCGTAGAACCGGCCCCGGACCGAAAATCGCCAAAATCGACCCCAATTTTTTTTCTTTTGAAAATATCGACTTGTAACCTATACCATTGTTCTCAAGTCGCATATGCTACCCCTAAAAACACTGGTTATTAACCTTTTTTAATCGGTTTTGAAAAAAAAAAATTTTTGGCGACGAAATTTTTTTTTTTCTGCCAAAAATCGTAGAACCGGCCCCGGACCGAAAATCGCCAAAATCGACCCCAATTTTTTTTCTTTTGAAAATATTGACTTGTAACCTATACCATTGTTCTCAAGTCGCATATGCTACCCCTAAAAACACTGGTTATTAACCTTTTTTAATCGGTTTTGAAAAAAAAAAATTTTGGCGACGAAATTTTTTTTTTTTCTGTCAAAAATCGTAGAACCGGCCCCGGACCGACAATCGCCAAAATCGACCCCAATTTTTTTTCTTTTGAAAATATCGACTTGTAACCTATACCATTGTTCTCAAGTCGCATATGCTACCCCTAAAAACACTGGTTATTAACCTTTTTTAATCGGTTTTGAAAAAAAAAAAATTTTTGGCGACGAAATTTTTTTTTTTCTGCCAAAAATCGTAGAACCGGCCCCGGACCGACAATCGCCAAAATCGACCCCAATTTTTTTTCTTTTGAAAATATCGACTTGTAACCTATACCATTGTTCTCAAGTCGCATATGCTACCCCTAAAAACACTGGTTATTAACCTTTTTTAATCGGTTTTGAAAAAAAAAAATGTTTGGCGACGAAATTTTTTTTTTTCTGCCAAAAATCGTAGAACCGGCCCCGGACCGACAATCGCCAAAATCGACCCCAATTTTTTTTCTTTTGAAAATATCGACTTGTAACCTATACCATTGTTCTCAAGTCGCATATGCTACCCCTAAAAACACTGGTTATTAACCTTTTTTAATCGGTTTTGAAAAAAAAAAATGTTTGGCGACGAAATTTTTTTTTTTCTGCCAAAAATCGTAGAACCGGCCCCGGACCGAAAATCGCCAAAATCGACCCCAATTTTTTTTCTTTTGAAAATATTGACTTGTAACCTATACCATTGTTCTCAAGTCGCATATGCTACCCCTAAAAACACTGGTGATTAACCTTTTTTAATCGGTTTTGAAAAAAAAAATTTTTTGGCGACGAAATTTTTTTTTTTCTGCCAAAAATCGTAGAACCGGCCCCGGACCGAAAATCGCCAAAATCGACCCCAATTTTTTTTCTTTTGAAAATATCGACTTGTAACCTATACCATTGTTCTCAAGTCGCATATGCTACCCCTAAAAACACTGGTTATTAACCTTTTTTAATCGGTTTTGAAAAAAAAAATTGTTTGGCGACGAAATTTTTTTTTTCTGCCAAAAATCGTAGAACCGGCCCCGGACCGAAAATCGCCAAAATCGACCCCAATTTTTTTTCTTTTGAAAATATTGACTTGTAACCTATACCATTGTTCTCAAGTCGCATATGCTACCCCTAAAAACACTGGTTATTAACCTTTTTTAATCGGTTTTGAAAAAAAAAAATTTTGGCGACGAAATTTTTTTTTTTTCTGTCAAAAATCGTAGAACCGGCCCCGGACCGACAATCGCCAAAATCGACCCCAATTTTTTTTCTTTTGAAAATATCGACTTGTAACCTATACCATTGTTCTCAAGTCGCATATGCTACCCCTAAAAACACTGGTTATTAACCTTTTTTAATCGGTTTTGAAAAAAAAAAAATTTTTGGCGACGAAATTTTTTTTTTTCTGCCAAAAATCGTAGAACCGGCCCCGGACCGACAATCGCCAAAATCGACCCCAATTTTTTTTCTTTTGAAAATATCGACTTGTAACCTATACCATTGTTCTCAAGTCGCATATGCTACCCCTAAAAACACTGGTTATTAACCTTTTTTAATCGGTTTTGAAAAAAAAAAATGTTTGGCGACGAAATTTTTTTTTTTCTGCCAAAAATCGTAGAACCGGCCCCGGACCGACAATCGCCAAAATCGACCCCAATTTTTTTTCTTTTGAAAATATCGACTTGTAACCTATACCATTGTTCTCAAGTCGCATATGCTACCCCTAAAAACACTGGTTATTAACCTTTTTTAATCGGTTTTGAAAAAAAAAAATGTTTGGCGACGAAATTTTTTTTTTTCTGCCAAAAATCGTAGAACCGGCCCCGGACCGAAAATCGCCAAAATCGACCCCAATTTTTTTTCTTTTGAAAATATCGACTTGTAACCTATACCATTGTTCTCAAGTCGCATATGCTACCCCTAAAAACACTGGTTATTAACCTTTTTTTAATCGATTTTGAAAAAAATATTTTTTTGGCGACAATTTTTTTTTTTCTGTCAAAAATCGTAGAACCGGCCCCGGGCCGAAAATCGCCAAAATCGACCTCGGAAATTTTTATTTCAAGATATCACCTATAATAGGTTAATCAATTTTGCGTTGCTGCGCTCTTATAAAGCTTTAAAAGGTTACGGGTGCTGTCCCGCCTGTCCTCTTATGAAATTTTTCAAATTTGACACCAAACTGATTTTGTTTGCCACGGACTTTCCTGGCAACCAATCACAGCTCTAATAGTTTGCTAACAATGCTTTCCGTTACTCATGAACTTTTTAAAAGAGGGATCGTTCTCCGCTGTTGTTTTTCAGAATGTTGTCAGACATACGCCAAAATACTCTTTGATTTACTATGAAGCAGAAAAGTAATTATAAATGACTTTATTATGGCAGCTTTCGAGTGGTAAATGTTCTGCATTTTTTATTTTGTCGTTTTGCGAAAAATAAAGTGGGGCCCTGTTCCTGCAGTCATGCTGGAGTGATTGTCAAAATTTCATTCAAACCGATTCAGCCATATTCGCGTACGATTGGATCTAAACTCTCAGGTGTAAGTGTCGCTATTTAGCCTTCCCGTAACATTTGATGTCTGAATCCAGTGGGAAAATTGCTTCCTGGGTTCCAATAAAAATCAATTTTGTCAAAAAAGATAGACGGAGCAACAAAAATGATCTGATACTAAAAATAACGTTCTGCAGGGCTTTGATATCGATATTATTTGCCACAGTATCAAGCGTACAGAATAACATTTGTTTCATTTCATAAATTTAATTTTTACCGTCAGATCGAAATATTCGTAATCGACCAAAACGACGAAGTTCCTTATCTTCTCGATGAAAAATTCAACAAAACGATTCACGTACCGGAAAAATCGCTGAACGGCACCGAGATTGTCACGGTCTGGGCAAAGGACGACGACAGAACTTGTAGGTTTAATTTTCATTCGATTAGTCTCTTCAGCAATGTGAAGTAACGTTTTCTCATCCCGTTTTCGTTTGCTTGTATCGTGTCCAGCCCCTTTCAATGTAGTCTCCTACCTGATAAACGACGATTACGCGATGCAGTACTTCAGTATGGGCAGAAGCGACGGTCGGATAGAGGTAAATACTACCGGTAATCACATACTCGACAGAGACTTCGGAACAGCCACTTTCACGGTGAATTTGATGCTTCGTGACAATTATATTCACGACTCCACAATGTGTGAGTACGACATTTTAATAACGGGCCCTGTTCGTCGGCACTATTCACGCTTTTGTACTAAAGACATGACTTATTTTATTAATTTGTGCAGGGAACACTAATTCATTGCCCTATACCATCACAATTATTCTCGACGATATCAACGATCAGAAACCTCTGCTACCTGATCAAACGGAGCCGTTCAGTGTATCCGAAAATATGAATAAGGTACGTACCCAGAAAAATGTAAGATTTCCTCTAGACACAACGCATTAGTTGGAATAAATAATTATAGTTGAATAGCCAATCCGTTCATTCGTTGACCAACTAATTTGATACCACGTGTAGTTTTCATATTCTCACTTTTCTTCCTTGCATTTTTCCTTGCGCACACGATAAACCTGGGAAATATAAGCAACGAATATGTTTTTTGCATTTACTTTATGAGGTTTATCATAAAGTAAATGCAAAAACCTCATAAAGTAAATGTCGCATTTACTTTATGAGGTTTATCATAAAGTAAATGCAAAAACCTCATAAAGTAAATGTCGCATTTACTTTATGAGGTTTATCCCAACTGCGCATTTCCCTTCGTGTGAGAAATGAATTACAGTGGATTACAACTGCGAAGATAGCTACAGTAAATGTTCATTTGTTTATTGGAATCCATCAGAACGAACTAATTGCGTCGGTCGAGGCTAGCGACTCCGACGACCCGGAGACCAACAATACGAAAGTCAATTACAAAATATTGAGCGTGGAGCCGATCGATGGAGTATACGATGGCGTCGACAATAATTGCAAAGACATGTTCCGCGTTGAAACTCGGGACGAGAGTAAAGCGGAGATATTCGCCAATTGCAATCTAAAGGGCTATTTCGGTCGTTGGACAGTGGAACTTTATGTGAGTTCGTGGGATACCTTAGCATAGGGAATAAAAAATCGCTTAAGTTATTTACGCTGTTTCATTTTTGTGGTCGCAGGCGCAAGATCGAGGCACAGATCCGGGACCCCAAAATCATACCAATAACTACGTCGTTCAAGTAAATGACTTCAACTACAACGACCCAGTTATTGAGTTTCCGACTAAAAAGAAAATACTACTGAGGGTGGTAAGTTGCGATTATTCTTACATGCATTTTGTGTTGTTCAATTGATTCGCCCATTAGAAATATATTGATTAGTTTACTCGTTAATACGTTTTCGATAATCGTTCCAGGAACAAATGACTAACGCACAACTCAGAACATACGACGGGCAACTTCTCAATGATTTCACAGCCAGCGACAAGGATCATGGAAACAGTGGAACCGTAACTTTCTCGTTAGGTACAATTGTTAATTCAGTGGAGATTCAACTATTCATTTAACTGTTCTAATTTATATTTTTTTAATCGGACCATCGATAACCTTATTGTTCCACAGCTGACAACGACTATTTCACGGTAGTGCCGACCGGTAAAAAAAACGTTGGCCAACTTCAGCTCGTGAAGAAACCAGATGACGAGAAGGAAACTACATATCAGGTGAAAATATTTTATATAATACATATATATATTTGTTTACACTGAGTCATTCGAACATAACTACCAAGCAGTTTTGAAGTACATACTGAAATTTCTGTTTTAATTTCATTTTTGGTTACGTTTTTATGCTTTTTGCACTTTTATGATAACAGCGAAAAACCGAATCTGTGCCACAATAAAACGAAGCAATTCATTTAATTGTTGACTCCTTGATACTCAATATTTGCCAAGTATATTTTTCTACTTAATTAAGTCTCGACGTTGGTCGCGAAAATTTCAGTTATCTCTAACCGCAACTGACGGCGGAAGCCCATCGAGATCCGTAACGCAAGACGTGACTGTTCTCTTCGTCACTAATCTGGGCCCCAAATTCGAGGAAGACGAGTGGACCGTATGGTTCACGGAAAACAAAACTGGCTTAAGCGAATCGTTCACAATACCGCGAGCCACCGACACGGTGAGCGACGCAGGCGAAAATGCAGTGGATCTTTATTACTTCTTCATGAATGAAGGTAAATGAGTCCCTTGAATTAACAACGTGTGCATCTTGTTCTCGTTCATCGCCAAACGAGCGGCAACACAGACGAAGTGTATGAAAAATATTTGCAGACGGCGATGCGAAATTCTTCAAATTGGACAGTTTGTCCAGAAAATTGTCGTTGTCCGAGGAGCTGGATCGAGAGAAGCAGGAGATCATGACACTGGTCGTTGTCGTTACCACCGACAGGACCGGACCGCCTGGAAATCCGCCCAAGGATTCCATTCTTACGATTACCGTTGTGGTCGTCGACGTCAATGACAATCCACCGATTTTCGAGAAACCTTACAGGGGCGGAGTGGCCATCGGGGATCCGCTCGACAAAGTCATTTTTACTGTGAAGGTTCGACCTGTGTTGCGATTTTGTTTTCTCGGGTATAAGAATTACATGCGTTGACGCTTGACGTGTGTTGAACAAAGACGTCAAAGTAGCAAACTAATGTTCAGAGACCCTCACGAGCTCGATCTGCATATCTGGATCCGATGAAAAATCGACGATCGGCTGGTGCACAATTTAGGCTGGATGTCAATTCAAAGGGTTTTGTGGATAGTTTCGTAATTCGATCCTGAGACAACAAACATTACGCAAGTAGTGTCTACTTATAGGCCGATTCTCAAAACCAATCTACAGCCATTGCAATTCGGTTCTCAAAGTAGAAATTGTGCACCAACCGAGTATCAGTTCCCCAGTTCATTTGAAGTAAACTGATCTAAGTCGAGCTCAGCAGCAATCATCATTTTTTGAACCAACAAAGAACCCACGAAAAGCCAAACCATTAATTCGCTGGGTCCGCGAGAGAGTGACTGACAATAATTTGTAATTTGCGTATTATTCAGGCTACAGATGCGGACATTAATGAGACACTGACGTACAGCATAATCGAAGGTAGCATGAGCAAATCCGACTCATCGATCAGCAGTGTTTCCAAGCCGTTTTCAGTCAACGAGGAAAATGGAGAATTGGCGTTGAAATTTACACCAACGAGCGACATGAAGGGATACTTTGATTTTAAAATTGTCGTCTACGATGCAGGCAAGTTTGTCAAATGCGCCAATAAGCCACCTTCGTAAGTTATTCGTAATCAGTGCAACGTCATGTTAAAATCATCGTCAACTTTTCGCAGTGGAACACAACGACACCGTGGCAGTCCAAGTTTATATGATCTCCCCGGAAAACAGAGTGATCTTCACTTTCAACAATATGGCGAGCTACGTCAAAGAAGAGAAGAATTTTGTGAGTGTGAATACCAACAGCAATTGAAAATGCGACTGTGCAAAATCATCAATCCTTTTTTTTTGCCTCCACATTCTTAGGTCACCCAATGCTTCGACAATGCATTCAAATATTTGTCCAACATCGATGACATAAAAAGTGCTGTCGGATCGGACGATCGAGTGTTGGACAACGTGACTTCCCTGACGACCCACTTTATCGGCCCGGTCGACAAATTGCCCGTAAAATCGGACGCAATTATTGTGTATGTGTTTGTTTTTTGTAAAATAATATATACAGTATATATAATCGCGCCCACCGTATATCAACATTATTTCTTATCGTTTGAATCATTTTCAGAGCTGCGAGCGATCTGCAGACTATCAACGATCTGAAAGAAAATCTGCTCACGAGGTCGCTGCGTCTTGTCGATGTGCCAACGGGGACGGCGGCTGCTACCGACAATATTCAAGAAACGATTCACTGGATCCTGGTTACTTTGACAATTTTCTTCTGCCTGAGCAGCGTGGTGATGCTCGTCATCTTTGTTGTCAGAACCAGAAGGTATCCGCATCTGTCTTCAGTAAATATCGCTGCAGGCACGAACGTCTGCTAATGTTTTTCTTTAATTCTATAGGTTGAAGAAGAGATTGGATAATCTTGCAATTACGAAATACGGATCACAGGAGTCTGGCTTGGATAAAGCTGGTGTAGTGCCGACGACAAATCAATTTGCGCAGGCGGGTTCGAATCCGATGTGGAAGACGTCGGAGAAAACTGTCGATGACAATGTCAGGTAGGAATACTTGGAAATTCCCGTAAGAATAGATGGAAATTTTAACTCTACCTTATTTCTACCTTCAAATGACTTCGACTAATTTGCTTGAGTTTCAAAACGGTTTTCGCGGTGTAACGAAAATCGAGCGAATTTTTGGTTTTGATACGGCCCAACTAGCCCCTGATCCAAAGAGCCCTGCGAAGGTTTCTGGCTCTTCCAGCAACCTTTGCTGCAAAAAACCTTCCCTTAAGCAAAGGTTTTTTTTTAACATCTTTAACTTTAGACTCTGATGTATGAGTCCCGTTATTTTTTACGTGAAAAAAAATCCAATACTCAATTAACACATTGCCTTTAAATCTTGTTGCGCAGTCAAGGAAGTGGCGACTCCGATCTGATTGGTGTCGAAAACAATCCGGATTTTGGCTACGCGAATGAGGCGTTCAGAAATGATAACGGCTGGGATAACGCGAGGCGGGTGAGTTACAGTTATACGTTAGTTCTTAACGTGAAATTAGATTGAATCAAAAGGTTTTTCCCAGTTTCCGAGTGTTAATTAAAAAATGGACTGGATCCATCTCGATAACGTACCGATTCTAAATCGTACCCAATTCGAGTTCGTAGCAAAAATCGCGTAATTGACACTTTTCCCTTTGCAGGGAAGCGTGAACCCTGTGCTAGCGAATCACGGAGCCACCTCCAGAAATCTGTACGATCGGAACCTCGGCCCTCTGGAGTGGAATCCGGAAGAAGACACTAAAAGTATCCATAGCAATACCGCACGCTGGAAGATGCAGTAAACGGCTGCTAGTAGCAGACATTAGTATTATCGAAAGACTACATGTTTTATACTCTGATGAGATTGGAGAAGCAATTGAGAAATAGCGCGTAGCGTTGGCAGCAGGTTGATCCTCTAATTGCCAACACAGCACATTTTATACATTTTAGGAATAGCTGTTTTAAAAAACATATTTTTTTCATAAAAATGCGACGCATACTGAGACATCATTAGTATGTCTTCTACATTTCAGTATCATTAATGAATATATAACGTAGCTCTAAACTTTAATTTAATTTAAATATAAAAAGAATAAGATAAAAATAAACATAATTAATTATCCTTTATAATCCTTTATAATAAAAGATAGACAACGGTATAGCATTTCATTTTGCCGCAAGTGCCCCTCAGAAGTTTAGCGAAGACGTTGCATGAAAATGTTATCTGTAAGGCAGCACAATTCAAGAAGTTATCCAAAAGTCCCCTAAATGAGTATCAAATGTCGCTTTGGAAATTATCCATAAGTATAATAACTTATGCTTGTTTCAAGATCATCTTTTATTACGCTTGTTAACTTGTGGATAAATTCCAAAGCGACATTTGGTGCCCGTTTAGGCGACTTTTGGATAACTTTTTGTATTGTGCTGCCTCGGGTTTCGTAGTCGCCGTGAATTAACCGGCGGTCACTTACCGACTGGCAACATTACCTTCAATCGCATCTTCGGACACGCGCGAGTATACAGAAAGTAAGGGTTGAGATTCAGTTATTCGGTGTTGCGCCACAAGAGGGCAGTGATAGAGAAAGGCCGAGACGAGTGGTGCTCAACGAAATAAAATATTTGTTTGTGATGTTATTTAATGGAAAAAAAGCATAATTTGGCATTGGTGTTTATGTACATCTCTGCTCCCCACTTTCTCTCTCACCCGCTCTCTCTCTCCTAGTCAATAATCGTTGAATCAAGACATGAAGTAGCATGTTTATGCCTAGAATCCCTCTTTTAAAAAGTTCATGAGTAACGGAAGGCATTATTAGCAAACTATTAGAGCTGTCATTGGTTGCCAGGAAAGTCCGTGATAAACAAAATCAGTTTGGTGTCAAATTTGAACTATTTCATAGGAGGACTGGCCGGGCAGCACCCGTAACCTTTTAAAGCTTTATAAGAGCGCAGCAGCGCAAAATTGATTAACCTATTATAGGTGATATTCTGAAATAAAAATTTCCGTGGTCGATTTTGGCGATTTTCGGTCCGGAGCCGGATCTACGATTTCTGACAGAAAAAAAAAATTTCGTCGCCAAAAAAATATTTTTTTCAAAATCGATTAAAAAAGGTTAATAACTAGTGTTTTCGGGGGTGGAATATACGACTTGAGAACGGTGGTATAGATTACAAGTCGATATTTTTAAAAGAAAAAAAATTGGGGTCGATTTTGGCGACTTTCGATCCGGAGCCGGATCTACGATTTCTGACAGAAAAAAAAAAAATTTCGTCGCCAAAAAAATATTTTTTTCAAAATCGATTAAAAAAGGTTAATAACCAGTGTTTTCGGGGGTAGAATATACGACTTGAGAACGATGGTATAGGTTACAAGTCGATATTTTGAAAAGAAAAAAATTGGGGTCGATTTTGGCGATCTTCGGTCCGGAGCGGGATCTACCATCTCTGACAGAAAAAAAAAAATGTCGTCGCCAAAAAAATATTTTTTTCGGAAAAATGATAACTTAAAGACATCTTTTTTTCGGAAAAAAGATAACTTAAAGACATCTTTTTTTTCGGAAAAAAAAGATAACTTAAAGACATCTTTTTTCGGAAAAAAGATAACTTAAAGACATGTTTTTTCGGAAAAAATATCTCCTAACTGATAACTTTAAGTTATCTTTTGCGACAAAAAAGATAACTTTAAGTTAACTTTTTTCGCCAAAAAAAATCTGCAGCGGCATTGATGTAATAGTGCGCATATTTTTGTGGTAGGTGTTCGGCACACAACCAAATTTTTTCCGCCGCTGAAAATATCTTATTTATTCTAGGCATAAACGTGCTACTTCATGTCTTGATTCAACGATTATTGACTAGGAGAGAGAGCGTGTGAGAGAGAGAAAGTGGGGAGCAGAGATGTACATAAACACCAATGTCAAATTATGCATTTTTTTCCATTAAATAACATTACAAACAAATATTTGATTTCGTTGAACACCACTCGTCTGGGCCTTTCTCTGTCACTGCCCTCTTCTGACGCAACACCAAACAACTGAATCTCATGGGGTAAAACAGTTTTCGGGCATTTGCGTTTTCGGGACATTGCTAGTCAACCAAAGTAAGTGACTGCCAGCGCCTCCGTTGGTCGGCAACATTAAGCGCGCAACTATCTCGCCGTACGTCAGTGGGCCAGGCCGGCCGAACCAGAAGCAACGATTGACAGATAAAGCACGATGATCGCGAGATTGTTTACGTGTCATTACGTCCAATTTTTCTAATCAGACTGCCGAAGAAAACGAAGCCACAATTGAGCTGTGTTCTTGTCATCAATAGCATCATGACCCCACTTGTAAATTTGATATCATGCAGCATAATCGGTAATTAATCCATGATTTAATAGATTAGCGACAACAGCTTTGCTTTTGCTTTGCCCGGTGATTTACACATAATTAAAATTCTAGAGAAAGACTGGAACGCTGATGTGCTATGGATTTGGTCCTATCCTAGCGTCAGCACCGTCCAGAAGGCGTACGTTACGAGGAAATGGAATTCTTGCACAAAGCAGAATGGAATCGAGTCGTTCGTCGGAGCCAGACTATCCGATGTCTGGATTTATATTTACAGCAGCGAAGCTTTTGCCGCCACTAAATTGCCAAGGGTAAGAATGTTAAAAATATAGTACAAAACTTGCGAACACTTTTTGATGGTTCAGTTTGATGCGTGAGCTAATTGAAATTTTTTTCAATACAGGTGAAACGCTGCGCATTGGTGCTTTTCGCCAAGGATTTCAATCCTCAGAATTACCAGGAACTCTGTCGTACACTCAGCGGCACCTACTGCGAATCTGGAGACCCGACACAAGTTTTAAAATACTTTTTGTTGGCATACTCCGAGGGTATCATAAAAGATCCCGTTAAGGGGTCAATGGCAACTCCGATTCAGAGATTCAACAGCCAATGGCAGATGGCTAATAATCACGCCAAAAAACTCGTCCGAACTTTTGAACTGGAGACAATTTTGATATACACGGCGCTTCTGCTGAAGAAAAGAATTATCGTGTATCATCACAGTTTGGAGGAATTGTTTGGATGGATCGAGACGTTTCCCACTTTGATGAAGCATCGCAGAGTCACGGAAAACCTTTTTCCGTGGGTCGATCTGGTGAAGGATGAACTTTTGGAACTGCAAGTACGATCGTCATCCAAAAATACGAGACTCAATGCCGCACTAATCAAACATAAGTCAGCATATGGGGTTTGATGATTAATAATCGAATATCTTTGCAGAATTACTCATATTACGTTGCTGGTTGCCGAGACAGTTCTGTGTCCTCGAAGACTGAATTATTCGACTTGCTTGTGAACATTCCAGCGCGGGAAATAACAGTTGCGTCTCACGCAAAAGGTAGTTTTTACCATTGAGTCCAGCCGTCCTTGAAGTCCTTGAAACTACCATTAATTTTACTTATCCTTGAAAAAACACGGAAATGAACTTGCATTTTTTTGTCTTTCATCCGAATGATCGATATTCGTGAACCAGTCTGCATTGTAGTTTCCGTTACCTACCGAGGGTGATGGTGCTACTCCGCGGTCGGAACCGATAACTAATTTTCCTCCTACGGTCGGTATTTCGAATGAAAAACGCGAAGTGTGAGCTGCGTCTCACGATTAATCGCTCTGGATTTGTGTGCGAAAAATCTATCTTTCTTGCACTTATCTTAATCTACAAATCACAGGAGCCTTTCAGCACACGCTGATGAATACAAAAACTGTGAAAATTTCCTTAAGAGGCAGTGATACACCGGTGGGAACTTCGACGACGTCGGTAATGTAGGGTTCTGTAATCCTAGTTAAAATGAATTTTTTTTTTTAATTTCGAAACGCCAAAAGCTTATGCTCTTTTTGCCATCATTGTCTATTTGTGTTTCAAATTTCATCGCGATCCGACGCACCGTTTCGGAGAAAACACGTTTCAAAGTTCTGAAGCGATGAGGGGGGCGTGGGCGCGGGGGTCGCGGGGAGGGGGGGAGTACACCCACCGGTGTATCACTGCCTCTTAAGATGCGCTTGGAATCACTTCACAAATCGTGCGGGATATCATGGTTGTTATCTTCGCAGTCTAAAATCTTATAAACCCTTTTTTTCAGAGAGCCTTACCATGACAAAAGCGCACAAGGAAATTGCTCTATTTATGGTGCAACTATGTCAACAAGACGATGACGGCAAAGGCAATAGTATAATTAATGAGATTGCGGACAAAACACAAGATCTTTTGAGCCAGCTCAAGGTACTCGCGACAACGGAGTTACCGGATGGAAAGAAAATATTCAGTGTCAAGGGTATTCGGGAACAGCGTGATTTGCACCCCGCCGTCGAAAATTTCTTCATCAATTTGGGAGTTGCGGAAAATCTTTTCGCCCTCTGAATGTCCATCGCAGACTGAAAACAAATTTGTATATATACAGAGCGATCAAATAATAAATATAAATTGTACAAAAGATAGCTCCGACCGTTACAAACATTACATTTTATTCATTTTTATAAAATATTTACAATTAATCTCGGCTGTCATCCGTGTGCATTTCGGGACTGCTTATAGTAAAATAAATAATTTATTTGGAATAAATGTCGAGCGTGTTCATACAAATATAACTTTATCGCTTCGGTTTTTAAATCCTCTTTACCTCACGATCAATCAACGGCATTGTGATTAATAATATACATCGGCCAATTGGAAACTATTGATTGGAGCGTTTGAATATACATTATCTTCTTTTGGTCAATTAACCCTTGAAGTACCAGAGACTTTTTTTTCTTGGATAGCATACATTTGTTCCCTCTAATAACCATACGATTGGGGTAATCAATTCGTTTTCTTATCGACGCAGTGATGCATTAAAATCATGTACTTTATTCCTTTTATCGAGCACATCAAAAAGTGTAGCGAATACTTAACTGAAACCAGGTCGCTGCTAAAAAGCACCGGCGTATATTTATGGTGTTCATACTTGAAGGGTTAACCACCTGTCTTTAAACTAATTTCATCATGCAATTTATTTACTGTTTTCCAGGGATGAAAGACATTGACCGATAAACAAATGGTCCCCGGTGGGTTTTGCACTGGAATTATTTGAAATTTCTACATCGAGCCACAACAATCAGTTGAATCATCATTATTGCTCCTCCTTGCGCTATAAAGTCTCGCATTTTCTTGTCGTTTGTTCATCGAGCATCGGATAAACGCGTTGACATTATCATACGAAAATAAGTAAATAAATAAATAAATATATAAATAGTATGTTAAATGATAAAACTTAAGGAAATAGTGATGCCTTTATATCCCTATTATCTCTTTATCGACTAGACTATGTGAGATATTACGTTAAGTAGTTTTCCACGAGTCCTTCAGAGTCTCGGTCGATTGCCGATCTCTTCCAATTCCCACTATGCGATAAATTATAATGGGTACGCGTGGATTTATTTGGTTTCACATTTTTGGTATCCAACGAAAAACGTGATTTGACCAGAGTTGTAAATCCCCATTATTTTTGTAAATAAAGTTGATGGCACAATTTGCTTTGTGATTATAATTTAATAATAATAATATGCAGCATTTATACAATGAAGTGTAAACTTTTTAATAGCTATTCAAATATTTATTGATAACCAAGTTTCATGGTTATAAAAAATAGATTCCTTTAGAAAAAAAAATGAAAAATATAGTTAATGCATTGGAAACGCACTGGAGCACCGTGCTCTTTCATTTTGTACACAATTTGTTCCAGTATTTTTTTCAACTGTATCATAATTATGAAGCGATTCGTACTGTAAATGCTATTTCTTGAAGTAATGGCGGTTTACAACTCTGGAGTTGACAAATTTATTGTCAAATCAGTTTTCAGCGTTGCTTCGTTTTCGATGACATCTTCAGCCTTCGTTACCATACAGCAACGATAGTTCAATTTTTTCTATACTTACTATTAACACAATAACCCTTTTTCAGTCTGGGAAAAAATCGCGTTACATCTTTCGAGAACGCGAGCTCTCGCTCGGCCAGTACTTTATCGCGTATACAACAGCCAATTTTCTTTTCCGCTACATTCAATACCCTCCATTCTATACCGTCGAACGCACTTTGTTCATTGGCTCACTATTTGTATGTCTTATGTAGCGAGATAGCTTTGACGGTCGACCGGGCGCCAAATTGCTTTCCCTCGCAAAACACTTTTTGTATCAGCCACGCATGTTACAATGATAAAACAAAATAACAAAACTCCCTAAAACGTAACAACAGAACATTCCTATACATCACGTGGAAAAACTAGTTCTCCCGCAGTTTAGTATACAACGCAAATGAATTATTTTTTCTCTTCTGTTGATTGCGTCTGGAATTATTGTAGTAGAAGGATTGTAAGATGGTAGCAAAATGGGGCTGAAAATAATTTAAAAAATCGCGAAGAAAACAAATCATAAGTTCCATAGATCAACGTACTGCTTCTGTTAAAGTTCCACAGGAAAGACTGGGGTCGATTGCGACACTCTCCGCATTTTGGCGATTTCCGGTGTGAAGACACACGAATGTTGCAATTGACTCCACTCACCCCTAAATATGCGTCTGATAAACTTAACGATTTATCTAACATGAGTAGTGTAAACATGGTCCCCGTGTAAACGTTAGCGGTCCTAATCTTATATATATTTTGGAAAGTTGTTTGTCTGTTTGTCTGTTCGTCTGCCCCAGCCCCCTTAACTAATGTCTGCCCTAAATAATAAAGCCTTGCCCCCTTAATTCAAGTCTGTCCCAAAGTTAGAAATATTGAGTTAACCTGCCCATACGCGCGCTTTGGACGCTTACCCAGTAGTGACATCACTAAAATCGAGGTTACTTTTTTTTGGCTCGATCGAACCTGGATTTTCTTCCTTTGTTCGAGATAAAACTCTATAACAAAGAGAATGCCGCAAGGAGGAACGCGATATCTTGATTTCTGAATTTTTCACAGAACTTTAAAGCCGGAAGTTGAATTGCGTTTTTCGCGGAAAAAATGTTTGGATTTCGCAAAGTTCAAAAACTCCATCGGATGGAAAATTTTCCGCTGATTCCGAAAAGCACCGTTGTTTGCCCGGAAAAGAGAAAATTCGATGAGAAATATACAAAAAATGATTTTTCACTTTTTTTTTTAATTTCGACACTTTCCTAAAATCGAGGTTACTTTTTTCGTCCGACCAAACCTGGATTTTCTTTTTGCGTTCTAGAGAAAACTCTATAGCGAAGAGAATTCCGCAAGGCGGAATGCGATATCCTGATTTTTACATTTTTTACAGAATGTTAAAGTGAGACCCCCAGAAATCGCAAAGAAACGAAAGGGCCCCCTTCTAAAAATTTTCGATTTTTGAGGGTTTCATTTGAACATCCTGTAAAAAATTAAAAAATGAAGATATCGCGTCCCGCTTTCCGGCATTTTCTTCGTTACAGAGTTTTCTCTCGAACGCTAAAAGAAATCCCAGGGTTAGTCGATTGAAAAAAATATATAACCTCAATTTTAGCGAAATGACGAAATTTCGTAAAAAGTGAAAAATCATTTTTTGCATTTTTTTCATCGAACTTTATGTTTTTCGTGCAAACAACGGTGCTTTTCGGAATCAACGGGAAATTTCCCATCGGATGGGGTCTACAAACTTTACGAAATCGAAAAAAAAAACAAATCTCGATTTCGTAAAGTGTGAACGTTACTTTCACGTTAATTCACTTAACGTTATAATTTTCATTCGAGCATGTAGCGAGTGCGCGAAGCGCGCGAGCCAGTACAACCAGCTAAACAAATATATTTACGCGTCTCGAAAGTCTAGTTAAAAAAAAAGTTCAACTACCATCTGTGTTTGATGATGCACATGCAGACGCCGATGACTCTTTCCTTCTATGCGCGTTCGATTCGGTCGTTCGGGTTCTTCATAGAGGGTGTATTTTTCTGGTCGTTAAACCCATTGGTACGAATAAAATGAATATCCTATAGTTGGCGAATAGTCGAAGAGACTCGTAACGTAAATCACGCGCGGGGACGGGAACGGGTCGACGCAGACCCTGGAGGACGCGATAAATCGTTCGCCTCGCTGGTCTGAGGTAGACCCTCCTGCTGGTGGCCGCCGCTGCCGCCGTAAGTTTTGCCCGTGTGAGACGGCGATTTGTGCGTTCGGCGGCGCACCGCCAAGTCCGAGTTAACGATGAATAAGTAGCCACGAGATTTCGCGAAAAAGAAACCAACAACACTGCGTAATCATATCCTAACGTTTGATAAATCACTAATTACTTATCCTGGAAGATCTCTATTACCGCCACTGTGGACTCGATCGATTGACTCGACCGTGCACCCGCGGAAACCCTGTTTAGCCCGTGCAACGAGTTTTCGTTAAAAAAATATTCCGCGTTCGTTCGTCTGGCAACCGAACCAACAATCTCATCGTATCCGTCCATAACTTTGACAAATTCATATGTTTTTAAGGTTTTTGTTGTTGTAAAGTACATTGAAAAAAAAAAAAAAAAAAAAAAAAACGCAACCAATTTTAATGAATCTGGCCGACGTGAACGAATGTTACTCACCCGGTTGCCGGACAACCGGACACTTCGTTAAAAATAATACCTTGAAATAAATACGCGAACGAGTGGTCGAAACAAGGAAATCTCGTGATGTATCTCGCATACAATCCTAAACGTAACTTTCCTGTTTCTGTTGCGTATTCTTAATAATACTTTCGGTAACTGCGGAAAACAGTGGCAAGCGTATGGCCCTCTCCTTGTCCTTTTTGCTCTCTTTGTCTCTGACCCTGTCCTGCTCCTTTTCCGTGGAAACGTTGGGAACCTTGACGCCGGAACTTTTGTTGCTGCTGTGTCTCCTCCAGAAGTCCGAGTGATTGCTGCTGCCGTTGGTCGAGCCGGTGGTGTACGTTCTCGTTCGGCTGCCGGTTTGCTTGTCCTTCTTTCTGTTGGCCCCCAAACCGCAGAGCCTCAAGAATCCTTCTCTGAATTTCGTCGACATCAGATTGTAGAGAATTGGGTTTATCGCCGAATTCAGGTAGAGCATTATTCGACAGATGTAGAGCAGGCTGAAGTATCCCTCGACGCCCAATTTGACAATTGTCGTAGGCGGCATCACGAGCACCCAGAGCGTGAACGCTCGAAAAGGCAGCAGGCAAATGAAGAAACAGACGACCACGGTGCCCAGCATCATGACCACCTGCTTTCTGTACTTCAGCAGATTGTTCGCCGGTCCTCGACTTATGGCCGGATTCGCCATCAGGTGTCGCGCTATCACCGTGTACAGCACCACGAGGATCAACAATGGTATTATGAAGAAAACTAATATCGTCGTGAGGATGAAGCCGAACATCCAGGGCGTCTCGGCCTGGGTCATGCAACTCGCCGTCTCGTAACCCTCGTCATTGAGCTCTATCCCGTAGTCGACCATCGACAGGATTGGACTGCAATCATAGGGTACACTTGTGTTAGAAATTCCATCTAGGGTTCTCTATTCATGATTAAATTTGATTATTGCGAAACGGTGGTTTGAATCACTGACGAGCGTGCTCGCTGCTTAACATTAGTATCATGTCTATCCCAATCAGTGTGGTATTTTGTTGATTTACCCAGCACGACACCGTTGGTTTCGCACAAAACTCAACAAGTCCGCTTCGAGAAGAAATTTTAATGCCGTTTTCGTCAATGTTGCTGTCGAATGAACAGTGGCCATTGTAATGAGCAGGAAACACGCTAACTGGAAGCGAGTTCCTCTTCTTATTGTCACATACGAGCAAGAGAATATTGTCTACAGCTGCGAAAATGCTCCACCACGTGAACATGATTTCAAACTCTTCATGTAGAATTACAATTATTTTGAATAAATGGAACAATTCAAGTTTGTGCTCGTTAAAATCTGAATACTGCATCTCCCTAATTGCGTCTCTATACAGAAGGTCTCGTTACCTGCTGAGATAGTCTGTTTGAAATAAGTCGTTACGGGTGATAAACGGGTCGTTACGGGTGCAATAAATAGCAACAGTTTCGTCCTCCTCTTGGATGAACAGTTGAGGATTTCTTGATACAAACCGTTTTTGCTTTTCACAAAGGTGAACTTCTTCAGATTTAAGCAACAAATTTATACAAACTTTATATTGGGTCAAGCAGATCTGTTTTGAAAGACTATTGTTCTGCTTAGATTTGTGTGATAAAACGCATAGCATTTTCTCTAAGAAGAAAGTATTTCGATTTCCTGAAACAGGACATTTTTTAGACTGTGATCTGTGATAGACTTATCGCGATGTAATGTAGATCTATCTGTCATTGATGCATTATGTTGTGATCGTATTTCACAAAAACTAGTCAATATAAACAAAATTCTGTTTACAATATGCGAAAACACTAGTGAGATTTCACAGTATAAGATTTCCAGTGCCCATGGACGAATGCAGTATGTCAAGAGAAATTGGAAGCCACACAAGACTTCAGGTCCGGGTGATTCCAGATACTAATGAAATCATATTGAAGAAAACAAGATTAACTCGAAGCAACCTAGTTGTCGGTGAAATGTCTGGGAAAAAGGAAAAATGAAATGGTGAAATGTCTGGGGAAGTTAAACTACCAAAAAACATAATAATAATTATTCTTGTTATCAACTAAAAGGATCAGGATACGGGGAGGCTGGAGGATTTTTGGTACACGATAAATAAAGAAAAAATTAAAAGAAACGAAAAAGAAAATTTATTGCTTTAACTTGAGCGTTCCAAATAGTATAATATTGTACGACGGATAAACCGAAATTGAAGCTCGTATGAATGTGTAGTAAAAGTACAAATAAAGTACCAAGCTAAAACCTGTGGCATGCAATCCTTGGCAACGAGACACTGCTGCATCTTTTGATACAATCGGTCTTTGCTTTTCGGTGGTACTCTTTCGACCATCCGTTCGGTCGTCGGATGTCGGTACGAAAGAACAAAACAGCGATAAAAGCTATTAAACCCGTCAACCGAATTGGCTCGCATTCGCACATTATCTCTCGTAGAATTCATATCGACCAGTTACTGCAGTCAAGAGGGAGCGATGAAAAAGAAACAATTTAAGAATTTAAGAGACAATTTCTCTTCATCCATTCACTAGTAATTAAATGTTTACGTCACTTTGCCGATAACTTCCCAAATATCTAAATTTAAATAATCATCTTCGAAATATATATTTTTTAATAATTATATTACATTATGTTAATAACATCGATGTTGAAAGTGTAGTAGTAATTTTGATTAAAAAATCACTGAAAATAACTCAATTTTTATGCGAAAAAGAAGGTTTCCGTTTCACTAAATATAAGCGACAGAAGTTAAGAGGGATTTTGCCAAATATAAGACGGTTATTTTTATTCGATTAACAAAAAGTTCCTGCGGACGGTTGAGAACGAAACTTTCGTAAAAATGATGAATATATATTTAGTACGCTGATTTAACTCCTCCGTTGTCTGAATTAAAAAAAAACATTTGACACGTCACAAATTAAATTTAAGTTAAAAAAAAACTCACGTAAAAGGTCAGTTAAACGTGATGAAACAGGACCTAATCGAGAACTCGTTTAAAACATCGGTTAAAGGTCGATTACAGAGCTTGACAGGCGTCTCTATTCAGCACGAAAAAAATTGCATATTTGTGGATTCACCGCTCTCTGCATCCAATTATTTTAGCCTGAGTCACGGCTGAAAGGTGTCGTCGGCGGTGGCGGTAAAAACTCTTCGCGCTGCTCGTTAACTAGCCTCCTCGAGAGTCTAGTGCCATTGAATGTGCTCCCGGTGGTTGTTCTCGCGGCGTCGGTGGCTCGCTTGCGCAAACCGCATAGCTTCGTGAAGCCAAGTCGGAATTTGCTGCTCATGAGATTGTAGAGAATCGGGTTGATCGCGCTGTTGAGATAAAACATTATTCTGCTGAAGAGCAGAATGTTGAGTAACGTGTCATTGTCCATGGCTTGAACGGTCTCTTGCGGCGCTACGAGGATGTAGAACGTGAGAATGTTGTAGGGCGCCAGACAGACGAAGAAGCTGAAGACCACGGTGATCAGCATGAGTACCACTTGCTTCCGCGCTCTCGAGTGATAACCGTCCGTGCTGCTCCAGCTGCTCGTGCTGCTCGTGCGATTGTTGCGTATCAGGTGTTTGACGATCACCGTGTAAAGCAGCAGCAGCAGGAGCAACGGCACGAAGAAGAAAACCAGAACGAGGAGGAAGAAGAACGCCGTGGTCGCCGAAGTGTTTGCCAACATTAGGCAAACCGGAATGCTCCGTGACTCGAGACTCCCGCCGACCTCGTGCTCGACACTGCTGTTCATAGTCACTCTCATTACCCTATACTGCGATATCCAGATCATTGGACTGCAATCAACCAAGAATCAACAATCATTTTTTTTAGCCTTGCTCAAGACTGCAACTCGTTCTTTGCACACTTTCGCGCGTATTCGTTTACGTTTGATTGAAACAAATGATCATTTTTTTTACTTGGTGGCGAAGTGCTGCAATGGCTCTTGATTATCGGTTTTGAATTTCTTAATAAAGTTCTCTGTATCAGCGCTTTTGGTGTACTCAAAGATCAGTAAAATCATAAATAATTTAGTTACAAACTTAAAAAATCGCTGGGTCAAATATTTTGCGTTTTCGTTTTATTCGTTCTGCGATTGATTGTCGCGGCATTTTTAGCTCGTGCTGTTCAACAAGCAACTTCAGTCGTGTTATTGTCTTTGACATTTCGCAGGCGAGTGAGTTTTGAAAGTTGGTTAAGTTTACTTCGGAGACAAATAAGTAATAAATAAAAATTAAATAAAAAATGAATCGCCACACGATATTGACGTCTCGCTCCAATACATCAAGAGGCAAAGGCAAAGAAAAGCAGAGAAGCAGCGTGGCAGAAGCAGCGGATGAGGCTGTTTTTTATTTCATAGACATAATTGCGATTGTTAACGAAAGTAATGAAATTAATAAAATAAAATTATTATAAAAACTCGTTTGGAATATTTTCTGTGAATACAATTTTATAGGAGTTTGATGTTCATATTTACAATCCTAAGGTAATCATACAGGAAATTCATTTACGTTGAAGATATAGTACGTGAATAATATTGAGGGCCGTCGGTAATAAGATAAAAATGAATTTAAGTATTCTTCCAAAAAGTAAAAAAATAAATGGATACGAAACGGGCAAAGAATTTTGAGAGGGCGGAGAGCGTTGGTTCAGCAATTGTGTTGCAGCCTTAGCGTCTATAACAGAGGGTACTCGCGCCAAGCGCGAGGTTGCTGCTATAGCAGTATATTTAAAAGGCAAAACAGGTGGAGTTTAAGATGGTGCAAAATCACTCAGTTCTTATTTTTCGCTTCACGGAAATTCAGTTTGTATTAAAGTTAGGTCGACTTAAAGAAACTGTAGTAAAATGTGCATACTGGATTCTTCCTGGCATCGCTCGAAACTTTCGACATTCTGAATTGTGTTTAATGCCTAGATATCCCAATTGATAAAACGCTGTGCTTTCATTTTCAAACTATTTTAAATCCTTTTATGAAAGTTTCAGAACTTTAATTTTAGGCCTTAAACGAGGACAAACTGAAGTCAATCTCAGCCTCAATTTCTCGGAAAGAGCGAAAAATAAACTGATGCGATTATTTTACACCACTTCAGTGGAGCTAGTTGGGTAAAGTAAAGTGACAGATCAATGGAAGCGGATGCTGGCAAAGAAATATATAGAACATGTGGGTCAAAGTGTTAAGGGTGCAAGGAGTCGTTACGTTCAACTATGTAAAACCGCGGGGCACGAGTTTTTACCATCACCGCGGCGAGCGATCATCCAAGCTGTGCTCGAGTGGTTTATTTTCGATTTACGACTCGTGCGTCTGGGATGCGTATGGAAGAATTCGTTGGCGATATTTGGAACGCAGGAAGCGCAGTGCGAATTGCGCGGCTTGACCCAATTTTTAAAATTGGCTTCGGCTTTCATCCCCTGCCGGAGATCAGACCTAACAATGTCGGCGCGCGTGATTCAATATCTACATGTTTATTTCGATAAGCCGCAACACGTCCCTCACGAGGCTCTGGTGAAAGCATTGATTTGCAAATCGTGAAAACTCTTGTCTGATTTTCTGTCAGTGTTTGTCAGAGAAAAAATTGGATTTATTCTAAAAAAAAGTCCACATTTGTATTAATTAAGTTTCAGGGCAACTTTCCGGAAAACCGATTTACTATATTTTGAAAATTCATCATCAAATAGTAGAGAAATTCGAATAAAAATGTCGGAAAATATGTTTAAAAAATGTTTAGAAAAAATGGAGTCATCGTTTTTCCAACGGATTGTCAGAGAAATATTTTCGCCAGGGGTATCATTGATTTTCAATAAGTTCCATGTATGTTACATACCATTGGCAACGCAGCGCGTGCAAAAATAGCTATCGGCACAAATGCTTCCGAACCAGAGGGTGTGTGTGTGTGTGTGTTCGTACGATAAAAGGAAAGTGAAGAAAGATTTTTGCTTGTTGGATTGTTGACTAGGTGGAAAGGAGGGAAGAGAGGAAAAGGAAAAAGGGGGAGAGAAAGAGCGAAGGAGAGATCGAGGCAAGTGCGCGGCAGCCAGCTTCGGCAGGACCTTCAGCGGTTTATTCCCACGCGGTGAAATAAAATATTGCACTTTTTGCTCTCGCACTTTACCGAGAAACTCTATGCTGAGAGGCGTGGGATTGGAGATCCACCTTTCGCGCTGCCTTTTACTTGCCTTTTAACATCATTTAGCCAGTGTCAGAGAAAGCAACACCACACTCGACGAATCTGTTTGCCGAAAATGTGTAGTAACTATTTTCCAGTAGAGAGCATAAAAGCTACTTTTCTGATGTCTTTTACTCGCTGCTTTCGCAATTCGTCCATTTATGACTGGCGGAATAGCCCGTAAACGTTCGATAGGCACTTTCCAGCCTCTTTACCCTTGGAAATTCCGAGTCGACGGTTCGGCGTGTGTTTTTTATTTGAACACAACGACGTTTTGTGATAGATTTACTTTTACGGGCATGATTCTAGTAGCTTTATGGTTCGGTCACACCAAAAAAGAACTGTAAAACAGAACGTGTGGAAAGACCCTCGAGGGGTAAATGTAGATTTTGGTCGTTGGACGAAAATGAGATACGCGTGCTGATGAATGTACTAACGTTAAAACTTTAAAGAGACCTTAAGTTAGAACTTAAATAAGTACTTAATAAGTACTTAAGAACTCGAGTTAGAATTGAAGTTCGAACTCAAGTTAGAATTGAAGTTCGAAGTCAAGTTAGAATTGAAGTTCGAACTCAATTTAGAACTTAAGTAGGAACTTAAATTAGGACTTACCACATAATTTGAATTAGGCTTTAAGTTAAGAGCGAAGGTAGGTAGCACTTGCGCTAGGCCTCAAGTTAGGGCTCAACCCGCGCTATAACCGTCTTTTTCCCACGAGGGGGCATTATAGCTGCTCCTCTCATTCTCTTTACTCGCTGTTTTCGTAAGTCGTTCGTTTACGGCTGATGGAATAGACCGTAAACGTCCGATCGACGGTTCCCGGCTTCTTCGCCCTTGGAAAGCTCCGTGCCGGCCGTTCAACGTGTGCATTTTTTCGACAGGCTCCGGTACTTCGCGACAGATTTATTTTTATGGGCTTGCATGAATCGCTCACCCAAAAAAGGTTCCACCGCGGACAAGTGGAGATTTTGACCCTTGGCCGAGAAGGCGGCGCGCGTGCTGCTGCTGCTGCTGCTGCTGGGGCCGAAAACCGTGGACGCCCCCGATGGTGAAGGTGGAGCGAGCACGACAACCCGTGGTTATTGCGGGCCAAGATCCGTGTCAACCCTCCGCTTCGCCTGTTTCGACCCTCCTCTTTCCCCCCGGTGCTTTCGTCACAGCGGAGAAATAGCCTCGCTGAGATATTCGACCGGGCGGCTCCCGGATGTCGATCGTTGCATTTGTCGCCTCGATATTGCATGCCCATCGCGCGCCCTCTGTCCGTAAGAGGGTGCAATATCGTGTGCCGCTTCGTCCGTGTGTCCGTGAATCGGTGTCCAAAACACGAGGGTCTCTCTGAGGCTCAATCTTTTTTTTTTCTTTCTTTTTACGTGACATCCGTGATTGAACGTCGTGACACTCGTTTATGGATTCTCCTCGGTTGTACATGTTGGAAGACTCCCCGCTCATTGACGTGCCCGGTGCGTTTGAGGCTGCAAAGCCTTCTGGATAACTTGCACTTTTTAAACTAGGGGCGCCTAGTTTAAAAAGGGTAACACGCGCCTTCTGGATAACTTGCACTTTTTAAAGTAGGGGTGCCTAGTTTAAAAAGGGTAACACGTGCGGGTAACACGTGCTTTCGTTCTCATCGCTATGACGACGGTTGCTGTGCCGGTGGTTGCTGCGATGACGGTTGCCAAGACAACGGTTGCTGAGTTATCGCAGCAGCGATTGCTGAACGGTTGACTCGTTCGTCGTCTGTTTTTCTTCCCATTGGCTTTTGTTTTCTCACACGATCGCCTTTCTTCACCCCCTTCGACCACGTTTCATTTCGTTCGCGATTGTACTCTGTGGCGTTTTTCCCAACTGTCTTTTGTCCTCGCGCACGAATGTAACTCCTTTGATTGCTGATCGTCTGTCGCTGACCATATATCCTGATTCGTCGCACCTGAACAGCGACGCGAAATTTGCTCACACCTCTCTGTCGAATGTGCACTTATTATTTATTCTGTTTAAACCATTCAATTCACTCTATTAATAAATAAATATCCAGATTCTTGGATGTTGTTGTACTGAAATGGTGCAAAAGGCGAGCCCTAAGTTGCAATATTTTCTGAGTGAAATCTTGCCCCAAATTTCCACCAACGACACTTTCTCAACCCTGTGCGGTGCTATATACAGCGTTATATATCTACTGACATTACACTCACTCGGACAGCGATTTCATCCCGTAGTGATTTTCTTTGTCTGTCGTGGCGAGCGAAAAAATCGTGGGGGTCGGTAAGTTTGACAAACGAACCATTGGAATAGGCGCCGTCTTGCCGGCTCTTCTTAGGATCTTATTTTTTCCATACTCTCATCCCTTGTCCGCCAACACGACAGATGCTGGGACCAGCGGGACGAACTTTCGAAAAAAAAAGAAGATAAGGTCGCTGTCCTCGACATCTCCCATCTCCATCTGGCCTCGTTGCGAAAGTCCAACAAGGTCCCCGTCGACAACATATTATTTGTTCATACGCTTTAATCAAGTCGTAAGGAAGCCCATTCGAGCCTGGACATTGGCGCCTCGATGGTCGCTAAATAATTTACGACGCAAATCCGACAGTTTCGTTATTTTATTGGTATTGGATTGCAATGACTTCTGGTCACGAGGGTAACGACCGATTTTTTCCCCCACGTAGGTAAACAATTAATGACTCGTACAAGTTCTTGTACTTATTGGTTGTCGAGCGAAACCGCTGGCGAAAATTCGTGTTGGGAATATTCGATATCGAACACCGAGAAGGCTGACAAAATTTCAATACTTTATACGAATATACAAACGGAAGGTAAGAACCCATTCGGAAAAACGACGGGGACGACCTATCGAATATATTGGGTGGCAACCGATGATACCGAGGGTGGCCTCCCCAAAACGCAAAAAGCGCGATATAAACGAGGAGCATAAGATAAAATATAATAGAGGGGGCGAACCGTGGTGACCGAGGTCGAAAGGGTGCAGTGTGCGAAACAGGCGTTGTCGATAAATTATCAATATTATCTGTGGAGGGGTACAATACGTATTGTCGTTGCAGTGTCTATATTTTTGCACTGTCATCTACCGACCTTCCTCCTACCTACCCAACAATCTATACCCGGTACGGACGTTTCGCACTTTACGGTTTGAAAACTACTCATTCCGATAGACTATGGAGAGCCGAGGAAGCCGCACAGCAAACAAAAATAAAAAAAAATTAAATCACGTTTAGTTAAACATTTTTTGTGTTGTTTTATGACAATAGAAGTGACAAAGAGTATCAGCAAATTTACAGATAATTTTCCTTTGAATCTTAAGCGTAAAAAAAAATGTTCTTTTTTCATGTTTGTTGTTGTTACTCTCGTTAATGTATGATGCTCATGCATATGGATGGGGAAAGGAAGGAAGAAAAAGGTCAAGCTTTATTCGTGAAACCGCTCTCTGTGTGGGCACACGCGGTAATGCGCGTTCTCGTCAGCGCCGAGCGGGGAAACTGTGGGCGTAAGTATACACTGCAAGTTGATGTAGCACGTTGGTATAAAGCCCGGTGAGCGGAACGTCGTTGCGGTCGATTGGCACAATAACGAGGTTATTACAGTTGCCATAGGGACATTTTAGAGATGCCGAGCCGATGAGATGTTAGACGATAACATCCGGTGTGAAATGACCTCTCGATTCGAGATTACGAGGTGACAAACACACGCGGCGGTACTTGACAACAAGTCCAACTTTGGTCAACGAGAGACTCGGCAAAGACATCCAGTGTTGTATTTCCGCATTACGTCGCCCACTTGGGACTGTTAACGTTCTTGTTGTGGTTTCTCGACATCCGGAAAATTAGGTGTGGGAGGAAATTGGTCGTGATGAAAAGCTAGATATTTTTTATTGGCTCCTGCATTGGTTTACTGACACTCGTGAAACACTTTCTGTCATTGCAGCCACATTTTGTCAAAGCACTGAAGTGTATCTTTACTAGCCGTTATTATTATCATTGGATGGTACAACTTAAGAGTATTTTCCTCACATTTAGAAGCACAGAATAAAATGTGTGATCACGAAAATTGTATCCATAAGAGCTTTTTAATTAATTTTCAAAATTAACTTTATCATGTAGTACACACAAAAAAACTAAAGATATTTTTTTCCTTATTGAAAAGCTGCTTTCGTAAATTCCAGAATGGATGTGAGATACGTGGAAAATCACAACGTTCTCCTAAAGGCAGGATTTAAAAATCTGATAAAATGCACAGCGAGTGCTTTCACGTGGTCCTGAAGTATAGTCCAATTATGGGACAGATCTGGGAGGGTCGAGAGGAAGTGGCCAAGCTGACCGCATATATGTTTTTATCTCGGATAGAGCGGACGGGTTGCACGGTTCCACGGAGCGGTGAAAAAATGCACCCGAGTGTTTCTTGATTAAATGGAGTGATTGCGCATTGGGGAATAGACGACTCTACTCCACTTTCCTTCTGTCTCGTTCACGACCTGGCGCTCGCCTCTCCTTCCCCACCGACTCGTGCGCGAATTCTCGTCGGAGGTCGCGCCGGTTGACACGGGCGAGGGTGGACCCAATAAATCCCTTGGACTATCTTATTTCTCGTTCGTTCGACTCGTCTCCTCTCCCGGCTCCAATTCGATAACGGACGCAATCAAAGTCCTATTAAATCGCCCGCCGGTAATAAATTTCAATAGGCCCAGGCAGCAAACGATGAGAGGTGACCCAAGACACGGGACTTGTGGGCGATCCGACCCGGAAGACGGATCGAGTATCATTTTGGGTAAACCAGACACGACGATGATAACATTTAAATGCACCGTCTTATCCTAATGCTCGGACGATCATCGGCATAATCTGAAATGAAACTTTGTCGTCTTTTAGCGACGTTAATCGCCGAGCTACGATGGCGAAAACAAGACAAGTGGAAGCGGAGTTAAAGCCAGCGAGACAACATCGACAACGTGGAAACAGATGGCCCAAGATTGCCATCATCCTCACGCACCCTTATTCTCCGGGCGTAGGAGGCACCGGCGGCGGCGGTAATTCGCCTTCTCTTCTACCCTATACTTTCGGATGCTGTCGCCGCTGCCTTGGTAAGGATACGCACTTGGATACGTTCGCGATCATCGATCAGCGTTGACCCACAGTGAGCTCATTCGTAAAAGACATGCAAGTAAATAACACGCTGACTGTAAAAGGCCGCGTGATTTTCGAGTCAATAATTTTGCTTCCTTGTCGAGGAAGAAGCCAAATCCCGGCCAAATCATTTTTCATGAGATTCTCGTGTGAGGGTGGACGACGTGAAGATGTTTATTATCGGAAGAGCTCAAAATAGATGAGGTCCGGATTCGCACGCAGGGGACGAGGGTTCGATTTCTGGCCAGTGACAATGGTAGGTTTTTTTTCCTTTCTTCTAAATGTCCTTCCGTAATCCCGGTGATTCGGACCCCATCTCTAATTAATCCATGCCCGACACCTGTCAGTGATGAGTGGGCGTTTGGCATTTAGCTCGCGAGTGTCTCCCACGCTGTTTCTTATTGTACCGAGGCGGTGACTTAGTTACGAACCAGCTGGTACACTGTGTCGCTGGGATACGTCACTGTTGTGAGCAACTGCGTCGGTTGGGTTGGAATTTTCGCAAATTGCTGTCAGGGATTTCAGTAAGAACGCGGAACGAAGGTAATAGATTGATGCCACCAATGTGCAAGGTTAAATTCACTTCAGAGGATTCATTCAGATGTTTGCTGAATCACCTTGTTGCAGAATGGGTTGTGGTTGCTGAATCAGCTAACTGCAGGATCAGTTAGTTGTTAAATTGTTATTTTTATTGAATTCATTGGTTCACTGATCTGTTAGCACAATCAAACCAACTCATACAATCGTTCAGTTGGTTATAGCAACAGAGCCTTTTCCTTCTTGCATCGACTGAACAAGTGTTAGCTTGCTCAGTCGAGAGAAGACAAGTTTTCTGCATTTTTCCGAACCTTCGGTTAATGTGACACAGTGCGAAACTCGGTTGCAGACACGCGCGACGGGGTGTGTCAATAAAAGCCTCCGCGCGTGGCGCGGTACTAATCTAATCTATGTTTATTATTGTCCTATCTTCCGAGGCTCGCGCAAGCTCGCAAAGTTGCCAAATATTTGCGGCGGCAGTCCCGAACGAAGGAGTCGCTCTCGCATTGTCGGTTGGGGTTGTGTTTTCTCTCGGGTTTACTAAACACTTCGCGCGCCCCACTGCGATCTGCCCGTGATGCGGGATGAGAAAATGCAATTTCGGTGAATCCAATCGTTTCTGCAATAAGGTCACAGCACTCTTGTCGTAGCAGTCGCACCGGGCGAGACATCTCGAGGAAAGCAGAAGCCAAGAACGACCGCGCTGATTGCCAGCCTGAGAGGATAGCATCCTGCACCCTTCACACCGCCGCCTTCGCTTCCATCCGTGTCATACACGAATGCTGCAGGGATTTTCCGGGGGTTAGCGAAGAAACGAAAAAGTTGGTCCTCCCTCGATGCATCTCGGCCTACCAGCAGCGGCCACCGGACCCTTCGCCGGCAGCCTGATTAATCGTTCGGACCACGATTTATGATCCGGCGAGTGCACATTAGACGCGCGCAACGAAGCAGGTGGCCGAGTTTCTCATTTACTTTGTCTTCCGCCTGTGTCTCGCGTACCCATAAATTCCCGCGACCGCGCAACAAGAGAGAATATTCGATGAATCAATGACCCTTGCATCGGGCGATCTCCTTGAGGACGTGGAAACTAATTTTGCTTTTAAACGGGAATTGGCAAAATCGGTTTAGCACGAATTTCTCGAATGCTTGTTCTCTTTGAGTATTGATATTTGATTTCTCCAAAATGTATCGAATAAAAAATATCAAGGAATTTGTTTTTTTACACTTTTTATGGGACATTGATGATCATTTTGCAACTGTAATTCTACATCACGAAAATCAGAGGCATTTAATTACGCAGAAACAGGGTAAATATTGGCTACAAAATCGACATCACTTTGTTTGATATACCAATTTCGTCATACTCGGGTCACCAGATTGGATTTTAATTTTGTAATGGCGAAGGGTTACAGTTTGCACGATAATGCTGTTTGATAATGTCGATCCGTTCGCAATTCAAAGAACGTGTAGGATGAATAATCACGAACATTGGTCTCTGGCTGGTTCGGTGCTTTACTTGTTAGCAGCCGTAATTGTCGATCGAAATTCCAGACTGCCCTCACTGCTAATATATGGTAGTTACGTATCCTTGTATAATTAATAAGGTATTCGGGAATTCGCGAATGATTTTTTATTTTCTAAAGTTAAACTTCCGACGTGCGAAACTAATATAATACGTAATACATTTGTTGGCTATATAACATTTGTGGTCCGATGGTTCAATCATTTTTTCTACTTTGTCGTAATGGAAGAGCTAACACCGAGATTTGCGTATTCTGTCGGGGGAATTATAAATCTTGCGAGATGCAACAAAGGCACATTTTCTTCCCCGGATAACCGACAGGAGTAATTTATAGATTCACAACTTGTAAGTATCGTCTGACGCAAATCGTCCTCGGAACCGCGCCATTGGTACAAACCGAGATCTACATTCCGGCGCAGCAAATTCCCCGAGTTATTCCACCACGCAGGGCTGTATATTTCTCGTTAATTGAGATGAACGATCGAGGCCTTCCGAGTGGAGCATAACCCGTTGCTGTTGCTTCAGTTATACGTGCAATCAACTCGTTTCAGCTGCCGTGATAAATCAATCGATTATAATCGTGCCGAGAGTCGGGCCTCGATAATACCGAATCGAGTAAGACAGGCGCAGCTACCAAGTAATGCAAATTCCAATTTTCACCACTGGCCACTTGGTTATAAAACTCTACACTGTTAAAAAAGCCCCAATTCCCTCTGCATACTTTTTTTTATACGTAGCATTTATGAAATCCCAAACCCGTCTTTTAATATTCAACAACCGGTAAATTGAATGCTCAGTGACAGAATAATATTCTTAACGTTTCAATCTTAGCGTTATACAAAAATTATTTTTTAATCGTGACATGTGAAATTACTTCACGTGTTGGAATTTTTTTTAAACATCGTTACAGTAAACCTATATATCAAACTTCGTTTTGTATGTTGTGCATTTCATAATTTTCTGTATCTGCTTTTATAGTATGAAAAATAATGTATGAATTGCAGTCTTCTATACTAAGAAAAGATTGGAAAGCATTGGAAAATTTATTTCAGATTGAAATGTGCTTCGATCGGTTAGTGTCAGTCTCTAAATGGCTTCGATTGCTTCCACGGTAGTTTTTTTGTCCTACTCTCTCGGCAAATATATGAAGCTAGCGGTCGAGTGTCGTCGGAGATACTGGTGCTCCAGAAGCCGCAGCCGCATCACCACCACTACCACTATAAAATGTTCTATAACGTAGAATTGTTTTCCGCCACTTGACCACTTTACTTGTACAGGGACTCACTTTGTGAGCGCGGGAGTACCGAGCCTCGTATATTCCCTGTCGCATAGAACCGTCCAGTCCGTCGTGACCAGGCAGTATAGACCGCGTTGCCCAAGACTGACAAATACGAGTTACGAGACCCGCGGTGCGGTAGACTGGATGCCTGCTTGAACGCAACCGCGCACTTCAAATCCAGAACAATGTCTCGGGATTAAGAGAAAAATGTGGTTAAGCCGAGCCAACGTTAACTAGGTTAACTTGCGAGAACTTTTTTCCGTCAGTTTCAACATTAAGATATTAAATTTCCCAGCTTACTTTCCGTGTATGACATTCATTTTCTTTTATAAAATGCATCAAATACAGAACAATGTTTCGCGACTGCGAGAGAAATGTGGACGAGAAACAGTTGCAAAAAGAAAAACAATAAATGTAAAAGTCACGGTGAAGCAGTAAAACCAGAGGTGAACACACAGGTATCAGAGTACCGTACAGATTAAAACTTCTTTCAGTGCATCGATGACAGAGGGATCAATACCAATAGCCGATAGAGTGAATTAGAAAGCCAAAGAGATGTGAGATTTAATTAAATTCGGCGTGAATTAATATGGTAAAATGTTGAAAATTCTCACCTGGTGCACAAGGCTGCGGCTACCCACGCGAGGAAACAAAGAAATGTTGCTCTTGCTTTTGTGCAGACGTAGCTGAAACAGTGGAATAATATTTTTTATTAGATTATGAAACAATAACAATGAGATACTGAAAATTGGATTCACGTAGGTCGATGGCATTGATGCATACAAATAAACATGAACAATTTGAATCAGGAATGGAAAAAGTACACGGTGAAAATATTGTTTCTTGAGAGAAAAATACAGAATAGACCGAAAAATTCTCAGTGTTAGATATATGTATTGATATTTTTATTTTCCATGGACGGAATCCAACCGACGCTAATTGGTTCTCATACATAGTTATATTTTTATGGCATATGCCATGAGGGTTGCAAAGTACCTATCACGTTGCAGGTTCTCCCAACTAACGGTTTTTAGCCGTGCGAGAATAAACGAAATACGATTTAGGCTCGACCCATATGTACCGCACAGATATTGACGGGCAAACAATACAATGGAAAAACTCACCCTGCTCTCAATGGCTCGCAAATAGCGTAGTATCGCTCGAAGCTAATGGCCATTATAGTGAGAACCGATGCGTGAGCGACCGTCAACTCAACGAATGGCACCGCCTTACCTGGAAAACGAACAAAATAACCCACGAAATTTAGTATCAAAATATATTCATCGTTGCATTTTACAATTTTTATTCACTTGGGTTTCGCGATGGCTCATAATCCTCGAATCTATTTTGGCTCTCTTAGTTTCTTGCTATACGCATCTGCTGACGATACAAACGGGAGATGTGCTTATTAATTAAATGAAGACTTCACCACAAAGAGCAATGCGGAGAGTTGGGAAACAGAAAAATAAAACGTTCGTGTCTCATCAGGCAAGATAGAATGCGGAAGACGTATATAACGTTATGAACAAGTTTAAACTCCCGGTTTCTGCGAATTTATGAAAAATTACTATATAAACATTCTGACTGTACCATACCTTGAGCTGAGCTACAATTTTATTCAAATGGTTTAGTACAATTTTAGTATAACAAATTATCAAGAGTAATACAATTTCTTGACCACAGAAATTACGTAAAAATGTAGTCTCTGCAATTCTTAGAAACAACGGTGCAAAGTGAAGCCTTATACATTGCCTTCACATTTCACTTTACCTCATGTTTTTAACAGCGCTGGGATGCGAGAAAGGAAACAAAAGAAATGTAAGAAAAAACACGTTCAATAAAGAGCGGCGGTATAATAAAAGTGCATGGTACCCTAGATACCGTTTCTTCTCGAAAACTCGCTTACGTTTGTGTGGCTCCACTTCCGACGATGCTCGATGACATTTCCTGTGTGAGCAATAAAGTCGTTCGTAAAGTCATTCTAGACGCGGGGTTCAAACGAAATCATTGCTCTGTAGTCCCCGTTCGATGTTGCTTTTTCTCTCATAAGTGCCATTTTCGGCAAACGCCTCCCTACTGTCCAACTTTCCGTGACCTAACATTGATTCAGGGTCTCAAGACTCTCACATCTTCCGTGAACAAAAATCTTGATTTATCTCCGTCCACATGTTGCATGACATGTAAAACATTATTTCTATAAATTATAGCACTGAAATAATTATCTTGCGTCATGTATAATGTAATATATTCGAGTGTTTTAGGTTTGTCACATCGAACTGAGTCGCATTCCATTAAAACCTTAAAAATGTAACTCCACAAAAAAATGTAATGTTATAAGTATAAAATTTTAGACTAAAATTCGTGGGTTTTGAGATAGTTTGACTTGTAACTCTGGATTTCAATCGCACCCCACTAAAGTTCCATAAACAATATAAACGCGAGGTACTAAAAACTCGATGGTTGTCTGACAACGTTTTCAATTTGTTGCCAAATACGTCGGCGTTCCAAAGAAAACGAGCAAGAAGTCTTTTGGCTTCGTAATTCGGATTCTCGGGTTTGCTGAGAGGACCATCACAAAGAAAGACCAATCGGTTAACGAGCCAAGTTGTCAGAAAAGCAGCTTCGTCTGAACCGGATAACCGCAATTCGCGGTCGTTGCGTTTCTCGCGGATCATCCAAGAATGTTTAGCTCTTGCATCAACATTTAATAAAAACCTGTAAGAGCGGCCATCAATCTCCGGACTCGTCAACGATCTCACAAGAAAGGAAGAAAAGTCCGAGAGTTTGACAATATTCACTGGACCCGTTTTGGAGATCTTTTCTTTGGTGATGTAGGAATGATACTGATAAATGGGCTTTTATGAAGAAAGAGATTACGATGATGATGATGATGATGGTGATGATGATGACTAGGCGATTCAATGCGATTTGAGTAACGGGGGAGGGACCTTTCCTGAAATATCACTGAGACACATCTGACGCTCTTTCCCGTCCCAGCCTAAATCTTGAGAGCAATGCGAAGATATATTTTCGTCGTCGTGCGGCAGTTTCGTGGCATCTTATTTGCTTCATTCTTACTTCGTAGCGCATACGTCTGAATGTGTTCTTTATAAATGCGCGCACAGCAACTTTCTGTACGAACTTAGGTCTCTTCGCAGAAAACGTGGAGAGATATAATTATTTAAAAGTTATTCTCAGCATTTAATTTAATTATATTCTCAGATTCTGTCTTATATTACTTACACATTTCCGTAATATTTTAGTATAAAACATTCATCAGTGATTCATTATTTGCGAAAAAATTCAGAAATACTCTCGCTTGACAATGTGACATTTGGCGCTGCGATAGACATGAAGATGAAACGGAAGCAGGTCACTTAATTTTGATATCTTTTACGAGGTAAGTGAACTCTCGGCTGTCATGTCGAAAATCTCAACCCAGTAGAGGTTTCTTTATTCTCCCCGTCAAACGTCATTTTCTGGGTCGCACACAGAATAGAACAAAATAGAATGCATCGAATGCCCTGAATAATATTGGTATCTGTGAACCAAGTTCGGCCTCACTGTCTGTGTATGTGTATTAACAGCATATGATGCTAGTAACGGTGCATCTGCACGCGACACCCGAGATAACGATATACGAAAGTCGTTTACGCCCGGTTAATGCGGGTTTCCTTGCTCTCTTGACTTGGACTGTATGGGTAGGAGTTTTTAGAAACTCTTTAGCAAATCGTTTTTCCTCTTCGTCTCTCATTCTCACACTTTTTCTCCCTCTTTCGCTTGGTACTTTTCATCCCACCTAGTGAATAATACTGTCCGTGCGATATTTTACGGTTGGCCAAGTTTCAGTGACGTCCCTTTGGCGTTTTATTCACTTTTTTATCAACATTTGCCCAGATATAAAAATCGATATTCCGCCACTATTTTTTATTCCTTCGGTCGCCGAGAGGAATTCTGATTGCGCGTGAGACGGGAAAAAAGAGTAGCAGCACTAGCGGCAGCAGGGTAATTTCCGGGTTCCCTTTGGGTTCCTATATCGGATGACGCGAAAGGTTTCTCGTAAAAATCATTCTGGCAAACCCCTTAGAGTCGTTATCTCGAATTTCAGACATCTCGTAACTGCGTGTAAGAGAGATCCCACTTGGATTTTCCTCTCAACGCACAATATACTGCGGAAAATCTGCGGAGGAAATGTATTCGGAATTACAACGAGAAAGCTGGTAAAGCTGATCAAGTAATTGTTTTTGGAATGAAAAGCACGAATAAGTCGAATTAGCTGTCATACTGTTCGTACGACTTCTGCAAAAGATTTTCAAATGGAAATTCTCAGACTCAAGCCAAACAGAGTCTTCCCGTAAACAGGATTGGACCTTGCGAAACCACAATATGTTCCGTCGACATGAATTTTAAATGACTCGGTCCCCTTAAAGTCGTTTATTTAAATTACAAGAAGCCGCTTAAGGCCAGGGTAGATCATGCAATTGGCGATTTTTAAACTCATCTTGACTCTGACCCAAATATCCCCGACCTTCCCTAGTACAAAGGTGAAATACTCATAGCTATGCATAGCAGCAGACATAACAATCGCGGAGAGTAGTAATTTACTAGTTGGTGGGTTGCGGTTACTGTTTAAAGTGTTCCGTAGTACATACACTACAGTATTTTGCACCGCAATTTAATTACCATTTTTTACCAGTTATTTTAGTAAAGCTGCTAAGCTATCACATATACGAATTCGGTCCACTGTTGAGTGTACCGTAATTCTAGTCACTGTAACTACTGGGATTTTCGCGTACGTTTACTCGAACGTACGAAGCGTAAATGCACGAGGAATTTTGTTGACTTCTTCATCCGCGAAAAAGAATCTTTTTTTTTACCGTTCTCTTTGCCAAGAGACGGCGACGCATACTCGGATTTCCTGTTTTTTGAAAACGAGAATTTCGTCATGACCCTTTCAAAGGAATGCGATACTTTCTCGAGGCAGAGAGCGTGTACATCCCAACCCCGTAGCGGGTTCACTCGCGCTGCTCACCACCGCATACTGTACTTATTGTATTTCCTGCTACGAAGGTTAAAGAGAATTGGATGGATGCCGGTCAGGAGAAGAAGGCGCTACCGCAGCGAAGCCGCATTAAATGCTCGGACACGTATAGGCTAAGAGCAACGGTAATTCGTTGCGGGGGGTTGTACTTCACCCACTCGTTTCGCCCTTGTCGCCCCTCGCGCCGCGCCCAGCCCCATTGCGGAATAACGTCTTTCGCTTCAACTCGCGACAACTCGGTTTTTCTTCTTTTCTCCTTTCTCGTCCTTCTTTCCTGTCTTGCGCTTCTCTCGCCTCTCTCGGCGCCCAATGCCGTTTGCTTTATACGGCTAAATAATCCCAGTTAAAAGCAAACGCTTGAGGAATAAGTTGGAAGTTTAATGGATACTCTCGAAATTAAAGAAATGAACGCGGAAACTAGGCGAGAAAATATTGCAACAGTCAGCCGAGAAAAACTGCAACAGTCAGTCGAGAAAAACTGCAACATTCAGCAGGTTGTTTTTGCAGTGGCGCCACCTTTTCACGAGCGTGATGTATGTTGGTAATTGTAACCATGTTTAGGGGAGTTATTTCTATAAGGACTTGTTGCACTTAAGCACTTGTTGCCGCTTTGAATCCTTGGACAAAGTGGCTGAGTTGACGGAAAGTATACTTCATATATGATAAAAATGATCGGTCGATCGAGCACTTCGAGTTGTCAGGCGGTGACATAGTTCCATACTAACCGATAAATGCAGCAATTTTTCACATATATATGGTAATTTCTGCCAGATCTCTTCGTCTGCCTATCTATTCCATACACGTCACTACAGTGGAATTACTTCATCCCCATTTATTCGCCTGATACATCACAATTATTATTGCGTCTGTTCTCAGCAGCTTCCAATCTTTACGCACGAGGACATGTCGCTTACGTACACTTTGTCGGCTCTTTTGACTGCTCCCCTCGTTTTCGTCAATAGCTTTTGGTCGCATTGGTTCTGATATATACGCGTCATCATCCGGCATGAGGCTACATGTGTCAACTGTGAGTTGCGGCGATAGCTTCGATTGGGCACACTCGAGGGCTCTTGAGGATGTATCACACATACATTCCCAACTAAAACTGCGATTACAATTTGAGTCCTTTGTATCTGGGAGAAATATATTCCAACAAAGTTATTGATGGTTTTTGTTTTTAGATTGCCAAACTTCTAGAAAGCATTTTTTTCTCCCATTAACGCCGCCAGTTCTTTCGACCATTCATGATTTTTTAAGTTTTTATAAAAATGGCTTTAATTTTTTTTAGAAATACTTGCAGCAACAGGAGTTTAAAAATATGCATTAAAAAAGTTCATAACACACTGAACGAACAGACTTGAAAAAGCAGCTTTGAAAAAGCGATTAGTAGACCAATCCGCATTATTATTATTCATGATCAATCTTCTCTGTATCTCCTGCGCTTATTAATTTTTTTAGATTTTTCTTATGTCGCGATGTATTAAAACACTAACGTAACAAAACTTTTGATTAGGATTGTATGAAGCATCCTCAACGTGTCTATGTCCTGCATCACGTTCGGACGGCGCGCTTCAAACGCTCGTCCGTCATTATTGTGCCAAGTGAAGTGAGAGGGATCCGAGATGAAGAAGAAAAAAAAAGGAACGCACCATTGTTTGCCATTAGTTTCGATTGAATTACCCTACCAAGTAAGTTGGATTCTTCCGTGAATTGAAATAAAATAATTATCGAAAAAGAATTAGAAAGCATAGCAAGCACAGCGGGACGGCGAGCGAAGGTAGAATGCAAGGTTTCTCGAGTACCTATTGCCGCTCTCGGCCGATAGTATACATTTTCTTTCTCGCGGGTTGTTTACGTAAACAGAATGTATTCCAAACGGCATGCTGTTCCTGACATTACAATGGAAATTCACGATGCAACTGCAACTTTATGCTGCGACACGTCGTACGTGAGTCGTGGTGTAATATGCACGGGGTTCATAAAAAAACGCGATACTTTGAATGCAAAATATAGTATAAAGAGCGCAACGAAAGTTGTTTCCTCGTTTGCCTACCCGGGCCTGGATTATTCTGAGACCCCTATGAGCATCCTCACAAGGCTGCGATTTTTTAAGGTCTGATTGTTCTAAGTCTCGACGGTTTCCAATACGTTCAATCATATCTCTGGATTTTGTTCGCGCCATAATTTTGCATTACCAATTGACGGATTTTCATTTATACGTCCTGAACATAAATGTGTCTTGTACAATCGCCCGTGTTGAATTAACATTGTGAAAAGCGTGTTACAATAAACAACGAATTGGTCATAATCCAATCGCCTTCATCGCGCCGGATTTCAAACGGTGCGAAAGATATGGTATATTGGACAACGTTTATTTCCTTCTTGTGTTATGATTTATCGTTTGCGGGTATTGTATTCCCATAAGCCGGATGTGTATAATTTCATTAATGAAACGGACTATCAAGTGCAACTGTATAAAACGCACAGCCGGCGAGCATAGCCCAACCGGGAATACGAACAAAACGGACGTTCGATAATTCTCTCCGCTCTCCAACATTTACCCCGAGTGGGTTATCGCTATGAACTGCGAGGGTCGCGGTAGACTCGTTATATTTGTTTTATACATTTTTCGAGACTTCCGAAATTCCGGACGCCACGGGGCTGCCGGGAAATATATTCCAATTAAAAATTTCATGAGTTTTTCGCTTCTGGTTTTTGGTAGTAAAAACAATCGTATAATTAGGTCAGCAGTGACAATTAAACAGAGTATCATACAGTAGTAATAGTTCATTTTCAAGAGAACAGACGGGATGAGAGGTTTTTTTAAAATGAAAATTCGAGTATGCGCATTGATGATGTTCGAAGAATGCGTGTGTGCAACATAGTTAGAGAATACTTATATCATAGGTATTTTGTAATCCGCAAGCAACGCACATGAGCAAACATGGTCGATATCATCGAAAGTCCCTTTTGTGCAGGGAAAGCCGGAAAGCAGAATGGATAAATGATACTCCTACTATTGATGATACACCCGCAGCATAGAATACCGTATTACCGCTCGTGCATGTGCAGCAATATATGCTCCCATTCGGTGCTTATCCACGTGAAATATCGACACTCAGTCGTAAGCCTCTTAGTAATCACAATGGCAACATGTGCTTTAACTTGCTCCATTTTGAACTTCTTCTCTCGGTATTTTTTCATATTACTTTTTGTACAACATATTCGTTATTGCTTGAAAGTTCACTTAACGCGTGTCAGTTTCTTATCCAAAATCAAAGTTAGGATCTTTAATCGCATGAGCTCTCGTGCAACGCACCGTACTTCAAGCCAAATTTTTCAGAAGCATGGTCGGTGAAGCGAGCTTGAAACTTTATAATTGTGTGCAGAATCGCTTGAGCTACAGAAGTTTCAAGCGCCAAAGTTTAAATATGTTTTTTCGACCAAGACCCTCGAGCAGAAAAAATAAAAGTATTTTGTGACGTACCAAGCTACTGTTGCACGAATCGATAAATTTATTCTTCCTTATCTGCTTCAAAGTGCCTCATACGTACAAGAAAAGTTGGGGTTGCTTCTTGAATTGCTATTGCATAATAATGATCCTCGACACGATGTAAGTATCCTCACTCAATCGCGGCTCCGCTATTTACGCGAAAAAGGTTGGTGTTAACAGAGGTGCGAATACAAGCCCTGATAGAGCCCACCCAGCTCTTTTATTATCTATTTGGGTTAGCGTGAACGAGCGCAGCACGCTTCGCTTAACTCGTAAACGTGTAAACTTCGGTCGACTATTTCGTCGAGCCCGGGCCGCCTGTGACACATTTGTATTTTCATTACCGCGGTTATCGCGCGAAAACTCCGGTTAAATATAAAATATAAAGAAGAACATGTTCAGGGTGTGAGCGATAAATCTTTAATGGTAATATGAAAATTTGGTACCAAGTAATTGAATATAATAATTTGTTATTCAATGTACGCATGATTCTGGATTTGCATGTTTCCTTTATATTATTAGGCTTTGTCAAATCTTGAGTAATTCATAATAAGTTTCAAGGTTTAATTATTTACAACAATTGTCCAAAGTTTCTGTACTTGAAATTTTTTATTAGAATAGTGCCAAATTCCTGGTGCGTAATTGATAAAAGTTGGTGTCGGTACGTTTACTGTAGGGTCAGCGCGCGTTGTTGAAGCAAATTCAATCTAATCTAATCTAACCCTTTACTTTACCCGCAGTACGTCGGTGTTCCATTCCGATTTGACAGCCGAGTGGCGTTGCATCATTAACGTATTTAGCGGAGCGATAGAAAACGCCTAACGTTGAGCAACGCAATTGGACTGTGTGTGTTCAATCAGGCCAGACACGGCAAATACAGTCACCGCCAACAATCGCTGATTCGGCGAACATCAAAGTGTCAATTGCGGTCACCAACGTTTTGTAACTAATAAATGAATTATAATATATTAAGGTGACATTTAGTATTGTGTCACCTATATTATAATCATAATAATCGAATGTACGGTGGAATAATTGTAAATTGTACATTACGCAGTTTATATATGCACCTCTGAGGGAAGCAGAGTAGAAAAAGAAAAAAAAAGAAAATAGGAGGAAGTTATTAAGGCAGCACGATGCTAATGTATTCTTTGAAGTAATCTATCTGTATTTGCTTCAATACGGGCTCTATCAGTATAATTTGTTACCAGCTCTGCTTTCAGTCCCGAAAACTACACCGTAAAAATGAAAGTAACATTTGTTTGTTATATTTACACAAGAAGGTGTGTGAAAAAAGATGCTATAATATAGAGGGATATTTACTGATAAAAAATAATCAAAAGGTAAGCAAATAAAGAAAATAATAGCGTAATTAAATAAAGATCTAGTCTTGCGAACAAAAGTATGAGAGTACAACGAATTTTTTACGGATTCCGAACGATATATACGTGAATCAAAACAACTCGAATTAAGGAGACCCGACAGAGGCTATTACTCAAATCTCGTTCTACGTAGAGTATCTGCCACTAGAAGATGGATACGCTGCTTCGAGAACCATACATATATTTACTTGGTCAACTGTATTGCACAAATAGTCTAGCTCTTTGTATAGCCGTACCACATAAGTAGGGAGAAATAGCGAGTTATTTCCTTGACACGAATACCCGAGTTATTTATATGTAGGATAATATTTACTTGATACGTACTCGCTCTTTTTTTTTGCTCTTTCTCGCGGGGTGTTGGGGAATTTTACGAATAAGCTCTCTCGTGTTCCTTGAATTTCCACGCGTCGGGCTCAAGCGTTTGGAAAATCCAGTTACATATCGCTTTTATTATCATCGATATTTACCGCAGCAGCAGTGCGTAAAGTCAGGAATCCATTTTTCAACCCCCTCGGCCACTTTTTCATCGTTCAGTCCCTGCGTGTCGCCCGATAGCGTATAACCAAGTATACGATACCGGTATACAAAAGTCTTCAGACACTGTTTAACTTTATTTCCACGGTGCCGAACTCACAATGACTGTTCTAAACATGTGTACATTTATCTTTAAAATATTTTCGGGTTACCACGTTGGACCCTATACTAGGTCGAGTTGTCACTGTCACTCCGAACGACCGCCAACATTGCCATCACCAAATAAACGACGCGGGAATTCTACGAGAAGAAGGCTGTGTAAATAATAATAGTGTTGGAATCGCTGAAAATCCATCGGAACGCGGAGTGAGACTGTGACAACGTCTGCGATCGTCTGTGTCAGTGTCCATGTGTGACTGCCTATGTGAGAGTTGTGCAAGTGTCTGTTGAGTGTTTGCGAAGATGTCTGCGCGAATGTCTAACGCACTGCGAACAAAAGTTTGATGACTTTGTTAAGTGTTAGCAAATCTTTTCGTGGATATTAATATTCATCTATTATTACCGAATTTAGATTGAGTCAAACAAGATGTTAATTAAATATTAAATCGTTTGGTAAGCAATTACAAAATATGATTTGGTTCAACTATAATTTGACAGCAAACATTTGTAACTAAATATTTGTTTTGCCACATCTACGAAAATAATTATTGTTAGCATCAAATCGTTTTAATCGTTTTATCATTATCCCAGTGTAACGAGTGCTCGTGACAGTGTTTGCGAGTGTCTGGTCGTGTGAGCAAGCCAGACACTGACATAAACCCGTCGGTACATAGTTTAAGTATCGTGTACGCTAGATATATATAATAGGGCATAACTCAATCCTCTATCTTCCGCGCGCCCGAGCACTTACGTTCCGCGAAGAATGATCAATGGATATGTTTGTCCAGTTGGAAAGGACCGAGAGGAGAGGACCCTTTAGCCGAGAGCAACGCGCCAGTCATGTAACCGCCGCCCTCCCCCGATATGCATGTATACTCGAGTTGTCGGCGAGCGATTGACAAAGTACATTGAACAATGAAAGCCAACCGCGCGACTGGCGCGGAGAGATGAAGAATTTTCCCCGTCCTCCGCGCCGCGAGCAAAATCAATAGTTTTACACGCGGAGATAATACAACGGATGCGAGACGGAAAAGTGACGGAAGCCGCGCGAGAGCGGGCGGAAAGTGCATTGGCCAATTGAGAAGGAAACAACCGCGAGCGCGATGCAGCCACTGTATGTACATACGATAAGTGGGGGGGAGGCGGGGGTCGGAGGGAGGTAGGGATGGCAAGGGGGACTGGGGAAGCTAAAGAGAGTGCGACTCGGAGTCTCGGGTGGAGAAACGTGCGGCGCGATAATGGAAGCTGGCGCCCGGCCAAAACTCGCCAAGAGTGAGACGCGTCTCGGAGGCCCCACCGAGAACGAGCCAGCGAGGAGAGCCACAAGCTGCTCAAAGCCCCCGGAGTAGCGTGGGAGCAACGAGTCAACGATAGCGCTGCCGCCGGTGCTGTTGCACTCTAAGCTCTCCCTCCCGCACCCCCACCCCTGTCTCTCTCTCGCGCTCTCGTGGCTCGACGGAAACCCATCTTTCAAACGGCGATTCTATGTACCAATTTACTTAACCATATTTACCGAGATCTTTAAGCTATCAAGTGGCTACGTTCAGAGAAATCCCGCGGTAGTCCCCGGCAACTGTAAAATGACAGTCACGGATTTTTAGTTCGCGTGGACTGTTTTTGTTGGTAGTTGGAGCAAATAATTTTAGGTTGACTATTATTTCATAGTTGTTGTGAATATTACTTTATTTTGTCGACTGTTTTATTGGTGGAGTTCAACTTTCAAAAATTTGATGCAAGGACTAAAATTGATAGCTGTTCATTTATACCGATGCTAATTGCTTTTCAGAGGTTCCTTTTTTATTCAGAAAAAAATAGATACGGAGCAACTAATTTTACGTTGACAATTATATCATGGTTGTTATGAATATTACTTTATTTTGTCGAGTGTTTTATTGGTGGAGTTCAACTTTGAAAAATTTGATGCAAGGACTAAAATTTATAGCTGTTCATTTATATCGATGCTAATTCTTTTCAGAGGATCCTTTTTTATTGAGAAAAAAAAAATAGATACGGAGAACCACTACATGCTATATAAGTTATTATTATTCTCCAAGAAGTTGCGTTTAAAGGTCTCCTTCATTGTTTTTATTTTTTCGTCGTCAATGACTATATGCCGGACGACATCTGCTGTTTTCTCAGCTTTTTCGTTGGGCTCTTTTCCGCGCTTCTCCACCATCTCTTCCGAAGTATATAGGTCGGTGTCAGAGACGACCGGGCAATAGATGGGAAAGCGAAGCCCGCGCTAGCCGTGCGTTTGTCAATGGAAAAAGTTTTGTCATTTCGCCGGATAACAGCTGCGAGATTTGTGGGTACCGGGCACGTAGCGACGATGAGCAGTCAGTTAGTTGGGAAAAAATAAGTAAAGAAGCGCGGTGAAAGTAGGTGAATTGCATGCGACTTTTATCTAATTGATAGACATGTTTCGTGTTAACACTTTAAGCGTTTACCATTGTGAAAATGAATCGAGTTTTACAGAATATGTTTACGGAATCTGTATTTTCAAGTGTTAAGGTAGTGGCGAATGTTTCGGTACATATTTCTACATCGGGAAAATTAATTTGCTGTATACTGAGGTAAATTGTTACTCATGCCCATTTCAACGTGGTGTGGTATGATAGTTTTAAAGCAGAGGTTGCAATTGTTGCTTGGAAAGTTGTGTTAACCACTAAATCTTGCATAAATACGCAGGGAGATTAATTTGCACGTAAACAGTAGGATCCAAATGTGGTTCACCTCTATCATTCGCATCCCAGTGCCAGGCTGATTTCAATCAGTTTCGTGAAATTAATACCGACATATATGCGAGATTCTGACATATTTGTTAGAATACTATGCTGTAGTCGAGCTCAAAGAGCGCGTTTGATGATCTAGCATCTACGGTTTGAGTGCTCACGCACAGCATCTTACTTCACTCCACAGGACTGAAATTTACGTTTTTTCGACATCAACATGGTATTGTCTGATCGGAAATTGCTCGCTGGTCACGAAAACGACTGGGTTTTTGCCGAAAACCAGGGGAAGAGCGCGACAAATCGAGGGTCAAATCAGAATCTAGTGTATTTTCAAACATGGATTTTTAAAGCTCCCATTCAACCAAATATGCGATTCATATTTTTTATTTCCCTCAAGACGACTCTTTAGTCTTAGAGCATCCGAAATTGGGATCACCACTTTGTTTTTATTTAATCGTTTTCCGGGCGATGATTCATCGCATTAATTTTTCGACCGTTTCCTCGATGGATTTCTGCATAATCTCTATAGCCTGCAGCAGCACCACCATTTCTGTAAGTTGAAAGCTCGGTTTAATTAAAGCTCTTCGTTATATATAGCCGTAGGAGTGATACGAGGGGCAGGCAATAACTTTATCTCACTTGCGCCCAGTCTCATCGTCTTCCGGGCGCGCTCGCCACTTTCCGCATATAGAGTCCCTTGGCTGCACGACGCGCTGCGGATGGCTCTCTCTTTCTCTCTCTCTCTCTCTCTCTCTCTCTCTCTCTCTCTCTCTCTGTCTCTCTCTCTGTCTCTCTGCTCTACAACGAGAATGGATATTAGCGAGGGACCTCTCGGTAAGATATGCGAGCATAGTTTCGCCTTCGCGTCGGTGAATAACCAGTCGCGAGAGCAACACGAGAGTCGGCATTGCCAATTGCAGTAATTGCCACGATATCCGCTTAAGTCCATGTGCGCGGACACGGAACTTTATGGGTGCTTGAACGATCCCCGAATATAAATACAGGATGTTGCGGAAATTTGGCGCACGGTTATAGTACAGTTTGACGACGGATGATCGTCCGAGTGTTTGCGGACGGTGAGTCTCGTAAAGAGTCCCTGAGATCCGGGGAAGTGTCTCCCAGACCTTCCCTGGCATAAAATCATTAACGTTTAGCGTTACATCCGACCCGAATCCGGTACTGGTCAGGCCGGGGTGGAGCCAGCACGGCCCTGTTCAGAGCCAGACGTAAAGCTACAGATTTTCCACCAGGTTAGAAGCAGCATCGAGCGAGAGAGCAAAATAAAATCATCGAGTTATTTTGCGCTCGCCGCAGCCGCGGACGTTTTTCCCACCACGAAATACGCACGAATATTCTCAATAAAATGGAATTGCGCAGTCGGCTGGAGCAAGTGAGGAAGAGGGAGAAAGAGCAGAGTGCAAGAGCAAGGCAGACCGAAGTATACCATGTGCCGGAACTGCCGACTGCTTGCGTCTCGTAAAACCCAGACACCTAAATGGTGTCCATTTACCGTGCGAATCCCATATCGTATCTCGTTCGACTGTTGCCGCGCCCATATCTGCCCTAACCATCCTAGCCACGAGTGCGAATAGAATAAACAGAGACGGAGAGAGTGGGAGAGTTTTACTATTCGCTGGAATCCTGGAGAAGATGGCAAGTTCTCCAATTGCGATCGCTTTGATACGCACGGGATTTGATGAATCCAGATCCTCGGTATACCGTCACACACAAACAATAAAGCGTACATTTCATCACGGAATATTCATCACGCTGGGAAATCTGCCTATAGCTATTTTCATATTGAAGCTCTATTGAAATGGCTATTAAACGGAGCGTCGTGATGATCTGCATATCGCCGAGGGCCAAAACAATAAACCAATAAAAGACCAATGAAGTTCCATTAAAAGACCTAATAAATATACATTTTTGCTCTTTCTAATTTTTCATCTGAATCAAATGAATTCACTTGTGATGCTCTGTTTTTCTGTCCATTAACTTTTTTTCTTCCTTTTACAATAAAAAATCGCAATTGGCATATTGCCTGCGGGACTTTTCGTTTGCCATTTTCGCCAGGACTACCCATTCACTTTTTTTCTTTCATCTGCACCGATCCGCGACTGGTCCTTTGCCTGCCGGCAGCTGTTTTGCAATTTTCACCGGGACATAATATAGAAATTGTTATTGCTTGTCGTCGCCTCGAGCACGTGTGAATTGCATTGATAATCTCTCGCTGCCTGCCGTGCGAACCGAATTTGCTATGCAGCGATAATCTGTTGCCGCGAATCGGGCGAGCCGAATTCGCGATGCAGCGATACGCGATAATTCGTTGATCGATCTCCTGTGCACCTTTACCACCGTTAGCTTTGCTTGCATGAAATACGATTAATTAGATAATTAATTATAGCAGGCGGTGCGAGACGCACGGGCCAAAACCACCCGTTAAATGGCACAACTCCAAACGTCGTGAGCAACACAGAAGACGCGGATCAAGAACGAGATGAGAGACGGTGCGTGCAGACGGAAAAGCCACTATTCCCGTTTAGTTTCCGATTACGCAATATGATAAGGTAAACGAAATTCTTCCGCTTCACCGAGGTTACGGACTCGGCGAAAAATGCATAACAGAATATATGTACAAGGAATACACAATACGTTAATTTACGGTACCAGTTGTTTTTCATTATTTTCTTTAATAATTCATGTGCACGAAGTGTAGGCCGATCCGAGGTAAAGAACAACAACAAACGAATCTAACAAAATAGTTCGGCTGACGTAGAGCGCGGCTATCAATTATCACGATTACCCCGAGTGTTACAATTAGCCTTGTTGACCCTAGGTGACTACGCGGTGCAACATACTTTGCTTTATATTTTTCGGCTGACAGATTTAACTGTTTATGACGTTTGGAGTTATTACATCGCGATGAGGCCTGGCTCATGCAGTAATTTGCAGCTGAAGCTGTAGTACTTGAAGAGGGTTTCCAACAGCGCATTGGGATTATTTTACGGATTTTTTTTCGTGGAAAATTAGCATTTCAATCTCCACTTGACCTAACTCAAGCCTCGACATTTATAAGCTAACTTCACTTGAAACAATGCGTGGTGGTGAGCAACACAGATTCCTCCATATTATCACAATATTATTATTGTCGGAAATATGTTCTTTGCGTGCTAAAATGTACGATTTGAATACGACGTTATAGGTTTAAAGTCGACATTTTGAAAAAAATGATATCGCCATGCGAAAATTCGAAACCCACGGATGCATTTGCTTATTATGCCACCTAATGTTCTTCCATGTTTGTAATTTGTTCAACACGAGATCAAATACTAAAAGTTCCATATGCAAGACAATGCAGGTGCTAAAGCTTAGATCACGCTCATGGTGAACGTCCCTTCATCGTAAATCGATGCCAACGTCGTAAACTTTCCCTCGGTTCTTAGACTTCTGCGCCGTATTACCTCACACCGCGTCGCGTCATGTCACGTCAAGTCACCTCTCACACAAATCGGATGCTGCTGCTGCTTTTGGTTGCGCAGCAGAGCATCCGAAGCATCACGTCGCCATGAGTTCGCGCGCCCCGAAGCGGCTAGAAGACCCGCCAAACATATCCGAAAATATCGCTTTAGTAAACATATACGTGTGGGGATGGATTCCTAAAAGGGAGAACGTGTCGAAATTGCGATATCGCAGACGGTTATCAGCAGTACATCCATCATTCGGGTATAGGCTTCCCATTTCCAAAAAGCAAAAAGTAATATAATCGATCAATTATGAAGGTGATGATGAGCACTGTAGGCATGCAAACAACTCAAAATAGCCCCGCGCCCAGCGATCTTGTCGCGGAGACTCCTGATTTTTTCGTTACGTTTGGTGTATCTCCAGGAAACACATAACTGAGCAGCTTTCTGACATTTATATTTCTCGTTGACACCTAAATGAAGATATGTATAAACAAATATTCCATGGGCGAATTAAAAAAATATATATGCTTTAATTTCAATGAGAAATAAGTATATATATCAGAAAACCGTTTTGCAGTTGCATGACTGGAGGTCATATAATTGTACAGAAAAAAATCTGGGATCTGTGCAACGAGGACTCTCAGCGCAGTAGTATTTTAAGCTGCCTGAGTGCTTACGGCTTTCACTGCCACTGAAAAATAGTTTTGTTTTTTTTTTTTGTTGCTTTTTATAGGCAGAAAAGAAAGCTCCGAAACGTGCTTTGCCGCGGTGATAAGCAATTTGAATCATTCGAAAACCATGCGAAACTGTGAGATCCGACGCTACAAATCGATAGATCTTTGATGAAAAAATCTCTATTGATTAAGATTTAAAAAATGATGAGGCAATATTGCCAATATTGTGATGGGCAATATTGTCTACTCACACATGTGTTCGCCCAGCGGCCAGACAAGGGGTCCAGCATTGACCTCGACAAGGACGGTGGGCGCGCAGATAACGAGAACACACAAGTCAGCCGCGCTCAGGTTCACCAAGAAGATGTTTGTACTGTTTCTCATGTCTTTCCCGCGCAGCACGACCAATGGAACCTACGGCGGTCGATAAATAAAAAAAATTAAAAATACCCATCGAACTTACAGAAATAAAATTAAACGAAAGCAAAGGTAAACTTGTGAAAGGATAATGGATGGATAACAACAATGTACCATTAAATTTCCAATGATCCCAAGCACCATAACCGCGATGCAAACGACCATCGATGTAGTCCGAATGTAGGCTGGTAGCATGTACGACGTTGAGGTAGTGTTCTCAGGCTCGATCACTGAAACTTCAAGACGAAACAGGCAAACGTTATCTTCGGATCGCCGGGTGAATCGTGACGTTGCCAACTCGCACGCGCCAGGGTAATCGATTTCAGATCGTAATCAATGAGGCAAGGCCAGGATCCCAGCCAGAGAGGCAGCAGCCGCCGGGCGTCATTCCATCCGCGGAGAGGCGCGCGTCCTTATATGGAAGGGAACTTACGTTTTCTCAGAGGCAACGACTTTTAAATTTCGTAAGTGAAGAGCGGGCGCCCGCGCGCGGCGTCACTCTCGCGGTACGAACATATTAAAATTTCGTTACACCCGAGTTCAAATGTGGACCCTTCGAATAACCTCCGCTGTCTTTAAATGGGTAAAACATGCCGCATCTGGAGCAGTAGCTATCTCGTCTCGCTCCGCGGAACCTCGACGCAGGTTAAATAACGTAACAATTTTCGTTGGACGCATTTTCTTGCTCCAAATGGGTCACTACTATTTCCGGAGGCCCCGCAGAGGATCCTGAACCTCGTCTTACACCTTCAGAGCGCGGAATTACTTTTCGAAACGTTTTAAAAATAGCTTTTTTGTTGTTGTAAATATTGAAGGTGATTGGCGAGCGTTTGAAAATATGTGAGAAATGTTTCAACTATTTTGTTTTGTAGATATCTTTTTGTCCGATTAGTGATATTGCATTTCAATGTTTTAGAGCCGACTCAATTGTTTGAGTCCCCAAATAGATTAGTTCAAACAATTAATTTGTTGCCCCAACCAACTAATTGGCCAAACAATTAATTTGTTGACCCAACCACCTAATTGGTCGCATCGAGACCATATAACCAATTTTTTCGCCGTTTAGGCTGGACATAATCGATTTACATCCAGTCTGAACGGAAAGTCTAGATCTAAACTCGGGTAGTCACCTGAAAATCCATCGAGGGTGCTGCTACCGACGACGGTGGTGTAGTACGAGGTGTTGAGCTCGAGAGCCGTGGACGACATTGTCGACAACATTATTTTTTTCAATTTTTTCTTGGTTTCGTTGTCCCTCAAATACTCGTTAGTATTTTCACCAAAGACAGAATAATCGCAGTCAAATATGATAATATCACAAGGGTACTTCGATCTCGATGCGATTGATTTGATATTCAGCGTTTCTCGAAAATTTTTCAGCACCAAGATGCTCGATATAATGTACAGTATTCTTTAGGGATTAAAGTGACGAACGAATTTCAGGACATCGGTCGATAGTCTCGCGTTATCTCGGGCGAGAATCAACTCGGGATGTGAATTCTCGATCGTCGAGGCATTTCGAGGTACCTCCGAACGGAGCCCGATGGTACCAACTCGGTAGTCCTTTGTCTCCCCAGCTACTGCTGCTATCAACTACCATATTCCTCATCTCCACACGATGAGCCCTTGGCTATGTTACGAGCTCTCTGGAATTGGATTACAATCTGCAACAAAAACGATACATCATTTTTTAAACATGTTGGTACTGATAATACTTTAATTATTAATTATATTCTCTTTTAAAAAGTTCATGAGTAACGGAAAGCCTTGTTAGCAAACTATTAGAGCAGTGATTGGTTACCAGGAAAGTCCGCGATAAACAAAATCAGGTTGTTGTCAAGTTTCAAAAATTTGATGACAGGACAGGCGGGGCAGCACCCGTAGCCGTTGAAAGCTTTATAAGAGCGCAGCAGCGCAAAATTGATTATCCAATTATAGGTGATATTTTGAAATAAAAATTTCCTAGGTCGATTTTGGCGATTTTCAGTCGGGAGCCGGATCTACGATTTCTGACAGAAAAACTATTTTTTTCGTCGCCAAAAAAATATTTTTTTCAAAATCGATTAAAAAAGGTTAATAACCAGTGTTTTCGGGGGTAGAATATGCGACTTGAGAATGATGGTATAGGTTAAAAGTCGATATTTGGAAAAGAAAAAAAATTGGGGTCGATTTGGGCGATTTTCGGTCGGGAGCCGGATCTACGATTTCTGACAGAAAAAATATTTTTTTCGTCGCCAAAAAAATATTTTTTTCAAAATCGATTAAAAAAGGTTAATAACCAGTGTTTTCGGGGGTAGAATATGCGACTTGAAAATGATGGTATAGGTTAAAAGTCGATATTTTGAACCGAAAAAAATTGGGGTCGATTTTGGCGATTTTCGGTCCGGAGCCGGGTCTACGATTTCTGACAGAAAAAAAAAAAAAAATTCGTCGCCAAAAAAATATTTTTTTCAAAATCGATTAAAAAAGGATAATAACCAGTGTTTTCGGGGGTAGAATATGCGACTTGAGAATGATGGTATAGGTTAAAAGTCGATATTTTGAAAAGAAAAAAAATTGGGGTCGATTTTGGCGATTTTCGGTCGGGAGCCGGATCTACGATTTCTGACAGAAAAAATATTTTTTTCGTCGCCAAAAAAATATTTTTTTCAAAATCGGTTAAAAAAGATTAATAACCAGTGTTTTCGGGGGTAGAATATGCGACTTGAAAATGATGGTATAGGTTAAAAGTCGATATTTTGAAAAGAACACATTTCTGAAAAATTCTAATTTCTGAAATTTCTGATTTCGATTTTGGCAACTTTCAGGCACGCGCGCCAGCGCGTGTGATTAGCCTAGTTAATATTAATAAAGTTGATAATAATAAAAAAAATAATTACTGACGTAAACGAAAAAATATTATCAGCTGCACGCGATGTTTCAGAGAAAAGGAAAGACCGATAACTGATAAACCTGTCGTTCACAGAAGCTCGAACTACCCAGCAAGATAACGTTGTTGCTCAAATTACGATTCCTATTCTGCTTTGAAATATGAAATGGCAGCATCTCATTTTCACAGGATTATTCTCTTATACAAGTAATCGTACACTCACTTTTACTGCACACGCCATGTGTATCTAGACGACGTCGATATGAGCCCTCGTTACCATGCCGTGTAGACATGGATCCTGCGGAACTGAGATGCTGCGAAGTATCCCGGAGGGAAATATTATAATTGGGAGATACTACATGACGATTGGGTCCAACCAAAATGCAAACGCAATTTTAAAAACGTAATCTTATACATACTTTGGAAAGTTGTTTGTCTGTTTGTCTGTCCCAGCCCCCTTAATTAAAGTCTGCCCTAAAGAATAAAGCCTTGCCTCCCTTAATTCAAGTCTGTACCAAAATTAGAAATTTGTATTTATGTTAACTAGCCCATACGCGAGCTTCGCGCGCTTACCCACTTGTCACATCGCTAAAATCGAGATTACTTTTTTTGGGTCGATCGAACCTGCATTTTCTTCCTTTGTTCGAGAGAAAACTCAATAACGAAGAGAATGCCACAAGACGAAACGCGATATCTTGATTCCTGAATTTTTCACAGAATTTTAAATTCGAGCCCTCAAAAATGGCAAATTTTTCCAAGGGGTTTACCCTTGCGTTTTTTTTTGCGATTTTTGGGAGTTTAGCTTTAAAATTCTGTAAAAAAATCAGAAATCAAAACAAAGTATTCCACCATGTGGCATTCTTTTCGTTATAGAGATTTCTCTGGAACGCAAGAAGAAAATCCAGGTTCGATGGATCCAAAAACAAGTAAACCCAATTTTTGTCAAGTGACGAAATTTCGAAAAAAGTGAAACATGATTTTTCGCGTTTTTCTCGTGGAATTTTTTATTTTTCGGGCAAATAACGGTGCTTTTCGGAATCAGCGCGAAATTGCCCATGTGACAGGGCATTCAGACTTTACGAAATCGAAAACAAAAATCTCAATTTCGTAAAGTTTGAACATTAAATTAACGTTGATTTCCTTAACGATCTAATTTTGATTTGTGCATATAGCGAACGCGCGAAGCGCGCGAGCGACCTGCGACCTGATAGTATCATATTAAAAAAAAAGATTTTTCTTCGTTTCTCACGATGATAATGTCTTGACCAACCTAGTGTTAAATTTATCTGCCAATCGATGAGTGAATTCGTCGATTAGTGAGCCTGTCAGCCGATTAGTGAACCAACCAACCGGTTGATAAGCCGACTAACCAATCACTGAGACAATCCCCAACAGATTGCTCCACCGATTGCCAAGCCGGCAAACGAAGAATGCTTCAGGGATCTCACTCGAAGTGGTCACGCACCGCAACTAAGTCCACCCCACGCATTTAAAAAGTATATGTTCCCCCAACTAAGTATTTTTCACTGTGCATGCACCTCACATTCTCCCTATAATTCTAGCAGAAGGGATGCTGAGTCATTTTTCATTTCGTCGTTTTTTTTTTCTTCTCTTTTTCTCCTTCATATAACCTCCTCGCCACCGCGCGGGGGAAAAGGCGAACTGGCAGTGGTTAATTAAAGTCAAGTCGTCGCCGGCAAGAACACCACGGAAGCGTTAAGTAGCGTTATAAACGACCGATCGTATAACTCAAAGTCCGCGACGCCGGAGAATGTCGTGGGTGTGCAGTGGTATTAGTGGTATTAGTAGCCGGTGCGAGGGACTGTAGCGGCGGGATCGAGGCCCGCGATAGTCGCGAAAATGACGAGCCAACTGCTCTCGCTAGATGCCTTACTGATTTCGCTTCACTTTCTCTTTGGCGGCTCACTTCATCTGCACTCGGAAATATATAAAGTGTCTTTTACTGACATTGTGACGCGTCAGAAATGGACCGATCGCGCGATAACCATTTGCGCGCGCTGAATCCAGGACACCTCATCAGTATCCGCGTTGACACTTTTGTTTATCACCGATTAACACACTCGCGACGGGGTTAATCGGTGATAAACAAAATATAAAAAAAGGAGGAAAACTTCAACCGCCACATGCATCTTCGACTGGTGACAATTTTGGCGGGGCAAAACTGTGTCAATTAGCCGGGAATTATTTCAATTGCTCCGGCCACACTTGGCTGCATCCAAGTCCCCCTTCGGGCTCTGTCGCAAGAACTCGAGAGGTGTCGGACCCAATTTCGGACGCTCGAAGACCGAAAAGCAATCAACAGTGAATCATTTTTAGGGCAAAGTAAAACATGATCCGCATATTTATGCGGATGGGAGCTACGCGATCCGCTTCGCATGTCAATTGTCGATGCACATTAAATGCAAGTAGATTTAATAAGAATGACTGAAAATATACTGCTCTCGAATTTTTCTTTTGGACTGATATAATTCTGTTCTAGACATTACCACAAAGCTGATAGAATATGTGATTATTACAATATATGTGATTATTACGATAATGACAGCTGATACAATATGTGATTATTACAACAACACATTTTGTAATATTTTTCCTGCCTTTGACAAAAGCGTCCTTTGTAAGACAACATTGATGAACGTATTTTCTCATAGAAGTGGTCTCGTCGGAGGCAGAACAAAAGTGAGGAAGCTATTTTCAAAGCTCTATGTTTTCCCCTTTGTTTTAACGCAAGTTCTACTTGCCCTTATCAAGATTAATTCTGCAGCGCTGGAAGAGTACCGAGAAATCGCGTTGCACAACGCAATTACTGCGTTTCTTATACAGTACCGGCGTATCCCCGAATGTCTGCGAGTTTTAAATACTTGACGAGATGGCGATGCATAACTCGCTTCCCCCACCCCCTCGAATCCCATCAACTGAAATTCCTTAGTCCGACAGTTTTGTAGTCGTATACGTATCATTTGACGAGAAAGTAATAAACAAGTTAAGTCACTTTCTGTTGGATCGTGCATGCAAAAGGCGTACACAAGTGGGGGGGGGGGGGGGGGGGGGGGATCGTAAAGCGAGTCGTACCGCTGTGCATATCCCATTGTCTCGCGCCAGGGAGGAGACGAGTTTTAGGATGACTATCCTCGCTTTTCCATACACACACAGTGTGCCTAGAATTAGTGCAAGAAACAGGACGGGTTTATACTCGATATAAGGATATTCTTCAACAACGTCATTTTATATTTGTTGCGCTGAGAATTTTCGGTGTTATTAAAGATCCAATGTTTTTTTGTTTTTTTTTAGTCAATAATGATTTTTTTTTGTTTTTCAAACTGATTTTGGGGCACATCAATCTAATGTCATTTGGTGTCAATTGCATATGGCGACGAGCAACGACCACGTAAAAAAATGTACATTATCAAACAACTTTTTTTCTGTAAAAAAAGTTTTTGGAGTGATATTGAAATCCTCTATTTAAAAAGACATGGACAATCGAAATCGAATTTCGAGATAATTGTGGAGCCATTTTATGCCTCTCCTGATTGGCTGTGGTTCGCCGCCTAACTACTACACGCCAGACACACGCGCGCGTTTTCAAACATGTCATGACGTGCTCGATCCGTTCGGAATAACATGAGCTTGAAATAACAAAATCATTTTGCTACACGATTTTCTTATTCTCTTCCTATTCATTACGGCAAAAAACTTGATTGGAATTACAAATTCTGGATTGCTTAGACCCATATTTGTTGTGGTAATCGGCGACCGGTTGGTTTTCTTGGCAATTTCAAATTAGTTAGGTTGCTGATGTACCACTATTGTATACCCTAGCTACGACATGATTCGCCATTTTTTTATTTCGGCAGCAACATATTTTGTTGTTGAAATAAGAATATTTTGTTGAATGGACCTTTTTCGTTGTTGTGACAACAAAACTTTTTTCTGAATATAGTCAGGGGCACGAGCAAAGTGAGCGCTTTGTTTCTAGTATTAGGAAAACGTAAAAAAAAAAAAGAAAATCCAGCAGAGTCTATCGATTTCAACAGATATAACTAGATATTGAAGCTTCCCATATGAATGCAGGAATATTGTAACGCTCTTTTTTGAGTCGCGTTACATCAGGATCGTATAGCTACCTATTGGTGTCACACGGCCCACCTCGCCTGATCACAGATCCCCCCACCGAGAGGTTCCATAGCTACGGTGAGATTCTCGCATCATTTGTATCGGGGAAAGTAGTATTTTGTTCCGGGAAATGAATAACGTAAACGTGGTCATGTCGTTGGCTGCGTCTCGCGAATTCGAAAGGATCGCCTCCTCGTTTTGTAACAGAACCTACTCGGGAAAAGCCCAATACTGAAGTGCCGTAGTGAATAATTGTGGTGCCACGACTTAATCGAAATCGGTACCCGGCGATATCGATGTGCAGTAACGTCCGTCGCATGTCTCCTCGTCGTCGGTTGCAACCAGCGTTCCAGAAAATTGTGTGTTCGCGATAAATAAATTCGTCGCGGACGGATCTCGCCCGCTACGCCATTGCCCTCACCAGCCGCGTATTAATATATATATTTTTTTTTTCTGTAGATCCCGACATTCGTAAATTATTTTGCAAATTATTTTGAACCGCGAATAGGAAATCGCGGAAAATGGAAATGGCGGAAGACACTAATTTTAAGTTCTGCTATCCGTAATTTTACCGAGTTTTTCAGTAATAAACTATATTGTGATTTTACCGGATTTTGTGCAGTGCTTGTTTTATTTAATGAACAACAACGTGCTGACTTCAGCGGCCATGACCGTCTGAGTCGATTTATGTCAAAGCCGCCGTCGACCAAACAGAGCGCTTAAAAAATGTGGCTTCAGTATTTCGACTTTCGATGTGCCATGTCATTTTTAAAAGAGGATTTGTTCCGGGCGGAACGAAATTGTTAAGTCCCCGGAACGTCCCTCTACCTTATTTCCTAGGCCGCTTACTAGCCGTGCAAACAACCCCCTGTTCTTTTCCAGTTTTTTTGTCCTCCTGAACCTGAAAGGGCTCCGCGGCAAATGCATGGCTGACGCCACAAATATTAAATTAAACCGGTCGAGGAATGGATTCTGCGGCGAAGGATTTTTGATGTCGGAAAAGTTTGTTTTGAGCGTTACAATATATAGGCTTCTGCCAAGCACGTTGCTATCAATATTCGCGCGCGATGGCATCACGAACAACTTTTTTATTAAAGCAACAGTTTCAATATTGACCGGTTTTAGTTTTCAACTTCCTGGACGTAATATTTATCACATGACTGAATGATAAGGTCGCTTGAAAAAATCTGTGTTTATCAGAGAAACTTTTGAAAAAACTACAGCGACAAATAAAATAAAAACCTATACCAGATTGGAAATGTTAAAAGGATCATTTTTCGCTATTTTAATTCATAAAAATGCTGAAAAGCTGAGAGAAATTCATTTTTTTAAACGAGAAAGAGTCATTGATGCCCGTCAAAGTGTTAAGCAAATGTAAAGTTTCCACGCAAAAGCAGAACCGGGGTTTTATATTAGATCATTGAATTTTTAATATCCATTCTTCCCAGTTGAAAATAAATTATGCGCGATTCTTTAAACTGCTGAGCAAAGAAGTTACGAGTCTATTCTTCAGTGTATGCTTGCGATTTACACATGCGCTTCATCGCGGTGACACGTCCAATAGCATCGGCACCATCTTGCTTGGTTGACCCTACGTAACAACCATGTTATTTCTTATGGCGTGTATGTTTTATGAAACCTTGCTCCTGAGAAGCAGGTCTTTTTGGAGAAACAGGTTGCACTTCTAGACCTGTTCCTGCAACGCTGCGCAATGCACATCGCACAAAATCGCTTTTACATCTCTGTTGTCTGAATCGCCACTTTTGAGAGATCGTTTATAGCAATGGGATCGAAGTTTTCGGTCTCATTACTTCGTAACATCATAAAGGCCCCCTCGTCTGAGGATTTTCACGGTCTGTGTCATCTTTTTCTGATGGCGGAGTAGGAAGAACGTGAGGCGACTGGATTACGGTATAGAATACGATTACGTATAATGCGTTTTCCTTTACGAGTAAATATTTTTTCTACGTAGTCGTGATTACGTTTTCTTTCTTAATTGACCCTTGGTCATGTATAATTTTTTGCGCGATATCAGCTATCAAGGATGTTTAGTCCGAGAACTTTGTAATTGATAATAATAATAACAATGAAAATATTTTCTCGCTGTGAACGTGAATCGGTCCCCTACAGGGCCGGACGAATTAGAGCTGATAAAGCTTTTAAGTTCAAATAATTAAAGTAATAACCATAGTTTATTGCAACTATTTTTGTCAAACAAAACTGTTGTGTTGGTTGTTAAAAAATCCCGGAAAATGCATTTTATTTTCACAGAATCAACGGGTTCTACAGTTTCAACATTAAAAAAGTACTCTTTCCAATATTTTGGTCCAGAAACGCCTTCGGCACTTGAGAAATACACTTAATATTCTATGAGAATAATGTGAGGCAGTATCCCCGCCTGTCACGCGGGAGACCGGGGTTCGATTCCCCGCCGGAGAGAATCTTTTTTTTCATTAAACATTATTAAAGAATAGTTGAAAAATTAGAAAAAACGTTTTTGATCGAAAATTTATTAAAAAGAAACATTTTTGCAAACTTTTTTTTGCAATTGTTCGTGCAAAACGTCATCATTGCGAGGGATGATTACGTCTGATGCACGTACAACACGGTGGACATGTTTACTTTTCATCCTATTGAATATAATTATTAATACTTTTTCGTATTGGTAAAAAAGTACAACTATGCACATTGCTTCCTCACTAATTTTTGGTTTTTCACAAAACCACATCTATAAAGAAGCTTGTTTGTCAATTTTGGCTTCCTTGTAGAGAAAGTTTTGTGAAAAACGAAAATTAATGAGGAAGCAATGTTCAAAGTTATACTTAGCAACTTTTTTTACATTATTACTACGAAAAACATGTTACAAGAATATAATACAAAAACACTGTAACAAACATCGTTTTCACTCATTTTTATGGGGTATAAGGTTTTGTCTTACATTTTTAACTTTTGCGGAAGTTAAAGCGAAAATCTATATCTACATTTTTCGACTGTAGAATATTTCAATTCATTTGTTGAGATTCGACGGGATTTACAGCAAAAATAATGTTTTTTTTTTTTTCGGAAAATCCAACTTTCTATAAAATCCGGACTGCTTTACCGATTTCGTCGAAATTCAGTACTAATCAGCATTGAACGTGGTTCAGTTATGAAGAACTATTTAATTAAGTCGTTGAACTTTTACAAAAATTACAAAGTCTTCATTTTTCGAAAAATAAAAAATTCGTTTTAGGTGATTCTGAGTGTACTGACATGAAAATCTCAAAAAGAATCAAATTAATGAAAACAAATCTTCCTATATGAGTTAGCAAAATGATTTTTATCAACAGAACAGTGACTGGGCCATTAAAGGGGCAATAGCCGCGTGCCAGTAATCTCTCGTTCCACTCCATAGAGCATCCTAACGCGCGAACCGTCATGTCAGCTTGAGATTTAAAAAGAGAAGAGTATTCGAGAGGCCCTAGAAAAATGTCAGTGGTTATGGCCATTCTTGGAAGCGCGATGCAAAAGCTGAACACATTGTCATTATTCACAACTTAAAAAATAAAATAAAAAGAAATTAAGTGTTACATACCCTGAGCTGTTGACCGTAAACTTATGCGATTTTTTAATATCACGAGTAATTCCTCCACGACACAATCAAAACAAAACGTGGGCATTGCTGGTTAACGAGTAGGCAAGCGCTTGACTCTTCTGTGATAAACTTTGCGCTCGCAACTGATAATAATTATGCACTTTGGGAATATAACTTGACAATCCAACATTTTAATACTGTTCTTGAGGTATAATGAAGATTCAACAATTTTCTTACGCGTCAATAACACTAATAGTTTAATTACTGTTCACCGCTGTAGTTTATAAGTAAAACTTTGTTATTTATCAATTCACTTCAGGTAAATTATTCACAAAACAATTTCGCACTGTTCGAAGATGGTCTCGTCCAAGTGTGAATATGTCCTTTCAAGGGACGAAGCATTCCATATTACTGCAGCGCAATAGTTTGTGTAAGTCTTGCCAACATCAAATTTATGCTGTACACTGGGACAAAAATCAGGTATCAGTAACTATAAAGTGACAACTATTTTTTTGTGGCTACAGTAAATATTTTTCAAGTAATGGTAACTAATTAATAACATAGTTCCCATAACTGTACAATCATTATCGTAAATACATAACAGTAGCATATACCGAAAATTGATACACTTACGACGAAAAAATGACTAAAGTCAACGACATTTTTTGCCTATAGATCCAATAACACTTTTTTCTCGCACGAAGACACAATTTATTGAAATAAAATGGAAATGATCGGTTCGAGAAATTCAATTTCACTCCAATAAACAGTATTTTCGTACCAAGAGCTATTGGGGCTATTGGAAAAATATCGAGGTCATTGATTGCAGTCTTTTTTTCCTCATCGCAGTTGTCCTTTTTAGTTATCAAATTTACCATGATTTCTCTAACTGTAGAATTGTTCGCTATATACACAGGAGCGTTCGGCCGGTTTTTTTTTTCGCTCCCGCTAATTATTACATTCGTTACGTGAAGATGCAAACGCTACAAGATAAACCGAGAGAATCTATATACACAAGTATATCTATATACATATATGCGTAACATGTTTGCGGGCTCGCGCTAAGCAAGTTGAACCGTAGCGGGCGAATTGTGACGGTAGACTGAGAGTATACGGGTGCTTGGGACTCTGGTGAGGATCGGCGGCGCGCGGGTTTGCTTTGAATCGTGCGGTGACTCGAGCCGTCGCGGCGTTCGACGAAGCGAGACGAGAGGATATACGCGGCGCAGGCGCCCCCGCTGCCCCACCTGTTCGCCGAAATGTGACCTAAGCTTCGGAGCGTGACGCGAGGTGAATTCTCCGCGATAACGCGGGGGCGATCCGCGAGCCGCGAGCGCAATGCACCGCGCCGACAAGTGCCGCCGCCGTCGCGCTCCCGCTTTCTCACAACGCGACGTATAAGCGTGAGTATGTACATCCTTCGTCTTCGGCGCCACGTCACTCGTCGCCCGTCGCGCGCCGCGCGCCATCCTCCTTGCTTGGCGCTCACTTCTTCCCACCTTCTGGCACATTTACAATTCTCCTAGAATACAACCTTACGAAATGACAACTGTACTATATTACAACTCTACCATACTACAATTCTACCAAATTACAACTCTACCATACCACAATTCTACCAAATTACAACTCTACCATACCACAATTCTACCAAATTACAACTCTACCATACCACAATTCTACCAAATTACAACTCTACCAAATTACGACTCTACCAAATTGCAGCTCTATCAAATTGCAACTCTACCTAATGACATCTCTACCAAATTACAACCCTATGAAATTACGACTCTATTTAATTAAAACTCTACCGAACTACAACTTTACCAAATTACAACTTTTCCAAATGACAACTCTACTAAATTACAACTCTACCATACCACAATTCTACCAAATTACAACTCTACCAAATTATGACTCTACCAAATTACGACTCTACCTAATTACAACTCTACCGAACTACAACTTTACCAAATTATAAGTTTTTCAAATGACAACTCTACCAAATTACAACTCTACCATACCACAATTCTACCAAATTACAACTCTACCAAATTACGGCTCTGCCAAATTACGACTCTACCAAATTATGGCTCTACCAAGTTACGACTCTACCAAATTATGGCTCTACCAAGTTACGACTCTACCAGGTTATGGCTCTACCAAATTACGACTCTACCAAATTACAACTCTACCAGAAAAATGTCTATCATAAAAATGTTCTGCATGACTACTCAACCAGGTTACAAATCTAGCAGAATATGATGGTGTATAACTTGGTATAGATGTTTTCTGGTAGAGTTTTCACCTATGCCTAAATCTCGGAGATTTATATTCCGGTGGAAATGTTCTATAGTAGAGTTTGGATAAAGTACTGTACATTGTAAAGATGTAAATACGCTGTCCTTCTCTGTCTCTCCATGCATCTTCTGACAACGGATGATAACATCGATACGTTGATTGGCGCGATTTCGGTTGGCATTCGGCGAGGAAATTGGAAAGACGACGAAACTCAGACGGGCAGTTAACTATGGTACTGCGAGTGCTTTGAAGCTCGCGAGATATGCTGTTTGACGCATCGCGCTCTGCCCTCTGTTTATCGACAGCTAGACAGGCCGACGGACCGAAAGGTCTATAACCGAGTTACGTTTTTTTCGCGTTTATCTGAAAGCACATCCTGGTGCCGGCGGTCTAATGGTTCAGACGCTCGGTTTACTGTTGAATATATCAAGCAACAATGTATTGAAAAATAAACTTTAGCATCTTTTTACACGAAACTAAAAAAAAAGAAAAATTGGGTTCCAATATTTCCTCATAAAACAATAAGTGGGTAATTTTACCCACTGATAATATTTCCGTAATAAGTTCATGAGTTCATGAACTTGTTACGGGAAGATTAGTAATGACGTAGAAAGTTGTAACTGATATTTTTTAACTCGGAAATGGACAAATGAGCTTCCATGAAAATAACGAATACAATAAACGCATCGCACATCGAATTTAAAAAACATTTTTACTGTGAGTACCCGGTGCTAGCCAATTTCCAAACTTAAATACCCATTCGTCATCGACAAAAATGAGTGTAAACGCAGAAATGTAACGAATACAAAGAAGTAGAGTACATAAAGGACGTCGTGGAATAAATGAATGTTTAGAGGTTATCGATGCATTATTCAAGATATATCGAATAAGCTGTAGCTCCTCTACCCTCGCCAGCGGAGCATCAGCCAGCCTACTGTGCTCCACACAAGTATAGAACGAGTTAAGAATGAGTGTTCCAAACTGAAGAATTTTTAAAACCGCAACCAACGATAATACTTTTCGTCGAAGCAACGTGGAAAAATCCCATCTGGTCTTAAGTAGAATTCAATTGGGAACGATATCTGATAGACGCGCAAGTGCCTGTGGCGTATTTCCCCGCCGCCGAAAGTATAGCTAAATCTAGGTCAAGTTCACGGTAATCGTGTTTCCGGTAACTCGCCGTCGTCTACAGCCGTTACCCTTAATTACAAAGCGCTACAATCTATTACATGGAGCCTCAATGATTGCGAAGAACATCGAATTAGTAGGAAGAAAAGAAACTCTACAAGAGATATTGAATCATGTCGAGAGCACAAATTTCCCATGAATCATTTTTTTTCGTAGCAGATTAAACGAGTATTTGAAAAGATAAAAAAAAACCCATGAAGGTTTACGAGGAGAAACGACAAAAATCGCCTATTTCAAGATCATTTGCAAGCAGAAAGAAAAAAAAATAGAAAATAGAAGAAAGGAAATTCCGTTTCGATGAATATTATTTTTGTAACTCGTAAATAAAGACAAACCGAAGTAAGCGTGGGCGGTTGGATCGCCAGATGCTGTGAAAACGAGGGGCAGCAGCGCCGGACAATAATAATTTTTTCGTAGATCGACTTGTATAACAGATGTCGAAAAAAAAAACATACAAAATCTACATATTGCTTCAAGTCTTAATGATTTTTGGAAACATAAGATTAGTCGAGAAAGAGAAGAAAAAGATGCTGCAAGATTTATTGAATCATATGGAGATGAACGTTTCCATAAATCATGTTTTTCCGAAGAAATATTAAACGACTATTTGCCGCGACGAAACGAGTGGTCAGCGAGAAGAAACGACAAAAATCTCTTTCGGATCGTTATTTATAAACAAAACAAGACGAAAATTCCGTTTCGACGAATATTATTTTTCAGACTCACAAATCACAGCGAACCGAAGTGAGTTAGCGTGGGCGAAATTGCCAGATGCTTGTGCCGGACAATAATAATTTTGTGATAGATTGAATTGTGTAATAAATGTCGAAAAAATAACTTTGTCCGTAAATCTCATAATGCTACAGGGTCATAATGTGTGTATATATAATACAGACGCAACTTCTAAATGAAAGATATGCATATAGCGGAACGAATAGAGATGTAGAGTTCATCCAGATGTTTCGCTTCGCATAACATTGGCGGAAGACACGAGAGAGTCGCTATATTTATTAAATCGTGCATGCGGTGGCGAAGCAAACGAATCATCCCCAGTTTAACGGCACTGAATTCTTCCCGTGGAGGTATTTATAAATGTACATATTGCTCGATGGATTATAGCTCGTTCTTCTTCTTCCATCCCTCGGGTCATTGTTTCTTTACTCTTTTGTTATGGGTTTCACAAAGGTAAAACAAGATTATTAACTTATTAGTAAACGAAAAGTTTCACAAACTTTTGGACACTTTCGTTTTTGTGAAATTAATTAGCTGATGATTTTCGAAAGAAAGATTTTTCATTTCGACAAGCCCGGAAAACCGCGAATTTGGGAATTAGGTTTCCGTAGAAAAGTTCCACGTTACACATAAGCAGTTTCAGGATCATCGAACGGACAGTTTTATAAAAATAGTCTTAACAAAATTCTCGTAAACGGACATTTCAAAATCATCAGAAAAGTTATTTAAAAAAAGATCTCATGTCCTCGGAAAACCCAGCGAATTAATTCCGTCATTAAAGCACAATTGCGTTTCCTGAAAGCTTTCCAAACTATTTTTAACTAATTGATCAATATCATAATATCACTTTTATTATTATTCAACCCGAATATTCTTCGTTCATCTTTTTTCCAGATTTTTCGCTCATTGCTATGACAGATTCTGACTCATTCAAACTTCACGTTGGAATGATGTATATGCAATACATCCATAATATTTGGTGTTCTAGGAGATGAAACGCAAAAATCTGGCATCAGCAAAGAGTTACGAGGAATTGGCACCAGCCTAGAGCCACAGTACACGCAGGACATGTTTTGTCGTGTATGAAAAACAAAGTCACAGAGCAGGATTACGGTGGCGCGAGCCGCTTCGGCTTTTAACTGTTTGGATATTGTCGGTCGAAAACCTCCGCGTGTAATATGCTGGCCGACGACGCACGTGGTAAACGTCTATCGTCTCGGGGACTAAAATATCTTTTTCCCTCGAGTTTCGCGGGCTTGTTGTACACGGTGCGTACGAGCTGCGGCCGCATTAAACGTGTTATAACAGCAGCGCGACTATATGTCCATTAGTTTGTACCCGTGTCTTCTTTATATTTTGTGTTTCCATCAACAGGGACGCTACATCAAGAGAGATATCAACGTATAACATACACACATCAGGGTTGTAAACCTGTATCATTACATGTAACGAATATTTACCATATTTTTTACTTAGGAGTTATTGTTTTGCAACCATTATATGCAGCGTTCATAAAAAAGTTGAATTTTTTCATACTTGCGACCAGTTTTTTTAAATGCAGTATCACGTCATTTTCACGAAAAAAATATATACATTTACTGGGTGGAAAAATAAATGCACTCTTGTGAAAATTAATTAAGAGTTAATTTTCTTGGCAGTTATCCAAAAGTTAAAGCGTCTTTACTATATATATTTATTGTGAAAGGTAATGAGAGCCTACAACACCTCTATATGCGATGATATATATTCCACAAAAACATTAAATGATATATTACTTGACTCTTCCGACATTGTTCGCTCCTCTTGGCTGTTTCATTTTCGTCCATGTGTTTACGACGTGGACAAAATCGCGTTCGATATTGGCATTGATTGGATCGTTCTTTTTCTTTTAAGTCGATAAGTTGCAATACGTGTTTTGTGGCGGTGTGGACGTGACGCGCATTTTCCTTCACGATCGATTGGACTCGGGTAGCAGTAGCTACGTCCCCGAGATGATTATATATCCGAGTGGTCCAAGTCGCGAAGGAAACTCGAGACAAACGAGTGGTAGTAATGAGCTAAAGTAAGAGCTAAGGCACCCAAGCGTGGGTAGTTTCAGTGTACAGGCTAACTCCTACTATCGATTATTCGCTTTCAGTTGATCCCAACTTGTGATCACTAGTCGGTAACACATACATTTTGCTGTTATGATAAGAAATTTGTTGACCTTCCGCAGGTAACGCATCGTTACCGACTGTGTTTATACGGAGAGATGGAGTAGCTACTGCGGATAGAGGTAGTAAAATTAGATAGCATTTTGGTTGACTAGCAAGATCCCGAAAACGCAAAAACCCGAAAACTGTTTTACCACATGAGATTCAGTTGTTTGGTGTTGCGCCACAAGAATGCAGTGATAGAGAAAGGCCGAGACGAGTGGTGCTCAACGAAATAAAACATTTGTTTGTAATGTTATTTAATGGAAAATAAAATGCATAATTTGGCATTGGTGTTTATGCACGTCTCTGCTCCCCACTTTCTCTCTCTCTCACTCGCTCTCTCTCTCCTAGAGTATAACCGTTGAATCAAGACATGAAGTAGCATGTTTATGCCTAGAATAAATAAGATATTTTTTATTGTTAAGCTCTTCAGCGGCGGGAAAAATTTGGTTGTATGCCGAATACTACAAAAATGTGCGCACTATTACGTCAATGCTGCTGCAGATCTTTTTTTGCCGAAAAAGTTAACTTAGTTATCTTTTTTTCCGTCTTAAAGTCATCTTTTTTCGGAAAAAAGACGTCTTAAAGTCACCTTTTTTCGGAAAAAAGACGTCTTAAAGTCATCTGTTTTTTTTTTTCGAAAAAAAGACGTCTTAAAGTCATCTGTTTTTTTTTCGAAAAAAAGACGTCTTAAAGTCATCTTTTTTCCGAAAAAAGACGTCTTAAAGTCATCTTTTTTTCCGAAGAAAGACGTCTTAAAGTCATCTTTTTTTCCGAAAAAAGACGTCTTAAAGTCATCTTTTTTCCGAAAAAAGACGTCTTTAAGTCATCTTTTTTTCCGAAAAAAGACGTCTTTAAGTCATCTTTTTTTCCGAAAAAAAGACGTCTTGAAGTTAACTTTTTTCGGCAAAAAAGATCTGCAGCGGCATTGATGTAATAGTGCGCACATTTTTGTGGTATTCGACACACAACCAAATTTTTCCCGCCGCCGAAGGGCTTAAAAATAAAAAATATCTTATTTATTCTAGGCATAAACATGCTACTTCATGTCTTGATTCAACGATTATTGACTAGTAGAGAGAGCAAGTGAGAGAGAGAAAGTGGGGAGCAGAGATGTACATAAACACCAATGCCAAATTATGCATTTTTGTTTTCCATTAAATAACATTACGAACAAATATTGTATTTCTTTGAGCACCACTCGTTTCCTTTCTCTATCACTGCCCTCTTGTGGCGCAACACCAAACAACTGAATCTCATGGGGTAAAACAGTTTTCGGGTTTTTGCGTATTCGGGACATTGCTAGTCAACCCATTTTTCGACTGGCAGTAGGTAACGTCAATCCCTGTAGTGCCCCCTGCAGAAATACTAACTGATATTTATTGGGGTGGTTGATTTTAAGTTTTATTAATCTTTATTATTTAAAAATGTAAAATATGGAACGCATTGCGTAAACGAAAATATTCAAATAGCAAAACAAAAATTACCGTTTTTGTTAGAATGATTTCAGAAATTGAATAGCATCCTCAAATATTTTTGGGAAAAATGTATGTGTACTTTAAAAGAAATCACTTTAGTATCTTGTATTGTATAAGTATTACATAGTACATAAGTAACTAAAGCGTTTCATTGAGTAACTAACCCAATTATGGGGTCACTTGATTGTTAAGAATTAAAGCAACAATTACGTGGCTCGGTAAGCTCACCATCAGCGACGCTGTCTACACAAAATTACAGTTATGTACGTCTAACTACATATGCCATAGTGCAGATACAGGTGTTTGAAAACGCCCTTGTTATTGTATACCTACCTTGAGTCTCATTGCCACGAGAGTTTCGACAATCACTCGGTATACATCGTTCGCCGAGTCGCGTGGATGCCACATCGAATATAGTTACGCATTTTGCGCTTCGTAAACTGGAGCATCGAACAAAAATCCGGTGCTAGACAATAAAATTACCGGTACGTTTTCATTGTATTAAATACAATATTGTTCCAACTTTAAGTATACCTTATTATAAAAAATCAGTTAAATTATTATTACACAAAAAAAAAATAATGTGATACAATACAGAACATAATCAATTCTACTATACTATAATTAGCTGTATTATAAGTCAGTTACTGGTTAAATTAATTAGTATTGCGACAACGATCCAAATATTGTTGTTCTCCCAGCGAGATGTGTATCCAGCATAGTAGACTATAATGTTTTCGAGTTTCACTTCGACAATATCTCTTTGCAAATTACAGACTCCACTGGTGGAGAAACTAAAAGGGAATCAGTCAAAAGGCAGTAGTGCAAAAAACTAAAAAATGATTGCCGGAACTGCGAAGGCAGTAAAAACAGCTCGCGCTTCTCAGCTGCAGAGGGTAAATCCACCTCTCGTGGAAATCGTAGAACAACCGGCTAGCAAGGCAATACGATTTCGGTACGAGTGCGAGGGTCGTCGATCGGCGGGCAGTATCCCAGGCGCGAACAGTGCACCGGATAAACGAACTTTTCCGACCATCCGGGTGACCGGTTATCGCGGCAGCGGGGTCGTCGTTGTGTCCTGCGTGACCAAGGACGAGCCGTATCGACCTCATCCTCACAGCCTCGTGGGCTGCACGTGCGATCGAGGAATTTGTCGCGTTGAAATATCGCCCGGAAAGTCTGAGGTGAAGTTTCCAAATCTCGGAATCCAGTGCGTCAAGAGAAAGGACGTTTACGAGGCTCTGGAATTGCGTGAAGAGCTGCGAGTCGATCCATTCAGAACGGGATTCGACCACAAGGTCCAGGCCGCCAGCGTGGATCTCAATTGCGTGAGATTGTGCTTTCAGGTGTTCGTCGAGGGACGCGAGGGCAAGATAAATGTACCACTACGTCCCGTCGTATCGGAGCCAATTTACGACAAAAAATCGATGTCCGATCTAGTGATATGCAAAATGAGTCACGGCTGCGCCACCGCTGAGGGAGGAATGGAAATGGTTGTGCTTTGCGAAAAAGTAGCCAAGGACAATATACAAGTGAGATTTTTCGAAAAGGACGCGAATGGTCATCAAGTTTGGGAAGGATACGGGGACTTGAATTCTATGGACGTTCATAAGCAGGTTGCGATAGTCTTTCGGACGCCGAGTTACGGACATCGTCGACTGGAGGAGCCTTTGCAGGTAGGAATGTAAGCTGGGTCGAATGATTGAATATTTACGCGGTTTAACATGGTGGCCACGATTAGGGTAAACCGGGAAATGTCAGGGAACGTTTGATAAATTATTAGAAATGTAACTTCGAAAAGCATCATATGAAAAAAATTGCCACGTCTTTTATTTAAAGTAAATGCTGTCATTTTTTGCAAGAATAAACAAAAGTCTTCCCAAAGTAATTTCTTACTTTCAAGAACATTAAGATGATTAAAGACGCCCATGAATGCTAGAGGGTGGCAATTAATTGCGATCACGGTGAAGTGAGAACAACACTGAGAACATTATCTTAATGCAGTAGGCACAAGTGAAAAAATATGCTGTGACGAAACAGAATCAGAAATAAATTATTTTTAAACAAACGTACGTAGACTTGTTTTCACATAATTTTTCAAAAAATTGTTGACTCTTGTAATGAATGCACGCGGAAAAAGAAGGAATAGAGTGAATAATTAATGAATAAATGCCCCATTTATTGATAACATAATGAAAGTACAACAAGAACTTTGGCCACGGAAACTTTTCAATTAGTGAGGAAAAAGTCAAGATTTTTTTCCGCAAAACAGTGGTCAACACGTCGTTAACGACAGCGAAAGTTTGTAATGATTTACCGGAAGCTATTAATTTCTCGGTTGGCTTTAGTACGCAACGCTCTTTACGACCAACATCAATTTACCGGTAAATTCACAACTGTAGTTGCAGGTTTACGTACAGCTGAGAAGGCCCACGGATGGCGTTACCAGCGAGGCCTGGCCTTTCCGTCTGTTGCCCATCAACGACGCTCTGGAGCCGAATTCCCTGCGAAGAAAACGTCGCAAATTGGCAGACGCCTCGAAGACTCATTTGCTACGTCAACTGCAGGCTCAAGCGGAAAAACATGCTCTTGTTTTCCCGAACGACGCGACGTCTCACGATAACCGCTACGATCCCACCAGATTCGAGGCGACGTTGCAAACGTTTCCCGTTGCAACGCTCTTTCCAGTTACACCGGATCTCGCTGCACCGGTTGGCAATCAATCCACGCCGGGCAACCCGAGACTTCTCGTCGATATGCCTCGTTACGGGGCGCAGGTTTCGTCGCCCATGACCTACGGAACATGCGATATGCCCAGGGATTTTTCTGCACGGACGCTTGTGCCAAGTCTCGGTGAGGCTGGCGCCAATACTCAGTTACATACACTGCAAGGCGCGTGCGGTGGAGTTCCTTCACCCTTGAATTTTTATCAGGAGGTTCAGTCCCGACATCCATCCCTGCCAGGCCATCTGAGCAATTTTGAGAATCCGGAGGAGGTCGATGACAAAGCTGTCGCTAGTGAAACTGCCACGTTTGCTCCTGACGAATCCTGCATCTTGGATTCCAGTCTGAATATACATAATTTGATAGATTCTGCCGAGCTCGCGGCTTACAGTGCTGCCCTTTCGGGAACACTTTCCAGTGGACTTACGATAGCGGATGGTTGCACTAAAAAGGAGACTAACGGAGCGATGCACGTCGGTTCCTCTGCTTCATGGTGCGCAATGTAATCAGTGGATAATCGAGCTACCGTGGTTGAAGCTTTATTTAAATGTAGTCTGTTCAATAATTTGTTTACTCAACACGTGTTAATACTTTCAAAATAATAAATGCATAACATATTGTATTTTTATATGAATAAATTAAGGTCCACTATTTTAATATCCATTGCTCAGAAACGAAAGCGGTCTATTGATGTAACTGGTCCAATAACACCATTTCGACCCACAATAAATACTAGTTTTTCGTGATGGCGCAAAAAGCAATGACTGTGTGGATATGTATTAAAAGCAGTTGACTGTTGCTTTATGTACAAAAGAAATGGTGCAGTTGTGTGGTGCACGATACTATTTAAAACTGAAGTGCGAGTCATGTTCGCCAATTCACAAGACAAGCGGTTTTGTAAGCTAAATGGACACCTTCAATTACCGTATCGGAAACAGCATCATCACGATTCGCAAGGTTTGTTGAGCAAAAGTGTTCTATAAAAAGATTAATAAAATCGCAACGTGTACACGGTCGAAACATCAAAGTTAGTTAATTAGAGTTTCGCAATTTTTTTCCTTTACTTTGTAGAAAAAAAGTGACAGTGATTTTTATTTATCTCCGACGGAAGTTTATTCTTTTTCTACCGCACGGATAGTACTATCTCACGGGTGCTTCGAACACAAGACCGCGGAGTAAAAACATAAATCACGCTGAAGGATTGCAGCTAATTCGCAGGTCCATCACTGCGCGGCTATTAGTATCCACAATTTCGCTGTGTACATAAATCAATGTAATAACATTGATGAATTCCAAGGCTTCCGTGGAAGCTACTAATTAGAACAACGCAAACGCCTGTAGCACACATTTGAGAATGCCACACGAAACCTTCCCCACGGCTAACTGATCCTAATCCCATATGCATGCGCCCGAAGTTCTTAAGGCCCAGAACAGTTTCCGGTACGGGACTCTGCCAACGGCAACGGCTAACAACGCAATTATGCAAATTGTGCGACTAATTAAATCACGGTGAATCATCTGTGAAGACTGTTGCGGCTTTGATTGAAAGCTTACCCTTGAGTTTCAACGAAGCATTTTTCAATCGGAGACACGACTCCAAAGGAAGTCGACCCTGCTTAAGCGTACAAATTACCAATATCATCGTTCTTGTCGTTACTGTATTTTTGTTTGATCCTTCTTTTAAAAAGTTCATGCGTAACGGAAAACATTGTTAGCAAACTATTCGAGCTGTGATTGTTTGCCAGGAAAGTCCGAGATAAACAAAATCAGTTTGGTGTCAAATTTGAAAAATTTCATAAGAGGACAGGCGGGGCAGCACCCGTAACCTTCTAAAGCTTTATAAGAGCGAAGCACCGCAAAATTGATTAACCTATTATTGGTGATATTTTGAAATAAAAATTTCCGAGGTCGATTTTGGCGATTTTCGGTTCAGAGCCGGATCGACGATTTCAGACAGAAAAAATATTTTTTTCGTGGCCAAAAAAATATTTTTTTCAAAATCGATTAAAAAAGGTTAATAACCAGTGTTTTCGGGGGTAGAATATGCGACTCGAGAATGATGGTATAGGTTAAAAGTCGATATTTTGAAAAGAAAAAAAATTGGGGTCGATTTTGGCGATTTTCGGTCGGGAGCCGGATCTACGATTTCTGACAGAAAAAATATTTTTTTCGTCGCCAAAAAAATATTTTTTTCAAAATCGATTACAAAAGGTTAATAACCAGTATTTTCAGGGGTAGAATATGCGACTTGAGAATGATGGTATACGTTAAAAGTCGATATTTTGAAAAGAAAAAAAATTGGGGTCGGTTTTGGCGATTTTCGGTCGGGAGCCGGTTGGTTACTAACCTTGTTTAATCGATTTTCGAACAAATATTTTTGGCGACGTTTTTTCTGTCAGAAATCGTAAATCCAGCTCCGGACCGGAAATCGCCAAAATCGACCCCAAATTGTTTTCTTTTCAAAATATCGACTTTTAACCTATACCATCGTTCTCAAGTCGCATATTCTACCCCCAAAAACATTAGTTACTAACCTTTTTTAATCGATTTTGAAAAAAATATTTTATTGGCGACGATCTTTCTGTCAGAAATCGTAGATCCGACTCCGGACCGAAAATCACCGAAATCGACCTCGGAAATTTTTATTTCAAAATATCACCAATAATAGGTTAATCAATTTTGCGGTGCTTCGCACTTGTAAATCTTTAAAAGGTTACGGGTGCTGCCCCGCCTGTCCTCTTATCAAAGTTTTCAAATTTGACATTAAACTGATTTTGTTTATCACGGACTTTCCTGGCAACTAATCACAGCTCTAATAGTTTGCTAACAATGCTTTCCGTTACTCATGAACTTTTTCAAAGAGGGATTCAGAATCGAATGAGAAATGGTGTAACATTTTTTTCCGGAAACATTCGGCATCGTCGGAATAATTGTTTACCGTTTTTATTACCGACTGAGTAAGGTTCGCCTCGCCTTAATATTTTATGATTATTTGGAATTTAACTAATCTGACTGGATTCGCGCACGGCGCTTTCAACAGGATTATGTGCCAGCTATTTGTGAAAGTTTATGTCAAAACATAGTAGACAAAGTTTAACTAGATACTTTATGTAACACTGATAGGGTGATACAGGATAAGATGACCAGTGCTGGAATTCTTTCCCCTATTTGAATTCAAAAGAGGAACAATAGACAAACTTTTCTGACAGTTCATTTATTTGTTGACAGATCCTTATCCCTAGAACTCATGACTTATTTTCGATAATGTATGTAAGTTACAGGCCGCAAGGGTCCCATCAAAGCTCAGTCGTGAGTTCTAGGGTTATATATTATTTCTTCATTTTTTTACAACGACCGCGAAATTATATAGCAAATGAAGAGTACTTTAAGAGAACCTCAGGAATTGAATGAAACGAAATTTAGCAGGTCTTTACACGTTCCCTTAAAAGTGATTAAGGAACGTGGGCGTAGTTACTCATAGCTGCGAGTATCGTGCAGCTTGTTTACTAATGTTGTCTCTCTTACTTATGCAATACCCCATAATTATCAGGTCATATACGTTGAGTTGTCTACCGTAGCAGTATTTCCCGCGTCACTCAGGCCCGTAGGTGCCCGCATTAACGTGTAGTATCGGAAACAAGTGTCGAAGTTAACGGCACATTTTTACCTACGCTCTATACAACCATGTACCAGTAATCGTCAGTTGTGTTATTGCAATGTATCCTACTGACGACTAATGATGCACAATCGATGACTGAGACATCCACGTTATGTCAAAAAAACAATTCGCCGCCCGAAATCCACCGCAACACAACTCTACGCACATTTCAATTCTGCCCACCTGATCGTCGCAAACGTAAGATGTGATTTCGCCGGATGTGCAATGTCAACTGTTAATTTCAAATACCTAATGTCCATTTTTTTGCTTCATACTGCAGTAGTTAATACTATACAAAAGTGCTCTATATACAATAAAGCAGACGCATTCAAACCGCCGTCGAATGTCAATGACAAAGGTAAAAGGCGAATAATGCAGCCTTCGAATGGAATATGTTATAACTGCGTACGCTTAATAGTCACTTCCCAAGAAGTCTTGTACTACAATCAGAAAATGTTTCTTTTCATTCCAAGAATCCGTTTTTGTTGCATAAGTCTCACAGTTTTTGTCGCTGACATCGAGATGTTCACTTGTAGCTGCACATAGTCAACACACAAAAAGCCTGTTAGGGTCAAGGCGCCTCTTGCATTGATTTTTAAACAGGCTTAACCCAACTTGCTGCTCTGATTCAACTGATCCCGGTTTCTCCTGCGCTTGACTCTAATATTCCAAGCCATTGGATGAACATAAGCCATCTCGCCCTGAGCAACCCTATATAAATTATAACTTATTGCGAGTGTTTCTCCTGCAGCTTCGCTATGATTATTCACTCCTTAATACATAAATAACGCTAATACTACCCTTATGCAACGTCAAATAGTTGATCGTCGTATCTCGAGCCGCTATTAAATATATAATTATTTCGAGGCTCTATTGAACGCCCCTTACGTAAAGGAGACCGTGTTTCACAACGTGAACCAAGCCCTCGGATTTCGCGGGCGACGAATACACTACATAACTATCCTCTGTGTTAACGGGCTTACGGTGGTAAGAACATTAGGAGAGGTTCTCATAAGTTACGACGAATGTCAATGGCATAAGTAAAAATGGCGACAAGCCCAAAAGACCCATCCATAGTGTTATATCTGTTATATCTGGTTTTGCGCAAATCCCTTGAATATGTCGTTTGACTCTTATTGAAATGGTCCGTGCCTCTAATTTAATATAACCACACCAGCCAGAGAATCATTTGATCAATTATTAAAGATTAGCAACCATTTTTTATATCACACCCTTTGCTGAATTAAAATAATACTTCGCTGAGAAAAAACAAAAAGTTGAAATCAATGACGTACATCTCTCATAGCTCCAGTAGAAATATTTCGGTAGAACAACAGTATTGATTGAAAAAAAAACAAAGAAAATTTGTAAACCAAATATGAATTTATTTAATCAACAAAACTGTTTACCAAAAAATGTCATTGACTCTGACCATTTTTTTTTTTCTTAGTGACGAAAAATTAACGAGGTGACGATAAAATGTGAGAACAACTGACGTTCGACCTCGGCTCAAACCTTAGAAGTACATTATGGACGTCAGCACAGTGGCTTCCCTATAAAGCTCGCATTTTTCAATACCAAGGTCCGCAGTGCCAGGCTCGAGCTCAGTGTAAAAACAAGTCAAAAGCAAGACCATATAATAGTAATAAATTATCATAGTTATTTGAGGTTGCACAAAGAACGCCCAATCTCAGTAAACTGAGATATTCGCGTGGGCGTGTGGAACGCAGTGAATAATTTTCAAGTATGGCGACATAAAAGTATACGATAAAAACATTGATAATTAGATAATTATGGCCAAGGCATGTGGCTGGCTCGCGGTGATCGGGATTCTTGCTGCGTGCACCTGCGGTGTTCGTACAGAATGTGCAAATCGTGCACAGATTTCACTTCTTACAGCGGTGCACGACGATCCCGCCTGTCGAAAGGTATCCACGAAGGGTGTACATCTCTATGAGGCTGCTAAGTTTCTAGCGGATGCGCACAACAACAAAACAAATGGCTTGAAAATAGGTAAAACGATTGTGTCAACGAGGACCTGATATAAAATTTGAATCCCCCGATGGACTCAATTTGGAAGGTTTATTAAGGAAGCGAAATCAGTTTTAAAAAATTGAGATTTTCTGAGCTTTTCTGAGTGGGATTTTCTTCATTCTGGTGCGCTGATAAATTACATTTTTTCTCTGTGAATACAGAATTCGAATAAAGATTTTTTTCTGTCGTGCCCAAACCGATTCGGTGAAGTGTTGGATCTGTAAAGTAACTGCAGAAGTGAACCAAGCTACTGCAGATGTTTTCCAATTTTGCATGTGATTCGATACAAACCGCTTGGTGAATGTCACTGACGTTACGACATGATAATTTACCAATTTAATTCTAAATGACGCATGAAATAAAAAAAAACCCGAGACGGATACGAGAACACCGGTTCACCTTAACCGGTTGTGCCACGGTAGAAAAATCCTGATTTTTTGTTAAATTCAACAATGATCACACAGTAACATTGTTACATTTTATATAATCTGCTAGTCGCCTTAATCAGCCTACCTCAAAAGTTCTAGAATAGAGCAAAAAACTCCCCAATAATTCCCGAAATAGTATTCGCTTATCTAATGTTACGAACTAAACTCGGTTTAGGTTTGAAGTGAGCGAACGTTTACACATTTTTTCTTCCATTTTTCAATATCAGAACTGGCGGTTATGGATACGTGCGGAAGTGTCGCGGGATCTGTTAAGGCGGCGATGAAAGCTCTGGTCTGGGCCGACATGAACTGCCTCCAACCACCTCACTACTTGGGTATACGCGGTGGAATAAAACGAATCAACAAGCTTGAATAACCTATTGATTCGTCGCCTCATTTTTTCAGGAATAATTGGTCCCGATACAGTCACCAATGCCGACGCGGTGCACAAGATTACTTCAGTATTGGGTGTGCCTCATATTGTGAGAAAATCATCGAACTCTCCCTATATGCATCACCTGGTCAAAGAATCCGATGCCTTCATCGCGCAGGTAATGTCAGAAAATTCGGCGCAACCTCAATAAGATTTGCTTGAAAAACAACTCAATTACAGGGAATTTTGGTTGACAACATGCCAATTTGTCGACGCAACCAAGTTCCTTGCTGATTTATTAATAAAACATAAATTACAGGATTTAATTGGTAGGCAACCTGCCAATTTGTCGATGCAACCAAGTTTATTGCTGCTCGCTTATTAAAATATTAGTGTAGTAAATATACGAAGCGTTCGTTTCACCGGAATGAGGTTTTACTTTATCTGTTATACTTATGAATATCTCTCCGGTGCTAGAAGGGTTAATGAGTGTACACCAACGGGTGCAATATATGTAGAGAAAAATACTCAGTTGCATCAACAAGTTGATCGCTTGCGCCAACAAATGATTATACTGGCAGCCAATAAATTGACGGTCCTCCATGTACTGACAGTGTTCGACGCAAAGTCGTAATTAATGCAAGCAATCTTCGATTTTGCATCATATATGCACTAGCATCTATTGTACATATGTGATGTACCATGTTTTTTTTAAGAGAGGATTAATAAAAAAACATCCATTTAACTCTTTACCAGCGGTGTTACGAGGACGGGTGGGACGTGTGTGTCCCAACAGCCGTTAAAGGGTTAAAAAATTGTTAAGTCATATTCATTTATAGCAAATGTAATTTCACTAGGCTAATCAGTCGCGCCGACGCGCGTGCCTGAAAAACTTTTGAGCTGCTGCGCTCGGGTCGGGGTAAAAATAGCTAATTACCGAAATGGCGAATGGCTAAAATAGCGAATTTCATAATAATGTCCATTCTAGATTCAGACCGTTCATTATTTTGAACTTCATTATTTTAGCCATTCGCTATTTTGGTAATTAGCTATTTTAACCTCCACCCGCTGTGCTCTTATAAAAGGTTGCGGGCGCTGCCGCGGCCGTCGTCTTATGTCAAATTTGACATCAAACTGATTTTGTTCACAACAGACTTTCCTAGCAACCAATCACAGCTCGAATAGTTTGCTAACAAGGCTTTCCGTTACTCATGAATTTTTTAGAAGAGGGATAACACTAATCGGTGCAGTCATGATTATTATTATGCCAATGAATTTTCAAGGGTATCATGAGAGTTGTTGAGGCCCTAAAATGGAAATCATTCACCCTTGTCGCCGACGGTGACGACGACAATGAGGACGACGTGCAAAACATAGCGAAGAAATTGACAATGAGCGCAATCGCAAAGGGACTCTGCGTAATGGTTCACGACAACGACGAGCAAGATCTAACTTCGCACATTGTTCACATCGGCAAGCCAGAAGATGGATTTTTCAAGGGTCCGTCGAACGCCACGATAATAGTGGCGAGTGAAGGCAATCTCGAGGATGATATCAATCGAGTAAACTCGTCGAACACAATTCTCCTGCTGGAAGACTCGAGGTACACGCGACGCGATTCCACATTGGTTTTTACATACTAAGACATTTTTTTCGTACGCTCAAATGAATATTTATTGACCGTACGAACAGAGCACAGACACAACGTGCTCTATAACATGTGATAGTGCATTAACTATGAATTAACTATGTAGTCCAATTTATAGTTTCCATAATTACTGTATATTACTGTTCCTGCAACTATAAAAAATGCTGAATCGCATAAAATTCAAATGATCTGATTAATTCTCGCAAAACTCAATGCCGTTGATCTGTCTATTCTAGTTTACGCACAACACTATTCAGCCCATTAGTTCAAACTTGTAAAAGCGATCGGACATTTATACTCCCGACTGCCCGCCGGGCACAAGACGGTAGTTATGCGTTTAGCGATGATCAGCCGATCGACGTTGTTTTCCATATCACGAATTATATTTCAGGCCATATGTCAAGACGAGGAACTGTTAACTCGGTAAAATTAGTTCGTCATTGAACATGGAATTCAATTTTTTAATTATCTTCTTTAGTCGGGCGTTTTTTAAAATGAATGTACATTTATTTTTTGACAAAATTTTGAAAGACGCAAATTTGGTAGGAACTTTTTCAAGACCGCTAGGGAATAGTCTTGAAAATATTACTTTATTTTGTTTCGTTAGAAATTGAGGTCAATCACGGAGACGATATCGATCAAATAAACTCGTCGAGCACGACTCTCCCGCTGGAGGACGCGAGGCGCACACGAGACGGGATCCCACATTGGTGTCTACATGACGAAACATTTTATTTATTTTTTTTACCGCGCTCAAATGAATATTCAGATTGCTTTTGCACAGACACAACGCGCTCTACAATATATAATAGTGGTGTTTCACCTACCATGACGGGAATATTGTAATGTAATCGCGCAATTATCCAATCGGCGGTTATCAAAGATTTACGTATTCAAGGTATCCGAGGTTGATTAATTGTTCCTACGTAATTTTTATCCGATTACTTATACACGATCTTTCGTGTCTATCGGGGTACAAATCTACGGCAAAGTGTCTGTGGCAATAAATATCGCGATTCAAATTGTGTCGTCGCGGACCTAATACGTATAACACAGATCCTTTAACGTCTGCATCTATACGTCGGTTGCTATCGACGCCCGCGCAGTTTGCACTGTTCTATACAGGCGACTGGTGGCTATTTAATGACGTTTGCCATCAATAATCTCCGTTACGACAAAGTATGTAGGCACTCTCTAATAACCACAATGACTATAGTGATACGAGGATTAGAAGCAAAAGCGCTCAAGCGGCTCTTTCATCTTCTCTCTATGTTCTGGCCTTGTAAACGAGTTGCGGTGGTCTTTTTTTTTCATTCTTTTTTATTCGCACTTTCCCCCTCAAATCCCCTCTAGAGTAATGATTGTTAGTCTCACACTGCGTGAAGTCGTCTAACCGAGTTCCCAAGGACACAGTGGACAAGTTCTCGCAGTTGTTTCAAGTGAAACCTCACTTCCTGCCATGGATACACCTAACAATATCCATTGAATTAAATATTTTTGTTTATAACGAGAGTCAAGCTCCTAAGCGATCAAGTATCTAGACTGAAATTTCCTAATATTTCAGTTTAAGCAGATCTGTTTTCGTGCCTAATTTTCGTATGAGAAACTTTACACGTACTGGGGTTCTTTGTGGGTGGGCCTGTCTAATTAAATCAAATGAAAGGTTACGTTTGATTAGAATATTGGTACCTTGCGATAATAATATTTAATGATGTTGATTTCCAAATTTTAATTGCATTTTTTGTTTTTCCAGAGACGAATTCGTCGGTCTCGAGGCAAAGGTGGAAAAGTCAAGATTTTGGGAAGGTGACGAGGGTGCAGGCAAATACGACGCCGAAGTTCTCAGGGACGTTAGATGGCTTGAGGACGCAATTGAGATATATGCCAAGGCGTTAGACACAATGTGGTAAGAAAATGTGGTTAGGCACAATGTGTTCAGAACATGTGGTTTGACACAATGTGGTAAGAAAAAGTCACGTATAGTATAGTAATATTTTAGTATGACATTATTCCGACCACCTAAGCTAGAACTTTTTATATCCTGAATACATCTTATTCCCACGGAGGATTTTTACGACTTGGGATCAATAAGTGCCAGCAGTTGTCGATCGCCCCAGACAAGAGGATAAAAATAATTATCGTTAATACAATTCTTACACCTTGTGCGCACGCGGTGAATAAGGTTGCAACTTATCAGTCGCGGGTTTGCCGCGCTTATTGAGAATTATCTACGCATGTTCGAGCGCGTGATTATGGAAGTCGGAATAAGTGCAAATATTTTTTGTCCTCTTTTCAGCAAGAAGAAAAAGTGTAAGAACCAGGTAAACCCGAGTGACTGGAATAATGTTCTGTCGAACATCATGACTGTGAGCAACGCCGAGAATCAGGCAGCCACGAGGACATTAGATCTCGCAATAAAGAGCAAGAAAGGAATTCTCGAGAGTCTCGGGCGCGTAGCTGTCATGAAAAATCACGCCAAGATATTGTGGAAAGGGCAGTCGTCGTCCGCGGAGGACGACGACGACGGGGATGACGACGACAGCAAGGGCCACGATAATGACGACGATGATGACGACAACGACGATGACGATAACGTGCCCGAGAGTTTCCGCCGAATTTACTCAAAGGAAAAGGAAATGAGACGAGGATGCGCGACGACAAGCAAAGAAATTAGAATGATGCACGAGGAGGACGACGAGGAAGCGGCGAGGGTGCTGCTGACCGAAATGGACGATAGCGAATGGTGGACAATGGTGAGCCAGTGATTCAGTCGCATTTTTTTCTCATAAAAATTATTAATAATAAAAAGATGAATTAATAGGTGAGCCAGTGATTCAGTCGCGTTTTTTTTTGTCATAAAAATTATTAATAATAAAAAGATGAATTAATAGGTGAGCCGGTGATTCAGTCGCATTTTTTTGTCATAAAAACGATTAATAATAAAAAGATGAATTAATGGGGCCAATGAATTATTGAGTCGGGCTAGAAAATAAACTGTTCGTCAAACAATCGAAACATCGCCCACGAGACGGAAAAATTGAGAGCAAAAACTGTATGAAATTTTCAGGTCGGTACTGTCAGCGGCGTCGGAGTTGCGATGTTCGTGGTGGGAATTCTCGCCGTGTACGTTGTGTACTCGAACATCAGGGGACCGCGAACGCCCAAGAGCAAGGGTCGAGGTCTCGAGAGGGACACGAGTTTGCGGAGGGTCGGTAGTGACCGAGAACCGTCGGCTCCGGCGAGAAATCAGCGAGCCGCTCGGGGACCTCAGAGAAGAGACAGCAACCGGAGCATCAGAAGCAATATCTCCGACAAGAGTGTCTGAAATGTTTCCTCTGCCTGACCCAACATCTGGCTTGAGCCAACGACTTTTAGTTGCTCGAAGCGAAATTAACTTTCAACATATCTTGTGAATAATTTTTAACCCCACACGTGACATACATTTTGCCACGACGAAATATCATCGGATGAAAATAATCGGGGAAAAAAAAAAATACAAGTATTGTTTATTTGTTTCCCAGCGATACTAAAATAGGAGAGACAAATAGTTATTGGCATTAGTATTGTCGCAATCGGCGATTGTGCGTAATACCTGTTATGTGTGTGAAAATACTGTGAATAAAGATCCATAATAAATTGAATAACGCTCCGGTGCGACGATAAAAGTCGCGCGCGAGTTCTCGATTGCATAGTTGCAGCTAATCGAGCACAGCCAATCCTAATCTCTAAGCATTGGTGTTTTTACAATTGAATATTATCTGCGGTATTATACGATGGAAATCCAGTGTCGTGTACGATACTAAATAAAGCTGGTAAAATATTCAATGCTACGACTTGGTCAGCAGCTTCCAATATTTGCATTGTTTTCTATTGGTCCCTCTAATCTTATTCTCCTACGTCCGTGATAATATTAAATAGTATTATAAGAACAAAAATTAAATGATCTAACTTAGCCAGCAATAATAAATATTTCCATTATTTTCGATTAGTCCCCCTTATGTCAGTCGCTTATAACTGTAGTCGTCATGATAATTCATCTTATTATTATTGATACAACAGGTGTATAATATAAGAGGGACTAATCCAAAGCAATGGAAATGCCTCGGACTAGCTTTCAAAGCGAAAGCAAACGCGGAGCATTGAATGTTCTAGTGATTCTAGCTGACACAATAATAACCATTACTGTTATACTCAAGATTAGAACTTGTGAAGGAAGGGGAAAAACGTCGAAGAACCGAAAGATCCGGAAGACGGAAGTTAATGGTCTAGCCGAGGATAAAGTTACCGCGGATGTGACGGATTAAGAACGTAACGGGGTTACACCTAACTGAATGGATCGAGCGGCTATTGTTCTCGCCACTTGACCCAATCATACGAGCAATCAGGGTTGCGTAACAGGCAAAATATCCACTCACCCAACGGTCATTATTACTGCAAATCACGACTGCGCCTCTCGCCTCATCTCTGGCCGTTCCAGACGCTCCGTCAGTAACGGAAAATTCTGTCTAAATTCAAGGCTAATCTCATATCGAGGCTCAATACAATTGCGATTCTCGGGAGACTGAAAATCATACGCAATACAATGTAACGAGCAAAGCGAGATCGTGTGAACACGCAATAACGATTATACCCGTCGTGGAGAAAATTGCTTCACAAAGCTTCGACGAAAAATTTGATACCTAAGTGTAAATCGACCTATGTTGGAAACGCCCAACGACACATTAAAGCTTATTAATAATTATTATTTTGTTTTTTAGGATGAACATTCATTAGCTCAATCGAAATAAATCAAGAAACTACTTAATGACACAAGGAGAGCCAAAATGTTAGGTACAGTTGATCCATTAAGGTAGTCCTCCCGGTACAATCCCGTCAAATGTGAGTTTCGGGGAAAATTACGCACACTTCTCGATGAGATAATAATCTGAAAAAATTAAACATGTAAAAGGTGCTGAGAAGATTGATTTTGCATTATAATTTGAAAATATTATTAACAACTTAATGAAAAAATGAAATGATCAACAATTTACCCGGCGACCCAACTTTTTTTGTGATGAAAATTATTCATTCATTTTTCTGAATACGTATGCATTTTTTCAGAATTTTGTCTAATTTTTTTCAATTGTGGTTTTCGCCACTCATTTCGCTAAGAAACGCAATTTTAATAAATTAAACAAAATTCTGAAAAAGCTCATACGTATTCAGAAAAATGAATGAATAATTTTCATCACAAAAAAGTTGGGTTGCCGGGTAAATTGTTGATCATTTCATTTTTTCATTGATTTGTTAATAACATTTTGGAATTATTATAATGCAAAAACAATCTTCTCCGCACCTTCTACATGCTTGATTTTTTCAGATTATTCTCATCGAGAAGTGTTCGCAATTTTCCCCGAAACTTACATTTGACGGGACTGTACCCGGAGGACCACCTTATTTGGACTACGTCGTAGATAAGAGAAATATGATATTGACACGTTGGCTTGTTTACCCCGTGAGTGATATAAAATGAAAATAACTATACATTGTAAAAAATGTTGAAAAATACACAAACCTAGTGTAAATGAAATTTTCGAACTTCGTGTATGAAATGACGATTAATATCCACAGTATTGTAAATTTAGTATTTTTCTATTAAATTTACTCGACTAGGCTTTAAATTTACAACACATGTATATAATTTTTGTGATTAATAGACTTGCATATGAAAATTACTTTACCGATTCGTAAAGTTTAAGCCCGATTTGATTTTTAACATACTTCTTTACATTGAAAGTGTCGCACAAGTTTAGTATAAACTGAGTTCAGACACTTCTAAAATAATGCAACGAAGTCTTGTAAACATTGTCAAATCTGTTGAAGAATTTACCATCCAAGTGTAAGTTAAATTTACGAACTCCGTGTATGAAATGAACATTACTATTCACCGTCTTGTAAATTTAATAATCGTATGTCAAATTAATCATTGAGACTTTAATTGTGCAGTACATGTATATTATTTTATCATTAATATACTTGCATATGAAAAGTAATTTACAGGTTCGTAAAAGACAAATCCACATTGAATTTTAATACATTACTTTACATTGAAAGTGGCGTACAAGTTTCGTAAAAACTGAGTTCAGACACTTGTAAATGAATGCAACGAAGTCTTGGAAACATTGTCAAATCTGTTGAAAAACTTATCATCTAAGTGTATATTAAATTTACGAACTCCGTGTGTGAAAATCGAGTTTTGCGTAACTTATGACGAATATCTTATATGAAGATATACAACGAGCCAAGTGGCCGAGTGGTAAAAGACTTGACTCGTAACCATGAGGTTGTGGGTTCGAGTCCCGGCGTCAGCTTTTTTTTTTTAAACACAGTGTTTGCATGAAAATTTCCGACACCGAAATATTAATTTTATTACAGGAACGTTGTAATATTGTCGCAACTGCGTCGATTGAATCGGACGCATGTTATTTGAAAAATAGTACACACACACATAGTAAATTTCAGACTAATTCATTTTAAATATTAATGCCCGAAGTCTATTAAATTTATTATACAAGGTGATCGCAAATAGAATGTTACGCATAGTAATTTTTGTACACTTCAGTTACAAAAAATGATTGTTAAGGATTAGTAAATCCTAATATTTTGTAATTGTAATATTACGACAACATGATTTTTTTTTTAATGCTGTGACTATGAATACTCAGAGCGTAAATCTTATGAAATCTAATAGACGGTTTATGCATAAAAACTTCCGATACCGGTATATTAATTTTAACACAAAAATTTTTTACAGTGTATAATCGGCAATAATTGTAGGCTTGCTCGCCTCATTAACTTTAGATATTTAAATGTTATATCCAAGATATATCAACAGAAACAGCAACAGCAATGGCACAATCGATACTTGTCTATTAATACGGGTTGCGCTGTTGATGTATATTGACAAAATCTCCGTGGTACAATTCTTCAGCATTAAAAAGTGATGGCGGTAATCTTCGCATGTGTATATGGTGACTCCTTTTTACTGCACGTTCCCGAGTTAAAAAAAAGTATCTACGGCCGATGAACGGTTCATCGATCATTAGAACCAACGCACTGAAACAGCTCATGATGATGGATTTATGGATCCTAAAAATATATATACATACATATATATCGATGGATCTATCATAAATAACAGCTAAAGATTAAATTAAATAAAAAATGTATGTGGCATAAATGCTCAACGTTCGAATTTCTCAAAAACAGTAGATATTGTGTTCAAAAACAAAAAGGGAGCACTTTATTATTATGTGAATAGATTCAGTCATAGTGTGTACTTTTGATGCACACGTAGATTCTAACGATGCAGAGAATCTCTTCGTTGAATTACAGGAAATGCTACAGGGAAAAATATAATATTGACTAATACTTTCAAAGATTCCCAGTATTTTCTGAGAATATTGCATTGGGATTCCCACAAATGGAGTCCAAAAACCGGAATATTTGTTTTCGAGGTTGTACGCAAAAGTGACTAGAACGAGACTAGAATATCATTGAGAACACCTAGAAGTATATATGAATGATGAAAAGGTGATGGGCGGCTATATGTTGTCTAGTGTGGAGCATAGTAATAAGCACATACATTCCTACTCTTTCATCTTTATATAAAATGTAAATTTTCCTGGAATATATCACAATCATTTCTACTAGAATACTAGGAGTTTTCCTGGTATACATAGCTACTGTGATACCGTTACAGTTTTTCCTGGTGATGGGAACAAACATTACGGCATTAAGTGAGGAAAATATGTGGAAAATACGCTTGCCGCCTGCTTCACTGGAAGGAAGATTATCACCGAAACGTCATCTATTTTCCGAGGTCAAAAGTAATTATTAGTCATCCTTTTTTCCTTCAGTTTCGTGTGTCGGGAAGCACAGATATAAAGTATTTAACGCAACGGACGGTATTATCGATATATGTATGTACAAAAGTAGTATTTTTTGCGACAACTTAACTAATCATTATTGCAAAAACTAACGATAGATTGTAACAAGAAAATACAAAGTCATTCCTTGATCACAGACTGTGATTGAATAACAAAAAAGATGATAATGAAGATGATCACTAAAAAAAAATGAAACTCATACAAAAGAAGTTCGAGTCAAATGTACATTGATACGGTAACATTTTTAAGAAGACATAATAATATTCCACAAAAATAATATTTTTGCATACTAATTTCTCGAAAGCGTTTGTCCTCGACTAAAGAATAATGCTCTTCAACGTGCTCAATAACGAGAAATTCATAGTCACGCTCGATTGATTTTCTTGGCTATTCCTACGTCGAGGGATTTTGTCTCGATGAATCGATCGGCAACTACCATCGTATAACTCATCGTTACGTTCGATGCAAGGAAACCACAAAGATTTATACGTAAAGATCTCCGCTCGAATCCTTTCATACGTTAATTGACAAAAAAAAGTCATTTGAGCATTTCGAAAGTCGCAGTAACGACCGTATTTTCGTTTCAACAATAAAGAGGGTCAATTGTGTGTGGCGCAATTACTTCTGGCGCAACACTTTCGCGACGCGGGCAGGTGAAACTCCGTCCGACACTCGTTGGTAGGACCGAACCAACAATCTCTCCCTACTCGACAATTTTACTAGGAGATAACTACAAGCGTTGGCTCCCCTTCCGATTCCAACAGAGGTACGCGACATTCGCCGAACGGCTCCTTTGCGCGTCCACGTCGTAACTCCATTCACTAAACCGATAAATGATCTTTCTTTTTTTCATTTGAATGAATAATTAATTGCCGACGACAGACGATGCTTCGAGTATTATGTTTCATCCTAAACAATATGCTCACTGTTAGATAGATCTTGTTTGAAGTTTCTACAGATGTGAAGAACGTTTTTTTTTTTGTATCGAAAGTGTTGACGAAATTTTAAATACGTACTTAAATATTAAACAACTAGTATATTGAAAGTAGAATCATTGAACAGTAGTTAGGGTTGGAAACTCATTTTCATGGACGAATGACTTGCTTCTATTAGTCATAAAATATATCATCACAATACGTGCCGGAAATAATTTTCCAGATATTTTTCAATAAGTAGCGTCGAATCTTATACATTATTAATTTTTTTATACTTGGCGTCGAGACGCTACCGCGTCTCTTGATATTTTGAAAAGTTGTTTGTCTGTTTTTCTGTCGCAGCCCCTAATTAATTAAATTATTAATTAGGGGCTGTTATTAAAGTAAGTAAGTTAATTAAAGTCTATCCCAAAATTAGGAATTTTTATTTATGTTAACCAGCCCATACGTGCGCTTACCCAGTTGTCACATCACTGAAATCGAGGTTACTTTTTTTTATCGATCGAACCTGGATTTTCTTCTTTCGTTCGAAAGAAAACTCAATAACGAAGAGAATGCCGCAAGACGAAACGCGATATCTTGATTTCTGAATTTTTCACAGAATGTTAAAGTCGAACCCTCAAAAATCGCAAATTTTTCAAATGGGTAGCCCTTGCATTTTTTGCGATTTCTGGGGTCTGGCTTCAAAATTGTGTAAAAAAATCAGAAATCAAGATATGGCGTTTCGCCTTGCGGCATTCTCTTCGTTATTGAGTCTTCTTTCGAACGAAAGAAGAAAATCCAGGTTCGATGGATCAAAAAAAAGTAAACCCAATTTTTTCAAGTGACGAAATTTCGAAAAAAGTGAACAATCATTTTCCGCGTTTTTCTCATCGAATTTTTTATTTTTTGGACAAACAATGGTGCTTTTCGCAATCAACGCGAAATTTCCTGTCTGATAGGGTCTTCTAAGTTTACGAAATCGATTTTCTTTTCTCGATTTCATCAAGTTTGTTCGTTAATTTCACGTCAATTTCCTTAACGATCTAATTTTGATTCGAGCACTTCAACCTGCTAGTATATTGCCATGCCAAGATGCCCTGAATGGTCGAAAACATCGTATTAAGCATTGAGGAGTTGGTAACATAGCCGTACTTGCTCCAAACTGGGTCCGCCGCGAGGCATGTTGACGTATAACGAAATATATAGAAACACGATACGAATTTTACAAAATGATATATTAAATCGTTTTATAAAATTGCAATTGACACGAGACCCCGGGCTTGTCGATTCCATTTTTTGAAAAAAGAGAAAAGTAAGAATAAGATTAATAGTTTTTTAACTGTCCTGTTTTCAGTTCGTTTGACATCTGTCTGTGCGCATCGGTGGCCGCTATGAGTAACTGAACCGAGTCGTGAGACCCAGAAGGTGATATATGTATCTTTACAATTGTCATGAGAATCTCGAGAGAAATGTCCGGAGTGATTCGTTGAACTCGAGCGTCACGGTAATGTATCAACATGTGTACTCGTCGACGTAGGCGTCAATTGAATGATTCGTCGGACAGTCCAGCGCGACTATTTCGACCGCGCACTTTTTCGACTTAGGATTTGTCGGACTCCGGGGCATATCATTTCTCAAGGTTCTCTCGACGTTTCTAGTCGTGTCCACAGAAAAGAAACCCGTTTTCTTCTTGCACAAATTCGACGTGGTCCGATGCGAGTCCCCCTCTCCCCCATACCTAAAAAGTAGATATATATGTGTGTGTAAATATATATATATATATACATCGACATATTATATAGTTGTATTTTATGGATCTTAATGCGACCTTGAGCGCAGCTACGCATTCGACTGATTGCTTATTCAATATCAACAACTCGAAGATACCGCGTATATTAAGCACTGTCACTTTTATTGCTTATATCGTGAATAAAAATAATCATAAACTCGTTATATTTAACACTTTGTAAGGTGCACGAAGAATATTGATTGTCAAACGGATATTCGTAACGGGCACCAACCAACAGCCAGCAGCACTTGTTATCATCGAAGCAGAGTGCATTTATTACGGGTATGGCCAAAGGAAATGCTACCGCAGCCGGCGGCCGCAGAGAAGGGCAAGCGACGAACAATCCACGGTCCTCGAAGCCAGTTTCATATAAAAGCTCGGCACGCGTCAACGGGAGGAGTCACTCTCGCGCGGCAGGCGGCAATCCCTTCGACCACAGTTCAACTCGACGATAAACTCGAAGTCGGAGCTTCGGACAGTTACGTGGACTATAGTGATGAATTAACGAAGGCGGAAGCGCGCCGAGAATAATTGACCCATCAGTCGATGCCGCTTCGAATGATACAAAGAAAAATCAGTTTTCACGTGGCGAAAGCGTGACAGTGTTGTCGTTGATAATACGCGATTTTTCTTGACTCCGAGTGAAGTGCCTGAGATTACTTTGTTATCCGTACGAAGTTTATTGGATTTGGGGTACGTTTCGCTAATTGTCACTAAACGAGTTTGTGTCTATGTGAAATGACAGCGGAAATAATCAAATTTTGTTCTCTGTTACTAACCCGATAGCGAGGACCGTGAGTGTGTGCGTGTGAAAATTTAATTTAGAAAAATTCAAAAATAATGTATTGAACGTTACAAACGTTCTTTTCTTACTTCCTTAAAGCAAGGAAGTAAGAAAAGAGAGGTAAATGTGGATTTAGTATTTAAACCTTTCTGCTCTATCGAAAAAAAGAAACACTTGTTAGACTTTCGTGAGTATAGTAAACTCGTTTTCTTCAGAATTTTCTTAAAAAAAGAATATATTTTGGTTAGTCACGAATAAGCAACTAGGAAGTGAGAGGTGTATGAAGTTTCTGTGCAAAAAAACTACACTTGCTCTACCGGAAAAGAAAAAAGGAATAATTGTTAAAGAGATTCGCGTAAATATAGTAAACGGTCCGCGAGTTTATCAGAGCATAAACGTTACACTTGGGCATGTAAAATTTACTTTAACGTACCGGCAACTTTCGGATCGAGCCTCCGGTTGCGCAAACTTTTACCGCATACATTTCACTGGGTCTCGCACGCGCAGCGACTTCCAAGCCGTGTCTACTTCGCCTGTGCACGTAGATCCGATGCGCATTTTACGTTGCACACAGCTCCATTTGTAAGATAAAAAAACATTCATGTCTTCTCTGAAGTCTGAGTATGACTAAGAGTGAGAAAATTTAGGGAAATACCGGGAGCGTTTCGTTGAACTCTGCTGAGCGCCGTTGTGTCTTTTCATACATTCTCAGATGTCTATCGCGTCGGCGCTGAGCGTTGAACCTCCAACCGGTTATAAACCGCAGACCCCTGCAACGGTTAATCCCCGTGGTTAATAGTCATGAATGTCTAATTAACGATGCGTCGCCGCGGTGAATACAGACACGCGGGTTACATCACACCTCGTTAGAGTCGAATCAACCAAGATCACCGGTTGTAATTGATCGCAAAGAAGTTCATTGTTCTCTCGCCTGGCACTTTTTCCTTTTCTCGAGATTACCTGAAACGAGACGTTTTAATTTTTAAAACCCATAAAATCACCGGGTTGTTCAGAAAAATTGAGTCATCAGGAAAGTGCCGCGATGACCCTGAAGTTTTTGTTACCTACCGCCGCGACTTAACCGTTGAACACTGAGTTACCGGTTTCCCCCCGACCAGATACTCCGGGTTTTCTTCTTTAAATTCCTCTCACTCACAATCCGACGGAACGAGGACGAGAGGACATCCTCTTATGCTGCGTGACTTCGCACGAATTTGCACTGAAACGGCACATGCCAGGTTAAAAGATAATTAAGTAAAAGAATGTCCCATAGCAACAATCTACAACGCAAAAGATACCATCTTCATTAAATTTAGATACAATTAAGATTAAATTCTCGAGGGACGGCGAATAAAAAGACTTTCACGTGGCTGATTATAAAAGATAACAAAAATTATTACATTACTCTCAGATGGGTTCCCTCCAACAACAATCGGTTCTGAAAGGGAACAACGTGCCGAGGGGCTACATGTCTCTCATATGCGCAACGTTTCGAGAAATAGCCAACAAAAATGCCGAAAAAACGGCAATAATCTTCGACGATGAGAGCGGAAAAGAGCATGCAATATCCTACGGAGAGCTCGAGTCGACGACCAACAAAATTGCCCGAATATTGCGAAAGATCCGCGGGCCTCGGGAGAACGCGAATTCCGTAGTGGCTGTCTCGATGAAGCCGTCGATTCGCCTGCCCGTTACTCTGCTGTCTATACTCAAATCCGGGATGGCTTATCTTCCACTCGATGCTGAATTTCCGTCGTCAAGGGTCAAGCATATATTGGAAGAGGCGGATCCACTGATGGTCATCATTGAGGAAAACGGTATTTGCGTTATTACATTTTGACCGTAGTTGTCACTGAGAGAAAAAACTGATGTTTATAACCGTAAAGGCCATAACGTGACAACTATTTTTTGTCTTATAATAATTATAAGATATTTGCCACGCGGAAAACAAGATTGCTAATATTTCCGTTGTTGAAGGAAAAAATATATCCATTCCTGTGAAACAAGCTATATATTTACTGCATTTTTCCGCGTGAATTGTAATTCTGCTCTTAACGTAATTTTTAATGGCGTACCCGTCATTAAATATATCAGTCGTTTTCTCTCCAACACTTGAAAAATTACTTTGGTACTACCACTACTGTGTACACCAGTAAATTTTATAGCTCACGTTATGGATAACCGGCGAATAAATACTGTCATTCATTAGCTTGTTATTTATTAGTATGCTCTACATTGAGGAATATATTGCACTCCGTGACACCGAGCAAATAAGTCATGTATACTCTCAATTTATTCTTCTCAATTTTTATTTTTCTTTTAACAAAATTGAAAATGATCAAAAACGCATTAAATGTGTGTTCGCATCCCAAAATTTGCACCATTTGTGTAAACTTCTATGAAGTTCCGTGAAACTTACTGAATTCTTTAAACACGTTTTTCTCCACGTCAAAATTGATAGTTGTTACCTTAAGTCACCGGAACTACCAGGATGTATATAAGTATACGAAACGGTAGAGCACGCACTATTAGTGTGCTATTCGAGCATCGTACGCCGGAAGATCCTTGAGTAACGATCAAGTTATAGTCGTCCTGAGGTCAGCGTGAGAAAAAAAAGACACCTTTTTCCGGAATATGTAAAGTAACTTAAAACGTATTCCGAAAGGTCACTTCCTCGAGAAATTCTGATAACCTTTGAAGAAATAAAAAATACACGTGCAGGAGACAGAAATGAGATAAGTCCTAATAGAGTTGGCTAAGCCGAAGGCTGATTGTGAGACTATACATAGCCACTCTTTTGGGCACAAGTAGCTGCTTCGTTATTCGATTTTAGACAAATTACCCTACTTTATTGCCGACAAATACGAATTCGTTGATACAGTTGGATGGCTCAACAGGTGACAGATCGGTGTACGAGGACAGGACATGTGTTACTTTCGAACAACTTTGGGAAGAATCCAAAAACGACGGAGACGATGCATTTGAGCTCGAAGGACATCCCGAACAAATAGCTATCGTACTTTACACATCTGGCAGCACTGGAATTCCGAAAGGTATGCGAAAGACCATTTTTTGTTTCTGTCGCTTTTAAGGTAGTTCTGCCGCTTCGTTAGAGTCTCTTAAACTCTCGCGATTCTTGCGTAATCAAAAAGTAATTAAACTTTCCCACCGGATAAAAAAATAACCGAACTCACACTTTAGAACAAAAATTAATGGTTAAAAACTAAACTTATTGTTACGTATCAAATATGCTCCGAACTGCTTCGAGATATATAGTAAGATAGAATATAAAGATGGTTCGAACATTTTGAGAATAATTGTAACTTAATAGAAATTTTCATCATCCAACTGTTACGAACGATTGGACCTAGCAAACAATAATGAATGAAATTAGCATTTGCAAGTCACATAGCCAATGCAATTGATTTTATTCCGTGCTGCAAAGAATCTAAAGATGCATATTTATTCTTGCGGTGATTAATTGAATACACGTTTTTTTGTATTCACGTTTTCCACATTTTTTGTCCGCTCTGTCTGAGTTGACTAGTATGGATCGCAAGGACTACCTCAATAGTTTTTTTTTTTTTTTTTTGCAAAGCGCGTTAGAATTTTTTGTCCTGTTTTTTCATCGACAATTATAATTTTTAATGTCTACATTATTCATCTTTAGTCTCGACGTTCTCCGTCTGACTTCACTTGGGACAATGTGTATTGTTTATATATACTTTCACATAATATTACACTACGTATGTTAAATGTGTAAAATAATGATTATTACATCACCATTCCACTTATAGTAAAAAAAAGTCTAGTGAGATGTCAACTAGTATTGAAAGGAGTAGACTATTGAGGGATTACATTGTCCTATATGGTACATTAAAATGAGCGTGCGAATCTCAGCAGCCCTGGTAAAATTGTAGATATATGACGATAAAGAACAATGAAAGGATAATTCGAAATCAAGATAACCTATCGTGACTTTCATTGTTTTCTATCGTCGCCTATCTGACATTTTTTTCAGGATGTTCTCTCAGTTCTTATCTTTACTGGTCTGTAACTGTTCATATTGTTGGTTAAGATCATATCTTGTTCGGATAGGTTTCTTTCATCATAACTTTACTATTCTTATTACCCGAGATCTGTAAAAGATAGACGATACTTTCCGTATTCTCCATGTCTTCAATCTAATTGTTCATTTGTAAAAAGTGCTGACGTTTAATATTATTTTTTCTTTCAAATAATCCATAACCGGATATGACATTTTTTTAATCGAATACTAAAAGAAAACATTATGTATAAATGGAGGTGCCAAAGTTTTTATCTGCTCACGTTGGAACTACCTTAACAACTTGCTTGCTCTTCAAGATCCTAATACCTAATCTCTTGAATCGCAATAAAAGGTGTTAGATTGCCCCACGCAACTCTATTGAATCGACTGCAGTGGCAATGGCGCGAGCTCCCATACGGAAATGACGAAGAGCGTTGCATCTTTAAGACTGCACTGACTTTCGTCGACAGCGCACCCGAAATTTGGGGACCGCTTCTTCAGGGCCGTACGATCGTCGTCGTTCCCCGAGAAGTAACGAAAGATCCAGCTCGTTTCATTGAGATCTTGGAAAAGCACCGGGTAAGCCGTTTCTTTGAAAATGTCATTATTTTGCTTCCCTATTATCGCTTCTTCTTTAAAGTAATATTTCGACTAGCAAAAAAAAAAAAAATTAATTACCCGTTTGTATTTTTGTTAGAGCCGACGAAAATTCAAGATACGTTTGTTGCCAGACAATATTGTGTTGCAGCAATTACTATTCATAGCTACATTACAGAAGCCGTTGCTACCCGTTTATGACGATAAAATTATGAGAAGGCGATCTACGTAATGTGTTATTACAATCCATTTTTAATGCGACATTGCATAAAAACATGAAGTTACAAAAATGTCAAGATACCGATTTGAAGTTAAATGAGGCACGACGAGGTTGAATTTCCGGGATTAAATCGACGTAAAAGTTGAAATTTCTTAACAAGTTAAAAAAAGTCATACATTCTGTTAGTTTAATTACATCTCGAGAATTGAAGTCATAATTAAAATGGGTTGCAGAATGTCTATGGAGCAGTTAACGCCCACCCATCGTGATAATTCGAATATTGTAACTAAGTACAAAATTCGAAGCTATTAATATACCACGCGTTACGTTTTCATAAACTAGTAATTTAATTCGAACTTAGTTTAAAAAAACCACTCATCGTCGTAAAACCACAAGTTCCACAGTGTAATTGCTATTGTAAGTTCTTAAAAGCTTTCTAACATGAATGCAACTAAATTCCAGAATTGTCGACGTGTAAGAGAGTTACACAATATTGAGTCAATCAAAAGAGCCCGCTAACTTTTACAAACCAAGCAAGCACCTTTATTGCAAACATTGATTGCACCTTTCACAAAAATGCCTCCATGTGTTACCCCAAATTGATGAACGAACTTCCTTATAGAGACGGATATTTGTGAAAGGTGAACCAGAATGAAAAATTAAATGCAAGGTTCTGACGCCTTTTTCTTTTATCCTCGTACCATTTTAACGCTTCATTGATTTTTATTACAGATTCAGCGTTTAGTTCTCGTGCCAACGCTTCTCCGTTCTATGCTAATGTACCTGAGCCTTCAGGTGAGTTCTCTTAATTATAGTTATCTTTAGTCTTTTTCGAATCTTATTACACTTCGACTAATTGATCTGTTCGACCGAATACGACGAATAGGACAGGGACAATGTACTGAGTTTCCTCAACCTCTGGATATGCTCCGGTGAGATTCTGCCGCACGCGTTGGCCAAAGAATTTTTCGCGAGATTCACCACTGGACGTCACGTCTTGGCCAATTTTTACGGAAGCACCGAAGTCATGGGTGACGTTACCTATCATTTGTTGACGCAACCCAGCCAATTGGAGGATATCGAAAAAATTCCTATTGGCCGACCACTCGACAACTGCATTATCTATATCGTCAACAAGGAAATGCATCTGGTGCCCCAGGGTGAAATCGGCGAACTCGTAGTTGCTGGAAGAAATTTGGCCGCGGGTTACATCCGCGGAAGGGATTCCCACAAATTCGTCAACAATCCTCACGCCATTGATCCGGGTACTGCGCAACTTGATATAATAATTATTTTAACGCCTCGATTCTCAGTCCGTTGTTAAGAATGTCGATCGCTTGAAAGTTATCTTTATTCAAAGGATGTGCGAGGTACGAGAAGGGAAACCTCGCGGCTGTCGAAGTGACGGCCTCTCCTTTCGTCATTTAACGACCGACCAAGGTTTCTTAGCGAGAAGAGATGCCTATTATTTTCTCGTTAATTTGAATAATAGTTGCTCGCCAAGTCTCCTTACCTCTCACTCAATCGCGACATTGACTCGCGAACGCCGTCGCCGTCGGCGTGTCCGATCTGCATTATACAGCCACGAGCGAGGTGTCACTATTCTCCCGTTAAACGGTGAAACTCGCGAGCCGAGCATCGTAATGTCAAACGGGAATGCGGATGTACCGCAGCTGCTATTGTCTGTATAATGTTTTACGACGTCTGTTGAGGAGGATAGAACCGACAAATTACCAGCGATACGGGACAGTCTTTATTAAATGTTGCAGAATACCTTTTGTAACTGTAGTGCAGTTTTGTAACACATACATTCTCAACCAAAAGTTTCAGTCGAAAAGTTTTCGCACTTTTCGCGAGGGTGTCATTAAAACTCTGATTTAACTAAAATTAAGGATATTTATATGACGATACCGACGACTAATCAGAGCACGAATAAATCGACGAACCTGGATTTGGTCACTCATGAAGTTTTTACGGGACGAAAATATCAAGTATTTTTAAATTTCAAAAAAAAAATGTCCACACCCACTTTACATTGTCGTTTATTTGTAATTCAAGAAATTCGTTTCGTTTTCAACTTTTCATTGGGAATGTACACGTGGAGTATCCTCCATCAATCGAGCTTTGAATGCTTCGGAAAAACGAGTGAGATGGAGAAAACGTGATCGTTGATAGAATTCCAGTGCTAATTGGCCTGATGAATGAAAATGATCTCGTGCCACTGGAGACCGGCCGTTAGCGATCCTATTGACACTTTTTGCCCAGTTGATCGCCGTAACCTTACATCGTAAACGCTCGATACGTTCTAGTTTTTCAACGAATCAATAATTCTTTCGCACGATTTTAGAATACTCGACGATCTATCGAACCGGCGATTACGCGCGAATTGTCAAGGGAATTGTCGTCTACGAAGGACGCACTGACGCTCAGATAAAAATACGGGGACATCGAGTCGATCTTGCGGAAGTCGAGAGAGCGGTGGCCGGCGCTCCAGGTGTCGACAAAGCGGTGGTTCTTTGTTATAAACCAGGCGAACTCTCCCAGGTACCGAATTATTATTTATTTATTAATGTACTTACTTCACCCAAAATGAATGGAAAAAAGCTTTTTACTTTTTATACGCAAATACGTTCCTTTGCGGAACCTTAGAATGCAGAATACGTTCCTAATGATATCTCATAATTTGTCAAATTTTGCCCGATTTTTTTTTTTTTTTTATTAGATAGGAACAAAAGATGTTTCGAAAAAAATATATTCCAACTGTTCAAAAACGTAAAAGGCTCAAAATTGGTTTAGGGACGCTGTCGCGTTCCGTAATGAATACGGTGTTGTTGTGAAAACCTTCAGACACGACAAACAAAATTATCGAAATTGACGATTCGCAGACTTTGATCGCTTTCGTCACCTCCAAGGAAGCAACTTCTGTTTCTGGCCTACAAACAGAAGATTATCTGAAAAGCAGGTTACCTCCTTACATGGTTCCTCGTGTCACTGTTATTGACTCAATTCCACTGCTCGTTAATGGAAAAATCGACAGGCAGAGTTTGTTGCGCCAATACGAATCCACGAATCCCAACGGTAATACCATTGGTATTAGTAGTTCTGGCAGTATAGCTGGTTTTCATATATTTCATGTAACCAGTCGCAATTGTCTCCGCAGAGGATGAACAGACGATCGACTGCGACTACAATGACGTGTCGGATGAGAATTTGGAAAAAGCGAAAATACTTTTTCCCACCGTGGCAACGATCATCGGCAAAAGCAGCCACTCAACGGTCAACGTGAAATCCAACTTCTACGAACTCGGTGGCAATTCGCTCAACTCAATCTACACAGTCACGAAGCTGCGCGATCAGGGCTACCGCATAAGTATAACGGACTTCATAGCCGCTAAAAATATGGCTGGGATACTGGAAAAAATGACGCTGAGCAACGACGCATCAAGCGACAACGAGCAAGACTCGACGGATGAGCCGAAATACATAACTGAACAACTGAACAATTCGCACAAAAGCCAAGTGATAGAGTACGTAATGGTCGTTTAAGTCGTATTTTGTAAAGTAAAGAAGATCGTGGAACACAAACAGATTTTCGGCTGTGAATTTGATTTCTTCAATGATTTTTCTACTATGGCGTTTTCATTAAAACACAATTGAATTGTTTTTCAGAATAATCACCGACAGCTTTTACGCAAAAGCCGACTTGGAGAGATGGCTCCTTCCAGACTTGCACAGAAACGACTATACGGAACTTATGATGAAGTTGTGGGACGCTCTCGTTGAGAAAGGATTCTGCTTCGTCGTTAAATCGTCCAAGGGTGACGATCGGGTGCTCGCGGTATCGTTGAACTTCGACGCCAGAGACGAGCCCGAAGTGACCGTCGACTCGAAGCTCACCATAATATTCGAATTCCTGGAGAGCCTCGAGGGACCGATACGCGACGGTAAATTGCCACCCGGACGCGGACAGATTTTCCATACTTTTATGATGGGTACCCACAATCAACTCAGTGGAGCCGAGAATGTCATTATGATGAAGATAATGGAGGATGAGTGTCTGAAGCTCGCGAAAAGAAAAGGTTTCACTGGAATATTCACGACCAACACGAGCCCACTCACTCAGCAGCTCGGCTCGGATATTTACAACTATCAAGTATTGCTCGACTACCAAGTCAATAAGTACGTAGCGCCCGACGGTGCGAAGCCTTTTGGCAAGGCACCGGACGATCAGCGAGCTCTCTGCTCGTGGAAGTTAATCTCGGACAGCTACTAAGTGTCCCACGAAAATGCTCCGACGATCCTAACGTTTTCCTGACAATCCTCGGGTGTACATATGTTTTGTAAATAGTCAAAAGCGCAATTATTATTATATTTAATGAAAACCCATGAAATAATAGCGTCACGAATGAAGGTTTGAAATCAGCCACGGTAAATTATTTTTAGTATTTTATTCGAAACTCCGTTCAATTAGTTGTATCTGCATTCAAAGCCTTACATTAATTCTCGCATGTGTATCATAGACGTATTTATCTGCGAAATAAAGAAATATGAGATTTTAACTTTGATTCAATCGAATGATAAATTTGTTCCTAACATCCTACCTTGATTCCTGCCTTAATCGCCTAATACGTCTCTTCACGATATTCGAAACAGACAAGACCCGACGTCAAATGCCCTTTTTTGCGAATATGATGTCGTTCGCTAAGTTATCCGGATCCGTGACGAAGCTATAGACATAGTAACCCATTTTTTCCATAAAGTTGATCATATATTTTCGACCCTTGTTCACGTGGATATATTCGACCGATAAAGTCTGAAATAAAAGTCAAATCTTCATTAACAATTGCAGTGTAATGATACCTGGTTCATTTACATTTCTGACAAATGAACAAACAAAACTCAAACAAATTGGAACAAGCAGAAGTCAAGGTTTCGCACTAGAATACCACACTGACCCTATTTAAGACGATGTGTTAGTGCTCGGTCGGTACCATAAACTGTAAAGCTTGTTCTTGGCAACGATTTATCACTCGGACAAAATCCGAGAAGTTCTGACTACGTCTACGGAGTCTGCAGTCAGTATTTCCCGCATTTTATTCGAAAATTCAACCGTGGCTTATAATCACACTTCGGAAGGATTCAGCTATCTCACTCGACTTATGACGATCTGAGAGAGATAGAAGATATGTAAGCACATCACCTTAAGATGAAGTGCAACATGTAAAAAAGCCATTCGGTAACAAAAACTATTGCCACTTTTCTCAACTGATTAATGTTTTAGACAAACTCAGAGAAAGACCAACTCGCCATGACGATTCCGCAAACGACTGTTCTAAGTTTTCTTCCGAATTATCATCAATCAGTTTTCTTCACGCGTTGCGCTTCATTTAAAAAATTAACAATTAAGCGATACCTTTATATCAACTTTGTCAAATGGTATAGTTTTCAAAATATCCATCTCACTGCCCTCCACGTCGAGACTAAGATAATCGACCGTTTTGACACCGAGCGCAGCGATATAAGAAGCCAGAGGAAAACACTGAACAGTTATGTGTCTTCCAGTGTGAGCGACATCCAAATCGTTCTCCGGCAAATTCTTTGTCGAATTATGAGGCGCGTGAATGCGGCCGATGTTCCTCGCCATGAGAAACGAAACCTGGAATCAAAGAGTAACCTTTAAAATGGGATGATTAATCATTCATGAAAAAAATCGACTCACATTCATCGGATGAGGCCTGATGCTGAGACACGAGGGCGACATTTGAGCCTTGCGATTCTTGTTCAGCATCTTTGTAAAATTTATGGGATCGGCTTCGATGAGGATTCCCGACCAGCCGAAATATCGCTCGAGCATCAAAGTATTGCTTCTTGTTTCGCCGTCGTACGCACCGCACTCTATAAAAATTCCGTTTCTCTGTTAAATTATGTTGAGCATTTATCCTCGATGGTGGAGTTGAAAGAGCCTCCTTCGGAACTAATATTGAAGGCAATTACTTTATTGTCAAGAATTTCCATGATCGCTCGAGCTTGGCCCATCGACGGATCCCTCACTTCCGGTTCCACAAGTGTGTAGGACACCACGAGGTCGGATTTCTTCACAATCCACGTGTCGCCTATTTCCGCGACGAGTCGCTCGTCGAACATGGAGACGTTTTCGTTGTTGTACCATTTTTTCTCTCCCGTGAAGTTGTACCACCGCTGAAACACTGCGAAACAATGATTGTATTCCGTCAATTATAACCGCCACAAAAAAACTATGTGAAAATAGTATTTCTGATGTATTGACATTATTCGACGAATTTAGCGCTTCGAAAATGTAATATCCGTGCACACATGGTAATGTTTTTAGTTGAAGATTTGCTACTTTCTTACTGGAATCTAGTTGAATCAAATTCAAATTGACAGCCTTAATAATACGCATAGCGGGAAAATATGCGTACTTACCATGGTCCAATATTTCCGCTATAACGTCATCGTTGTAAGTGTCTCGAATCACCGGCGGCCGCTTATAATACTCATGCACTGCTATGAGGCCACTGGCGGAAATAAGTAGAGCAACGAGCATCAATTTATGCCGCCCGAAGAACTTCGGCACTGCATTGAACTTGCGCGCGTTGTACATAATGTTTCTTGCTTCGTGTGTATTTAAAGACTTTGGCGAACTCGTTTATACGCGGACTGTTTTCACAGTCATACATTAACGGCTGTTTTACATAATCGAGGGCATTACAGCACAGTGAGACTTAAACTGACAATTCACGACGTTGCAACGCTTCATTTGACTTCGCGTTACAATTAGTACTAGATGTTCTATTCAAGTGCTCCCTTAATCTCGCTCGCTCGGACACTCGGACACTCGGACACTCTAAAAATAGCACCGACGCGCTAAATAAATAGCTCGGAAACACGAGAGATTTCAATAGCTCAATTTTCCCGCGCTTTTAATCTGTATCGAAACTAAAGGATGTAACAGATTTTTTCAACTCTGCCGCGAAAGTCTGCTAAGGCGGCGAACAATTAAAACAGATTCGTCTGCCGCAATTGACCTAATCTTGGACTATGCATTGATATTTCAAACGCGACAAGTGGTACGACTTGAACTGCTCACTTCATTGGTTAAAATAACTGCTGATGAATGGCTATCTGTAATTCACTGCTTACTATTGTAGGGATCTATAATAAATAATTATTTTATTGATAACATATTACCAAAATTTACAAATTTTTGTACATTACTATACGAAATATTTGTATTAATCTACCGTTGGTAAACTTATCAGCATACAAAGATAATACAGAGTACTGCGACATCGTTACCAGTCATCGTTCACGTAGATCGCTACGCTAAACCTCGGATTTTCAATAATATTCAATTTTTCGCTACACAATGAATACAAAGGGCCACATGTTTATTCGTAAATTCGATCTTCAGCTCAATTTTAAGTTCTCGACTGCACGGGGATATCTCCTCTATATTGTGCTGCCATTATCGTGCAAAAGTAAAACAGATTACTGCATCGTCATTGTCAGTTATCATCCAAGACCAGCGCCACGCGATATCGCAAATGTGCAACGATGTTCCACTTGCCGCCGGTAGCTTCTCGAATGTCGAGTGCTGTCGATATTTCATGATATTTCTCTTAATTTTCGGACAAAAGATTTAGGAACAAATTCGAACGATCATCATTGGTGATCACGCTTAATTCTGCACTGGGGTGTGGATGAGGGCAGTGAGCATGTCAGCTTCTCGCGAATAATTATAATCGCTGGATAAGAACGATCGTCCGTCCACAAATATAGCTGTATACATAAGTTTTTGAGCTCAGCTGTTGCGAGTGACGTTCGGCTGGCTGGCTGATCCGTCACATGATTTCTCTCGCTAAAAGCAGAGCCGCTCGGCTCGGAACTCTAGCGGCGAGAAATAACGTTCAAACATGGCTGCTTTAGGTTGCGAGCCGAGTGACGGCTCCGGGAATTTCTCGCAATCGCCGGTATTCACGAGCGAGACGAAGGAAAACATACAGGAGCAGGACACATCGGGAATACCGCTGCAATCCTCGTGGACTTTCTGGCTCGACAAGTGAGTTCGATGATAACGAACGTAACGAAATGTCGCGTAGGTGGAATCGACCTTCTTGGGAGAACGAAATAAAAGTACGAAACCTCGGACTTTGGATCCGCCGTGCTCGAATGTCTTCACGAAATACCATCGACAAACGTCAAAAACATCATTGGCTTTATTACTATACCAGCTGTCCTCACTTATTTCGCTTCGCGGAATAATTTAATGCAGGTGCGATTGAGGCGGTGTGACGTACCACGGTCGGTAGCAACAACTGAAATTTCAATTTTTTTTTTCTTTTTTTACGACGAACGTTTCTGCATACGAAAGCAAATTCGCTTTCACTGCGGCGCCGATGGACCGAGTGAAAGCGACTTTGCTTTCGTACGAATCCGTTGGGCACCCTTTGACAAATTGGATTGCAGTTTTTTGTACCGACTGAGTAAGGGCGGGAATCCGAAAGGGCGCATTTACCTCGTCTTAATTTGTTTTGAAACATTAATAGATGCGAAAGAAGCAGAACTTACGGCGGCGGTTGCGGAGTGAGAGAGAAACACTGACGATATTTTTTAGACCACCATGAAAGCTAAAATTTTCGCTCTTGACAAAGACATGTGACAAATGAAGGAAACAAGTTATTTAAATGTTTGTGTTTGCATATTTGTACATTTAATCTTACTGGTTTAAGCGGATTAATCGAAGGTATAAAAGAAAAATAATCATCTGTTAAATGTCAATAGAGCTGTTCCTGGTACCACGGCTGTAGAATACAGGGCGAATTTGAAAAAAATCTACACAGTCAACACCGTCCAAGGTTTCTGGGCAGTTTACAACAACATCCCAAAGGCCGACGAACTGCAGGTAATTGAAATTCCGTAGTCGAACTAAACGCTGCGTTCGTCTTTTATCACTTCACTACTATTGTAGATAAAGTACAGTTATCACCTGATGAGAGATGAAAGACTTCCATTGTGGGAGGAAGCTGCAAACCAAAAAGGCGGAACTTGGAGATTAAAATGTCACAAAAGTGACACGGTAAGCGCGCAACTCTGGTTTTATCATCAACTATTGAACGGCATTCATGATGGTGTATGAAACATCCATGAATTTCAGGAAAAAGTGTGGAAAGAGGTCGTGCTGGCTGCAATAGGGGAACAATTTACCGACAGCGTTGCGGAAGGTGACGAAGTTTGCGGAATTACCGTATCCATCAGAGACCGAGACGATCTCGTACAGGTGAAGACTTCGATCATCGACTACTTCTCATTGCCAGTATTTGGCCAGTTGGAAGAGAAAACATTAAATAATTTGGAAAAAACATTTTTTTAAATTTTTAACTTCAGCATTTAACAATACAACATAACGTATTTGCAAAGTTTGAAAATTATAGCTTTTTTTTCAATGCAAAATTCATGATGACTAACTATAGTCCTAAATTCCATTCTAGATCTAAATGCACTTTGCTATTTTAGATTTGGAACACAAACGTCGCCCTTGCGAGTGAAGCAACGGTACTACAAAAAATCCATCGACTCCTGCCAGACGTTAATTTCCAAGCTGAATTTTACAAAGGTAACAATGAAACAAGGTGCAAAGAGTTACAGGATGTTTCGAAACCTATGCCAATCAACCGATTTTGATTTTTTGCAGCTCATCAATCGCATCACGCCTATATGCGACACTAATGGAAATCGAATTGTCAGTCTTGTTCTCGACTCAATGGCTCTGCCCAAACGGAATAACTCAATATACGTGATATGTTTGTGTCTCCGTTACTAATTTATAACAATTCACTCCGATGTCCTGGTCAGTACCTATCGTTTTGCGTCACGTGTCAATTTAAAAATAATAATTTTGTACATTTCCAAGCAACGGTTAATATAAATCAGATTACAATTAATATATTGCTTACATCCCTTTTTGAGCCATTCCTCGTTGTATCCAGTATGCGATTTTACTATAATAGAGCGAGAGAGCGCACTGGTAGAATTGTAACATACTCGATATGATATAAAATATAATCAACAACTAGTTAATTACATTCTAGTTGATTTATATCGGGAAGAAATGGAAATGTTTCATTGCGTTACACTGACTAAGCAGATCTTGTTATCAATTAATTGTCTCCTCATTTACTACTAATTTATGAGCTTACGCACAGTCCGCTAATATACTCCTCGAACCATGAACGACGTCCAATTTTTGGAACCTCGACGCTCGATTAATCATTCTCTCGCGTTTTCTCGCGTCACCGCGAATCGACGGAATTCCACGACCGGTTATATCGCCCGCTCGTCTTCATTCGTACTTGGACCTTGCATTTCTTTACTTTTTCTTTTAACACTGCCACACTTATGAAATTAACTGTCTTCGTGATTGAGTCAGTTTCTTTTTTCGCCGCGTTAATCGTCCACATGTTATAAGCACTTTCGCACTTTGCGGCGTCAACTAATCCACAGTGGAACGACAGATCTGAATCAACTTGAAAATAAAAAGAACCGTTTCGTAGAACTTGCATTGTCAGACTCGTTAGAAGATGGACGCAATACTAATTCACCGGTTGAAAACCTAATGTCGGTGCTGCATTGTCGCCAAGGTCGAGCCGATTTGCAGCCTGAGGCTACGTATTTTTCGGATCAGTATGATGCGGCATTTCTAGCTATTCCCGGTGGAAGGGGAAGCTTGAAGGAGCGGCATTTTCAGATCAGCCTATGCGAGCCGCGAACACCTAATCCAGCCCAGCATAATGTTACTTTACGTCATCCGGAAAAAGCCGCTAAGATTCCAAACGATTTTATTCAGATTCTAAGACCGACGCCCGCAAGAGTGGGGGGTCGGAGCACGCGCCTGCCAAAGTCCATGTGCGATTTTATTTTATATTCAGTTGAGCAGCGGCGCCGTCGGGAGCTGCGGTTTATACGACTACGTCGGTTGACCATAGATTTCGAGTTAGTCTCGTCACTGGCGCCAGTGCTAGACGTTCTCGATTAATTACGATTTATTAATTCGGAATTCCAGTGAATCTTTATTTTGGGCGAAATTCTTGGTCTAGCCGGAGGATTCGCCAACGCCAGTTAGCTCACGACCCGACGCCGCGTGTCCCTTTCGAGGAAACACCTCCGCTACCATATACGTCAATGGCTCGGCACATAACAGCCTGAGCATAAAAAAGAATTAAGGAGGAGGACGATCGTTCGAGTTCCGGCTCTGTGTTAAAGAATTTAATGGTTTTATATGGAGGCCTGATTAACGTCGTGTCTGGGGCGACGATGAATGTGAAACTGACGTCTCGCTACTGTTTCAACGATTATTTATTTTTAACCGTATGAGAATAATGATTTCTCACCCCGTCTACAACCGAATTACAATTTAATTCTTGGTAAATTCTGGGGAATGGATTTTCAGTCGTAAATTCGATCCTAAAATTTAATTTCCATGAATCTTGAAATTGAATTTATTGAAAGCGTTTCCTTTTTTCATTAAAATAAGAGTAACGACTTTTTTTATTCGTGGGACCGAATTTACGACAGAAAATTCGACTCTAAGAGGAAAAGCTGTGTCGAGACATGAATATAGAGTAACAGCAACGCGTTCATTTTTTAATCTTGATCCTACAGATTACAGTGCATAAAATTATAGCTAGGTAGAAATACGCGTGTCGAGTGAGCGTTGATGGGTCGTTTTTTATGCAAAGGTTTTGCAATCAGTTGCTCGAGTGAGCATCAAGGAAGTTTCGTTCACGTGCCAAAAACGTGAATACGCCATGAAAAGATTTGTCGTTGGAAATTACCCGGAAAGAAATTAATTTTTCCTGTCCGCCTTCAGCAATTTCTCTGGGCTCATTGATTTCTTTGGTCGTTGGTAAGAATGCTGTCCGTTAAAGGGTTAAGTGTGGAGATAAAGATAATTATTCACCCCGACTGGCTCTCAGTATTGAATAGTGGAAATATTTTTTTCTAACGAACAAAAGGTATTCTCTGAAAATTCACGATTGAACCGAAGTCATAGCTGCCGAATTTTATGCGGGCGGTTCTCGAGCGATCAATCGTGAATAATCCATATAAAGCTGAAGAGTTACCACGAATATATAAGCAGGACCGGCAGTGTCTAAGCCGCTTGAGGCTACGAATCGCAACCGGATGGCGCCGGGCTCACTTTTTACGGCATTCTAGATTCGAAGCAGCAGCTGCGCACCGACCCGGGGTCCCTCTTGACGTCAGTCCGAGGGGCAAGGAGATTCCTCTCGAAATTCTCTCGACAGAAATCAAAACAGATCTTTATTCAGGAATCTGGTATCCGTTCGAATAGAGTCTTAAATTATATACGGGTGATCCATGGGAGTTTGCCGAGGCTGCTGAAACCCTGCTTCGCGAGTGCTGCTGCACTACATGTAGGAGAGAGTGGGGCGGAATGCGGCACTTTTTCGTTAGCCCGTGCAACCTTTAAATGAAAACAAAATTTTTGGAGTTTTTGCGTATTCACGTAATATAGTGCAAATTTATGGTATTCATTATTCGCGTAATTATTTATCGAGAAATTACCACCGGTTGGTTTTTTAAGTGAATTAATGACCTACCGCAAGCAGATAAAAAACTGGACGATGGAAAAAATTGGTGGAAAAAATTAGCTCCAGGCGAGATTAAATTAGATGGTGTCAACCAATTAATTAGTTGGACCGACAAATTAGTTGCTCAACATCGACAAATTTAATTGCCCGGAGCCTACTTAATCACGTAAATTGACGAATTTCATTGCATTTTTAATTTAAGAGACTGCCACAAGACCCAATGCAACAGACACAGGAATGACGTCAAAATAAATTGATGAATAATATGAATTTCTATACGTCGTTATTGAAAGAGGCGAATGATTAGTAGCGGCCATTGTACATACTCGAGGATACAGGTAGGACCCAACGTACTATTTGTGACGACTGAAGGATCAAGACTTGTCTTCACCATAAGAGAACCGGATTTCAGACAGTACGCACTGCCAAGTTTCTTGTTTGCGACGGAAAGAGAAATTTCGGCTATTTCACACTTTTGGATCTATTTTTATTGTCGCGCCGAACCGAAAAAGCCTATCCGAGAACCGCGTGCTACGATACTATTGGAATTCCGACGCCCGACGCCCGCTGCTCTGCATATCCCGACCTATCTACTCATCCAAAGCATTATTCTTTTCCCTGACGAGGATTATGGCAACACATCCACTAAATCATTCTCTTAAGAATTAGATGTACGAATCGACGTAGAGATTCTTCAGTATGCTTAAAAAAATGGATAACTGTAAACCAGCACATTATCGTCTGCTGCGTTTAGCGGTAGCAGACTAGCAAATTTAAGCAAGTGAGGCGTGCGTTAACTTGATCTTATATGAATAATATCAGAATATTAATTTTGTTCAGAGTGTGGACGTTTGGATTGGATCGCGGATGTGATTTTTCATAACATTACATACGAATAAATCCATAAACCTTTCTCTCGTGACATTGCTATGTCCTAGGAATGTCCGTCAGTGCACCAAGGTTGCGAATTTCTCGATCACCGATTTCAAAACTGTATCCTGCACGACGAAACTAAAAACGTTGATTTACGATTCGCGCAACACGATATTACGCGGATCATCCATCACTATGGCGTCATTTCGGTCTGTTTTGAGGCAAAATGCTTTTTTAAATTTACATAGGACTCGCGATAAAGCCGCGTGTAATAGATGCTAAAAGCCGCCACCGTGATCGCCTGCCGTCAGTTGTCCCTACTTTACGTTCCCGCGCACATGTCGAATGCACATAGCGAACACGGATCACGCAAAAACGACACGTTTAAATGTTTACTGTCAAACAAACAAGTAATAATTTAATTTAAAAAAACTAGTGTAAGCCAGAGAGGATTGAAATAAGCAATCTGAAAAAACTTGAAAGATGTTTCCCATCCCGTTTTGAAGATGCAGCCTTGGGAAGAGTGACATTTTTGATATTATGAGACATATTCAGACGTGAGACTGATACGCATAGAGCGTATAGTTTGGCAACAAATTGACTCACACCAGTTTCAAAAATAGCATATAAAATAAAAAATAAACTGCAACGGTTAAAATAAATATTTTTCCAACAAACCTGCATTGTTATTGAAGAATAACAGGGAGATTAAATAAACTACAATCAATAAACGAATTTTGCCGAGGAATTTTGTCGAAGAATTTAGTCTTTGAAGAAGAATCCTGTTTCTCTATCGTAGAGCTACGATAGAGAAGTAAAAGTCTCGAAACCCGCACTGATCCTCAAGAAAAAAAAGCAACACGTACGATAGAACATTTGCAAGCTCTCTTGTCCGAAGCGGTCGTCAATTCTTGTCACGCCGAAGAAGCGTGTCAGGTGAAAGCTGTATTTCTTAATGACAATTATCGTCGCATTTAACTGCCGTTATCGTAACAACTAGCAGCGTTGTTTGAGAAACCGATGACAGGCCAACGTGGTACCAATACGTTCCTTACGATAGTGAAACGTGACAGGAATGATATCCACACACAGGAGCATCGTCAGGGTAGTGGGTAATACAATACCGAAACGGAATGGTAGGTATATTTGGCCAACACCCTCACGTTTTTTCTTTGATGCGAAAAACATGTCGATGAACCTTGTATCCTTGTCACAGCGACTCTTATGCTTCGTTCTGGTTCTCAGTGCCAGATCTTTTTTTCGAGATCACGCTTCGTCGTCGTCTCTCTCTCTAGTCTTCGACTAATGACATAACACCGGACAAGGCATAAAATATGGTCGATGCCTCCGTCGTCTATGCTCGGCGCAAACTAATCGTCTTATATCAGCTACAAGTGAAGAATTTTCGTTGCTGAAATATCGCAAGCGTGAGCGGTCGCTTTTACTTAGCGAGTATCGAAATTGTGACGTCAATGAATTTACGGTAATCCGCTGGAGTTGAGTAGAACGTCTCGTGCCGCGCGCTTTTGGGTTCAATTCGTCCGCCTACAGCAGACATCTAGCTTTTTCGTGTATACGGGACTTTTAGTTTCTATTAAGTTTGCAACCTCTTAAACGTCGGTGAAGTTGTAACCTGATTCACTTTAATTTTACGTTCGATTTGAAGTTTAATCAATTTTCAATCTGGAGGAATTCGATAGTTTCGAAATGATGGTACGATAATCGATAAATTATAATAGATACGTGAATGTCGATTTAATGGGAATATTGACCTGAAAAGAACGAGTGGGCAAATCGTGAGAATGGCTATTTACATTTAAGTACGTACGTACGTGTATAAAGCTAATAGATATGCAAGCGAAAATTTTGAAATAGAATCAGCGTGGGTCGGAAACACGTACAATGAATCCTAAAGGAGTATTTATGAACGTCCTTTTGAAAAGCAACGTTATTTATTCACAAGTGGCTCTCACGGGTTTCCCTTAATCATTCAATATCCTTTATTCTACATCGCTTGCTCTGTGACTATAATTAATTAACTCGCCGATTACTAGCTCGCACGTTTCGAGTGGTCGCGCACTCACACGAACTCTCAGACACTGATGGACATTAACAGTGTCTGTATGTTTCGATTCTCGATTCTCCGATGGATTTCCAGAACGTGTACTTTATTATAATGTAGACTGCTATCGCGATTCCGTTTCGAATTGTTTTTACAATGAGCACAAGACATTTTTCGTGTTTTAATGTAATGATTAATATGTCTGCAGCACGAAGATTGACAATATTGATTACGTGTCAACAGTTACGCATAAATTGCCAATACTTACAATTGCAACCGTTCGGTATGCAATTCTTCTTGAATATTTAACATATTTTATAAATTCATTAATGCACCAAATAGCTTGTCACATTTAATAAGATTGTAGAATTTCCAATCAACTTGGACTACAGACACGAGTTTAGCCGAACTAGTTTTGCATATGATTGGCGACTACCCGGCGCTATAATAGTAAAGTAATAAAAAAGAAGATGAAGAAGAGGAGGAATATAATTAAAAGTCGTTCGTGAGTGACCTGCGTGGAAGAGACGTCGCGGGACTTTCCGAGTGATTAATATCGAGAATGGAATTCCGAAACGACCTTTCGAGGACGGAGATGAGTGTATGCTAAGTATCGCGCGGAGCTCGCTCGCGATCGAACTTCGATTTTTTTGTTGTCGTCACAACAATCCGGACGGTGGAATTAATTCCTTCGGTCACGACTGAAGTAGAACAGAATAGAGCAATACCTTGAGATGAAACCCCTAAATGCACATCAGATAATAAAAGTGGAAAAGAAAATACAAATAATGGTTTTCTTGAAGATTAATTGCCTAGCCCATACGCGCGCTTCACGCGCTTACCCAGTTGTCACTTCAATAAAATCGAGGTTACTTTTTTATCGTTCGAACTTGGATTTTCTTCCTTCGTTCGAGAAAAAACTCTACAACGAAGAGAATGCTGTAAGGCGGAAGGCGATTAGTGGATTTCTGAATTTTCCACCGAACTTTATAGCCGAAAGTAGCCTTGCGTTTTCCGCGAAAAAAATACTTGGTTTCGAACAGTTTCGAAGCCCTATCCGATGGGAAATTTCCCGCTGATTCCATAAAGTACCGTTGTTTGCTCGAAAAATATTAAATTCGACGAGAAAAACGCGACAAATTATTTTTCACTTTTTTTGGAATTTCGTAATTTCGCTAAAATCGACGTTATTATTATAATTATTATTATTTTTTTGATCGACCAAACTTGGATTTTCTTTATTCGTTCGAGGGAAAACTCCATAATGAAGAGAACGCCGCAAGACGGAATACGATATATTGATTCCTGAATTTTTTACAGAATTTTGAAATTGAACCCTCAAAAACCACAAAATTTTCGCAAGGGGTACCCTTGCGTTTTTTTTCGATTTTTGGGGATCTGGCTTTAACATTCTGTGAAAAATGGAGAAATCAAGATATCGCGTTCCGTTTTGCGGTATATTTTTCGTTGTAGAGTTTTCTCTCGAACGCATGAAGAAAATCCAGGTTTGGTCGATCGACAAAAAGTAACCTCGATTTTAGCGAAGTGACGAAATTTCGAGAGAAGTGAAATAGTACATTACGTTACAAGGGAGGAAAGTGCAACTTTTCACACGAGGTGAAAAGTTGCACTCATCCCATGTAGCGTACTATACTTTTCTCCCGATTTCGCTAAAAAATAACCACATTTCGTGTGTGCAACGCGGACGGAAAATAACCTCATTTTTGACAAGTGACGACATGCGTGCTTAGTACGGTTCCCATTACTCCCGCGCGGGCAGGAATGAGCTGATTACCTCCCTAGGGAGGTAATGAAAGCGGACTGCGCATGCGTAAGTTACGCGTCAAAAATGATTAAAAATTACAAAAGGTTAGTAACCAGTGTTTTCGGGGGTAGAATATGCGTCTTGAGAATGATGGTATAGGTTAAAAGTCGACATTTTGAAAAGAAAAAAAAATTGAGGTCGATTTTGGCGATTTTTCGTCCGGAGCCGGATCTACGATTTCGGACAGAATTTTTTTTGTTCGTCGCCAAAAAGATATTTTTTCAAAATCGGTTAAAAAAGGTTAATAACCAGTGTTTTCGGGGGTAGAATATGCGACTTGAGAACTTGTATAGGTTACAAGTCGACATTTTGAAAAAAAAAATTTCCGAGGTCGATTTTGGCGAAAAGTTTTTCAGGCACGCGCGCCAGCGCGTGTGATTACCCTAGTGTTTAAAAATAAGTTATTTCGTAAATTTATTCAATTAACTTTTGTTTTTAATTTCGTCCTGTAATATTTCACGGATCATGCAGATTTCCATCAGCACGACATAAAAAAGATGAATGTGTTCAAAGGTGTATGATTCACACTTGATTTGTGGACTAGGTAAAAAACGAGGCACGTGCCTGGGTTGCCACAGTTCAAGGCTGCGTAAGCCAAAAAGCGATTGTTATTTTAATTAGGAAAAAAATTAAATGATCAAGTCAAAAGTTGGACGAGGCAACATATACTTCTTGTGCCTAGGGCGCTGGCAACGACAAGCCGGGCCTGCGTATAAATTGCGCTAAGTAAAACAGACAGGAGAAGTTAATCGATTCGTCGGTGGATGATTTTCCCGTTGCCCGACAGTGCGCAGTGGCTCTCGTTCGGACTCATCCTGGGAATACACATAAATTAAGGGTAATGAGACAATCGGTTAATTTGATTATCTCGCAAATCTACGAGCGGGAATTCACGAGAATCCCTCTTTTTCTCTCTGTTCCCCACGTTCGAACGTTCTCACGACAGGATCGAAAATTGTGGCAATTACGCGCGGCCACGCTGCGTGTGCACAGTCATGCTTATTTCAGAGCCTGAACAAATGAGCAATTAAGTTAAAATCTCAACATGGAAATCTCGACAAAGCCTTCTGTAATCTCGACGCACATTACGTGGATCCGGATCCGGCAATTGTGCACTTTTTCGTTTCATCTAAACAGCTATCGCCGTGTCACACGCACGGCGTGTTATATCTGCATAATGTAGTCGCTACAGGAGAAAGGAAGCCGTCATCGAGCACCGGATATTGGCAAAAACGTCCGATTCCTAGAATTACATTGAACGCATCGATAACAAGTTTTGGGGAGATATTCCCAATTCCCAATCATGATATGAAAAAAAACGACCGGCGATCAACGTCACGGATCATCTCTGACGCAAATGACCAAGCGTGTTTTCTACAGGATGTACCTTTGTCACGATGACATTTTGCCGAACGAAATTGCCGTAATACCTCAAGCGCGGTTTATGGCTGTTCACTAGCGGTTGACCCTTTTGTCTCGTTGAAAAACGATTTTCGTTTTCAATGAAATAAACGGAAACGAATTTCCGGTTTTCACGGAAATTGTAAATCCTGAAAATATGAAACGTGAAGATTAGTGCATTTACACATCGACAAGATAGATATTTACCAAATTGCAACTCGATAAGAAAAAACGCTTCTGCCTCCACTTCAGCGTAATAAAATTCTACCATACAACAAGATCATCCGACTACAATTCAGGCAACAATCTATTAGAGTTAATACCCCATGGTCATGAGCCACAGTTCAACATACGTTTCCGATAGAGTTGTCATTCGCCAGGCTTGACGTCCGGTGCAGTTATATATCCAAAAGAAGTTTCTACGTGCCATGTAGTGGACATTAGCATATAATATTGCGGTGTATACGACACGAGGAAATTTTTTCGAAACTGCCGGCAGAGGTGTGAAAAATAATAGGCAATTTAGTTTTGGGCCAGCGGCGGCATCGCCACCGCGAGAGCTACTTATAGAGCTGCCACACCAGACGAGAACACGAAATTCCTCGGCGCCTGACGCTCCGCGTGATTTGTGTGCGTAACTGGAAATTCCAGCGAATCCCACATTGTCGAAATTCCAACGTTCTCTACGCACGTTCGTAGACATGAGAGTGACTTTTCGAATATAGCGCCCGAAGCCGACGGCGCGTTTATCTCGTGACTCGTGTGTCGACGGTTCCTCGCATTTATCAAACGGACGACCCGACGTGCACGCGAGTCCTCGACGCCGATCCCGGAAGCGGGCGAGTGAGAGGCCGTCACCGCCGCTCTCCGATCGAGCAATCGGAAGCGCGACAATCCGCGGGACGGAGGCATCGCCGTCGTGATTATAACCTTTCGAAACACCTGACGACGCGCGTTCGTCGATTGGCGCGGCTGCGTTACATAATATGATCCATTGTTGACCTGCTGCTCGCACCGGAATTGCCGCCGCGCGCGCAGCTATATAAAACTCGACATTTTTTATACGCGAAATCGTACAGCCCTGTACGAGGATAACAAAAATTATGCGCTCGTTTAGAAATTCATGTCGCCCACGCACTCGGGATTCCCCGTTCTGTTCTAGTGGCTACATAAATCAATAGATTGATTCTCCAATAAGAAAACCGGTCAACGCCGCAGCACGGGATTGATCAATTGTATTGGGAATTAATGAGTGATAGTCGGTTACATTTGGTTATTCACAAAGAAGTGGTAATTCGTTATGCACTGACAATTATCGATTGTAACGTTGGCCCTTTTCCTCGTTTTCCCTTACTTTTCGTTTAATATTTATTCCGCTTGTCGGAGATTTTATTCAAGTTTTATTGCATTTGCATTCCAAGCCAAATGTTTCGGTTTATCGCGATTTGAGTACTTTGCGACAAGAGAAGAATCTTTAAGGATAGACGTTTTTCAAACCGGAGGATCGAAGGAATTCCCGGATTTCTCCGAGAATATTTAGTTCTTTACGATTTTGGAAGTCCGGTTTCTGGAAAAAAAATTTAAGGCTTTTTTAATTAAACTATTCGTTCAATGATCCCAAAACTTCGTATGTTAATATCATTTTTTTTTTTTTTAAAGAAAACATGACCGTTAATGGAGACTTCTAAATTATTACTCAAAATTCAAACATGTTTAAAAATCGTAGAAAAGAAGTTATATGTATGCGAAAAAATCAGCAAAATCTGGAAGATTTAACTATTTTCTGTACTTATGTATTAATCACTTTTAGAAATAGTCATGAATCAGAATCGACGTTCTTAGTAATTTTGATGATGTTAATTTCCAATAATTGAAAGGGGCGGAGCATAAAACTGTATATATTACTAATCACATATTAGCAATTAACGACAACTTATTGGGCAAAAGCCGAATTCGTCTGTCAGAGCTCCACAGCTACTTCAAAAGAATTCGAAAGAAAAAATAAATGACTAGTTGGCGAGATTTTTTTTTTTTTTTGCTGTGAGAAAGAGGATGCAGACTGATGGTCACGATAGATGATATGACCTGGCGACAAAATAAAAGATTGAGGACCCGAAAAGAATATTCAAATTCGACGAATTCGTACGTCACAAAGATTCGAGATGATCGGTGATAGCGTCAAGTTACAACTATCATATCGACGATGACTCGCCGCCCAGACTCGCTGACTTGCCGAGAAACTACCGTGGTTACGCGTCAGCTATTTCGGAGCCACGGACCACGAACACCACGACACTAACCTGCTCCCCGGCTAATTGGATGTTTATTGCACCATCAATGGTGCAGTTTTTCATTCACAGATTCCAGATGCGTCAATGAGATGTTTATTCCAAAGTGCAGATAAAAATGTCTGGTTAATAAAAGCTGATGAACTTGAAAATTCTGCTATTAAAATCGTCATTCCCACGCAAAAGTGAGTTCATTGGAATTTTTTTTTACTAATTATTCTAAAAAATGGTTACAATTACGAAATAGAGGCAACAATAGTTAATATCACTTAGCATGATAAATCCAAAACTTCGATCTATCAATCAATGAAATTGCGATTGGCATTGAATTTTAATTATTGAATTGACCATGCAGCGCGAATTGCGCCGTGAATACCAAATGTTATCAATCAAAATCTATTATTAAACACAATCGATATAAAACCTGACGTCATATTCACGTTGAGCAGGTAGAATGCATTAATGCAATCTTTCGTAATGTCGGCGCAAAGTATTTTATTTCCATCGTGAGTCATTGACTGCTGCCGGCTAATTCTACTATTTCCTACTCTTCCTCTTTTTTCCTTCTAGTAATAACTATAAATAGCGATCAACCACCTATAGCGATGTTGCGAAATGTATGTAACTGATATTGATACCCTATCTTCCTTTCTGAAACACTAACCAGAATTGCATATAACTGTGTTACTCAGATTAGCTTTGACCAAAGATGTGAACGGCAAGATTCTTTACTTAAAAAGTACTTGTCTTCTTTTAACTGCATATTTGATGAGTAACGCGACCAATCTTGTCGGTTTCTTCAGCCTCTGATTAGTCGTCGTCACTCACACTGAAATCGGGGCCAAGTTCATGCACGATTTTTTTTCTTTTTTTGTTTATGTCGAGGACAATCGAGGTTCCATTGTGAACTAAGTAAATCAAACTAGTCCGACGGTACATTTACGAAAAAAAATGACCAGTACTTTTACACCTCCAGCCTTGACAATGGATAATTGTGGCCTAAGTCTGGAACGCTGTACGTAACTTTGCTACAAGTGCGCCACTGTAGACGTGCGGTTTGGCAAGTAACATTTACATAACTGCCCGATGACTGCATAATCCCGGTAGACAGGATGCAACCGCAGCTGATACAAGATTTTCCAGCAAGATTGTAATACTCTGTCTAGATGTGCTGCTCAGTGTCGGATCATAACGAGCTAGGACTCGTAAAGTACATACAACTCTAGACCTCGACACCTCCGAGTTACACGCTATTCAACTCTTAATATGCAGAATGCGACCTTTGGAAATTACCCACGAAATGACGAACTGGACGGTAAAAACATCAGCGGACCCAAAAACTTGACTGTATAATGAAAAAGCCTTTGGACCCTTCGTTAGACGCAGGTTACGTATGTCGTCAACGAAATGTATTACCGAAAGAGCGGTGACACCGAGACGCAACAGCGCACGAAAACAAGACTGTTGATACCAAACACAAACAAGAAACCGACCCACTATCAAATGACGACCTTAGACGCTCGTTATCGTACGATTCCCCGACTGTCGGAAGGAAAGTCGTAAAAACCGCTTCACAAAACCTCGAAATGTTGGATAGGTCTATCCAACCTGCGTCGTATTAGGAAAAAGACCCACTTGACGCTAACAGATAAACACGACCTTCCTCCACGTTTTTTTCCTCTTCCAATTTGATTGGTTTCGAAGAACCTCCAAAAAGCTACTTAATGTCGTCACTAATCCAGAACTAATCGGAAATTTCAAGTTAACGAGCAGCCCAGAGAAAAGACAAGATGGACGACTAATCAGCAGTTGTATTAGAACTGACGAAAAAAGTATATGCTGACAATGAAATAACTGTAAACGAAACTGGTTTCGTAATATCTTATAATGGTAACAACGTGTTTTGATGTTGGATAGCGTAATACCATTTTCCTCGGGAGCAAGGGCAACGCGCTAGATGGAATGCGGACCAAGGTGAGCGAACCGGTACGGAAGTATAGTCAAGGACGTGTCCTGGGCCTCCGCGAGGAGTCTTCAAAGCGCAGGTACATCTCACCTCGAAACGCGTACTACATGCGTTCAACTAGAGCATTCAACTGCCGTGCTCCAGTTGCCTCAATCCTTCTAGTTTCAACATCATTATTCTCTCCTCCTGCGACTTTTTACGTGCATCGATCGTCGATTTTCTTTAAACGGAAAATCGAGCTTAAGGACGCAACATTAAAAGACGAGTGAGCGTCTGGTATTTAAAAAAATTATTGAGGCTAATCACAACCTGTGCACGACAATGTCTTTCTCGCAATGTGAACGGCGACGAGACGGGCAATGCGCTTGCATTTTACGATATTATGCAGATGAATATTACGATGGTATGCGGAGAATGCTTTTTTGGCTGATTTTCAAAGTAACGGGATTGACGTCACTACTGAATGTAATTGAGAAGAAATTTGTGCGCTGCTTCTTACTCTGAGTAGCGACGGGTTTTATCGGAAAGTTCGTAAAAAGAATATTTATTACACGTATTAAAAAAATGTTATTACACGAAGGAATTCGTTGCAATAACAAAATTCAAGTGGAAAATGAGTTCGATTACCTGAGTTTTAGCAACGCCCGTATTGCTCTGGGTTCAACAGACTCGACTGGTGGTACTAACCACCTTACACATTGAGCACAAGCAGCTAAGACTGGCCAACAACTTACATAGCCTGTCAGAGAAACCCTAATCTTTTTTTCTCTGAGCATTATCATCCGTCAAAACAGTCAGTTACGACAACCGCGCGTGTTTGAGATCTTCTCAGGATCTGACAGACTCCGGAATAGCTAGCGAGGAGGTGGCAAGTTCAACTGCTTCAGATGAAACAGCTATGACAACGCCGTAGGTTTTCCCTCATATAGTCAACTGTTACCTGCTTTCCGCAGAACTCACAGTTTAACTCGACTAGATGCTGCAGAGTGCGCTGAACCGAGTGCAACTTCGCATTTACCGGTCTCTAGGCTGACTGAAAGTTGCGGTACATGGTAAGACGCGTTACTCGCCGTGTTTGCCTTGGTCGCTGTATGTATTGGCTATTAATTTCATTGTCCTGCGGAATCTTCAACATAACACGAGAACTCGTGACGACGTGTGTTTTGGAAACTGCGCATGAAAAATCTCTAGAATTACCTCCTGCTTTAAATGCGCTTAAGGGGTAAACAGTGTTGCAATCGAGATGTTATTCTACTGTTCCATTTTTATTGAAACGTCCTTTAATTAACACGACTTTTTTCATGAGTTTCGCCCGACGAAGTAAACACTTCTATCTCTAACTCCCTTTTTCATATTTTTCTTTCCTCCAAACCGTATAAACTTTTTTTTCCTGAAAAAAGTTTGTTTGATTTTATCGCCGAGACGGAAGATGTCAACAATTAACGGACAAACAAAAATCATTCTTGTCCATGTAGAGTGAAGAAAACACTTGGAGCATGATCACTCGCATACATAGTAGTACATTATGCACTGCGCATACTGTACGCAATGCTTGGATCATCATCGTAAAAAGACCAATTCACGTGGAATCTCACGTGATTGATAGCGGCCCGTAGGGATGACAGTGGAAACTATAAAGCGGTAGCAGTTTCCAACATTTATAGAACGCGATGCCGGGATAGACGAGAGACTCTAGTGCCGGCCGCCACAGCGCCGGTAGGTCGTAGGAAGGTGCACATACACACGCGAGCGCAGACGTAGGTGACCAGGACTTGGTTGGCCCCGCACCGTAAACACTACGTCATAGCGCGCAGGTAGGTCGCCTCGAAGCCTGCCGACGATGTGCGTACGTACGATGGCGAGAGTGGGAGCCCGAGACGAGTCTGCTAACGTGGGCCATCTGCTATGAGCCGCCAGAGATATAAAACCGAACCGTCCACCACGCCGACTTCAGTTAGCGTCGAACGCTCATGTCAAAAGCTCTGTAAAAAACAGACGAAGCAAGCAATTTTCAAAACAACACAAGATAAGGGAGATACTAAACTGCGAAACAAGTGTGATTTCGTACTGATAAAAAAAAGTACAAACTTTGTCAACGATACGAGGAAAAAACATTGACGAGAAAATACGATAGTTCAACGACTACCGTGAAAGCGTCGAAAACTCGCTGAACAAGTGAAACTGATAAAGAGTGCAGAGTTCGAGAGGTTTCGGGATTGTCGCACGCACAACAGTAGCCGAACATGATGTCCCGTGGATCTATAAGAGGATTGAGCGTTGTCGTGCTCGTCCTGGTTTGCTGTCTCGCCAGCAAAACTGACGGTTCAGCCATTCCAATGTGGGAATTCCTCACCAGAGATGAGAAAGTAAGTCACGTTCTTGATGACATTCTCTTCCTGCCTCATTATTACTAAGAACTATGAACCAAAAAAAATGATGGGTAACGGATTCTCTCGTAAACGAAACGCGGATACCACGCGATGTTGAACTTGCTCGCTTAGAGATTAACCATCACCGGCACATTACATCTCTATCACATACAACCCTATCAAAAGAAGTCTCTAGTCACTGTAAACCGGAAATGTTTTTAGCTGGAAAAAGTTTTTTGGTAGAGTCGTAATCGGTAGAAAGTGATAATGATGTTACGAACTGTTGAAGACGTTTTTGAAATGTTGTCGCCTGGAACGCGTTTCGGCCATCTAATTGGTTGACAACCAACTAATTTGGTGTTTTACAAAATTGTCGGCTGTACCAACGAATTTGTGGATCCAACTAATTTGATCGTCTAGAACCGATTTAAGCATTCAAGCTTATTAGGCCAGCTAATGACTTTTCTCAGTTTGATGAACTTCTGATATGCGGTAGTGTTGTAAGGAAGAGATTGCTTCCCGATTGAATTGTATTATATTTACAGTAGTGTTGCAATTTGGTAGTCAAATTCGGTGGAGATGTAAATGTTCCCCAAGCAGCACTTTCACCAAACAATGTCGAACATTCTACGGGATTCTCGATACACATTGTCCACACATTACAATTGAATTATATCCAACGAGCCAATGATCGTGAAAGCAGAAAGTAGACCCGTGCGATCCTGCTAGTTTGACCGAGAGGTTTACGGGCGTGTGGCGGTAATTGGTAAAAGCTATTTTTCCTCGTCGGAGATCGTGCTCCGCTCGTTAGGCCGTCCAAGTACATATGTAGTTGAAGTTCAAGAACACTCTCTTCGGCCGCAACCGGTAGGTACGTCTCAAACAGACCGGATCGGACTGAAATCTCACGGTGCTAATCGCACCTTTGCCTTTCCAAGTACAACACTCGCGGAGATCGCACTGATGTAGAATCTTACGCTTTACGAGCATTATGTTTTTGCTGCATTTTTTGTTAGTTTCCCTGCTTCATTAACAAGAGTCACGACAGTGATATTAGTTTTTTGACCTGTCGGTTTGAGAATACTAAACGAGAGATGTTACGGCTATTGGCGCGAATGCACCAAATAGCTGCTGAGATAATAATTATGTAATTATAATATCAAATTATGATTACATAACATTTGATACATTTTTGCCAAGTTTTACGAACCAGTTGACCGCAGTAAAAGATGTTTTGTATTGCGACAATTGAAGTTATTTTTTTGCTAATTTGATAATTAACACCTTCAAACATATAAATGGTTAATTTGAAAAAAGTAATGAAAATGTACCTAGTCACAAATGAATGTCAATTAACTTTTTTGCTAGTTCTTCACTGTCAATATTTCTCAATATTTCGCACCAACCGCCTCAAACTGCACAGAATGATATCGCATCGATATTCTCTGTATAACACCCGTCGCCGACCCAGCTTTCTCCCAATTTCCCGAATGACCTCCGTGACCACCAAGAAAATTGCTTTGCACAATCGGATCACTTAGAGAATCCAACGCAATGTGCGTTGTTTGCGGTAAATAATATATATATAAACGTTGTCAGATATTTTGATGACACGACCGAGCACTCGTTCAACGGTTGACGAAACATCGTCGTGTGGATGTCGTCTATGTGTATGCAATAATGCGAGTGACTATTGCGCATACCGTTGGTGGCGATGGCGGTTTCGCGAACATGGGGCACGTTCCGTTCCGGAGCACGGACGCGGGTTTATTGTGAAAAAGCAAAGGTTGCAATGCGATACGTGATACGCGCGATCCGAATGTTGTATGTCGTCGTCGTCGTTGGCGTTCGATGATCGCCACCGGTATTTTTCCCTGTGACACGCATGTGCAACGCCATTGAGTCGGACGCGCGTTACACATTGCCGAGTTTCACCGGACGCGTCGAGAATCGGGCCCGTTCATCGGGCAACGCTTCTATTTAAATCGAACGAAATTTTTATTTCGTTTGAATAGAGCTTTACTTCATTCATGTATAAATCTCGCGTTCAATTCAAATGAAACCATTCACTCGGCGTCGGATCCCCACGGTTTAATGACGATCTAACGTGTTTTTCCTTTCTCGTTGCAGATGAGCCATCTGTACAGAATATTCAGCAGGCAGGTGGCGGAATATTGTTCGGACTCGCCGTTACCGGATTGCAACAAGAATCTTTTGGTCAGCGGTATCAGAAGTCTCGCTAACATGGACAACAACCAGTTGGACCGAATTGATCCGTACCAACGTGGCGCGAAAGATGCAAGTAAGTTATCGTCAATCGCCTCTGTTTATCGATTTTTGTTGAAACGAGTTCAGCGTTAAAGATAAAAAAATCAATAAAAATTTGCGTCGTAACAAAAAATGTTAACTTAACGTCAATGGTTTGATAATCATTATCTATTCACATTTAAAAATATTCTTGCCATTTTTGACAAACTTCTTTTGTCACTTCTTATTATGAAAAAAAGTTTTCTGTATGAGATTATCACGCTAACGATATTCTTTTTTGTTGCTGTTTTAGTTTGGCGCGCTATGGTTGGAGAAAACAGACTGAACCAGAAATCGCAGTTTGGTCATGAAGATTCGTACTACAATGCTGATCCTTTAGGTAATTATGATTTCCAATGCCTATTTTACTCGCGTTCAATTATAACCTGGCGTATGAAGCATCTGGAATGTATACTCACAAGTGTCTCTCTATGGTCCGACCGGTAAGGAGGCCACTTTTCTCGTGGCCTCTTTGTCGAACCGCGCCGGCTTTCACATCTTCTCTTCGTCCCATATCCACTGTTCTTTGCCACGGGACGATTGATTAACGCTGAAACGATAAACACCGTAATTTTATTATGACTATGACATTATAATAACTTAAAATTCGTACGTAACTCGAAGAAAAGATTGTCGGGCCTTGGCCCGAAATAGTCTGATCCTTGGTTCGAGCCAAGAATAGCCGATAATTTGCAGAAGGTTTCGCGCTTCTTTGCACGTGGCGGCAAGATACACGGATAAAATAATCGCCACCGTCGAGACTTCCGAGGTGACGATGAGGTCGTGGCTCTTGCTTCTCGAGCGGTCACTCGCCCACCTTTTATATACATACATAATACACACTGCGTCGACTATCTCTTGCGTCCTTGCCCGAGGCCGTATGTTAAGCACAAGCGCCATAATTAAGCCCCAATGTGACCAATCGAACTGGTCGTACGTATTGGTCCTTGGTTTTGGCCGTTCGTACTGTGCATCCGATTTCCTGCGCTATAAATCTGACGCGTAGTCGCCAATTATGATAAAACGACGGTGCCGAAAAAAATAAAATTCATACCGTTGAACTATAGTTACGTAGTTATAGCATATCGAGAACAGGAATGGCCATCAATCAAACAAAGGAATGTTTTCGATAATTTTTTCCTTTAAATACCGATCGTCTCATTATAGTGAAAAAATGTTTAAAAAAAGAAATCATATCTTTGCAGTAACGAATAGTAATATTTTTCATCCTGTTGAGCCCCCTGCAAATATTTTACGTTCTACAAAATGCTCCAAATAAAAAAAGATCTCAATATCCGAGCCACATTGCAACAGCTGAACAATTGATTAAACGTGCGTTAACGATTTGTGTTACAGCCACTGGAAGTGATCACAATGGACTCGGCGAGGAATCAGCGCCGACCAACGACTACGCACGACCGTCGGATCACACTGGTCCGTATCTGGTTGGACCGATGGTCATTCGGGTATTTCCGGACGGTCGTCCGGTGCCCGGAGACGCTCAACGACCTCTGCCCCGCGACGAGGACGTCGACGAGCTCGATTTTCCGAAGATTCCCTCGGTCGCCGAGATCGAGGCCAGCAGCCAACGTGTCCAGTACAAAAAGCCCACGTACGACGTGACGGGAAACAAGCGTAACACTATTTACGCTCACAGGAAGCCAGGACAGCGGCCGACGCTCATTTCAACCACCAAGAATGCGAACTATCGTCGCGTCAATCCACTCTTCCGGGAACGATTGTCCGACGAGATTCCCGCCGAAACTCGGTCCATCCGATTCTACTAGAGATTCGTAGACGATCTCGAAGCGACGCGGGGAGGACGTCGAAGGCATTGACGATTGGTCGGTGACGCAGAAGCGGACGAAAGAAGCTTCTGAAACGGAGAGAAACACAAAAGATATGCGACGTAAAGTGTGAGTCAAATCGGGCCGGGAGAGCCGGACGTTCAACCACATCCACCGACCATGAAGAATATTCATCTAGCTTTATCCTTATTTATTTATTTTTTTATTACTGCAAGCGTCGAGGAGTTATTAGATTTTAGGTGCGTCGATGCGAACAAAAACGTTCGTACTCCGTCGTCTAACTTGATTCGTCCACCGAGCGCGCTTTTGTAAATATTATATAAAAACGTAAAATCATTCATCGTTCATCGAAACTCAGACCTCCGCTATGCGCGTGTGATAACAATGCGTTGAGTCTCGTTGCGCGTATTTATACGTTGAAACCGTCGCGTTAACGATCGCCCTAGCAAACCTTGTGAACTGAACAAAAAAACGTGTTACTGTGAACGACCGTTAAGACGATTCGAAAAAATTGAAAAAAAAAAAAAATCAAATTTAATTTTTCGATTCTTTTTTGTCCGAAAAAATTGACTGGACAAACGACACTGAAACGTTAACCCAGTTATTGAGATTTTTTCAGGGTCATTTTAAAGTCGTTTGTCTCGCTAGGGCGAGAAAATGAGACACATATTGTCTATTAAAAAAAAAAAAAACGTACGATTTTCTTTTGTGATAAATTGTTGAGACTATTGTGGAATTTTGCTAACTATGTGATGAGTTAAAAATCACAATTTTGTATGTCATATTGATAATACTCTATTGGTTGTAAGTTGCTGCCGCGAGCGCGGGAGCGGGAGATTAAGTAATTATGTCTACGTTTACGTCCGTTAGGACATTGTGCGAGCCCGTGTGATTCGGCGACGTCACGTATTATTAGCATTTAGTGCCTATAATTATTAATTGTATATATTTTTGCGAACCTATCTATTGACTCGATGGATCACACAGGTGGTAAATTAGCTGTGTAATGTCTCGTAAACGCTAAATCGGCGATTGTTACGATAATAAACATCTAATTGATATACTCGAAAGCGACAGATCATTCATGGCGAAAATAACGACTACATCCCTTTTCCGATATTCCCTCTTAAAAAAATTAGAGTGTAAAGTATCTCGCATTTTCGATATAAGTATTGTTGTCGTGTTATTCGTTCTTTGACTAGGTTTTCAAACTTTACAAAATCCAGAAAAAAAAAATTTCGCAAAAAACGCAAGGGGTACATTTTTCGCGAATTTTCTTTTTTTCGATTTCGTAAAGTTTGAAGACCCTATCCGATGGTAAATTTCCTGCTGATTCCGAAAAGCACCGTTGTCTGCCCGAAAAATAGTAACTTCGACGGGAAAACGCGAAAAATTATGCGACAAAGAAACTAACATCTACGCGAATATTATGGATTCCAGGGACCTTCCTCTCGAGATTTCACTTTTCTGGCGACAAAGAAAACAATATCAACTCGATTATGATACTCACGCCACGGGAGTTTGCTGCATTTTTCCCTCTCCAAGGTTAACGCGAATAATCGAACATTTCGTCGAACCAACATGTCAACAGAGACGTTAATCAGACGCGAGGTATACGCGGAGATGCCGAAAAAGAGAAACGAACGATCGCGGTAAACAGAAACAAAGACGCAGCACGAACGGCGTAGCGCGCCAACGGTTTCTAGGAATGACGGGTAGGCGTGCGCCCCACGGAGGGGCGGAATCTCGCGCAATCTGGCAACTAATGCGACTGCAAACTTACCCACAAATCCTTGCAAGTTGTTTTCGAACGGGAAGGACTCTTGATTGGCGCGCTAACACCAGTTGACCTCAGTCGGATACTCTCTTTCTCTAACTCTTTTTATAGCTATATATAGCAATTTGTAATTAATAATATGCAAGTTATGCATTAAAGTTAGTGCATTGTTTCTTTTGTAGTAGAATCAGTAAATTGAAGATGAGGAAGTTTCTAGCGATGCTCCATCCACCCCACCGCCACACGCGAGTCGGGTCGGTATTAAAAAGATGCAGTTACAGATTTTCATTACCGACTGAGCTGCAGGACAGAAAGCCGACGGAGGGCCCAGAAGAGCGCAATACCGTCGTATGCTAATTGTTGCCACATTACTAAGCGATATTGCGTTGACTCGCCAACAGTACCAGTGCAGACGACCAGCTTTTTTGACAAAAGAGAAAGTTCTTAAAATATCAATCGACATCCGTGCGTAACGCGATTATTAGAAACAAGAGGTATTCAATAGCGTAAATTCGTCACACGCGAAGCCAAATTAAAACGTAATAATTGCCTTCTCGAAAGATCCAGAAAGCCGGCATCGATTAACCTACGTTTGTCCCATATCCCTGAAGCACTAATCACAACGCGATGCTGTATGTATGCAACTGTTGAAATGGCAACAAGTGAGCGCTAGGAGGGAAGCGGCAAAGCATTTATTCCCCCAATGAACCCATCCCGAATGATCGCATCAGGAAAATCTGACACCATCGTCGCTGTTTACACACGTGTCGCAGAGTATCTCGAAACTTCCAGCAAACTCTTGAAGCAACATGAGACCGGTGCAGAGAAGACAGCAGGGCCTGCAGTATGGACTGTATTTGCTGGCCATGCAGGCGCTCAACTATGGAGTCGATAAAATTCCACCTGCGACTTTTGCGAGCGTCATAGGTCAGGTACGGTATCTGCTATTTTTTTTCACTAACAATAAAATGTTCACAGACTTGAACAATAAAAAAAGTCTTTGTAATGTTGTTCCGTGCCTCAGAGTTTTCCATGAAGAATGCATGAAAAATCCCAGTACCAAAACATCAGATTTTAAAAACATAGAATTAAAATTTATGCAAAAAGTTCTACTCGACGAATGAAATACATTAAACATTTTTTTCACACATTCGACAGGCTTTGCTCTTCACCGGAGTCCTGAAGGTCCCATGGAACGCGGAGGATGTCTGCATATCGGCCATCAAGATCATCAAGTACAGGGATTTCAGATCGTTCGTCGTGTCCAACGTCGAGCACGGTTCGGACATGCATCTTTACTACAACATGGTTTCGTTGATTCTGAAGGGATCCTACCTGGAGCCCATGTACGGAACGGCGAATTTTGTCATTCTGTTGGGAATCCTGTCGATGGGTTGCAGCGCGATGTACGTCGCCGTGTCGTACTCGCTGATGCAGATAACGGGCGATTGGCAGTATTACACCGCTTGCGCTATCGGATTCTCGGCCGTTCTGTTCGCGCTGAAAGTCATCGTGATTTGCGAGGAACACGACAGACTGCATAACGTCGGGGGTATGAGAATCCCCAGCAAGTACGCGGTGTGGGCGGAGCTGGTTTTGATACACCTTATCGTGCCGAACGCGTCGTTCGTCGGACACCTGGGGGGCATTCTCGTCGGTTGTATCTACTGTTACACCTTCGTCGGGGCGATGATCGACAACGCGATAAACTCGGTTACCGGCAAGCCTATCATACACGAGGAGCCCTTCTATCGAAGGCGACGCTTTCTCATCTAACGTGTGTGTGGAATTTTTTTCGAAAAATAAACAATCCAACGAGTTTAGAGCGGCTAGAACAAGAATGGGCAACGGTTGAGTGTTAAAACGAGGGCTAATTGATACTTAACGCTTCCGGTAACTAGTTTTTTTACACAATGTCTTCGCGCTCTGTAAGAGGAAGCGAAACGCAAAACTGTAATGCAAGTTCGCAGGTGAAAATTCGCGAAATAGGGATGTTAAGTTTGGGAGATTTTCTATGTCAATGGAATTTTTTTTAATAAAAAATTTAATTTATTAAGTTTATGATACACTACACTCGAGCTGAGAGCACCAGGAGCGACAACCGTCGACGCGACGCAGCGCGGGCAAATTGACGCAAAGATTCTCCGGTGTTCGGTATTTTTCGCAAATTTTGCCAAATAAATACACCTCGCTTTTGCGCGCGGCGGAACGAAATCCAACGACGTCGACATCGTCGTCGCCGCAGTGTCGTTATTGAGTTTTCGGAAAGACGCAATACCTTCTTCAGGTTCTCACGCGGGCTTCAGCAGTTTGTACAACTTGTAGAGCGTCACGTCCGGCACGTCTTGGGGCAGTTGATTGTTTCTAATCAACGGATGGACTGAAAGCAAAAGTTAAGCTTTGGTAGATACTAAGGTGACGATTTCACGAGTTTTATATTTTACTCGCAGTCATCGAGGATTTTTTTGCTCGTTGTTTTTGCTTGTTGTTATGAGCCAGTTGTTTTCACAACTGGCTCATAATTCACTAGAAGGCGAGTACGAGTGATGAGCTCACGGTCGACGTGGCGTTTCGACTCACCTTGAACTTGATTGTCTTCCGTCTTCTGATAAGAAGGAATATCGTGAAATATACAGTAAGCGGTGAATTTAGCTAGCGTATCAGGATCGGCTCTGCCGACGATGCCGTTTCTTATATAACTCTTCAAGACAGGCTTGAGTTCTGTAACGAGAAAACCGAATTATCACTTATCGTCTTGACGAAGGAAGAAAAATTCGTGGCGTGGCAGATCTCGGAATTATCTCACCTTCCTCCCAAGCGTCGATTATCAAAGCAGCGCGCTGCTTAATTGCCAGTACACTTTCGATGCTGAGCAACGCGTTTACGTCCTCGAGATAACTTCTCTCGAGTACCTGGGAAGAGACGAGCTTTATCTGCCAGACGACGTAACTCGTCGGTCGTTTCTCCAGCGTCTCGATGCTCTTGTACATGTTGACCCACAGCGGCAACAAGCTTATTTTGTCCTTGATCACGCACTCGTAAACGATTATCGCGAGGGTTTGCAAAAAGTGTTTCTCCGAGTCCGACACCTCGCGCAGTTCCTGCTGCACGTTCGTCAGACACTGAACGTTCCTGCTCGGCGAGCTGCTTTCACCAATGTCCATTTTCTCGCTGTCCGACAACGACGATCGCGACGCTTTTTCCGACGCGTCGCCGAAACTCTTGGACAGCATGCTCGAATTCGCGGATTTTCCGTGGCCGCTGCTGGAAAACAGTCCGTCCCGGGTGACTTCGTACTTGAACTTTTCGTTGGTCGCCCGATTCAGGAAATACTTGACGATGTTGAGAACGGTTTTGTCGTTCGTGAAGGACGTGACGTGCTCAGGCCGCGCAGCCCACGTAATCACGTTGCCGGTTGTCAAGGTTTGCGCTACCAAACTTCTGAAGCCCTGCGTAAAGAAGAGGCGAAAGATAAAAATAAAACGTTGAAAATTTGTCAGCCGACCTGATGATATAACGATAATTACGTGTGGATCCTCGAGGTACGACAGACATCCGGCTCTCTGCTTGACGCTGAGAGAGCCACATTTCTTCAGCATCCCTTCGAGCTGCTGCCAATTGTGCCCTCGCTCGAATACAATCTCCCAGTAGCGATCGTCCTTTAATTCGACTTTCTCCAGGCTCTCGAGTTGGGGCAGCAAACACGGGGCCTTCAAAACCGCTTCCTGGCCACTGGCTAGTCGCTCGGTTTTAAATGTGAGATGCACTGTCGCGTAGCAATTCTGCTTGGTGTCGATGTCTCGTGGTAGGATGAGACGAGGCTCTGCCGCGAGAACGTACAGATGCCTCAAGGCTTGAAGATGATACCTGCGTAAATATTTCTCTTGTTAATTTCACGAATGACCAATCGTTGCCGTTCGATCATTACTGTCGTGTTTTTTTTGTTACCTATTGTCGTTGCTGTGCGTGGGGAACTTTGGAAACAGGGCGATTATCAACGCTGCGACTGAGCTCGGACTGTTGGAAAGAGTGTATCTTCCGCCACCGAGAAACAGCAAACCGAGCGCCATGTGAGTCGCCAGATGCGAACCGTACGTGACGACGTTGCTGGCCGGACCCACTCGCGTCCTCACTTGTCTGCATATCCTCATGATCTACGAGAAGCGATTTAAATTACAGGGATCCGTTTTTGTTGTCTCAATCGTTACGTAGTTATTTTTTTACAACTTAGTTATTTTTTACAACTTTGTTAGTTTTTTTTACAACTTAGTTAGTTATTTTTTTACAACTTAGTTAGTTCGTTTTTTACAACTCACCTCGAGATCGCCCGTTCCGGCCATTACCACAGCGGTGGAGAGTAGAATTACGTTGAGGCATGTCTCGATCGTAGACTTTCCCGCGAGCTCGCCGATCGACTTGTGTGAAAGTGCGGTAAACATTTGCGCGTAATTGTAGAGGGTCTTGAACGCGTTCTCGTTGGCCGTACCCGCGTACTTGAGTCCCAAAGCCATGCAAGCACCGGCAATGATGTTGCAGTACGCTTGGCTAAACGAGAATAGTTATTAATATGGAGTAGTAAAAAATCATTCAGCAAAGATATTTTAATTAATTCAGTGACTTCGAGTTAACTCGGATCTTCGTCTAGTTGTAAAATAGGCGAATTACACATTGCTTTAAAGAAAAATACCACGATCGCTGTACATAATTGGCGCGGTACTCACTTCATAGTCTCAAGATCGACGTTTTGCGTGATCTCGGGTGTTGGTTTCTGTAGACGATACTTGTAAACGATATCGGGCACGTGGCTCGAGACCCAAAGCGTCGTCGGTTCAATCTCGTTCCACAGGATCAAAGATCTCGCGAGTATTCTGAGTAACAGCAAATCGGGCCTCACAAAGTCGAGCAAAAATTGGGTTCCCGGTGCTCGCATCCATTCGGCCACAGCCCGATTGCCACTGTTGAAGTACATGAGACCCAGTGCGATCGTGGCTCCCGGGCTGGTCACGTCGATGTTTATCGAATCGCCCTCGCGAATTTGATAGCTGGAATAAAGCAAATTAACAGCTTAATATTAACAGCAAATTAACAGTAATAATATAGGAATAAAACAGTTTAATATAGCTGCGACTAGTATTAACGTCTTTGTTGTCTTTACCTCGGCGACTTGTATTTCTCTTTCTGTGCTCCGGTAAAAGGTCTAACGTGCCCACCGACCATGTAATAATGCAAAGTGTCCGGTATACTCGCCAAATCGGCGCCGCCGCCACGTCCGAGCACCACCAATCCCAGAGCCATCCCAGCGGCCAGCGAGTACGACTCTCGGTCTACGCAATTCTTCATTTCTGGTCCCGGTGGCCTTCCTGACAACGAAAACGCACGATTCCCGATTAATTATTGAACTGTTTTTGATCCTCAACCACGTTCGGGAATTTCTGCAAAATTTCTTACCTATTTCCGACAAAAGCGCATGAGATATGTGGCGATGCGCGGTCCCCTGATAAACGAGCCCGACGCCCATGAGCGCGGCTACTTGAACATTCTGCTGTACGTTCAACTCGATACTCGTCGGAGGCAAAAGCGTCTCAACGTGAAGCGACAAGAGCTTCGTCATCGAGACGTCCATGGTGGCCCGATGTGTGGCCGACAGCCCGAGTAGAAGACCAACGTTCGTCGCCTCGTGACACTCGACGAGATACTCGTACATGCTGAACGGCGCGAGATTCTTTAGATGCCCGTTCAAACCGAGAGCCATGAGAAAGCCGGAGTGCTCGATCCCGAACTCGCCCTGCTGCTGCTTGTTGTACACTATCCAGGTGGAATCGATGTTGGACGCGTCCGGATGGATCCGTAGACCCGCCGCGACGCCGTTGTGGAAGAGAGGCCATAGATTCATGTTCGGCGGAACGTCGATGTGCGCGAGTTCGACCGTTGTACCTCGCGGCGGTGCTTTACCTGGTGACGAAAGTCGTAAATAATTAGCCTATCTATATGAATAATTAGTCAATCTCATTATCTATATAAACAATTAGGAAATCGTATTATCTATATAAATAATTAGGTCATCTTATGATATATAAATAATTAGGTTATCATATTATCTATATAAATAATTAGGTTATCTTATTATCTACATAAATAATCAGGTTATCTTATTATCTATATAAATAATTAGGATATCTAATTAACAGAATTGACCAGTAAATTCACACTTTACCCGTAAGACACAGACGCGGAATCGGCAGTTGTTCCGTTATAATCGGCATCGAAGTTCTGAGAGTAAACATTCCTCTCGCCACGGGCAGCGCCATCGTCCTTGTGCACAGAGCGTGAAGATGCCTCTCCTGCTCTTCGATGAAATCGTGATCGCTAACGTCCGGACGCTGAACAATCGCGATGCGCACGGGCTTCGAGGAGTTGAGCAACCTTCGTAATTCGGCAACGCGATGGTCCTTGTTGAATCGCAGCTTCAGTATCGAATCGTCGAACTCCATTCCGTCGTCCTGCTCCGGATCTCGCGCTGGATAATTCTGCCCGCTCGTTTCCGAACTGTGCTCGGACTTGAAGGTCCCCGAGTGTTTCTCCAGAGCCGCTAAATCCTGACGATCGACCAATTCGTAGACTCGGGTCGGCCAGTCCGAGGGCGGACGTTCTCTGCATCTGTGCATCATGTCTTTTAGGATGAGCGCCACACCGGGCGGCAGAGTCTCCAGCTCTTTCTTCGTTAGGCCCATTTGGTGATAGAGCAAGACTATTCTCTCGGGAATCGGACATTCGTGCTTCCTCGGCACGTCCTTGTCGTGCCTGAATCCCGTTTCGAGGTAATCCACGCGACTTCCCGCCGGAGCGATTAATTTCGTGAACCTGTCGATCTCCACAGTCTCCGCGCTCGATCCCACGTGGCCGATTAAACCGACCAGCTGAACGATACTTTTCGTTCGTGGATTGACCCGACTCAGATGCGGATATGGCGCCACTTCTTGGGGGCTGTTGAGCAATTTGTGCAGAGTCTCGAAGACGCTCGGTGGCTTCACGGGCATGTAATTCGGCGGTGTTATTTTCTCGAGATCGGCGGCGGTGAATTGCGACGGGTAACTCTCGGCGCAGCAGAGTTTTGGAAAGTCCAGAAAATAGTGACGAGAGTACAATTGAAATTTGAGATCTGTGCTCAATTGATGGAGCAGCTGACCGAGCAGCGGAATGCTCTCGGACATTACGCAATTGAGTTTCAACTCTTCGTACAGAAGATGCAAGGAGAATAGTACGAGCGGCAAATAGGGAAAGAGAATGGCTTGCGTACTCATTCTTCCGACATTCGCCGAGCCCGAGGCCTTCGATTTTCCGCTGCCCTCGAGCCTTCGCCTAGAGGAACATTTTTGCAGGTGCAAAACGTCCGCGATGTAGGCGTTGGAATTTTTGTGCTCCAGAGACTCAAGCAGGTACAGCCAATCCTCGTGAGTTCCCGAATCGTTTGTCTTCTGCTTTTTCGGTACAACTATGGGACTGTTTCGCTCTGCCTGGCGATCGTCGTCCTCGTTGTTCTTTATGAGATTGAGCTTGTCCACGTCGTAGCCCAGCAATGTGAAGAGCACGACCAGAAAGAGGTGCCACTCTTGGGCCGGCGAAAAGTCCTGCGGCCCTGGAGCGTTTCGCGCGCCGTACCACTTGACCAAAAGTTGCATCGCGAGATCGCGCTGAAGGACACTTCGTAGGGCTTTCAAACATTTCGTCACTGCGAATAGAGAGTGCGGTTAATTAGATTTTGTCAATCGATTTCGATAATCCATTTTTTTACATTGTGCGAAATGTTGGTGATTCAGTTGACTATCCCAATGTTTCCACGTATCAATATGTATCCCTCTTTTAAAAAGTTGATGAGTAACGGAAAGCATTGTTAGCAAACTATTAGAGCTGTGATTGGTTGCCAGGAAAGTCCGTGACAAACAAAATCAGAATGGTGTCGGAATATTTTTTTCAAAATCGATTAAAAAAAGGTTAATAACCAGTGTTTTTAGGGGTAGCATATGCGACTTGAGAACAATGGTATAGGTTACAAGTCGATATTTTTAAAAGAAAAAAAATTGGGGTCGATTTTGGCGATTTTCGGTCCGGGGCCGGTTCTACGATTTTTCACAGAAAAAAAAAAAAAATTTCGTCGCCAAAAAAATATTTTTTTCAAAATCGATTTAAAAAGGTTAATAACCAGTGTTTTTAGGGGTAGCATATGTGACTTGAGAACAATGGTATAGGTTACAAGTCGATATTTTGAAAAGAAAAAAAATTGGGGTCGATTTTGGCGATTTTCGGTCCGGGGCCGGTTCTACGATTTTTCACAGAAAAAAAAAAAAATTTCGTCGCCAAAAAAATATTTTTTTCAAAATCGATTTAAAAAGGTTAATAACCAGTGTTTTTAGGGGTAGCATATGCGACTTGAGAACAATGGTATAGGTTACAAGTCGATATTTTCAAAAGAAAAAAAATTGGGTTCGATTTTGGCGATTTTCGGTCCGGGGCCGGTTCTACGATTTTTCACAGAAAAAAAAAAATTTCGTCGCCAGAAAAATATTTTTTTCAAAATCGATTTAAAAAGGTTAATAACCAGTGTTTTTAGGGGTAGCATATGCGACTTGAGAACAATGGTATAGGTTACAAGTCGATATTTTCAAAAGAAAAAAAATTGGGTTCGACTTTGGCGATTTTCGGTCCGGGGCCAATTCTACAATTTTTCACAGAAAAAAAAATGTCGCCAAAAAAATATTTTTTTCAAAATCGATTTAAAAAGGTTAATAACCAGTGTTTTTAGGGGTAGCATATGCGACTTGAGAACAATGGTATAGGTTACAAGTCGATATTTTCAAAAGAAAAAAAAATTGGGGTCGATTTTGGCGATTTTCGGTCCGGGGCCGGTTCTACGATTTTTCACAGAAAAAAAAAAATTTTCGTCGCCAAAAAAATATTTTTTTCAAAATCGATTTAAAAAGGTTAATAACCAGTGTTTTTAGGGGTAGCATATGCGACTTGAGAACAATGGTATAGGTTACAAGTCGATATTTTCAAAAGAAAAAAAATTGGGTTCGATTTTGGCGATTTTCGGTCCGGGGCCGGTTGTACGATTTTTCACAGAAAAAAAAAAATTTCGTCGCCAGAAAAATATTTTTTTCAAAATCGATTTAAAAAGGTTAATAACCAGTGTTTTTAGGGGTAGCATATGCGACTTGAGAACAATGGTATAGGTTACAAGTCGATATTTTCAAAAGAAAAAAAATTGGGTTCGACTTTGGCGATTTTCGGTCCGGGGCCGGTTCTACGATTTTTCACAGAAAAAAAAATGTCGCCAAAAAAATATTTTTTTCAAAATCGATTTAAAAAGGTTAATAACCAGTGTTTTTAGGGGTAGCATATGCGACTTGAGAACAATGGTATAGGTTACAAGTCGATATTTTCAAAAGAAAAAAAATTGGGTTCGATTTTGGCGATTTTCGGTCCGGGGCCGGTTCTACGATTTTTCACAGAAAAAAAAAAAATTTCGTCGCCAAAAAAATGTTTTTTTCAAAATCGATTTAAAAAGGTTAATAACCAGTGTTTTTAGGGGTAGCATATGCGACTTGAGAACGATGGTATAGGTTAAAAGTCGATATTTTGAAAAGAAAAAGAATTAGCGCCGATTTTGTCGATTTTCGGTCCGGAGCCGAATCTACGATTTTTCACAGAAAAAAAAAAAATTTCGTCGCCAAAAAAATATTTTTTTCAAAATCGATTTAAAAAGGTTAATAACCAGTGTTTTTAGGGGTAGCATATGCGACTTGAGAACAATGGTATAGGTTACAAGTCGATATTTTGAAAAGAAAAAAAATTGGGTTCGACTTTGGCGATTTTCGGTCCGGGGCCAATTCTACAATTTTTCACAGAAAAAAAAATGCCAAAAAAATATTTTTTTCAAAATCGATTTAAAAAGGTTAATAACCAGTGTTTTTAGGGGTAGCATATGCGACTTGAGAACAATGGTATAGGTTACAAGTCGATATTTTCAAAAGAAAAAAAATTGGGTTCGACTTTGGCGATTTTCGGTCCGGGGCCGGTTCTACGATTTTTCACAGAAAAAAAAATGTCGCCAAAAAAATATTTTTTTCAAAATCGATTTAAAAAGGTTAATAACCAGTGTTTTTAGGGGTAGCATATGCGACTTGAGAACAATGGTATAGGTTACAAGTCGATATTTTCAAAAGAAAAAAAAATTGGGGTCGATTTTGGCGATTTTCGGTCCGGGGCCGGTTCTACGATTTTTCACAGAAAAAAAAAAATTTTCGTCGCCAAAAAAATATTTTTTTCAAAATCGATTTAAAAAGGTTAATAACCAGTGTTTTTAGGGGTAGCATATGCGACTTGAGAACAATGGTATAGGTTACAAGTCGATATTTTCAAAAGAAAAAAAATTGGGTTCGATTTTGGCGATTTTCGGTCCGGGGCCGGTTCTACGATTTTTCACAGAAAAAAAAAAATTTCGTCGCCAGAAAAATATTTTTTTCAAAATCGATTTAAAAAGGTTAATAACCAGTGTTTTTAGGGGTAGCATATGCGACTTGAGAACAATGGTATAGGTTACAAGTCGATATTTTCAAAAGAAAAAAAATTGGGTTCGATTTTGGCGATTTTCGGTCCGGGGCCGGTTCTACGATTTTTCACAGAAAAAAAAAAAAATTTCGTCGCCAAAAAAATATTTTTTTCAAAATCGATTTAAAAAGGTTAATAACCAGTGTTTTTAGGGGTAGCATATGCGACTTGAGAACAATGGTATGGGTTACAAGTCGATATTTTCAAAAGAAAAAAAATTGGGGTCGATTTTGGCGATTTTCGGTCCGGGGCCGGTTCTACGATTTTTCACAGAAAAAAAAAAAATTTTCGTCGCCAAAAAAATATTTTTTTCAAAATCGATTTAAAAAGGTTAATAACCAGTGTTTTTAGGGGTAGCATATGCGACTTGAGAACAATGGTATAGGTTACAAGTCGATATTTTCAAAAGAAAAAAAATTGGGTTCGATTTTGGCGATTTTCGGTCCGGGGCCGGTTGTACGATTTTTCACAGAAAAAAAAAAATTTCGTCGCCAGAAAAATATTTTTTTCAAAATCGATTTAAAAAGGTTAATAACCAGTGTTTTTAGGGGTAGCATATGCGACTTGAGAACAATGGTATAGGTTACAAGTCGATATTTTCAAAAGAAAAAAAATTGGGTTCGACTTTGGCGATTTTCGGTCCGGGGCCGGTTCTACGATTTTTCACAGAAAAAAAAATGTCGCCAAAAAAATATTTTTTTCAAAATCGATTTAAAAAGGTTAATAACCAGTGTTTTTAGGGGTAGCATATGCGACTTGAGAACAATGGTATAGGTTACAAGTCGATATTTTCAAAAGAAAAAAAAATTGGGGTCGATTTTGGCGATTTTCGGTCCGGGGCCGGTTCTACGATTTTTCACAGAAAAAAAAAAATTTTCGTCGCCAAAAAAATATTTTTTTCAAAATCGATTTAAAAAGGTTAATAACCAGTGTTTTTAGGGGTAGCATATGCGACTTGAGAACAATGGTATAGGTTACAAGTCGATATTTTCAAAAGAAAAAAAATTGGGTTCGATTTTGGCGATTTTCGGTCCGGGGCCGGTTGTACGATTTTTCACAGAAAAAAAAAAATTTCGTCGCCAGAAAAATATTTTTTTCAAAATCGATTTAAAAAGGTTAATAACCAGTGTTTTTAGGGGTAGCATATGCGACTTGAGAACAATGGTATAGGTTACAAGTCGATATTTTCAAAAGAAAAAAAATTGGGTTCGACTTTGGCGATTTTCGGTCCGGGGCCGGTTCTACGATTTTTCACAGAAAAAAAAATGTCGCCAAAAAAATATTTTTTTCAAAATCGATTTAAAAAGGTTAATAACCAGTGTTTTTAGGGGTAGCATATGCGACTTGAGAACAATGGTATAGGTTACAAGTCGATATTTTCAAAAGAAAAAAAATTGGGTTCGATTTTGGCGATTTTCGGTCCGGGGCCGGTTCTACGATTTTTCACAGAAAAAAAAAAAATTTCGTCGCCAAAAAAATGTTTTTTTCAAAATCGATTTAAAAAGGTTAATAACCAGTGTTTTTAGGGGTAGCATATGCGACTTGAGAACGATGGTATAGGTTAAAAGTCGATATTTTGAAAAGAAAAAGAATTAGCGCCGATTTTGTCGATTTTCGGTCCGGAGCCGAATCTACGATTTTTCACAGAAAAAAAAAAAATTTCGTCGCCAAAAAAATATTTTTTTCAAAATCGATTTAAAAAGGTTAATAACCAGTGTTTTTAGGGGTAGCATATGCGACTTGAGAACAATGGTATAGGTTACAAGTCGATATTTTGAAAAGAAAAAAAATTGGGTTCGACTTTGGCGATTTTCGGTCCGGGGCCAATTCTACAATTTTTCACAGAAAAAAAAATGCCAAAAAAATATTTTTTTCAAAATCGATTTAAAAAGGTTAATAACCAGTGTTTTTAGGGGTAGCATATGCGACTTGAGAACAATGGTATAGGTTACAAGTCGATATTTTCAAAAGAAAAAAAATTGGGTTCGACTTTGGCGATTTTCGGTCCGGGGCCGGTTCTACGATTTTTCACAGAAAAAAAAATGTCGCCAAAAAAATATTTTTTTCAAAATCGATTTAAAAAGGTTAATAACCAGTGTTTTTAGGGGTAGCATATGCGACTTGAGAACAATGGTATAGGTTACAAGTCGATATTTTCAAAAGAAAAAAAAATTGGGGTCGATTTTGGCGATTTTCGGTCCGGGGCCGGTTCTACGATTTTTCACAGAAAAAAAAAAATTTTCGTCGCCAAAAAAATATTTTTTTCAAAATCGATTTAAAAAGGTTAATAACCAGTGTTTTTAGGGGTAGCATATGCGACTTGAGAACAATGGTATAGGTTACAAGTCGATATTTTCAAAAGAAAAAAAATTGGGTTCGATTTTGGCGATTTTCGGTCCGGGGCCGGTTCTACGATTTTTCACAGAAAAAAAAAAATTTCGTCGCCAGAAAAATATTTTTTTCAAAATCGATTTAAAAAGGTTAATAACCAGTGTTTTTAGGGGTAGCATATGCGACTTGAGAACAATGGTATAGGTTACAAGTCGATATTTTCAAAAGAAAAAAAATTGGGTTCGATTTTGGCGATTTTCGGTCCGGGGCCGGTTCTACGATTTTTCACAGAAAAAAAAAAAAATTTCGTCGCCAAAAAAATATTTTTTTCAAAATCGATTTAAAAAGGTTAATAACCAGTGTTTTTAGGGGTAGCATATGCGACTTGAGAACAATGGTATGGGTTACAAGTCGATATTTTCAAAAGAAAAAAAATTGGGGTCGATTTTGGCGATTTTCGGTCCGGGGCCGGTTCTACGATTTTTCACAGAAAAAAAAAAAATTTTCGTCGCCAAAAAAATATTTTTTTCAAAATCGATTTAAAAAGGTTAATAACCAGTGTTTTTAGGGGTAGCATATGCGACTTGAGAACAATGGTATAGGTTACAAGTCGATATTTTCAAAAGAAAAAAAATTGGGTTCGATTTTGGCGATTTTCGGTCCGGGGCCGGTTGTACGATTTTTCACAGAAAAAAAAAAATTTCGTCGCCAGAAAAATATTTTTTTCAAAATCGATTTAAAAAGGTTAATAACCAGTGTTTTTAGGGGTAGCATATGCGACTTGAGAACAATGGTATAGGTTACAAGTCGATATTTTCAAAAGAAAAAAAATTGGGTTCGACTTTGGCGATTTTCGGTCCGGGGCCGGTTCTACGATTTTTCACAGAAAAAAAAATGTCGCCAAAAAAATATTTTTTTCAAAATCGATTTAAAAAGGTTAATAACCAGTGTTTTTAGGGGTAGCATATGCGACTTGAGAACAATGGTATAGGTTACAAGTCGATATTTTCAAAAGAAAAAAAAATTGGGGTCGATTTTGGCGATTTTCGGTCCGGGGCCGGTTCTACGATTTTTCACAGAAAAAAAAAAATTTTCGTCGCCAAAAAAATATTTTTTTCAAAATCGATTTAAAAAGGTTAATAACCAGTGTTTTTAGGGGTAGCATATGCGACTTGAGAACAATGGTATAGGTTACAAGTCGATATTTTCAAAAGAAAAAAAATTGGGTTCGATTTTGGCGATTTTCGGTCCGGGGCCGGTTCTACGATTTTTCACAGAAAAAAAAAAATTTCGTCGCCAGAAAAATATTTTTTTCAAAATCGATTTAAAAAGGTTAATAACCAGTGTTTTTAGGGGTAGCATATGCGACTTGAGAACAATGGTATAGGTTACAAGTCGATATTTTCAAAAGAAAAAAAATTGGGTTCGACTTTGGCGATTTTCGGTCCGGGGCCGGTTCTACGATTTTTCACAGAAAAAAAAATGTCGCCAAAAAAATATTTTTTTCAAAATCGATTTAAAAAGGTTAATAACCAGTGTTTTTAGGGGTAGCATATGCGACTTGAGAACAATGGTATAGGTTACAAGTCGATATTTTCAAAAGAAAAAAAAATTGGGGTCGATTTTGGCGATTTTCGGTCCGGGGCCGGTTCTACGATTTTTCACAGAAAAAAAAAAATTTTCGTCGCCAAAAAAATATTTTTTTCAAAATCGATTTAAAAAGGTTAATAACCAGTGTTTTTAGGGGTAGCATATGCGACTTGAGAACAATGGTATAGGTTACAAGTCGATATTTTCAAAAGAAAAAAAATTGGGTTCGATTTTGGCGATTTTCGGTCCGGGGCCGGTTCTACGATTTTTCACAGAAAAAAAAAAATTTCGTCGCCAGAAAAATATTTTTTTCAAAATCGATTTAAAAAGGTTAATAACCAGTGTTTTTAGGGGTAGCATATGCGACTTGAGAACAATGGTATAGGTTACAAGTCGATATTTTCAAAAGAAAAAAAATTGGGTTCGATTTTGGCGATTTTCGGTCCGGGGCCGGTTCTACGATTTTTCACAGAAAAAAAAAAAAATTTCGTCGCCAAAAAAATATTTTTTTCAAAATCGATTTAAAAAGGTTAATAACCAGTGTTTTTAGGGGTAGCATATGCGACTTGAGAACAATGGTATGGGTTACAAGTCGATATTTTCAAAAGAAAAAAAATTGGGGTCGATTTTGGCGATTTTCGGTCCGGGGCCGGTTCTACGATTTTTCACAGAAAAAAAAAAAATTTTCGTCGCCAAAAAAATATTTTTTTCAAAATCGATTTAAAAAGGTTAATAACCAGTGTTTTTAGGGGTAGCATATGCGACTTGAGAACAATGGTATAGGTTACAAGTCGATATTTTCAAAAGAAAAAAAATTGGGTTCGATTTTGGCGATTTTCGGTCCGGGGCCGGTTGTACGATTTTTCACAGAAAAAAAAAAATTTCGTCGCCAGAAAAATATTTTTTTCAAAATCGATTTAAAAAGGTTAATAACCAGTGTTTTTAGGGGTAGCATATGCGACTTGAGAACAATGGTATAGGTTACAAGTCGATATTTTCAAAAGAAAAAAAATTGGGTTCGACTTTGGCGATTTTCGGTCCGGGGCCGGTTCTACGATTTTTCACAGAAAAAAAAATGTCGCCAAAAAAATATTTTTTTCAAAATCGATTTAAAAAGGTTAATAACCAGTGTTTTTAGGGGTAGCATATGCGACTTGAGAACAATGGTATAGGTTACAAGTCGATATTTTCAAAAGAAAAAAAAATTGGGGTCGATTTTGGCGATTTTCGGTCCGGGGCCGGTTCTACGATTTTTCACAGAAAAAAAAAAATTTTCGTCGCCAAAAAAATATTTTTTTCAAAATCGATTTAAAAAGGTTAATAACCAGTGTTTTTAGGGGTAGCATATGCGACTTGAGAACAATGGTATAGGTTACAAGTCGATATTTTCAAAAGAAAAAAAATTGGGTTCGATTTTGGCGATTTTCGGTCCGGGGCCGGTTCTACGATTTTTCACAGAAAAAAAAAAATTTCGTCGCCAGAAAAATATTTTTTTCAAAATCGATTTAAAAAGGTTAATAACCAGTGTTTTTAGGGGTAGCATATGCGACTTGAGAACAATGGTATAGGTTACAAGTCGATATTTTCAAAAGAAAAAAAATTGGGTTCGATTTTGGCGATTTTCGGTCCGGGGCCGGTTCTACGATTTTTCACAGAAAAAAAAAAAAATTTCGTCGCCAAAAAAATATTTTTTTCAAAATCGATTTAAAAAGGTTAATAACCAGTGTTTTTAGGGGTAGCATATGCGACTTGAGAACAATGGTATGGGTTACAAGTCGATATTTTCAAAAGAAAAAAAATTGGGGTCGATTTTGGCGATTTTCGGTCCGGGGCCGGTTCTACGATTTTTCACAGAAAAAAAAAAAATTTCATCGCCAGAAAAATATTTTTTTCAAAATCGATTTAAAAAGGTTAATAACCAGTGTTTTTAGGGGTAGCATATGCGACTTGAGAACAATGGTATAGGTTACAGGTCGATATTTTCAAAAGAAAAAAAATTGGGTTCGATTTTGGCGATTTTCGGTCCGGGGCCGGTTCTACGATTTTTCACAGAAAAAAAAAAATTTCGTCGCCAGAAAAAGATTTTTTTCAAAATCGATTTAAAAAGGTTAATAACCAGTGTTTTTAGGGGTAGCATATGCGACTTGAGAACAATGGTATAGGTTACAAGTCGATATTTTCAAAAGAAAAAAAATTGGGTTCGATTTTGGCGATTTTCGGTCCGGGGCCGGTTCTACGATTTTTCACAGAAAAAAAAAAAATTTCGTCGCCAAAAAAATGTTTTTTTCAAAATCGATTTAAAAAGGTTAATAACCAGTGTTTTTAGGGGTAGCATATGCGACTTGAGAACGATGGTATAGGTTAAAAGTCGATATTTTGAAAAGAAAAAGAATTAGCGCCGATTTTGTCGATTTTCGGTCCGGAGCCGAATCTACGATTTTTCACAGAAAAAAAAAAAATTTCGTCGCCAAAAAAATATTTTTTTCAAAATCGATTTAAAAAGGTTAATAACCAGTGTTTTTAGGGGTAGCATATGCGACTTGAGAACAATGGTATAGGTTACAAGTCGATATTTTGAAAAGAAAAAAAATTGGGTTCGACTTTGGCGATTTTCGGTCCGGGGCCAATTCTACAATTTTTCACAGAAAAAAAAATGCCAAAAAAATATTTTTTTCAAAATCGATTTAAAAAGGTTAATAACCAGTGTTTTTAGGGGTAGCATATGCGACTTGAGAACAATGGTATAGGTTACAAGTCGATATTTTCAAAAGAAAAAAAAATTGGGGTCGATTTTGGCGATTTTCGGTCCGGGGCCGGTTCTACGATTTTTCACAGAAAAAAAAAAAATTTCGTCGCCAAAAAAATATTTTTTTCAAAATCGATTTAAAAAGGTTAATAACCAGTGTTTTTAGGGGTAGCATATGCGACTTGAGAACAATGGTATAGGTTACAAGTCGATATTTTGAAAAGAAAAAAAATTGGGTTCGATTTTGGCGATTTTCGGTCCGGAGCCGAATCTACGATTTTTCACAGAAAAAAAAAAAAATTTCGTCGCCAAAAAAATATTTTTTTCAAAATCGATTTAAAAAGGTTAATAACCAGTGTTTTTAGGGGTAGCATATGCGACTTGAGAACAATGGTATAGGTTACAAGTCGATATTTTGAAAAGAAAAAAAATTGGGTTCGATTTTGGCGATTTTCGGTCCGGGGCCGGTTCTACGATTTTTCACAGAAAAAAAAAAAATTTCGTTGCCAAAAAAATATTTTTTTCAAAATCGATTTAAAAAGGTTAATAACCAGTGTTTTTAGGGGTAGCATATGCGACTTGAGAACGATGGTATAGGTTAAAAGTCGATATTTTGAAAAGAAAAAGAATTAGCGCCGATTTTGTCGATTTTCGGTCCGGAGCCGAATCTACGATTTCTCACAGGAAAAATATTTTTTTCGTCGCCAAAAAAATATTTTTTTCAAAATCGATTTAAAAAGGTTAATAACCAGTGTTTTTAGGGGTAGAATATACGACTTGAGAATAATGGTATAAGTTACAAGTCGATATTTTGAAAAAAATATTTCTGAGGGCGATTTTGGCCAAAAGTTTGTCAGGCGTCAGCGCGTGTGATTAACCTAGTTCTTACTATATAAATACATTCAGGCAAAAATAGTTTAAACAAAGAAAACATTCAAGAGCGGTTAGCGATAGCGAGTTTTTCACGAACCTAATGGTGACGTGCTGGACGCCGGTAGAGCAACCCTATAGTAAAGTTTATTGCCGTACTCGAGCGTTATCTTGTTGCCCACCGCGTCTTTGAGACCGAGCAAACCCGCGTCGAGCAAGGAATTTTCCAAAAGCATCGGTGGCCTGCCACAACTTCCTCCGACTGGACTGAGGAGATGCAGAGCCTCTTCGAATTTGGCCTCGTGCGACGCCACGTTTTGCGAGATCAACGAACTTCTCCTTGGAAACGGAGAACTCAATTTCTGACCGAGATTATTCACGAAGTAATTGCATCCTCCTATGTTTGGCAAAATGCTCGAAATGTGCACTTTGCCGACACAGGTGACCCCCGAGTAAAGCGTTACTCCGCTGGACAAGTCCAGAGTCGCTATCATATTCAGTGTCTGCGGGAAATGCAATGACAATTTCATTTTCGTACTTTCTAATTTCTAACTAATTTGTCTGCTCCGCATAGACAGCGAAGAAACTGTTTTTTACAATCGCCAATACTAACCGGAAGGCTGACGGCGTCCTTGGCGACGATACTCGTGACCATTCCAAATATGATTTGTTGCTGTTTGTTCGTTTTCTCGATCCTCACGAGGAAAAGTTGCGATCTACTCGGTACGAGATATCCTAAATAGCCCTGACCAACGAGGTCGGAGGTCAGCAGAACCTTCGATGCCCTTCCGGCCACCATCTCCCTGTGAAAAGCGGATTAATCGTATTATCCCGGGGGCCGAATTGCTCTCGCATCAAGCTTACTTTCCGGTAACGATAGTCCATAGGAAATCAAGACACAATACATTTTCGGTACGGAGTTGATATCTGAAAAGGGAACTGGGATTGTAGGAACTGTTGATACATATGGATAAATTGGAGTAGTTGAAGATCAGCCGCTGGTTAATATTACATGGAATAATTCATATATATCCATTTTATGGAATACTTGCTTCGCAACACCGGGATTCTCCGTCCACACGTGATCGAGGCAAATTTCCGGGTACAGCGGCTTACTCGAGGTTGTCGGAAGATCCGGAAATTGGATGCTGTTACAGCTGCTCGGACTGTTTTGCGATTGACCTAAGATCGTCGCCATCACCGTATGATGAAGTCGTGTCTGATGAACGTTCGGTGCTATCGAGGCTGTGAGAAGGGGCGAAAAGGCGGAATGCGTGGGTGACTGACAACGCGATATCGTTGCCATCGGACTCTGCGAACGCGAGTGCTGATTGTGCTGCTGTTGTTGCGAGGGCGAGGGACCGCCACCCGAACAGGAGGTCGTGTAGGACGTGCCTCGCGAGCCGAACGGACTGTTTCCCAGTCCCATTCCCATACCAATGCCGCTCAATTGAGGATTTGGTACTCCTGAAAATTCACAAAAACACAAATTTAGTATTTAAAACGTTGTGAAACGTAATTCATCGGTAGTGGAAGCTTTTATTCATATAGTGGTCAAATAAATGAATAAATAAACGCACCGAAGAGGCTCAAGGTTTTCGCGCTGCAACTCCTGTTGCCGGAAATATTGGCAGCGATGTGCAACGGCGACGCGCTTGACGAAAGATTGTTGAATATACTGGGCGTTGTGTCGCTACTGCCACAAACTATTTGTTGCTCCTCCACCGAAGCCTTTCGTATTTTGTACACGGAATGCAAACCCGTCTTCGTGTCATACACGACAGCTAATGAGGGTTCCGAACTTGTGAATACAATTTGCTGATTCGAGTCGCACATGTAACTGACGGAACCTGAAAAATGAATTTGTAATCAGCCAGTTTCGTGAAGTTTGTTGAAGAATTTTTCTAAATTTTTCCAAGTTGAAGAATTTTTCTCATTTTTTCCACGTTGAAGAATTTTTCTAATTTTATTAATTTGATTCTTTTTTAAAATTATTTTCGTAAATGGGTAAGTGGATTGGCCATTAAAAGCTCTTTGCTTTACCATGCTTTATTAGCAAAGGGCAGATCTCGTCGAGCGGATGCATCAGAGAGAAAGCTACCGGCAAATCAGTGTCATTTTGCACCGCGTGCCATCTGCTAGCTTCCAGTGATGTGTACCTAGAAGCGGGTGCAGGTACCTGTGACTTTTCCAACAGGATACCATATTTCGTTGCCCAGACAGCGGAAATCTGTGAAACATCAATAACTATAGGCTGACGGATAACATTTACGGACTAGCAATTGGAGATGCAACCATTTTTTTACTTGGAACTGCAGGCTGGAAACATAATCCTCCCCCGTTTCGGCGAATACTCGTAAGGTATACGAATCAAGGAGGCAGATGCATTCTATAGTCTTTTCTGGTTTCTCACTGTCCTCTGACTCCTTGTCTTTCGTTATTTCGGGCGTGGAGACGCAAAAGGTACACCAGAGAGCGTGTTTGATATCCGTTTCGCACGTGTACGATGTCTCCAGTACCCTCGTGAATTGCGTGCCTTTCGAGTGAATTGCGACTTTGCCGGAGCAATAAAGTTCCTCCTCGCCGCACGTAACATTTTCGCGGACGAACCAGAATTCTTTCTTTGTAAAACGAAAGATTGAAACAAGTTGAAGAACGTGAATTTCCTTTGACCACATCTTTGTAAATTCATGATGTCTAGGAAAATTTAAGATGAAAGATGTTTCAAGGGCATTAGCATAACTTTTTGAATAATATAGTCGGAATGTAGGATTTTTTTTTTTTCCACAAAACAAAACTTTGACTCCGACTCTCACTCTGATGAAAAAATGTAATGGCTGCAGCAGTAATAAAAGGATTTATTTTTTTCCTTGCAACATTAGTGGAAACTTCTAGCCAGAGTCATCTTTATGCGAGAATCTGTGGTAAACTATTTTCAATATGCAGCACAATGTTTAACAAATTATTAAGCTTTGTAATAATTTCAATTGATTTATTCTTATACCTTATAAAAATGAGTAAAATACTGAGCGCAAAAAAACAAACAAACTCCAGAACATTTTTTTCAACAACAAAATGAATACCAGAACATTTTAAGGAATTTAAGGATGAAATAAGGACGAATCTTACAGGAGTCTTTTCCGATATGTTGACTTGACTGAACTTTTGCAGCAATAAGCTGTCGCTGGTTACATTCTGATAACCTCCTGTGACCTGTTGATGTATCACCGAGCCAGGATGCCGTTGGTAAGTCTTGCGGCCACCCGGGCTGTACTCCTGAATGAAAAATAATACGCGAAAAAATAAAGTCCCTCACAATTTTCTATAACATTTTTACAGACAAAAATAGCTTCATAACATTGAATACAGTACCAGTGGATCTGAGGCGGCGATCATTGTCTCTCTCGTTTCATCCAGATTTGCTGAATTTCGTTTGGTGATTTCCTATAACAACACCCTCGCGACCTATGATCTTTTTTATTGTTATTAATATTAATAAAACAGGGGTTGGCGAGCGGCCGACCCTTCAGTAGAAAGTCTGCGACGTTGATTGACGCTCATGGAGGCCGCCATGTTGGATTCAAGCACCCCAAGCAACATTTAGTTATCTGAAAGGCATCGAAATGATGACAGACGAAAGTTAGGGATAACTATTTTTCTCAATGAAAAGGCATCTTTTTGTAAACCAAATAGTATCACTTATGTCCGCCAGAAAGATAACAGTGGCGTAACGGAATTATAACTTTTTGATAACGTAAAACTGTTGTCAAAATGACATCATATTTCCAACTGTTGTCGGTCACCGAAACGGCAACTTAATGTCATCTTACGGGCATATCTGACCGACATCATTAAAAATGTTACGTACAGGACACGATCGTGTAGTGATCAAAACGTTAACTTTTTGTTAACGGATAATGGATATCGCAATGATATCATATTACCAACCAGTATTTGTCGGCAAAAAGGATGCTACTAGTTATCTTAAAGGTTACTTATAGACGACATAACGGCGACGTAATGTTAGCTTTTTAACGATATCCGCTGGACGAATCCAAAGGATATCCTTTTTCACATTTATATATCGGTGGCAGTCCTTCGAAAAATGCAAAATGAATAACTTATTTTTATTGTTAATCCATACGCATATTTTTATATTAACAATACCTTTCTCGCAGTTGTTACCGTAGCACTTTCAATTAGTCATAATTAAAAGTTCTCATGGTACGAATAGAAAAAGATAAAGAAATATAACAATAGGCGTATGGACTAACAATTAAAATAAGTTTGTCATTTTGCATTTTCCAGAGGACTGCCACCGATATATACATATTAATGGTTCTCAATTAATATGTATAATCGGATGGTTGCAAATAATTAAGTCCATGTATTACGCAAAATAGAAAATGAAAATTTATTTTTATAAACACAGCAGCTTTGACTTAAAATTTTTTTGTTTTATATATATTGTTATTCGCCTTCGCGATCGTCCTGACGGCGTTTCTTCGTCGCCGCTGTCGTTGCTGCTTTCATTCGGTCCTGAGACGGCTCTCGACTCAGCTGCTGAGACAGCTTGGCGCGACCTGACCCGAAAAAATATTATTATTGTACCACGTCAAATAATAAAAAGACACTCTATATGTCAGTGTACTTACCAAAATTTTCCCGGTGACGAACGATTCTTACACACGTTGTCTCTTCGATGCAGCAGTCTGAATCTCTCGCTTCGATGTGCCGGCTCGATCGTCGCGCGGGCTGATGGCTGAACAAAAAGAGAACAAAGAAAAATCCAAAAGACATCGATACGATACCTTTCGGATAACCTCATATTATTCCCGTCACGGAATAAAAAGATGACTTACAGACAACATACCGGTAAAGCGCGCGAAATACAAAAACATGACTTTTGGATAACATATTCCCGGGGTTATTGTTGCAGCTAACGCGATCATTTCACTTTTTTCGATGGATAACCATTATAAGGCACCGAATAGTTACCTATTTATCGATATCCACTGGAGATATTAAATAAGGTACCTTATTTAATATGTCCATTTGATATCGATAAGTACATAACTCTTCGGTATTAAATAAGATATCTTATTTAATATCTGTATTCGATGTCAATAAATAGATAACTATTTGGTGCCCTGTAATGGTTATCCATCGAACAAAGTGAAATGATCGCTTTAGGACAACTTTTAACGAGTGTCTTTAAAATGACACAAAAACGACGTCTTTATGAGAACGTATTTTGTATCTATATTTGTTACCGATATTTGGGCAACTTTTTGATGCCCTGGAATGGATATCCATCAGACAAAGTTATATGATGGCTTTCGGACGACTTATATTGAGAACGTTTACGGTAACTTAAAAATGGAGCCAATAAGTCAACGTCCATATGGACAGACATTTGAAGTCACATTATAGTTATCTTTCGGATATATCTAAAAGGCAACTTATAAAGGATATCGTATAGGTGTCGTTTTGACAGTATTGTTGCTTGGGACGCGCACGCCGCTAGTTCGCGGGCTTGCTACTCCTTTCAAAATAGAATGAGCCGGTAAAATCGAATGGTAAATACAGTGGACTCTCCAATAAGTTAAGGTAGCGCGACTGAAAGCCGATTAGGCCATTCCGATAAGTTAAGATCCCCACTACTTGCGCAAACCGTTCCCGGGCGCCCGAAATTATGAGAGGGGAAAAATCGGTCTTTCATCGGTCCTTGTCTCGCACGAAACTAGCTGCCGCGTTACCTCTCTGTCACAATGCGTTCGACCGCAGGTAGTGTGACGTAAAAAGGGTAATTCGCTTCCCTGCCAGCAGGTAGAAAGAGCTCAGAAAAGGGTCAATCTTAACTCACCAAAGCGTTAATCCTTAACTTATCGGAGTGCCTTAACTGTTCGGAACTTAACTTACCGGAGAGTCCACTGTAAACGGGGTTGCGGCGTCTAGTCTTGAATTTACCGGTAAATTATTTAAAATAACTGGTAATTTAACCGGTTACATTACTCGATATTTTTTGGTATATAATTTCTTCACCGAAGGATATTTAAATATTATTATCATATTATCATCATTGCTTACCTGGAAACCTCAAAGAATTCTGTGCACTCTTGATCATCGGAATTGGCATGATTTATTTTTACGAAAGCATACATATTTACAAATACTTTGCAAAATCAGTGTATACTCTGCACCTCAAGCTGCTCTATCGTATATATTTGTTTAAAAAATCGGCAAATTAACATTTTACTTTTTTCACATCCCTCAGGGTCTCTGTATTATTGTTTTACTTGTTTTTTTATTTTATTTTATAAATTAATTCTAAACTGTTACACATTAAATAGTAGAAAAAACGATAAATAGACAATCGAGTTTTGTAATTTCATTTGAGACTAAATTATAAATCGTGCTATGACTTTATCCTTTCGAGTAAAGCTAAATTAAATCAAATGTATTTCGAACGAGTTCCGACGGGATCGTAACTATACAGAGCTCAGTTGTTCGTTTGTACGGCCACTTAGTATGCCTGTATCAACGTGACAAAAGCTGCTTAATCAAATATTGCAAAGTATTCGTTGGCTCATCGCTCGCTAGTGAGCGACATTGTATTGACGATCCCTCGGAATTGCACTCGCATCGGCAACGTTTTATCAAAATTTAGGAGCGACCAAAGCATTTTGTGTGTTTGTGTTTCTGTGTGTATCTTCTTTCGTGTGTATTACTGAACAGAGTTACGTGCGTATGTTGTGCCGAGCGTTATTCGTTTCCCAATACAAGTTATATATATCTCAATTTTTCGCGAAATTGGGCAGCTCAGAAAGTCTTGCGGTGTATCGCCCTGGCACCATCCTCGTCGTACTCGCGTTTACTGACCCACATCTTCTTGAAGGTATCTAACGACGCCAGAATCGAACCACCGATCCAGGTGCTGTAGAGCCGTTCCTGCGGCGCCGATATCTGTAACAATTTTTTCCGTTTATTTCCATTTTAAAAGAGATTCAACGGTTTTTTGTTTGTTGCTACAATCACGCGATACTTACTCTGATTTTAATATCCTTTGGTAACATTTTACGAATTTCTGAGAGTAATCGATCACCAAAGCCCTGGAAACATTACAGATTTATTTATTTATTTATTTTGTCGATCGGGGAATTTGTCTCCATTTTACATTGTAATATCACAGGACACAATTATGGAAACTAAGCAGAAAAAAGAGTCAAGTAGACTTACTCGGAATAGCGTAGATCCACCGGACAAGACGATATTCTGGAAGAGCACTTTTCTCAAATCCAAATCCGACTTTTGGATCGAGTACATGAGTACCTCGTGAAGACCTTCGCACTCCTCGCCGATTAGATCGGGCCTGAAGAGAACTTCGGGTGCTCTGAATCTCGCAGGGCCAATCTAAACATGACAATATATTTATAACCTTATGAGCTCCGGTAATGTCGGATACGGTTCGTGTAATCCCTTAATAAACCCCTCGCAAGCTTTTTCCCATACATAAAATTAATTTTCCGTCACTGTTAAATACTTTTATCGGAATACTGGAGAAACTATTGAAAAATGAGCTTCTTTCAGAAAGTTCTGGCATATCCCATTTTTCCAGAAGAAAAAAATACAGGATCTTAAAGGGTTGTGTGTAATTGAAGAGTGAAAGAATTATTGTTTCTAGATGTACCTCAAGACAGCTGCCGTCGGGTAATACGTATTGGAACTTGTCTGTGTCGATGGTTTCCTCCTTTTGCGGATTACTCGCGAGATAACAGGAGCGCTCCTTGATGGTTCTCACGATCTCGAATTCAGCCGTGGTTTTGAAATTGATTCCCTCCTTGCGCAACAACAGCCTGAGATACCTCGTGACATCACGTCCGGCGATATCTACCCTCATAATACTGTGGGGCATAGCGAAACCCTCGTAAATCGGTACAGCGTGGGTAACTCCATCTCCGGAGTCCAGAACGACACCCGTTGTTCTACCAGTTGCGTATCTGCACAATACAATTTTACGTTTGTCAGCTATGTGACGCTTCACCCGTTGTCTTTCCGTCTCTGTACTTGGATTAAACTATCATTTCTTTTATTTAAACCTCGAAGAAAATCACCGTTTCAATTTTATTTTACTTCTTTGACAGAATCAATGTGCCGAAATTTTCAGAGTAAGTGTTTTTTCTCGGTTATTAAATTGATATGATATATCTCGTATTTCGTTTAATTAAAAAAAAATGAATAGATTAGACGCAAGTCAAATCAGAGAGGCTTCGTTGATCGGAGTAGAAAATTTTTATCTTACAGACTAAGAACGGCCTGCATGGAAACAAAAAGTGCCGGGACGTTGAAAGACTCAAAAAATATCTCGGCCGCCTTTTCTCTGTTCTTTCTTGGATTCAGAGGTGCCTCTGTCAGGAGAACAGGGTGTTCTTCGCAGAATGTCGCAAGCTGTTCTTTGCTGTACACATAGTTCCAGATGCGCTCCATGTCGTTCCAGTCTGTGACGATACCATGTTCCATTGGATAACGCAGCGAGAGCAGACCGCGATGTTCCTCCGCTATTGGGCCTACAAAGAGGTCCCCCTCCAAGGCACCCGCCATAACACGAACATGTTTGGGCCTTCCGATACTGTAGAAAGCGTAACATATTGTCATACATTTTTGTTGAGCTTTTGATAGCCCTCTGTTCAGGGGGCTTTGCTTCAATCAAATCTTGTTGCATCTATCAGAAGCTAAAAATATATCTAATCTTGTAACAAATGATACTAAATGTGTCAAATGAAATGTCAAATGAAATGTCAAATTTTGTTGTTGTCAGATACAATGAGAAATCTTGTCCAAACAAGATTTCTCATCATCAGAAACCAGATTCTCATCATATCGGATAAAAAAGACTTAGCGTAAATCAAGAAACAGTGGATGCAAGGAAAATTCCGAGACAATCTCTGTGGAAACCAATGAAATGCAAAGTGGAAGACAAACACAAAAACCTGAAGAATGTTTTTGCACAGATACAAAAACAGTTACAGCAGAAACAAATGAAACAAACATTTTTATCGCAACAACGGACGGCGAGCGCCCTCTGTCGATAACCTCTAAATACGGCGTAATGTCGGGCACTCGGGACGAATTTTAATCACTCGGCTCAACCACGGTACTTACTAATTTGGGAATCTACATTTCGGTATCTGATCGCCCGCGAATCCTGCTTTGATCACCCCGGAACCCTGAAACGACGAATATATACATTAATCCTTGGTCCTATTGATTATTTTCCATTGGGCTTTTCGACTCCGGTAGGATTTTTCGCATGTTGACACTTGTCAAGGGGTGCGACCCGCGTTGAGATCGCAGGAAAACTTGCACCTGGCCCGTTGGCCCGCTAACTGATTCTCGGGGACGAAAATACTTCGATCGATCGGGCTTTGATCGTGACATTAACGGAGGGTCTGGTTGCCAGCCGACAATATGGCCTTCGTCGATTTTGACACATCGCGACAGACCCGACGAGAGAAAGTCATGCACGAATATTACTCACATTATCGATGACCACCGGCTGATTGACAATCACGTCATAAGGTTCCATATTCACTACTGTAGCGCGTTTACGCTTTAGAGGGTTTTATCGAAAAAAAACTTCTCGCAACCCACTGTCGCGTTCTATACCGTAGAGTCAGTCCCACACCTTGTTCCGGGATTGCTCGGTTGGTTGGTTGCTTCTCGTTCGTCGTCGTACCCGAGAAAGCCTCCATTCGCGATTCGCAAACTTACTCGGCAACAGAGATGGGGCAGCGCGGTGAATCACGAAGCAATTCGTGTCGCCGCCGCCGCCACCGCGTCGCCGCGACAGGTAACATAGTTTTCTGTCTGCGGTAATTCGGGACACGCGTTATCGTTATACGATAACGCAGAATATTGTCCAAGAAGAAAAGAGAACATGCGGTATACTCTGTAGGGGAGAACCGGCATTACACACGGATTAATTGCACGAATACACTATTTCCGTTGATGAGAGATGTAAAATAGATTATCGTGAGGTGGGTTCGACTTTATTTGGGAGTAGCCAGGGTTTTGCCCGCAGAACTGTCGATTTATTAGATTAGTTGTGTTTAAAGCACAGGTAAATTTGTTCATATATATAAGTAGTTTTACTTGCGATTTTTATATCAATGTTACAGTATTGAACGCCATGGCCATTTAGGCAGTTACACATCCGAGTACGAACACTAATCCATGAAGGCCCTGGAAAAGGGTGGGGAAGATTCGGGACTACAATATTCTGATAAATGTAGGCATGAAAAAATTAAAATGGGCCAAATTTCGCCCTTGTAGTTTTATAGCCCTTATGGACCAAACGAGATATATAAATGGGCTTGATAAAATAGTGAAACGTCCGGCTCGTAGAACGAAAGTCGTTTTCTGATGTTTCGGCCGTAAGATACAAGGTGATCTACCCGTTCAATGTGGCCATTTTATTGAGGTCGAATTTCAACATTTCCACCGCACGGCAAACAGAAGTTCGACTGGCGGTGGAGCTTCCGGTGCGGTAGATTTTAACGTGGTATGGCCAAAATATGGTCTCAAGTAAGTTTCAGGTTCAATTAGGTCTATCTAACTAACGGTCGGAAGTCGGTCGTAAAATTCAACGAGAACTCGAGTCGATAGGCGCAAAAGGAAGGGGGCAACGTGTAGGGCTCTTGTGTTTGAATGTTCGATTTAATAGTTTTTGATCTAAAAAAAGGCTTCTTCATTGGACTTCTTCAAACGTTAACATCACGGCTCGCATCAAATGTGCGTTAATGAGTCTTTGCCATTAGCCAACGCTCGTTACGATAACAAGCGATGGTTCGATCATCTAAATGTGCATACGAACCCCCAGTAGACGATCGTAAGAAAGTCGACCGACCGCCAGCGCCACATAGCGGATCCGTGTCCAAGGCGACGAAACGCGAGTGAAAAAATCCGCTCGCTTTCACGGCAGGCTGCAACCTCGGCTCCCTAAACGAATACGAGCATCATATCGGCTGAGGAACTTCAGCCGGCATTTTTCCTCACTAGGAAAAAGAACATCCTTATGTTCCAGCAGCGTTCAAGAGCTACAAATATAACCAATTATAAACATTGGTGAAGGCAGAACAGCGTCACCTTTTTTGCAGCGAGAGACTAAAAATATATAAGTCCAGTTTCTTCTTTTCATCAGCGGAAACCGCTGCTTTATTCTAGTATAAAATCATATCGACACAAATAACGAAAGCACGAAAAAAGTGAAGCAAAATAGAAACGAGGAATTACACGATTAGACCGTATTCGGTTGCGACCTACAACAGTTTATCATCTTAACTCTTATATCGTCCAGTATCTCGGTGACATCCTCCCTCAACTCTCGCGCCTTGACGCGAACGTCCTCGCGCATGAGGTTGTAGCACATGGCGACGAGCCCGAGCCCGAGCAGCAGATAAACAAACGTTATGACGAGCTTCGTCTGACTGCCGCTCTCGTACTCGATAATCACGTTCACGCCGGGCACAAAGTCGCCGATCCCGATCTTGCACAGCGAGGTGACGCAGAAGTAGACGCTGTCCATGTAGTTCCATTGTTCCCACTGGGCGAACATAATCGTGCCGGCGAGTATGTAACCGGAGATGACCCAAAGACAGGCGGTCGACGGTACGATTATTCGCGTACCGGCGCGTCTGCTGCGCCCGGTGCACTCGTGCATCCATCTGTAGAGCCATCTGAAGGTCTGCGCGAGAACTTTGCCCATATTGAGAAAATACAGCACGTACAGCGGGATGCCGAATATCGCGTAAACGACGGTGGCGCCCTTGCCCCACGGAGTCCGTGGCACCATATTGCCGTAACCGATCATCGTGAAGACCGAGAGGCAGAACATCAGCGCCGACGGAATCGTCCAGACCTCCTTGGCCGATTGCCCGTTGTAACCCTTTTTCACGGCGTCGACGACGATGCGCTGGAAATTCACGAGAACCTCCTGCGTCGCCTCGTCGAAGGCCGAACGATCGAGAACGTTGACGCGCTCGTTCGACGCGGTCGTTTCCCACAATTTTACCACCGACTCGTTTCGCTGCACCTCGAGACTCACCACCTCCGCGTTTTTCTCGATTTCCGTGAACGCGAACGCGCCGACTATCGCGTAGCCCACGACCAGGCCGCCGACTCCCACCTGAGTGCACATGAACGCCACGAGCTCGCGACAGCAATCCTTGACCCTCTCGCGCGGGTCGAGACCCGTCGACGTGCTCGAGGAGTCGCGACTCCTCAGAGACGACCTCAGACGTGCCATATCCGATTCTTTCGTGCTTCAACTTTTCATGATGTTAGTGTTCGATGCGAATCACGGATATCTGTGTCAGCAACCGGGACGAGACGCATGGACACGAAAATTGGCCACTGGTAACCGGTGGACGTTCGCACTGACGATGTAAAAAATGTTCTGCCTCAAATTCGTCGTCGAGATTATTGTTTCAGATATTTTTAGTGGAATTTCGCACGTTCGTTCACTGATCGCAACATCGTCGTTGGGATTCCAATTTTTCCGGTTATTATTTCGGCGAAACGCGCGTGTATTCCAAAACTGGCCACCAAGCGCCCGGTGTGCGAACTTTCACAACCAAAGACGAAATGTTCTTATTTCTACCTCAACGTTTGGATGGTTATTTCTTCGATTATTGTTTCGGGTCTTCGAAGCCGAGAACGACACAATCGCACATTGATCACGAGACTGAAGCGCGTGAATTCCAAAACTGGCCACCAGCGCCCAGTATACAGTCGGCCGCTGCCAATCACCGAATGTTCTTCTTTTATCTTCGTCGTTTAGACGCTAATCCGCCGGCCGTTATCTGAGATCCTTTCGCGTCGAGTTTATTGGCACATTTGTTCCTCGTATCACCTAACGAACGCACGAATAATAACGCGAAGCACGCTCGAACGAGACCTATGGCCTCCAAAACTGTAGCAAGGAGAAAAGCCCGAGCTTGGTGAGCCGCGGTCTCTCCACACGCACCAACAAGCTTCACGTGGTCTTTCTATTTTTGTCGAGCGAGCTTGTGGTGGTGGTGGTGGAGATGCGTGGCCCTCCTTAGCGGCTCTTTAGTATCCGAGTACTCGGTATTGGTATGTATAACAATTCTAGAACAAGTAGAGACGCGGAAACGAGGCTTTCGTCTCGCCGCGTGGTCTTGTTCAACTCTCATTAGAGGGATCATGAGCTAGCGTACGTTTGCAATTCTTCGACGGGGGGATGAATGAGGAAAAACGATACCTGTGACAAAGGATGAGATGCGACATGAGGAAATGTCGCATCACGAATGAGAAGAAAAAATACTATTGATCAGCTGGTATAACTCATAACAGTTCTTCAACAGAGACGCAGAAACGTGGCTTTCGTCTCACCGCGTGGTTTTGTTGAACTCATTAATAGGATCACAATAGAATGATCGCAATTATTCAATGAGGGGTCAATTTAGTAAAAAATGATCCCTTTCAGAAAGGATGAGGCGCGGTATGAGGAGGCTCATGACGCATCACGAACGAAAATAAAAAGAAAAATTATTGTTGATCAGTTGGTAATTCAGTGAGGGTAAAACACACCCGACGGTTATACCTATATAGTATCAGCTATTTGCGCATCTATATATCGGTCGGTGTCTCTGGCCAGCGAACCGTGGGATCGTCACGGAGCATCCCTACATATTAATTGCAAAGAATTGACTAGCTTGGGGGAGCTGCGCGCTGTTCCCTGCACCGTTTTCTCCCTCGCCGCGAACCTTCTCTTTCTCTCTCTCTCTCTCTCTCTCTCTCTCTCTCTCTCTCTCTCTCTCTCTCTCTCTCGCTGTCTCGCTTGCGTTAAAGCGGTTCGCTCGTGAGCGCCGTTGGACTCGATGCTAATTTTTGGGCACGTAGAGTATTTTACTACAATTGCTTCTGGCATTCGAAGTACCTACAAAGTTTTCTTCAACAGAAAATGTTTACAAGTCAGGCCACATAGCGAAAGCATTTTCTTCTTAGCGGGATGAACGACGACAAGTCCGAAAGTCGTCGAAAATTCGAACCCGTTTTAGTCACGTTCGAAACCTTTACGATGACCGCGTGTCTCACACAGTTAAATCACTCAAAACGAGGGACAATCTAGAAATTACAAATAAATATCGCTGAGAGATACTGATTTTTCGTTGTTTCAAAATTCGTTTACATCTTATGTAATATACAAGTACGTAACGTTGATATGTAAGAAAAAGATTAATCGTTCTAGTGAAAACACGGTCTTATACCTTCGTCAAATAATCACAACACAAAACAACATCTAATAAAATGCCCCGATAACACCGAATGAACGTCAAGGTGTAGGTCTCATGTAGAAATCTAAAAGTACGCTTTAGAATGGGCGGTCTAAATTTTGCAGGCGCAATACTAAGATTAGGACCCAACAAAGAATGCTTTTTTGGACATCATGAGCCTAAAAATGGAAACCGAGTTAGTGGACTTTAGTGTACTAAATGCTCACAAATGGACGCTTTGGTGTTGTCAGGGATGCACAACAAATACACAACAAAGTGCTGTGACGAACAGCAATCAGGCAACGCGACCGAAGCGCGTCTCTAGGCGCCCGGTGGAAGCGTTCGCGATCCCTCGTGCCTCAGTGGTCCACGCGTGGCCGTCGCCACCGGCTCGACTGTGAGTGGAAAAACGAAAAGAAAACCGCATCAATTCCACTCTCCACTCGTCGTCACATAACCTAAAAAAAAGTGCCTCCACCAAACGAGCAGTTATCACCAATTCACAGAGCTCACTCAGTCGCCCAACAGCAACGAAAACCCATGCCCCATCCATCCACCCAACACACCGTGCGATACACCTACAAACAGACGCGCGCGAACCTGTATGCTCGCCCGTTGTGTCGCGTTCGTCCGTGAGGGCGCGTGGGAATCGAATGACAATCCATCGTGGCGCTTTGTCAGCGCGAGACAACGTCGAGCGCGTTCAAGAGAGCGAGCGACACCCCCGCGTTACTTGTAGAGTACACGACACACGTGCTACGGGCGATATACGTTCAATGCACCTGCACATAAAAGCCGTTTATTCCATGAATCGACGTACTACACACGTATGTGCAAAGCCGGCCGCGTTGTGTGCGCCGCGTGGTGCATCGAAACTGTGCGTACTCGTTCGGTGTTGGCGTCGGCGGCAGCGGCCGTGGCGGTGGCCGTAGCCGCGTTGTTCGTGAATCTTCTTCTCTTTATATCAGCACACGAGCACCGCATCAATTGTCCAATCCGCGTCTATGCCTAAGGTATATCGGTATATAGGCTCGCGCTCGCGGGGTTCGCTGCGGCGAGGAGAGACTCCACATTGTGCAGTGTAAATCAGCGAGTGGCCCGGCCGGGCGGCTAAGAACGGTTGGCGTGCGCAAGTCTAGCTCTCTCACTCTGATCTCTCGGTCTCTCGTGTGTGTATTCGAAGTACCGCGATATCGCGGTGGTAGCAACAACGTCGACGAGACGACGTCGACGAGACGACGTCGACGAGACGACGACGACGACGACGACGACCACGATGACGATCTTTCGTAATCCCTCGGGGGTTGCACGGCCGACCAGCCTACTGACCAATAACGTTCGCAGTCGCGCGATCGTCGCTGAGCCGCTCGGTTCTGCTTGCAAATCTTCGGATTCAACTGTCGTAGTCGTGATCCTGGAACGAGAGAGTCAATGCGGCCCATTCGTTGCCGGTGAAGCGGTGCAGACACATCGTCGTATTTTTCGCGGTTTAGAGAGAATTTTGACGAAAAGATTGAGCTATGACATCCCTTCTGTCGGTTCTCTTCGTTCTGGCTTCAGGTAATCGTTTTTTTTTTTTTTTTCCGATGTATCGATGTTATTGTTGCTGGTTTTTGTTTACTTGAGATTAATTGTGATTGCTACTTTTTGTTTTGTTGGTTTGATTTTTTTTTTTTTTTTTTTTCGTTGCCGGTGCAAAAATTGTACCACTCGCCGGTGGATTCGCTAGATAATTCTCGCAGAAGGACGTTTAATTCCGGCGCCCGGTGTAGGCGCGAAGATCGTGAATTGTCGAAAGTGCGCCAAGCTTCTGGCACGAAAAAGACATTAATATGTCGGTCTCTTCTCACTGGCGTATCGCGGCATCTGTTGCGACCTTCTGCTTATAAAGTCCGCGCAGGATTCGCGAATGATCTCTCTGTGTAGTTACGGTATTCAGTGGCTGAATCTGTTTTAATTAATTGCCGAGTGCCTTTTCAGTCGATGATGAGCCTTAATGATGATTAAGATTTTTTTTAAAGGCATTTCAAATCTGGTCAGGACGTCTTAAATTTGATCGCATAGAGTTTATTTTATAGACATCAAAAAAATAAAAATTGGTATTAATTACGATTCCTTAATTAATCCAAATTGTATTCGTCATTTATTTTAATTAATTAATTAAACTCAGCGAATATTGATTCATTTCAATGACAACCGATAAATGAAGCTGAATTTCTTAAAAGTATTGCAACGATTTGGAATTTTATCTTGAGATTTTAGATCTCATTAAATATCACTTGAATTTTATTTAGGGTACAACAGATTTTTTGGCGTTTTTTTTTCTTTCATTTTTCTCACATACACCGAATTTCTTGAGAGTCACTGGAACGTTGAGTTATAATTACAAGACCACGTAAGACCGCGATAATTAGTGACTTAATTATGTGATTGATGACGTGACAAAAGAAGCTGGAGCACGCACGCGAATCCGAAGTGTGTAATCTTCCTCCTTTACAACTTGTCTGAAACCACGGAAATGATCGTACATTCGAAAGAGATACGCGATGAAATTATATCTGTTCCGCAAACGGCAATTGTGCGATTTTGAAACTGTGCAATTTTCTGAGATCGCGGCGTAAGTGGAGGAGAAGTAACGACGTGCCGCATTCTATTGGCGCCGCACGAACATTGCTTGATGTATGTGCCGAATAAAAGGCTGCAAAAAAAAACTCATTGAGCTCAACAATTACGGACGAGGTTGCTTATACAACGCTCGAAAATACAACATATAGGTGGTATAACCAAGCCCGAAGCAACCACCCCTGTAAAAATATTTCTCTGATGATTTGACTGAAATGAAAAATCTGGACGGTTACTAAGATTTTTTATGTGATATAATTAAATTGTAAGATTTTTTATGTGATATAATTAAATTCTAAGATTTTTTGTGATATAATTAAATTCTAAGATCTTTTTATGTGATATCAACATACTAAGATATTTCTTCTGATATGTAATTTCTTCAAACTTTACCTTTGAAACGCTTCATTAGTCTTATAACTTGAGACCACTTCACAAATAAAAAAGTAAATTAAATTACGAAAACACGCAGAGTGTAAACATAATTTCAAAATAATTCATGGTATTTTTTGGAAAAACTTTTCACTTTTTAAGGCAAATTTTTTACCACGTTGCGCAGGTCACGTGGTACCAGAAATATATCTCATACAGACTAGGTATCGAGGAGAGAAATCGTTTGCCTAATGAAGTTCAGCAATAAAGTTGATACATCAAGAGGAAGGCCATAAATATTTGTGGCCGAATAAGCGTATAACTCAGTGGATTCGTGATTTCAGGTGTCCACTTGAGCCTCGAGAGTTCCAGCAAACATAGTTGGTCTTACTGGCACGATAACGGTAAGCGAGCTAATGCACTGCACCTATAAAATCTATATAAGTGTACGCACTATCGATATATCTTTTCGGTTAATGCACGTTTATTTGGCGCACATTCAAGAACAGTTGTCGACATCAGATGAAAGATACATCTGATTTACAGTGTCAGTTTCTCCTTGCACAAAGTAACGAGACATTCTTTTATAAACATTATAACAGCGATAATCGTCAAAAATAAGAAATCATTTTCGAGCACGTGATTATCCTCCAAACCCTCGCATAAACATGTGGATATAGCAACGACGAACGTACGTGTATATTTATAAGTACTCATAACGGCGCTGTGAGCTCGACAGTGGACCACAGTTGCTCACTAATGTAATCGCAGTTGCTTCGCACGGAAGACGAGACCTCGCGCAATCCGTGTGTCAATGGTTGGCGTTATATCTAGCTACCGGTAGGTCAACCGAGCGTCCGATATTACGTTTGTAGCTCGCGGTACTAGGGCAGGGAGCTTCTAGCCTTTGAATTGTATCGTTCAACCTCCTTCTCTGTCGCTCTCTCTCGCTCTCTGTGGTCGCACCAACTGATTGAGGAAATGATGCGCTGAGCGCGCACACACAGATTGGATAATCGCCAATTTACGAATACATACCCTTATAGTCCTTACGTGTTTGACGCCGTTTGGTTACTACGAGAACAAAAAAAAGTTCTCATTGTTATGGTAAATATGGGAGGGAAAATGTTAATTAGCCACTGAGCAAGATTAACCCACTATAGGAGTCTGCGATTAAGCAGTAGGTCAGTGTGCACAATGTCCGTATAACCAGCGTGCAAACTGGTTCGAGTAGTGCGGAAACAAGGGACGCTCGAGAGCGGTCGTGACCTCGATGCCCGAGAACCGTCCACTTCATCCCGAGGAGATAGTACACGTCTCGGGAAATTGACTTGGCGAACTTGAGAGCGGCGCTTCCACCCTTAAGGAACAAGAATTATTACGGTTATTAAACTATCGAAAACGATTGAATTATTAGCCAATGGCAAATTGGAATAAAAATTAGCTACGATAAACTTTGTACCATAATTATCTTCTTTCATTTTTTTTTCTTTTGTCAGTATTTTTGTCGCAAAATGATTAGGGAAGAAATAACAGTAAATTACAGTATCTTTGGTGTCATTGAGGAAAAGAAAATTCACATTTTTAGTCATAAAGTCCCTGTCATAACGCGATGATTTTGAACAGTGCATCAGTTGGCAACAACTATGAAAATACTTGTACAGTTTAACCGAACTTATTTGCAGGGTCCGCTGGATGGCCCGGTGTCTGTCAATCCGGGAAAAGGCAATCGCCGATAAACATAGTCAGCGACAAAGCAGTCAACACTGATCTGGGGCCACTGAAGTTCGTTCGATACGACTTCGCTTACACGGGATCGCTGACGAATACGGGTCACACAGGTCAGTATCACCTGAGATAAAATGCAAGTTTAAGTACCAGCTCTGGTGATAAAGATAACGAAAAGGCGACGATGATATTTGGAAGCATAATCGCTTAAATAATAATAGTAATGAAGCACGTTACTGTTTGAAACGAAACGTCGAAAAAATCTTGTGTTTCAGTGGAAATTGGCCTGACCGGTGTGCCGTTAATTTTGAAGGGCGGCGGACTCGCTTCGAATTACGTTTTCCAACAGATGCACTTTCATTGGGGCTCCGAGCACACGATAGACGGCCACAGAGATCTACTCGAGTTGCACATGGTGCATTATGCAATACAGTACGAAAACTTCACGGTTGCGTCTCAACACGAGTACGGATTGGCCGTCGTTGCGGTGCTCTTCAAGGTAACCGCTTGCGTCAACGAAGCGAAATACCGAAGATATCGTTAATTAATTGCCCTTTGTGGGTTTCAGCTTGGCGACGAGGACAACAATGATCTCACGTCGATCGTCAAAGCGACGAAAGAGGCCATCAACATGAAGACCGTACCGATACAAGAAAAGATCGTACCAGCGTTGCTTTTGCCAAAGGACTACACGACTTATTGGCGTTACGAGGGTTCGCTGACAACCCCGGATTGCCACGAAACCGTCACGTGGTTCGTACTGACCGAGAAGCTCACGATATCGGACAGACAGGTTTGTCATCTTACCAGTTCTCGTCGATCGATATCCGGAGTTAAAATTTGTGGCGTTACAATCAGGCCGCAACAAAGTCACGACAGGAAGTTGCTGAGAATTTGATGTGGGTCCGATTTGTACCTGATGTAACGGTAGAAATTTCGTCTCCGAACAACTGCAATGATTTTCAATATGATCGAATAATCTCACAATCATCTTTGTCGTTTTCAGCTTCGGGTGTTCCACAACGTGACGACGTTCAACCACAGTCTGAATTTTAATTACAGACCCGTTCAGGAGTTGGGGTCTCGCGACGTTTATCTTCGATTACCGGGTTACAGTAGTCAAGCTTCGATGCTCCCGCTGAGTAACATGATGTATATTTCGACACTGGCGACAATGATTGCATCGCTGTTGCTCAGTCCTTCGAATTGAAGAAGGTAACAGTTCGAGCGAGACAGAGGAAGAGAGGGAGAGAGAGAGAGAGTGGGGGGAAGAGTGATCGATCGCTAATCACATGCAATTCGGACTATTGAGATAGTCCGTTCCTAATTTCTAGTCGATTGTTACGAGCGCAGGGTAAGCAATACAATTGTTGGCCCTTCAAGCAAGCGACGCGATTCAATGTCTGTGTCTCTTTGTGTCTAACTCGCGTTAATTCACTGTGTGCGGTTAATGCGCGCTGCGAGTATCGTCTTCATAGCCTTCCGAATTTTGGTACACAAGTATCTGTCTTTATATACAAATTATTCTTCAAATGATATATGTTGTTGTAAAAATATCTTAATTCACTTTTACTCATTTTTAAATTTGACTTCAGGTGAGTCAGGTACAAATATTCTTGGCTACGACGAAAATATCGTTACAAAAATATCTGAATTCACTTTTACTCACTTTTAAATTTGACTTGAGGTGAGTCAGATACAAAAATTCTCGGCAGCGACTGTTATGAGCGGCCGTGATAGATGCGGTCCAGAATTTTACTGATCTCAACGAAAATGCAAAAGTGGGTAATGGTGTATTACAATGGACTGTAACACAATGAAATAATTTCTATCGTGATTGCACTTACCTTACGACGAATGTTTCATTGCCAAAATCGATGTCATTTCGTTGAAAATAATTCATAATAACGATTAATTACAACCCGCTGTTCAGAATCCATCGAAAAACGCAATATTTTTACACTGGACGCTGCCAATCCCATAGACACGCCGTAAAAAGTGTGGCACAGTACGAATACGGGGATGACCGAGAATTAAGTAAGAGTCAACAATAGTATTGTTTACACCTATGCGAATAAGAGGGGCGGAGATGGCGGTGTGTACTGAAATAAACAGGATGCCCACCATCGTTCAAGAAAACACCAAATACAACTGTTATACAAGTCATTTCGTTCATTTATTCATCTGCCTGTAAGGTACTCAACTCGCAAGGTTAATCGATTTGTATTTCATACTTAAGTAAGATGGCGGAAGGAGTAACACTCGTTAAAAAAAAATGTACTGCAAGCTTCAATCAATAGGTAATAGTAGCTTTTATACATGAACTGGTATATTAAGTTTAATATACAAACGGAATGTAAAATTAAAGTACTGCACGCGAAATGTTACGTAAATTAGCGAGTTTAATATAAAACATTTGTAATTTCACTACACTCGTATATTACAACAAATATACCAGCTGATGGATAAAATTGCCGACAATGCCAATTCACAATCATTTTTAACAGTGAGCGCTTAATATTAATGCTTATTCCTTATATGATAATCCGGGCGAGAGGTTTAGCTCTTCAGTCGCGATTTTCTTCTTCGGCACCGCGACGACGCGTCGAAACTGTGCTGTCTCTTAACGCGCTTCGTCTGGGTTTGGCACTCGTTCGTGATAAACTCGATGCCGATCTTCCGCTCCTGTAGCCAACTTGGATCGCGCTCGCGGCGTTTGTTTCCGGCGCTCGTGACACTCGTCACGCTCACCGTGTACGTGCAATTGAGCTTCAGTTCCTTTATGTCCAGTCGAGTTTTCTGTCGATCGGAGAGGAGCAACAAAGCTTAATAATAGCGACAGTAACTATTCATTCAGTTAAATTGTGACCTAAATTATCCAAGTAACAAGAGTCGATAAAACCAGGTAGCTCACGTGAGTCATTCGCGATCCCAAAATTCCTTTACTCGACTTGGCAAGTTCTTCGTTGTCGCTCGTCAACTTCTCGCAAGTGTCTTGACTCCAACTGACATTGTAGCTCTTTGCTTTGGGATCCGGCGGCCAGACGAGACGCGCCTCGATCTCATCGTCGCATCGGCAAATCAGTCTTCGCACTCGGAATCCCGCGTTATGCTTCTCGCACCTTCGCGAACGTCCTTCTTTGTCGGCTTTGAACAAACAGGCGAAATAAATATCTCCGGCCTCTAGGTCCACGCGCGAAAATTCGGACATTCGACGATCCCTTGTCTTACCTATAGCTCCAGTCCCTACCGTATTTCTCGTAATCCGTGCTGTTGAAGACCTTGGACGCTTTCCTCGAGGCTAATTGACGCCCTCCGTAAACGGCGACCGCCTGAACCTGAAGAAAGTACTGACATCCGACCTCGAGATTCTTCACCTCGTAGCAGGCTTTGTCCTGAGTAGTGAATTGAAAGCTCACGTTAAATCACCGTTCAGAATCTTGTGTCTGATTCGACTACGCTACTCGTACACTGAGCGACTGTTCCGGTCACGAACACTAACTTTGGGAATCTTTCTGCGATAAACGAGAATCGAGTCGTTGGTCGGTCCGTGAATCAATCTGCTCCAGAAGAGTTTGTAAAACATAATAGGAACGTCCGAGGGTGGCGGACGCCAGCGAAGGAGAATCCCGAGTTTCCCATCCGTTTGAATTCGCGCCCCGGTTAGCGAGAGGTTTCTCGGTTCTCGAGGATTTTTGGGTTCTGGAAAAAAGAAAGAAATAAATAAGCAGAGATTTAGTTGCAATTCTTGCAGGTCCTGTTGAGCTTAAAATGTGTAAGACGGGAAAGTATTCGACAACCAAAAGTACCTGCAGTCTTGAAAGGTGCGGACGGTGCGGAATACCCGCGCGAACCATTCTCATTCACAGCGGCGACGCGGAATTGATACCAGTGTCCGGTTTTGAGTCCGGCGCGAAGCGAGGCGTGAGCTTTGCTCGACACGTGACGAACCGACCAGGCGCTCAGTCGGGACTCCGAATAACGTGGACCGAGCACGTGTCGCTCCTCAACGAGATAACGGACACTCGATTCGCTGTTGTTTCTCACGGAGTCCACGGTTCTGTACGATGGCGGAATCTTCCAGCTGAGCATCACGAGGTTACTCTTTTCCCGTCGGATTTCTATGCCTTCCGGTATCGGCGGAATATCTGCAGAAAATGTAATCATCGAGATAATCGGATGCATTTATTATCATTTCAAGCGCAAAATGTCCGTGTCAAATTAAATATTAATTACATCCATTATTTTCATTCAGAAACAAATGATAATAAAAAATTAAATCCTAATGGCGATCATTAAAATAAATGTATTTCTTCGAATGCTGACCCAATACATTTTTTAAATTAAAATACAATGTGTTTGAATTTCCTTTAAAAAAAATGAGTGGGTGAAATATCTCGCATTTTCGATATAAGTATTGTTGTCGTGTTATTCGTTCTCTGATTGGCCGTCGGGCTGTCTGCAGCTGGTTGCTGTGGCCTAATATCTCCGGAGATAAAAAAATAATTTTTACGTTTTTCTCGACGAATTTTCTATTTTTTTGACAAAAAATGATGCTTTTCGGAATCAGCGGGGAATTTCCCATCAGATAGGGTCTTCAAACTTTCCGAAACCGAAAACAAATGTTTGCGAAAAACACAAGGCAACTTTCAGGTTTAAAATTCTGTGAAAAATTCCGAAATCAAGACATCGCGTTCCGCCTTGCGGCATTCTCTTTCTTGTAGAGTTTTCTCTCGAATGAAGGAAGAAAATCCAGGTTCGAATGATAAAAAAAAAAGATAACCTCGATTTTAGTTTAGTGAGAACTGAGTAAGCCCGCAAAGCATGCGTATGAGCTAGTAAAATAAATTTGTAATCCACCCAACCGTGCAGATCAAAATAATAGCAATTCAAATTTTTTGAAAAGATTTGAAAAATATTCGCTGATTATTGAAGATGCATCCCTCAACTTTTATCTCCCGAACGATCAGCTTGACAGAGCGCAATCAAGAAACACGATATTTTAATCGTTCGTTACCTTCCCCACCGTCGAAACCCGTCGGCCTCATGCAAGTGACGCCGCAGTCGTTTCGACAACACTTGGCGAGGTCCGGACACTGCGAGTCGTTGGCGCAGGCGACGATGCACGCGGCTTCGAACAGAGACATGGAGCTCCTCTCGGGGCAATAACCAGGCTTCGTGTAGTTGCCCGCTAAGCAGTTGTCCATGCACTGTAAACGACGATCGAACGTGAGAGCAAGAGATGCGCGGTTGGAGGTAGAAAAAGGCGAAAACGTGATGAGTGCGTGGTGTGTACACACAAAACACACACACACAGGCGCGCAGAAAGAAATGCACTAAACCGCAGCTCGATCATAACAAGTTTATGGATTTTATGGTCATGGGTAGTGGCAGTGGTAATGGGATAGTAGCGGTATCCTTACCGGTCGTGGAGAGTAAGATGAAGAGGATGATCCTGAACAAATGAAGGAAGAGGAAAACGAGGGAGATACCGCGAATGGCTTACTAATAACGGCCGACTCGCCAACCCCGGGCCGGTGGGCTCGTCGCGAGGCTGTAGGACATACCGGACGCGTTCACACGCTCGCTCGCCCGCTCGTCGGGAGAGAAGTTGAGCCCGCGCGCGCGCGCGCGCGGTCCTCGCCGAGAGAGTCCTTTGCCGCGCAGCGCGTGTGTGGCCGTTCCCGGTGGCCCCTTTCTTCTCCGGCCCAGCGCGCCGCGTTACGCATAAATCGTCGGACCGCCGAAGAAACTGGTTCGCTTACTTATTGGCCTACTTTTTATGACAAACTTGGACTACGCGCTGCGCGGGCTTCGCGCGTAGTGGCAACGTAGTGTAATGCAATTCGACTCTCTTGTTTGCGCGCGAGGGGAAGAAACGGGCGGCGGAGGGGGAGGGGAAACACGAGTGGCGTGACGCACCGCGATCGGTGCGGAAAGCTCCGGCTGAGGCGCGCGCGAATCTTTGACCTTGGAAGGGAATCGCTTTCCGTGACATCGTGGGCGATGCTATATTCGATGTTTATTTTTCTTTATTTGGATCTGACCCTTTGTTCTTCGACCTTAAGAGTGCGAAGAACTGCGGCGTCGATCGCGTAACGTGCGTTTCGGACTTCGAGATTTGAACCGCGAGCGGTTTTTGGGTGTTCTGGGATGTTGCTTTGTAATTAATGCCACAATCATGATGATGAAGATAATTTGTCTCAAGTGTCGAATATTCTTGTGAAATAAAAGTTAATAGATTTTGGTAGCGTTTCTGATAATCGAGCTGAAAGGGCTGTAAACTGTATTTACTTCAAATTGAGTGAAAGCTTTTTTCGCAGACCGGGATCCTCGGAAATGGCAAGGCGTGACTTTTTCTATTAAAAAATATTTTTTTTTTAACTGGAAAAGTTTTTGAAATACTGAAAAAAGTTTTGTACACCGATGAACAATTAATTTTTCGCGACAAACCAAAGAGGCGTTGAAAAAGCTTGAAGTAAGAAACAATTGTTTCGCCATATTTAGGACTCAAGTTAAAAACATATGAATATTTTTATAAGTATTTTTAAGAGTATATAAATATACTCAAATTAAAATATATGAATATTTGGAGAATTGACTAATCCTGGGCTTAATCGAAGTAACAATAGCAAACTCTACCACGAATACCAATTCATATTTCATGCTCTCCGTGCTGCTATTCCTATTTGTCTAGGTCTACTACACAAGTAACGAGACACTCGCTCGTCTGAATCTAGAAAGAATTGCCGGATTTAGTGATTTCACTTAAGTCTCCCCTTAAACGCGGCCGAACGATCGCTTACCGCTTGCACTCATCCTCTTCCTCTTATACTATATCCGCAATAGCGTGCGCGCGTCCACGATGTTAGTGGTGTGCAAAACCTGTTTTTCGATAATGTCGAAAGGGCAACTCCGTTGCTCTCGAATAACGACAAAGCTTCGCGCTTGCTTTGAGAGCTTCCTCGCTGTCTCGAAACAGCGACGACATTTTTCATGGTTTACTCGACACAGTCAGGGAGACGAAATATTTATGGCTGGGGGATTCAATAGCGCTGCACCCGATGAGCGACTCTGGAAACATTAATTTTACGTCAAACGGATGGATAAGGAATATATGACTCGTTTTGAGGTGATGTGCAATATCGAACGGACCGCCGCGAGTGCGAGTGAAATAACGCGATCGACGATAGCGGCGGAGTGTGAGAGAACAATAGCATCGTGTAGCGTATCACGTTTAAGGGAAAACTACTCCTATATTAGCGACACAGTGAAGTTCTTTGTATACCTATAATTTATTGGAACTGAAATTCATTTTTTTTATAAAACAAAACACAATTGGTTATAGAATCAATAAATTTTAGAAGGTTTTGGCAATAATTACACCATCGCCGAAACCTTCCGCATAAATAATCGATAGCGGTTGAAACCTCCTACAAATCAATTTCTTCTTTACTTCCACAAGTGATATTTCCGTACCAATAAAAATGTCGCAGTGACAGGTGGCAAAAATCATTTTATTGACTTCTATAATTATTTTTTCTTAATACAATATTTCGTAGCAAAAATACTCAGAAAAAAATTACATCGGTTCGTATGACAACTAAAATGCATTTGTCCAACAATCACTCGGATGGGCCGAACAAAATATATTCGAACCAACATTTCTCGTTGTATTTAAAGCAAAACCGTTCAAACGTCGGCAAACGCATATTCGGCGAATCCGACTAATTTTTTCTTCTTAAGAACACAAGTTTTGGAGAGATAAAAAAGAAAAAAAAAAATCCAACGAACAACTCACCTCATTCGCGCGCGTGTTTACGTCGCTGCATTTTGCGTCGCATCTCGCCACCCTCATTGAGTCGTATTCCTCGACGTATTTACTCCACGAGGCTAGACAACCGGCAACCAGCGGGAACCACCATGGCCACCGTCCTTGGATGAACAATCACGGGTAGAATAAATCCGCGCGACGAAGTCAATGAAAACAATGGAAAAAAAATAAATAAATAACGACGACAATAACGATGACCTTGAGGGCGCATCGATGGTTTCGTCGGTGGTTCGTTTGTTTACGATCTTACGTACTGTTGAGTGAAATCGTGATCATTGAAAAGCTCGGCCGACGGGTTAAAACAGAGAGCGGAACATGTGCGAATGTCTGGTGGAAAAGAAGTAGATACAAAGGGATACGGAGTGCACGCGAGAACGACGGCAAAGCGATCGATCGGCTCGTCGGGGCTGACGGTCCGAGTAGGCTGGCGCCTATAGAGTCGAAGCGTTCGAACTGGGATCGAGTTGGGTTTTGTGTCCGGCCGATCCTTGCAACGGCCTCAGCCTTCTCCTACTATACCTCCGGCCCACACCATTCGTTTCCACTACCCCGCTGCCCGGCCGGCCGCCACAGTTGCCGCCAATACCGCGCCGCACCACCATAGAGGCACTCGGGCATCGCCGTATCATCGGTCACGGGGCCGCCGGGCGTCGCGATCGACCGAATACGTCTTCGGGGTCACTCGTCGCGAGCCGCATTGTCCTCCGGGTTTCTCGATATCGATATCGGATTCACGGCGGGACGATAAATCGGCAAGCTATGCTCGCGGTGTTATCCGCGAATGTCGTTATTGGGAGTGGTTGGGCCTGTGAAGAAAAAATACTTGAGATTGTCGCAATATTTTTTGTTGTATATTAATGTCGATGGAGTTTACGGTTATTCGTTTCGATAAATCGACAAGTTAAATTACGGGAAAACTTCTGACGGTATTTTTTGTAAATTTCGTTATCGGGAGCGATTTGGCCTGTTAAGAAAAAATTCTTGAAATTGTCTCAATATTTTTGTTACGTATCGATATCGATATAGAGTTCACGATTATTCATTCCGATAAAACGGCAAGTCAATCGGCAAATCACTTCGACAAATTGGCAAAAAAAATTGACTTTAGAATCGTTTGGCAATTATTATAATTAATTTGTTTCAATTGTTATAATTAACTTGGCAAGGAAAATTGTAAGTTTAATGTAAGAGAACGTTTGATTTCAGTCAATAGATACACTTTTTATCGAGTTCTATACAAAATCCAAATTTTCCAGCGATCATCGCCGGAGTCACAGTGTCGAACGCACGGCAACGTTTTTACGTATCGCAATGCGCCCAACACAAAAGAGCCTTCCTCGTTTGGCTCGCGCCCGGTCCTGTGCATCTCCTGTTGTTGATGTCGGTAGCCTGCGGTATTATTTATCGGCAGTAAAGTTAACCGTTTGACCGTTCGCGGCCCGAGATCTTCGAGCGCCCGAGTCGAGTTAGTGCGTATAAAACTTTAGCGAAATGAGCGTTATTTATAGCTAGTTGCTGCAACGTAACGTATATTCAAGTGTGTGGTGCTATTCTTTTGTTACTCGCTTGCTATTTTTTTTTTTTTTTTTCCGTCGGGTTTCGAAACGATCGCAGTCTCCTCGGGCGGCTTACGCGCTCCCTTAGTTCCTTTTTCTTCCGTTTCCACGCAGCCGTAGCCTCTCGTTCTTCTGCTCCTGCGAGTCTCTCCCCCGGGCCCACGATTCGCTCAGGCTGTAACCACCGTCGTACCCACTTGGGACGAACTCTCGTGGCATTGACCCGAATATCGGTGTGTATACTGCTCCGCTGCTCGTGTTCTCTTGTTTTAAGCCCGGGTATGGCTTACAACTCGACGCATGAATCAGAGCCTTCGCGCGCGACAATACATCGCAGGCCGCGCGAAACACGAGCTTTTGCGCGTACACGTGCGACGCACGCGCAGCCTTAAGGTGGTGTGAAATGTCGTGGGTTCGTGGGAGATGGAACGGCTGTGATCACGACGGGGAGAGAGAATCGCTAGGACTATTTTTCACTTTGTGTTTCGAGCGGCGGCGAATTGTACTCAGTTGATAAGGAAATCTGTAATCATTATTACAATTTTATGACAGCTTTCGAAGGCTTCTCGATAAAGTCAGAGAATTGCAACATTCGGCACCCGAGAAAAAAAAATTCGATTGTAAGTATTTTTTGTTGCCGACTGAGACTTTCTCACGGCATCTTTTGAGACGGAAGCAAAACGTACTCGGATGATTTACAAAAACTGTAAATAATGGCAGTACTATAGAATGTAAAGGGAAAAAAATGGTCACCGACAACGGAGTTTTCTCGTGTTGCGAATTTACTTTTTCAAGACAGTTTCGTGTTCGTTTATTGCAAAGACGATTTGGCTTTTGAACATTTTTCGAAGACAATTCGACAGCGAAAACATTGATTCTATCATTGACAGCCTCTGGATCGACTGGAACCAGGAGGAGCCGGGCTATTTTCGCTGTTGAGACTCTCGAAAATTGGTCCGACTATCAGCCAATATATCGCGAGGGATATGAGGACGATGCACGCGATCGTGAGCGCGATCGGTTTGAGTCTGGCGCGACAGCGAGCTCCTCGTGACTCCTCCTGGGCTGCGTGTCGTCTTGTGTACGCCTGAAGGGTCACCTCGGCGATGCCTGAAAGTCAAACACAGTCGCTGTAACAAGGGTTTAGTAATTACCAAGAGCACCGGTATGGCGCCTATAGTTAGTTTTCGTCGTACCAGGATTATTTGACCACCGGTTTTCCATTTCGTAGCAACAACAATGATAATACTCGATGGAAAATGCCAGGAGGCCGTAGCCACCGAGAAACAGTGCTAGAAAATAACAATTATCACTGTATAATTTAGGATAGACGCGTTATTCAATACGTTCGCTTTTTTATGTTTGGCAAATATACTTGTGTAGGAAGTTTTTGTTCGGAAATCGATACTCGATATTTTAATCATTTCAGTTTAATAATCTATTAACTAATCTACTACAAAGTTGGTCCAACCGTGAAAAATTCATGAGTCACAAAATTCATTGTTGTCGATTGTTGTTGTTGTTCATTGTTGACGTCGAAAAAATTGTCTTCCTCTCAATTCATTAAAAGAGTGTTTTCCTGGCGTATAATATGTGAGTTGACTACGATGACATAGGTTTAAAGTCCATATGACAAAAAAAAATTGAAAGAACTATAAACCTTCTAGTCCGAGTGTAGGACTTTTTATGGCTCGAGTGACAACGTCATGAATTAAAATGTGTGTTTTTTGTCATTTACGGAATCCTAATGTACTGCAATGAAATACTTTTCAACTCGAATCTGCAAGCACTTTCTCACGCGCAAAACAAAATTTAAAAACATAAGGTTCGAACACTGGTTTGACTCAAAATCTGCGACACCACAAAAATAATTCACTCCATCTCACAGCATTCTGGTCCACTGCATAATTCCACTAAATTACAAATTTCTAGTGTTTGGCATACATTTTACGAGGATTAAATGTTAACATTTTTTTTACTCGACAGTTTCACTAGAACAAGAGATTAAATATGCCTTTTCGTAGGTAACTCGGTACCCCCGAATACAACTGTTTTTTCAACGCGTTTGGTGTATTAATTTTACATCCTATCAGCATATCAAATTTAATATGCGCGGTTCGGCACAAAAACTTCCTGCACAAGTGTATTAATATTCATGAAGAATTTTTTACGGTGCAATAACGTGCTTCACTGGCGGACGAACGAATTTCAACTGGACAGAGCCACCAGAATAGTTTTAAGAGCGAACCCCCGAGGCACCGAATAATAAGAACCCTTAAAGACGATTATGCTTCTGTACCTCACATGGCTGCTGCTGCTGGTGTCTCGAGTGTCTGGCCGGTAGTATATTGCCTCGCGTACATACAGATACATATCTATATATATTTTCATTTCGCTGGTTTAGTATGTCTATATACTGAGCTTCAAGAGCTTCGACACGTGCCACCTCCAGATAAATTTTAACGTTAAAAGCGCCCACGCGTGACAAAATATTCGAGTCCGGAAAACAGATGCATATTAATGAAAAAAAAAAAAATGTTAATAACAGCAACAACCACAACAATTATTGCCACAGCATCCGCCGGTACGACTGAAGGAAAAATAAAAAAGTAAAGGGTAGCGTCGAAATCAAGGAAAAAGGGAGAGGGTCTCGCGCATTGAGATTCCCACGGAATATTCCAGCCAGTTTGTGTCCCTCGATTTGATATAAACCGGGGCAGGGAGCTGCAGAGAACTCGCACTCTCCGGGTCTGGCATTCTCGTCATCCCAAACATCCGAATTCTCTCACGCGCGCTGGTGCTCCACACTTTCCCATAAGATTTTCGAAAATTCCAACGTGGCACCGACCTCATGAATATTTACTCCCTTTCGAAGAATCCAGGGAGGACGTGACTCCCTGATTGCGATTCGGTTTTTTAAAAAGTTTTCCGCGAAAATTATCAGGTCCAAAAATAAATAAATGGTCAATTCATGCTCCTAAAATGAAAATGATGAAAAAAAAAATTAATTAAAAAGCATTCTGACGATTATGCCGAAAATGTGCAGCTAAACTAGACACAATACTTTTTTATGTTCGGCGCGCAGGAATCGCTTCTCACGATGTACATATATGAATGCAGAGAATCCTGCTTGGGACGTCTTGAGATCTGATTTTTTTATCTTAACATAATTTAAAGTTGAACGTTCGAAAATAGATGAAAATGGCAAATATTACGCCAGACGTTTTTTCAGTTTTCGAAAGATCATTTTTTCATTTTTGTGTTTCTTCCACCCAGAAGAATAAAAATCAGTACCGGTCGATAAAAAAAAAAGTAACTTTGATTTCAATGCAGTCGCAAAGTAACAAAAATGTTCCAATTACGAAAAGATTTAATTATCCAATTTTTATTCGGTATTCCTGTGAAAATATGATTTTCGTAATCGCAAAAGTTACACATCAAGGAGCTTCGAGATGAGGAAGTGACAACAACAACAAGTCGTAATTCTCCGCCACCCCAGGTTTACCAGGGTGAGTTACGATGGCTACGGCATCGGACCTGTTGCTTGAACAGCAGCCCGACATCGTCTCCTGGCCGTAAGTAGCGACGCTCTCAAACAAGGATCAGCCAACTCAACGTCTGTGTTGTCTTAGGTGCTGTGCGGTGATACACAGCAGGCGCTCATCCCTTGGGACAGACTTATGCGCTCCTTGACGAAATAATGGTAGTCGGTGGGTGTCAAGGGTCAACTGCGGATCGTGCGATGAAATCGAATATGGGTTTACGGGAAAGAATTGTCGCTTCCTCGTGCGTATTTTTATTCTCCACGTCGGTGCACAGTAGAAACAGGAAGAATAATTGTTGCTCTCGCGCGCGTATTTTTATTCTCCACGTCGGTGCACAGACATTTTTTACATTCAACAAAAGATGTCCGTCCACTAACACCCACAAAGTTTTTATTTTGCTAATAGTAAAAAAAGTGTTATTTATTATTATGTGTTATTGAACGATAAATAACAAAATGTTTATTATGTAAATAATATTTATTAATAAAAAATGATAAATTCGTTATCATAAAAATCTATGAATAAAAAACGATAAATTCGTTATCATAAAAATCTATTAATAAAAAATGATAAATTCCTTATCATAAAAATCTATTAATAAAAAACGATAAATTCGTTATCATAAAAATTATTTTAAAAACATATATAAAAGGAATCATGAAAAACATTATTTTCATACTTTTTTCTGTAAAAGAGAACGCGAAAAAATTGCAACGAAAATAACAGAACAACATTTGGTTGTTAAATGTGCCAGACTAAATTTTATCGGGTATTGTGCGAATTGCGACCAGCAAGGGAGTCCCGATGTATCCCGACGCAGCGTTCGCGCGGCTTTTTACGCTGTCCATATCTTTTTTACGTCGCCAGGAGAGGACAGAAAAATTAGTGACCGCCCATCGGACACATTACGCGCGTTTTGTGCGCACATATCGCGTCGTCAGTCCCGTCACCCACAATCCGGGAATAACGAGACGCCGGATTGGCTGCTCGGTCTGTGAGAAGACGTTCACGCAAAGGCCCCTCCTGACTAACTAGAACTAACTTTCCGGAGGCCCTACTCCTACGCCTCGTTTCCCTCGCCGCCCACGCCGCCGAGCCGTCCTCGCTCGCTCATTCGCCTCCTCGTCGTATTCCCTTTTTCATTAGACACCCGCAACAGTTGACATTAACAAGTCAGTCGAGTGACAATTCTCTTTGCCTCGAGACATTCGAAACCGTCGCTCGAAATTTTCTCCTTAATAAACACATCCACTTTGGTGATAATAGTTATAAAGTTATCGTACCAGCAACCGCGGCAAATAATCGCTGGTCTCTCGTTCGTGTTTATCTGACAACGTGATTAAAATTATTCGCTCGGTAAAAAACACAGTTTAGTGAATTAAAAATAACGTCACCGTTTGACGTATTTTTCGAACGCGAATGGACAGTTATTGGTTTTTAATTCGCTCTTTCGGGCAACACTGAGTATTTTAATTAATTAATGCAAGAGGACGAAAATAGGATAAAATCGGTCGAGAACAAATAAACATATATTTGTTTGGACCATGAATTCCTTGTCTCGAGAATGCATCACGGTGGGTCATCTCGAGAACGCGAAGAGCTTCGTTTTGCCACCGACTCCACCGACACCTCAGAGTCCCGCGTCGCACAACAACTTGGGCTCCGAAGCAAACCAATTGACATGTGTACCCGGAGTTGAGTCTTTCTGGAATTATACCGAAGGCCAGGAAATTTCGGCGGGGGGCAATTACGGTTGCGTGTCTCCTGGAGTTGGGTATTGCGATGCCGATACCGATGAAAATTATTATCCCTGCAGGTGAATGTTCGAGCTTTTTTTCATTAAATTTTGAATAGATTTTGATAGACGTATTTTATTCTTATGAAAAAGATATTCAGTTGGCAACATTTTGTTCATAATTAAATTTAGATGGGAAAGATATTCCGTTATTAATATTTTGTTCATAATTAAATTTAGATGGGAAAGATATTCCGTTATTAATATTTTGTTCATAATTAAATTTAGATGGGAAAGATATTCCGTTATTAATATTTTGTTCATAATTAAATTTAGATGGGAAAGATATTCCGTTATTAATATTTTGTCCATAATTAAATTTAGATGGGAAAGGTATTCCGTTATTAATATTTTGTTCATAATTATAATCAAATGGGAACGATATTTAGCTATCAATATTCTATTCATAATTATATTCAGATGGAAGATATAATCCATTATTAATATTTTCTTCTCAATTATACTCAGATGGGAAGGATATGCAGTTACGAATAACGAGGAAACGCAGTCGTTACAACGACAGCAGATTGAGATGCACAGAGAAGACAGATTTCGCATCGAGGAAACGTCACTTCCCTCGAGCACTTCGGTGTTTCGCGCATGGGAAGTTCCGTATTTTCAAGGCACACCAGTTGCCGATCAGCACAGTGTTAATTGTCGGACGACGGAACACGAAAAAGGACGGGTCGAGAAATACGAATACAGCGAGGATCCGCACGAGCAGGATTTGTCGATGGAGTCGATCGATCCGTCGGACACCGAATGTGGTGAGTTTAGGCTGCTCCCTTTTTCCCCTCTTCTCTTCCTCTCCGAACGCCTGGCGCGAATTTAATTGACCGATACGTGATGTGTCTGCGAGCGAGTTTGTTGATAAACCATTGGCAACTCCGTCGTCGAGTTTATGTCTTGGGTGTCGCCAGCGCTGCGACCGTATAACAATCCCCGTGCAGTCTAAATATTTATTCGATAAAACTTTTAACGGGATGACATTGTGACGCTCTTACGCATTCGTATGCACGGGTTACGCGAGACTTCTTTATCGCACCACGGAAATGTCTGCAATTAAAGTGGATTATACAAAATATTCACGGGTAAAAAATCTATTGCATATATTTTTCATGCAAGGCTAAATTTAGTTTTTATCTGTTCTATATTTCTGTTGAAATATAACTAAAGTAAAAGTCATGTAATTAGAAAACGTGGATTTTTATGCGCAAAAATAGACTATGTTTAACATAAATTTTTGTATAATTTTACCTACATAAATTTCTGCGCTCTCATATCTCTCTGTTGGCATCTGCATCTTTGTTTTGTTTTCTGTTTTTTTTTCTCTCTCTCTTCTCTCCCTCCTTCTTTCTTCATGTCGTCGAGTGTGGGAATTCATTGGTGATTCGAAGACGTCGCTTGTAGCCGCGCAATTCAGTCAGAAGAAGCGGCGCCGATGACCCGTTCTCAGCTGCACTTGGCTGCAACGCTCGGTGACTCTGGTTTTTTGCGCCCATCGCGCGGACTTTCCTTCCGGGTTATTCTCCTTGAGTTCCATACGAGTATAATGGGGCACGTTATCCACCTACCTCTTTTCTTGTGCTCTTGCGGTATCCGAGCTTGCAAGCTGCCATCGTGATCCCATGATTCCTTCAAGATTCACCAGATAAACAGGACCACCAGATAGCAGCAACTTGAGATCCCTCTTCAAAAAATCAATGCGTAAAAAGTAGCCACGATTTTAGTGAAGTGACGAAATTTCGAAAAAAACTGCGAAAACACTTTATTTTTTTTAACAGTTTATTTTCATGTATTTTTTACCTTACACAACGAATTCACCATTCGATTTTTTTTAACGGTATATTTTTTATGAAAAATCCTACAAACTTGATTATTCCCGATTTTTTAATTTTCTTTTTTTTGCATCAACTGGGTATTCTCGCGAAACGCATGTATGGGCTAGTAAATATAAATTATCCGACTGTAATCTAAGTAATAGGCTCATTTATCATTACCATCATACCGAATAATAAAAAGATCCATGTCATTGCTATGTTCGTTTAAACCATAAATTACGATTACGTTAGAGAGCCGAACCAGGGGGAAAAAATTGCAAACCTTAGTGGTACCCTGCGCTCCGCAGAACTTTTTTCCTATTAATATTGCGTCACCCCGGCATCGTCGCAGACGATAGCGGCACCACAGAAAGGCATCCCGCGACTTGTTCTGGCCTGACTGATCGAGTGGCAAGATTTCTGCCGGTCGGCCCACGTTGTCAGCAGAGCATGTCACGGCTACGAGACGAACACACTCTGTGTCTCGTGCTAGACGAATGCCGTCATCGCGTTTCCTCGTACACGAGCGTTGGAAGAAGGATCGATGTTCCCGAATGCGCGAATTATCACGACTGAACGAAATTTTATGTTACAGATATAACGAAGAGATCGAGCAGTCGGCGCGCGTGTCACGCGGAGAAACCGCGAAAGGAAAGAACCGCCTTCACGAAGCAGCAAGTGCGTCATTTGGAGTTCGAGTTCTCACACAGCAATTATCTCACGAGACTCAGGCGATACGAGATTGCGGTGGCTATGGATTTAACGGAACGTCAAGTTAGTTTTCTCGATTGATTTAAGATGGATTAATATAAATCCGGAATATTTTATACTGGTTGCTTTATAATGTTTCAGGTCAAAGTTTGGTTTCAAAACAGACGCATGAAGTGGAAACGCACGAAGGGAATAGCAACGCATCCAGCGGTGGATTCCGGTGCTTTGATGTCGCCGAAGAATCAGTCTTCCGCGTCTTCGTAGAATATTCCGTAAAAAAAAACGTTGTGTAAGAAACGATGAAAACGATGCTTTAAACAAGTATATTTAAGTTCGATGGTAAAACCGTTGATAATATTGAAGAAAAAAATGCGCGCAAGTTTGAATAAAATAAATTGTGGCTGCTATGATAGGCAAATAAAAATGTACGATCTCAGTGAGGGGATATCAAAACAACTTTATCTTTACACTACTTGACGTTTGACTTTAATCCTAAGATCGATTCCTTGATCCTTTAACTTTTTGCTAAGTTTGCTCAGCCTTTTGACCGATTTCTTCACGAATATCTTGTGCTCGTCCTTGGTTTCGGGGTCGTTTTGTACTTCGACCTCTTTCATCCGATTCATCTTTCTCGGGTAGTGCTCCTTTGTCCAGTGAACTTTCGAGAAAAAGCCGTCGTGTTGCTTCTCAGGGGGAATGTACGTGGCTGCGAAAATCAGAAAAATCGAATTACAATTTGTTCTTTTCATTCGAGATGTTGTACGTGGGATCATCCTTCAGCAAAATATCTTACCCTTGACCAGTCTGCCAAACATCAAGTAATTGTTCATCGTTTCGGCGGCGATTTTCGCGACTTCCGGATCCAGAAATTCAACGTATCCGTAGCCTCGGCTCTTTCCAGTCTGCAAAGTAAATTAAAAAGATTGTTAATAATGAACAGAGCTGTCTTAACAATATTCAAACCATAGAGACAACAATCTAGTGCACAATATAAAATAATAATAATAGTAAGAATTATTTAATTTATTTTTATCAATTATTTTGTAAAATTGGAAAAGAAAGATGCTAGTTCATTTTTATACTGTGTGGTCTTGAACATTGTGGCTCATGAAAATCCAGAATTTGAACATGGAGAATGCTCATAATCTGAATAGGCAACTTAGCGAAATAAAGAATATGATTTCGATCAATCGTTAAGCTCACTGAAATGTTGTGACTTGTAATGTCAATGTATGATTATGAGTAACCTTTGAGAAGTTATTATGAATGATAAAAAAAAATTTTATGTGTTAAGCATTGTATTATTCACAATAAATTTTGCAGACCAAAAAAATGTTCATCAAGCGCCTTCACTATAGGTTGGAGTATTAGCTGATTCAAATAAATGAGTGTCATTTGCCCATCTGAGCTTTAAAACTGTAAAAATAATAGAACACTCACCTGTTTTGATCTTGCTAGCCTGAGCCGAGTTATGCGACCGAATTGTTGAAAATACTGCTTCATCTGATCCTCATAAAATCCATGAGGAATGTGTCCGACATAGACTATACCGCGTTTCCTCTCGCATTGTGGCAGATTCTTCTTCTTTTTCTTGATGACCCTGGGAATTCTTTTCTTCGTCTTGGTTTCTACACTTTTTGCCTTGGTACTTTCCGTCTACAAGTGACAATACGATTAATCAACAATGAAAGCGTGATTCCGATTATACAAATAAAGTTGGAGGTTAGGTTCTCACGTGACAAACATACCTCGAGTATTTCTTTGACATTTTTCACCGCTTTCGTCAGCGTTGACTTTCCGTCCGCCCCGATAACTTGCTTTTTATTAACTTTCACCTTCATTTCTGTATTTTGATTAACGAAACACGCTTTATTTTCAGTATGAGTTGCAGTGGACGATCGTTTGCGTTGAACCAAAGCCGAAAGCTCTGCAACTAATTTTCCCTCGTGTTGCTCGCCACTGCGTCGTAAATTCCTCGTGCGTCAGTAGCGACGCCTATATACGATGCTACGCACTACGAATACAGCAGCGCGATGCGTGCGCGTCTTAGAAAACTGTAATCGGTAAAGAAAACTGTAAATTCAATCTACTCACATCAGAGATGATTGATCTTTGAGAAAAAATACTTAATGTCGCTTACATAGTGCGGTTAGTAAGATATAAACTGCAATGTTTTTCTCAAGAGTGGTAAAAGTTTTTGAATGAAACCTAATTAGCGTTTACTACGGGACTGGCGGACCAAGAAGAAACGAAATTGCCTTTGTTCAGAAATTGTTAGCACTCTCAACAAAGTTGAATTACCGAGTGAATTACTGTTTCTTCTACTGACGGGGCGCGGCCGGTGTGCGAGACACACCCTCCGCCCGAAAATCTTGCGTTCAGTCGATATCAAAAACTGTGATTTCATGTGAATATCACACACAAATGATAAAAAAAACAAATGAAATTCTCATCCATTGCAGAACTAAAAAGAATCTACAAATATGCTTTAACGTGAAAAACGCGTGGAAATGAAATTTTTACACCTCTTCATACCGACCGAGTAGCAGTGCATCGCCTTAGCCGGCTCTGAGTAAGCCGGAATTGCAGTTTCGTTATCGATTACAGATTTCGCAAGTACGTCATGTAAAATAACACATCCGAAATGCATTTAATTCTTCAGTTGATGTGCCGCGACCTCTTACTATCGACAATGAATTAGAATAAAGTTGTTCGAAACTGTTGGCGCAATTGATGCGCAACCAACGGTCTGCTCGTTTTCACGGGTGAGTAGAACGCCGAGGAGCCCCGAGAGCCCGGCCCGCAATGGAAATCGCAGGTTCTTCCGGTTAAACGCACATAGCCCGGGTGCACCGAGCTCCTCGTGGCTTCGCATCTGCCGTGAAAACGAAGAGTTTTTATTATTCATCGGCGAACGACTCGAGCCCGCAGACCGCAGGACAATCCGCAGGCGACCCGTAAAAGTCGTTTCGAAATGCCATTGTGAGGAACGAGATTAGAAGCGAGAGTTCAATGGTAAAAAAGAAAGTGTACGCGAACGAACGGCGAGCGTTTCCTGCGTCCTACAAGAGAAATGCATTAACAGGTCGCGCGACGATCGGTATAAAGTTGCAACGTGAAAATACCGTCGAGTCAGTACGTTTTCAGTGGGCGCCGGGAGAAGATGGTCCTCATTTGTACTCGGGCGAGGATAAATTTGTTCCTTCAACTCTCGTACTCGTGGCTCGTGCTGGGAATAACGACAACGCGGAGACAGCCGGACTCGACGCGCTCGCCTCATCTCGTCGACGGCAAAACTGCTGCGCTTGCTACCGAATCTCTTCGCGGTTTTGGCAGCCCACTGAAAAAGAGCACAGCGACTTCGGCGGCCAATGACGATCACGGATTGCACGCAGGTAGTGACGCGTGCACGGTAAAAAAAAGGCTTATGTTGCTGATTTTTTAACCGGTTCATAAAAAACAGCAGGATTTTATTAAATTTTGTACTTTCCAAATTTCTTCTTTACGGTGTATTACACGAAAAAATACAGTTTTTAATAACAAAAACAAAGTGTCGTACTTACCAAAAATCAGGCGAACAAAGCGACCACTGGTTCTTGTAGAATGCTCGTAATTTTCAATCAGAGTCGAAAAGCGACTGATGCTTCCCTGATTGGTCACTTTTCACGATCTTCTTCCACTCACTAATTACAAAAAACGACCGTTACGTCTAAATTGCCGGTCTCTTTGCGGCCGTTAGCCATCTTGATTTTTGCCGGAAAGTGACCGGACGTTTTACGGTCGTTCGTGAATCGTTTCTCGGCGCAAAACGTCCGGTCGTTTTTCGACATCGCACGACTCGCTAGGTCGGCTCTCGGCGCGAGCGCCGGGTCGCGGGTCTCGCGTTCGTCGTGAAAACAAACAGACCTATTATTCACCGGTAAATTCACAACACACACACACCGCACGCAGGGAGGAGGATAACCGGCGGCGAGGTTCCACGTAGCGGGCACGAAAAGCACGAGGAGCCACCGACAGACGGGGTCATTCCTCTCTGGAAGGAAGAAAATCAAGCGGGACGAAAGTATCTTCCACCGGATCGCGTCGCCGTGTCTTACGGCCGCGCGGGGCTCGCGGTCGATGGGAACGAGCGTGGATCCCCATTATCCACCCCCGGCAGGTATTCCACCGAGTCATGGAGTTCCCATTGGAAGAATCGAGCGAAGCTTCTCGGCGATCGACGCCGGTCGGAGGAGGAAAGGGGGACGGAAAATCCTCGCGGCCGGATTGGGCGTCCCGCGGTGGAAAAAACGACGAAACGTCGGGTCGCTCCGCACGAAGACACGAGACCCGTGTACGAGTTTATCAACGACGACGATTCCGCCTCCTCGGCGTACGGACTCTCGAATGACCAACGAGATTACGGGAGGCCGCCGAAGGGTAATCGTGCGAGGGAACAATCAAGCGACCCAAACGCCGTGACGCTGCTCGCGGCTCCTTCGGGCGATCCTCATGAATCTGCAATTTCGCGAGACGGCGCCGCCGCCGAGCGCGCTGCCCTCTGCATTCGCCATTGGTTTTCCACGGACGACGGTTACAACAGTCCCGTTCATCCGCCACCGAATCCGATCGTCTCGCTGATTCTCTCGCACTACGGACGGTACGTCTCCGGCGCTCATCAGCCGCGGCTCTACTCGTATATGGCGGTCAACAATATTCACAACACTCGGCCCTTCGGACAGTACAAGCTCGAGCGGGAAGAGGAACCCGCGGCGTATTAGGCGGCCGTAGCACCGCTCGTGCATCTCGACTAACAGTTTAGTCGTTTGATTTTGGAAAATGTCGACATTTCTTACGCCAGAATTAAGAGGCAGTGATACTTCGCTCGGAACTTCGTCTCCCAATGCTAAGCGCCTATAGGGCTGTCTCTCTCGCACCTTTTTGTTTATCGAGTCTCCTGAGCAAACGGCTGCGAGTATCGAGGAGCCCGAAGATCAGCCCAATTCTGCAATACTTCCGCACATTCTATCAAAATCTGAGCTCTATCTGTCGAATAGTTTAGGAGAAAAGAGCTTTCAAAAATTCGAGCTGGAGTGGGGGAAGTGCCACTGCCTCTTAATAGATTAGTCCATTCGAAAAGTGCCAAAGCCGACCCGACGAAATTTTTCTCCTCGTAATATCGACTTTTAGCCTTCTGGCACTCGTTAGCCGCGGATCTTCTCGTACGTGACGGTCAACAATATTCACAAGTCCACGACAATAGACTCTCTTACCCTTTGGACACTGCGAGCTCGAGCGGGAGGAGAAACACGAGGCGTATTTAAGCAGCCAGTCGAGAGGAATCAATTGAAACGAAGCGAAGCCGACTCTAACCCCCTCGACATATAATTTCTCCGGGAATTTCTAAAGAACGCAACAGGTCGGCCGGGGGTAAGACAGATTGCTGCTTGCGCGATTATAATTACCACGCGAGGAGGATATATACTCGACTAACTCGACTGCGTGCCGCGAATCTCGTTCTGCCCTTTTCCCTTCGTCGTATTTATTTGCGGTGTCATAACACACTTTTATTGTTTCAAGTACTTTGTAAATAGAATTACGACAGACTGTCTAAAAGAACTATGTGAATATTAATTTTCGTGTAATTAGTTTTACTTTATTCTAGTCTAATTGTACTAATAAAGATAACGACCCTTGTTCCGCCTTTGTGTTTGTCACATTTTTTATATTGTAATTATAACGCTTTTTTAGGTGTGTATTTCATATGATACTCGTCCAAAAACGACGACGAAATGTGGTATGGAAAATGTGAAAAATAATTGCCGACAAACCGTGACACATTTCAGTAGTCAGCAGACTCGAAAAAGTGACGTCCCACAGACTCGCCCAATGACAATCAAAACCAAGCTTTTCGGTATTACTTTCACAGGTGCAACGACGGTTTTCCATTTTTTAATAAATCCGCATCTCACGTCCTTCACTTCTGCGAGTTCGTTCCGGCCCAGACGTGGCTTTGTGTATCACAGGTAACGCACAAGCAATAAACAAAGGTATTAAAAGTGGGAAAGGAACGAGAGTCGCACGGCAAAGAACAGTCGTTGGCAAAAGGAGAAAAAGAAGCTGTGCGAAAGAAGAAGGAGAAGAAGAAGAAGATGATGATGATGAAGTGGAGGGGCGAGAAAACCGTCCACGCACCCTGTCGCATAATTGCAGTGTTTATAATTGTTGCTCTCGCTCTCTCTCTCTCTCTCTCTCACTCCCACCGAGTGTGCGCGCCACTCGTTGGGTCCGACGGATCCGCCGCAACGCGCGCGCTACTCTCGAGAATTGTCGAGCCCTTAGCCCCTGGGCCACTCCGCCGTCAGCCACCTCTTCAGCCCCTCGGCTCTTTCTCCACACTTTTCTCGCATCCCGCGACGAGCGAGAGACGGAAAAAAATTAGTCTGCCACCAAGACCTGTGCACAGACGACCCCGCCATTCGGGTGCCGTGCGCAGGAGGGTATGACGCTCCTATGTGTGGCGCTCAACGACCGGCATCAAGACTCCCCCCCCCCCCCCCTTCCCTCCGTCCCTCCTTTGCCCCGCGATCGGTGGCACTGGCAACAGAAGCCGAGCTCTGGTACTTTGGAATTGGCGGAGTTCGTGTAATGGAACCAGCGCGTACCTTTGTTTCGCAATAATGGGAAGGATGCCGTTTTTCAAGAATAGGGACAACTTTTTTGTGCCTTCGCCTTCTTCCTCCCTTATTTTCCTCTTCTTTCGCCCATTATCCGACCCTCGAGTCTCTCTATTCACTCGACTCGGCGCTCTCTGTGTTGTCCGCGCATGCGTGCATCAATCGTGCGGGTTGTAACGTGTGTCTTGTCAGTTCGGGTGGGAGCGACTGATGTTTTGCAAGAATATTTTCGGTATTAAAATTTCCGCTGTGCACCCATCGAAGGAGAAAAGTCAGCGCGGCGCGAATATAAATACGCGGCTTTCAGTGAGACGAAATTACGCGCTCGACGCAGCCGCGAAGGTTCGCAACGATCGTGATGAACGAAACGCGCCATCTCCGCCGCGCGCTGCAACGTGTTTGGACGTGACACATACGGAACGGACGCCCTCGTGCACAACGAAAGGAAATGATTGTCGCGCAATTTCCTGGCGCCGTCAAACTACCAGCGAGCTATTACGCGCGTCGCCCGGCTTCGGGAAAATTGACGCGTGAGCGCGCACGGGACTCCTTGCGGCGCGCACACCGTACATTGTGTGTGGAATTACTCGGCTATCCTCTCGGACCTCAGATTCGCCCGATAGTCGCCCGTGCTGCGCCCAGAAAAATGCACGCTCGACGCTACGCGTGTTTCCCCGAGGGTACAGCAATATGTTTTTACGGTCATCGTAACTATAAATACCATAACCGGCGGCTAAATCGCGGGACGAGTATTTGTGTAATAATGTATTTTACAACCAGTTTCATTCATTTTTCACTCTGTATACGATAAACTGATACTCTCTAATAATATTACAGAATATTTCGAATATTCATATATACTGTTGGGATTTAACGTCGACCGTGCGAAGTATTTGTGCAACGTTAACAAATTTGACAATACTTTGACAATACAAATTTGACAAAATTGATAATACGAGTTTTCTTAGTTTTGCAAGAAAAAAATGGTGACTTTGAAACATCATTCATTCGCTTTTAATTCTACAAAAAATCTGGAATACTTAAAAATGATCAAATGGCAATTTATTTAATTAGATAACAATTTTTTTACAAACTCGTTCCTTACGAAACCAGAAATTACGAGTACAATAAATTACGTTTTTACTGCGCGCTACGGCTAATATACGGCGCTACGGTAATCAGACCGGAAACTGATGTAGTGCATAATTGAGGCCGAGTACACGTTAATTGGAACCGGTCAAAAAGGTTATAAAATGAAGCACCGAGATTGGTACAGTGTCTCGCTGTCGCGGCAGTTGTCGTCGGTGTCGTCGCCGTCGTCGTCATCGTCGTCGCCGCCATTATGTTTGCGACGTTAAAGTGACCAACTGACGTCACTTCCCGAGGGAAAGAGGGCGGAATAACCTCATCACCGGCCAATAGACTCCCCTCTTTGCCGCTGATGTGCTTCTACTGGTGAGTTTGCTATTGGTAGTACCTACTATACTATATGTATACTGCACGTCGCTGCAAATATATGTTACATTTTTATTCTTAATTAGGTGAAACTTTGGATAAAAAACTCTGAACAAAATACACAACAATCTGATTTTTTTAAATAGCCCACGTTTTATGTCAGAATTTATAAATCCGTCTCCCAGACCAAAAGTAATCAAATCGACCTCGTGATATTGGATCCCCATGATATCGAATTTTGACCTATACCATTGTTTGCAACTCGTATATTCCACCCCGAAAATATTGGCAATATTGGTAATACTGGGAACCTCATTTTGCTTCATACTGCAAAAAAAAAAAAAAAAAAATAATCGACGTTTTTGTGCCGAAATTCATAGATCCGATTTCCGGTCGAAAAACCCAAAATCAACTTCATGCATTTTCTTTTCTTCGTGTTATTGCTTTTTGACCTGTACCACCGTTTTTTCTTGTAATTTCGGAATGATATTAGTTCCTCTTTTAAAAAGTTTATGAGTAACGGAATGCATTGTTAGCAAACTATTAGAGCTGTGATTGGTAGCCAGGAAAGTTCGTGATAATCAAAATCAGTTTGGTGTCAAATTTGAAAAATTTCATAAGAGGACAGGCGGGGCAGCACCCGTAACCTTTTAAAGCTTTATAAGGGCGCAGCAGCGCAAAATTGATTAACCTATTATAGGTGATATTTTGAAATAAAAATGTCCGAGGTCGATTTTGGCGATTTTCGGTCCGGAGCCGGACCTACGATTTCTGACAGAAAGATCGTCGCCAAAAAAATATTTTTTTCAAAATCGATTAAAAAAGATTAATAACCAGTGTTTTCGGGGGTAGAATATGCGACTTGAGGATGACGGTATGGGTTAAAAGTCGATATTTTGAAAAGAAAAAAAATTAGGGTCGATTTTGGCGATTTTGCTGACTAGCTCGGCCCCGGTGACCTACGATTTCCTCAACGGCTAAGACTTCTGCAACGCTTCCTTGATTTTCGTCTTTATTTCTGCGAATCTGGATTTCTACTACGACTTCTACGGCACCCACGACGGCTTTTGCACTACCATCGAACCTGCGGCATCTTCAACTACTTGCTTTTTTTTTGTTATTGCTTTATTTACATTTTTCAGCGTCTGCTTCACTTTTTCCTTTGCTTATTTGTATTGCTTTTATTTCTCGCCTGTTTTCGCTTCATTTAGACGTAAGTTTGGCTCTGTACTCTTTTCCCGCTTGCTATGTATTCCTTGCTTTATATTTCTCTGTTACATTAGTCCTTAGGGGACTTTGTCCCAGGACCCAATAAAAATACTACTACTACTACTACTATTTTCGGTCCGGAGCCGAATCTACGATTTCTGAAATATTTTTTTTATTAAAAAATATTTTTTTCAAAATCGATTAAAAAAATGTTAAAAACCAGTGTTTTCGGGGTTAGAATATGCGACTTGAGAATGATGGTATAGGTTAAAAGTCGATATTTTGAAAAGAAAAAAAAAGTGGGGTCGATTTTGGCAAGTTTTTCAGAGACGCGCGCTGGCGCGTGTGATTAGACTAGTTTTAATTATAAAAGTTGCAAAGTTGAACTTTGCCCATTACTTCCTCCTTCATTTCCATTTTTCACTATCTATTGATTACGATCGTGTTCCACAGAAACTAGTCAACAAATCAAAGTTTCATTGATAATAATATACGACAATGTTCATCAGCTGACGTGTTTACGCGCCGTTCGATCCACCTTGCCACGAGAGAATATAAAAACTAGCGTCGCTCGACGGTTCTCGATTGTTACCTGTTTTTATCCCACTTTCCCTCGAGTCTCGTACCTAAGTTCAATTATCCGTTTTTCGCAAAAAGAAAAAGTCCTAACGAGGCACCGAGGTAACGTTCGTAAATCAATCGATCAATCATCATTTTCTCTTGACCTCTCAACCGGCTTCGCTCCCGGGTTATATACCGCGTAGACAGGTTATTCACTGCTGAGAGAACGATAAAAGCAAATTCCAATCTCGAGCTCGAGTTCGCCACTCGAATCCAACAGGAGCAGCGGATTTTTCAAGCACACCTCCTTCTCCCCGCTGCGCTATTCGATTACGAGCGCGTTTAACCGTTCGACGCGTTTAACCGTGCATCGGTGCTTATCTCGAGGATCCCGAAACTGTCCGCCGTATAGGTGCGTTCGATACGATTTCAGTTTTTAATGATATTAATGGATACTCAGATGGCCCTTGCCGTATAAACGACTATAAATTTATTTCCATATCGAGGTCAAAGGCGCAATACTGCGAGACAGAAATCTCGTCGAAACGACCGCGTGCTCAATCTTATTCAATGAAAAAAAAAAAAAAAAAAAAAAAAAAAAAAAAAAAATTCTATCGGTAAAATACTTATTTCACTGAACTACATAATAATATTACTATTTACTCTTACTACATAATAATCTATTTGCTCTTGCAAATTACAAACCCTCCAACTGCCAACGTAGCATATCAACTAAATTGAAGGAATAGCTGCCTTTCAAAGCAAAAGCAATATAAATAATTTAATTGTATTTATTAGAAAATTGTATTAGAAAAAAAACGACTTGCTCATGTCGCTATTCATCAAAATTGTACAATTTATATATTCAACGTCCCAGATAAAAAAATACCCGCCTCGCGAAACCTTCCAATCAATTTACGCCGTGTATCAAATTAAACGCAACGCATTATTCGCCTCGTTTCCCAAAAAAAGCCATCAATATATTTTTTCTCTCTCGCTAACCCAACAGGGCCGATAATTACCACGCACTTTTTGTTCCCGCTCATTCTCGGTATTAACTCAGCCCCGTTCCCGCATTAATTGCAATTTCCGGCAAATCGCCCGGGGCGCCGATTTATATCGGCGCGTTTTCCGCGCAAACATACCGACGACGAAGCCCGGGATGTTCGCCAGGCGCTCGCGCGCGAGCGCGGTTCATCGAGTTAAAATCGGGTAGTAGCGATATTACCAGAGAGAGAGAGAGCGAGCGAGCAAAGAGGTAGCTAGCGCGGGAATAGGTGTAGCACGCCGAATGTGTGTCGGCACCGACGATATCGCACTAGCGAGTTGCACGTGTATGTGTTGGCGCAATTAATACGAGAGGAGGCGGCCTCGGCGGCGAACGAAGGGCGTATACGCGGGCCACCCATGATCACGGATTAACATAAGAACCTGCAGGCTCCGCGAGAGCGGGGAATGTGTGCTGCGCACTGTGCTATATGCACCAGTCCTCGTTTCCTATATAGCCCTGCGCTGCCGCTGCCGCCGCCGCGCTTCGTGCGCTCGTGCGAGCTGATGCGCCAGTCCGGTGGCTTCGAAGCTCCCCGACGAGAAGATCCGACGAGTCTCGTCGCTCTCGCTTCGACCCCGAGGCGGCACCGAACATGTTGACGCGCTCCTTCTCGAGTTACTCGGGGGAACGCGCTGCTGCTGCTGCTGCTGCTTCTACACGACCAGCTGAATCCCCTCGGCGGCTCTTTCCCCGTCCAACTTTTATTCTCTCTCACTCTTTAATTTTCCGACGGTAATACCTCGTTTATTGCCCGCTCTCAGTCGTCTGCCTTCTTTCCGTCCTCGCCGACGGGTGACTCGCCTCGCCTTCTCGAACACGTTTCACGTGATCTCGTTACTCATCCGCGGCATGGAAATATCGTAGGTATGGGGAGAAGAACCTGGCAGGTATTTTTCTAGTCCTTGTCGCGACGACGTCGATTTCTGGCTATTTTTTTTTCATTGACTTTTGGATTAAATTTCGGTCTACGGTTGTGTCTCGATTCTGAGGCTGTTGTTGGACCAAATTTCGGTTTACGGGGTGGAGGTTATTGTGAATTTCGAGTACTTCGGCAGATGGCGACACTTGGATCGCGTCTACCTTACCGACGTAGTTTACATTTTTTTCATTTTTACAAAAAGTTCTACCAATGTTTTCTGGAATTTCTATATGACTTACCTGATATTAAAGTTCAACAACGTTTTCGGTATTATTTGCATCCTGGCATTCGAGCTGTTTATTTGGATAGATCAAAAGTTCCGAAAAGCGCATCTAATTTGTTTATATGAAAAAAACAACAACTTCCACATTCCGTCATGAACCATCAAATGCAGGCCACGACGCCGTGGCCAGCAGCGCGCCTGTCGGTGATTCACGATGCCATAACGCCGGTCGTGAGAACTTTTTTTTCTCATTGATTTCGGTGTAAGGAGGAAAATTAAATTTATCTCGAACGGTCGGGACGGTCTTGAAGAACGAAGGTTTAACTCTCGGATCAGAGTTTGTTATAGTTGCGGCAGTGGCGGCGGCCAGCGCTCGTCATTAGGTGGTTTACAGAGCGAAAATCCCTTGGATTTTCGTCCGATACAGCAAAGGGCCAACGTACGTGTAGCCGGGCGGTGGGGGAGGACGACTACGTGTACGATGGGCGAGGTGCCAGCTGCCGGTCGGCAAGCGCGAGACGTGACGCGAATCGTCAAGGTTTTTACGCGCGCGCGGAAAGCGCGCGCGGCGAACGACGAGCGGGCGGCGGGGAGAGTTAACACGGGATAGCGCTTTCTACCGGTGGCGAGAGAAAAAAAAAAACGCAATATAATGGAGGGAAAAGTTTGTAGCCCGGAGTTAAAGGTTATATCGCTCGGTGCAGGAAAAGTGGCCGCTCGGACTCGACCTAACGATCCGGTTCGTCTTTTCCTGATCCTCGAGTCCAATACACGAGTTATTTCACGTCGTCGACGAGGCCATTCCCGATCGCGTTGGCCATTTTCTTGTCCGCGAATCGGGAGAAAACTGCGATAAAAGAAATTGAGTGCCGTCGACGACATACTTTTTTTTCTAATAATCACTGTAATAATTTGTTTCATGGCAAAATATTTGTCGATGTAAAATTGATTTTCTTAATAATCAAGAAATTCGTCTACGAATTCTGAAACAAGAAACTTACAACACTAATTTTGTATAATCATTGACGAAAGGATTAAAAAATTATTGAAACTGGAAATCTCAAAATATACGGTTTTTAAATGATCGAAAAAAAAAGGATTCGAAAACACATCGCCAGCCTCGTTAATTTCCGTGCCGGATACATTCAATGTGCATCGTTCGAACGTGCGGGCAGCAAAGTTGCATCGATTTTCAAGCGTCCCAGCAATCCTCCCCTAGTACCACGAAGGGTTAAATTAGGTTGTGTCCAGTACATGTATAGGCAACTCTCCCCTATATGCATCGATGTACAGCAAATATAGAGCGGATGCAACGAGGAATACACGAGGGTGGCGTATACCAGTAGCCTGCCTAAATAACCACAAAATCATCGTCATTTATTTTTTCCAGCCTTAAAAAAAAACTCGAAAAAAACCACTCATCATTTTCCACTTAACCCAACAAACCTCGCAATCATAATTTATTCTAAACAGCCAAAACTAATTTCCTCCAAAAACCAACGTAAAACAAAACGACCCAAATATGTTTCAACTTCGTTCGACGCCGGTAAATCGTCAATTAAAGTAAGTCCGCAATGCTTCATCGATTTTCGTGGGTACCAGGAATCCTCCCCTAATGTAGAAAGGGTTACACTTGGGTTGCCCAACATATGTATGTAGGCTATTCACCCCTATATGCAAACAACCACACATATAGCACATAGTATGTATACATATAATGTATATGTATAACTATAGCAAACAGTGCGGAATATTGGGGGGTGGCGTGTACCAGTTATAGGGTAATGGCGGCCACCGGTGTGTTACCTGTTGGGTCGGTGGGCGCTTATAGTTGAATGGTATACGCACTAGTGTACGCGCGTTCGGATGCGTTCGCAGCAATATGCGGGTGGGCCACGGTTCTCCAGCACTTTGCCGCCTTGGCCCGCTAGGTATCGAATGACGCACACGCAATTACCCAGGGGACAGCGTAACCCGAAGCTACCGATGTTTGCGCTACAGCCACACGCGCGATCGACCTCCCCCCCCCCCCCCCTTTCACTCTGTCTTCCATTATAATAACAACGCACGAGACGGACACGAGATGTCCCACGGGCGGCGCGTACGTAACCCCATTAAATCCCGCGGGCGAGAGTCTCTCGCGGCATTTGGCCCGATGCCCTCTGGGTCGTGAGCCGACGATCGTCGCCGCGCGCTCCCTCTCGTTATCGCCGCGTGCGCTTGAGAATCCGCCGATCGCCCTGGGGTGGTTCTATTTAAAAGCAAATACATCGGCCGCCGCCGGCCGATGCGCCTCGTCGGCTCGATATGCAGACGGTCATTTAGCCGGTCTCCGTTTCGTCTCCATATTTCGACACGACGTTGCCGCGTACAGTGCAACCGGTTTTTCGCGGCCGATTTGTGGCGGGGATTACGGTGAAGCAGAGCAACGATATGGTGGTTGTTCTGACAGGTGAGGGATAAGAAATGTCGATTTGGTTAGTACGATTACACTGTTAAAAATATACGGTGTCAAACGCTACTGGTGTGGACTTTTGCCCAGTGTTACTTATTACAGTGTTAATAGCAACACTTTTTACGGTGTATAGTTAACACCAGACGTTTCGTTGAATTTATTCCTGTGTTACCGACGAAACATTGTAACACTTTTCGCTACAAGGGCACGAATGCACGTATCATGTGTGATTTTTTATTATCTCGTGAATGAATCTCGCTTTTCTCAGTTTTTATCGAAAAATTGAGGAAAAAAATCGAATTTTTCATTACAGATTCCCTCTGCGGATAATTCATTTGTAATTTTTTTGTTCGAGAATCAAAATTCTGACTAATTCATTAACGAGATTCACATTACTGGCGTCTGTATTTCAATTTTCGCTTCGATCCGTTCATAATTCACGAAAAATGGCAGTTCCGAATTTTTGAGGTGCAAAGTCGGTGTTTTACACTTCCTTAACACCGCTCGTTATCACCGTGATTGGTGTGGACCTATATAGACACCGTCTTAGTGTAGTTTTTAACACCATATTTTTAACAGTGTAGGTTTACGAAAAAAAAAAAAAAAAAATCGGGAAAAAATCGGTAGCGGTTGTTTTTTGTTTCTGCAGCTCCGAAAGCCATTTTTTGCCACGCGTCATCCGAGTGTCGCCATCTGCCGAAAATTGACGGAACTTGACGAGAAGTTGTTATACGTATGCAGGCGTATTTTGACGATGTCCAGTAAAATTTACTATAGAAAGATTTCTTTAATTATTTCTGGATTTTTCTTCCCTCTCTGCGAGTCACGGTTGCCATAGGGACACGACTGACGAAGGTAAAACTATGAGTTTTGTAAGTTTTTAACCATAGGCAAATATTGATGTAAGCGGAAGCTCGGGATTTATGGAAAACTTCAATTCACTTTTGCTATTTTAATTTTTTTACATAAAATAAACAGAAATCGCAGCGTCGAGGTAATTTTCAGTGCAATCAATGATGCCGGTTATTTACCTCTTGTTGTGTACTTGAGAATCGAGCGATCGCTCCGGGGTATTTTCGTTCAAAAGCAAATACGTCGAGCGTCCCCCGAGCCGCAGCTCGTCGGCCAAATACGCACCGAATACGATCGATTATTTGTGTCGCGCGCGCGTTTTCGAATCGACGCGTCGCATAATGCGAGCGTTTTCGTGGGCGATAAGCGCGCGAACGCGTCGTGACGGCCGTTTACGCACCAGCTCGATTGTGGGTGTAACGTTTGCTTGCCAAATAGTAACTCGAGTCGTCGGCGCGCACCGCGCGAGTACGGACCTCGTTTATGTTGCCATCAAATAGTCGCCACTCCGGTTATTCCTGGTATTTCCACGGCGGAGCCTAGTGCATAACCATGGGCGTCGCTTTGCGCGCCCGGTGAATGGTTATCAACTGTTAAAGCCGCGAGTAATCCGAAACTACGGCTGCACTTAAAACATCGACTGCAACAAACGGGGGAGCGTGAAATATTGCGGTCGCGGGGTTTGCCGATCGTTTAACGAAATCACGTTTGGTAAGCCGAGCCTTTTCGAGCCCTGGTGAAAGTGTTTCTTGCAAAATGGCCAAAAAGGTCGGAAATTCCGCGGACTATTTTTCTGATTTTATCGCGTGTTTTCCGGATGATATACAACAATATTTTCTGAAGTTAAAGATTTCCAATCGGTTGTGAATTTTGCGAGATTTTTCAACGAACTGTAGTGAACATTTGATGAAAAAAAATGTCCTTTGGGTTTATATTACATGGCAATTATCGCAACTAAAAAAACGAATGGTAAACTGATTGTATAAAAAATCCCGCTGTAAAAAAACATCGAAATCGGGTGTTAATGAAAAAATGAAAAGCGATGCAGAATAAAGCGTGCTGTCCCGATCGAATGTAATTACTTTAAAAATGTGTAAAAATAGCTGGTTGTTTTCGTTCCACATTTCACTCTATATATTCTGAAAGGATTTTCCGATAAACCTCAATTGATGAGTTTCGATTAAGTCGAGAGTTTATATGGTTCGTCTGGGTAAATTCCAGACGAATATTTTCACCTGGGTTCGATATTTCTGGATTCCCCGATTTTCTCGTTTATTTCATCGACATTTCTTTCGTGCCCAAAATGGCAATTTCTATTTATATTACAATGTAATATCCACGTATTAGGCATCAAAGGCTGCGGCCCGGCTGTCTGCATTTTCTTTGCGTCGACAATCGAGTCTGATGGCGTTGCTCGCGCACGCTTGGTGTCGCCAGACCGTGAGCGAGGAAGCGAGTACTAGGACGGCGACTAAAGCATCATGAGAGAAGCCTGAGGCCACGAGCAAGTGTGAGGAGACCCCGGCACAAAGGGACCTTTTAGCCGCCCCGAAGATTCTCCCGTCACTTAATTTATAATTTCACCTCGTGAGATATATAGACCCGCGACGATGTCAACGCTGACGAGACTCAAAGACAGCGGCAATGCGTCTCTCAAACGTCGTTACGTATATATTCAACATGCACTCGATATATATAAGAAACCTTTTTCGAATTATGGGCACGCGTATTATTAATTTAACGCAGCAGTTACTTCACTTGATGAAAAAAAGTCTTTGGATCTTTTTATTTTTTACTTTTATTTTTAGTCGACAAGCTTCGGCTCTGACGACTTTTCAGCATAATCGTCCCTGATGTAATTGTAAGGTGGAACGCGATATTTTGATTTCTGAATTTTTCACAGAATTTTAAAGCCGGAAGTTGAGTTGCGTTTCTCATGAAAAAAAATTCGCAAAAAAAAAAAACGACAGTACCCTTTCTAAAAATTTACGATTTTTGAGGGTTTGAATTTAACATCCTGTAAAAAAATTCAGAAATCAAGATATCGCGTTCCGTTTTGCGGCATTCTCTTCGTTATAGAGTTTTCTCTCGAGAGCGAAAAGAAACAGATTTGGTCGATCGAAAAAAAATAACCTCGATTTTAGCTAAGTGACGAAATTTCGAAAAAAGTGAAAAATCATTTTTTGCATTTTTCTCAACGAATTTTATGTTTTTCGGACAAACAACGGTGCTTTTCGGAATCAGCGGGAAATTTCCCATCGGATAGGGTCTTCAAATTTTACGAAATCAAAATTAATTTTTTCTCGATTTCGTAAAGTTTGAACGTTAATTTCACGTTAATTTACTTAAATTAACGTGAGCCACTACAACCAACTAGTTGATAAATATTTATAATATAACTTTGAATGATTCCTAGGACTTGGTTTCAATAATAAAATTTCATTACAAGTATTTTCTTGGTCATTTATAAAAAATGTTAACATCTTTCTATAAGCTCGGCAGGTCACTGTAATGATAATAACGGTAGCGACAATTTAACTACATATTTTTATTTATAAATGCAACGAGGGTTTGCAACTCTGTACCATAGAGCTAATAAGATTACCCTGAAAAGTCGTGGAAGCGGAAGCTCGACAAAAACACCCGAAGGTTTTTTTTTACAGAGAATTTGTTCTCTAAGCATTTAATTCCCACCGCTGCCTCTGCTTATTTTATTGTTACACTTTTATTTCTCCATAATACGTCGTGTCCACGTCCAGCGGTTTGCATCGGCCGAGCTTTCCTATTCATGCACTCTCGTGGCTCGCGGGACTGATAAAATCAGATCTAATTTAAGCAATGATAGCCGCGCTTGTCGGTCTTTATACAGCTTCTCGCTTGTGGAATTTCGTTGAGGCAGCGCTCGGCTCGTCGCAGAAGCGTATGTACCAGATTGTAACGAGAGATCTCCGTGGGCGTTGGAATGTCTCGGAGTCCGCTGAACCAAGTGGAACATAGATTAGCAGGAACAAGTATACATCTGCTGTATTATATGCCACCACGTATACTTGAGTTGATGAAAATAATGCGCGCGTGTGCTGCGTGGATGTGATGCGATGGACTTGAATGATTCGGGTAATTAAAAAAAACATCCTAGTTTTATGGCTGCACGTGTAAAGCTTAATGCGAGTGGCAGATATGAGGTTTACTACATTATTACACTGTTATTATTATTATTATTATTATTATTATTATTATTTAACAAATTGCGCGTGTTCATTAATAAAACCTTTACTCTTATTTTATTATTTAATGAACCTGCTGCGTCATCATTATTTTATACCTTTTGGGGCTTTCAGCACGTTGATTGGCTTTCCATCTTTTGCAGGCGAAACTTTGTGAAAGGTGGAAATGAGGGCGTCATGTGCAAGGTTCAACTTTGTAGCCATGTTTAACTGCTGTAATAATTACACTAGATTATTGATTGTATACTAAAAATGTGTCAAAGTCCCAAGTCAAATTGGGAGACCCAATTTGTTTTTTCTCACGTTTTAAAGTCTCGTGAATGCAATTTTGGAGCATCCAATGAGCGAGAATTTTTAAAAACTCGGTACTCAAGGGGTATGAATAGGGGGAAGGTAGGGATAGGGGTTGGGGGGGGGGGATGTCTTATCACGGATTTTTCAACATTTCAGGTCCGATGAAGTTACGGTCTTGATTTTTGCTTAACTCATAAAAATTCTTCAACAAAAAATTTTAGTTTTCGCCCTAATCAACCCCTGAAGGTGTAAAAATGGAAAGCAAGCGAAAAGGGCTCAGGCACTAAATGCCGTTAAAGTAAGCATCGTTGCAACTAGACGTTAATCCGAGAAGCGACGGGCACGGCAGCTAGTAGTAATAGATATATGTAACCTACACGCGAGAGAGACGTTCAAGTAGGCCACCAGACGGCGATGACTCTGCGCCGCGAGTCTTGCATCCCGCAATAATATACAGACGCGCATTCTCTTTGTTGCCGCTTTCCGCAATCTACATCGCATCATAATAACACGCGGTGTAAAGGAAGACGCGCTACCGAGAATCTCGAGAAATGCGAAATGGGAACAGAAGAACCGGCGGTACTTTTCATAATCTATTTTTTTTATTCTTACTCCAGATTCTAGTCATACTGTGAATAACAGTGCAAAATCATTTTAAAATCAAATTAAAAGAAAGATTAAAAGTAAACATTTTCTGTTCTTTGTCAAATTTTTAATCAGGAAAATCGTCAAAAAATATTTTCGCTAAGAAAAAGTTCATCTCTACACTTTTTTCAATTATAATTAATTCCAGATTGCTTTGCGTTTAATTGTCCTACTTTGCTCCCTGATACCACCGGATGGACGTCAAGGTGTAGGTCTCATGTAGGAATCAAAAAGTACGCTTTTGAATGGGCGGTCTAACTTTTGCACGCGCAATACTAAGATTAGGACCCAACAACGAATACTTTTTTGGACATCATAAGCCTAAAAATGGAAACCCAGTTAGTGGACTTTAGTGTACAAAATGCTCACAAATGGACCCTTTGGTGTTGTCAGGGGCTTCGTTCAAAAAAGCTGTACACGGACAGAAGGATTTGATACTTTTTACCATATTTCTAGTAAAAAGTATTGTAAATTTCCGGTAGAGGGGGGAGATTTTTTTTTTTTTTTTTTAAATTTGATTCCTACGTATACCTTCTTCAGGTTTTTACGTCTTTTCTCCCCACTCCCCTTGATCCCCTTTCATTCCTTGTATTCCTAGAGGGGGGAGATAACGTCATCTATCGAGAAGAACGAGAATGATGAGAATTTTTACCACGAAATATGGTAAAACAAATCATATATACGTTAGAAATTCTCGTAGTTTTCGTACTGTTCGTCAGGTGGCGTCTATGGGTTTTCAATATCAGGGGCGTTGGTCATTTTTACTATCGCGTCCGGTAAATTATATCAGATTCTTCTCTCCGTGTACGTCTAAAAACTACGAGTTAACCACGAGCGCTCAGTATTACCGTTCCCATTCCCACCTCCCCCAAAACAATCGCTCCCCCCCAAACCCCCCGGGAAATCGACACCGTGATTTCGTGGGATCGGCGCGATTCGTCAGTCCCGTTCTCGGCGTCAATCGAAATCCCTGGGAAGTCGGCTGGTCCGGAGCGCTCACGACACATCCGCCGGCTCTCCGGGCCCGGAAGTCGTTGAGTCGTCGTAGCTCTGCACGAGTTTACTACGCCCGACCGACGGACGGACCGACGAACGATGTATGGAGTGCGAGCCTAGCGAACGGGAACCTGGATGCGATAAGCGTGCGCGCATCTTCCGCACGTGTGGGCTTCGAGAAACCGAGCGAGCCGGTCATTTGACGTATTTACGACAATCTTCATCTTCCTGTGCGCGCAATTACCCCGGAGTCTTGCTCGGCCACTCGCGGCCGCCGGAATATATATATATATGTGTAGCACGTTTCCACGTACCGCGCGCGAGCCGCGCTCGACGCGGGAAATTATGCGCTCGCGTTCTTTTCGAATTCGTCGATCTTCGAGGAATATTCTCGCGCGGACCTCGGACGTATATATACGGGGCGATGCAGACCTCGATTGAGCAATCATCCTACGAATTTCCGTTCGCACGCAGCTTCATTAATCTTCTTTCATGTTTTTTCTCTCCCCTCATTGCGTGCGACTCCGCCGAACACGTCCCCCGGCCCCCGTGTAGGCCAGACCGGGGCTAGGTGGGATATCCTTCAGAATAATTTACAATTTTTTTTTAGCGCCACATGTTGGTTAGAGAAGAAACAAATAAATATAATAATAATTTTTTAAAAAGTCATCTAATAAATTATGACGGGAGACGTTGAATTATTGTTGATTACACCGAGTAGAATTTCAACGTTATTCACAAAACTGTTCGCAAAAAAGATTTTTGGACTTTATGGACCTTGTTTTTTTATTGGAGGATATAAATGCGCCACATGCTGGTTAGAGTAAAAACAGATAAATATAATAATCATTAAAAAAAAATGAGTCTAGTAAATTATGACGGGAGACGTCGAATTATTTTTTATTACATCGAATAGAATTTCAACGTTCTTCACAAAACTGTTCGCAATCAAGATTTTTGGATTTTATGGACCTTTTTTATTGGAACATATAAATGTCATATGTACATACAAATATTTTTGTCGTATATTTTTCTGAAGGAGAAACGCCTAATCTTTTTTCTGGAAAATCAACAAATATTTTCCGAGGACGTTTTTACTGTGTTGTTTCGTCTGAGTAGCTCGATACATTTCGTCGTCTGTTTATAAGAGATCCGAAAAATTTACGCCCCGAACGAGCACTTGACCCAAATACCGAAGCCGTGCACGCGTTGTCACTGTTCACGCGCGCGGTTTTCTCTTATTTCCCTCCGGTGGCGTTGCCAGTGACACTCCCCATTGTTCGGGTTTATTTATTTATTTTTCTTCCTTATCGTTCGCGCGTTATTCACGATTTATCGCGTAAACCGCCGAGATACGAACGCGATACGGGAGGCGGTGGGACGGAAAAAAAGGAGCACCGTTTAAATATTTTCAATCGAATAGCTCGAAAAGCACCAGAGAGAGAAAGGGAGACGACGGGCTGCGAGCGAAAAAGGAAGAAGGAGCAGAGGGAGCCCCCACTCGTCTAGGCAATAAACCGATGATTAATTTTCCCCTAGCTGTTGTTGGCTCGGAATCGAAGCAGCGCGCAACTATGGAGAGGGAAGTATCCACTTGTATCTCGTCACCCTCCGCCTCTCTGTAGTATTTGTTTCAAGAGAGAGAGAGAGAGAGAGAGAGAGAGGAAGAGGCAAAACTTGCAATGTGTGTAATAACGTGCAACTGTGTTCGTGGCCTGTTTCCTTGTGTGTGTAAGTGAAGTATTATCAAGAGACCGGACTCGTCTGCTAACCATCTCGGTCGCTAATAAATCATTATTTATCATCTCTCCTTGAATGCACCGAGAGCTGGGGACAGTTCGAGCTGCGATTGCAATTGAATAACAATATAGTTACAATGAATAGCCGCACTCGGGTAATTGGATTCGCGAGTTAACATTTTTACGATCGTAATTCACAACGATCGCGATACAAGACACTTTTGCGCCGTTACAAATCTGGCGCGTTAATGGTAACGATTCTTGCGGCGTCGAGCGTGTCGCACGAGCGTAGGACGTGTGTAACGTGACAATTATATTTCGCCGACGATTGAATGACAATATAGTTACGACAAATAATAGCTGCACTTCGGGTAATTGGAAAAGCGAATTAATTTTCTTTCTTTTTTAGATAGTAATTTACTTAGGGTGATACCAGATACTTTTGCTCTGTTACAAATGCAGCGTGTTAGCCATGCTCACGATGTTGACGTCACACGTTTTACATACGTGACAATTATATTCGGCTGACACCTTAAAAGTTTCAACACATTTGCTTTTATTCGAGTGCGTCGCATGTGTCGACCGTAATTTCGTTTCTAAGCTATTTCCGCGCTCGAGGGTTGACTTTACGGTAAATTTTCTCACTTCGCACTGGGTTGTGAAAAACACGAATGCGAGGGAATGCGGGAGCGAAAAATAATCCTACGAAAAAATTGATGTTTGTCATTTTTTAGTTATCAACGCCAGATTTGTCCCTCATTGCGACGAGTCTGTCGCGTCCCTCGTTAATGCACCAAAGTCCAATTTACGAATGTTAATTTCTCATCCAAAGTCAAAATTAGTTTCTCTTCTCCGCGCGCCGGCGAGGCTTCATCTAAATAGACGGCTTTTGACGGTGTCTGCTCTCTCGCAGCTCCAGTTGGCGATCGACTTTTGAACTTTTAAACGACTCGCGTTCGCCATCGCTTCACCTGTAATCCGCGACATTTTCGAGCGGCAAAGTTCAAATACACAGAATTTCCGCCGAATTTCCTCGACACTGCGCGTTTCATCGCATTCTAGATTTCTAGATTTCTTCTTCCTGGTGAGTCTTACCATAGCATTCAGATAAAACATAGTTTCCACGACTTGTTAAAGAAACATCGCAGCAAAAAAAAAGAAAAGACTTCCATTAATGGCAAATAAATATATCGCCGCAGACACCTTCATTAATGCCAAATCCAACCGAAGTTCAGTGGCGACGAGCCGAGGCCCAATATGTAAGTAGCTATTTAATTAAAAAAAAAAAAAGTTATTTGTTTACGAAAAATTATAAAAATTAATTAACGCATTTTTCCTGTCCGTAAGTTTAATCGTAGAATTAATCCAAACTATGCTTCCCACGACTCTCGTTACACGAGTCGCAAACCCGTCACTGCGTTCCCAAAGCCACGTTTCACCAACCGCAAAAAAATGTCTACACGTATGTAGAAACGTCCGCACGATTTCCATTAATGGCAAATTAATATATCGTCACTGCGCATCTCGCACGATGCCGGGCGCCGTCATGAATGCAAAGCCGAACCGAAGTTCAGTGGCGACGAGCGCGCGCGGGCCCGACGTGTGTACAGTGTGCGAGAAGGACGGAAAGGGAAGATGCGAATGGCGTGGACGTTGAAACGCGAGAGACACAGAAAGGGAAACAGAGAAACGAGTGAGTGCGAGAGAAGGAGAAAGAACGACAGACAGAATCGAGTGTGAGAGAGAGAGAGAGAAAGAGATAGACCGGCGCTGGGGTAACGAACGAGTCTTTACTGGTGTACGGAATACAAACTGCGCATTGAGTCCCTTAGCAGGCACGAGTGGCGCGCGAGCGCCGAGCGAGTTCGGCCGCGCCACCACCCCGCAGCACGTGCGGCCACGTTCGTCGCGCGTATAGCGATGTGCGAGAGAGGCTGCACGCTCGTCGAGAGGGATCCGAGAGAGGGTGCGCGCTATATATCGCGCGGGAACAGAGAGGAAACAAACTCCGGCGGCACAAGGGGGTTGTAGAGTAGCGAGCGGAACGTGAATACAGTGCAGTCAATTCGGATCTGGCCGGGCCTTCCAAATGAGAGCCTATTCGCGTCGAGAGGCTTCTCCATATCGCGATGCCCTCTCGTGGGCGTGATTTCCCGAACTGTCACTGTGTGCCCCCCCCGCCTCGCATTACCGCCGCGTTACGCCGTAATAGGCTTTTACTTCGGCTTTAATGACTGTTGTTGGGCAGTTTAGCGCGTTACACCCGCGCTGCACTCGCGCAACCGCGCGCAAGAAGGGCTGGAATTTAGGCAGTCGGATGCGTCGCTACTTCGTTAAGTTGTCGCCGTCGCGGCAGGTATTAGATATAAATTGTTAAGTCTGATGTATGTGCGTGCTATCCACTTATGGCTGTTGCCTCGCGACGCTGGAATTCTACGGTGCTTCGTCTACTGAGAGTTTTTCGAAAAATGGTAATTTCCCGCGTTTCTCGTTTTTCGGACAAACAAACGTGCTTTTTGGAACCAGCGGGAAATTTGACGTCGGATAGGGTTTCTAAACTCTACGAAATCGAAAACAAAAAATTCGCAAAAAACGCAAGGACCCCTTGGACAAATTTGCGATTGTGAGGGGTCGACTTTAAAATTCTGTAAAAAATGCAGAAATCAAGATATCGCATTTCATCTTGCGGTATTCTCTTCGTTATTGAATTTTCTCTCGAACGAAGGAAGAAAATCCAGGTTCGATGGAACCAAAAAAAAGTAGGGTAGAAGTACCATTTGTGGCCATTTACACTGTAATTAATTTGAAATATTTGTTTTTTCATATTCGAATGCTGATACCTCGAAAGTATTCATACAAATTGATAAGATTGCCAAGCCCATTTTTGTTTTATTTAACAACATAAACAATTAAATCCTTTTAAACTTGGTGGCCACAATTCGACCAAAGGTGGCCAAAAACGGTACTTCTACCCTAACCTCGATTTTAGCGGTGGCAAGTGAGCAAGCGCGCGCATGGGCTAGAAAACGTTAACGTAAAATGTCACGTAAATTACGTACAAACGGGACAAAAGAAGATGCTCGTTCAGCTCCGTTTGAACGTAATTTTTCTGATCGTTGCGATTGACCCCGCGCTATATATCCCGCTGATCGAGAGCTCGTAGTCCGTGGCGCAAGGGAATATAACAAAGTCGACTCGGATCTGGCTGGCTTTCGAAACGAGAGGCTGCTCGGGTGGTCGGGCTTCTCCATATCTCGATGCTCTCCCGGGTTCATACGATTCCTCGGAACTGTCAGTGCGGCTGGCTCGCATTATGCTATATGGGCTTTTACGTCCAGTTTAACGACTTTGCTCGGACAGTTTAGCGCGTCGTCGCTGGGCGGCTCTGCAAGAAGGACCGGATTTTAGGTAGTTGGCTGTCGCTACTTAAGCAACCGATAATTCTTCGGAGCGGAAGACCGATCGTGCCATCGACTTACAGTTCAGTCGATTTACATTGGCCGCCGTGACGTTCCGCAGCTCGATAATGTCAGCCAGTCGCGCTCCGGTAGAAACGGATGACGCTCGTTTCTCGTGGTTATGGCTTTGTGTTTGCATAATAGAGAGCAGAAGTGTGCGTAATCAATGACACCGTCGAGCGCGGTGTAACGGCATCTGTTGTCGGGCGAAACGGCGGTCGGGGCGCGCGCGATGTCGCGTTCCACGGGGGGTGGAAATTAGCCTACAAATCTGACGTCGATGCGGCAGCCTGCTGTCTCGCTATTGCGTCGTTGATGCTGCTGGGATTGAAGTGCACGACCAGGTTGGCTCGACCTCCACCGACGATGAATATTTCTGCCGGTGGAAGTCGCGACGTCCTTGCGGTATAAGATAAAATTCGTTGGATATCCCTGTTTTAAAAAGTTCATGAGTAAGGGAAAGCATTGTTGTCATTCTATTTGAGCTGTGATTGGTTGCCAGCAATGTCCGTGATAAACAAATTCAGTTTGGTGTCAAATTTGACATAAGAGGACAGACGCGAAAGTGCTCGTAACCTTTTAAAACTTTATAAGAGTATTTTGCAGTAATTTTGCACTAGCGTAAAATTGATTAGTCTATTATAGGTGAAATAAAAAAAAACATTCTGAGGTCGATTTTGGCGATTTTTGGTCCGGAGACGGATCTGGGATTTCTGACAAAAGGAACGTCGCTAATTTTTTTTTTTTTTTTTTTCAAAATCGATGAAAAAATTTTAGTAACCAGTGTTTTCGGGGGTAGAATATGCGACTTGAGAATGATGGTATGGGTTAAAAGTCGATATTTTGGGAAGAAAAAAAAATTAGGGTCGATTTTGGCGATTTTCGGTTCGGAGCCGGATCTACGATTTCTGACAGAAAAAAAAAATTTCGTCGCCAAAAAAATATTTTTTTCAAAATCGATTAAAAAAGGTTAGTAACCAGTGTTTTCGGGCGTAGAATATGCGACTTGAGAATTATAGTATGGGTTAAAAGTCGATGTTTTGAAAAGAAAAAAAATTGGGGTCGATTTTGGCGATTTTCGGTCCGGAGCCGGATCTACGATTTCTGACAGAAAAAAAAAAAATTTCGTCGACAAAAAAATATTTTTTTCAAAATCGATTAAAAAAGGTTAATAACCAGTGTTTTCGGGGGTAGAATATGCGACTTGAGAACGATGGTATAGGTTAAAAGTCGATATTTTGAAAAGAAAGAAGTTTGGGATCGATTTTGGCGAAAAGTTTTTCAGGCACGCGCGCCAGCGCGTGTGATTACTCTAGTACAAAAAAAAAACAATCCTTTTGCGAGACGCGAAATAACTATGACCCCGTAATCAGCGAATGATTTTCTTTCCGATGAGGTTTTTAAACTTCTCGAAATAAACAAAAATCGAACAAAAACCGGTATGTACGAAAAAGGTTGCAATTTTCGAAAGGTCCGATTATCAAATCTGTGTACAAAAGGAAAAAATTATTTCCAAATATCTGTTTCAAAAAATGTACATTAGTTTCAGCAAAATCACGATATTTCACAAAAAATACAAAGACACAAATTATTTTCAATACCGTGTTTGACGCGACAAATTTCCCAAAAAAATGCCCTGCACATATTTTTTCCTTCGATTTGTCAAACGACAAAAAAGCATCTTTTATCACCTTTAAACTCAATTCCCCATTCCAGTCAAATTCTCACAGAAATCGCGATTCACGTAATCGCCGGTATATCGCGACACCGAGAAACTCTCAACTCCAGTCGGTGTCAATGACAACTCGCTCCACCGGTCATTGACCGTCAAATGCCGGTCAATTGACCGCAAATTTACGCGTCAATTTCAACCCCATATCTGCGGACTGTAGAGCATATATGAATAGTCCGTTCCGCATATAACGCCGTGTGTATATCTCGTGTGCATTATCGGGCGTACATATAGCGAGCGAGCGAGCGCGCGCGCGCGCCGCCGCCGCCGTCGTCGCTGCGCGGGTTGCGCTCAGGATGCTCTAGAATGTAGTCTATATTAGCACTTCCTCCGGTCGTGTCTACCGGCGGCCACGACTGTCCACGACTGTCGCTGTCGACGAGCGAAGAGGGGTCGGCCCGCACCCCACGAGCAAGGAAGGCACAGTGCACGCTATACGCCGCGCACAAATAATGCGAGAGCCCTGGACGATGCGCCGCGAGGCTTAGCCGTCAGGCGGGATAGAATGGGAGGTGGTTGCGGCGAAGGGGCGGAAGGGGGAGGGGGGGGGGGAAGTATAGTGACAGAGCGAGGGAATTGTGTCCCCTCATGGCCTGCTCGGTATGATCGACAAATCGATGTTTCGCAAATGGGAAAGGGCATTGGAGGGGGGGAGGGGGGGGGGGGGCTGGAGAGGGGGGGGGTCTGTTACGTGTATGTATTATTACAGTTTAAAGTCTTCTATAATCGTATGTATACCGGACAAACATTATAGACTGTACGGGCGGAGCTAGTGTGTATATATATATACACACACACGTATACATAGATGTATGTATATACATATATGCACACGTATGCGTAGGTACTATGGTTTAGGGTCCATTGTATGCACGGCCAATTTGTCGATCGATGCGCGTTTCCTCTTATAACTCCCGGCGCACGACGTTATGCAATATTAACGAGCCTTCCGTCTCGCCATTCATGTGGATACATGTATACACCGCCGATAATGTTCGTCAGTCCTTCCGAGACGAGGGGACGACATCTAGAGCTATTGGAAAAAACCCCCGACGATGGGATTTGTACATCGATATTTTTTCGCGTGTCAAGCGATTATTGCGCACACGTATAAACACGGCGATGTGATGCGAAAAGGAAATTTGATCGCCGAGTCGAAGTTGTTTTGACTTTCTCTCGATGGCTTTCGAATTTTTGCTCGCAGCGACGACTTTTTGTTTGGGCTGCGAAATTGTTATTTGGTATTTTTGAATCGCTGCATCGAATTTAGTGAAAATAGTATTTTTCTAAGTATTTAGTTGACGAAGTTGAGTGATGGAACATTAATTGAGTTTTCCAGACCGGGAATTATTATTATTAGTATAATTTTTTTTTATAAAATTATACTAATATTAAGAATAGTTACTGTTATGATGGCAAAATAGTCTCACGAAAATTGGCAGTCGCCTTACGGCTACCGTAACTACAGCGACATTCCTGATCGCACAAAAAAGCTGAATACGCGCGAAACTGTTTTGACGCGCCACGAGTACAATTGGACACTTGTCCGTTTGACCCCTCGCGGCTCAAAGCCGTTTTAGATATTCATGGGGATGGTTCTGACGTCGAGGATGTTTGTCGACACCGTTGCAGCACCTCGGGTATTATCGGAGTATGATTGAGGGCGAAAATGGCGAGCGCGTCAACCTTTTTCGCGGTGGGGTCCCCCCCACCCCTTGACGAGATGGCGCGTCGTTTGCGCTCGAGATGCTCGCGGAGGGATCAGAGAGCAGCCAGCGGCGCGCGGGGACGACCGGTCAACTTTTAATTAGTTGGAACTTCTTATCTTTACCGAGGGGGCAATAGACATAGGGCAGAATCGAGGCGTAGCGCGACCGTCGACGATTGTGGGGTAAAAAGCGACAGGGTAATGCATTTTTTATTCGAGTTCCTGGAAAAGAGCATTAGCCGAGTATATTTGCGGGCGAAATAAGCAGAAGAGACCCCCGCGCAGCATTGTACAACCGATGTCGCGATGCTTTTTCTTGCGACTTGGAACGGTTTCGTTCGCATTACAGCACAAAGTATGGAGACCGGGGTCAAATGCAACACCTTCGTTGTTTTTTATTTCCGAACACTGTGGCATCCCTAATCCATTTTCCACTCTAGTGTTAAGTTCATCGAGACGATTCCCGCGAACGTGACAAATATTTCTGTCCTCCGACGCTTCTCCCCTGTCCCTTGATGACATTTCACTTTTTCACCCTCTCGAGTAACAATCTTTTCACCGAATAAATAAAGAGTCACGGTGGTGAATACTTCCAATTCAGCCGCGCGGCCCGTGAAAATACGTGTCAGTCGTGCATTTAGAGCCTCGAGCTTCAATTTTTAACGCCATGTATCCTCATCCTCGGTGCCATCTGATCGTGAAATAAACCTGTGGATGGTGGCCCGTAAAATGCCCGAATCCTCGTGCATATATCACACAAAGTCGAACCACGACAAATTTTAGCGAATAAATCAAAAACCCGTCGTAAATTGCGGTGCCAGATCGCGCCCAAAGAAAAGGTTATCGCGCGCCCGACTGTCCATTGATTTAAACTAATTCCCGGGCGATGGTCGTCGTCGTTGTTGTTCTTTTTTTTCGCGCGCGCATTCATAAACCACTCCGTCTCATTGCGGTTTTTTTTCGCTCCTCTCCCGCAGCCGTTTGGATTTATCGCACGTCCGCGGCGTATAGTACGTACGATGTGTTTTGTGATTTCTGTCAGAGTCAGGGGAAGGGAAGAGGGGGGGGGGGGGAAGGATGGTCAGTGCCTCTAACTGCTGTGGTTCAGCTGGTTCTCTGCCGCGTCTGCCGGGCGAGGAGAGCGCGCCGCGCGCTACGTGGTACAGAAGAGCCGGAGGGAAGCATCGGGACAAAGAGAGGAGCGAAAGAGACACGCAGGAACACGGCCTGTGGGAGTCGAGCGAGCGAGCGAGCGAGCGCTCGCGCGGGGTCGGAAGGAAGGTTCGTGGATCGGCGGCATACGCGCGGTGAAACGCGAGACCCGAGCGCGCCCGAGCGTCCACGAAGAGACCCGAAACGACGAACCCTCGTCGCTCGGTGTTTTATCCAGTCTGGCTGCGACCGTCACGACGCGCGCATCGTCGGTGTCGACTTTTTAATGTTTCATTTCCTTCATTGTCAAAAACCGAGCACCTCGGCATCGCGTGCGCCACACGAGACGTTACCGATATTATATTTATCACCGACGATTCGACGAGTGTGAACGACCGATTTCATTGCACCCGAGGTAACGTCGCATTGTTTTTGTTTTTTTTGTTTTTCTTCCCCCCCCCCCCCCTCACCGGACAAAATTCACCGAGCGTGGCGCAAATGTTGCGCGCCGCGTTTTCACCGATCGTCGGAAGAGTGAATATCGAGATCGCGCAGACTTGGATCATCGAGAGCTGAGAGTGGATTTAAAGGAAACCGCTTTCCGTCCCAACACCGACACGTCCAACGCGATCGTTTCGGCTCGAGCGCGGCCGACGAGAAGAATTAAGGATATCGAGAAGCGACACCGAAGAGCGGGAATCGAGTTCGCCGAGCTGCCTATGCAGATTCGATTTTCGCGTTTTTTCGCCGTGACGAACGCCGAGACCGAGTTATCACCGCGAGGCTAACGGTACAGCCCGGACGGTGGAATAAAAGGGAAGCAACACGAGACGGTTGCAGCCGAAAAGGTAGCCGCCAGTCTGAGCTTCGGTGTGCCGAGGAAACGGGAGGCAGGCGAAAGCGGATAAGGCGGACGCGGGGGAGAGAATCAAGCGGCGGCTCGGAACAGAGAGCAGGAGTAAACTGTCACTGTCGGGATTTGTTTGCGCGCGGCAATTATGGGCTCCCCTTGAATCGGAAATCGCGGGTGGCTGCGGAAGACGAGGAGGAGGAGAGGCGGAGGCGTCCCAGGTGACGGAAGAGCGCGAGACAGAGAGAGCGAGAGGATGAATTCCAGATGGACGGTGATGACGTCGAGCGGTCACTAGGAGTCGGTATCGAGGTTCTCGGTGATTGTTCGGTGAAAAAAATCGACACGAGGATCGATCCTCGCGAGCGCCGAGAGGGAGTTTGTGCCGGTGGTGTTGGTGTTGGTGTTGTTGTTTGTGGTGGTGGTGGTGGTGGTGGCTGTGTTGGTGGTTGGTGGTGGCGGCGGCGGAGGCTGCGGGGCGGCGGGACGGTTCGCGCGGCCGAGAGGGCTCGTGTTGAGGGTGCCCCGGCTTACGTGCCCCTATTATAATATCACGCACCGTCACAGCGGGATTTTAAGATAGAGAGGAAGCGCGAGGAGGAGGAGGAGGAGGCGGAAGGCGCAAGAGGAAAGAGAGGAAGAGCAGGAAGAGGAGGAAGTAGTGGTGGTTGGTTCGAGATAGAGAAGAAACAAGAGGAGGTGGAAGAAGAGGAAGAAGAAGAAGAAGAAGAAAAAGAAGAAGAAGAAGAAGAAGAAGAATTCGGAGATAAAGAAATTAAGACCGGGATTTTAAGATAGAATTACGAGGAAGTAAAGAAGGAGGAGGAGGAGGAGGAAGAAAGCGAAGAGGAAGGAGGGATAAGAAGGAGCAGAAGGTTCGCTCGAGTGGCCATCTGCCGCGTTTACATTAGATCCAGAGTCTTCCTCATCAGCGCAACACAATGTCAGGGATATAAAAGCAAAGAGGCGAAGAAAAAAGCAGGGAAGCAGCGAGGAGGCCCAGGCACTGTGGCATTTGCGCGCAGCCCCGAGCTGTCGCCGTCAGGGGGTGGGGGGCGACGAAACGAGTGATAACGAAAACAATAGTGCACGGGAGGGAAAAACAACGCGGGAGCAATGGAGTCCGAGTCGAATTGGCCGCAGAAGAGTCTGGAAGCGACGATGCCGAAGAAATTCCGCAACAGCGGGACCGAGAGACCCGAGGCCGGGACCCTCAATTGGGCGATGCTCGCGCTCTGCCTCACGAGCATCGCGATTTCCGGTATTCTCGTTTATCGCGAGTTCCGACTCGAGACGAGGATGTCGAACCTCGAGGCCGCCGTCCAGCACTACCAGAATCTCGGGGCGGGGATTGATCTCGGTATCCTGAGGCTTCGTCGGGAGTTCGACGAAAAATTGCTCCAGGGACAACGGGCCGCCAGTCAACTGCGCGCGGAGACCGGGGAGATTTTCCGCAGCAAACGGGACATCGCCGAATGCAACTGTCCAGCTGGTAAGTCATGACGATGATGATGATGATGGTGATGATGATGATGATGATGATGATGAGGATGATGAAGTTGGGCAAACCCGTTACCGAGGGTCGATGCACTCGTGTTAATTAATTAATAATATTCATTGGTTTGGCGGTTTGTTTTTTTATTTTTTATTTTAAGAACCATTCGGGGTCGGATTTCGATCCATTGATTTTTTAATTAATTGGAACGAGATTGTTACTGTGGGAAATACTCGGCAGGAAAAGACTGAGAGCACTGAGTTTCTGGAAAATTCACAGGACAAGGATTATAGTGTTTAGTGACGTAACAGTGTCGACTGTTCCATAGATTTTCAAGGGAACTTGAGTCCTGCGCTCGGGAAGATCGTCCGTGGCTTCGCTTCTAGAAACTTTCCAGCGCAGGGATCAACTTGGTGCATTGTGTTCCAGCATCTTCGGGACTCGTTTACTCTTGCATTATTAGGGCTAAAATAACGTGTATTAAACCACAACCGCTGTAAATATTAATTGGAAGAATGATACCTGCGTAACGTTGAAAAGCAGTTTTTCTAAACGTTAACAACGTTTTTTTTTAAATTCCTCCAGTTTACTCGGTATAAAGTATATTAGTTTTACGTCATATTAAATTGATAAACATTCTCTTTTTGCGCACGAAATTTATCCTATAAAACATTGAACTTCATACATCAATCTTCATGAAGAAAATGTTTGCCCCGTATGTGTACGCAATGTACGCTCGATAGTTCGATCCTCAGGAGGAATTACAGGGTTCGCAGGAAATGCGCAACTGCATTGTCTTGGCGTGTACGTCGGGTTCCCATACTCTCTCTCTTGAGAATTCCATCATCCGTGATATGGAGCAACTTGAGTATATGATATATACATGCATTCTTGTGCTCCTCGTCGATATATAGCGGCGCATATTTCTCTATCCCTCTCCCTCTCTCCTCTGTCTTATCCAATGGACGAACCACGTAAATCTAATTTATCCTAGCGAGACTGCGGCGAATTTTCATTTCCTGTTCCGCGTACAACGAGGCATTTTTCCAAAGTTTTCTAATAAAACGTACACTCGTGTTATCAGGGTGTCACTTTCTGTAATGTTGACATCTTCTCGTGAACGCTCATGAGCATCATATTTCTCTCTCTCTCTCTCTCTCTCTCTCTCTCTCTCTCTCTCTCTCTCTCTTTACGTCTTCTCCAATGAACGAATCACGCAAATCTAATATATCCCGCGAGTCCCCGGGCGTCTTTCGCGTAGCGAATTTTCAATTCCTCTTCCGCGTTGGAAAACTCATTTTTTCCGAAGTTTTCCAATAAAACGCGCGCTCGACTTTTACGATGTTTCCGCGTGAAATCGCTCGTGGAAAAAAATGTTTAGTTAAAGACATCTCATTTTTTCCAAGGAAAAAACACATTCGCCTTGTATCTTGTAAATATTTGGCGTCGGAATAAATCTTCGTACTTAAATCAAAACATATTATAAATACATTTTTCGTTGATAACATTGTCTCCACACCAGATACTATTTCAACGTCTACAATATTTTTCAAACGGGCGTCGTTTGCATCCTCGAAGCTCATGAGCGTCACGATCCCGTCGGTAGATTAATACAGACAGTGTACACGATGTGCGCGATGGGCACACGAATCGAGCGTTTTGACGGATGGCGGAATTTCGATTTGCTCCCCGGGCCCCTTTCCCTTTCGCGTTCGGTGTACGTATGTAGCATAGTTCGTCGGTAGATATACGATCGGATTAGTTGGTTATACCGTAGATTTTCGAGCGTGAATGCAACGCTGCTAATTGCATCAAGCGGCTCAACGATGAGAGCCGAAGAGAAGCGGCGGACGCAGACCTTGGGATTTGGGGATTCGGCGAGGGAGGGATGCAGACAGAGGGAAACAGAGGAAGATGGAGAGAGGGAAGGAGGGAGCCGAGAGGGAGCGGAAGTAGCGCTTCAAAGCCGTTGCTAATCGATCAACCGCTCTCACCACCGTAATCTCCGGTTGCTTGCGGGTTAGTTGGGTTTGAACCAGTGCAGTGTACGTCCCTTTGCGTACCCTTCGGTCGTCTCGCTCTCATGCTCGCCGTGTCTCGCCGTACACGAATCGTGTTATCCGCGCCGGGAAGGTCCTACGTTTCGCTCCGTGCAGTTGGTAGTCGGCGCTATACACACGCTATACATATACGTGGTGCAGCCTCGGATCGACCTTCTCCCTTCGCGATTTCCCAAATCATTATCCCCCTTTTCCATTCGCCATTGTTCGGTCTCTCTGTAGTTGGAGCTTCGGGGGCGGCCCGCGCGGTATCTCGTCTCGAAAGTCCGGGGGCTAATTGGGGGGAAAGAAACGAGCGCGGATGTAACAGCGTTTTCCAATCGTGCGGTATGCACTAATTCTCCCTCGCTGTGGAGCTCACTGCGCGGCGGCGGCAGCGGCTCTTGTGATAAAACGCGCGTTAGTTCGGTCAGCTTGAAACGCTGTGTATGAAAAACGATCCTATACACGCTGAATCGTGTGCGTTTGATGCTTCGGAAAGTACACGGAAAAAAAAATTTGGTTGTGCCAGCTAATCATTCACATTGCTGTACCCCAGTATTATTGCGATTAGTTGCATCAACTTACATATTTATTGCCGAAACCACTTCGAATGGTTGTGGAAACTATCCACGATTTGTTCCACATAACCTAAAAACGATATTATTAAAGTTACGATTGTGCCGTTCAAGTCGCGAGTCGCATCTGTATATAACCTAAAGACGATATTAATAGCGCTTTGATTGTGCCGTTTGTGAAACGATTCGCGTTAATTCGTCATAAGGATTGTACAAGTAGGGCACTTCTGTTTCGAAAAGCAGTAACACGGTTGGTATGGACAAGTAACCGGAACTTGTGCTTCTGCCTAATCGAATAGCTGTATCAACCATTCGTTTGGCCGCAACTAACGGGACATCTACCAACGAAACTTTGTTCGTGAAACCAATTCCTTTTGGTTGTCACAACTAATCCGAGTTGTAAGGGAATTAAAACAATCTATTGGTTGTGCCACCTAATTTCTTGGTTGTGTTAGCTAATTCTTTTTTTCCGAGTAGACACACTGCGCATACCAGATTTGCCGCGCGTGTTATCGTGCACGGGAATTCACTGATTTGACAGAAACCGTGTTGCCAAATATTTCAGTTTCTATGGATCTCTTGTTACACGTCTCCTTTGTACACATACAACTGGACTACACTATCCCTGACAACACCGAAGGGTCCATTTGTGAGCATTTAATACACTAAAGTCCACTAACTGGGTTTCCATTTTTAGGCTTATGATGTCCAAAAAAGCATTCGTTGTTGAGTCCTAATCTTAGTATTGCACCTGTAAAAGTTAGACCGCCCATTCAAAAGCGTACTTTTTTATTCCTACATGAGACCTACACCTTGACGTCCATCCAGTGTTATCAGGTTATACACTAAGTCTATCCTACACGGTACGGTTACGTCATTGCGTTGTGTTATGTTTGGTGCGTGAAGAAACGGAAAATCACGGGGGGTGTTACACGGTTGATCACGCGTAAAAATAAGATGTGCACTGTCGTTTTATGTGTAGAACTGTCGTGAATTTTAACGGTGCACTATCGGTTTTTCGTTGAATCGATGAATTCTCCCGTATCAATGATTTGTAATCGTGTATAGGAAGACGTTTGTGAGGAATCCGGCACGTCTAACGAACGTGGCTTGTTTGCGGAGGGTCAGATATAGGTAGGACAGGATGCGTGTGGGTTCGGTTTGCGCCGGAACGAGCGGAATCCGATAATTACAGATTAAATGGGAAATAATGATCACATTGTCATTACTGAAGATGACGATCATGGTGATAATGGCGACCATGAACTACCCTCATTATGATCCTCTTGCGTCATCTCCTAATTCCATCGGACCAAAATCCGTTAACCGACGCTAACGACATTCATCGGAAAATCACTGGCCTCTCGCTAACCCCTCATCGATATCTCAATCGTCTTTCGAATTTCCAAATGACTCACGAAAATTCTGGAACCTAATGCCGGCCCGACCTTATGATGTCGAAGACTTCATTGTTGGAATGCAACGAAATTCACAAAAAAATTAATTCTATGAATCATCATAGCATTTAATTGCTATTGCTGAAATTAAGAAAAAAACATTTTTAATTAACCCAAATGATGAAATTAGGTATAAACATTTTTATACCTAATTTCATAGCAACTAATTGCTATGATGACTTTTTATACCTAATTTCATGATTTGGGTTAATTAGAATTTTTTTTTTCTGAATTTCTTTGCATTCCAACGATGCAAACTTGAACATAATCTGCCCTTGCAGTATTATAGCACCGTTGACGAAACAAAAAAACCAGAATCAATTGACCCCGGTCCCGTATTGTTGTTGCAAACAAAAAAGGTCAAGGTTATCCACAGCCCGGAAAAGATCTTTTGTGCTCGAGTGGCTCGAATGCAACGAAATCCCCGAGCACAGGGGTCAAACGGAGGACAAACGTCGAAACACCTTCCCCCCGTTTCCTCGCTCCTCCCTCGTTCGCTTCCTGCATATCTATACATATACAGCCGACATAATCGTATTATTCCCCCCGCGAGAACGAGAATGACAAACGCCCGCTAATAAGCGCCTGCAATTATCGATTGAGAAACTTGATAGCGTTTAAACAGCCGCCCGAGTAGAAAGTCTGTAGCGTTACATTCGGCCCTGATCAGGCCATGTTCAGGCCCTGATCGGAGTCGTATTAGCCCCGCCAGGGCGCGATCAGCTTTTCATTTATCTTTGTTTTTCATTTATCTTTGTTTTTCATTTATCTTTATTTTTCATTTATCTTTGCTTTTCATTTATCTTTTCTTATCATTTATCTTTGCTTTTCATTTATCTTTGCTTTTCATTTATCTTTTCTTGTGGCCAATACATCCATTCAAAACGTGCGCGTGACACCAGCGGCCATGACAGTCCGATCGATTCCACATCGAATATCGAAACGCCGTGACCAATCGGAACGCTCGAAAGGCGGCTTCAGTATTTCGACTTCGATGTGCCACGTCTTTTCTAAGAAAGAGAACAGATTTACCACTCGAGCGGGATGAGTCTGCACCGCGAGTTCGGCCCGCGGTTTGCGCGGGTAAACTCCTCATAGGCTCTCGATTCTTCGTCGTCTTTGTCGTCGCGCTAGCAAATGCCGCGAGAGGAGCAAAACAGCGTGAAAACTGCGCGTGGAGGGCGCGCTGCGGAGCCTGCAGAACCCGATCCCGAGGCCACGACAGCAGCGCAAGCAGAGGAGCTCGTAATTTCCGATTGCGATTAAACGGCGCGCCGGGCTGTCCGGCCGGCCCGACACGACCTATCGAATCGCACGGGCGACCCCGCATCGCGCATTATCCGACGCAAGCTCGACAGAAACGCACACGCATAGCGCGCAAACACAGAGTGTAGCAGCACACACGTCGCGCGACGCCGGTTGTGTTATCGAGAGTCATGAAATCGGTTTGCCTTTCTCTCGTTGCGGCACACCGGTATGCAGACGCGGCCCCGCCGCGGTGTGCTTGACTCGCCGTATCGGCCGCGTGTGTTTCGATGCACGCGGTAACTCGGCTTCTATTACTCCGAGGCCCGGCTCTCCGCCGAGTCGTCTGTGCCCCGCGAGCGCCCGGTATATATGCGGCGCACCGCCATTGTTCGCGCCTCGCTTGTAACTATAGCGCGCGTATAGAACGCCCGCCCCACGTGTGTACATCCAGCGTGAATAGAGAACCAGTCGATGAAACGCGCGCTGGATGCTTTAGATGCTTAGTCGATGGCCCCGACGGTGTGTAGAACGCGCGCGCGCGCGCGCGCAACGTTTGCTCGCGGCGATGGAACTGCCGGGCGTCACGACCAGGCGAGAAGCGAGATGAGGCGAGACAATCGGCGAGATACCGGAAAGGCGAGCGAGAGAGAGAGGGAGGGAGCGATAGGGCGAGGTGGAGGGAGGGAGAGAGAGAAAGGGACGACGTGAGCGCGCCCTTCAGCCAACTCAGTGTTTACTTATACTTACCGGGAGTCTGATGTCTGACTGAGTAAATTTTGCCCCGCGAAACGGGTCTGCTGGTCCCTTTCGCCTCTCGCCCTCCCTCGCCCCCCGGCCCTCTGTAATAATGCCCGAGTGAAATAAAACAACGCATTTGTGGATTCGGCGTTTGTGCGCTTTTATTTCGTACACATGTTGCAACACGGTGTATCATTTGCGATTTTGTTGGTGTGCGAAATGCGGTCTGGCGAATTTTTATTCGATGTTTCACGTTTTCGGATTGAGGCAGAGAGAGGTCTTTATTCGTGATTTCTTCATCGGCTATTCGATGATGATGTTGAAGTTTGCATCGTTGGAATGTAACGAAATTCAGAAAAAAAATTAATTCAAGATAACCCAAACGATGAAAGTAGGTATAAAAAAGTCATAGCAACTAACAGCAACTAATTGCTATGATGACTATTTATACTTAATTTCATCACTCGGGTTAATTGGAAATAATTTTTTTTCTGAATTTCGTTGCATTCCAACGATGCAAACTTCAACATCATATTCGACGCCAGTTTCAACGGCTGTTGAGACTACAGAATTTTTCTGTGATCTTCTTTGATTTTTTTTTTCGAAACGTGTTGAACACTTTTTTTCTTTCCGGTTTTCGTTCCAGTATCCTTGCTTGACCCTAAAGAGGCGTAGAGTTCCTGGGAATTTCGTGGTGTTTCATGGCCACATGGACCCCGGTTTATCCCCAGTGTAGGGTTAAATAATACGTAAATCGTTTTCAAATACCGACTCCAGCTCATTATGGGTGGGGGAGAAACGGGGGGAGGGGGGGAGGGGGCAGAAGGTGTCTCACGTCGACTTAAGAAAAGAAGCACTTAACATATTTTTTTCAATTTAATTGTGGTATTAGTGTATCTATTATGCACCCGAGCAGGTTCGAAAACACGCCCTCGTCTTCGGTGTAACAAGACGTCACGAGAGCTAATTGGTTGTCACTCTCCGTCTGAGACGCGAGATTCGTCCCAGAGCCCCTGCCAGGAGGAGAGCGTATTTCCGAATATACTCTAGAAGCAAACACGTCCACGCTGCAGCAGCAAACACGCTACCGTCCTGATACGCTTTTCGACGACTTGCCATATTTTCCTATTAGTGTGCCAATTATTGTGCCCGCTTTTATAATGATAGCTTGGAAACAGCTCGGTCAATCGGAGTTTGCAATTAGAACATTACTATTAGGCTCTCTCGTCATTCGAGCCTACTCGTTACACAAGATTTTCTCCGCTCGATTTTTATAATTCCAGGAAGTCATGAAAATTCCTGTAGTCATAAAAATTCATGCCCGAGATGCCGCTTCCAATATGCGTAGTATAAAATATGTAGCATTTGTATTATATTTAATTACGACCGTTTTTTTTTGCTTCTTTCACAAAACAACTTTTCTCCGTTTATGTAATATGTGACAACTATATAAAGTCTTTAGAAGTTGAGAGAAAAGCAGTTGAAATTACAGTTGAAATTGTAGTTGAAATTACAGTTGGCGTTTTTTTAATCGATTTTATAGTTTTATGCGCCTAATATTCAGTACATACCATTACGGTATATATCCACCTCTCTTATGTACTACCGCTGTACATACGTCGAGCTCAACAAAAAAGCCTTTCTCCCGTAAATTGCAGCTTTACGGTGCTCGCATGTTCGGCAAATATTGTCACACCTCTTGGCGGTATTTGCCGGGAGCGCGTGGTTTTCGCGCCGAGTTCCACCATCATCGGCTGGATATCGGGAGACCGTGAGGCGCGGGGGGACGTCGAGAGAGCGAGAGACGAAAGGCAGCGACGAAGGATGAGTGTCGGAGAGCGGCGCGTATGCCGCGGTGAAACCCGCGGGAGTGGTGCGGGACGGTGGGACGCGACGACTGCGCCCAAGTGTGGCGGCGGAACGACCGAAACGAGTCTTGGTCGGTAAATACCAACTAGGCCGAAGCAATTGAAAATAATAGATCAAGTTTGAATGCACCGGTGGATCCGTCGGAGCGCTTTTACGCGGTGAAAATACCGCTCGAGGTTTTTTGTCCCGGGTTTTCGCGTATTGGGTATTCACGCATATATCAGCTATTTCGTCGTATCGATTAATGTGGGAAAATTGATACACGAAAATTGCAGCTTGGGCTGGAATAATAACGCGGTGCCGAATTTGCGAACAATTGCGTTAAAATTATTCGCCTCTCGTTTTGCGGCTGCGAGCACATTTATGTCCAGGGACCACCAATAAATGCAAGTCGATAAATATAGTTATAGCTGCTATTTCGATGAAAAATTGTGGGACGTATAAAATTTAGAAATACATTTTTTTTCTCACCTTCTTAAGAGCAAAATGTGATACAAATGTTCAGGTTGTGACACATATTGACGTTAAATGGTAACTCTGATACCAGTGCAATGAGAACTGTTGTCACTCTTGTGTCATAGGTTTTTTTTTAATGAACTATCATAAATTTCATTCCGGGATCAATAGCTGCAAATCAATAAAATTTGAATTTTATCGATTATCAACATTTATTCATTTTTGTGGGTGGGGGTGAAAATAGCCAAATACCAAAATAGTGAATGGCTAAAATAGCAAATTCCAAAATAATGCACGGTCTGCATCTAGACTAGTAATTACTATGAAATTCGCAATTTCATCCATTCACTATTTCGATCATTCGTTATTTTGATCCCATATTAATAAAGCTGTAGGTCAAAATAGTGAATGATCAAAATAGCAAATGGCTGAAATAGCGAATTTCGTAATGATGGCCATTCTACACCGAGAGAAAAAGTTTCCTTGATTCAATGAAATTTCCTTGAAATCTCAACCTATGAAACATTTCTTTGAGGTCAATGAAATAATATCCTTAAGTTAATATTATATTTTCTTTGAACGATGTCATCAACCAAATTATAGGTTACGCCCACCAAGTTTTTGGTTACGTACCACAGTACTTAGATATGGTCACCAATAACTTCGATGGTTTAACCAATGATTATCTTCTTGATTTGACTTGACTTAACTATAACATGACAGACCAGCTCGCGCGAGAAACACCAATACGACTAATCGCGAATGAGCCAAACGTTGACAGACCGGGTGCCGTCAAGTATATCGTTTCTTTAAATCAAGGAGATCATCTCATTGAAATTCAAAAAAATATTTCATTGAAATCAATGAAAAAGTGTCAATCCACCCATTTCTTTGGTATCAAGGAAACTTTTTCTCTCGGTGTAGATTCAGACCGTTCATTTTTTTTTTTTAACATGGTATTTTAACCATTCGCTATTTTGGTCATTAGCTATTTTGACCCCACCCATTTTTGTGTTGGCATTTATGTCAACACATTTACTTCCGGTCAACAACTAAATGTCAGCACATTTATTTATAGTGGCAAATCGACAAACCATCCATATGGCAGAATCAAAATGTAAATCTCGTCGAACTCGATGTCACGAATTTCCAGCCAAAGTGCGTTGAACGTCAGGAGGCGATAATTTAGATCGTCGCCGGACATGGACTCACCGGTGTATCGACCGGTCGCGTCGTTGTTGACTCACATGGACATTGCGTGGGGTGGATCCGGTGGATCCTGGCGCGCTGTTTTTCCACCAACGTGCGGTGCAGCTGGTCGCGCCCTCCTGAAATAAATCTCGATAAAATAACCGGTGTGTGTCGGACTGTGATTCGGAGCAAACGTGACTTTAATCCTCTTACGGAACTTCGAGATCTAAAATCGTTCGGATCCACGGGAATAGTCTCGAGAGCGAGGCGCCGCGCGGGAATTAACCGCAACGAGAAAAGCGGCCTCTAATTCTCTTTCACACTTGAGGGAAAAGACAGCGACGGGTGGAAGGTGAGAAAGAGAGCGAGGGAACAACGGAGAGGGAGAACGACAGAGAGAAGGAACTGGGTCGAACTGTCTAAACTAATCCCGTGGGACAGGGACGATGACGCGAGTCTGACAGCAGCGCGGCGGTTGGGGAAAGTGCGGTTTCGTATTCGTTGAGCGCTGCTGCTGCTGCCGCTGGGCGCCGCCTCGGGCCGCGTCCCTCGGCTCCTACGTATTTTTTCTCTCTCTCTCTCTCTCTCTCTCTCTCTCTCTCTCTCTCTCTCTCTCTCTCTCTCTCTCTCTCTCTCTCTCTCTCTCTCTCTCTCTCTCTCTCTCTCTCTCTCTCTCTCTCTCTCTCTCTCTCTCTCTCTCTCTCTCTCTCTCTCTCTCTCTCTCTCTCTCTCTCTCTCTCTCTCTCTCTCTCTCTCTCTCTCTCTCTCTCTCTCTCTCTCTCTCTCTCTCTCTCTCTCTCTCTCTCTCTCTCTCTCTCTCTCTCTCTCTCTCTCTCTCTCTCTCTCTCTCTCTCTCTCTCTCTCTTTCTCCTCGACCTAGGCCCACTCTCACTTAAAGCCCGGACTCGCACTGTCGCTAATTATGCTAAAATCCCATCGGCTATTCCGCTCTCGTGTTGGACACAGTTTCGCTCTCGGTTTGCTCCGTTGCCCCGACGTGTAATCGACTTTTCGATTGAAAATTTGTATCACGGGGTCGCGGACGAGGAGCGGACGGACGGAGGGGATCGTAATTGCGCGACAGATGACTGAAAGTCGATGCAAGGGAGAGATATATTTCGCACAGGACGCTCCCCGCCGAGTCTCTCCTCGTGCACCGTTGAGACAAATTTATTCGCAGACTTGTGTGGCAAAATGCAAGATTAGCGGAGCGAACGAAATTCACGAGTACTGGGGAAATTATTTTTTCAATCTTTTTTCAGTGTGATTTTCCGCTTGGAAAGATCGAACAGCAATTTTTTTTAGATCTGAGAAAAATAAAAGATTTTTATAAATGGAGGAAACGGCTCGCAATTTTTTTTAATGTGGTAAACAAGAAACATAATAAAATAAATTGGAAAAAAAGTATCGAGGTGTGGTCCATTGTGGGACAAGACTTGAAAATGTTGTCACTTGGTACAACATTTTTGTGAACAAAAAAAAAATCAGTCGCCTCGACAAGTTTGCTTGAAAATATGTAATAAGTAAACAGAATTTCGCAAAAAGAAGAAAAAAAAAATCGATGCATCCTTTAGAGTGATACAAAACAGAAACACCAAAATGTGTGCATCAAATCCCCGAGGCCGAGGCTCAGAGCCAGTTCGATTCAGTACGGAATGCCTGATACGTATGATACCTCGGGTGTGTGGGAAGTGAAGTTGAGAGGAGCCTGGACAGCGCGGTATAGCCGCATGTATAGGAATCTCGGAGAATTCGAGTGGCGCCCAGGCAATTTCCGTATACATTCCAGATAGGCAATAGACCGATAGAGGCACAGACGGTCCCGATCGGATCGCCAAAGGGAGCGAGTGTGAGAGAGACAGAGAGAGAGAGAAAGAGACAACTACATTCGGGTGTTAGGCACTTGGAGTGATCGAGACTGGTCACTCAATCCCTAGCTTAACACCGTAACGTTGACCGATGCCCACGCAACGATTCCATGTCTATCGACATCAGCCGAACGATACGGGCGGCTGATGTCGATGCGGAGAAAGAGAAATAAAGAGAGGAAAAAAAAAGATATATATCTATGAAAATGTATTACAACTGACGAGCGATCAGCAGCGTTGGCGACGGGCGCATCACGACATCATCGCCTCGTTTACGATCCTCTTTCTGTCGCGCTCTTTGCGCTCGTAACGAGCCCTCATTATCGCCAGATTATCGTACAAGAGAGGAGAATTCGAGATGGTAATAGGCAGCAATGAATTCATTGACAGCGTCGGCGAACCAATGGCTGCTCGTCATTCAACGCCCAATCTCTGCCCGACGTTATATATAGCAAACCTACCGCGCGCTCTTGCACGACTCCACTGTTAAGCCTCGCATACGGCTGTGTGTATCGCGCGTAATGCGCATAACACGCAGGCCGCGCGCCGTTTTCTACGAGCACGGTCGCGTCGAGTCACCGGCACTTGTAATCCGCTCGCTCGCATAACTCTATAGTAATTCGCCTAACTCACGTAATCCGCCTAATCCGAGAGCTGTACGCGGCGATGCGCGATTCCACCCTATGAGCGGCCGTAATTTGATTTGCCGGATGATACGATTGCACCGATGAAACGAGAGCCACGTTCGCGCACGTTTGACTGATGTTTTTTTTCCACACAACCGAGCGACTATCGTTTTCATTCACGATAACGAGCTTGTAGATTTTTACTTTTATCCAACCATCCTCCCGTGAACATTGTGATGAGTCGCAATATCCATTGTTGACCACCTATTCGGGCTCTGATTGGTTGTTGGTAGCGTCAGACACAATGGACTCGGGTCCAAGTTGAGGCATCGAAATTTTTGTTTGTTGTAAAAAATGGCAGAACTGATAAAAAGGGATCCGGACGTAAATCCTATCGTAAAAAGTATTTGTGTTACACGACACGATATGGACCAGCAGAATTTTTGCCATTCTTCGAGTGACAGTAGGATTTTTTTTCGGAATCCTGGAAAACAAAAGAGGAAACATCGCTCTGTCAAACTTTTAAAAAGTTCTGCACTTTTAACATAATCTTATTAGTTTATGAAAAAAACTGTTTTATGACAAAGTTATTTTTAGTTGAAGTGCTAAACTTTCTGTTTTTTTTACGTATTTCTTCAACTTGTTGGAGCAACAAAAAAATGTTTAAATTTGTCGTATTTCCGAATATATTTGAGTAAAATGAAAAATCGACAGTCGAAATTATAAAATACGTTGATGTATAAAAGGCGAATGATTTTTATTTGCGAGATAAAAACAAAAAGATTCCGCGAATGTTTGTGGATAAAAAAAAGGTTTTCGTTGAAAGCCGACAAATTGCAGTTCGCCACGATAATAGACGAGATGTGGCCCGACATTTGTTCCCGCGATTTTATCTCGCGTCTGTGACAGTAACGAAAGACCCAGATGCAACTTTGTCTTCCCGTATCAGATTATTCCACGACATTCCATCGACCACAAAAATGCTCCTTTCCTCACTTGTCGTTTTAATATATGTACGGTCATGCGCGCATCGTTATACCGGGTGCCCGTGCTGCGCGAGGGGCTTTTTAGGCGTCGTCGTGCTCGCTGATTTTGCTGACTTACATGCATCTTTCTTGCGCTCGGGCGAGAGGTGCGAGAAACTCGTTCGGCGTCGGAGCAACGAGAAACGACGGCGATCGGAGGGGAGAGCGAAGTGGGTGGCGCATGGGTTTCACGGCTCTCGACTTGTCACGTATTCGAATCTTCCTCCCTCCGGTCTCATCCCCCACGGGCTGCTCGGCAGTCGGGACTGAGCTTTAATGAAAAAAGGCGAGCACGAACAAAGACAGAAAGATTCATCGCACGGGGCGAGGCAACCCGGCTTTGCCGGCTACATTATACCGCCCATGCTTTCAAAATATTTATAACGCATGCCGGGCTTATAAAGTTGCAGGAACGCAGTGCGTTCTCCACGTTGTATGAATAACTTTTTTATAACATTTTTTTCAACTTTAATACAAAAATTCTGCGGCACTTTGATGAAGAAATGCGTTACGTTATCAATGTTATAAGTCATACGCCAAAATATGGCGTAATTGCATTGTTCACTCATGAGCGAATTCTGGGAAAATCGGATTTTTCCAGGAGAACAGATTTCGAGGGGTGGATATTGATATTGGCACTTTTTTTCAAGCATTTAAATTTTCGCACGAATTTTTGCCGAAACTGTAAAAGAAATTCCATTTGGTAATGTATTGAATTGTTTGATGAAAAAGTGAGCACACAATTTTTGATATCTATGATTTTTCAGTGAGGTCGAAAGGATCATTGTCAAAAAAGCGTGTGTGTTTTGCTTCGTCGCTTCATTTATATTCCGCATACCTTGGTTTTTCTTTTATTCTTCTGTTCGGGTTTAGGTCCGCGATTGAAGTTGAGCAAAAAACGCGCTCGGTCAACATAATCGGTTCGCACTGGCTCCACCGCGTCAGTCGGCAAATTCGTTGGAACGAAAACCGGTCGATCCTATAGAAGACGTAGCCAGCCCGTTCTTCGTGGTATTCAGGGTGGAAAAATTTAATTGAGCCACGGCACGTACGGTGTGTCGCGTATGCGCGCAGGTATATTGTGTGCTAAACCGTGTGCGCGCGCGAAACACACCCCGTGTGTTTCGCGCGCGCATTACTGTCTCTTAGTCGTAACACTCGTGGCGCATTACACGCATCACTTCACATGCAAAATCCAGTGCGGTGAGTTCCGAATTTCGCGACGAAGCGCCAGTTGCTGCTGTGCACGAGTTTCGTAAAATCGTGCGCATTGAGTTGTTTTTTATTTTTATTTGAAAAACCCACAGGAAAACTCGGTTATTGCGTTAGAGACAAAACTCGATAATTAACAATCTGGCGGCTCGCGCAATTGTCGAGCTTCTCGAGTTATAATTCTCTCCCGGAAATGGCATAGTCGAGAATCCCGCTTGCAACGACCCACTGCATATATTGTAACTCTGTTAGTTTGGGCTCTGTTATTTGTTCAGTTGGCTTAGATTTTTGTATTGTGGTACGCGGACGTAACAAAAATATAGGCGTGATGAATAAAGAAAAAACGGTTGCATTAAATTAAAAAGTTGCAAAGTCAATATTGCACATTCCTCATTAATTTCCATTTATCACAAAGTTTCCTCCACGAGAAAGCCAAAATACATAAACAAGCTTTTCTGCGGATTTTCTCTTGTTAAATTAAAATTGCAAAAAGATTTTCGTTGCGATATTGTAATAATTACCAGAAACGAATTGAAAAGGAAAACAATTTTTGTTGTAATTAAGAAAGAGGAAGTTTCCGTAGACGTTTACGAAATAAAATGTTTTGTTGCAAACCACAATAATTGCAATTTATTTTTTACCATTTACCAGGTACAAATGAAACTTTACCAGACTTCGATTAACAATTCTGTTTTTACGAAATTACTCAATCTATCCGCCAATGTCCACGTCGCTCCACTCTTAACCGGAAGTAGCGCGAGGGCAAGAGGGAGTGAGAAAACCGAAACGACTGGAGGGGTTAGCCTGTAAGATAATCGTTGACGATTTCACGAGAGAGCGACAGAGAGAAAGACAGGGTGAGAGAAAGAACGCAAGTTCCCCCTTTTTTCAAATGCCCCTGAGCATTTGAAAGCCCATAGGAAAAGGGTGATAATGAATGGACGGCATGTGAGAGACCGCCGCTCTCTTCGACCGATGCCAATGTTACCGCTGCTCGTTTGTTTCGCTATATCGACTCGTCCTACAAATACACACGAGAGTGACTAAGTAAAAAAAAAAGAACAGAAATTGGATGGCCGTTTCCAACTCTGAGCGACGGATGTATCGGTTGCATCATGCAATAAGTTAAAATTCCGGATTTTCGTGATGTTTTGATCGCAGTATCGATGTCGACGTTTCGGAAATGTCGGAATGTTTCTGGAATGACAAAAATAGACATTAATTGTCGAAAATTTGCGGTATAGCTGCCGTGGTGGCCGTGCTAAAACGAGCGCCATGGACTCCGGGTCGATAATTCATACACCAACTTTTATTTAACTTCAACAAATGAAGAGTGACGCTTAAAATTTGGCACGTTCCAAAAATTCGAGGGACCGCGAGTTTTCGGCTATTCGCGAAAGATGCTGGAAACTGGCGATGATGCATTTCTGCTGTCCGGTTATTCTGGAGTTTAATTCTCTTAGTCGAGGTTAAATGTGAGGAGGCAAAACGTCAGCGATGGCGATGTAAAAACAACTCAAAGAAATGTTGCAAAAGGAGTAATGCCATTGGATCCGTAAAGGAAGCATCACAGACCCGCGTTTATTTTTATCATTTTTCGTAAAGCCGACCTACACAGATATTTCTGTATTAGTATACAGTCAGTGCATTTGCCGCGTCAAAGGTTTCCTAAATCTGGGGCTGAGTCCTTTACCCGCGAAAAGCCGATAATTTCAACGTTGCTGTTTCAACCCAGCTGAATTATTAAATCATCTGAATCCCGTCAGCCACGTAGATGTACTCACGGTGTACATAAACGAGTAGGCATAAGACTGTAAGTGTCGGCGAATAGCTGTCATTTTCTGTGACTCACCGTGTGACATATCGGTCAACATAATTTTCACGTGACGTCAACGTGATTACTACGTGTCGTGGTAAAAAAATCTGTGGCGAATTAGCGCGAGTCGCAGGCTCTGAACGGCATCATGTTAGATCTACCAGGCCCTCTGCAATGCCTGACTCCAATCGGACGTAACCATAAAAATCTTTGTACCAAGGCAGACAAGGCAGACACGATAATAAATAAATGTAATAAAAAATTTGCCTCGTGCCTGACAACAAGTGCTCAAATACCTTTTCAGACTATTTCACTTCCTCCTCCAAGCATATCCAAGCACGTGCGAACATACCGTAACGTCAGCTTCTCAAAACGTCGTATTTTTGGGGGAAATCGAATAAACGGTGCGACGGGCGGGTCGACAACTCTCCGGGGCCGTTGCGACAGCGCAACCACTGTCAGAACCGCCGCAACACGGACGCGCCACCGCTACATACCTTGGGCCGTCAACGGTCCGACGCGACAAAAGCCGCTCCCGCGGCATCAGGAGCAGAAAACGTATGGGCGCCGTCTGCCGCATGTGCTATGCACGCCCGAGTTACAAACACCTTCCGTCGCTCGACTCCTACGTTCGCTGTCACAATCAAATCTTCGTGATCGTTTTCTCCCGTCGTAACCGAGGCGGACGGAAAGGCAGGCGTGGAAAGGGGTGCGGAATATCGGAAGCATGAGAGGACGAGGGATGGGAACCCTTCTTCCCGTCGCGCGCGCGAGTTCGGGTTGAGAAGTATCGGGTAATAAGAGCCCCGTTCGGCACGGGAAATGTCGCTTCGTTCTGCCGTTTTGACGATTTTTCCAACAGCTCCGGAAATAATCGAGACCATATTTTGAACCTCCGTTTGCCCCTCGCGTACTTCGAGTGGGTAAAATTTCCCATTTCGGAAGGATTCTGGAAAAGTATCGCATCCGCGTTTTATTCTATTAAAGTCTATACGTTTATTCTATGCATCGTCTATGCATAGAATAAAAGGAATAAAAGGAGCTCAAAGAGTGGGCTCTTCTCTCCATGAAGCGAATCTTTGTGGCGAGAAGGCTGCTCCATGAAGGGTCTCTTCTATTGAGAGAGTCTGCTTTCTGAGTTCACATCGATGTATCCTCCGTTAACTCCACATCCTTCCTGAAATCTTCACTGCATTTCCTATAAGATGCTGCTTGTATCCCACCATGAAAGAAGGCTTGATTGAAACGGCCAAGTGTTATGCTTACACAGACACTTGCCGATTAATTGGTTAATCCAAGCGAGTCGTTTGACCGGCAACCAACCCTCGTTCAGATCGATCAACTCCGTACGAAACAAAATCCTTATATTTGTTTCGCCCATGTGTAACCATAGCCCTTGGTTCTTTCAACCAAGTTTTTTCAACCAGTTTTTCATCACCCAGCATCATCTTCCACCAATCCAGGAAACTTAATGATACATACACTAAACAATTCAACAAAGGTTAACATTTCGACTCGGCTACACGCTGGTCCTTCACAAGTAATGCCAATAAATATGCAGCCAAAAATGGCCTGGCTCAACAAAATTCCCGATACCAAATGTGGTGATCATCGCCGGCGCAGAATGAACAAAATTCCCTACGCCGAATGTGGCGATCACTGCCAAAGCAGAATAAACCAAATACGCTACACCGAATGTGGCGATCACTGCCAAAGCAGAATAAACCAAATACGCTACACCGAATGTGGCGATCACTGCCAAACCAGAACAAACAAAATTCCCTACATCGAATGTGACGATCACTGCCAGACCGGAACAAGCAAAATTCCCCACACCGAATGTGGCGATCACTGCCAAACCCTTCCCTCCCACCATAAGAAGCCGGATCCCAGGGCTCCGCGAGACAGCGGGTCGGGGGAGGCAGGAGGCAAGAGTGAGAGTCGTAGCAAGTGGTGTTAGCGGGGAAACCGAGGTGGGAGTGTCGAATGTGGGCTTCGGGGGCGGGGACACAGGAATGCGACTGCGGTATTCTCCTACCCAAGACGCCAGACTTGCCATCGTCGGTGGTGAAGGTCTGCGGGGATAGAGGACGCACCACCACCACCACCACCACCACCACCACCACCAGCAGTCGCCAAGTGGTGTGTGCGAGTTCCGTAGCACCTTGGAAGGACCAACACACCAGACTCCTGCGGGCGGGAGGGCAGTGTGAGTGCCAGTGTCGGGTACACCAGCCAACACCGAATGGGTCCGCGCGCGGCGCGCCCGACTACCAACATCTATCGCAGCGCTACGCCGTGAACATTAGGTGCACGCGGCGCGCCGGTGGCCACCGCACCGCGAGAGAAAGCAGCGCCGTGCGGCTCCCGAGAGGAGCGCCCGCGAAGCAAGGGCAACAGCGAGAGGGAGAGAAACGAAAATCCTGAGAGCGCGGTTGTCGAGCAGAGAGCGAACGCGAGATTGAAGCAACTATAGGGATAGAAGAGCGAGAGATTGGGCTGCGGGGGGTACAAGAGGGGGGGGGGGGGGAGGGAGAGGGGCAACGACGACTAAGGGAGAAGGAAGAAGCTTTCCCCCGGCTTGTCCTACGGGTCGTGCGGCGCGGTACTTTGCTCGTCGTATGTCAACGACAGAGATAGAAGGGGACCAGGGGGGGAAGGGGGGCTATACGAACACGCGAACGGGGCAACGAGCGGTACTCGCTCTCTCTCTCTCGCCTTATTCGCCTTATCTGTCGGCTGACACGCCAACCAGGAATGGCAATATGCCGGCTTCCGTTTTGTCTCGCCGGAATTCCTATTAAATCCGACTCGTCCTCTCCGTGCTCCCCCCTCTACTTGATCCCCCCCCCCCCTCCATCTGCCTCAAGCTCGGCTCTCCCTCGCACTTTTCTCTCGCGCGGTGGCCGGGAAATAAGGGACGAATCGGTGTGAAAATCTCCGGGGGTACAGTAGTCGCTGCCTAAGTGCGGAAGCGGATGCTGCATTCTTCTGGGACTATAATGAAGATGAGTCCGGCAGGAATCTGAATTATGGAAAGTTTGCGTAAACTTGTTGATTGAGGGAGAAAAAGAGAAATATCTGGCTGATGGAGGCTGCGGTGGAAATGTTGATTTGTCAAAGGAGTTTTGAAGAGGATGCTGTATAATTTATTTATATTGTTAACGTGCTTTTTTCTGTTTATTTTATTTTGCTGTTTGTGAATCCGTCTAGATATCTGCTAGGATCGGTCAGGCCGTTATCTATCCGTGTACCGGACGTCGAGGTCAGCCAGATAATTAGCGCATCTGAATATTGATCTTAGTCTCTGGGGCTTCATAGGGCATTGCAATTAATTCGGCTGTGGGAGGGGAAGAGGGGGGCAAAAAGATGCTCGAAAAAAAAAAAAAAAAAAAAAAATCGGAAACCGATGCAGGTATATTCATGGTTAAAGTTTTGGTAAAAATGCAGCAACGTCTGCTTACGGGAAGGCTACTGTAGTTTCGACGACTTTTCCTCGGCAGGAATTACGTAGAACGTAAATACAAAGCGAATAAGAAACGAGTAAGAGAACGAGAGAGAGAGAGAGAGAGAGAGGGGATAAAAAAGGAAAGCGCTTTTGCCCGGTTCGAAGTTGTTCTCAAAGCTAGCAGCGCTCCGACGACTACAAAGCTCTTCTTATAACACCCAATATCCAATATAGCTTCGATCGTGCCCCGTCGATATCACGATGGAGCCATTTTTCAACGCTTTTAATTCCACCTAATTTGCTTTTATTGTTTTTCTATCCTTCACGCCCTCTATTATATACCTTTTTGCCGCGTTTCTTTTCCTCGCGCACTCGCCCAGTATATCCGCGTCCCTTTGACCGTTTGACCGCCTCACCCTCAGCGACGAAATTGCACGCCACGAGCGCGTTGATCCTCCCAGCGTAATAGCGTGTTATTATGCCTAAATTATTGTTATGTCGGGGCGTATTAGGGACAACCCGACGAGTGCCGAGATTCGATCGGGCCGATTTTGCGATACGTGCCAAAACGAGCCGTGGCCGTTGAACCACCAACCGCACTCGGGTTCGACTCAACGAGACGTCTCGAGCTCTTTCGTATCTCAATGCGCGTTTTACGGCCGCCAGTCTGAGAAATTCTATACTAACCAGGTTTCCGCGTCTCGTGGGTTTCATTTTTTTTTTTTTTTCATTCGCCCAAAAATAGAAATCAGAGGGACGGGGATGCTTCGCGATCTTGAAAGATTGGCGGGATCGCATGAGGAAAAAAAGAGAAGAAAAAAATAGCGCGGTAGACAAGAAAAAAAAACTGAAAAAGATTGTATTGAAGAACGCGTTCGATCCGAGGAATGAAAAGGTTCAATTTCGGTGGGCAGTCTGCGGTCAAACGAACGGTGTCCGGGTTCGAGTGCGGATCAACAGACTGCGCTACGCTGTATATACCGTGGATATATATAGTGTGTACGGAAGGGTCGTCCCGCCCCTGGAAGGCCACGATTTTTCGTCGGCCCAGACGCCATGGGTGGTCAATTTTCTTTTTAGTTACCCAACCGCCGTCTTTGGCATCGAAGCGTCTTTCTCTGGTAATAGGGTTTCCCACCCTCTCTACATCAGCCGGGTCGCGAAATTATTTCTTGATCAGTTCTGGAAGAGCGCGAGATTGTCTCGGGACACAAATACAGAGCGCCGGCTTGCAAGTGGGCGGTGACCCCAGGAAATTATGACGTATAAATTATATTAGCTACCTCGTCTCTTGGTACACCGAGAAAAGAAATACTGGCGTCAGTGCCATTTTTATTCTATTAGCCACAATGAAACTCATTCAGGCCTCTATTGAACCAATCCTATCTTAGAACAAAATTACATCTACTAATTCAAAACATTCTAGTCTGCTAAAAAAATTATTCTGTTTCCGGCATATTGGAACAAAATATGCTAGTTATAAATATGACATCCCACATTCTTTTTCTTATGATTAAAAAAAACTGTTAATTCTTCAAGATTTCAATCTTGCTATCCTCTTTTGCGTGAAATTTGTGCCATGAATTACGTAACTAAACCCAAAATTAAACGAAATGAAACGAAGCACGTTTGCCAAAAAATGTGGTCAAACGAGTGTTTTCTGTCCCTCGAGTGCGGATCAACAGACTGCGCCCCGGTGTACATTGCAGCCTGCTTCCCGGCAGGGTCGTCCCGCCTCTGGAAGGTCAAGACTTTTTTTGTTAGCCCAGACGCCATGGGTGGTCAATTTTCTTTTTGGTCACTCGCCCAATCGACCCGTCCTTTGTCGCGACGCTTCCCGCAACTTTGCTCGTATTTCGTGTATCCTCTTGTCCCCCACGGGCTCTCTTCTTTTAATGCAAACCCTCAGCTGTCGTATCTCTATTATGCCGCTCGGGAAAGTGTCGGGGCAAACAGAGTCTCGGGGCTAACAATGCGGAAGGAGGGAGGAAAAAGAGAGAAGGCGGCTCGGGGCAGTCTTAATAACGTTTTTCCCCAAGGGCGAAAGCTCAAGATGTCTATTTGGATAACGGTGAATGTAATCGGCGGTGATTCTATTCTGTTCCGTTCAGCAGACCCGAATAGGCTGTTAAGAACGATTTTTATTCTTTGATACATAATATACGAACCCGCGTATGTTTGGAACACATAGCCGCGCGTACCAGCGCCGTTAATGTTACATAAAGCTACGCGCGCCCCGCTGGTGCGCCGCGTCCCATTATTCGAACGTGTTCAGTGTTTACCTCGCCGTGAAGTTGCTGCGGGGCTTTATAATGCCATCCTCTACACTAGTTACCAACTTCACGAGTGTTCTCCACGTAACGTTGCATCGTCGAGTGTCGAGAATTGATTTATACATATTTGTTTGCTTATCGATGTCCGTGCTTGAATTGCATCGAATTCTACGCTCGTTATGCGCGGTTTTTTTTAACTCTCCAGTTATTTGCAGCCCTTGACACATTTTTCCTTCTTCCAATTCTTGCGTTACGGAATAATCGACTTACTTTTTCTGGTTAAGCAGGTGGCAGATATTTAATTGTCTTGATTGCACGCATAGCATCATGTTGGGTAATATGGACCGGTGCGGTGTAATATGAACTAGTGCGCATCGATCCACACGGGGAAAAGACAAAAAAATATACGACTGCATACGCTAACTTGTGTTGATGTCAGTGAGGCTGTTTAGGGTTCAAGCCGTACTTATTATAAAATTGAACAACGTGACACGAGCTTCCCCATGACAGTTTAGTGATCCATATTCCCCGGAATTACACTACATACAATCAAAATGCGTTGATCCTACTCCAGGCTGTTATCGATACCTCCCGTTTTTTAATTCCATTTCCATTTAATTTCGGAGAGATCTCCCCTAGAGTATCGTACGAAGCCACTCTACCTGATGCAGTGGTAAAAATCCGGCGTTAAAACCAACGAGACGCAGTTGCCGTGTAAGTTGACGTCGGTTGAAAAAATGTAATCCACTCATCACAACTTGCAATTACCACAAGCTTTTCGAGGCAACGAAACTGCAAGAGACACACCTTGATACATAAGTTATCAATAGTTACATGCAGCGACCAAAACTCCTATATCCTTCATATATGATTATGTTGAAGTTTCCATCGTTGGAATGCAACGAAATTCAGAAAAAAATAACGTAATTCTAATTAATCCAAATGATGAAATTACGTATAAAAAGTCATCATAACTTAAATTAGTCGCGATGATGACTTTTTATACCCAATTTAATAATTTAGGGTAACTAGAATTAATGTTGTTCTGAATTTCGTTGCATTCCAACGATGCAAACTTCAACATCATCATATATGGACATGACGTCTACCAGAATTTTCAGGCTCTCCAGGCCCAGTGGTTATTTTCGAAGAACCCGCTATCCGCAATCCACATTCACCCATATTTTCAACTTTATTTCCTTGCGAGCGCGGAAAAACGGAGCGAAGAAAAAAAGCTTGCGCCGTAAAAATAGCGGAGAACACTGGGCAGTTAATCCACACTTCGATTCCTCCAATACGAGACTCGTGCGGATATCATGTAGCAGTCGCTGCGTGTACCTTCGCCGTAAATGCTCAATAGAGCTTTGCACCCCGCCGCTCTACCTGTCCCATTATTCGAACGTGTTCAGTGTCTACCTGACCGTGAAGTTGCAAGGGCTTTGTGCCCGCGATACTCGATACTAGTTGCCAACTTCACGAGCGTTCGCCGCTCGCGCGCGGCGTTACATCGTTGAGCGTCAAGAATTGATTTATCCATGCGCATCCGTGTCCGACGGAGTCGTATCTGTTTCGTCCTCACAGCTGTCGCTATTATCCCCCGGCATTATGAGGAATTATAGTCCCGGGTACTCCGCGCGCTGCTTCCACGCGTGTTAGTTGTTGCTCGCCGAGAGGGCTGCGCGCCCCCTGGAGGATATAATTCGCTTTCGTATCTCCGGCATGGCACACGCGACAGCGTAGGAGTGACGAGAGCCGCGAGCGCCGCGAGCGAGTTGGAATGTCACTCGTTATACCGAGTTAGCCAACTTTTGCTTTAAACACAACGGCGACGGCGACACCCGCGCGCGTCTTCTGCATCAGGCAAACTACAGCAGTCGCGGGGCTAAACTATGAGGTGTCGAGGTGCGGGCGGCACCCGTCGCGTCTCGTTCGCCTCGTCGTCGCTGCTGCTGCTGCTGCTGCTGCTGCACCGACGCGCGTTTGCCGGAAACTTCGGATGTACCCGTGTAGCGCCAAGTCAGTCGTTCGTACGCATCTTCGGTCCAGGCAAACACGTTGCCCCATTAGTCCGAGCACACGGCAGACACAGGGCGAAGGGTAATTCGAACAAACGAGGAATTAAGTGGGTGGAACCGCAGTAATTGGGGTGACGAAAGAGCGGATCAATTTTGTTTTGATTTGTTTTGTTTTATATGTCATGGTTAATGGTCACGTTTACGTTTTTGTTTCGTTGAATTTAAATGAAGAAGGAATTTATTGAGTTAATCGACATGAGTGAAGTGAAACATTTTTTCAAAAGTGAATACATTTTTTTGCGTTATAGCGGCGACACCTCAAAATCTAGGAGAGGTAAAGGCAGGAAAATTGGATGATGTACACAAAAGAAACATTAATGAGATCTACTCTTAATGTTGATTACAGTTGACGGTTAATAAACATAACAGTTATTAGAAATGATACCGTGGTAAAATATGATATTGGCTATATACACTAAATGGGTTAGTAGTTGGACGGCGCGTAATTATCAACGGAATAATGAGACGCAGTGTCTAAGAAAATCTATAAAAGCGGGCGCGATATTCTTATTACGGAACGCAACCCCGTAAGCGCGGCTAATTGCAGACATAATACGCGGCTCTTACCGTTTAAAAAACTGAGTGATTACGAACGTTGCATAAATTTAATATATTACTCGGAACTTTTACTGGGATTTCCATTAACGTTTCGGTATGCTAACGCAGGAATGTTTAATTTTGTGTGTGTTCGCAAAACCAGCCTCGCAATTATGCCGGGCGAGCCACGGACGGCAGTTTATCCTTTAAAGTGAACCACAAGTGCACACATGACCACTGTTTATTCATGATGTAAAATGTAAATTTTACTATGGTCGGTATGTGCCGGAATTTTTATTGCTATACGCAGTCATTTTTGCACAAAAAATTTCAGATATTGGGAGTAAACATTATACTGTACGTGCTAGTAAAAAAATTACTGCGACACGAGAGAAAAGAAAAAAATGCTAGAAATGAAAATACAAAATTCTCTCTTAAAAAATCAGCGAGTGAAATACATCTTGTACTTTTTTCCCCTATAACCAAAAACAGACTCAAAAAATGATTAAAAAATCAATAAAAAATATATATATCTATATGTATATTGTGCGGACATTTGTGGACAAAACCTTTTCGAAAAATCATCCAAGTCCCAATCCACTTTTCGCCTCGCACCCAGCAATTAGAGCAAAGTAATCAAAGCCGAGCGACGGCAGCGTCGTTGACAAAATAGTCACGCGAGCAAGTTTGCCCGGTTCTCGCGAAAGTTCGCGCGATTTTGATGAAAAGCAGAGGCGGGCTGTCGCGTCTCACCTCGGCTCTTCGGGACTCCGGACGGCGAAATAACAGACGCCGCGCGCGGAGCCTCGCGAGTTCGTGAGAGCCCGGCGAGGCGACGGGAAAATTGAGCGTAGGGAGAAGTCGCTCGCGCGAGCGCCTCGCACAGACTATAAGTGACCGAGTGCGCGATGTGCGTTCGTAGACGTAGGAGACGCAGTCGAGGTGTCGGAAAATATTCTCGTCCGGTGATAATAAAGGCTCGCTGTCACTCGGGCGACTCGGAGATGAAACTGGAGGAGAGAGTGGTAGCCACTACTGGTACCAGCTACACGCGGAAAGTATGCGCAACATCCGCGCGCGCCACCCCAGATAAACAATGGCTTTCAGCTCAAGAGCCCTTTTCTCGTATCCGCGCTCCTCTTCTCCTTCCAAGTCAGCTTTCTTTCTTTACTCCTCATTCTTCCGGCTCTTCTCTCGTAGCTCGCCATACACCCCGGCTTCGCTCCGTGTCTCCTTTTTCAATTCCCCTTCCTCGTCATTTCGCCCTGCGTCGTGCCTGTTTCTTCCATCCACTTTCTTTATGTGTATATTTGGCTCCACGCTCGGCGCGCCTTTTCAGCTGGGGCATCTTCGTACATCGCCGCTCCAAGTCCGAAACCCGATATCCGGTAAACAATGCGCGATGCTGATGAAATGCATGTGCCACGGTGTTGCAAATCTTTCACGCTCTCGGCCACCTGACCCAGCCGTATTTTGTACGTACAGCCGGGGAAGAACCCATTAAAACGGTAACCGAGCTGATACGACCCTCGGAACGTTGATGTCGCGATATATCTTGAGAGCCGTTAATGGCATTTTATTCCTCCCGCGATTGGCTTGGGGACCACGGGATCGAGGACATGGTCGGTGCAGACGCTGTAAACACGTTCGGATTAGTGTTGATATAAGGACACGAGTAGCAGTTACGGTCGTCGCAGCGTCATCAGGAACGTCGAACCTTCGTGTGGCAAGACTTGTCGGATGCTGGATGGATAAATGACAACTTTTTTTTTTGTACTCACGACCAATTTGGTATTATTTTTTCTGTTATTTTTTAAAAATAATGTTTAAAATAATGAAAACCATTTTACTAAATGCTATAATATATCATGATGTTGAAGTTTGTATCATTGGAATGCAACGAAATTCAGAAAAAAATTGTATTCTAATTAACCCAAATGAAGAAATTACGCATAAAAAGTCATCATAGCAATCAGTTACTATGATGAATTTTTATACCTAATTTCATCATTTGGGTTAATTAGAATAATTATTTTTTTCTGAATTTCGTTGCATTCCAACGATGCAAACTTCAACATCATAATTTATCTGTGAAATTGACGTGGTATTTTCGCTGTGTTATACATTTTTAGACTATTGCAGCATTCTGGAAAAAAAGACAGGCACTACATGTTGTGAATCGTGTATTGTATTGTCGATTTCGCTCTACAAAAAATCAGTGGGTGAAATATCTCGCATTTTCGATGTAAGTATTGTTGTCGACAACTCGCTAAGAGCGGGTATGGGCTAGTGTATTTTAAAAAATCACTTTTCCATTACAATTCATGGTAATGTCAGGAGATCGTGTTTTTTGGTCCATCAAAATAGAGGCTAATACCGATATCTCAGAGAGTACCAATGGCAGCGGGATGTGTCAGAAATACGACAATATCTTTCGTAAAAGCAACAGACAAACCGCACTGCGCGCCTTGTTTCCGTCTGATATTGGAAGTTGGATCGCCGCACGCTCGGTACACGTGACCCGCGCGAGGTGTCAGGGAGGGAAGGGAAGAAAAAGAGAGAGAGAGAGAGAAAGAGACAGACGGAGGGCGGGTAGAACGCGGAGTAGCTTCGGTAATTGCATTCTCGTCAATGTATCGACCCACCTAGAATCCGATGCGATTCTCACTCTCCTCTCTGCCTCTCTCTCACTTGGCTCTTTTCGTCTCTCGAGAATCAAGCTGAAGCATCGAACCTCGACGTCCATTACCTTTCCAATTCGATTACCCGTGCTTCAATCACGAGATCCCGTACACTCCGCCACCTCCTTCCGCGCTGTCCCGAAGCTATCTCGCTGGTTGAAGTTCTATGGCCCTTGTCTATGGCTTTCTCCAGTTTTCCGCATCCTAACCCATGTCAAGCTTCCCCGCCTCTTCTTGCGACTCTCGCGAACACCAGAACAGTTGGTTCGGCTTCGGTGCACCAAATCCGCAGTGTTTCCGTGCTTCCTGACGGCCAAGGAAAGAATCGAGTATTCCGGGTTAATCGACGCAAGAATCGTTGAATCATTTTACTCCATTTTTCTTCATGCTGTCCGTAACCGTAGGATAAACAGCACCTGGGTGTGCCATTTGACCCCGCCCGCCTCGATTCTCTTGCACGACGACAGCGAGATATTTTCATGATGCAGAATGACAAAGTACAGAGACCACTAATTAGTGGCATTGCATTCAATATACAGTTGTGGGGTTTCTGTGCAATCCTATATTTATAGTACTACAGCTCGAGCGCCGTATCCAAGCAACTGTAACCGACCTCGTGGTATTTTTTTTCACAATATATCGACTTTTGACCTATACCATCGTTTTCAAGTTGCATATCGTACCCCTGGAAGCGCTGATGTCAAAACCTGTTAACTTATTTCTGGAAAAAAATCTTTTTTCGACACTTTTACATCAGAATTTTCTGATCCGGCTTCCGGTCAAAAAGTGTCGACATTGATGTCCGGAAATCTCTTTTTCCCAAGATATCGGCTTTCGACCTCAGCTTTATCGAATCGTTCTCAAGTCGTCCATTTCCTGGCGAGAAAAACTGTCTTCAAAAATGTTACATCTATCTTTTTTGCGGATATAAGTGTAGAGCCCATGTCGTAACTTATCGATGGCTTCTCGAAAACTTCTGCACAGATGTAGCGTTCATGTCCGTAAACTGCGAGCACGGAGTTAAATTTCATTCCTGCGGTAAATTTGACTTCTTCCTTCTTTGGGGCTTTACCTTACGAACCGAATCGTTGTATATTGTTACAGCGGTATAATAGTACGAATCTAGTAGCTCGGACGTAACGCCGCGCGGCCGGTATATACCTCTATAGCGGCATCAACCGTCGGAGACTCGAAAATCGTATCGACTTGGTGTTCCGGACAAGCCCATTTTCCGGTTCGATCCACCAAATCGGTGGCCTCATCCACCGCACCCTTTGAACAGTCAGCTAACATACTCGAACCTCATCCTGGACACGCTCCCGTGCTCGTGGCAGGAATTTTTATGCCATTCGCTGGAAGCAGCAGCGGCTGCGGCAGCGGCAACAGCAACAGAAAAAGAACAAGAAGAATGAGAATCAGAATAAGAAGAAGTAGAAAAAGAGGACCCACGATACTTTACACTGATATCTTCTGTTCCGAGCTGCCGGGCGCAGACAAAACAAAGTGGAAAAGAAACGTCTTAGTAATGATGTTTAATGAGCATGTTTTCGTTACTTGGTTAAAAAACAAATAATGGAAATTACGTACAGTGAGAGAAAAATCTGGTTCTGGCAACTGCAAACGTGACAGCTGCCAAAAAATCCACGCGGTTATTTATTGGAGTCGTCATAAATAACAACATTTATTACTTAATTCATTTTCTAATATTACAATGGAATTAAAAAATGTAGTAAAATAATCATCCAATAGTGACGACAGCTGTAAAATATTTATTTTACACGAAATTAGTTATCACGATAAAAAATCTGATGTCTATGGAGTTTATAATTATCGAGATGTACAAATTACCGCAATTTCCTCAAGAGCACATATAATTCGCTCCCTAATTTCCCATTCGCGTCGCTAGATGTTTCCTCCCCGTTCTCCGTACTATCTCCCTCCGAATCTCTCTCGAATAGTTGCGGCGAATTGTTTTTACGCGTTGAATCGGCTCTTCGGCTCCGGCGGCACAACGTTCCGTGTATCGCATCGGGCGCACCGCGCGAGACTTCCAGCTGTGCTGGCTTACACGGAGCCACCGGCGTTGTTACAGAGATTGGCTGTAGCGGGGGCGATGCGACGATGACGAGGAAGTCGCCGGCGAGCCGAGGACCAAGGGGGAGCGAGCCTGAAATTGCTCGTACGAACGGCGGCCGGAATCTATCTGACAGAGTCCGGATCCCGGGTATCCGGGGCTTCGGGTTATACACAAGCGAGCGTTCGCCCGGCCAACCAGACGGCGGGTCCAGCCGGTCGGTCACCCTCTTCGTCGCTCGCATCCAGCGATAGGCTTATCCCTCGGACAATTTCAATATATCGCTCGGTTCCGGTGGTTTGCCCCGTTCCGTAAAAGTTGGCTCCTCGCGTGCGGCTCTCTTGCCGTCTCTCCCTCGAGGGCGTCGCGCTCGCCCGACGCGTCGGTTCGCCATTCACGGGCGACTCTCCTGACTCCAGTGACGCGAGCCCGCTTTGTGAACGTCGTAAAAATTGCCGACTCGGTGAAAAGAAAAAAAAAAAAAAATTCCCGAAATTACCTTATTAACCCCAACAACCTTCACGGTTCGACAGAGGTGTAAAAAGAATTCGCTTAAGGTAGTCCTTGCGGATAATATTCATTTCGCATAAATTCGAGGAATTTGGGAGAGAATTGCAAACACTTCTCGGTGGTATAAAAATCGGAAAAAATTCATGCACATTAAAGGTACTGAAAAGATTAATTTTGCATACTAATAATTCAAAAATGTTATTAACAAATTGATGAAAAAAACAATTGTTTAACAAATATTTCGATGACCCAAGATTTTTTTTTCATGAGAATGATTCCTTCGTTTTTCCGAATACGTATGCATTTTTTCAGATTTTAGAGTTCACATTGAATTTTCACATATTTTCCCTATAAAAAACGCACAAAATTCCATGTGAACTCTAAAATCGGAAAAAATTCATACGTATTCGGAAAAACAAAGGAGTCATTTTCATGAAAAGAAAATCTTGGGTCATCGAAATATTTGTTAAACAATTGTTTTTTTCATCAATTCTTTAATAATATTTTCGAATTATTATTATGCAAAATTAATCTTTTCAGTACCTTTAATGTGCATGAATTTTTTCCGATTTTTATACCACCGAGAAGTGTTTGCAATTCTCTCCCAAATTCCTCGAATTTATGCGAAACGAATATTATCCGCAAGCACTACCTTAACAAAAGGGACCAAGAAAAAATTAGTCATTTTTCATCTGTCTGTTTAGATATCTGAGTAACGTTATTTTACTGCCAGAAAAAAAAAAACAAGTACGAGAAAATGACAAAAAAAATGATTATGGTGGTTTTGCAATAGAAAACGTGAAAAAAATAGAATACCGTCGCTTTGTCGTCATCTGACGGTACCACAAAGTGACGGTCATGTTGCATCACTACTCGTGTCACCCGATGTGTTCGGTAGTCGCTACCTGCAGCTTTCCTGGTCGGCTCACGAGATGGAGTCCACCACGGGGGCAGTTTTCCCGTGCACCCAGTTGCGATAAGAGAAGGGGGAGGGGTGGGGGGGGGGGGCTTTCTTCATCCCGTCCGTCCGAGTCGTGGCGAGCGACGAATCGAGAGGGAGGCGGAAGAGAACGAGATAGTGAAAAAGGGTGGATGAAATCGTTTAGTGCCAAACGAAACGACGAGGATAGAGTAGGAGATGACTCTCTCGCACTCTGTCTCTCTCTCTCTCTCTTTCCCTCTCTCGCTAAAAGAGAACAAGTGATGGAGATAGTAAGTGAGGGGCTCGATGCACGCTGCCCCGAACAGAAGCTGATGTCCCGCTTCGTTACTCGCTACGATCAATCACAGCTCGACCCTCTCTTTGCTTTAGTCCCTTTATCCTCCCTATCTCTTTCTCTCTCCCTCTCTGCCAATCGCGCTCTTTCTTTCTCTTGCATTCTCATTCCTGATCTCTCGCCGAAGGTCTCGCCCTATCGACATTGAGCTTTGGTATCCATGTATGCGCGCCCCTATATAGAAGACTTAACTCCGCGCGGATCACCCTATCCTTCCGGAGCGCAACACCATCGCCCCGATCTTTTGCACAATTCAACATCCGCCTTCACACGCTGTATTTTTATTTTCACGCATACTCCAGAAAGTATCAATGGGAAGTATGGCTGGACTGCCGTAATTCGGACCAGGTCGAAAAGAAAATTTGTGTGAGGTCGGTTTTGGCAATTTTCGGTCCTGAGCCGCGGATCTATGATTCCTGGAAAAAAGAACGTTGCATTTTTTTTTATCAAGTAAAGACGGGTTGAAACCAGTGTTTTCGGGGGTAGAATATGCGACTCGAGAAAGGCGGTGTAGGTCAGAAATCGATATTTTGGAAAGAGAATTTCTGAGTTCGATTTTGTCAAACTTAATAAAGTAAATTACAAAGCTCGAAATTAAGTAACGAAACTCGGTATTTTTCTTTTCGAAAACTATAGAAACCATTGTCTTAAAGATATTTCCAACTTTTCCGTGGTCCATTCTTCCCCACTCGCGTCTTATAAAACGCTCACTCACGTTTGCCATTAAGCCGTCAAAATTCATTTTTAGCTTCGTATAATCGGCCATACCCCGCTGTTAAATCGTCGGCAATCGCGACAATAAAGGTCTATATCATCTCAAGTGTATTACAGCCCGACTGCACACCAGTGGCTTGTACTGAAAAGAAGCCGCAAATAACCATCCACGAGGAACAATTCGAGCTCCTTGAGTACGCGATATAACTGCGCGAGTGGCAGCCGCACGTCGCGGAGAGCGAGAGAGACAGAGAGAGCAACGAGAGTGCGTGTGTGGCGTAGTACACAGCCCGGTAATTCAAGACTCTCCAACGGAACTCACCCCCTTTAACCCGATGACTGAGATCCTCGAGGGGCAGGGGAGAGGGGGGGGGGGGGTTGGAAGGGTGGTGGGGGGCGGGGGGCAAACCAGGGGGAACGAGAAAGAGATATCGTGGGGTGAGCGGGCGAAGGAAGGAAAATGAGAGGACGAACGTAGAGCGCTCAGTCGAGCTCGATGAACCGCCACGAGAGATTCATCGCGACTTCTCGGTCAGCCGAGCGCGCGCGTTCCTACGGTCGAGGCATTAAATTACACCGTTCACCAATACTTTCACGTATACGCTCCGTACTTCCACTTACGCCAGTGCTCGATACACGAGGATCACTGCTGCACCGGGTAATGGCATGGCTTACGATTAATTAAAAGTCGTGCTTGGCGAAAATTAACCGTGCGCCTCGGTGCGCACTTGGGTAAACCACGTGCAGCCACCGCGTTTCTCCCGGTTCGCCAGGATGAGAGGGAGAGAGAGCGAGAGAAAAGGAGGAGTGACGAGAAGTGAGAGAGGGAGAGAGAGAGAGAGAGATAGAAAGATGGAACGAGAGTATCGCGAGTGCCGAACGACGACGACGACCGTCAACCACGATCCACGCTCGCAGCCCATTAAACTTGGATTAAACGAAGCGCTCACTTCCCATCACCCGAGGAACAAGGCCGTACTGTTAAAGGTAGAAGTAATTATTGAATTACCTTCATGCCCGGACCTCTCAAACTGGATTTACAGCGTGGTAGCAGATCGAGTATTGAAACATCGCTAATCCTCTCTCCCGACAGTCATTGGAAAACAAGCTGAAATTATCGCTCGTGATGCTGGTTAATACGGACTAATGGTTAACTTTCTGGACTCAGCAGATAGCACTGAAATAGAGATTTTTTACGGCCTGTTTTACTGCCCGAGGACATTATACGGATAGTCGCGGGAGCAGCCCCGGTGGAAAATCCGTAGCGTCACATCCGACCCGAGTCAGGCACTGGCAAGGCCCTGGCAGGGTTGTGACGCAGCTTGATTCGCGCCACATGTAACGCCACAGATTTTTCTCCAGGGAAGGCGGCACTATAATGAAGGTAGAAGTCATTATTGAATTACCTCTGCCTGGAGCTCTCAAACTGGATTTACAGCGTGGCGCAGATCGAGTATATTGAAGCATCGTTAATACTCTCCTGACGCGGTCATTAGAAAACAAACCGGAATTATTGCCCGTGACGTTGGCTGATACGACTGATGGCTAACTTTCCGAACACTGCAGATGCGGCAATGAATTACAGATTTTTCACGTTCCGTTTCCATCGGTGGACATCATACGGATCATCCAGGACGCGGGATCCAGGTTGGGTTGCCAAAGATGGAAGTCAGCGTGGAGCAAATCGAGCATGGAAACCCTGCTAATTTCCTCTGGCGCTCATTCGCAATCAGGCAAAAGGGGTTATTGCCTGTGGCGTTAGATAACGCGACTGTCGGTGTTGGCTTTGCGAAGTCCGCCCGACAGCACTGAATTACAGATTTTTCCATCCAGGTACGTCTGACGATGGTGATTATATTGATCGCACAATTGAATGGACGTGATTTCTTGCGACACAGTGAAAGACGGAAGGAATTACGTCGAGGCGAGTCTCGTTCGCGGTGCGCATGATCGTGACAGCGTTAAATCAAGATACCAATCTTACGTTGATGCAGTCCCGTCGTCATCGTCGCTCCAGACGAGGCGTAGGCAGCCAGCGAATTTCAACTACCGAAGCGCGTGTCTCGTACCTACCATTTCCTCAGACCTACGTATGAATTACGTATATTAATGCGCTACGTACTTGGGACACAACGATGAAAACCCTCGTTATTACGATTTTACGGACCAATCATAAGATTGTCCGTTCCTAGACCGGTCTCATCGTGCCAGGTCTAGCGAAGCCGCCGCGACAGGAACTATTGAGAGGCGAGGTGACGTTGGAGGGGTTGGATCATTACAGAGTCAGGACTGTCGAGATGATTCACTGCATCGCATAAAGCCGGGCATTGTTTGCATCTTAATAAATACAAATACTTTCAGCCGGGGTATCCCGTCAGTCCACGAAGCCAAGTTGCGCGAACTGTGGCCAGTTTCGTGCTAACGGCACAGTAGACGGGACACAGTTACACAGGTAGACGAGCGTCCGTGTTTCTTTATCCAATAATGAAGAAACAATGGCGTGTGCCACGATGTTTTCATCAGCATATTTATGACACAGTGTGACAAATAAATGAGAGCTGGAGATAATAATGCAGCGATATTATGCAATATCCAAGTCAACAGTCTACTTCAATCTCTTTTGCCTCTCGTTCTTCATCCTCCTCTCCTTCGTCCTCTTCTCCTCTGGCTGAGGATGAGGAAGCCCGACGCCACAATCTGGGGTTGAATTTCCGCAATCTGGGGTCGAACGGGCTAGGAATCCCACTCAACTAGGGTGGCGGTGTCTTCACGGCCGGGATCCTCGGCTGGCCTTCTTGTTCACCGAACTAGCCAATGATATCGCTCTATATATCTCCGTCCATTTAATTCCTGCCAACGGTATCAAGACATGCGACCATTCTCGTCGACTATTCACTTTCGCGCGTGGATTTCAGCAAAAAACTCGTCAAAGGAGATTAACAAGTGCACAGAGTATCACGTCCGAGATCGCAGCTCCCGCTGAATAATCATTCGCAGTGCAGTACATCCATTTAACGATGAAATTTCCGTTTGAACGTCGGCCGATGGCCACGACGTCGACGAGCCCACGCGTTTATTGGCTATCGCCGCGGAATACCTGTGTCCCTCTTTCTCTCCCTCACACTCGTATATCTCTCGTCCTGACTCGTTTTCGAGATACCAAGCCCGATATCTTCGCCGATTCGTATTATGTACGGATATATATACCGCCGGTATAACCGTAGGCCCGTTCCGCGTGGGATTTATCCATTGTGCCCGTGCGTGCCCATATTTTCAGAATCTCTTTTATCCTTTTGTCGTGTCCGGCGTGGCGCACACCGGTCGGCGAATAGCCGGACTGCCCACGCGAGGCCCCCGTCGCACGGTGCGCCACGCAGGTTCGTATAACGTTTCCTCGGGTTCTCCGCGCCGGGAGTGAGCACCACGCGGGCGTCCACCTAACTTATACGCGTGTGTATATATACGGCTTTTGCGACAGGCGAGAGAAACGAGAGACGCGCTCGCGCGACACTGACTGAGCCTCGCGCATCTCAATGAGACTTGCTTAGTTCTCGTGGAGCTTCCAAATAGTTTCAAGCATCCGGCACCTTTTTCTTCGGTAATTCACGACTATCGGTGTGACTGGTTTAATCGTCGAATCGTCGGTGTCGAAATACTCAGGGTTATTACAAATTCACCGCGCGTGCCGTGAATTCGTAATAACCCTGACGCGTTCATCTTCCAAACGCGGTTCCGGAATTGCGTTCTCATTGGTCCATCCAAATTGTTTCCATGGATTAGCGTATCCTTGTTACGTCATTGTCACCTCGGACATGTCTGAATTCCATCTCACGAGGGTTCCGGCATACCCGTTTCCCTCTTCCACGGCAATTCTCGAGGATAGGTGGGAATAATGTTCAATCTCTCGTGTCGATTTATTCGTTCGACACGTGCCGAGAATCGTATGGATGATAATAGGAGTTCTGCACGTCGTTTCGCGCTGAAACGACTATTGCTATATCGACTACACATGCACTATACATGAACCCCGAAGCATTTCTTTTTCGACACCAGCACCGGAACTTCATTTTCTCAACCCGTCGACCTCCGTTCTTCTCGCAGATTAGCGTGTCGTTATTCCATCCTTGGATCTCGTTGGATTTCATCTTCCAAAGGACTCGAATGTTAGGCAATTTTCAAAAGCCAACCGGCGAGGTTCGGCCCGGCCGTTCAATGTCTCGTGTCGATTTATTCGTTCGACACGTGCCGAGAATCATATGGATGATGATACGACTTCTGCACGTCGTTGCACGTTAAAACGACTATCGCTACATCGACTACACATGTACACTATACACGAACCCTAAAGCGTTTCGTTTTCAACGCCAGCACCAAAACTGCATTTTCTCACTCCATTGACCTCTGTTCATTTCATCGATTAGCATATCGTTATTCTACCCTTGGACTTCCTTGGATTTCATCTTCCAAGGGACTCGAATACTGTAGTCAAGTTTCCAAAGGTGACTCGCGAGGATCGCCGCGAACGTTCAAACTCTCCTGTCGATATACATATACATGTATATATTCGTTCGGCGCGTGCTGAGAATTATATGGATGATAATGCCACTACTGTACAGGGAATATTTCAAGTTAAAACGACTATTGCTATATCGAGTGCCCGTATATATCTATACAAACCCTGTCGCGTTTATCTTCCGACCCCGGGTCTCGGAACTTTATTTTCTTACTCTGTCTATCACCGTTGCCTCCGTCTCTATCTCTCGTCTAACGTCACTCTTGGGACTTCGCGGAGCTGGGGGGTAGTGATGCTTCCGCCTTCGACGAGAACGCGCGAACAAGCTCACCCTGGGGAACGAGGAACCCGACGAGACACGATAGAACAGGGTATTCGTGTACATATATATGTATACATATAAAGACCGTTCTCCGTCCCTCCTCCTTCGTGCCTCTTCATGCTTGCCCGGTCGCGAGGCAGGTCTCCCAAGTCCGTCGATAACTCGGTCTCTTACCTCTCGAGAGCTTTACTTTTCTCTCCCTCTCTCTCTCTCTCTCTCTCTCTCGCGAGTTCGGGGAGCGCGCGGGCCGCCACGACGGTTTCTTTCCCCGGCGAATTTTCCGCGTTTCCAGCCAATGATCAATAACCCCAAGCGGAAATATGTCCAGGTTGTCGCGGATCAGAGCCATTTCAATCGCCAGTCAGCCGGGACGGCATGTCCGATGAGGCCGTCCGGATTTCGGGCTCTGATCCGGATCTGGTCGGGACCCGGCCAGTTCTATATCAAAGCCCGATCCGCGGCTTATCCAAGGCCGATTATGGATCTGGCCTAGGAACCAAGCCGGATGTGCGATCGCGTTACACCGCGAATTTCGTCGAGACACGCGGGTCTGGTCACACGGAAAAAAAAAATAGTTGGGAGAACCATCTCCGGCATATGCTGTACCGCGAATTGGTTGCAGCAACGAAATCGCGTTTGGTTATGATAAAGTAGTGGGTAAGACCAACGAGTTGGTTCCTGTAACCAATCGCAGAGCTATTTAGACCAACAGCCGTAGGTGACGCGACCAAGCAGTTAGCCCTGACAACACCAAAGGGTCCATTTGTGAGCATTTAGTACACTAAAGTCCACTAACTGGGTTTCCATCTTTAGGCTTATGATGTCCAGAAAAGCATTCGTTGTTGGCTCCCAATCTTAGTATTACCAAAGAATATAGACGTATATAGAAGCACAGGTCCTATGCTTCTCCTGAAGCTGCGCAGAAACTGGGATACCAACGTAATTGCGTCGTTGTAGATGGGCACCCATCTACTACTGTTTCAGCGCAGCTTCACGGCAAGCATAGGACCTGTGCTTCCATGTACGTCTATAATCTTTGGTATTACGCCTGCAAGAGTTAGACCGCCCATTCAAAAGCGTACTTTTTGATTCCTACATATGAGACCTATACACCTTGACGTCCATCCGGTGTTATCAGGGTAGTGCCTGTAACCAACTAGCGGTTCGTATAACCAACGAGTAGTTCCCATAACCAACGAATAGTTGTCATAACGCACTGTTGTAGTTAACGTTATATCAACTCCTTCGAGTGGTTGTAGGAACCCATTTGTTGGTTTCTCCAACTACTTTTTTTTCTCAATGGCAGGATCCCATGTAACTCCGGGATAAGTCCGGCCCGGGTCGAGGTTCCCAGACTGATACAAGTTCGGCTGAAAAAGGCAAAAAAACGATATGCAATAAAAATGCTGCGAATGTGAGCAACGCGACGTGTTAAATATTGAAAACATGTTCGACACAGCCGAGTTCCTTGCGTCAGCCAGCGCCACATGGTGCATATCGCTGAATAAAGGATTCAACGAGTTCGAACCGCGGTTGTTTACAGTAGCGCAAAGCGTGACTCGACTGTCACGCGTTATGCGCCGAGTCTCTCAGTCACCGTCGCGAGCAACCGCGCTGAGGAATATACAGCAGTCGCGTTGTGCAGCGCGCGATCCGCTCTCTCGTTGTCTACACCGCAGGCGTCGGTGAAGCTTTTAATTGAGCCAACTAAACGAGAACAACCGTCGGCGCGCTCGTGCGTCCATCTTTTTTTCCCTCTCCCTCTCAACCCCTCTCTCTCTCCACCCTGTGGAGAATTTTACCCGCGACTTCGTTAACACCGGAAGTGGTCGCGATAACGAGGCGTCGCGATCCACCCTGCGGGCCGCATTGACAACACCGCGCGCGCTACACCAGCCAGCAGGTGGCGCGGATATTTCCGAGCCACGCGCGCAGCCTCCCGAATTCCACGAATATTTCCCGACCATTCGGTTTACCAACGAATCGGCATTCCCATTAATCGTAGAATTTATTCGAGATTGAAGAACAGCGAGACGCATATAGCGGAGGAGGAAGAGAGGGATTAATACCGCTCGATCAGTCCCGTCTCGGTCGCCCCGAGTATTCTGGCATTCGCTTTTCGCGCAGCTGCCTCTCGCTCGCTCTCGCTGCTCGCCTCCTCTCTCCACACTCTCGGCGGCAGCGGCGCTTTAATGAAGCCTCTATCACGTCTTAATCGAACGTTCAATTCTCCTCGCTTTACCTCGCCTCGGCCCCTCGTTCACACTGATTCTCATTATCTCTCGATATTCCTCTTTCTTTCTCTCTTTTTTTTTGTTCTTTTCCCTTTTAATAATCCTCGTGGACTCCCTCGTGCAACTACGTTCCCCTCGCGGGGGAATCGGTACATGTTCGAAATTGCCATTAGCGCGAGATATGGGAAATGTTCCGGACATTGTGTGAGCGTGTACATTAGTGCCCTCTATTTTTGGCATCGTTCTTTTTACCGGGCACCCCTTAAAACTTGTCTCTGTAATGAAAAACAAGTTGTCGTAAATTATCGATGAGATAAAAAAAATTGGAGTATGCCTTGACAAAGACTTAACACTGAGCAAAAAATAGTGAATGTAACGAATTATTTATTCATCCGTGAAACGAATTGTTGTTTCAATGGTGAACATCTGTATGCACCAATCCGGATATGTAGCGCATATCCCACTGACCGTTCGGTTGTCCAAACCCCTTTTTTCAACGTACGATCTATGTAGGTCAGGACCTTCGACAGAGTGTCTCTGGAAATGGCAAGCAACCACCCATTCGGACTGAGTGGAGAGAATCGAGGAGCGAAATTGTTATCTTTCGATCGGCGCCTCAAACCCTTCGGCAAACCCCAAGAAATAACTAACCAACCGCTCCGAGCTGTCCCGACAAAACCCTTTTTTTTAATGTATCAAGATTTGGGTCAGGATCTTCGACGGAGCCTCTGGAAATAGCAAATACCACACGCATTCGAATTTAGCGGAACGAAATTGTTATCCTTCGATCTGCGATAAGGTTGCCGAAGTGAGTCGAGGACTCGAGACCCTTCGGTAAAACCCCGGAAATGATATACGTAATATATACCCTTCATAGACTTTCGGAAGTCCAGGGATAACGCTCGGCGGTTCCACATTCGAGGGCGGTCGGTTTATAAAGAAAGAAGGAAACTACCGGGCCATAGAGTCAGATAGGAATTAAGATAATTGTCGAGGGAAAGAGGCGGACGGAAAAAGGAGAAGACGCTACCGTGAGCCTTGAGTCCCGTTATATCTCATTCTTAAACCGACCCCGCAAGAACGCGGTTTGTCTTATCTCCTCCGAAATGAATCGTCGTTCCGGCAATAATCCCTCAACGGCGAACGTGCTGTTGGTAAGGAAAAAAACCTGCCGCTCACCGGAGAAAGGGGGATGAACATCCTGGAACCCCGAGGCTCGCGCATTCAACGCCGGCCGACGCCGAGCTTACGACGTTCAGCACCCCTACACGCGCGCGGTAATAGTTATCAGGCAACCCATAACCCTCATCGTTCCCGCGGTGATCCCCCCAATCGAGGATTCTCGCCTCACTCGAGATGAGACGATAATCTCACGCCGAAATTATTGCTCTTGCTAAGTAATAATCACACGGTGACAACTTTGTCGCTCTTGTCCTTTTAACACGAGGGGAATTCAACGATGTGTTTGCCCCTCTTATTTATTCGGCTTTTTTTTTCTTTTTCATAGGATATTCATTAATTTGAAGGGCAGCTGCCTTTGAAGTCCTATCTGATCGGATATTCTAAGCTGGTTACGTTTTTCCAATAATTTCTCAGTCCACAAAAAAAAACGAAAAGATTAATTTTTTTTTAACTATGACGCTTATCAAAAATTAATGATGAACTCGTTGCACGCGGGCGAAAATACATTTAAAAAAAGTGTAAAAAGAAATGTAATTCAACTAGCGCGCTTCTCGCGTATGGACATATTTTCATAAACACCCTGCCAGTCGCTCAGCCAGACGGATGAAACGGCGAGCGATTCAGGGAAAACTCGCAAGGTACCCGAGCTACCTTAGTGGCGCAGCGCGACGGCCGAGGCGTCGAGGGGACGTAGAAGCGGAAAGTCTGAGAGAAGCCGAGAAGCCGAGACGTCAGCGCGAACCACGGCTGCTCGACACCTTGACAAATTACATTGTAAGCTACTCTATTCAAAATTATATGGACCGGCTTGTTTATTTACCCCTTCATATTCTTCGACTCTTATTAAACCGCTCGTTCGTCATATAGGTCGCGACCATTCGTCAACCGACCGGAACTCGAAGTTGCGCGCGGTGTTTTCGCGTCCGCGGCGAATACGCGCACTAAATCACGCTGATACGCTCGTCCTTTATCAAGATAAACCGCGTCGGAGCGTCGGAAAAAAAATTCTTGGCAAACTTATACCTCGCTATCGCGCGGAGCTCCACTCGGAAAAAGATGCGCGCCAGATATAATAAACGAGAATAAAGACGGAGATACCGGAGAGCGACAGAGTCGCGCAGGAAAGAGGAGCGGATGGGAGCGAAGAGTGGCTAACAAGAAAGGAGATATATGGAGTTTACGGAAGGCGTGTTCATTCGGACCTGATTACGGTTCTTCCTCGCGTTGCATTCTACAAGTTTATCATAATTAAACGTGACTACCGGGGTGGCGCGTTCTGCGTCCGATGGGTGGTTATATCTGGTATAAAACGAAATGCCGAGTCGCATGGCAACGAAAGAGATGAAGAATAAGACCCAAGTGGGAGGAGGAGGAGATGAGGACGAGGATGAGGAAACGGAACGCCGCACGAGGCGGGCACGACGTTGGAGTTTATGAATACCGGATGAGAAACACGCAGTGCAGTTGCGGGGAAAACGATCGGGTCGACTATCAACCAACGGGACGCGCGGTGGGGGTGAGAAGGTGGACTAGCAGCGTGAAAAGTAAAAAGAACGGAAGAGATGTAGTTTCGGTGAGGACTGGTGCGGGGAATACGGCGGCGAATATGGGAAGACGAGGCGAGCGCGACGTGGAGTCCCTTGGGAGTCGCGGGCGACGACGTCGACGTTGTCGGTTAGGACCAAAGGCGGTGGGGAAGGAAGGAAGGACGGAAGGAAGGAAGGAAGGAAGGATGGATGGAAGGATGGAAGGAATATATTGAATGAAAAGATGGAAAGAAGGATGAAAGCGAGAACTTTACGAGTTTCGTAAAAGTTTTGTTCGGCTGGGCGTGAGCGCATTTGGTAAAAATGAAGGAGCGAGAGAGGCGAAAGGGCGCAGGGTGAGGAGGAGGAGGAGGAGGAGGAGGAGGGTGGGGGGAGAGAGTACAAAAGAGAAGGTTCGATATTTCGCAATGTCGCTGCATAAATCTACGCATCGCTACTTCCTTTCCCGCTTATGCACTTGTGATCTGGCTTCGGTTCTTTAGTTTCATTTTTCCTTCGACTCGTAACCGTGTAACTCGCTCGTAATATCGTATTCTTATTCTGTTCCATACCGAACGCTTCTTTTTCTTTTCTCTTGCCTCGTCTTTGGCTTTCCGGGCTGGCGTTAGAATTGTTCGCTTCGCCTGCTAAGCCAACTGGCGCCGCGCACGGTGAAATGTGGCGTTTTTTTGTTGGTCTCCCACCTCGACTTGTGTAAGGTTATTAAGTATTTTTTCTCTTAATGTGCGACTTCATTTTCGATACAATATTGTTATTCGCAGGGCAAGAAGAACTGTAGGAAATAATCAACTGCGTTGTAGAAAAGTTTCGTACTTTTCAATTTTACTTTAGACTTTAGGTTGATTAATTATTTTCGCGATCAAGCATATTTATGCCTAATTAAACTAATGTACGATTTAAATATGAATTCAGCCTTCCTGATAGTGTTTTGTTACCCCTTTGAATTGTTTTTTTTATGCAACATGAAGAATATCTTCTCGATATATTCCGCGTCTATGAATCATAGAAGCTGTGTATAGTAAATGGATGAAAGATATAGTTTCTATACACAGGAAGTACATAGAAGAATATGTTCTCGATAAACAATAAATCTATAGACTATACATTAGTGATACATAGGAAATTTATAATTTTTTAATACTAATTTTATCGACTATATTTTTTATATACTACGTATCTAACATAAATGCATTTTTTTTACAGATTCCAGATATATAATTTCTTCAAATTTTACGAAATCGAGCATTTTTTCGATTTCGTAAAGTTTGAAGATCCTATCCAATGGGAAATTTCCCGCGGATTCCGAAAAGCATCGCTATTTGTCCGAAAAACATAAAATTCGATGAGAAAAATGCAAAAAACGAATTTTCGCTTACTTCGAAATTTCACCACTTCGCTAAAATTGAGGTAACTTTTTTCGATCGACCAAACCTGGGTTTTCTTTTTGCGTTCGACAGAAATCTCTATACCGAAGAGAATGCCGCAAAGCGGAACGCGATATCTCCATTCCTGAATTTTTTACAGGATGTTAAAATCAGACCCTCAAAAGTCGCACATTTTTAGAAGGGTTTTTTTTCTCGTTTTTTTGTGATTTTTGGGGGTCCGACTTTAACATTCTGTAAAATTTTTTTAAAAATCAAGATATCGCATTCCGCCTTATGGCATTCTCTTCGATATAGCGTTTTCTCTGGAACGCAAAAAGAAAATCCAGCTTTGGTCGATCGAAAAAAAGTAACCTCGATTTCAGCAAAGTGTCGAAATTTTACGGTTACGGTTTCACTTTAGAATTTCGTAACACTCAAGTAATCCTACACGAGTATATCATGCAGAGTTCATGAAATACTCGACACTCGGCACCACGAATTCTGTCAGTCGAATATACGCGCGTCTGCAGCGAAGAAGCGCATCAGATGCATGAAATCGAGCTGCCGTGGAATAGAGTGAAACATTGCAGCAGTAACGTAGTCAGTTGGATTGAAGTTCCCGCGCGATACAGTCATACGCAGAGTCGTCTAATTGTCGAGTACAGGAGTTTGAATACTCCCGACTGGCTATTGCGTTTCCCCGCAATAAGGGCATAACGGACTCGGGAATAATGAAAAGCCCGAGATGAGTCGAAGCCTCTCACACCCAACCGAACTGATCTTAATTAGCGGTTCGAGGCGGGGCGGGGGAGGTCACGAGGTGGCATCGAACGAACCTCCGGAGCCGGGCATGGGAAATCCGAGGCTATACAGGCGGGAAAGCCGTCCGTACTGGGCGGCGATTAACTTTCCACTCGGAGTGTAGACACGACTTAATTAATTAGAAAAGTTCGATCGCGAGCTTCCACCAATTTGACGCCTCCTTTCTCTCGCCCTTCGACTTGGTAACTGCGCGTATTGCCCGTTGAAGTTTATTATACCGCAAATCGATAAACTAATCAGATATACCTGACGCTGTTCCACCCGAGTCGATCATTGTGCCTCGTGAAAAGAAGATATATATATATATATATATATATCAACGGAAAGCAATCCGGAGCCAGGTCTGGATCGCTCATTTTCCTTCATCAGCTTACGGCCATTTTAAGTCAGACGTTCCTTCTCTTTTTGCGTCTAGTCAGCCAGACAGCGCCACCTGGGATTCCCTATGAGAGGATAATAAATCTCGTTAGGGCGAATACCAATTGGAATAATTCACCACTGTATAAGAATTCTCATGGCGAGCGTCTCCTTATTTCCAGACCCAACAAGATCATTTTGTGCCACCGGGAATATAACTCAGCTCGCTGGTACCACTAAGTGTCACCGTGGTGGCATTGGTGGCAGCAATAATATTACACGCGGAAGGCCATGACGCGTTGGTTGAACTCGGAAAGCCAATTTTCGCGAGAAAGAAGCCGCAAATCGACAAACCAATCAAACACATCTGACGCTGTTTCGCCCGTCCATCATCCAGCTTCGCGAAAAGGCGAGACAACCACGGAAATCAATCCGAACCCACGTATGCATCGATCATTGTCCCTCGTCAGGTTATACGCGCGTTTTAATTCCGACACTTTTTCACCTCTGACAGTCAGCCAGACAGCGCCATCTGGGGTCTTCCGCGAGAGAGGACGATAAATCTCGGTAATACGAATACCAATTGGAATAATTCACCACGACTAGGAATACACGTGGCACCCGAGCTATGCGCCGTCAGACTTAACTTGCGTCAGCGACTTCTCGAGCGTCCTTATTTCCACACGCAACAAGATCATTTCGCCCGGCGCAGCACATAACTCAGCTCGCTAGCACTACCGAGTATTAGCGGGGTGGCGCTGGTGGTGGTGGCGCTGGTGACGTTGGTGGCGCTGGTGGTGGTGGTGGTGGCGCTGATGCCAGTGGTGACGGTGGTGGTAATACAACACGTAGAAGGATGAGGTGCTAGTTGGGCTTGGGCGGCGTTATTCGCGAGAAAGAAGCCGCCGCTCACGCGCGACGAGTGTTCCCCTCGTGGCGCGACAACTTCGGGGGTTCTTGACGTTTGGCCCGTAGCCAGCGTTGGCCGTTTCCAACGAGAGACAGAGAGCGCAACGCGCGAGATTATACATCGGCGAGGGGACGATCTGCGGGCTGCAGTCGCTGGTTGGTCTACACCGTGGCGGCTGTACGTGTAGCTTGGTGTATATTCCACTGTACGGTATCTTTTAGTATGTTGCTCGACACCGCGCGGTGTTACACTGTGCACCGACCGAGCGGACCCGACGCCGTTGACGGCGCGGGGGCCCCGACTACCGATTATTCATGACCACCCGCAATGCTCCACGAATTTTCCGTGATTTATGCCAACTGCCAGGCACCGGCGCAGCGTGCCGGCGGACCAAGATCTCGGTCATTCGATCATTTCCTATATTCTTCACTTTGGACGAATTTACGAATATGCCGTGTCGCGTCTCTGTTGTCTAATATGAACGTAAAATGCAGCGTGTCACGGAGATCCAACGAAATCGGTTTTTGCTATAAATATAGCAAAAATGAAAGCATAAATAGCATAAATATGCGGTATACAAAGAGACGTTACTAACGCCCGGACGCCGAGTTGTTAATACATTTACGGAGAAAAGTATCTGCTTTTGATAAAATGCATTTAATTTTTAAATCGAATTATAATTTTAACAATTTATCGTTTCTGTGGCGATGATGGAGTTAATTAATACTCAAATAATAGCCCGATTACCAATTAATATACATTGATTTTCATTAGTTGGACTTATTTGTATTAAAAAATCATCCGATAAATTATTCAACGGGACCAAGTAAATATTTGCCAGAAATGATTAAATGTTCGGCTCGCTTCGGTCAGCGAGAATTTTAATAGATTTCAGTAAGTTTCTTTGTCGGCGAGCTGTAAACAAATAAATCATAATAAAAATATCGATTAAACCCGGTGCGCGATATAATTTCGTAGCCGCGCTATGAATTAATGAAACATGTTTCTCAAGGATGATGTATCGTCGGAGATGGGAATAAATCGAGCGTAGTATCGGGAGTGACGGGACGCTGACTAATTGATGAGATCCGAGGTTGATCGGGATACGTCGGCCTTGCCCGATATTCTCTTAGCGTCTCTCCCAACGTGTAGTTAGAATTTCAGCTCCAACCCTTCGTCACTGTTTCGCTGGTTTTCTCGCGGATGTTCGTAATTAACCGAGATCCAACGCCAGCAGGAGCCAGCAAGCGTTCATCACTGACTTGACGACGTCTCAATTTTGCCCGCTGAGAGGCGCACAGTAACGGCGCGAGCTTATTCGAACCTGTGTAATATTGTCTGAAAATACAAACTCGACGGTGATGGAACAATCCACCTCGCGAATTTAGCAGACGTATATGTAACTTTGAGATACCACGAGGCAGTTTAGTTTCCGACATTAACAAGCCTGTTTATTAGTTCGTTAATATTGTCCGTCAATTCAACGGATTGTCTTTGTTTGCAAAATTGCAACTCCGAAGAAATTGTTGTATCAGTTCTCATTTATTGAATTAGAGACAAGCGCAAAAAATGGCCGCATAACAAGATGAGATTCAAAGACAATTAACGAGATTCCGTGAATATAGGCGCAAAAAATGTATTTGCCGAGTGTCTCAGAGAAAAGGTAGAAAAAGCAAGATCGAACTCCCATTATTATCGGTTCAGCCAATACATACACATGTAACGTACATGTAACATGACGTACATGTAACTTTGAGAGACCACGAGGCAATTTAGTTTCCGACAATAACAAACCTGTTTATTAGTTCGTCAATATTCTCTGTCAATTCAACGGATTGTCTTTGTTTGCAAAATTACAACCCCGAAGAAATTGTTGTACCAGTTCTCATTTATTGTATTAGAGTTGGGCGCAAAAAATTGACGCATAACAAGATGAGATTCAAAGAAAATGAACGAGATTCCGTGAGTATATACGCGAACAATTTATTTGCTGAGTGTCTCAGAGAAAAAGTAGAAAAAGCGAGATCGAACTCCCATTATTATCGGTTCAGCCAATACATACACGTGTAACGTACATGTAACTTTGAGAGACCACGAGGCATTTTAGTTTCCGACAATAACAAACCTGTTTATTAGTTCGTCAATATTCTCTGTCAATTCAACGGATTGTCTTTGTTTGCAAAATTGCAACTCCGAAGAAATTGTTGTATCAGTTCTCATTTATTGAATCAGAGTTGAGCGCAGAAAATTGGCGCGTAACAAGATGAGACGCAAAGAAAATTAACGAGATTCAGTGAATATATGCGGAAAAAATGTATTTGCTGAGTGTCTCAGAGAAAATGTAGAAAAAGCAAGATCGAACTCCCATTATTATCGGTTCAGCCAATATTTATCATTGATCTAGAACAACACTGGAATTCGAAAGATAGCACAAGTTCAAAAGTTGCTGCCCGCGGGGTTTGGCGCTGTCTGCGGTTACAGCGTGTTTGGCATTTTTATTTGCTCAATTCTCGAAAAATATATCCATCGCGTCGTTTCGCGTTTACACGCCCAAACATCGCCCTCCCAGGTTATTTTCCACCTCGTATCTACTTCCTTTGCCTTCGCCTTTGGTTACCAGCGGAATGTGTATGTACTTGCCGCGTACTCCTCGGACCCTCTGCCACGGACTCGAAGCAACCCACCGAGTCCCTCTTCACGGTTTGGCCGTATATTTCCTTGCTTCGCAAACTTGGTTCTGTTTACTCTTCTGGCCCGGATTTCACGGTGGAATATATTCGGGCGGGGAATAGCAAACATGTCATTTTTTCGCTTTTCTCTATTTTCGTCTTTTTCCGCCTCGCTTGTTAGCCGGCGACGCTTTGGATTGCGCGCTTGATGGACGAGCAATTTGAGACCAGTTGACACCAGCCCAGTAGGAATAAATCGAAAGAATTACACAAAAATACTACGATCTTGTGACTTTATGTTTCCGACGCACCAATAAAACTCGATTCTGAGGTTTGTGCAACTTTATCGAATACGAAAGTTCCCTTGTTTTTTAAAAGGTACATGTTTTATTATGTCTTTATTGGCCAATATATATTTTATTATATATTTTATTCTATCTTTATTGGCCAAAAAATGTTGCCAATAGCGCCGAAGCTCTGTTTTTGCTGGTGAAATACTTGAACAGAAATCGATAATGCCGCAAACTCTGGATTACACGGCGAACTTAGAACTTCCGACCCGCGCCGAGGTGACTAATTTAAGTATACACACGACCCCGTGAAGCTCGGAAAGTTTTGCGCAGGTAGAAACAACGACGCAAGGATGTCTTGTCACTCTGCAAAGTATTCCGAATCTTGCGTGGTTGGCAGTATTGCAATTTCAAAGCTATGAAGCTCGAAGATGCTCGTAACAAAGTCAGGCTCCAGAGCGCGGGGTCAAACTGGGAACTGGGCGTCGTACTTGGCGTGGAAATTCCATGGCGCAGCGAGTGGCAACGCTCTCGGGATGCACGAGCAAATGTTGTGAATATGCGCCGGATAAATACAGTAGGAAAGTGACTAATTTAAGTTTACACAGCGCCCAGCGAAGTTCAGCAAATGTTGCTGAATTAAAAATTATAACCCAAGACCGTCGTGTCTATTTGCAAAACGTTTCGAACCTTGCACGGCTAACAGTACTGCAATTTCAACCGCTTAAAAATAGTTAAAAGTCGACAATGTTCGTAACAAAGTCAGGTTGCTCCTCCAGTCCAGGATGTGGCTACGAGATGGGCTTCGGTGCAAAATTTTATCCCGCAGCGAGGAGAAAATGTTGTAAATATGCGCCGGATAAATACGGTAGGAAAGTGACTAATTTAAGTTTACACTACGCCCAGCGAAGTTCAGCAAATGTTGCCGAATAAAAAATGATAACCCAAGACCGTCGTGTCTCTTTGCAAAACGTTTCGAACCTTGCACGGCTAACAGTACTGCAATTTCAACTGTTTAAAAATGGTCAAACCCCGAACATGATCGTAACAAAGTTAGGCTGCTCTTCCAGCCCAGGATCTGGCTACGAGATGGGTGTCGGTGGAAATTCTATCCCGCAGCGAGGAGCAAATGTTGTAAATGTGCGCCAGATAAACACGGTAGAAAAGTGACTGATTTAAATTTACACTGCGCCCAGCGAAGTTCAACAAATATTGTCAAATTAAAAACGATAACCCAAGACCGTCGTGTCCCTCTGCAAAACGTTTCGAACTTTGCACGACAAACAGTACTGCAATTTCAACTGTTTAAAAATGGTTAAAACCCGAACATGATCGTAACAAAGTCAGGCTGCTCGTCCAGCCCAGGACGATGCTACGAGATGGGCGTCAGTGGAAATTCTATCTCCCGCAGGGAGGAGCAAATTTTGCGAGTGTACGCAGGATACACACGGTAGGAAAGTGATTAATTTAATTTAAAACAGCGCCCAGCAAAGTTCAGCAAATATAGCCAAATTAAAAACGATAACCCAAGACCATCGTGTCTCTTCGCAAAACGTTTCGGACCTTGCACGGCTAACAGCACTGCAATTTCAACCGCTTAAAAATAATAAAAAATCGAAAATGATCGTAACAAAGTCAGGCTGCTCCTTCAGCCCAGGACCTGGCTACGAGAGATGGGCTTCGGTGCAAAATTTGATCCCGCAGCGAGGAGCAAATATTGAAATGTGCGTCAGATAAACACGGTAGGAAAGTGAGTAATTTAAGGAGGTCGTCTGGCGGAGTATTCAATTCGTATAAATTCGAGAAAAGTGCGAGACAATTGCGAACACTTCTCGATGGTATAAAAATATGAAAAAATTCATGCACATTAAAGGTACTGAAAAGATTAATTTTGAATAATAATAATACTAAAATGTTATTAACAAATTGATTAAAACAAAATTGTTTAACAAATATTTCGGTGACCCAAGTTTTTTTGTGGATGAAAATGATTCCTTCATTTTTCTGAATACGTATGTATTTTTTCAGATTTTTATCTAATCCTTCCCCGTGTCCCTCTGCAAAACGTTTCGAACCTTGCACGGCTAACAGGTCTGCAATTTCAAACGCTTAAAAATAGTTAAAAATCGAAAATGATGGTAACAAAGTCGGGCTGCTCCTTCAGCCCAGGACCCTGGCTACGAGATGGGCTTCGGTGGAAATTTTATCCCGCAGCGAGTGTACGCGCACTCGGGACGCATGAGCAAATGTTGTGAATGTGCGCCGGGTAAACACGGTAGGAGAATATAGCGATGAGTTTCTCTCGAGCGTACAGGATACGACGAAGCGCAGCAACGGCGCGTCGGCCGGCGACGTCGGGTAGCGGAGCCTCGAGAGTCCGAGAGGCTACACACACCGTCTGCTCGGCGAGACGAGGAGAGTCGTTCTCTCGGTCGCGTTACCTCCGCCGACGAGACCCCTGTAGACATTCCTGAGGCGCGTAGGCGGCCGAGAGTAGCAACACTCGACTCTTACCGCTGTATAGGTATATTTCAGCCGTCGATGTCGTGGGCTCCGTGCGCCACGTCCTTCCCAAAGGAAAGCACTTTATTTTCTCTTCCTCTTATCTCGTTCATCCCTTTTAACAAGATGTATTTTCCAAAGCTTTTTATCGCCGACGCTGCGAAGAATCTTTCGATAATGAAAATTTTCTAGTAATAGCAGTCGTGAAGCTAATCAACGCGAGAGTGGACGTTGCGTGGTGTCACGTAAATTGTGGAGGACTGTTACTGTACCGCGGATAAGAATCGCGAAGCTTTTGTAGTTCAATTTGACAAATATTTTTCGTTTTGAGTCATGCAGTTTTCATAAGGTGTCCATATTTTTAAAGGTATTACTGAAATGCTGTTTTTGAATGAAATTTCACTGCAATTTTTGCGCAAAAAATGGGGACGTGTATTTGGTGCATTTTTTCTCATGTTTTTATAATTTCATAAATATTTTTCGAGCATAGTTGAATTTTGCAGCGTTTATATAAAGTTGTTCATATATGTATTCTTTTTGAAGAATTCCTGAAATTTTATTTTCGAATGAAATTTCACTGTATGTTTCGCGAACAGAATGACGATGTATATTTGATGAATCTCTTCTCGCGTTTTTTCGCGCGAAAACTTAACCATCTTTTCGCAAGCACAGCGGGACGGAAATGTTACTGTCACTTTTTTGTTACTTTTAACGCTAATGGGGGGATTTACAACTCGGCGGATTGCGACACGAACTTAGCGGCGAAGCACTTTATTTCCCCGTCCTGTTGTCTCGTTCGTCCCTCTTACAGCGATGTTTTTTCCGAGAATTTTTAGCCTCGATATAAAAATCTTTCGATAATGAAAATGTCGAGAAACGGTTCGTGTCAGCCGCGCGTCCCTAATCGACGTGAGAGTGGTCGCTCATTTGCGTTACATAAATTTCTCGCGATGCTATCACTGTATCGCGGACTATCGGGACTCCGCGGGGAATTGGTTCTGATAGCATAATGACGGAGATTGATTGACGGAATTGAGTAAATATTCCTTAATGGATGTGCCATTATATTTAGTACATAAAACGCGTGGTACGTGTCTGGGAATGATGTTTTACAGAGAGCAGACGGTGCGGCTCAAACGTCGACCTGGAAGGGCGCGTTCCCGAGATTGTTGCAAATTACAAGCTCCTCTACGCCCGTCGACAGCGCGTGATCCACTCGAAATGTGTGCGTTCGCATCAACAGCGGTTCCCGTAGCGCAATATCGGGGCTGGCTGGTCGGCGCGGCTTGCGACACACAATTTCCATTTCCGTGGTGCGCTCGCGTGACCGAACCGAATAACTCGTCCTCGCGTCGGCAAATTGCGCGCTCGATGACTCGTTAGAAAATGGAAACCTGTTGCGCGAAATGGCGCGCCTGCACCAATACCGAACGCAACAAGCTCATAGCTCCGGGCGTATCTCCTCTCGTCCTCCTCCTCCTCTCTCTGTCTTTGGATTCCGCTGCTTCTCTCCGTCGAAATTCCACGCATTTTCGCCCTCTTTTCATTTCATCTTTTGAAAGAAAAACAAAATTATATTAAAAATACCTTGCGAACAGCCAAAAGTGAGTTTCGTCATTTTAACTCTGCGTCTAATAAATTGTTGGCGAATTGACGGCATATTTTTAATGTAGAAATAACTTCGTATAATTTCATAAATGGTGTGCTTCAATTTTCTTGCACTTCCCAAATTCGTTCGTAAAATTGTAAAAGTAAAAAAAAAAACATTTATGAAAATCCACCAATAATGTTTTCTTAAATAAGGAGAATCCAAAAATCGACATTTAGATTGTTTTATATAAAAATGTTCGTAAACATTTCACTAAGTATTCGTTAGTAAAATTCCACTTAATTTTTGCGCCGTGCGTTTTGCCACTTTGCGCGTTTCGTCGTCTACGTTTTTGGTACAAGGTGACGAGAGTTCTCTCTCTCTCCCTCCTTCTGACCTGTCGGACAATGGGAAATGCGGCAACGGCGAAAGCGTCGCCGTAGCCGAGGCCGCGGGGGAAATAGACACCCGGAGAGATCGGTGAACGAGAGGACGAGAACGACAGGACGAATCGACGTGAATCCCGCCGACTGTCGCGACCTCGGGCCTGAGAGGTCAAGAGAATAGCATCTGTCCACCGGCGAAAAACGACGTAGTTCAGAAAAGTCGTAAAAGCGTTGAGCGCTTAATTAACTCTTCCGCGACGGCCACGTCGACGCAGCGACGTCGACGCTCGTCGTGGTGAGTGTGGAGCGCGCGCGCTCCCGCCGTACGAGCCAATGAAAACGAATTGCTCCTTAAGCGGGGAACTACGTCGAGACGAAACGAGGAGAGTAGCTCGCGAGTGTTATACACTATGAAACTAGATACGAGTCTACTGTTACTATCCGGCTACAATGGAAATAGCCTCGTAGCCACCTAGCGCGCGAGAGTGACGAGGAAAGGGAGCGAGAGTGACTGTTCCCGTTTCATTACGTATACTGCATAACAATTTCGTCGGTAAAAGGCGCCGTTGGTCGTTATGATACAGTGTTTTGTCCAACGCTGCAGCGTGTCGCTCGGATTAAAGACTTACACTCGGAATTTTAATTGCAAGGTTTGCCACCGCCGCTGGGGTCCCCACTCGGTGTCTCGCGTTTCCGTCGTATTTTCTTCGTCACGTTTTCCGGTTGGAGAAAACACCGTTGGGGTACGTGAACACAAACGTGGCTCGTTTTGCCCTCGACTTTTTTTTTTTAGCCGGTAACAAAAATATTAAAAATTCGTCATCGTGTTCTATTTTTATTTTTTTACCCTCGAGACTCCTGGCCAAATTTTATTTCGGGTCTTTCCGAGCGGTCACTCAGCCGGGAGACAAAAGAGAAATTCGAGATTTGTATTAAAAACATTTCCAACAAGATATACTATATTTTTTAGGTGAGAGAGGAAAGAATAAATTCACGTTCCAAATGAATCACTCGGAAGCGGATTTCTCTTTCTTCTCCGAAATTTCGTAGGGCGACCTCCGCATCTTTTTACACTTTTACTCGACGTTTTGGGAGAATCTTTTATCTCGATTTTGATACCGGTTTGTCGGGTGGCCCACGAATATAAATGATTTTCAGAATGAATTATCCCCGGCGTCCACCGTGCGGTAACTGAAATAAATGTTTTTTCCTTTCGTTGTCCGTCCGGCGTCCGTGAAATTTTTACACATCCTCAAGGTGCAAATGCGGCAAATGAATTTATAGCGCGCGGTGTGACTAAGCCACACGGCATTACCGCGAAACTTGGCCAAAGTCGGCGCAGAGGTGGCGTAATTACGCCAGGCGGAAATTCTAGACGACACGACTACGATTTTTTTTCGTACTTCACCTCTAAATTTCAATTTACGTCAAGCGTTACTCGGGGTCTCTCGGGTCGCGCGCGAGAGACACGCGCGTGATTTCAGGAGAAAGATGCTAATTGCCACTCGCGCGTGATGTCAAAGACTGAGACATCAAAGCGCCATCGAGGAGAGACGGAACGTGAGGTCAAAAGTAAACAATTTAAGTGTAAAGTAGTCGGTTGAAAAAAAAAGGCAGATGCTGCCAATTTAACAAACAGGTTTTTCGAACGAACATTAATTTTCCGTTTTGTTCGTTATTGTCGCAACACGTTACTTTACGTGTGCCGCGCGTATCGGGTTCTCGCGAAGTGACGGCGACAGCCTTTCTCGCTTCTTAGTTAGCTACGCTCGTTCGAGCCGATGAGCGTGTTGGAGCTGCTGCTGCTGCTGCTGTCGGTTATATTGAGTAGGTAAGCGATACGGTTGTTGGCCCTCTAAAGCACACGACGACCCTCTTGGCTGATACCATCGTGTGTCTCTTTCTACCCAACGTCGGTTGTTACGGCAAATTTGCATCTCTATCGCACCGATAAAAAATGTTGTTTAATTCTACCCCCGAATTGACAATAAGGGTCAATAAATCGCTTCGTTGGAAATGGTGACATCAATTTTTCGTCACCGTTGCCAAAGTATAGTGGAGCCAAATAATATTTTGTAATTGTTACCAAACGACGTAATACCTCATTTGGGTTAATTAAATCTTACTTAGATCAACTAACATTTTGTGATAGTGTCGTAAATATCTATTTCGCCATGTTTAACAACAATTTTTGGTCAGCCGTTGACAAAGTCTTTTGCCAGCCCTAGTAACATCTGTGCAGCGTTACATCCGGCCCAAGCCAGGCGTAGCCGGGCCAACGAGGCCCTAACCAGAGCCTGAATCGCCGCTACTGTAACGCCACGAATTTTCTACCAGGGACCGTGCGTATAGATGGCGAAAAAGTTCCATGAGCGAAGTTTTTCGGTAGAGTAGCATCCGGTGGGTGCATGGAGGAAAACAATAAGGGTGTGTGATACATCACACACCCTGATTATACAGCTATTTGCTATAGCAAATAGCTGTATAATCAGCAAAAAGCTATTTATATCTATTTAAAAAGCTATTTATATCTATTTGCTATAGCAAATAGATATTGCTGTATTAACGAATTTTTTTGTGGTAGAAAAATGTTCGGCGACCACGCAGCAAATTTGCAGCTACCACAGGAAAAATGTTATCACACCGTTGATTTTTTTTTCTCCGTGTATGCGAATATTCCGTGTAGTTAGGCGGATGGCCAAGAAGTGCGAGGGGCCAACAACTGCGCCGCTTGTACCCCTGAAACCCGGTACTGGTAGCACGAGCGAGCCAACGAGCACGTATACAGTATAGACCACGCGGCGCGCACCGGCTTCGCTCGACGAGCCGCAGCCATACGCTTTTGCTCCTGTCCCTGGCGTCCCTCCGTTAATTAGGCTCCGTGCAATTTTATCGAACGTTTCGTGAATGTTACGGGCCGGTCGCGACAAGCAGTTAACACAGCGTGCGGCGCAGCCGGCGGCAGCCGCGACGAGGAGAATCTCGAGTGCGCGGCCTCGGGATTCTCGCTCGAGGCCCGAGAAGCTTCCTCAACCTTCGTGTTTCGCGTTACCGCCGACCGTCCGCCACTCGGGCAGCACTACATTATATACCCGCAACGCGCCAACCGCAGTCCCGTATTAGCGGCGCTCTAAGCGCGCGACATTTTCTCGTTTGTATTTTATTTTTATTTACCTCGCGGCAAATACCTCGGGGCGAGCCGTCCCGCTGCATAAATGCCTCGCACTTTTTCGCGCGCCCGTTTCGCTCGAATTTACGCGCGAACTTGGCTGTAAAAAGTCAAACGTATCGAGTGAGAAAAGCGAAGACTTATTTAGCGACGAGAATTTTGTCGTCCAACGTGGGGGAAAAAAATGAGCGTGACGAAAGTGGAATATGAACTGAATTCGGCGAACACGAGGTTTTAAGTCGATTTTCGGGTCATGCAACAAGCATTTTTTTTTTCACTCGCGGTAAGTAACTCTGATTCATGCTGGCGATTCTTCTCGTGTTTTATTTGGATATCGCACGAACTTGGCTGACAAAACGCATTCACGCATTCAGTGAGAAAATTGCGAGATAAAAGACTCATTTCGCCCTTGCGTAGAAAAAATATGCGCGGCAAAAGTGGAATACTAACCAACCAGGTTCGACAGACACGAAGCTACAAACCGACGTTCTGTCGGCGTATCGATAATTGCAACCAACACGCATTTTGCAAACCGCGCGGAAAATGATGCACCGCAATTTTCGCAAATTTCAAGCGCGTTTGCAGAAACAAAAGCACGACAGACAAATACGCCGAGAGATGATTGATCGATTCAACAAAAAAAAAAAAACTGTCGGTTGCGCGAGCTTTTAAATCAACTTTTAGTCAGCCCAGTTTTTTCCCCGACCGAGCCCGCGGCTGACAATCGTGAAGAATGCGTTTCGTGACTCTGTTCCTGAAAATCTGCCGCCGTATTTATTTATTTTCTCTATGAAAAAAAAAAACAAAAAAAATCTCTGACATCTGTAAAATAAAATGTTGCGCGTTTCCGCTTTCGCGCGTCCGTCTCTGGGGCGTGTGTGGTGCGCGCATGGGTGGCGATGTGCGATCATCCGCGTCGGAAGTCTCTCATCGTTTGGCCGTCACCTCTCGCGTCCCCCCCTCGCGCGCGCGCGAGAGACAGTCCGACAGTGTCGGGCTACACCAGCGAGCTGGCGATATTTATAGTAATATATATAAGCGTTATAAAGTAGTATACAAGCATTTCAATAAATCAGGCTGCTCTATTAGTTGGCACGGCGCTAACGCGTCAAACAAATCTGCTCTCGGTCGTGTCGAGTCATTCGTTATCCACACCTACGTCCGGCCTCTCGCGTTCGTTTCTCTCTCTCTCTCTCTCACTCTCTCTCCTCGTTTCAGGCGCTCCAAGCCGCGGCCTCGCGCTCGCAGTCTCGCCGGTTCCCCGATTCTTTATTGGCCTGTATGTTTGCCGGGTCTCGTGCAGCGCTCGCACCGTTCGTTCGTTCGTTCGTTCGCTTCTCCCCGCGACTAGTGTGAAGCTCGTAAAGTATCAGCTCCTCTTCCGAGCGCTCACGCACTTCGGAACACCGCGGCGCGGCGGTCGCAGCGCGGCGCAATTCTCCTCAATAAGACGACGTCGCGCGCGGTTTCGATATTCTCGCGCGCTCGCGCGCAGTCGAGCCCCGGCTGTTTCACGGATTTTGAGCGCCCGCGACGTGCTGGATGCGTCAATTTGTCACTTGAGAATTTACTCGGGAACGTGGAGGTATTTTTTTTTTCTTGGTTTTTTTTTGCCTGTAGATAAAAAGATGGACAGGTTTATTCATGCGCTGCATCCATAAAAGTTCTTTGGCACGCGGTTGGCTGTGCAAGCGAGGAGAAATAGTGCGACCAGCGAGAAAGAAAATGCGACTCGGTGTCGACCAGCGAGAGAGAAAACGGAACAAAACGAACATTTGGGCTGAGAATAGAATGAGTCGAGAATGACCGACGGGTTAATTATTTCTATATAATAAAATTCAATTTGTCGGGCTTCTGGTTTCGGCACTCGAACTGGGAGCAGTCGACGCTCGAGTATTTCATGGATTTTGAGCGCCCGAGGTGAAGGATGCGTCATTTGCAGAGAGTTTGGTCGAAAACGTGGAAACGGTATTTTTCTTTTTTCTTTTTGCTCGTTGATAAACCGATGGACAGGTTTATTCATACGACGATAAAAAGTTTCTATGGCATGTAGTGCATAATACAGAAAGTGAAAACAGAGAGAAAGAAAGTGCGACTCGATGTAAAAAAGAGTGAAACGAAAATGGATGTTAAGAAAAGAATAAAGCAAAGGAGCGATGAGAATAAACCACAGGTGTAATTGCAACGTCGAGATTGACGGACGAATAAATTATTCCGAGTACTAAAATGCAATTTGTCGCTCTCCTCGTCTCGATAATCGCACTGGGTGCAGTCGACGCTCGACCAGGCATTTCACGAATTTTGAACGCCCGAGGTGCTAAAAGCATCAACTTGTCATTCGCAGAGCCGGATTATTTAGTCGGAATAAATCTGCAACCAGTGAAACTTCCAACCGGTTAGTCCGCGCGGTTTTTCCCGCAATTAAAACATATAATAATTACTTGCGGTAAAGTGTAATTAGTTTCCGCATAAAAAAAAAAAAAAAAAAAAACATAATCACACGTTTTAAAAATCCGTAGACCTCACTTAACGATTACCGGTGGAGCAACATTAATTCATCGAGCTGCCCGGTCGTAACGTGGAGATTGACCCCGGTAGAAAATCTGCGGCGTTAAACCCGACCCAAGTCGGGCCCAGCTCGGGCCCTGGCAGGGCCAAAGTAGCCCTGACCAGGCCTGGATGTAACGCCACAGATTTTTCACCAGGAGATCGTCGAATTAATCGTACACAAAAAATGCAATTAGTCAGTCGATTGTTTATTCACACCGCGAATCCGAAATTAACCCTTGGCACGTGTCACATACATATTTATAATTATTCACACGGATAATCGCGTCGAGGCGTCGGGGCTCCGCACCGGTACAATACGTATTATACGGGTGTGTGTGTCGGTCGCAAACGCATTTACATGCAAATTCGAGATTGAATTAACCAGCTGCGGAATCTCTCAGACAGTGTAATATCGCCGGAATGCAGTTACTCGATACCCGCTGGTACGTATATCGCAGTTTAAACACGCATTACATCCGCGCAAGGTGAACATAGTACAAATTCATGTGGAATAAAATCCGTTGCCGAGTTTCCCGCGTGTGCGCGACGACTGTGACGGTCGATTTCAATGCTCGAGCGCCAGTAACGTCGGCTCGTCGATAAACCTGTAACGGATTATTAACGCCGGTCCAAAACGTTGGCAAAGCCGACGCGCCAACGGGCGGCGCGTGTGTTTCGACCGATGTGACAACAACCGTTTATCTCGCAGTTTACTCATTTGCTGATGCTCAAACAGCGCGACCCGGTCTGTTTAGAAATCATTAGAACGTGCGCGACCCCCTGTGATGTTGCATCGCGCGTCGTTTCCCATTGGCGGAGCTTTGTAACTCGCTGACACGGAGATAATAATTATACTAATTGGGAAGTTGGGACGACTGTGACGATGAAATCAAAGCGCTTGTTGATATCAATGATTATCGAAGCTTGGTTGATAAATGGGTGATGAGACATTTTTGCGGAATAAATTTATAATTATCATTACGGGGTCGATTTGATTAATAATGATGATCGGGCTCATTGTCGGTTTGTAAGGGAAATGAAGAAGCATCGAGTCAGCATTTCGAGACGAATGTGGTCCCCCCATGGAAAAAAAGTATAATTAAAAATATACTTTTCAATGTATTGAAAAAGTATATTCTAAGTATACTTGAAATATATCTTTTATATTTATTATGTATTTTAAATACATGGGAAGTATATTTCAAGTATATGTGCAATAACTAGTTTTTCGTAGAAAAGTATATTTCCGGGGTATATGTGCCGTCAATGTAAAATATATAATATATACATTATGAGTATACTTCACACATACAGCAAAGTATATGTATATACTACATCGTCGTATGTATGAAAAATTTTACGGATGCACATTGCGTGCAACTTAGCCTTATATTTTGCTATGTTTCGTGAGTATACATCGTGTATGGTACATCTACTATTCGTACATTAAATATATATTTGAAATAGATGGAATATATATTTTGCACATACTTCGCAATACACTTCGCAATATACTTCAAGTATACTTTTCAAGTATATTCAAAAATGTATTCGACATAACTAATTTTTCGTAAAAAAGTATATTTATTATACTCAAAAATATACTTTTGAATATACTTTAAATATACTTTTTTTCCATGGGGGTCCAGTCAAGAGCAAAAATGTTTGTCTGGCGTTGGTTACACTCGAAGAAATAACCAGTATTGATAGCTGCGAAGTGACATCCCCGTCATTTTTTGTCCACGAGACTATTTTTCGTAGTGGCAGTAATTAGAAAATTGACGGTTGTCACTGTATAGTTACCGGTGTACACGGAGAAAACGAGGGTCTCGGATTGTAGTGATTAGTGGCCGGGCTTGTGTGCTCAGTCCTGACAGCATAGCAATTTAGAACCTGTTCGGATTTCCTCGTCATTATTATCATACAGCATAGCAAAAACTGTCGGTTTTTTTCAAATAATCATTCACATACCAGGCGGGGGCAACACCTTGGAAGGAAATGAGAAATGAATGAAAAAAAGCGGGGATTAAAAAAAATGTTTCTTACAACCTACTTGCTCCAGTTCTTAAATATTCATTAAACAAGCTGAGAATTAAAAGCTGGAGAAAAGTGTATTAAAAAAAAGTTAATTAATTAATTTTACAATTTTTTTTACCATATCTAACGGCAGGAAAATATTTTCGCTTGAAAGTTCTTTTTTTTCACATATTTCCACTCAACTTCTTTATACTTATATCTTTCGTAAAGAACGTCGAAAAACTGCGAATAGTCGTTTTCAAGAAAACTTACAATATTGTCGAAGTTGCCGCCCGTTTTCGCCCGTTTTCCCATTTTCCGCCGAGGCGATGATTTCGAACCCCTCCCGCGCCGACTATAAGGCGCGCGCTATGCGCGGGAATCCACTAAATTAAAAATATATTTTCCGTCGCGCAGTTTAGCCCCGCCGGGCTGACGTTGCGAACGACCGGCGAGGCCGGGCGCATAGCGTACGGGACTCGTTAAAAGGAATCGCTTTAGCAAACTTTCGCCCGTTCGCAAACGGCCGAAACGCGCGCGCGGAACGCGCTCGCGGTGCGGAAGTTTGCGCTATACCCGCGCGCGCGGGTACAGCGCCAACCATCCGGTATCCCTCTGGGGGTTTTTCGGGCGGCGAGATGAGAGATTGGAAGCAGCGCCCCGGAGATCGATGCAAAAAAGGACGGAATTAACGGATGTGGAGAAACGCGAAATTACGCGAGGGGGAGAAATGAAAAGCCCGGTGAGAGTGAGAGCGACGACGTCGAGGGAGCGATATAGGCGAGAGGGCGAAGGGGAGAGGCGAGTGAAGAACGAGCTCGCGGTAGCGCGGCATCGACGCCCGACGACCTCCAGCGGCAGAAAAGGTTGAAAAGCGAAGTTTAAGCGAGCGCGAGTGAACTAAGCGCACATCAAAGCTTCCCGCGCGCCTCTCCCGTTGCGCCGGAGCGAGAGCGCGTCGTGTATTAAAGCGCGCGCGCGCGCGAGGACCGCGCATAACGTGCGTAAAACCACTTTTTCCGAGTCGGAAGTGCCTCGCGAACGCCTCTGTCTCTCCTCTCCCCTCCCGGGGGCTCTCAAATAAATTACGCGTGTGTGCGGCGCGGCAGTGGCGGCCCTGCGTCCTGGTGCCCGCTTGATGTTCTCTCCCTGTCTTCACCGCGTCCGCCCGAGCGCACTTGATCCCTCTCTCAACGCGGCCGCTACCACACGCCCTCGCTCCGGGCAAAGGTATACCCACTTCCTCTACCGCGAGACTCTGCACGAGCAACGCAACGAAAGCCCTTCTGGTTTCTATCGTCCTTTTTTTCCAACCCTCTTTTTTTTTCACTTTTATTTCACGAGTCCGCGATGGTCAACGTCCGGCGCTTGGCGTGCGGACGATCGGGAACACGTATATCCCGATTGACAGGATTCATTCACGACGTTCAGGCAACTCGTTTTGCAGTAACCTTGCTGGAAAATCTATGACGTTGAAGTAAGCATCGTTGGAATGCAACGAAATTCAGAAAAAAAATTAATTCTAATTAACTGAAATGATGAAATTACATATAAAAATCATCATAGGAACTAATTGATATGATGACTTTTTATACCTTATTTCATCATTTGGGTTAATTAGAATAATTATTTTGTTCTGAATTTTGTTGCATTCCAACGATGCAAACTTCAACATCGTGAAAATCTGCGGAGTTACAATCGGCCCTGCCAGGGTCCGAGCTTGGCTTGACTTGGGCCAGATTTAACGCTACAGGTTTTCTACTAGGGGATGTGGGGGAAATCACTGGGACAGCAAGATTACGATAAATCGTTTACTCGGTTAGTTCAGGATAGATAAAAGGCTTCGGAGGTTAGCTGGATGTATCCAACGGCAATGTTTGTCTGTAATAATATAAGGAACTTTGTTGCTCGGTTGACTTCCACACGCCCTCGCTCCGGGCAAAGGTATACCCACTTCCTCTACCGCGAGACTCTGCACGAGCAACGCAGCGAAAGCCCTTCTGGTTTCTATCCTCCTTTTTTTTCCAACCCTCTTTTTTTCACTTTTATTTCACGAGTCCGCGATAGTCAACGTCCATCGCTTGGCGTGCGGACGATCAGGAACACGTATATCCCGATTGACAGGATTCATTCACGACGTTCAGGCAACTCGTTTTGCCTGATGACCTTGCTAGAAAATCTGTGCAATTACAATCGGCCCTGTTGGGGTCCGAACTTGGCCTGACTTGGGCCAGATTTAACGCTACAGATTTTCTATTAGGGGATGTGGGGGAATTAACTGGGACAGCGAGATTACGATAAATCGTTTACTCGGTTAGTTCAGGATAGATAAAAGGCTTCGGGGGTTAGCTGGATTTGTCCAACGGCAATGTTTTTCTGTAATAATGCAAGGAACTTTGTTGCTCGGTTGACTTCCACGTACCCTCGCTCCGGGCAAAGGTACCGACTTTTTTTTACCGTGAGACTCCACACGTGCAACGTAACGAAAACCCTTCTGGGATCCTCCTATCCTACTTTGTTCAACCCTCTTTTTTCCTTTTATTTTATGAGTCTGCAATCGTTGACGTCCGTCGCTTGGCGTGCAAACGATCATCACATGTATCCCGATTGACAGAATTCACAACGTTCAGGCGATTCGTTTTGCAGTGACGTGGGAAATCACTGGGACAGCGAGACTACAGTAACTCGTTTACTTGGTTAGTTTAGGGTAGATAAACCGGCTTGTTGGTGTGGCTGGATTCGTCCAACAGCAACGTTTTTCTGCAATAATAAAAGAGAATTTTATTATTATTATTGTTGGTCGGTTGACGTTCTCCGTTCCCGCCCGAGCTCTTGATTCTTCGCTCGACGCGGCTTCACTCGGGGCAAAGGTACTTCCTCTACTACAACACTCCACACGAGCTCCGCAACGAAAGCCCTTCTGGTTTCCTTCTATCCTACTTTTTTTAAACCTCTCGTTTTCTTTTATTTCACCAGTCCGCAATGGTCCGTCGCTTAGCGTGCAAATGCAACGCATATCGTAAACCCATTTCGCGAACGACAGGATTTTCAGCGCTCTGACGATTCGCTGTATCATTGATTTGGGAAATCATTGCGATATCTCTCTACAAAAAAGAAAAGTAACAAAAAATGAATACAACAGCGGCAAAACTACAATAACTAGCTCACTCGGTTAGTTTAGGATAGGTAAACCGGTTGAGCTGGATAGCGGAATGTGTCCAAGGGAAACGCTTTCCTGCGATAATAAAAGGGACTTTGTTGCTACGGGTTCCCGTTTTCTCTTTGTCTTCTTCTCTCGCCGTGAGCTCTTGATCCTTCTATCAACGCGGCCACCGCCGCACGCCCTCGCTTCGGCGAAAGGTACTTCCTCCGCTACAGCACTCGACAAACTGCACGGCGAATGCCCTTCTGGTTGGTCTCCCGTGCTGCCTTTTTACTTCCCTTTTTATTTCACGAGTCTGCAATGGTCAGCGTCCGGCGCTTAGTTTACAAACGATCGTAAACACGTGGTCCGACCGACAGGATTCCACAGGCTGTTCGTTGTACAGTGGTTTGGATAACGTGAAAAGAGAGAGAGAGAGAGAAAAAATTAGCTGGCGCGGCGAAACTTGCGTCACGTAATTAATTTACACGGTCGGTGTTCAAACAGGTACGCGGCCTTGTTACGATAACTGAATTTATCTAGCTGGATCGATTTGCTGCGGTCATGAAAATGCAACAATCATTTTTTTTTGCGATTCCGATACATTGTTATCCTTTTAACTGCCAACGCAGAATATTAAATTCGCTGCATTGGAGAGACAGTTGATTTTCAAAACATCTTTTTTTAACACTATACCAGAAAATCAACATGTAGCTTGATGTAAAAAGGTTGAATTCCAAAAGTATCATCTTTTCAACGTTTTTTTTATCGGAAAAGTGTTCGACACTCGAGAGTAATACGTTTTATCGACAGGAAAAAAGCTCACGGACGTTGAGGGAGACGAATAAGCTGCTCAATCGGTAACAAATACTGCAAACAATGGCACTCACAGACATTAGCCATTTCGGGAAGAATGAAAATGTCGATAATTGAATTCTGCGTCCGATAGCAGATATTTCCTCTCGCGCTGTAATGGCTCATTTTTCACCTCCCCTAAAAAAAAACATTGTACATCGCACCGCAACCCCGTTATTATTACTCGCCCCGAATTAAAATAACAGCGCGCGTTGTTTATTCCCGTATGGAAATAATTCGCCGCGGTAACAAATAATTTTTGCCGCGATAGCGAGAGCACTTTTCACCATGAATAATTCGATTAATAGGATCGGCTATTAACGAACGTTCGAATTATACCGTTCTGTTACTTATCGAGGGGTCCGCGCGAGCGCCGCTATATCGGTAGCAGGTGCATTAATTTATGTCAACACTATTAACATGACGAGATTAATGAACTCCGTAGTATATATGTTTATGCAGTATAATATTTGATGCATACATTAGTTGCGGGTACGCGATGTACATCGTGAAGGTATGGACGCCCCACCTGTTTACATTCCTTTTTTTTCTCTCCTCCTGCCCCCCCCCCCCCCCCCCCCCCCGCCGTGCTCTTCCCTCCCCCGTTCCACCCCTCTCGGTGGTCTGCCCAGGCACTCGAACACTCATACCGCACGAATGGGCACTTGGTGCTCGGTGGTTATGGCCGCCTTGTGGTAGTTGAATCATGTTGCCGCTGTGGTTGTGTGGTCGTTAGGTCAAGAACGAGACGATCGAAACGATCCGAGAGAGATAGCTGGCCCCGCTTGGCCGCTCGTATCTATCTATATGTATATATTCCGCGTCGTCTCGAATCCTTTGCTCCCTCCGTGTTGATATTTTCCATAAGCAAATAACCCCGGAAGCAACTGAAGATGCAAAGTCTCGGCTATCCTCGGCCTTAATGAATTAACATCGGCTCTCTCAATGTCCACTTTCCATGCGAGACTCGTGACGCCATAGCAACAAAAAGTGCCCAATGTTGAAGCAGCTATTAATTGCGAAATCGCGGTTAGGTACTTATCCTTCTTGTCGCTATTGGTGTCTTTTTTCGTACCATTTTTTTGGTTCCCAAACGAATTACATGGATAATGGGTAAAAAAAATATCGCGGTATGTAGATTTTGAGAAAAATTGTTCACTTTATCAATTACTGTGATTTTCATTTGACATTATTAAGTTGCACCGTTGTTCGTGAGCAACACTGCGAAAAATATGTTATCACTGTCAGTCAGTAAAAAATGTTCTTGTCGCTCATCGAACGTCATACTTTTCACCTATCGACGAACCCGTATCTCCAGAAGTTCGAGCATCCTAACAGCGTTGGTACTACACCCACACGCGTTATAGTCAATGGCGAGATACTCGACACCATAGCAACGCAACAATGAAATAGAATATTCTACAACTCGTAGAAACGCCATCTACGCTGTGTATCTAGTTTGCATATGCCATTGTGCAGGAAACCTGAGAGAGAAACGGGACGTGACACGGGATTCGTGGAACGCTATACACCGGACAGAGGCAGCGGGACAATTTGCGATCGAGGACGAATAGACATACCTAGAGAAAAATCTGGTATTCGTAATTGCAAACAGGCGACCATCAATTTTTAGTCCACCTGCGGTAATTTTGCACAATCGCAGTAACAGCGATATAGTCACCACAATTATTAAACTGTTATCGCAAATATGTATAGAACCGATAGTTGTCGCACTTAATAATGATGATGTTTGCATCGTTGGAATGCAACGAAATTCAGAAAAAAAAATTGTAATTAACCCAAATGATGAGATTAGGTATGAAAAGTCGTCATAGCGATTAGTTCCTATGATGATTTTTTATACTTGATTTCACCATTTGGGTTAATTAGAATTAATTTTTTTTTCTGAATTTCGTTGCATTCTTACGATGCAAACTTCAACATCATCGCACTTAATAATTACTTTACAAAACTTTGTAAAATAATCGTCAAGGGTCCATAACCGGAAATTAGCTGTTCGAGCTACTCATTGAAATTCAAAAAGAGCCGCAGAGATGAAAAAAAAAACGTTCACACGAATGTTTTCCAGTTTTTCTAATCACTTAAAAAAAAATCGCAGCCATATTATCCGGCAATACGTACCCCATATTCGAGAAATACCCGCGGGCAGCAGCACTGTGTATCCGATCATCCCGCTAATTTCATAGGTACTTCACTTCGGCGCCCGGGATAATTGCTCTATTACGTCAATTACGCCCTCAAGAGTGCCACACGGCGGAAGCCGTGCAACGCACGATTTCTGTCGCACTGAGCAGCCAGCAGCCGAGGCCAGCGCGCGGGGAGCATCGCCGAGAGTCAAAAGGCTCGTCGAGACTCGTAAACGGGAAAGCAGCCGTTGTTGTCGCCGTGGCTACCGGCCGGCTCGACTCTCGGAGTGCTCTCTCCACTCGAGTTCCTCTCTCTTTTTTTTTTTCACTCTCCAGTTCTCATTCTCCGTCTCTCCTCCCTGTCTCTCTCGCCAATCTCATTTCAACTGCTAATGCCTCCATTATTCAAATTTTTTTAATCACGAGTAAAACGACAGAGACCACGAGAGGTCAATACGGCGAGAAAGAGAGACGGAGGGTCAGAGGGTTTCGTGTGCCCGCGGGGCGAGCGACGAGTCAAGACGAGTTGCAGAGTGCCGAGAAAAAAAAACCACGCTGAGCTCATGTTTTGCTCAATTATCGTTTGTACGCGCGAACCCTTCCCGCGGTTAAGGTCCAATACGTTATGTTCTCAATTGCGTTTCACGGACTCTGACTATCGATCTCTCTGCGGGGTCATTAATATTCTCAAAGCGGCCCCGGCCCGCGCGATATACCATAAACATAAATGCGGATACAGTGGAACCTCCCGTAGCTCGCGCGCTGCGGAAATTGGCGAGTTGTTTGAAGAGCCAATCACGTACGCAGCACGATAGACGTGGTCATTCCCTCTCCTGTTCGCGCGCCGGTTTGGCCAATGGCGAAGGTTTTCCGCGCGCCCCCACCACGTCGCCCGGTGAGGTATGGAAACTTAAGCCGTGAGTGGTTTTAGCATATATTCAACGTGACAAAGACCACCGAACTGGGACGATCAAGGCCTTCGATGTAGACTGCAAAGCGACCGTAAGAAGACGTTAAGTCTACTCAAAAGCTATACTGTAAATTTGTCCAAAGTGAATATTGGCTACATAGACTTGTGATGTATACATAGAAACGTGGTGTATGAGATCGTAAACTTGTCGATGAGTGCAGACTGATATTAGACTCTGGGCAGACTTCAATTTCTGATCAATGACCAGAACTCAGACAGATCAGAATTCAGACTTCAATGACAGTCAGAGTGATCAAAATTGAGACCTCGATGCAACGTCTTCATCAAGATTCAAAATCATCCGAGTTATCTTTTTCCTGCACGGCCCAACCTGGAGTTCCATCCACAACACCTGGATAACCCACTCGTGAAGTCCGCCCATTGACGACGTCGAGTAGCCCCGAGAACGGTCTTCTCCACTCCACAGAAGCTTCTGCTCGGACCGTTTCAAGCATTTCTCGCTAAGTGGTCTAATGACAGCGGTCGCCCTTGTGCGGGAGGCAAATGCGCATTGTCGCATATCTTCAAAGTAACTCCGCCGTTTTCGTGTTTCACTTTGGGATTCTTCGCCCGGGTCAAACGATGCTCTGATAATCACGAAATGTCGTGCCTGTACCGTGCTTGTTGGTATCTATATACGTGTACAGGGACTGCGCCAAGAGTCGAGGGAGCCTCGTTTCCCGAGTATCACGCGCAGCACGCTCGCTAGGTGCAGTTCTCTCTTGGGGGTTACCGTAGTATACCGAGCTTTCCACTTTCCACTACGGGCAACTTTGGCTGCACTTGCTCTGTGCGCAGCGTCGACGCGGTGGGGATGGGGCAGCCCCGTGTGCCGTCGGAAACGTATCCTTCCGCCACTTCCGGCATGGAGGTTCCTTCCCATTTACCCTCTGTATCGCCCTCCCCCCCCCCCCCCCCCCCCCGCGCAACCCTCGCCGCTGCCTTGTTCCACTCCTCGGAAACTTCTTATCCGGCTATTGTATGTCTCGCGACGGGTGTATCTCGATGGCTCGCGAAGCTGCGAGATCGTCGAATTCCCTCTTATTCTGTTCCAATTCCCAGCCAGACCCCGCGCGGCCACCTCGCTCTCCAACTTATTGTCAACGATCATTGCGAAAATTTCGGACTTAATATCGCCGGAGTGGTAATACAATATTGCGATATTGGACGTGACAATATTGCAGCGCTGTTTGTATTCGCACGGATATTCGTGTGCGCGTATTTTATCCAGCGAATGAAACCGAATGACAAAAACAAATAACCCCTATGGTGTCCCTCTTCGTGAAGCCCTAATTATTCTATATTTACGTATGAGTCACCTCTCTGTTGGCTCCTGATTATTCTAGTTGACCCTATGAGTCACCTCCTCATCGGGCTCCGATTATCAAGAGACACGGTGGCACCTCGACGCCAAGCATTAGAGGAGAAATTTGTCGGCCTCCGCACGACATTTTGTTCCACATTTCCCTATGAATCACCTCTTTGCCGGGCCCTCATTAACCGAGTTCTTGTATAAAACGCTCAGGCCCAGATTATTCCAACATCCAGAATTCTCGGTCTCATGCAGTTTCTAATTATTTCAAGTGTCCTTTTCAGCCGCTTTCCTTCCATCTCATTCAGATCCTCATTATTTCAAGACTCCTCACGAGTCGCTTTTCTCCCACCTCAGACCTCAACGATTCCAACTCCCCTCATCAGTCGCTTTCCTCCCACCTCAGACCTAAATGATTCCAAGTCCCCTCATCAGTTGCTTTCCTCCCACCTCAGACCTCAATGATTCCAAGTCCCCTCATCAATCGCTTTCCTCCCACCTCAGACCTCAACGATTCCAACTCCCCTCATCAGTCGCTTTCCTCCCACCTCAAACCTCAATGATCCCAAGCTCCCTTATCAGCCCTCATACGACCCAACCACGCCCAGAACTAGTAATAAAGACAAACACAAAGTGTTTAGGCGCGGCAGACGCGGATCCCGTCCAACCCGTGCGAAGCCCCCGAGGTGCAGCAGAAACGCCGACGCCGCGATAGCACGGCTAAGAATTAGCGCTTCCAGGGCCGAAGAGGCGCGACCCATCGGGCGTTTGACGGGTATCGAGTATCGACACCGATGGACGACGCCCGAGTGCTCGGAAACGAACGACGCTTAATAATAATTCCCGTGTTTGCTCGTTGAGCGGGTAATACCGGAAAGTGATGGGACAAATCGGATTTGTCGGTGGCGTGCGCGCTCCGGCCATATAGGCGCCGGCCGGCTATGTATATAACCAGCGGAAGGCCCGTTCGTTCTCATGCGCGCCGCGGTACCCTCGGCCCCTTCTACATCGCGGACCCTCATCCGTGGCCCGGTACGCGCGCACCGACACAGTGCCCGAGCGCACATATATGTGCTCGCCGTACACAGTTCGCTACACGAAACGTAATTAGGTTTTCCCGTTAGGAACCACTCGCTGCACGGGAAATACGCGCTTGTCTCCAGCGTCATCGATATCAATGTCCGGAGCCCGCTGTCCCTCAATGTTGCGAACGCGTATGCGGGAGTAATATACTCGGTATTTGGTATAATTTTCGAATGTACCACACGCGGACCGGGCTAGAGACACGCGAGGCTCGGTACGTGCGACTAAAACACCTACCACGCCGCCCGTATGGACTGCAGCGCCGCTGTCTCGAATGGTGGAAGGTGGCCGGACGAACTAGCTGACTGACGAGGCAACTATATAACCACGGCTCTAACGTCACGATGACGCCTGAGCGTACGTCGAGCTATTTCACTGCCACGCGCTGTCTACTGTATTTTACATGGCTCTGTCTCGTTCTCTCTGTCTTGCGCGCGCGTCTCTCTGTCTCTCTCGGTCTCTTCGTGTTTGTGTATGTAATACGTATGGACTCTCCGTGACTATAGACGGCGTGAAGAGTCAAGAGGCCGCGCATGATTCATAGTTTTGCTGGAAGGGTTATGTTATAACCGACGCTCGTGGTGTACTGGCCGAGCGCCTTTTTAAGACGTCGGCGATATATTTTATGGGCCGGGAATATAACGTTAATGGCTGTTGCCGGTATCTCATAATTGAAACACGTTAATCCTTGAGTTGTTTGTCATTAGCGGCGGCTGGATGAACATTTCGCTTTTCGTTTTTGAGGCATCGACTTTTGCATTATATTGTCGTTCTCAAGTCGCATATTTAACCCCCGCAAATATTGGTTTCACTTGGTTTTTCTTGACTTTAAAAATAAAAATGAGACTTCACGAAAATGTTCAATTCATCGTTCTCAAGTTCTCAAGTCAAGTGTTCATTTCGTCGTTCTCATCGTTCTCAAGAGAGCATATTCTACCCTCGAAGACACCGTTTTCAACACTTCACATTAATTTTGAAAAACAAAAACAGCGTTTTTAAGTAAAAATTCATAGATGCAGCTCCGCGTCCAAAAGTGCCCAAAAGGGTCTACCGATATGTCTTGGCAAACCAGTTTTACAAGAAAGGATAATTTTTCAAACAAAAGTCCTCATAACACAAAAGAATTGTTTTCAATTTACCACAACAGTTCTCTTCCACTTATGAAAACTGGCAATCCGATGCGAAAAAATTGTTTTCCCCCGTGTACATGACTACTCACTAAATATAGCTGAATAAATCGGCCGGTATACACATCGATTGTGAACGAGACCACGTTTTTCGTTCCAGAGAATGAAAAACGAGCATTACGTCCGTGTCGATGTGTACCGGAGATAAAATGCATCGATGCCGAGCGCAACAATAACAAGCTTAACGCGCCGCACCGTGAAACTTTTCAACACGGATACGGTTTTCAATCTTGTCGCGCGCGATAAGTATCTCGGGGCCGCACAAAGGATCCGTGTTCGGAATTTTTTCCACGCATAGAAATTTCGCCGTGGCGTCTTTGCGTCGTCGTCATTGGCGACGCTTCATGCGCCACGGAAGCTACTTTAAAAAGTATTTCAAAGCTGTGGCGCGCTGCAACCGTCCTCATAGCGCGACTGGCGACTTAACGCAGCAGTTTCCACATAGTCTCAGTCGGACGCTAGGTCCACAATGTCGGTAGGTCGGTGCCCAGGATACGTAGGTTTCCTATTGGCCGTGAAACCGCGGTATACGGCTCCACAGCAGTACCTACTTGGGGCCATAATAAGCAGCAGTGGTATACGAATGGGCTTTAGTGGAGATTGAGCCGCGGAATGTCTGAATCCACGTGGAAGGAGCCTCGGCTCGGATTGAGGTTTAACATTCACGTGGGACACGTTTATAACACCTCTCCACGGCGGTATTGAAGTACGGCAGAAGTAGCGGCTGTAATAGCAGCGGCAAGAGCGTCGCCTTCGTGTGCCACATTTCTCTGACTGATTCGTATCACGTGCGAACGTTTCCCAATCTCTCGCTTATTGGATGCCATCAAAGTCCGACGTTCGCGCATCTATAGAAAAAAAAAATCCCAACTTGGAAATGCCGCAATAAAAAACCTCTTTGTTCGTATCTGAAAAATGACGTCTTTCCTCCCCTCCCCCCCTCGAATTTTATGAGCAGTCGTTTCGCTGTTCGTGTGTACGCGGCTGAAGCACATCGAGTACCATCAACGAAGGGCATGACGCAACGGGCGAGAAGAGGACGTCGGACTCGCACAATGCGGGGTAGCGAAAATTCGCGGATAAGAGCGCGTAGGAAGTCGTACGTCGAAGAATGGACGAGCGAAAGAGCAACGAGACGAAGGAAGCCGGGAGGAGATTGGCGAGAGATGGAACCGCGGCCAACGCAGTAATAGGATACACCTGCTTTTACGAGGACGCGCTGCTGCCACGGCGACGCTGACCAGCCAAGTGCACTCTCGTGCTTTGGTTTAACTAGTCGTTAAACGAGAGATCCGCGCGCGCGAGCCGCCGCAGCTTCCCCGTGAGATAATTAAAATCCTGTGCGCGAGCCTCGTGCGCGCTGTCGGCGTCGACCACGGGTCGCGACGGTTATTTCACTTAAGAGAGGATATGGCAGCACCAAAGGCAGCGGCGGTAATGGCGCGACGGGAGAAGTCGGTGCTGTACGACGAATTGCACCGTAATCAACAGGAGAGTTGAGAGGATAGTTGCTCGACGGTCGTCTTACCGGCTGCTGCTCACTTGCCGGGGTGACCGGGGTTAGTTGGGTCAGGTGCTGGCCCGGACCCTTTAACCCCTTGCGTCACAGTGGACCGCTGAGTGACCCGCCTACTTTCGCTCGGATTTTAATGTTTTAGTCTAATTTCCGATAATAATTAATATTTGCATTTCCGTAGTGAAAAATGTATGGCTCGAAGGGTTTACGGCTAAGCCGTATTCGCGATAAAAATGATTTTTCTCGGCTGTCAAACACTCGGTTAAATTTGAAAAAAGAAGGAAAAGGAATCCTGAAAAGTGACACAATTAGCCCCGGTCTCCTCCATTTTATCGTTATTAACTGTTCAGCCGTTTCGATAAAATTGCTACTTGACACGAAAGTATTTTGTCGATTGGTAATCAGGGATGATTGCGAGGCAGGGAATTTCCGGACTCGACGTGCATATGTGGGCCGAATATATGAAAGGTAGTGTGGAATGAGGAAACATTCCGCGAGTATACCCGACGGCACAATCGACAGAGTACTCGATGGTTCGTCGGCCCTGTTTTCGATAATAATCGACCAGATGTCACATGAACTGTGCGGCACTCCACTGTTTGCCCCTCTCATCCCCTCATCGGTCCCTCCTCGCCTTCCATTGAAATCACTAAGTCAGGAAAGTGGGAAGGAGCGTCAAACCCTCGACGTAACTTGTCACACGGGCAACACCGCCACCGAATGAGCTACCGCGTACACGACATCGTACTTCGAGCGATTTTTCTGCCTGATCGCTACCCGCGCGCCCGACAACAATTTCCACTTCGACTTTAACCTTCGACCAATGCAATTTCCAGTTCAATATGTCTTGTCCGCAATTTTCGCCACTTCACCACCCCCCTCGTCGGGCTTCCGCTATTGAGCAAGCGCATGTGGCAACAATATCCTAGTTCCTACTCTGTATTCGGAAAACTCTTGTCGCCGTGTATGTAATATATACATATATGGTATATAGTATAGAAATTCTTTGGAGTTTTGCAACGTAGGTACAGCGATGGTTATGTACATGGAGTTCTGCATTCATGATATGCATATTACACACATTCGGAACTAAAAGTTTTGAGGGATCAAATTTTTTGCACTCTTCGTCAGGGAAATCCCTTTTTTAAAAAGTTCATGAGTAACGGAAAGAATTGTTAGCACACTATTAGAGCTGCGATTGGTTGCCAGGAAAGTCCGTGATAAACAAAATCAGTTTGGTGTCAAATTTGAAAAGTTTCATAAGAGAACAGGCGGGGCAGCACCCGTAACCTTTTAAAGCTTTATAATTGAGCGCAGCAGCGCAAAATTGATTAACCTATTATAGGTGATATTTTGAAATAAAAATTTCCAATCTACGATTTCTGACAGAAAGATCATCGCCAAAAATATATTTTCTTCAAAATCGATTAATAGTACATTACGTTACAAGGGAGGAAAGTGCAACGTTTCACCGAGTGTGAAGTTTGATGCCCGAGCGAAGCAAGGGCAGAAATTCACACGAGATGAAAAGTTGCACTCCTCCCATGTAACGTACTATACTTTTCTCCCGATTTCCCTAAAAAATAACCACATTTTGTGTGTGCAACGAGGACGGAAAATAAGCTCATTTTTTACAAATGACGACACGCATGCGTAGTACGGTTTCCATGACTCCCGCGCGGGCAGAAATGAGCTGATTTCCTCCCTAGGGAGGTAATGCAACCGGACTGCGCATGCGTGAGTCAGTTGTCAAAAAATGAGCGATTTTCCGCCCGCGTTGCGGACACGAAATGGGGTTATTTTAGCGGAGTCGGGAGAAAAAAACAATTTCGTCGACAAAAAAATATATTTTTCAAAATCGATTAAAAAAGGTTAATAACCAGTGTTTTCGGGGGTAGAATATGCGACTTGAGAATTATGGTATAGGTTAAAGGTCGATATCTTGAAAAGAAAAAAAATTGGGGTCGATTTTGGCGATTTTCGGTCCGGAGCCGGATTTACGATTTCTGACAGAAAAAATATTTTTTTCGTCACCAAAAATATATTTTTTTCAAAATCGATTAAAAAAGGTTAATAACCAGTGTTTTCGGGGGTAGAATATGCGACTTGAGAATTATGGTATAGGTTAAAAGTCGATATCTTGAAAAGAAAAAAAATTGGGGTCGATTTTGACGATTTTCGGTCCGGAGCCGGATCTACGATTTCTGACTGAAAAAAAAATTTCGTCGCCAAAAAAATATCTTTTTCAAAATCGATTAAAAAAGGTTAACAACCAGTGTTTTCGGGGGTAGAATATGCGACTTAAGAATGATGGTATAGGTTAAAAGTCGATATTTTGAAAATAACAAATTTCTGAGGTCGATTTTGGCAGGTTTTTCAGGCACGCGCGCCAGCGCGTGTGATTAGCCTAGTAATATGAAAAGAATCAACGCTATATTGAAAATATGAACATTGATTTTGTAAGTAATATTGAAATACGGCACTAACTACTGTGTTCTCACTCGCCATTATGACATGTTTTTGTTCCTTAGCAATCTGGTTGTTTATCTGGTTATTTTCTCTACTGTTAATCGTCAGTCCGTTTTGTAACATCGTCAATAAAACATCTTTTTGAAAGATTCATCTGCGATAATTTTCATAAGTAATGAAATGAGTTTTTAATAAATTCTTAAAAATATCATAGTTTATGAAACGTAAAAAAGATCCTTTATTTCAAATAAATTCGCGAAACGTCTTGCATGTCGATTTTTAAACAATTTCACTAAAAAAATAAAAAAATAAAAAAAAAGTTTTCGAAAAATTCATTAAATCATTTTTTTCTTCAAGTTATTTATGATCTGGGATTTTTTCTAATTTTTCCCAAATAATGTAAATGAGAACGTCAAATTGTTCAAAATCAAATATTCAGATTAAAGTCACCCTTCCCCCTCCCAGTGTATTAGAAAATACAAGCTCTGGCGTCAAAATTGTCTGGTAACCTGCTGCCCGGGGCGATAACAATAAACCACACAGCGATTAGCCAATAACGGCCGCTTTGGGTGTAGGAAAGGGCCATTATTGGTCCTTTCTTTGTGCGTCCAGCAGGCTTGTCCGCAGCTAATGATAATGTCCCGAAAGGAGACGCGTATTATGTGTACGCGTATATATACATATATATGAATTTTGCATAAGTAGGTACAACGTACACGTGTTATATTGGACGCGGGCAAAGAGGCCGGTTCGACTGGTGGCCGCGCGCCTCGTGTATTTAGCACGTTTCGCAGTCTCTCGCGGTCTCGGCTGCTCTGCCGGTGACCGGAAATTCGCTGCGGCTTCATTGTGGTCCCTTCACCCTCTCCCTCTCTCTCTCTCTCTCTTCTCTCCTTCCACCCCCCGCGCCTTCATAATCCAATAGAGGCGTTACTCAGAATAAGCCCGATTCATGCGCGTGATACGTGGGCTACACGGTCTCCGCCGTCGTACCGACATAGTACAAACACATGCAACCGGCTGGACGGGCTTCGATGCGCGCACCGACGCGGCAACGGCCGTGGCAACCGCGGTTAACAAATAGATATCAGGATATCATCAATTTTCCCTGCGTCCGACGCTAATTCCCGCTACTTTCCCCGTGGAGAATTTACTCACTGTCGTTTCGTACCCACGTGTGGCGAAATTATTTTTTACTCACATGTTATAGACGATACGATACGTCGGCAGTCCTGTACAAGTTCGACAAAATGTCAGGTATTCTACCTATTTGTGCGGTGCATGTTCCATACTGTGTTTTTGAAACCTTGATAAAAATTGAAAGGCAGGTGGATACGGGTTATTCTCATCGCTTGTTGGGCTTGACAGCATGTTGTGGATGTGAATGAACCGCCGCATTTGTTTATCTCCGCGAAACGGAATACTGATTTTAATTATCAATGATTCTTTTTAGTTTTTTATTTTACTTATATGAATGAATCAACATACAGCACAAATATTAATTTAATTATTTCCGTTTATTTCGTAAAACCTGATGTCGGAAAAAGTTCTCTACAAAAAAGACAATAAATGTTCACGTTCGTTCGTGGCCTTTTTTTTAGCCCGAAAAAAAGACGACCAGTTCCTTTTTTTTTGCTGCGCGTGTTTGGAATGAGAGTAACACAATTGCAAAGACAACCGACGAGGCTCGTGATGCCCGAGAATAATGCTAGGAGCAAGAAAATAAACCGAGCGGCAAGCAAAAAGCTCTCGAAGATGCGGAAGACGGAGAAGACGACGAAGAAGAAGAAGAATCAGACGAATAGGAAAAGGAAGAAGAAGAAGAAGAAGAAGAAGTCAAAAAAGAAGATGACAAAGAACAAGAAGAAACCAGCTGTGTAGTTGCCTATGGCGGTCACGAAACTGCCACATTGCTATCGGGGTTTAAGGCACACGATGGAAGCTCGCTCGGCTCGTGACTCGTTTTCATCGTCCCGTTTGGCGGTGTGTGCGTCTCGCGAGTAGCGACAACAACGAGCCGCCCGGCACACGACGACTCTCGCGCTCTCTTGCGTCTGGTAGTTTCGTCGAGTGGAAACTAAATGCTCCGAGTGTAAGCGCGAGAGGAGGAAAGATGATAGAGTCATTAAATCGTGCGAAGCGGGCATCCATCTAGACGCTCGGCGGCAACGAAAGCGGCGGGCGAAATATATACACACGATGAGCGCGGGGCCGAGCACATCAGCAGCATAGCGAGAATTCGCGATGTGCGGCGCGGGACGTCTGCGCCACACGCTATACGCGGTTTTCATGGTATTTCTCGAGCATCGTCGCGCGTTTGCATTCGCGCCGAGTCCCTAAATACCTTGTCCATATACATCTAAGCGCTCTGCACATATGTGAAGCGTTTTTCCCGTCTCGCTCGCACCACCTTCGCGTTCTCGCTCGTCCTCGTATCCCAACGTCGCGCGCGAAATAGATAGTGGAACGAGGAGGAGGAGGAGAAGAAGAAGGTCTCGCACCTTTCGAGCCTCGCGCCCTCGAACCCGCGACGGTTCTGTGTGGTGGCGCGCGCTTCGTAACTGTACAGCGCGCGTCCTCGAATTCACCACGGACATATAAATATAGTCTCCGCTGTGTATCGCATTTTTGCTTTCTTTTCTTCTCTCGCGCGCGCGTCTCGGTTTATTTCCCGAATGTCTGCGGGGTCGCCTTCGTCGTTTTGTCGCCATACGTTCTCGGACGTCTCCCTCGATCACTTGTGTTTTGCATTCGCGCACGTGCCACAGTTTGTTTTGTATAAACACGTGATGCTTTTATGATTTACGCTTTTTTGCACGGGTTAGGATTGTGATGGGGGTACAGATGCTGCGAAGTCAATGAGTTTGTGACTATATTTACAATTTTTTTTACAGTTTTTTTGAGGGTTCTGGATATGCCAATAAAAATTCTGTCGCTGACGTCAGCTGTTCTTGCATCATAGAAATTGCCGTCGCATACTCAATGATTTTGTCGCGTGTACAATACTGTTTTGATATTTTCCTGTAAACCAATTTTTTGTACAGGCAAAAGTTTGTGTGCGTACCCATATGGAAATAAAATATACGCAAGATATATAAAAGATGTGTTTTAGATATACAAGATATATTTTGTCCGAAAAGTTCTATATGTCGGATATATTTTAGGATATATACGAAATATACCCGAGCGAAAAATATATCTGAGATATATCCAAAATATAATGAAAATGTATATTTATTGTATTATCGTCCGAAAAGTTCTATATGTCATATATTTTTTCGTGTATATTTCTTATCCATGGGGGTTACTCTGTATACCCTGCAGTTTGACCATTTTCGGCTATCGAAACTCATCGCACATACATAAAGTATGTCTGCCCAAACCGGCTGTGTATTTTTTGTCATATCTTCATGCGGGAAGACAAGGAAATTATGGTTATTGCTACGCATGGTGCAGCTATCGGTATGAGAAACCCAGCATTATCTAAGGTGCATAAGCGCACACGTAGCGAATTGTACGACCGCAGGCACCGCGTTACGCTCCACCGTCGTTGATTGCGGCGACACAAAAGTCTCGGTCGCGAAATGCGCCGGTGACTGCGACTACGAGAATACGACGACACGAGAGAATGAGCTATTGATTGCGGCATTGTACAGTGAAAGGGACGCGTTCGTTCGCTCTCGAGGACCGCAAGAATGGTGAACGAGAAAAAAAAGAACGAGCGAGCGAGCGCGGCTGGGGCGAGAAGGACGACGCGTGAGGGTTGACGAAAAAAAAAACACACGGAAAGAATTGTCGACTCGCGCCGGCCCGGCGAAGGAGGAAAGGAATATATGGAGAGGAAGCGGGCTAGGATCCGACAGGATCTGCCGGGTCGGTGTGATGGATGAACGCGAGCCCCTCAAATTTGTGCCAGCTGATAAATCTGGGACGGTGCGGTTGATGCAGCCGGGGCTTCCGTTTCTCGCGTTGGCCCGACCGCATGATATTATCGTTATTGGTGTATACGATAATAATAATAATAATAATAATAATAATAATAATAATGAAAAGAAAAAATTGAAAAAATATAAGATATGCATGAAGCACGATGCAGCCGGCTGTCGGTTCGCAGTGAAAAAAATAGGAAGTGAGTTGCCAGGATTAATCGGGAGCCAGGGTAGTAATTGGGTGAGCCAACTTATTTGGTAGTTGGATGATCGAATACGCAGTGAAAAGTGGATTGAAATATGAATAGTCTTGACCAAAAGTTTTTTCTAGGATTTTTTTCGTAGAAGCTTCTTGTTAGGCAGAGAAAAATATTAACCGAGCGATAACAAAAGTTTTGCGCGGGCAGCTAAACATTTTGCTGCAATAAATTCGAGAACGCGTGTAACTTTACAGGAAAATTGTTGCTTGCTTTCTAGTTTCAAAAAGTATAAAACTAAGAGTATATTGGTCAAGTTAATAAAAAGTCCCCTGGCTTTTATGTACAGAAAACTATTCTAATTTACATTAGTATCTTTGACTCTGGACTATTCAATTTCTCACCGCCCGAGTCCGAACAATTCGCTATTTCTCTCAGTCCGTGAAAATCAGCGGGATTTATTCCCCAACGAGTGAGCATAAAGATTAAAAGCAAAAGCGTAAAAGAGACGAATAAATACAAGTGAGTAATGCACTGTGTACACCGGATTCGCCTGGCGAAGCGTTTGTCACGGGGCTAAGTGGCTTCCGACACGCAGCCCTATCAGCAGCAGCACGAAGATTGTTGTCGTCGCGAGCGCGTCAGCCACCCCTCGCGTCCTGCGCGACCCCTCGCCGTGAGCACGACTCGCTAATGCATATACACGCACATGTTTATAAATATGGAATGTTGCGTCGTGGAACTCTCGTGAGTGTACCGAGGTGACCACTTCACCGGGTGACGCGGGCTTCGGTGATTCATTAAATATCCCTATTGTTTTGACGACCGGACGCGCACCGTGCACGTCGCTAGCGACCTACGCGTTGCAGCGTGACATTTTGTTCGGCGACACCGGTACAAATGTTAGAGCCGATTGTCTTGGACTTTTGGCCATTGTTGCCACAATTTGTGCTGTTAGCAACACCATTTCAATGCTTGTAGCATTGAATTCATCCGGGCGAGCGCGCTGAAATTATTCACGTCCCACACCTCAAAACTGACGACTGATTTATGCTCGGTACGAGGATATGAGAAGCGGAGAATTGTTAGCGATCAACGTAGAACCGCGGCGTGAACAGAATTCATAAAAATGCTGGTGGGTTTTATTCATCTTTTTAATACCTAATGATATGTTGTTTTTTATGTGCTGTTTTAACGTATATTGTTGATGCTGAATTTGAACGCTATAGATTATTCGTAGCAATGGGTTTCGGCACTGGAACGAACGTTTTAACGTTTACGCTTTTCGGGTTTTTACGTGTGATCTAAGCCAACCCAAATTCCGTGGCATCCGCGGACAATTTAGCTATCTAACATTTATATTGTAATGTTATTTTTGCGATAAACTCGAAGAACCCAATTTTTTCGTTTTTTTACCGTGATCAATCCAGATATCCGTAGAATAATTTCTGAGCCATAATCACCTTGGGAAATATCCTATCGCGCTGAATAAAAAATTCGAACGCCACGATCCGTTCAATTCAGATCGAATTTGTTGTAAACACAGCGATAAAACGTTGGTAGCCTCAAATAATTGCAGCCGATGTAAATATAATTGTACGATAAACCATTTTGTTTACACGCCCGACTCAGGCGTCCATTAGGTCGTCCAAAAACACAAACTTTTAGTCGACCCAATTTACAATTTTCCTCCGTGTGCGTAAACACACACAAAACGCGTCAAAACGTTTGAGCTTGCGATCCAAATTAATACCCAATATTCCGGCACCGGTGCGTCAGAGCCATTCACTGAAAAAAAATCACCGCGTAGCGGTAGGCTTTAACCCGGCATTTTCAAAAGGCTCAGCACAAAAAAAAAGTACTTCAATGACCACGTCGCTCAATTGTAATATCGAGTGCACATTGCCAGTGCATCGACGCGGCGTGTAGTCCGCTTACCACCCGAATGCTATATATAGTCGCAGGGAATTACTATATTTATCCGCCGAGCCAAAACGATGCGACCCTTGACGCGCCTCGTCTCACACGATATGTACACGTATATCTATATACATATACACGTGTGTTTTGTATACTTTTATTTTTTTTTCTCTCCATCTCTCGCTCTCTCACAGCCTCCGGTCTCGGTTTCTCTCCGCACACGCGCGAATCTCCCTCGGTAGCCTTTGACTCTCTCTCATTGTCTGCGTCGCTGTCTAGCCGAGACTCGCACCGCGGTTTGGTATCCTAGTCAGCTCAGAACTTTAGAACCCTCGCGCGGCGCTGATGTACCACACCGAAGAAATATAGTATGCGCGGTACGTGCGCTTATATAGTGTATCGCCAAGCCGGCGAAATAGGTATCATATTTCACGAGCTATTGTCATGTTAAGTAGTCGCGAATGGACCGCCGTATATATATTCATATACGCTTTTGTATATACGTATATGTATATATATATATATATATATGTATATACGTTGCGCGCGCTCGACGAGCGGCATGTGTGGCGCATGTAGTACGTCCGCCGTACTTTTGAGAATACACGATTTTAGACTTTCCACCAAGCGCCACCGCTTCTTTCTTCTCTTTACTTACACAATATACTGCAATGTGCAACATGGCAGCGCTCTGCGCGCAGCTTCATTGTGGATTTTTGCGGGCACGCGGAATGCGCCTCGTGTTACGCTTACGTGGAAACGCCGGAGTGATATAGTCTGGCGCTTTGCGATGTAAAGGCAAACTGGTCGAATGGGATTACCGTACTATTTCAGAATTGCATGGTAATTGAACGGGAACGCACGGGGTATAACGGGCGAGAGCGCCGGGGACCCGAGCGGCGCGCAACGCGATCGGATGACGAGATAAAAGGCGCCGGGCAAATAGATACTCTCTCCTTGCTCTCTTTGAAATTCGAACACCGGGTCTATTCACCGGTCTTTTCGGGCTGATATCCGCGCTTTTGAGGAGGAACGAAAATTTCCGCGGTATGTGTGTCACGTATCTCGCGGTCGGGGTGAAATATACGCGTTATCGAGAAACACGAACGACGCACGGTTGACAAATATTTTTATATTTTAAATATCGTGCTAGTTTTTTTAACGAGCGATATATGAAAAAAATCGCGGAAAAAATCGAGTCTCCGCGCAAGCAGAGAGGTCGCGGGGCTCGGTCGCAGGTTCATATTTGGTGGAGTGATTTCCGCGCGATTCAAAATGAAAGCAGATTTTTTTTTTCGTTCGACATCCAGGTTATCGGTAAACACGCGTCTGGGACAATTTTTTTGTTCGATAAAAATTCGCAATAAACAAATGTTGCCGCCCACTACTCGCGTTCGTTCGCTTGTGATTTCGATCCACGTATATTTTTCTGTAAATTTATTCGCTACATCAATTTTGTACTCCATATTCATGCGTGAAAAAAATGTAATCAAAAACCGTCGCTACGACACCGGCAAATAAGTGTGGCTCGTATTTCTGATTCCGTGGTGTTGAAGAGAAAGATAAACGAACGAGTTTCCCTGCTGAAAGAGACGATCGTTCGCTCGAGGGTTGCGGAGAAGGGGGTAGGGGGTAGGGGGGGAAGGGGGTTGGGGGATGATTCGCACTCGCCCGCAATAATCGGGCCTCATTCCCGGCTTGTCAGAACTCGAGCTCCCGTTAAATCGTCGGATAACGAGTTCATTGTGGTAACGTGGCGTAAATCTCATAGAAAAATGCAATATCGCGCGGTCGCCTCGCGGGGCCTCCCCTTATTCCAGTTTTTTTTTGTCTCTCCTTTTTTACGCGTTTTTTTTTTAACTCTCATTCCCTCCGCCGTTATTTTCGCCCCCTTTTCATTTGCCGTACTTATTCCCCGTTCGCCCGCTGTCGCCCTCTCTGCCTTATATCCGGTTCTTCGTTTTTCTCTCGTTTTCTCCCACAATGATATATATCGGCGCGGGCAAACCGGCGCCTACGTAATTCCGTTAGAGCCCGCCGGTGACAGAGAGAAGGTGGGCAGAGCGCACGATGATGCTGGTGGTACCGCGGCGATGGGATCCGCGGTAGCGTCGCGTTCGTGTAATGTTCATGCAGCGGAGTTTCCTCCTCGCGGGCTTCGACGACGACGCGAACGCCCAACAAAAAAAAATATCAGGCGAAAAATATTAGAATATAGAAATAAAAAAAATATTATCGTTGCACGTGCTGTTCGTTATGGCTTTCCGATCGTAAAAGAATACGAACGAATCTGTTGTCCTAACGATAAAAAAGTGTATTAATGTCCGGACTGGGGTGTACGCAAGGATTTTTTTTTAATCCAAAAAAGGGGGTGTATAAAAAATTGCAGGAAAAATTGACTTTTCATAGATAGTAAAAAGTGTACAGACGATGTTGAGACGCATGAATCTTCTTATACAATTTATTATATTCAGATTCGGTTTTTTTTTTACAGAGTCAGAAGGGCCATACGAACTACAGAGCGTATAAAGTTTTCTATAGAATTTTTTTTGCGCATGAGAGAAATATAAAACACGTTTTTTTTTGCTTGGAATGGTTGCACCCTTAGAGCTGAAGTATAACCTCTCGAAATGCAGAACCCGAAGGATGTACGCGTAGCTCAAGAGGGAGCGCTGGAAAATCAGAGTTTTGACAGAACGGGACCACATCGCCCGAGTGAGAAAGAAAAATGGAGGTCGGGAGAGGAAGGAAGATACGAAGTTCCATTGTGCCTCGCCATGTGAGACCGTCGGGTTCGCGGACCTCCCGCTGTCTCCTCACGGTGAATTCAACCGGGAGGCCTCGAGAATTCATTTCTCAGATTATGAACTACGTAGAAATGCTCGTCGGTGGCAACCAACTCCGGCCGAGTAGACAGGGGAGCGTCGCCCATATTGGACCACCTAAGTTTACTCACGTATTAAAACAGATAGGATTCATGAAACTGGTTCACTCGGGGCTCATTCGAAAGCTCCTTTCATCCACCTTCGTGTAGCCCAGGAGCTAACATTGCAAAACGTGTCGGTTTTCACAGATTTTATTTAACAATGGAGAACATTTTTTTCATCTTTTTTGCAACTTTAAATGCTCGTCGGAAATGCGAAGGAAGCTCCATTTTAAGGGCTTAAAGAAAAATGAATTCGTAAGAAATCCAATATGCAAAATAAAATGATCAATGATGATATAGCAAACATTTTAACGAGACTCATTTAAACGATTATGTCAAACTAAATAGTATTTTTATTATTTTCTTCCTTCGTTCGAGAGAAAAATCTATAACAAACAGAATGCCGCAGGTGGAACGCCGTTACTTGATTTCTACATTTTTCAAAGAATTTTAGAGCCGAAAGGTGCCTTGTTTTTTCGCAAGAAAAATGTTTCGGTGTCGTAAAGTTTAAAAACCCTATCGAAAGAGATATTTCGCACTGATTCCGAAAATGACCGTTGCTTCCGAAAATTGAAAAAAGTTCATCTCTAAAAATATGGAAATAGTAGACCATATACTGTTAAAAATATACGGTGTTAAACGCTGCTGGTGTGGACTTTTTCCTAGTGTTACTTGTTACAGTGTTAATAGTAACACTTTTTACGGTGTGTAATTAACACCAGCCGTTTCGTTAAATTTATTCCTGTGTTACCGACGAAACATTGTAACACTTTTTGCTACAAGGGCATGAATGGACGTATCATGTGTTATTTTTTATTATCTCGTGAATGAATCTCGCTTTTCTCAGTTTTTATCGAAAAATTGAGGAAAAAAATCGAATTTTTCATTACAGATTCCCTGTGCGGATAATTCATTTGTAATTTTTTTGTTCGAGAATCAAACTTCTGACTAATTCATTAACGAGATTCACATTACTGGCGTCTGTATTTCAATTTTCGCTTCGATCCGTTCATAATTCATCAAAAACGGCAGTTCCGAACTTTTGAGGTGCAAAGTCGGTGTTTTATACTTCCTTAACACCGCTCGTTATCACTGTGATTGGTGTGGACCTATATAGACACCGTCTTAGTGTAGTTTTTAACACCAGATTTTTAACAGTGTACGTTTCGCCCAAACACCGTTCCCGAAATAACGTTAACAAACCTTGAAACCTCGCACGGCCTCCGAACCCGATTGAAACTGCTCGTTGGTTAGCAACGAGTTGCAGGCAGTCCGACAACCAGTCAGAGAACGAATAAACACCACAACAATACTTATATCGAAAATGCGAGATATTTTACTCACTGATTTTTTTAGGAGGGGTTGTTATTATTTGCTTCGACCATTAACAATCTTTCAGTTGAACAGAATTATTTTCTTCCTTTTTTTCCTTTTCATTACATTCTTTTCCTGAGAGACCCCCCGGAGTGTTATCGACGGCCACTCTTTCGTAATGCACTACTGTACCACATTTTCAGGACAGCATGCGGACTCCGCATAACCTGCCTGATGCAGTCGATTAAATTAAACCGAGTTTCCGCCGTATAAACACTAGGGAGTGAGAAAAAGTTTCTACAATTCAACAGTATATCGTTTGCATCCACTTGAAAGTGAAAATCACCATGTTGAATTATACTCAACATATTAAATTAAAATAAATGTTATCTTAACACCAAACTGACATCTCACACGAGCCATCTAACAATTGTATGCGTAAATCATATTCGCGACATATATTTTTCACACATGTTGAATTATACTCAACATATTAAATTAAAATAAATGTTATCTTAACACCAAACTGCCATCCCACACGAGCCATCTAACAATTCTATGCCCAAAACATATTCGCGACATATATTTTTCACACACGTTGAATTATACTCAACATATTAAATTAAAATAAATGTTATCTTAACACCAAACAGCCATCCCACACGAGTCATCCAATAACAATTGTATAAGCAAAACATATTCGCAACATGTATTTTTTCACACATGTCAGATATATTTTTACGAAAATACATGCAAAATATGCGCCATACAGAACTTTTTGGCGCCGTACGTTTCACATACATACATTTATTTCCATACGGGATGCTGTGGCAACTATTACAAAAACGATGTCACTGATTTTATCAGTATTTTTTGTCAGCGAACGATCCGTTTGGGCGACGCACCCGATTGATTATTCGCAACGAAAGATACACCGCGATGCAGCATCGACACTGTCGTCACGCATCAGCTTTTCACTTCGCCCGATTCACGCGGCGCTATATAACTATATATCGAGTGGAGCCGAAACTCGCGCGCCACACATATAGAATATATAGAACGTGACGGGTAAGAGGATTTGTGGTTCGGGAGCGCCAAGGGCTCGCCGTGTGGGTTTCGCACTGTTTGCCTTTGAATGGAGCGAGTTTTGATACATAAATCGATCCCGGCCCGTTGCTTCGCATACCGCGCGCGCTGTGTTTCTCTATCTCGCAATGATGCCACTACGGTTATGCTGTGCAAACGCAAACACCGAACCGACAGGCGGCGCGCATGGTTTGGCTGCTCCTACGTGCAGCCGGAAAACCGGCAATACCGGAGGGACATTCGTGCGCACGGGAAGCAAGAAAAATTGAAATTCGTTCGCGCGTTTTCGCATCTTTTTTGCTTTTTCTTTTCGCTCTCGCTAGCTCCACGCATTTTTTCCCGTTTGTTTCTTAATCTGGCCTTGTCGCTGTTGTTGTTGTTATCGTCGCGCGTTCCCTCGCGTCGCCGCGCGAAGAAGAGAGATTGAAATTAAATTTCAATCCCACTCTTCATTTTCCCATTCGAGTCACGGGCTATTCGTATACACTCCGCGCGGCACTCGCGCGACGCGTTCGCTGTTTTTATTTCTTTCCACGGTCTCGACGTTGCAGATTTTATTCGGCTCTCGTTGCTTTTTCGGTTCTGCGAATGGGAAATTTAATAAACCGGAACTTTCGTAGTCAACGAGACTGGTAAAAAAAATCAAAAAGTACGATAATGTCTGATGAAAAGTGACATATGATACATTGACAATGCTCGTTTTAGGCAAAATATTTTTTGGAAAAAAATATATAAATCTGGTCGTTTGAACCGGTGAAGGTTTTGACGGTTTTTAACCCGTTGATGGTTTCCACGTCTTCGGGGATTTCCGTTTGTTTCTGAGTCCGACTGTACTGCAGCTTTGCATCGCACCGTCGCCGCGCCTCGCGAGACATAAAGAGTATAGGAGGAAGGAAAGGCTAGTAGTAGAGAAGATAATCGTTTCCAGCATCGAGTGAGCAGCTTCATAAATACCAAGACGCGGAGGGGCCCAGTGGCCATAACTCTTGGTCTCGCGCGGACCAAAAACCAACGGTGTAACCCCTTGGCATCTCCTCGTCGACGCCTCGGGCAGAGAGTCACCGCGCGCCTCTATAATACGCCGAGTGACTGTCTTCCGTGGAATTTCGATTTCAGACTCCCCCGGACACGGTGCTATTAAACTATGGTATATTGTCGAATAAAAAATGGCCCACATTTACACGAGATTCGATAAAATATTTTCGGAATGAGAAAAAGAAAGAAAAAACAAAATTATTACCGTGTAAAAAACGACCCATATGTTTCGACGCCTATTAGTACAGATGGGAGCGGTAGCGACAAATGTTCGACAGTTTTTGTACAAGAATGCGAGAAAATATTTTCGGAGCGAGAAAAAAAAAAGAATTATTACCGAGTCAAAAAGAACCGATGTCTCATTACGTATGACGTATGATTACAAATTTAAATGTATAAGCAATAAAAGTTTCACCAGTTTTCTGTTTAAGAATGCCAGCATTTTTTTCTTTTTTTTTTTTAACGAGAGAAAGGAATCAAAATGTTATCTAGTGATAAAGAAAAGTTTCCAGATTCCTATACGAGATTTGAGAAAATATTTTCGGAATCAAAACGAACAGAAGGTGATAATTATTTTATGTGTGTTTACCACGAAGTTAGTGTCAATTACGTTTTCGTTATTTCGCACGGATACGCAGAATACAACAAGCATATCTGAAAATAATAATTTATAACTTCCATTCGGTAAATTGACGTCGCACAAAAAAGCTCTCGAGTACCTTCCAGAGTGCGTGGAGAATCGCTTCTTCTCGCCGACCCTCCGAGTTGTCACGAGTATAACGCGATCCCCCGGCAAAGATAAATAGAAAGGGGAGAAGGACGTATGTGCGCTAGCAATGCGAGCATCATGAGGAGGGTTAGTCGTGACTTGAGCGCGCCCCGACACTTCCAGTGTTTGGATTTGTACAGTCGTTGCCGCTAAGAGGCACGTTGGCAATTACTACGAGTGGCGCATCCTTCCCTTCCTTTTCCATTCTGTTAATCCACCTCCTGCTCTTTCGGTTATTCACACCTGCAGGGTCGCACACCACCCTGCGTCGCACTCTCGCGTTCGCGGCTTCTATGGTTTGGGCACTGTAATTTTGTAGGGACGCTAGATGGGTCGTACATGGAAAGGCTCACAATTCATAAAGAAAAAATAAGTGTTAGTGATGTTTAGCTAACCTCAGTATTCGAATTCTGAGTACGCAATGTACTAAGTATTCGGATTCGCGTTTATAATCACATACATTATTGATTTATATGATGCACTTGAATTAGTAGTTTCGTCGGCCGTAATAATAATCTTCATGATTAAATATTTTTTTAACTCGATTATTCAAGACATTTGAATAACAAATCGCTTTTCGAGTTATACATAATACATGCATATGGTGAAGACGTTAATACAAATAATAGATAGAAAACCGCGCATTTTTTTACAAATTGCATATCCTGACGAGGAAGACAGAGAATTTTCTTGAAGATAGTAGAATTCTTTTTTCGTTGCAGAAAAATCGTTTGCACTACGGTACATTATCAGTGCATGTGCACTATGGGGTTCAACGTCGCGAGGCCGTCACGGCGGGGTTCTCTGGTTCGCTCGGCCCGGTTAGACCATTGAGCAAGTAGCGGTTACGATCATTGAGCAAAGAGATTCCATGCTGAGAACATCGCCGTGATCGGTGTATTAAATTCGAATGAGTCCAGTTGCCGGTCGTGCGGACTACTGTCTAGTGAGGCCCATATGGTTGTACATTACACCGGCTGCATCTTAAGTTATGCACAATTTTCTGCCTGTATTTTTCGATCCTCCTAATTATCCTGCATCACGTCCGGTCATTTTTTGTACTTCGTTTTATTATTTTCATCGCCTCTCAACGCAATTCTCAAATCAACTTTTCCCATTGAAATATGAAAATTGTAAAAAAAAGTGGGGAAATAATTGATCATCATTGGGAATGCATCCTGGATTTCAGTGTCACCTAAGAAACATGTATTTGGGTTGAGAATAGCAAAAAGCGATTCCTTTCAACATTTTCATTCAGAAAATTGTTCAAAAATGTAGAGACGTGATCAAAAAATGGAGAAATAATTGATCATCATTGGGAATGCATCCTGGATTTTAGTGTCACGTAAGAAATATGTATTTGGGTTGAGAATAGCAAAAAGCGATTCCTTCCAACATTTTCATTCAGAAAATTGTTCAACAATTTAGAGACGTGATTATTAGCAACGTGAAAGAGGTTTGGCTGTTGGAGAGCTGTGTAAACATACATTATTTATCACACTAAGTTGTAATAATGTGCAAGGATTATTCAAGCCATGGTAACGACGCCAGAACGTGGCTTCCGCCTGCAGCCGCACCGCATATACGCTCGCCACTGAAAAGCGTAATTAAGACGTTAAGTTCAGCCGGGGTATAAATAATGAAAACGAATGGAATGCAAAATGAGATGACGGCGATGGCACTGAGACCCGAGAAGCAATGCCACTAAGTACGAGTGAGCGAGAGACCGACGAAGATAAAATAAAGACGAAAAATATGTCGGGCATGAGCTAAGAGGATGAGTATATAGCGCGCAGAGGAGACTTTGCCCGGAGCGACAAGTGTGCTCGCAGCTTGTGACTCTGATATTACAGATATTGAATATTGATAGGGCGAACGCGCCGCTTTCGCGACAACTTAATTTCCGCGAATTGATCGCCAGGACGTTGGTTGCGCTTTCTGACGTTGCCTTTTCTCGTTTGCTGCTACTTTTTCGTCGATTCTCTTATTTCACATCAGGTTCTCGCATTTTTGTTATTCTACATAGCTGCCAACGTGTGATTGCCTTCCTATGATAGTTGGTATCTCGGCTGGTCGCACATTTGGTGATGCTTCTCGATATTTATGTTATAGCTTGTTGCAGAACAAAAATCTTTGTTCGCATAAAGACGGAGATATTTTATGTGAGGCAACATAACGTTTTATGTTATTCTATGTCAATATCTTATTTTTCACTTTGGATTCGCCGATGCCTTTTACGTCACTTGTCGACGTCTTTACACGAACATCACTAATTGGTGTATTATATTCGTGCACTCACCTCGAAAGGATTCTGAACTTGGTCCAACTTCCATGAAACGTGTAGACGATAATTATGGAAGCCGAGGACTAAGAGGTCCATTGAGAGGTTCCATACATACCTCGTACTCATTAGTCCGAGGTTCATTATGGGCGAACCCACGTCACTCAGGATGTCGTGTAACATGACATCCTATACTGCATCATTACTTCCTCCACCCGGTTGGGAATGTCTGGCCTGCTGTTAGCATCCCGGATCTGGCCGGGCCGGACTTAAAAATGATTTTATGGCTTCTGGCCATGCCCGAACCAAGCCTGGGAGATTCTCGTGCTTCACCGAGTATCGCGCCAGTCCTGGGAAATTACCATCAAATCAGGATTAGGCCCTACATCGTATTCCCCAGCTGATGTCAGTGAATGTCATTCAAAATTCGCACATCCTTCACCCAGGTGGAGCTGTCCCGCAGTCCATCAACATTTCAGCAATGACCCAGAACTGGGCCAATCCTAAACATCATGTCATGACCGGGAAGCTGCCTGCAATACTCGCTGTTACGTCAACATCCAGCCCCACAACTCTACCCCCGGGTAGTTCATCATTACAAACATTTGACATGTAAATCGCGCGACGTAAAACTATCCATCGACTGAACCACGAGAGCGCGCAACCCATCGTTTCAGCCGGCGAATGTCTCCCCACCGATCGGGACGATCTCCCCCGGGTCCCGTGAAGAAACAAACAGACGAACACGGACGTCTAATAGACTCGTTCACCGAGTATCGCGCCAGTCCTGGGAAATCACCATCAAATCAGGATTAGGCCCTACATCGTATTCCCCAGCTGATGTCAGTGAATGTCACTGAAAATTCGCTTATCCTTCACCCAGGTGGAGATGTCCCACAGTCCATCAACATTTCAGCAATGACCCAGAACTGGGCCAATCCTAAACATCATGTCATGACCGGGAAGCTGCCTGCAATACTCGCTGCTACGTCAACATCCAGCCACACAACCCTACCCCCGGGTAGTTCATCATTACAAACATTTGACATGTAAATCGCGCGACGTAAAACCATCCATCGACTGAACCACGAGAGCGCGCAACCCATCGTTTCAGCCGGCGAATGTCTCCCCACCGATCGGGACGATCTCCCCCGGGTCTCGTGAAGAAACAAACAGACGAACACGGACGTCTAATAGACTCGTTCACCGAGTATCGCGCCAGTCCTGGGAAATTACCATCAAATCAGGATCAGGCCCTACATTGTATTCCCCAGCTGATGTCAGTGAATGTCACTGAAAATTCGCTTATCCTTCACCCAGGTGGAGATGTCCCACAGTCCATCAACATCCCAGCAATGACCCAGAACTGGGCCAAACCCAAGCATCATGTCATGACCGGGAAGCTGCCTGCAATACTCGCTGTTACGTCAACATCCAGCCCCACAACTCTACCCCCGGGTAGTTCATCATTACAAACATTTGACATGTAAATCGCGCGACGTAAAAGCATCCATCGACTGAACCACGAGAGCGCGCAACCCATCGTTTCAGCCGGCGAATGTCTCCCCACCGATCGGGACGATCTCCCCCGGGTCCCGCGAAGAAACAAACAGACAAACACGGACGTCTAATAGACTCGTTGCCGCGGCGACTGACGCGCGGGTATCGCGTCCCGGAGAAGAGGGAGATGCTACCGGTGGATTTCTAATGCCCCACGTAACGCATGATTACCCATTCCCGGATCGCGAATAACGTACCCCGTGTCCGTAATGATAACAAGTCAGAGGGTCGGACACGATGAGTGATGTTGCGCGCATGCGTTATCCGCGCTTTGATCATAGCTTCCCCCGTGATATTTGCGATGCCCTGGGCAATGTTTATGCGCGCGCTTATACCGCCAGCGTACATATAAACGTGTGTATCGCGTCCTCTCTCCCGCGGCGCATACATTGTCCGCGTGTGCGGCGCGCGGTTATTGCAATCACACAAACAGACGTACATATTATTACACCTGTTCGTGGAGGTCGCGGGTGGTGGTTAGATTGGAGCGAACATGTGGTGTGCCTGTATGTGTTAAAGATAGAGGCTCGTGCGCGATGCCTGTATGTGTTAAAGATAGGTGGTATATGAGGTATACCTATGAGTTGCCATTAACGGGATGTATAATCGACCGAAGAGCCACCATTACATGTGGCTTGTGCCGCAAGGGTATCTAAATCTCGTTGGAAATTACCGGGCGTGACTAGTGTGGCGCGCTGCTTCTGCCCCGCGGCATCGACACGTGAGGTCTCCTCTTTTGGCCGGAGCGGAGATAATACCGCGTGTTGTATAGCAGCCACACCGCATATTGTATTACACAATAGCGCGCAGTCCCAGACGGGGGACCAACCTGTGTAGTGCCGATTTTGCAATGCGGACCGAACAAAGGGAACGAGTACGAACCGTGCATTGGCTGGAATCAAGGACCAATGAGGTAATGGAGGAAATGACTGTTGATAGGCGGCATTGAAGGTCGTGAATTATCGAAGGGTTTCGCTTTACTCATTGTATCGTATCGCATTGCACTCGCCACGATGTCCTCTGCATACCGTTTTATTTTCCGGATCTGTTTTGCGTCACTTGGTCCTCGAGTCAGGTTCAATGAGATCGTCAATTGCACTGTGGAATAATTCGCTTGCACTTCTGCTGGGTGATTTCGTTGTGATCGGTATGATTGCGTACACGGAGTGACGAAAGTGACGGAAGTGTCTTTATGACTGCCGAGAAAGAGGCTAACAATTTTTTTTACGGATGTAAAAAACGGATGACTCTCAGTCTCGTCGCCGAGACTGAGAAAAGGTATCGCGCTGGTTGCGCAACGTGATTACAAGTAATCGCGGCGAACTTGAGGTACAAACGGAATGCACCAAATGAAATGTCACCTCGTGGTTGCGGCACAAAGATGCTTCTTGATTCCCGCACCATCGTCGGCGGCGATGAAAGGTCGCGTGTGTATACTTCACGGGGGCGGAGCAGCTGGATCGACGTGATATAGTCTAGCGCGCGTATCTTGGGTAACGTCTGCGGTATTCGACGACGACGTCGTCGTCGGGCGCATCACCATTTTCGCTTCAAAGAATTCGCGGGTGCAGCGAGCGCGCGCGTTGCGGGCCTTTGACGTCGTCGCGCGGTCCCAGTCGTCTTGATCCTCGACTTCCGAGGTCCACGGAATCTCGCTTCGATGAGCTCAAAGCCTCTCACCACGTGCAAACTCGAAAGAATCTACTCGCCGTATATAGTATACTTTATCCCAACGTCGGTTGGGACGAAGCAACGCGCGCGAGCCTTTTCAACCAGCGCGTCTCGCTGCGCCGATCGCGAGAGTCCAAGAGAATTCTCTTCCTTCGACGTCGGGGCTGCTCACTTTCCTTTCCCTCATTTTCTTTGCCTCCACCTTCTTGCTTCTCTTTCTCGCTATTTCCTCGATCCGCTACCTCGACGCCCCACCGCGTCCCGTATATTCTTCTGTTTCCTCCGCTGCTCGTTTCTCCGTTCGTATATCGTTCACGCCACTCTTCTCCCGCGGCTGCTGAACTGGCTCGACCCCGGAGTGCATCGTTGGAAATCCTTTGCGATAGAGAAAACTCCGCGGGAATTTACTCGATGCCGAAGATTGCGCTCTTTCGGCGCGCTAACCCGATTCTTCGGCTTCGGTGGGGAAAGGGATTGGCCGCCGCGAGTGACACGTTTCTTGATATTTTACATCGACCGAGAAATATTGGAGAGACGTGAAATACATAATACATGGGATTCTTTAGCCTTTTGTGTGCCAAGGAAGCGTATTTTCTGTGTGGGAATAACAGTTGTTTCGTGAAATAATTTTATTAAAATGTCTATCAACTTTTAAAATACGGGGTCTTTTTTCAATGTGAAAGTTGAAAACAGTTATTTAAATATTATTCAACATTTATCAATGTAATGCGGCATTTGAGTCTGTTCACTCGAATTTTCGTACGAATATAATGATTTTTGAATAATTTGTAATGAATGTCAAATTAAATGCAAAAACAATTTCTCTGTTTCAGGTAAGTCGCCTTCGAATGAAGTAAAGATTCGCTCGACAGTGACAAACAACAAAGGGTTTGATCGTTAAAGAGTTAAGTACGCAATTGCACGAAATTTGAAATGTTTCAGACTTTCCATTATTGATTTTTACATGTACACGCAACAGAGCTTCTTGCAGACTAAAAAAAATAATGCTGGTTATAAATTCTTATTCCCGCAGCGATGGCTGCGCTAAAATTCGCGCGATGAGATATTAAGGATTTTACGCGGTGAAAAAGGATTACAAAAAATTCTCTACCACACCGAGGAGATTATTTTCACTCCAGTAAAACCGGCGCTGCTTGAGTCTATTTTCTTGTGTAAACCGTGAACCGCAATTTCCACTAGAGCCCACAATAATTTTTATTTTTAACGCCCGAGAAAATATAATTGGTACAATAATTAACGTTTGAGTTTCATGTTTACCCTATCCGATATCCGTGCTATTGAGAGATTAAAAAAAAAGTATTGCGCTCCAAAGACTCCGATTCATCCCTGAATATTTCCTAAAATGTCTGGGCTATTGACAAAAAGATCCTCGTGCGCCACTTGCCCAACTCGCTTTTGTCCGCTAATGCCAAACCAGTGTGTCGAATCGCGCCGAGGTCACAGTTTTCTCCCCGTGCGCCAGCTTCGTCATTGTTCGAGAATAGTACAAGTTCCCCATTTACAAAAAAAAGGAGTCCGTTTTCAAAGACGAACTTTGCTCTGGTTATGCTTGGGTGAGACGCCAGACGGCCAAGGACAAGACGGCTCTTAGTTCAAAAAATGCTCGGCGAGAAATAGCGCATGTTCCAAAGCGAGCGAGAGCTTATGTGTCAAAAGGAAGAGAGAAAACACGGGGCATGGTGGGCAGCCGTTATGAGACGTCGGGGCATTCGGTACTTGAGTGTCGAGAGGCTGCGAAGGCGCCCATCCTCCACAGTTTCTTTCCATCCGTTTCTCTCTCCTTCTTCCTCCCCCCCTCTCACTCTCCCTTCGTTCTCTTGTCATAAATACGTTCACTGAACATAAATCCTTCGACGATTCGACCGAACCAATTTCCCTCTTTCCCCGTCTCAACGACTGCGCGGCACCCAATATATTCCACGATTTCTCTCGTCTCGACTGGCACCTTTAAATCCTCCGGTGTCGCAAACCAAGCGGCACAAGCAAAAGCGCAAGCACCGCTATACCACCCCGTAACGACAATCCCGTGGAAATGGTGGCGCTGGATCCCATTCGCTCAACGCGATTCAGTCAGAAGTGATGAAAGCGAGAAAGAAACGAACGTACTGCATGTACCTCCACATATATGTGTGTCAAGGTATTGGTGTATGTAGTACGTATATAGCGCCGGAATCGAGAAGCCAGAAACGCGAAACGAAAAGCCGGAAACCCGGCTTCGAGTGGGTATATAAACTCGAGACAGGAGATGAACAACCCGTCGAGGGCGCAGACTTGCAAGAAACGCGTACATAACTTTTTACGCAATGACATGACATATTCCGCCGCCAGCGGCTCGGACCCTTTCTCTCTCTCTCTCGCCTGATTCGCAATTTGAAAATCCGCAAAAAAACACAAATATCGCTCTGGGTCATGGGAATTTTCCAACCGTCCCTTTTTTATCGCGCTTTCTTTGTGACGACGCGAGCGTTCAAGCAAAGTTGAAACCGCATGAATTTCCGTGACATTGACTCGAGTGCAAAAATGTCGACACATCAGTTCACAGAACTGTTAGTGAAAAATGTCGGAATTATGCCACTCAGGGTATGAAATGCTTGTTTTTTCGGATCACACATTTCAGCCCGGGGTGGCCTGCTTTTTGCCTCTATCGATTCCAGCGAAATTCGGTTCGTGTCCATTTATTGATATCCCAAATAAAGCCCAACCCACTTGACCATGATCAATCGTCGCGTGTTGGCGAGAAACGGAAGCGAGATATTCCCATTGGTGTACATTGCTCCATTGAACGTCGATTCGAGGGGAATTGGATTCATGTCCACATTTTGATATCCCAAATAAACTCGATCCCACTTTACCATGATTTGTCATCGCTTTGCTGAAAAGCGGAAGTTGGTTCATGGATGCAACTGGTCCAATGACACCGGTTTGACGGTAATGTCGTTTGTGTACAGGATAATGATGTAAACATCTTTCATCACACGGTCCAGTTGTCCGTTCGCTCAGCTTGCCTTCCGTTTGGATATCTTTCGATGGACTCCAGACCGCCAAGTGTAATTGATGTGTGTCTCCAGGAGCATAAATTCCGTCCAATCCACTTGACAATGATCGGTCATCTCATTGGCATGAATCGGTAGCGCTGTCGGTATTCCCTTCCGTACATATTGATCCCAGTATGACTATCGATCCGAGTGAACTCTGATTCATGCCCACATTTTGATATCCCAAATAAACTCGATCCCACTTTACCATGATTTGTCATCGCTTTGCTGAAAAACGGAAGTTGGTTCATGGATGCAACTGGTCCAATGACACCGGTTTAACCGTAATGTCGTTTGTGTACAGGATAATGAAGTAAACATCTTTCATCACACGGTCCAGTTGTCCGTTCGCTCAGCTTGCCTTCCGTTTGGATATCTTCCGATGGACTCCAGACCGCCAAGTTAATTGATGTGTGTCTCCAGGAGCATAAATTCCGTCTAATCCACTTGACCATGATCCATCATCTCATTCGCGTGAATTGGTAGCGCTGTCGGTATTCCCTTCCGTACATATTGATCCCAGTGACTATCGATACGAGTGAACTCAGATTCATGTCCGCATTTTGATATCCCAAATAAACTCAAACCCACACTTCACCGTCATTTGTCATCGCACGGCTGAAGAGCGTGCGTCGTCCATTAGTGCGTCCATTGGAATCCATTGGAATCCATTGGAATTAAGTGAAAATCTTTAATCGCCCGATCCACCGCCGTTTGTCGTTCTCCCGCAGCTTGCTGTCCGTTTGGGTGGCATCTCCCGACGGGCACCACACCGCCAAGTGTAACCGCTGTGTGTCTCCAAGTGCATACACTCCGGTCCACTTGTAAACGCTGTCCTTCAATAACCGGTCCTGAGAGCCCAGGCTTCCTGACTCTCCGCCGTCTCGATACGCGCTCTCCGGCTGTGAAAAATCGAGCTCATTTCTTCTGTCCCTTCGACCACGTACGTCTCACTGGTCTCGCTGCACCCGCCAACTTGGACAAATTGCCGCGCGACGAAACACTCCGGAACCATCTCGCGTGTGTGGCGTCTGTGTGCAGCGGCCGCACAGCGCTGGTATGTCGCACACCGACCAGCAACCCACGTACAAAAACTCCGATTGGTATCTGTCGTGGAAGTAGCGTGCAAACGCATTCGATTCGGAGGTAAAAATCGACGAACCAAAAACAGAATGATCGGACCGAGTGGAAACCACAATGTTTCATGTACCGCGAGGCATTTTGGACGGTAAAAACGAAGTACAGCATTTTTGTACAACTCGCAAAAACTTGTTGTCCACGGAAAATCACAATATCTATCTCTTCATCTCTGGTAATACTAACGATAAATTTAATTTTGCACTTTTGACGTATTGCCGCTTTTGTTTTTTTGGCGGTTTAACAAAAAAAAATCTTAACTCACGAACTATCTTTTTGTTGGATCAAGAGACGGATTTATTACTCGGGCAATAACATTATTTTTTACAAAATACAGCGTTCCCCTTTTATGGAATTATTTTTTACTGCGTAGAGGGGATCGGAAATAGCTCTATCGTCGAATGCATTCGACGTACCATCACGTACACCAGTTCATTCCCGACCCATCGTGGAATACCGATATTGACAACGAGTCTCTGTGGACACTCGTCCACTGGCTCGTGCATCCATGCCGGCCGCGATTACATTGCGTGCACTAGGAGCAGCAGCAGCAGCATCGGTCAAAGCGGGGTGATCGATAGCTGCGGTTATTGACACACGGTGCAAATTTTCGAATATACCTCCAATTGAAAATCTTTAGGAGCTTTAAAATAAATGCATAAATAAATAAGTGGATACTGCAGATACTGCGGTTGCAAAATACAAGCTAGGGCATTTTTAATTGCACCAGAAGCAATCGGACCAACCGTCATCGTCGGTGAGTCGCGACTGGAGCAAATGCGGGCGTCACCGGTTGGCAAGTGACTCCCGTTGATGAGATCGTTTATTATTTCTGATTGCCAATGAAGCCGATACGAGGTGTCGAGGTTGCAGTTTCGACAGTCGCAGAGGCATTGGAAGCGAGATCGATTGATTTTGACTAGTTCTGCCGTGCAACGAGGGTGCTAATCCCGTCATATTCAGGCCATTAGACGCAGCGCGGATATGTCGTGTTCGATGACGTCGTCGATACTCTCGCTTTTCGAGCTCCAATCGCGGCGGACTATCTAATATCTTAATGTGTCAAACGAGTTTCGGCCGCCACCGCCGTGTTTCGCACACTGTATACGTATAAACGCACTGCGCCCTCATTAGTCAGCATTGGGATCGCATAATAGTGGCATTAATTGATCGATCTGCGAGTTAGAAAGGGTTGAACTAATTCCTGTGTTAAGCCTTCCAACTTGTCCCCAGCTTATGTGATTTTATCGACAGATTCTGCTCGTAAGGCATTGGAATAATTTGTCCATGGCCACGTCACACAACTCATGTACACTACAGTTATTTTTATGAGCTTCTCCGATAGTCAGATGCCGTCCCTATTCGCGAGTGCTTCCTATGAATTTTATCGGATTTTTTCGACGTAACAGAATTTATGAGCTTGCGGTAGGAAACCACAGAAAGATTGGGACTGCATGCTCCCATATTTAAGCGATAAAAATCGACTTTTTTTTGCCCAGTCGAGCTTTGCATGAGCAAAGCTGGTTACCGTTATCAGAATTAGAATTCGTACCGCTTCCATTTGCATTTCCGCTGCATCTATTATTATAGCTTAATGCATGCTAATATCATTCACCGCGGGATAGACCAACCAAAAACGATATAAAAATACACGTTCCAATAAAAATCAGACTGTTCGGCGTTTCTCGCATGAATCGCCATTCCCCAATTCCTATTTTATTTCAGAATCGGGCTTCAAGGTTAATTACAAGCGAAAGACAATTTCAGATCCCACTGCAATATTTTGAGAAGGCAAAATGCCTATTTACTGCCCAGTTCACAGTACCGCCCAAAAATTGTTGTGTCGTGCTCGTGATCTCCGTACACGTCGGTAATAGGCCGAATGTAGCGTCCGTGAGCCAGAATTAGAATTCGTACCGTTTCTATTTGCATTTCCGCTGCATCAATTATTATAGCTTAATGCATGCTAATATCATTCACCACGGGATAGACCAACCAAAAACGATATAAAAATACACGTTCCAATAAAAATCAGACTGTTCGGCGTTTCTCGCATGAATCGCCATTCCCCAATTCCTATTTTATTCCAAAATCGGGCTTCAAGGTTAATTACAAGCGAAAGACAATTTCAGATCCCACCACAATATTTTGAGAAGGCAAAGTGCCTATTTACTGCCCAGTTCACAGTACCGCCCAAAAATCGTTGTGTCGTGCTCGTGGTCTCGGTACACGTTGGTAATACCCCGAATGTAGCGTCCGCGAGCCAGCATCGATTGACGCCGGGGCGTCCGTCAATTGCGCTTCTTTCCCCACTCGCTCGATCACTCGCTTCCTTGGGTTTCCGTGCGCGGAGGTTACGTGTGGGTTGGCACACTCCGGGCACGCGGTGAGCACGGCACATCGCCCGTTCCCGTGATTCCCGATGTAGATAACCAACAAGACCAACCGTGCGGCCAACGACGAACAAGAGGCACGAAGAGCCTGGGCGCCCAGCAGCGGCAGCAGCCGCTCAGCCAGGGACGGCGGAGCGTCCTAACGTCCTTCGGATTCTGAATAGAATCGGCGAAGGAGAATATTAAGATAAGCTCGGGCGCTCGTACCCGCGAGAGGATGCTGGTCTTTCGTGTCCTTCTCCTTCCCCCCCTCCCCCCCCCCCCGCCCCGTCACCCGTCCCCCGCTCCTCCGCATTCGAGTTGGCGTGAATGGGCACATCTCCGGGTCGACGCACATCTCTCCACATCAGCGCGACGAGAATTCCTTTTCTTTTTCCCCCCGCGTAGCGACCACCCTTATTTTTCCTTCTTTTCCGATTCTTCTTCCACTTCCATCGCTCGCGCTTCTCCTCCTTTTTCCCCTGTCTTATCTCTCGGGTTCTCCTCTCTCACGAGTTCTCACCGATAATCTCATTTCGTGTTCGCGTCCCTCGTTTTTCTCACCTGGTCCATTTATCACGGATCGGACAAGCAGGTGAGCCGCGACGCGGCGCTGCGGACACTCTCGCCACTCTGGTGGCTGTCCAACGAACTGTAAATCCGTATGGCGGACGAGAGTCGAAGTGACTTTTTTAGGTCCCTCGTTCGCCCCAAATTTAGGAGAGAAAAACGTCTTTGTTCGTTCGAGGACATAGAAAATTCAGTTTAAAAAAAACCGAACCAGGGAGATTTTTATGTATTTTACTGAAAGTATTTACTCGAATTCAACGAAAAGTTGCTTTTGGCGGGATAAAGAAACTCTAAAGAAGCACTGATTTTTTGTAGAGAGTTCGTACATCTTTAAAAACAAATCTGGTTCTTTAAAAACAAATCAAGGTTATCAGTGTCGAATCTCAAAAAAAGTCCATTCATTGAGTGTCACTAGGACTTTTACTGCGATTCATACACCGAAATTTCAAAGAGATTTCCTCGATCCAACTTTTTCTCTGGATGCAAAGCCCAGAGTCAGGACCCGACCTCCCGCATATGCTGCAAGAATGTTATGCCTGACCTACGATTACAGATTCGTCGAAGCGAAATGAGATTTTTTGAGTCTTTGGCCTCTGGCATATTTTACTCACTTGAAGGCAGTGGGAGGTAGTCGAAGGTTCCACATTTGAACTCGGTTGTAGGCGATTCACCGTGAAGAAACGAATCGAAGGACACAGTTCATTTTTTTTTCGATCGAGCCTCTTTCCTTTCTACGGTCGGTTGAGTCCGGGGCCCTTCGCGTTACCTACGAATAAACAACAAGCCCAATAGCCCAACAACCCCAACAGCCGTGTCGAAGAGTCGTTGACTTTTCTTTGTGTCTTCGTCACGGATCTGGGTTGCTTATCTCTCGTGACTACGACGACGTCGTCGTCGACGGCTACGACGGTCTACGACAACGTCACGACGAAGGTCGATATACATACAAAGCTAATAATAGACCCGGGCTAGGTTCTCTGACCGTCGGTTGTCTCAGAACAGCCTCCGCCTATATCTACTCGTCTTTCAGTTCCTCTCGTCTATGTAGACCTCAACCGTGCCCACCTTTTGTCCGATCTATTGTGCCCTTTCCTTTGCCTCTTTTATCTTTTCTGTTTCGCTGTGTTCGATCAGTAAAAAACGCTTCCTCGCGATCGAGCCTCATGTGACTACGTTATTTTTTTTTCATCGCGGTAGTCGCTCCCCGATTTCCGATGATGAGAAACACATCTGTAAAACGTAAACATCTCTACTGGCGCCACCCTGACATTCTGTGTTTCTGTGATCCACGGTTGTGATCCACATTTTCTAACGCGGCTTTAACGCTGTTGTAGCGGAATCCAAGTGTTCAATAATTACCTGCGCATAATTAACAATTGCCAGTTATTTATTATCAGTTATCTCATGATAAACAAGTAAATTATAGTGTACACATTTTTCTGTTCCGTCTGCATGTACACTCAGAAAAAAAATATAGTAGGATAGTTTATCGAACTATACCGATATAATTCGCAGGAGGAACGATCATATCGATTGGTACTGGATACTATGTATTTGATTAGTTCAGCTATTATTACGTTTGCAGCTAGTATTTTTTATCATTGTCGTAACTATAAAATATGAACGTCCCCCCTGGGAATTATAGTGTATAGTAAAAATATGGTATTGTTGTTTCAACCATGTGTTTTTCTCTCAGTGTAAATGTAAATTTTGTACGAAGAGATACGAATTCATTTTTACTTGTTGCTCCTGGACGAGGCGAAATTTGACGAAAGCCTCGGTCGATTTGACTGAAGGACGAGATAAAAAGTGACACGGCACCGCGCGGTTTTCAGTCCCCGACAATTTTTCTTTCTGTCAATGGGGATGTTTGTAATTCACTGGACCGCTTTGGGGAATGTTGATTGATGTAACGGTCGCAAAGTTGATTGGCCAACAGCGCGAGCGCGAGTGGTAATGGCGTGAGAGAGATACGGGGGAGAGAAGACGGGAGAGGAAGTAGAGAGTGCAGTCGGTTTCCGGCCGGGGATATAGCCAAGATCCAAGCGACCAAACAATCCCCGCCATTAACTAATTAATCTTCGTTAGGACCTCACGATCTTGAATTACCTCGAACTCGGCCCCCCCCCCCCCCCCCTTATCGCTCGCTTTCTCTCTTCGTCAGTATCTCCCGGTCCCTCTTTCTCTCTCATTCCCTCGCTCTATTATTTTCTTCGTCCTCCACCCTGCGCCGTTTGTCTCGCACTCGTCCACACAAATTATCAGTCTCACTCTTTTTCTCTTCGGGATTCAGCTGTAGCTGCTGCTGCTGCTCGCGGCCGCCTCGCTCGCTCCGGCACGGCCGTCGCCGCGCTGGAAAAACTCGACGGAATTTGTTTTTCGCCTCCACCTAGTTTTCCCCGCGCTCCTTTTTGTTCCTCCAGTTTGCCACTTTTCTCTATTTTATTTTCTTCGCCCTCGTTTTCCCCGTCACCCTCGATCCTCACTCGCGAACTGTTCCCAGAGCCGCACGTCTCTCCCGCGCCATTCTTCGTAGCGAGCGTACACGCGGCTCGGTCGCGCCATATGTTACCGAAACTTACAGGCCGCACTTCGAAGGTATTGCAGTATCGGGTATGGCCTTTCCGTGGCTATAAGTGCGTCCAAATGTGTTATTTATATATGGGGCTTTCCACGGCTTATGGACAGGCTCGTGACACTCTTTTTTTTTCTTTCGAGATTTTGTAGGGAAATATGAAATTTGTTCAGACTTTTTCGAAAATTTGTGTTTTCATAATTACTCAAAATAAAATTAAAAAAGATGTATGTTTCATTCTATTATATATTTTGGAAAGTTGTTTGTCTCAATTAATGTCTGCCCTAAATAATAAACCCTTGCCCCCCTTAATTCAAGTCTATCCGAAAATTAGACATTTTTATGAATGTTAACCTGCGCGCTGCCCAACGCGATATCTTGATTTTATCGCGATTCTTGATATCAGGCTAACCCTCATTTCCGCATTAGTCACAAAAATGTTGTTTTTGAGCACAGAATTTACTATACAAAATTAGAAGCAATCGTCGGCGTTGCTTTTGAAAAAATGTCGAATGACCTGAAAGAAATGCTAGCGGACTTTTTCGTATTGCGGGACAACAATCTAAAAGGATGAACAAGAATATGAGGTTTGCGACCCTGTTGATAAGTCGTGGAACGCCCCATATATACGTGTGTATACCCACACTCACACGCACACCAAACAGCTACATGAACGCTATGTTGGCTGCTGTACGGACATATACCGTGTGTCTGCAACGCGGAAGCGAGATGACGAATATCCCTGCCGTGATCCAATACCCACGAAGCGAAATTTCGCTGGAGTCAAAGTTTCGCAAGAGTAATCTTCGGGCGCTACATCCATGAGGTAAAATTAATCCCACATTCGGGGTAAAATTAGTAATTTCCCTGCGAATTCTGACATTTGAAATATGATTAATAATGGCGTTTTTTCCAAAAAACGTTACTTGAAATATTACCTCGGAGAAATTGTCGTAGTTCTGATAACTGGCTCGTGTCAGCTGTCAGTTCTTATTCCGTGTGACAGAATTTTTTTGTAGCAACGGCGAGTAATTTCACATTGCGACAACTAAAAAAAAAAGCGACGATGAAAATAGCCCCGCTGAGTGGATTTTTCGGGTACATATTCGCACCGAAATGCGTGATTTTGCCTCTGGGAGTACGAGATACAGAACGAAACGTTTTAGTGGCATATTCATCACTTTCACATTTCATATGTAAAATACTGTTACAGTGATAAATGGCGTCAGGAACGAACCGACACCCGCAATGCAACGTTTTCGCACTTTTATTTCGCGTATAGATTGCAGTTCCGAGACTCTTTAATTTACAAAACATTTTCGCGGTTGTGCGGTAAAAAATATGTATAATAGCAAAAAATTTAATTCAATAAAGGACATTTATTTCTGAAAGTGAAAAGTAATATTTTGCAAGACGAAAATACAACTTTTTGACAATATAGGCTACTACTTGTGTTTGCAGTTTACTGATTTTTTTCCAGAAAGAAAAATTCCTTACTGACATATATGCATGGATATTTTTATCCTATAAGAACAAGAGCGACAAATTCCACGTCTGTATTTCAGATGTACTTGAGGTGTAAAATACATCATCGAAATAATGTAACAAAACGTTTTGAGAGCATCGCATAGAGTGCAAGCTTTTCCTCTTATACTCCTGAGATGCCGGGACGTGTCTCTTTGAGTTTACGCTTTTCCGCGCTGTAGAAGAAAGCGCGTGCCGTACGGTCTTGGAGATTCCTCGAGTGCACTTACACTAACATTAAATAAACCACACTTTTTGTTTTCCAAAAGTGACAAGAAATATTTTGTAATTCGGGAACGAAGATCCTGAAAAAGATGTTTTATCCTCTCCTTAGTTTTGTTTACAGACTCCTAAAAAAAAGCTCGTTACACGTGGACATTTTTTTATCCTAAACGTGGAAGCTACAAATTTCGTACAGACATTTGAAACATGTTTGAGAAGAAAAATGTATTATAAAAAAAATAGTATAATATAATAAAACGTTTCGTGACCGTCGCACGGATATTTGAGATGTATTTGAGAAGTACATGGAAAAAACGCTTGTTTGGAACAATCAAGCGCTTGACTAAATACGCGCCAGCCGATTAATTGGTTACATCAATGAAGTTGTTGGTCACGCCAACCAAGTTATTGGTTATAGGAAAATGAATTTAGTGGTGCTAACTAATAACTTTGTTGGTCAAACCAATTAATCGGCTGGTGCATATACACGGAGAAAAAGAAGTAGTCGGGCACACCCAAGAAATGGTTGTGGACTGACTTTTCGTAAGTCCATACAACCATGAATTGTGTGAGTTGAGTCAACTGATGTTTATGAGTTGTATATGCGGTTGTGTGTACCCACCGGTTAGTTGGCGCAACTAACCTATCGGCAATCGGTGGAAGTTGTGTGTATTTATTGTAAATGCGATGAATTAACATATAATCTCTATAATTATTGTGTTTCGAGGTTTTGGATTGCAACGTGAGTTGCCACGCAATATTTGTGCTACACATACTTGTTACACAATACACTATATCTATAACATCAGTTTAAGGGTTAGAACCGTCAGATTTAGAGGTTGAACCGATTAGTTGGGCGAACTCACTGGCAAGTTGTGCTAACTCACCGGTGAGTCGCGCGAACTCACTGAAGAGTTGCGCGATCTCCCTGGTGAGTTGGTCGAACTCACCGAAGAGTTACACGATCTTGAAAAAAAAATAGTATGATATAATACAACGTTTTGCGACCGTCGCGCGCACAGTGCGAGATTTTCCTCTATTTCCTGAGACATCGGGACGTGTCTCTTTGTGTTTATGCATTTCCCAAGCTGTAAAAGAAAGCGCGCGGCGTTTCTTCGAGTTTCCTCGAGTGCACACACAGAACACACCGCGAGGACGTCAGAAGCGCAGCGGGAAAATTTCCCGATTTAAATTCGTACGAGCGCCACTCAGGCCAAGTGCAACTAGGTGAAAAGGACGTTTTCATGATGTCGGCAGTAGCCGCGCGCCCGGCTGTCTGCTTGTTTAACGCAACTTTCCTCGTTATTTCCGTCGTTCGCGACAAGTGCACTCCGCCCCCGGAGTCGAGTGTCGGGGCCACATAGCAGCGGCAGCAGCTATGCGCCGCTCGTCGTGTCTCCCCCGCCATGCGGCCATTTGACGAAGTCTCAGAGTTTCGGAATCGCGCGGAGGACAACTACGCGAGAACCGGGAGGACTTACTTCCGGTTACGTACCGCTCAACTTAAGTTTGTTACACGGTGGGGCGAGCACGTGGAGCGTGAATACATTCGACGGGCCGCGCATTGCGCCTCTCGATCAAACCAAAAACTTTTATTCCGACACTGCGGCGAACTCGTTATCCCACTTTGATTCGGCCTACCCGCCGCGTTGCGTCCGCGCCGCAAGAACGCGAGCGACATTTTTTGTACATTCAATCGAAACTTTTTCCTCGCTAACGTCCGTTATTTCTATTTTCCAAAGCAAAACAAAAACCTTTGTCCGCCTCAGTCTGACTATAACGGAAGCACAGAAGCGCGATACATAATTGTGTGTTTGATAAAATGGCAAACTTTCTCTATAACGATCGAACAATTGAACGAGAAAATATCTGCACACCGAAGCTCACGGTAGTAGTTTGTAAAAAAAAAGAATGCTATGAGTTCCAGTCTGTCAAACAGAAGTACTAATTAGCAGCGAGACATTTCCATTGGAAAATGTACAATATCGTTTTTCTCCTATTGGTTTGACGAAAGTGGCCTCAATCGAAAATAACTGAAAAGATAAACTTCTTAAGGTGGCAAACCGATTTGTTGCGTAATCGACAGACGCGACGAGAAACAAGATTCGTCACTGTCCCCGCGGTTCGTGCGGTCAGCGTACGGATGACGGTGCACGAAAATGATCCTCCGGGTGTAGCGCGGTCGGACTTAGCCATCAGTTGCAGCCCATGCCCACTGACTGTGTGAAATTGATCAGAGTCTCTCGTTGCTCCCCGAGCTCTCGGGCTCTCTCGTTCCCTCGCTATATATCTCTATCTTCCTCGAGCTTCTTCGCCGCGTTCTTCTTTTTTTTTTTTCTTCGTTGCCACTCGAAAAGATCCCATTAGCCCTTCTCGGCTACAGCCGGTGATGCGTGTTAAGGCAGCCGTCCTAGAGAGCCAGGGGGATCGAATGGCTGTGGTCACTTGACGATAACTCGACGCGGTCCACTCGGCTATCTTCTTTCTGCCATACCTTTGGTTCACGCAGCCGCCCGAAGGATATAAAGCACCGCGGTCGTGAACCGAAGCGAATTTATACTTGGTAGCGAGAGGCGTCTAATAATTCAAGAGGGATTTGCCGTATCTGATTGACGACGTAAATCAGAGTCCTCGAATTCGCGACACCCAATTCCGTCCGTGGTCTTGGCGCGCCTTTGTTTTCCCCTCTGCTCGCAACTGACGCTCGGCAAACAATTAGTTTTATTATCGAGACGTTGTGGGTTTGTTAGGAAAAATTTCCCCGATATCGGAGCTTCGCAATTTAACTGCGCATAAAGAGGGATAGGATCGATGGGGTTGCTTCACTCAGGGCTCACTCGAGAGCTCCTTTCAGTCCACTCTCGAATGGCCTAATGGTCAAACTTTTTAAACGAATAGTTTTCGAAAGATTCGCTTTAAAACGAGAGAACATTCTTATTGATTTTTTTCTTTGCTTTTTTAATCGGTTTGTCGAGACGTCGAGTTTTTAAATTGGATCAGTTGCTGGTCAAATCAGGATGGAATCATTTTTCTCTTGCTCATTCGAAGCATCCTGTTCTTTGTAAAATTACATATCATAATTTTACCAATAACAAATATGAATACTATAAATTTAATTATTTATTATTATTATTATAAATCCTTGTAGATTTACTCGCGAAAAATATACGTATCACATCATTAAAAGGAAAAAAAAATTCGTGACATAAAAAAGGATTCGGGAATCTGTAGTTCGACCGAGGAGAAGTGACTTTTAATATTTCGCGAAACTCCTCGCGGGGGTCGATGAAAACCCCCAACTGCTGACGCTGACGTCGTGGAAAGATTGAGTCTCATCGCGCCGCGCGGGTGCCAAGAGGAACTTCGAGAAAGCTCAAGAGAACGTAGAGCAGGAATATCCGTACGACGACACCGGCGACTGCACATCGATACCGCGGCTCTCGAAAGCAAAGAACGATCAACCCGAGTCCTCGACGTCAACGACGATCGTATCGTACGGCGCAGTCACTCGCGCGCCCGGGCGTCCCGCACGGTCATAAAGTTCGCCCCCCGACAGTCGAAGAACCAGCCAGAAAGCTGCTGATGTCGATGATACTGGCCTTTAGTTGAGGTTCAGCGCACACCCGGCTCGGACGCCGTATTACGGTGTATTACGGTCGGTTGCGAGAGGCTTCGCTTCCATGCAAGAACCATCGCTTTTCCATAATCCGCCTTTGACCACTTTCGTACGTAGCTTCTTTGCCCATCCTGAAATCTCCGACGGCCGACCCCGTCCGTTTCATAAAATTTGCAAATGTCAGGCGGCCGTATAATCCGGGCAGATTGTATATTACACACACTTTCGGAGCGACCAAGTGTAATTCGCAGAATAAAAATCTGTATGGGTCGTCTGAAAAAAAAAGAAAAAAAAAAACGCCGACACTTTTAACCTTATGGTGTCTGATTGTGTGAGTCCAATATGTTACTTTGCGTTATCATAGTACTGAGAGAAGCAGTTTTTTAGATTCTTAAACATATTTCTATACATATTCCTCTTTTAACAAGTTCATGAGTAACGGAAAGCATTGTTAGCAATCTATTAGAGATGTGATTGGTTGCTAGGAAAGTCCGTGATAAACAAAATCAGTTTGGTGTCAAATTTGAAAAATGTCATAACAGGACAGGCGGGGCAGCACCCGTAAGCTTTTAAAACTTTATAAGAGCGCAGCAGCGCAAAATTGATTAACCTATTATAGGTGATATTTTAAAATAAGAATTTCCGAGGTCGATTTTAGCGATTTTCGGTCCGGGGCCGGATCTACGATTTATGATAGAAAGACCGTCGCCAAAAAAATATTTTTTTCAAAATCGATTAAAAAAGGTTAATAACCAGTATTTTCGGGGGTAGAATATGTGACTTGAGAATGATGGTATAGGTTAAAAGTCGATATTTTGAAAAGAAAAAAAATTGGGGTCGATTTTCGGTCCGGGGCCGGATCTACGATTTCTGACAGAAAAAATATTTTTTTCGTCGCCAAAAAAATATTTTTTTCAAAATCGATTAAAAAAGGTTAATAACCAGTGTTTTCGGGGGTAGAATATGTGACTTGAGAATGATGGTATAGGTTAAAAGTCGATATTTTAAAAAGAAAAAAAATTGGGGTCGATTTTCGGTCCGGGGCCGGATTTACGATTTCTGACAGAAAAAATATTTTTTTCGTCGCCAAAAAAATATTTTTTTCAAAATCGGTTAAAAAAGGTTAATAACCGGTGTTTTCGGGGGTAGAATATGCGACTTGAGAATGATGGTGTAGGTTAAAAGTCGATATTTTGAAAAGAAAAAAAATTGGGGTCGATTTTCGGTCTGGGGCCGGATCTACGATTTCTGACAGAAAAAATATTTTTTTCGTCGCCAAAAAAATATTTTTTTCAAAATCGATTAAAAAAGGTTAATAACCGGTGTTTTCGGGGGTAGAATATGCGACTTGAGAATGATGGTATAGGTTAAAAGTCGATATTTTGAAAAGAAAAAAAATTGGGGTCGATTTTCGGTCCGGGGTCGGATCTACAATTTCTGACAGAAAAAATATTTTTTTCGTCGCCTAACAAATATTTTTTTCAAAATCGATTAAAAAAGGTTAATAACCAGTGTTTTCGGGGGTAGAATGTGCGACTTGAGAATGATGGTATAGGTTAAAAGTCGATATTTTGAAAAGAAAAAAAATTGGGGTCGATTTTCGGTCCGGAGCCGGATCTACGATTTCTGACAGAAAAAATATTTTTTTCGTCGCCAAAAAAATATTTTTTTCAAAATCGATTAAAAAAGGTTAATAACCGGTGTTTTCGGGGGTAGAATATGCGACTTGAGAATGATGGTATAGGTTAAAAGTCGATATTTTGAAAAGAAAAAAAATTGGGGTCGATTTTCGGTCCGGGGTTGGATCTACAATTTCTGACAGAAAAAATATTTTTTTCGTCGCCTAACAAATATTTTTTTCAAAATCGATTAAAAAAGGTTAATAACCAGTGTTTTCGGGGGTAGAATGTGCGACTTGAGAATGATGGTGATGGTATATTTTGAAAAGAACAAATTCCTGAGGTCTATTTTTGCAAGTTTTTCAGGCACGCGCGCCAGCGCGTGTGATTAGCCTAATTTTATACATATTTTATACATACCAGACCATTCGCGTGTTTCGCGCGCTTACCCAGTTGTCACTTAATCAAAATCGAGATAATTTTTGTGAGTCGATCGAATCTGGGTTTTCTCCTTCGTTCGAAAGAAAACTCTATGGCGAAAAGAATACCGCAAGGTGGAAACCAATATCTTGATTTCTGATTTTTTCTGAAAAATTCGTTACTAAAAACTCGTTCGTTGGTTAGCAGCCAGTTGAAGGCAACCTGACAGCCAATCAGAGAACGAATAACACGACAACGATACTTATATCGAAAATGCGAGGTATTTTACACTCTGATTTTTTAAACAGGGGTGACTTAAAACGCAATAAGTCTAAAAGAAAGTCTCAGCTTTCCGGTAAACAAAGAAGGAAAAAGAGAACCTGGTTTCTAAAAAATGCTCAAGCAAATTGTTAAAACTATCTTTATAGTCTAGTCGAACATAATCTGAAAAAAATTCAGTACCAGCCCATTCGAACAAAAAGCCGAAGTGATATAAACCGATACTACAAATATCCGACCAAAAAGTCCCTCAACTCTATCCCACACCCACAAAATAAGCATCCATAATTACCAGTCCCAGAAACGATTCTCCGAGTCCACATAATTTCTCACAAATGTTCAGCCTTAATTAAGACAATCCCTAGCCACGTTTTTCGTCTCCCCATCCCCGTGGTATCAACCCCAACAGTCGTGTAATTAAATCAAAGGCTCCAATGATTAGCGCAGTTAAAATAACAAATGTGCTTGACGCTGCGTGCTTATGTCATCCGGGCCGATTGCGAGCGAGCCCGAAAGAGGAATCACGGTTGCGAGCGGGGGGCGTATATCGGCACTTTTCACGGCAATATCGCCGGCGCGGGATTGAAAGAGAAGGAGAGAGCGCGCGATGGGAAATCGCGTGGGGCTGAAGAGCGCGGCCGCGACGGTGGTCGAGTATAGCGTTCGTGCCGCGCGCGGTATCTTTGACCATACATCAGCGCACACCCCAGCCACACACGGGGCGGTTTACCAGCGCGGCCACTCGAGAGCCACGGCCATGCCGCCTACGGTATATAACACAGACTTATGTGAGAGGGAAAGAGAGCTCGAGGGGAGAAGAGAGATGACCGGCAAGCATCCCTCGCTGAGAGCATCCCAGTGTTTGTGGCTGCTGCTTCTGCCGCTTCTGCCGCGGCGAATGGCTATAGACATCAGGGAGGAGTCGCATAATATAGCTAGGAGCATCGAGAGGCAACCACAGCAGGCGCCAGGGCAAACAGAATGCATCAAGATTCAAGCGGCCGCGTACACTATATTATTGTTCTTGTGTGGAGAACCGGGAGAGCGGACAACCCCAGCTGTGCCGGCCGCTGCCGCCGGCTTCCTTTGACCGTGCGCCATTTAAGGTAATTATGGCAGGGCAAATCGTCCGGCGCCCTGCGTCGTTGGCTCTCAGGGTCCCGAATCAGGCCTCCCTACGACTTTCGGTAGCGCATGCACCGCGCGCTCTGTGTGTCCGCCTGGTAGTAGTTTACGTATACGTTGCGGTGGAGTCTCGGTTTCGTGGCCGAGAAATCCGGCTCACTTGATGACTATATTTATTCGAGAGGCCTGAAAATTGAACGTGGAAGAAATAAGTCGGGATGCGGATGTTATTCTCACGACTAAATCTTTTTGGGGAATTAGCCTTTTTCGTTAAATTATTTGCATGCGAGAAAAATGTGGTTTGTTTACTACAAGAAGCAGGGTAAAAAATTTCAATTGTTTCTACGGTTCCTGTATGTTTAATCAATGTTCGAAGATGTCGGATCGAACGATAAGGTCAGGACAGGCAACGCCGCTTCGCGAGTCAACCGGGCGCAATTCGCGTGAAAATAATTGATGGATCGAATAGACCTGGCGAGAAATCGATATGACAGGTCGGTTGCCTCGATCGAGAGTCGAGAATCTTCCGGGCTCGGGAGCGCGGAACCCACGATGTGCCGAAAGCAAATCACGCGCCATGTTGCGATTTCCCAACCGACCGATCCATTAAATATGAATGTACCCAAAAGTTTGGCGAATATGTGCGGAGCTTTGCGAAAAGTTGCGGATGTGTAGCGGAAGGTGAGGGATGATAGATATATAAGGTGAGTCATATACCAAAAGCTGGCGTAACAACGGAATTCTCTCGGGTATCTTGCGGATTTTTTTTTTTCTTCTACCTCTTTCATTTTTCATCGAAACGAGTGCAACGAGAAGAAACATGTATAGCGAGATGCGGCGTACGAAGCTCACGAACATCGCGGAGCCTCGATACCTTCCGTGTGCATCGCGGGGATATCTCGCGACTATCGAGTGCCGTTCGGCTCTCGGGATACGTGACGGGAATAACGCTACAAATATACGTTTCCTATACGGGTTGCATATGTATCCGGGCTGGTACCTATCGGCACGTGTTTCTCGACCTTCGCGTCCGACGTCTCTCGCGATTGATCCGTTCGAGAGATTTATTCACCTCCCCCATCGACTCCACGCGATGTTCCGCACCCCCAATGTTCGCTGCACTCGCGGTAAATGAATGTCGGAATTGCCACGATATGCATATCGAGGTATCTGCGAACGAAACGTGAAAAAAGTAAAGATGGGGCAGACGGAAAAAATAGGTCGAAGAACGCGAAAACCAGGGCGTCACGTGAAAAGTTGCATTTTTATATCACGATCCCGAGACACCCAACAAATGTCGCAAACTCACTTTTTTTTACAGGGACTTGAAAAAAATTCGTAGCAACATCTTTGCATCACCAAGATTTTTATTATACGAGCCCATTTTAAATACATCGAAATAAAGTGTTACAAAAAGAAAAAAATATAGTGCATTCTCGCACTTTTTTTTAAATTTCCTCTTCACTACAATCGAGGTTGCTTTTTTGGATCAATCGAATCTGGGTTTTATGATATCGTTCAAGAGAAAACTTTGTTTTGAAAGTGCACTTTTGCAATTTTCTCATCAGAATTTGTGTTTCCTTTTTGAAACAAAAATGCAGGATACATTATTAAAGGTTCTCCAACATAAAAAGAAATTGGAAGATTTTGTTCTTCTATTGAAAAAGAAAATCCTTAGATGGCAAATACGCTATACATTCACGGTGAAGTTTCAAATACGTACACTTTCAACCATCTTAATGAAAGGACAATATTTTACAAAGCCTGCATATCCGACGATCGAGGCAACTAAAGGAAGTAATTGTATCACACAATAAAAATAATGAGACCCAGACCCTTCGGTCCCTCCCGCCATCGCGCGTCCCGCGTCGCCTCAACTTTTTTTCCGCGCGTCCGCGCCCGCGTCGTAATGTGAATATAAAACGTATTCTTACGGCGGGGGCGCCCGGCGGCGGTAAGATAATTGCAAGTTTATGGACCACCTCGCGCCATATATACGAATGATAACGCGATGAGAGACAACGATTGTCCGCGTATAGCGCGCCGTTGCTCGGGACGCTCCGCGCAACGCTGCGTATAATTGGAAAAGTAACGAGAGAAAAAGTGCACTCGCTCTCGCTTTCTCTCTTTGTATACGCGAACGCCCGCGAGATAATGGAAGAGCGGGACGGAAAAGTTGAGTCAGTGGAGTACCCACTTGCTTTGACATTGTCTGGATGCTTCAAAGAGCCGCGCGTAAAAAGTAAGAAAGGAGGGAAATAGAAGGAAAAGAAGCCTGGCGTAAACGTAATAAGCGGAATTGCGGAGAAGCCGCCGCCGGTGAACACCAGAGACGACGCGGATAATACAGATAAATGCGTATAGCCCCAGACGTACATGCGCCGAGCGCCCCTCTAATTATTGTACGTATAATCAGCATAGCGCGACACAGGGCGTGCACGTTTTAGCTCGTTTGCCCGCGAGGTAAAACGTGCTTTTGCCGAAATTCTCTCGTCGTTACGCCGATTATCCGTGTCTACGTTGTTCCGTTCGTATCGTTGGTTATATACGTCTCCCGCGCGGGTGACCGGGGCGATTTGGCACGCGCGGTCAGTCGCACACGCACCGTGAAATCGGACATTCTACACTCAGTTACCACAATGCCGTGTTTACTGCCGTCAGGTTACGGCATATTTAATTAGAAAAATCATCACACCTACGATATCAAATGTGAAAAAATCTCCACAACCACGTGGGGCTCGCGCAAAATTCCGCAGTTATCGGCGATTAAAAAATCGTCTCGAAAAGCAAATCAAAACGTCTGCGTCGGTCCGAAGAGTGAAAATCGATGTAAGAAGAGACGGAAGATTGACCGAATAAGGAACTGGACTGTCAGGAGTCATTTTGCTGAGAGAAAATAAATGACGGAAATACGATTTCACATAATTTTTAATTCTCAATGTATCGTATGATTTTTTAATAAATACGATGACAACAGATTACGATTCCCTGGACCGTAATTTCTTTTTCGTCATTTAATAAAACGTTTATTTTTCACCACTAGGCCCGATTTGCCCTGTGTCTCATCTCACCCCGGTCTCCCCTACGCGGACCTGCACCTAGCTATATCGCTTCCGCAATACCTGCTGCTGCTCATTCCCGTTCCCCTGTGCACTCCTCCTCTCGTTAATGCCCGTTGGCTTTCACGGTCGTGTTATACCACTCTCGGGGCTACTGGCCGCACGATATTCGTAATTTACTGAGAATATACGCGCGCGCGACCAAAGAAACGTGCACTGCCCCCCCCCCCCCCCCCTCCCTCCTCCACCATCCGATGCACACTTTCCTGTCTGTTAACTGTAGCTCGCCGACCCAGCGCCCTCTCTCGCCTCCTCCTCCTCCTCCTCCTCCTCCTCCTCCTCCTCCTCTTTCCAGCCACTTCGCTAGCCCCTTTTGCCTCACCCATTCACTTTATTATCGCATAGCCCGAGGTGTATAACTGCGGGAACTCGCGGGCGCGTGCGATTCATCCAGTGGAAAGAGGCGCGCACCGAAATCCGAACGTGCCACTCGCTATCTCGTCCTCCGTGTCTCTCGTCCCCGTCGCTCTGTGAATTATCTCCCCGTTCGGTCCTTAACCGAAAAAAACAACAACACACAGCTCCGGCCTCCCTTTTGGCTCTTTCTCTCTGTGCACGCTGCGCGTTCCTCGGAGCCGCGGATGGAAATGGAATATTGCAAAGGCTTTTACGGGTACCATTGGTTTAACGGGGGAGACCTGCTTGGTCGAGACACTTTTACCGCTCCGATCGTTTGGAATTCTTTCGCACATTGTCTACTGTATATTCCGGAGAGCCGGCCGCTACGCGCGACATTTACGAACGTTACGGATGTGTGGTAAATCGAAAAAAATCTCGCTCACGAAACACACGTTTTGGGTGAATCGGAATTGATCTTTTTCGCGTGAAACCAGAGGGACTGGTTTCTCGGTAGCCTGTGGCCCTTGATGCATGTGATATGTTAGCTATTTAATCGAATTCTTTGGATCAGAGAGAACCAACTTTTTAGGCGGCTTTCGAAGATCGAGTTTTATTCAAATCAAGTAACTTTTTACATCTTCTATGCCATTTTCAAATTTCTTGTTCGGAATTGTTATCAGTGGCCTCAAAATTCACAACCGGGTTTAATATATTTAAAGTAATTTTACATTTTACAATTCACTGATTCAAGCGTCTTATGTTTGATTATTTTTTTTAATTCACTTTTGTTCCGCCAAATTATCATATGTAAATAAATATTTTAGGGCCACTGTTAAAAAGTTCGTGTCTTACAAAATGCTGGTCTGGTTGGGGTCAAAATAGCTAATGACCAAAATAGCGAATAGCTAAAATAACAAATTTCAAAATAATGTATGGGCTAAATATAGAATGGCCATCATTATGAAATTCGCTGTTTCAGCCGTTCGCTATTTTGATCGTTCACTATTTCAACCCACATCTTCATTACAATGGAATCAAAATAGCGAATGATCAAAATAGTGAATGATCAAAATAGTGAATGATCAAAATAGTGAATAGCTGAAATTACGAATTTCATAATGATGGACATTCTATATTCAGACCGTTCATTATTTTGAAATTTGCTATTTTAGCCATTCGCTATTTTGGTCATTACCTATTTTTATCCCCACCCGCTGGTCTTTCTTAGTTTACACGTGATTTAAATTTAGTTGCGCTACGCGTATCGGGAACAATTGCTTTTTTTTCGTACAGTTTCATTTCACAAAGCTGCGCGGGACAGTGGATTCCAAGTGATGCGATTTCGTGCTCATTGACGAAAAAAATTCCGGGTGTGAGAGACCGATGGAATATATTAACGGCAATTCTATCAGAGAGTCGGAGATAGGAGTCTGGAGTTTGCAAATATATACCGGGAACCGTTGCAGCTGGCTTTCCGAAGAAAGGAGCTTGTGGACGACGAGAGCGAAGACGAAGGCGTCTGTGGACCGAAGCTTACTCGCCCCTCGGGCTCCACGGCCAGATTTTCTCTCGGTTTGGCTTTTAAAGCACGATTCTACACCCCTCGAGCGTCTCAACGCTTTTTCCTCGCTTAGCTCGCGTCCGTTAAATTAGGTTTACGTTGCCTCTCAACTGCGCAACGATTCCTCTGTAGAAACGCTCGGCCAGCTTTACCGAGTTTCAGTTGCTCCCTCCCTCCCCGCCCGTTTCCCCGCCGTTTCCTATATCGTCCCCTCTACCACGGCATCACTTTATTACTGTACTGTATACACACTGCTTACCAGCGCAAACTTCAGCAATGCCTTCCGCCCAATTGGCCAAACTATTATAGAGAAACTTGTTTTCGGATAAAAGTTATGTTATGTTCTCCAATAATGGGGATTAACAGAATTTCGTGCCCGACAAGTAATGTCCTCCCCGAAAAAATTCGACATGTGACAATATACATATATTTCGACGGTAAAATATATTTTACTTCACTCGGTGTTGTAATGGTGTTGTAATATTATTAACGGTGTTGTAACGGTGTTGTAATATTACGCGCGCTTCGCGTGCGTAATACGCCCATTCCGCACCTTGTAAAGCAACATTTCGTACAATACTCGGCAGAAAACCTTTTTCGCCCTTGTATTATAACTGTACTATTTACTTTACTCTACGGCACTCGGTATCATAATGGACATATTACGCACGCTTCGCGTTCGTAATACGTCTACGTTTCACACCTTGTAAAGTAAAATTTTGTACAATACTCGGCAGAAAACCTTTCTCAACTCGTGTGATTGCAACACTCGTGAAGAAAAGTTTTTCCGCCCTCGTATAGTAATGTACTATTTCTCCCTACTCCGCTAAAATAATCCCATTTCGTGTCCGCGACACGGTTGCGCAGTCCGCTTTCATTACCTCCCTAGTGAGGTAATCAGCTCATTCCTGCCCGCTCGGGACAAATCAAAACCGTACTACGCATGCGTGTCGTCATTTGTAAAAAATGAGCTTATTTTCCGTCCTCGTTGCACACACGAAATGTGCTTATTTTTTAGCGAAATCGAGAGAAAAGTATAATACGCTACAAGGGAGGAGTGCAACTTTTCACCTCGTGTGAATTTCTGACAAACTTCACACTCGGCAAAGAGTTGCACTTTCCTCCCTTGTAACGTAATGTACTAATTTCACGATAAATATTATACATTTAATGTATTTTGAAACATTTCATACACTACAAAGAAAAAAGGGTAGTTCGGACAATTATCATTTACATACCGGATACATGTATCCATAACATATTTTTTTCCGTAAAACAATATATATTCGTCGTGTGACACGAAAAAAATTATTCAATCGAGCGCTTGGATGTTGTGTTGCAGGTCCACCGGGTGAGCCAGGGGCACCAGGAAAACGAGGCAAAAAAGGAAAGAAAGGTGATCCGGGCGATCCGGGGCCTCAGGTGAGCTTCTATCAATCGGCAATGTGCACTCAATGCGAAGCTACAATATTATTCAAAAACGCCGGCGTACTATATTCCGCAAATTTGTTCGCTCATTGATTTGACCCATCGTACGAGCGAGCGAGTCTTGAACGCGCCACGAGAGGAGCATGATAATCCTATGCCTATATATACCGTAGTATTCTGTATAGCGTGGTCGCTATAACCTGCCGCATGCTTTTACAGCCTGTATTGCTTTGCTGCGGAAATCCATCATACTTTCTGCCAAGTGCATATGTGGTCGTTATATAAAATGCATTATATAGTGTGTACACAATAAAAAAAAAATAGATTGCATTTTTTTACGTTTATCCTAAAGCACAAAAAATCTTTTTTTAATTTAAAAAATAATGTTTCCTTTTACAGAATATTTTGTTTTATGAAAAATAAAATTGTTTATGATAAATCTATTGCAATTCTTATAGAAATAAAGCTATATTTAGTCATTCTTTTACGCATTTCGTTCTACAATAGAATCCATAGAAAACAACAAAAATGTTGTCATAGGTAAAACGGTTATGTTATTTACAGAAATGCGAGCTTAAAACATGGTTTTTTATTGTGTAATATGCTTATATATTCATTTGTCTTGCGTGACGATGTCATTAGCTTCACTTGGATTCTGCAGAAAAGTAACTGCCCGCTAATTCGGTGATGGTGAATAACGTATGTTCGAGGCAACGTACCGTCGGCACGCTTTTCCCATGTATGCCTTACGCCTTACACCTACTGACCAAGCTACTCGCGTATGCTTAGCATGGGCCCCTTCTAGCGGCAAAATTTTGTTGTGTGACAACAAATCTTTTTTAATTAGTTGAACCCCCTTTTTACAGGGTGTTGGCGGGACTCCGGGAAGGAATGGTTTTCCGGTATATCGTTTGTTATTATTTTTTTACATTTCGATCTAAGAAAAAAGATTAAAATACTGTCTCGAACTCATACTACCACTTTTATCTGCTGTCTCTATCTTCACACAATTTCTGCAATTTTGCTGTTTTATTGAGTGGCGCGTTATATTGTTTTTTATTTTTGGTTTAATCTTACGTTTACTTGGCTCATATATTTTTGATTCGTGTTTCGTTGAAGCTCTGAAGCCCCGGAGTGATCAGCTTTTTAAAATAAGGTCTACTTTAGGTATTCGTGTTATACGTTGAGATCGAATAGTCGAGTTGTTGTGTTGACAGTGCAAGGTAAAATATTACTTAAGGGGAAAGACAATCAAGAAAGAACGTCGACGCGCGATGATTTATTAATCCTGCAGACTTCTCTTATACCCGAGTTCGTCGTCAGTTCACGCTAAGCGTTTATTTTGTAATTTCACTGCCGAAGAGCTTTTTATAGAAGCAAAGTTGGTAAAGACGAACGCGACAAGCGTTTATGCGATAATGAAATTCACCATGTTCAGAAGTTCTTACACATTGCAAGTTTATTGAGAGATAATTAAGGTGAATACATCACTTGAAAGCGACAACGAAGGCCAAAAGTCGACATGAAACAAATCTAGGAGTCAATTTCACTTTCTCCTTAACATATTTCGGGCAGGTAATATTTTTCATTGTAATCAAGGAAAAAATTCGTTTTAAGCCCGTGAACGTCGATGTAGTCGATGTAAGTACGACTTTTCCAATGTTTCAGACCGACCCAATTCCCCGCTCTTTCATAGACAAGAACTAGAAAGACGGCGAGTACAGCGATGGTCGATATTCCCGCCGAATACGAAGCAGAGCAAAATCGGGATTCAAACACAAACTTTAGCAAGAATCCCGCACACCGGGGTTAAACTTTCAGCATGCCATAGCTATAGTTCTGATGCACGGCGTACAGTCTCGCAGACCTTTTGTTCCAGATTCGGGACGGAATAAGGTTTTGTGATTCGTACTCCGTATTGCGCATTAGAGATTGCCTCGGCACTTCATTTAAGCGTATAATTAAGACCACAGCTACATCAATCACTCGAAACTTGCATTGTCAACACTAGTGGAATAACGTTGAGCTCAATACAATTAGACAATACGTAATACTTAATGACTCAATAGAAATCTTTTAGCAGCCTTCGTACTGAATACAATGAAAGTTCTCATGCTAAAATAACTGTATTCTAGTACATCTCCTATTACTTCTCTTCCTCACAGTTCTTTCCTTTCTTATAGTTTATTTCTTTCGTCTATACATTCAGCGAAATTATGGTAGTCCTAGCAAATGTACAGCGGCAGCTATCTATTTATAGTTCATATGAATATTTTAGATAAAAAACCTTTTCTAGTCCCCGTACAAAATAGTCATATACTCAAAAAAATCGTTGGCTGTCACTGTATAGTGCGACACCAAATTTTTCTCTGAGCGTCGAGTCTATTGTTGTAAAGCTGTTTTGCTCATAGCATTCAATCTTATCTTTATATCTCAGTCTCTGTCGCACCTACTACTACTCTGCTCGTTTACATACAGATCATCATCGTCTTTTACTATTTCATCCTCTTCCACGACTGGATGTGTCGCTCATTGATTCGCTGTAATTTCAGGGTCCCATCGGATTGGACGGGCCGAAAGGAGATATCGTAAGTCTGACTCTCGTAACCTAATAACATTTTATTCGAATGGCGAATTGAACGATCAATCTTTTGCTCGCAGGGTCGACCCGGCGACAAGGGACAAAAGGGAGACCCGGGCAGTTCAGGCTTTGACGTATTTTCTGCAGTGAAGGTATCTATCTGAAGATTTTTATCGATGACAAAAAATCTTTTCCGTATGACGGACAAGGCGATCAAATAATCGGTCAATCTTGAGCTTTCAAAGTTGGAATAGGTTCGGTGATGAATAGATGTTAATCGTAGAATGGACCCGTTCCGCCTCCAATCACAAATGGTACACTGGGTTTTAACTACCCGGATGATGATACAAAGGTGCAGTCGGTTTTGCCGTAGCAAAGATATTTTAATTAATAGAACGCCGAATTTTTTGTCCAAGTATTAAAAATAGAAGCGAGCTGGATAAACGTAGTGCAATTTTGTTTGAAGTAAATCGTGTTTCTTATGACATTTACTTTCCGGCTCAGAGACCTATAGACAGGCCACACGCAGTGTACCGTTTCAGGGTTAAATATATGGAGATAGACATATGTCATAATAAATCAGAGAACGTAACACATAAATAAGGAGAAAAGCTGGAATAACGTGACGCAGACTGTTGGAGCACGTAGCGCCATAGAGTTGATAATAAATCGAAAAATATTCCTCCCGTCTACGGGTCAATGCACAGGGATTGGGGTTAAAGAGATCGGTGACGACGCTCCGCGGTGGAACCCTCGGATATGCGGAAATCGTCGCGCTGAAGGTAAAACACCAGAGGAAAAAGACGCCTGCGCCTGCTGTTCTTACCGAACTACTCGGCATACGCTCGTTTTCGATTTCTTTTCCGTAGCTACGAGCCGTTGTTTATTATTCGCTAGCTCGAACGTTACGTCGTCGACATTGTTGAGCCTGTGCAATCATCATTAGGACGTTGCGTTTTGTGGTGCTTGCGGTGTAGCATTCCATTCAACGTTTTACTTTATTATTATTTACACACGTATAATATTGTTTGCGCCTTGAGGATGTATGGGTCAAACGTATTTAAGACGTTAGAACATTTGGAATTTTTTTTATTCATCTGTTCATGTTGATACTTAAAATATTTCAGGAATTCTTACGGATTAGAAAGTAAAAATAATTAAAGATTTAGTAAACAATAAAGATAATTATTAGTAAACTCATTATTAACAAGTGTGAATACACTAAAATATCGAATTTAAATTGTTAAGACCCTTCTTTGATGACCCAAACATGCTTAACACTGCGGACAGTTGATGTTCGTTCCGGTCATTACGTTATCGAGACTTCCAATAAAGTTATCTTTACGACAGTCGTTATGACCGCATCGATCCTCAGTTGACCCCACTATTTTACTTCTGTTGGTAATGGTATATATATATGTATATTTCGGTGAATTCACTCTATATTTTAGTTCAGCGTATTTTATAGCTACAATACGTATATATGTCTGGGCATGGTCGAGTTCATATTGAACCCACGAATAATAATTTATTATCCTATTCCATCATCCCCATTGTTGAAAACTGCGATCATTATGTGACACTCTTGGATGAAACGAAACACTTGACGAACGGGACGAAAATCGGAATATCTTAATCAAGACAACCCGTAATAATATCTTATCCTAAAAAAAATGTTGTTTTTCTTTTTACCCAGTAGAGATTTCGTTTTTGACCTGTAGTCGACCTAATTCTAGGGACTTCAGGAGAGGGGCCATAATATTACGACGCAGACCATCATACAGCTGAAAGTAAGTCCTAGAACTTAACTGGGGCCTCGAAGTTTCTCGTCGCTGAGAGACACCCGGACACGGACTGGAGACGCATTTCCTCGTCTATCGACAGTCCTTTTGCATTTGTTACTTCGTTCCTCTCGCTTCCTTCTGACTGCAAAACACTAGTAATTTTTCGAACTTACTATCCACGCTGAAGTGGAATTGATCTTTGTCAATTCAGTTTTTATTTATTTTTTACAACGACTGCTATCAACTGTTTGACTTACCGATAGATAAATACTGGCAATCTAATCTAAAGCATCGTTCCTCTCTGTCCATCAACGTTTTCCCGTTTATTAGTTATTATATAGTGACCTGAAGAAATTCTTGCATGTCTCGAAACTATTAGTTTCTCCCGTTGATGTTGTAATTGCATTCTATATTGTGTCTGCTGTTTTCTATCTGGACAAATTATTTCGATGACGGCTTGTAGTACTAGTTGAATGCACGTGGTAACTTTGCGGTTTATCGTACAATTTGAGTTTACTTCTGCTACGAAAATCAATCAAGTTTACGTCGATCAACGACCCACGTCGCAAACATCTAGAGCGTCACTTAAATGACGTTTTGAAGTGTTCTTTTGCGTCATGTTCGTAAAATATGTCTTAAATGAAGATCGAAGAATTAACGGAGGAGATAACTGACGATGTTATTTAATTAACAGACGTTTCAGATTTTTGCTCTTTATCTATGGAAGTATATTGACTTTCTTATTCTGCTATCGCTGTTAGAGGCCCGGTATTCTCTGTAGACAGGACAGAATAGTACTAACACTTGTGGCAGTACCATTTTATGAATTCGACTGGGATGCCTAATGATTTTTTGCCTGGGGTATAGGGCGAGCCTGGAGAACCTGGACCGCCAGGACCACCTGGACCTCAGGGCACGGAGGGTCAACCAGGACAAGACGGAAGTCAAGGAATACCAGGCGATATGGGACCTCCAGGCGAGAAAGGCTCCCCAGGACCTATCGGGCCCATCGGTCCCGTAGGCCCACCAGGAACGCCAGGTCTCAAGGTCAGTGTCTTCCCGAATATGGATCAATATTGACATTAGTTATTGGAAAGTCAATGGCCTCATAGTAATTGCATCATTGGTCCCTGTCTTATTACCGAATTTCCAGACGTAAGATCGAACTTACGTTTGAACTTAAGATCAAGATTAAGATCAAAACTGAGATCGAACAGACGACTGAAAATTTGTCCCTCACAAAATAAAAATAAAAACAACGGCGTACCGATGATTTATGAAATACGTTTTTTTTTTCATCACCAGCACATTAAGACATAATTTAAAGGCTACACCTTTTCAGGACCGTTTTCGTCAGACACACGAAAATGCAATCGTCGTTCGACATGTTTGTTTATTCGCGTTTTTTTTACTTTCCTCGAAATCTTATAGGGATCACCGGGGCGAAACGGAACGAGAGGCTTTCCAGGTCGACGAGTGAGTGTTTTCCATGTATGCGTTTATTTTCAGACGCTGATGCGTTAGTGCTTCTCTGGGAACTGGGACCGAGTGGGATAACTAACAACTGACACTAAAATAAATAATTAACAATGTTGTTTATGAGGTTTTGCGCTTGGTTGGATAACATTGCACTCAGAGAAATCGCAATAGAAATCGGTAACTGTAAAGTGTACAAATACGCATTTTTAGCTCCCATTTTTTTCTACCTGTGGCAACTATGTTGTATTTCCTGTAACTTGAAAAGTATTTACTGTGAGTACCAAAATATCGTCATTTTCTGATCATCTCTTTACAGTTACCAGTATTGGCGTTTTCTCTCAGTTATGTAGAACATAATTTTTTGCGGGCCTCTGGAGCTGATGGAAGCAGTGGGTGTTGGTGGCAGTTGCCTAACGATAACACTCGTGGCGTTCTCGACACTCGCGAATAATGTTCAAATACAAACGAATTATCGGCGAAACAAGAGCTTCGTGATAGACATATCGGATATCGGAAGTCACTCAGCGACGTCTTGTTTCATCAACAGGGCGACAAAGGCGATAAAGGCGATCGTGGCTTGACGACATCGTTAAACGGCGAACAGATTCCAAAGGGCGCTTTCGAAGGACCACCCGGTCCACCAGGACCGCCTGGTAAGCCAAACAATTCACGGGGGAAGAGAAAAAGATAGCAAGAAAAATAGTCAAGAAAATAGGTAGTGATCGGTTGGTACACACATTTCGAGAAAGATTCCGTTTATGAGACAACTTCATTGGTTTTTTCAAAACCTTTTTTTTTGTGCAATTACGAACACACAGTTCGCACGCAATTCTCACCATCGCGACCTGTTTCTTTCCCAGCTCACGTATTTCCGTTAATTAGAACTTTTGTTCAATTGTAACTTTTAGATTGCTTCGAGAAACCATATCTCTTTTTATTTCTCCCTTGCTCTGTAACTTTTGGAAGAGCGCACGTGCGGTCCGTCCGGCAATTCTTCGCAGATAAAGAAAAATGTCACAGAACGTCTTCTTTCTCAACTTCACCGTCTTCACTGTTGGTTGTCGCCGTTCGGAGCACGAGTTCCATCGATTCGAACGGGCTCTTTGTGTTCCCGGGCATATTTTTTTATTCCACATCGTTCCGACGATGGTCATAGTACTCGCATCACCATTGGGGTAAAAGAGATAAAACCATGCTGAGTCAGACAAGAATGATTTTTCGAGAAGTGTAGAACTTTCAGGGTCTTGCAATTGCGAAAAATGCGTTGCTAATTTTCCAATCGATTGCATCCTTGTGGCAGAATGACTTTGACATCGATTTTCCACTGTTAGTACAGGAGAGACCGGGGAATAATGAGTCAAGGATATTTTGAGTCAAGCACATTCGAAAATCGGGATTTGACAAGACTACATTTATACTGATAACGTGCAGCTTTCAGTAAAGCGGCGCTCTGTGAGCAACCTTTTCTCAACGAGTTAAAGGACAAAAATCATATCTTGTTATAAAAAGAAAATTATATTTTTTCAATAACATAATGTTTTTAACTACTTTTGCTATTATACTATTGTATTATTAGAATATTTTGTACTGTTCGTACAGAAAATGATTCGTATTCGAGATAAAAAAAGGGTTTCTGTTTTCCTTGTCGAGAAAGGGAATAAACTGTTAAAGGTTAACTTGAAACTTTTACAGTTGATTCAAAAAACACGATTTCTTGCGTCAATTTGAAACTAGGTTGAACGCATCTATCGATTGAATCCAGAGAAATTCTTTAAAGTATTGATTACAGACTGGCTGAATCTGACTTTCTCACAGACGAACTAGAAAGATTGCTCGATGAGATAAATTGCAAAAATATAACAATTCTTTCGACTCTTCAGCAGTACGTAAAAAAACCCAAGCTCAAGGTAACCGATGAAACTTCAGCGTTCTTGGATTCCGCAAATTCTGGATAAATCTTGTACTGATTCAACTTCTCCCAACTCCTGCTGAGTTTTGGTTGATTTTGATCAACCACCGGGGTAGCTAAACTTGCGGGAACTTCAACAATCAGTTTTTCAAATTAACAATCGGAATCTGTGAATAAAAAAAGAAGAATTGATAGAAAAAAGTGATCTGATTGTTCCCGGTCTCATCTGGAACACAATTTTGTCAAAAGATTTATTATTTTACTCCTGATTTCTCTTTTTCTTCTTATTTCTTTTCGCGAATTTGTTTTTCAAAGGCTCACTCGAGCCCTCGGATACTTGTTACTTACGATGCATCGTACTCTAGGGCCCCAGGGCGAAAAGGGAGATACGGGTGCCAAGGGACCACCCGGTCCGGCCGGTGAGAAGGGTGCCCGCGGAAAACACGGGAAGAGGGTAAGCTTCAGCGAGGTCCTCCGATTGACCGTCGACCACGAATTTCCAGCCAAAGTCCTTTATGGCGATCCTGGTTGAGCCGTTCAATCACAACAACTATCCGTCCTATCTTGATGTTCCATCCAACAGTTGAACCGAACTCCTGCTACCTGAACCCTTTGACCTCGTTAACCCAAAAACTTTTCACCTCCCTCTGTTTTTTCGTTATCTCGCTCGCGATAAGCATGACTACTCGCCTGATGACGCATGACGGTGAACGTGTTCGGATAATGCAACATTTGTCATGTTCATATATTGATAGCCCGCGGAAGCAGCACTAAAAAAGAAATGTCATTAATTGAAAAAAAGTTCCCTTAACTGGCGAACTGACCCGTCTAAAACCCTACCAAAATGGTTAATTGGTGGAAAAGCCAATAAAAATACATCAAGATTGGCTCTTTTCAGTTGGTTAGGAAGAATCAGTTAAAACGAGCAAAAAGGACTAATTGAAGTTGCCTTTTGAATGGATTTTCATGCCAGTAAACCATTTCGATAGGGTCAGTGTGTGAGTGAGGCTGGTTGTCAAAAGCAAGGTTTTTGCATTACACTTCTGCATTTAATTCTAATTCTCACGATTTCATATGATAGTGAAACAACGAAATACTCTCTTGCACGTTCTTTCGTTACTGTTCCAATTTCATATGAAATTGTAAGAATTAGATGTAGAGCTGGTGTGCCAAAAATTGTTTACAACAGTCGGCAAACGAAATGTCTTTGAATCAATGATATTTTTTCCATTACGACGCTCGAAAGCTCGACCATCATCATCTACGACATTGGTGTCTTGAAATCATTTGCGTTGCACGAAAATTTGGCAATTTTCTCACGCTCCAGCACGTAGTCAACAGGCGTCGCCGACGAAGTCCATACAGATCATTGTACCAACGGCAGCGACTGACAAAATTCATACTCATTTTCGCATCTATTGTTATCCTCATTTTACGGAGTCGCTTGTATCATTGCCACGAGGACGAGGAAACGATAGGTCAAGAGAATAAAAAAAGTCCACAGAATTCTCGTGGTAACCGTAGCGAGTTCAACACGCAATATCGCTTACGTTGCTCGGTGATCCGCATCAAAACGTTCACATCGCTTCTCCGTTTCCGCTATCTCCGTCAATTAACTAGTTCATCAATTGATCATCAAGGAACAAACCGACGAGTAAATCGTTGCTTTCAGCGGTGTCGTCGGATATCGCGCATCGGAACGTTTTACTTTGACTTTTTTCCCCATTGACAATAGAAGCAAACATTGTGACGACAGCAACAGCAACGAACAACAATAATCGAGGTGTACCTGTCTTGGTTTCCTCATTCAATTTAACTCCGTTACAGCCTGCTGATTCGTTTATTCCCGATTCTTTCAATGAACCGCGAAACATTAATCGTGTCTGCGATTGATGAAACGCAAAACGAACAAAAAAAAATCGATAACGTCTAACGCGACAACCGCATTGCTCAGTACATAGATCAATATTTGCGAATTAATCTGCAATAGCCACGAGTAACCAGGCCTGCCAAAAATGCCGCTAACGTTGTAATTAACGATTATCGTAAGTACTCACATAATACGTAGTATATATGAAACTAGCTTTTTATCGCTCGTAAATGTGGAATGACAAAAAGGGGGTTCAGTGTGGCGCAATGGGGTATGATGACGACGAGTCGTCGTAATCTCGAAGGACACTCGTTGCTGTGCCACCAACTTGCCAAGGACTTCGTCTTGCGAGAAACGTCGTTTCTCCATTGTGCTCAACAACGTGTACCAAATTAACTTGTACAATGTAATTTAATTTGGGTGTATCAAGTATCTAGTCGGTAGCTTGTAGTGTAGATGAGAGCGATAGATTTTTCCGTGTAGAAGCTTGAAATGTTGCGTCAGGCACGGACGAGGCCCCGACAGGTCCTGGACAGGGTTCTGACAGGAACCGCGATTTGGGCTTGACGAAACGTGTCAAATTTCTACTCGGGTATTGGCGTTGTATTTATTATTTTTCGTGTGTCATTGTGTGTGTTATTAATAATTTTGCGTAGGCGTAAGTAGCTTGTAACTAATGTGTGTTTATGTAGCGTGTAACACCCCCCACTACCTCCCGTGTGTGCCGGTTAAAGAATCCAACTAATCACTAATAAAAACGTACTATCCGCGCGGCTTGAGGCAACCACCGCCGGCAAGCGACTTGTCACGCGACGCGTGTAAGTATCATCCCTCTCTAAGTAACATTGTAGCTGTTGATAAATATGCCTATGTCCAGTAGAGAGTTATCCTTTGAAATCCCATTGTCCGTTTATTATTGTTGTCCTCTATTGGATCCCCCGTTACAGTGGAACCACTTATAGCTCACTTGATGCGGAAACACGTACGGCAATAACCGATTTTTTTAAATAGTGGTTTGAAATTCAGATTGCATTTAATCCGGATATGTGAAAAAAATAAAGATGAATGACAAAAGACAAAATATAATATTGAACAAATCGATGGAGTCGTCTGGCCCATTGTAGTCGCGATGCTGCGAACAGAGATTCCTTAAAAATGCCAGCCGTAAGTTTGATCTTGAAATCATCCAATAAAACGCTGAGACGTGCCTCTGCCCATGTCGATGTAACAATAAGAAAGTAAGCTACGAGAGATCCCACTGTTCATGGTAATCCACCCTATGACTGTAGCCATCCGTAATAACCCGCTCTCACAATCTCTGAGACACAATCTTTTCCCCCAAATCCCGCCGTCTTGTTCCAATCTCATTTTCCATTGTGAATTCACTTTGTATCGGCGCCGTCTCGGCCTGGCTCTATGTGAACAAAACGAGTCCACGTGAAAACAGAGTCGCCGTACTGAATTTCAAGAGATGATACGGAGGACCTGGTTGGATCTGACCCTGCAGTGTCGTTGTAGGGTTTCAAGGGCGTTTCCGGTGGCGCGATGGCGAGAGGCCTTCCCGGGTTTCCGGGTCTGAAGGGTGAACCTGGTGAACGGGGTTACCAAGGCGAGAAAGGCGCCAAGGGCGACGCGAGCGCACCAGGTAGTCTATTCATCTCGATAATTTCACAATGTGAAATTGTCGTGAGATTAATAAATAACAGCCAGTAAAAAAAAGTAATCGATGATTGCGAAGGATAATGTGCCATTAAAAGTGGTGCGAAATTAACTTTCTCGCTCGTCCCTCGAAGCCAATTTTTTCTTATAATTATTACCCGACAATCTCATTGTTTTGTCTAAAAAATTTACACCCGCGTTTGTTTTCTTTCTGTTTCTTTTGTTCCTTTGAGTTTCGCCCCCCATACAGGTACCGAAGTGCCGTCAGTTGCGCCAACGGAAAAAGAGAAACAGATAGAGAGGAAGGGGATAAAGAGGGAATGGGAAAGAGAGGCAGCGAGAGTCACGATGCTTTGGCGACTCTAGGCTAGACAGCCCTCGCTTCTGAATTCATATTCATTCGCCGCGATGTTCGCTTTTGTAGGGCCAAAGGGAGATCTCGGACCCCAAGGACCACCGGGTCTTGACGGCCTCAATGGCGAAGCTGGCATTCAGGGTCCACCGGGACTACCTGTAAGTGCACTACAGTGGCAGGAAAATTAAATCTACACAGCGATAGTGGGTCATTTAAAAAAAAACAAAAGCAAACATAAATGGATATCATGGTCTACGATTAGACTTTAACACAAAGCTATTTTATTGTATGAGTTTAACTTTTTTTAACTCTGAAATCTAATTGTCATGATATGGTTAATATAATTTCTGAGAATTCCATTCTCGTTATACGAATTTGAAAAACGTTATTTTAGTACTTAATTTTAAGAAAATTAAGAAATAGACATTTGTATGTGAACGTTTCTTAGTTCTTCAATAAACCTGTTGTTAATTTTACAAACAATGAAGACAACAATTTTTGTCACAAAAAAGAATGCTTTAAAAATAGTTTTTACTAAACAGTTCGTGTGAGGTCTAAGTGTTTGTCGGTTTTCGAAAGAATGACCCATTACATTACCAAGTTTTTTGTCTGACCGATTCGTCTTCGGCACAGGGTCTCTCAGGACCGAAAGGGGAGAAAGGAGAGTACGGTGACATTGGACCACCGGGTCTCATGGGCCCTCCTGGCTTACCTGGCCCTCCGGTGCGTATTCAAAAGCAACTGCTTCTTTCATCTATTGTATCGAACACAGGATATATAGCAAAGAAGCATATAATTCAATCAGTATCTATATATAAATCTGCTTTCTTTTCTTGTTCAGGGTTCCCCCGGAATGAAGGGAGAGAAAGGAGAAAAGGGTGAATCGGTGAGTAACTCTCCAACATGAAAGATCTTTGCACTATAATTCGTTGCAATCAGTTGCAACAAACACTCGTTTTTGTACTAATTCCGATGGTTTTCCTTTTCTTTTTTTTTCCATTCGCCTTCATGTGGATTCGAAAAATGTAGAAGTACAAAAAATTACGGCGAAGACAGGTGAGTCGACAGTTTATCACAGTGAATACTGAAGTTGAAATTTCAGAACGTCCATTTGAGCAATTTATTTATGTTTTTAGGGTGACGGTACGTTCGAAGTAAACGCCGGAGAAGTGGTAAGCAATAAAAAGTCTTGATCAAGAAACACATGTATTTTTCCGTTACAATGAACTTAACGTGCAATTTCTTTTTGTGCAGATAATGGGACCGCCTGGGCCTCCAGGACCAGCTGGTAACCCCGGTCTCCAAGGCCCACCAGGCATCAAGGGAGACAGGGGTCACGACGGTACCAAGGGTGACCCTGTCAGTAGTTTCAAATATTTCCAATTATTTCACATCGATGAATTTCACACGTTTGTTAAATACTAATTTCATGGTTTTCCGTTTTTTCTCTCACGTTGTAGGGCGAAAAAGGTGCAAAAGGAGATCCAGGACCCATGGGACTGCCGGTAAGTAAAGACGACGATCGACAATTTTAATCAGGGTTGTAAATCTTCAACACTTCTTTTTATAAATAGTTCTCATAGACGATTGAGTAAATAAATACTATAAATAAAACGAATTGTTAAAAGTCGATTTTCTCAGCGGTTTACAACGTTTAAACATGTGTTTGTAAATACTGCAAATTATTGTCCTGAAGTAGTAGCCATAACAATAACTTGACTACACATTTTTTTCTTAAAAGTAAGGGGGGAGGCTTACAATCCTGATTTCTATCTCCCCTCTGTGACAACGAACGTCGATTGACGCCTCGTCAAGTTCTCTTCTTTTCTTTTTTCAACGGGCGTGTGATTTCTCAATAACCGGTTGTATTTTCAGGGCCCGATGGGACTGAGGGGAGAGTCCGGAAGACCGGGGGATGCCGGTAAACCTGGCTCGACGGTAAGAACCCGGGCCTCGCGCTCCTAACGTCATCCTCTAAATGCCTTCATCAGTCAATTGTCAAACCTCGTGCTAACGATGTTGTCGCCCTGCTCCATTTACACGGCCATGCGCGCTTGTATCTGTGTCTCGTTATTCACAAAATCGTCATCATTCCGCTGCCGCCGGACCCTGATGGTGAGGCTCCTTTAAAATTTCGTAGTCGAGGCATTGTCATCGGGGTCCGAAGGCTCGATCGGTTTTGACTGTATCGTTGGTAGAATCGTTAGCCCTGGTGCGCGATCAATTTTCCACGCTCGACGCGTGAATCGATAGACATAAAAAAAAGCCTCGGCTATACCAAACATGAGAAATCATCTCGTCTTCATCCTGAACATTCTTTCTCCATCATCATCATCAATGATCATCATCATCATCACTGTCATCATCACCACCACCGCCATTATAGATATAATATTAAGAATAAATATGATTAAAATAATAATATTAATAATAATAATAATAATAATAAATAGTAATTATCGTCATAGTAATGATCTATTTTAATGCTCGACTCGAAAACAGGTTGGCACGTGGCGATCCGACTAACAACTAACACGGGGGGATAGGTACAGGAAAGAGATAACCCGACAATAACCAATCAAGTGCACAACAAACCATCCGGGATTCTCGACGACGATACCCGGACAAAAACTCTGCATTAAGAATACGGATATAAATTATACACGAAGGAAAATACATGCTCACATAGGTCCACGGCCACAATTTCGTTAGCGCGCAACTCGCTATTATCATAGATACGCGAGCGAAAGAAAAATATTTAAAAATTAAAAAAAAAACAACAACAAAACAACGCCACATTTCACACGCTCACACGTACACGGAAATATATATTTTTTTCGCGTCTCTCCCGATGAACTCCGAGATCTTCCGGGTTACGAACAATATATTCGAACAGCAGTATATTTACAAACCATATATTCTCTTACATTAACGATTGACGAAAGGCGGATCGATTGCGGAGTAATTAGCGATCCGAGAGAAACGGATAAGTAAATAGCCTGGCGACTCTGATTTGTAAATAATAATGTGCCAGCGCTGTGCTAGAACGAGCGTGGGCTACTTTGCTAATGAAAAGCGCTGCTCGATAGCTCAGTGTACCGCGAGAAATGAGGACAAAAAACAGAGATGGACAACATTCGAATACAATCGTAGCACAAACGCTCTTGGATTTGAATAGCGGAGAATAATTCTTGAAACCCGAGCGGCAAAAAGCATTTTTCAAGATTAATGAACTAAAATGACATTTCTTTGTAAAAGAAAATAATCACTTATCGCTTCATAAAACATAACACTGCCGTTCGAATCGACTGAAAATAAAAATATCGCCTCATTTTACTGATTAAGCTGGTTACCCGTGACGTACGAAATATTTGGTCGATTAAAGGGAATACTTAATTTATCGAATAAGCTAGTTAAAACGAGTGTATATTAATTTGCTGTAACAATTGTTTCGTTCGGTCCACTAGATATTTTATACGCCACCCACTAAAGCCGTTTCAGTAGGTTCAAGCGATTCTTTTTCAGTCCATATTCCGTCGAATGTTGCCCATTCCTGGTGCTGGGTTATACACGATCTAGTGCAGGAGTTTTCTCGGGCTGCTAGTGCCCCCGGTTTACGAGGGAAAAAAAGCGAAAAAGGCTTTCGATCGCGACTCGGATCTAACTCACGCTTTGGTAAAGCATTTTGAGCGAAAGCGTTCATAACTTTTCTCGATGTGGCCCCGGCTCCCGTGTTGCCGTCCCCCACGGCCAATAGCGGCCCTGGCTAGCGGGAACGACTAATCAAACTATTCTCTTGGAGCCACCGAGATATGGCCTACACCGTCGCTTGTTATCTTTATTACATTTAGGCGCAAACGAGCGTAAACGCACCCGTTTCTCGTCCGAGCGGAGCGAATTTTCCGAAAATACGTTATACCTATAATACACAGTAAAAAAACGAGGAGAAAGAAAAGACAAGAAAAAGTGTGAGAGAATTTCTCGCGAAAGGCCCACTGCGCGGACGAACAATAGACTCGTGTGCCAATTGAAATTCGTGCACTGTCGAACAATTTGTAAATTTAATGCACCGGGCCGCGAATTTCCGTGCATAAACGGGTGGATTTCATGTACAATATTCAAGACAAATGTACTTTAACAGTAAAATTAAAGTAAATTATTTAAATTAAAGTACTTTCAAAGTTTAAAAAATAACTGTACATTAATTTTCACCCGTGTGCATTAAATTCAATATACCGGTTTATGCACAAGAACTTCCAGCACCGGTACGTAAAATTTCATGCAAATTTTTTTGTTTGCGGTGTTGGTTGGCTGGTTGTAATTAATAAGAAGAAAAATATGATCTCCCAGGTGCGCGGATGTTCTCGCGACGGCGAATTAATAGCTTTGCCCAACTGTAATTGAAACTATGTTAGTTACTTTTATATATATGAATGATATATATATATATATAAATAATACACAAAACACAGTATATAAATACACGAGTGTAAAACGACAAAGCGGGTCGCGGGGTCGAGTAAAAACTACCGGTTGACGCGACTTTTTGCGGACGCGTCGTCGTTGTAATCTCAAGGGCCTCGGCAGGATGTCTTCGTATTCACAACCTGCGCTCAAAATTTGTAACATACAGGAGTTAATGTAATGTAATCAAACAAAACAGTATCTCTACGTAGGATTAATTTAACGATAATATTAACATAGCATTGAGTAATATCGTCGAGCGACGCTAGTCGAAATGCGGCTGGTACTCGGTATTATATTTTAAGGGTAATATTATTAATATATTTGTTAATCGAAGTGACGTATCGTGCGACGAGGAGAGGCGATGATGATATCCATGACGTACGAAATTACTAACGAAACTGTTTCATAATGTCCTGATTAATAAACAGAATGTGCATGTGTGCCTGTCGCCCTTTATGCTTTTATACTATATACGACAAAACAAAATTGCCTACTTTCCAAGTCCTATGAAGCATCTTCGTGTCGTCGAAGCTTTGCCGGAAATTCCGTAGTTCGATTCGCCCCTGCATTTTGTTCCTCTGGCGAAGCAATTTCACCGATCGGTTTCGTCGCATTATTGTCGAAATCTCCATCTGACCTCAACTATTTTCCATCTGTCTGTGACTACATTTTCCCTCTTACGAGAATACAAGCTTGAATGTCTCTGACTTGCACTTTTTTCATTCAAATAGTTTCGTAATATATCCTAAACGTCTGTAGCACGACCACATTTGGAAAGTTCTTACAAGATTATTTGAATCTCTGTTGAATAATCAAGCTTGGCACAAGTCAATGGTAGAATTTGGAACTCAAAGCTCGCAAGCTTCTTCCGCCTGTTTTATATATCTACATTCTTATAGTCATATAAGAAAAAAAAACGCCTGCTGGTAGCCAATCAGTATCGGCATTTAAGCGTCACTTAATCTATTCTCCTTCAGCTCAGGAAAAATAATTTGTCGGTTAAATAGACACCAGTCGGTTGGATCGGTTGACGTAACCGATTTATTGGTTCGGTAAAGAATTTACTTGGTTGAGCTAAATAATTGGTTGGTGTAAACAATTAATGTTTTGTCCTGGCCAATTAATTCCATGATCCGACTAATAAATTGTTAAACAACGCCCTATTCAATCGCCTGGACTCTATGAAAACAATTATTTTTCGCCGTGCTTGGTTGAAATTCCCATCTTTTGGGTGGCAACGTTTGAGAATGCATTCAAAATCTGTCCACCTGATCCTTCATCACCCGGTCTAGTCCCTTTCCTATACCGTATCATTCTGATATATCTATACCAGAATTCATGTACACAACGTGCCAAAGATAAGTGAACGCATCGAGGCTGTGCACAGTGCGCTCGTCGGTCGTTGGGTCGATCGCTACCACACTTTAATTTGACCAAAAAAAAACCACCCTTAATGCGTTCTTAAACCGAGTTTACGTAGTTTCCTCTCCCTTTCAGGGAACTCCGGGATTAGACGGCATGAAGGTGAGCAACATCGTTCGTACGAAAAATGTCCTGTTAAAAGTACCGAAAAAAAAAACGTGAGAAACCTTATCGACTTCCCTGTGTAATTTCAGGGCGCGCAGGGAGAGCCCGGGATAAAGGGAGAGACGGGAGATGTCGGATTGCCCGTGAGTTTCATTCGCTTTTCCTATTCCACCCAACGCTCCGAAATGTCACTTGCAATATACCCGTAGACCATTATTCGAACGTAGACCCAATGTAAAACATTTTCACCATTGACAAGAAAATTCTTTGAATTTATCTCCAGGGTACCGATGGAATTCCAGGGAGAGAGGTACAGTTTCACATACTCGAAGTTAGTCTTTGAAAGTAATGTAACTTTTGCAATGTGACCGAATTACAGGGCCCACGCGGCGAGAAAGGCGCCATCGGCGAGCCTGTGAGTATCATTACAAGAGTGATTACTTTTTAAAGCAATATACTTAACATTTCTTTTATTAATATTAATATTATTACTATCATTATTACTATTGTTATATTAAACAAAACGAGTATGATAGTATTGATGAAACTGCGCATTGAGGAAAAGAAATTACTGAAACCCAATAGTCACGATAAACCAATTTCTTTGGTGTGAACATATTGTGTAATTCAATTTTATTTAAATAAATGATATCTCGACGCCAACGAAACATGTTATTGTGTCTATCGAGGAAGAATGATGTCTTCGATAACAATAATTTTTTTTCCTCGTTGCTATTGTTGAGATAAATCGTTCAAGTGATTATACGCACTGTAATTGTTACTAGAGCAACACAACGTTGATATCGGAGCAACTGACGAGCACACTCCAGATAATAAAACTGAACAATGTTTGTGTACATTAGAAATAGCGAGTCACAGAGAGATCGAAGTAAAGTAGGCATTGTAAAAAAACGACTGCCGTGTTTAAGTAGTAAATATGAGAGATTGTATAGGTACGTATTCTAACTAGTTTCGAATCGGTATGATTTCTCGGTTGTTAATTTTAATTACGATCATGCCTCTTCGACGAGACGAAAGCACTTTACACAATGCCGGCGTCCTTCCTTCATCACTTATCACACGTTGCGACCAATTTTCAAAGATAGTACTTGCCGATTATGTTATAACACACATGCATCGAAATACCATAGCAATAATCTCTATATGCATAAAGATTTTTTATCACTGCCTGGCCTAATTGCACGACGCGAAAGTCGCGTGTTATCCATGTACACAATCTCCCCGGCCAAAGAACATTCTCATGTCGTTTCAGGGAGTCGGAAAAAAAGGACGAAAGGGCGACAAAGGGAACAAAGGTGATCAGGGAGTTCCCGGACTGGACGCACCTTGTCCCCTCGGCGCTGATGGACTTCCCTTGGCTGGCTGCGGCTGGAGAGCTCCTCAGGTATTTGATTTATTCATAAGTTCATACTCATGATTTATTTTACAATTAATCATCGTGTATATACGTCAAAATAACATCGTAGAAATTCGAGGGTAACGAATTAACCCGCAATGTAAATACACAGTGGAAAATATTATGATTAAAATAGAAAAGAAGAACGTTTTGTTTGAAAATAATGGTTTCAAGCCTTGTTAAAGTGAATTTGAAAAAAATATTGGTTTTTCTTATTTTTATGTCAGAACTCATAGATCCGACTATCGGTCGAAAAAAGGTAATCTGATCCTTCATATTTTTTCGCGTTGCACATCATCTTTTAAAGGTAGGATTAGCGCCCGAGTCCCTCTGTTGACATTTGACATTAAATATAAAATGACCCGAGTGTTGACATTTGACATTAAATATAAAATTTCAATGCAAAACAATTTCTCACTGTGTATTTGACAAAAATGAAAATATAACATCAAGGGTTTATCAGGGTGTATTTCGTTTTATGATTTTAATCACTACTGGACTAACAGGTTGTAGTGGTGTGTGGATTTTCGTTTGCTTCTCTGGAACTTTGCGTGTACGTCTTTAACAGGAAATCCCGAGTACGCAAATTCCGGTGATCGAAGGCCCGGAGCCTGCGGAAACTGACTACGAGGAGCCGGGGGAGGATTACGAGGAATACACGGACCCGAGTGGAAATTTGGCTGAGAAATAATACTCGTCATAAACTGCCCCGACGACTCTCGATTACATTCTCCGAAAACCCTCTGCCGCCACGGTCGCAAATACCGCATCTACTACCATCACTACGAAACCCCACCCACCGTCACTACCAAACTAACTCACCCATCCGGTAATTTTCAAGATTCCGCTGGGCTTCGGTCACTAACTATCAAGTAGTGTATGCCGTGCAGGAGTTTTCGTTTGAAGCCGCAACCAAATTCTGCTTGCCATATTAATTTGCATGAAATACGGTAAACTATCCTCGACAGCTTAGGATGCATCACATATAGCAACCAAAAGTTTGATACCATTAAAATTGAAGTTCTTCGCATCGAGATTGGAGGTACGAGGAAACTAAAATAGATGTTATCGAAACCGCTAAGATCAATAATCTTCAATAATAATAACGCCAAAAAATGGTTAATACATAGATAAGAACAATATTATTTACTTAACTTTTATAAAACAATTTAATATTTATTTCTGTTTTACGCATAAATTCTCGACATTGTTACCATTGAAAATCAGTGTTCTTAGTATCTTGAGACGTACTGTTTTTTCTTTCAAATTATACTCTGATCGCGAAGTGTTTAAATTCTGATGGTACCAAACTTCCGGATGATGATCGACGTGCGAGGCATCCTGAAACCGCGTTGGCATGTTTCAACTATTCCTAGATTAATGCGAAAAACATTGTTAAGTACTTTTACGAAAATGCGATTTTTGCAGCCGAAGAAAAATGTATTGCGCCAATGGTTGGACGAGGAGGGGCAGGATTGGAGAACGATAGAATCAGCAGCAGTAGAATAAAAGAAAAGAAGAAGCACCGACCAAGTACCGCTTTCATCATACGTTTCATAATCCAATGGGATCGAGCGTCTCGATTATAATATCGCGTCTTGCCAGTAAGTGTTGTAAATAAATGTACTTACAGTGTCAAGCGCCCCAGTGCGTACGTGCGTGAGTGCGTGTGTGTACATAATATAATAATTATGGACGATATACATATATATACAACGCGATACATAATAATACAACGAAGGTACGAAGCGGCTTTCGTTTACTGATTTTAATGCCAATTGTAGAGAACACAATTAATTTATCAAATACGTAATATAATAATTGAAATTATTGTAATAACTGTAAAAGTCGTAACACGGCTCCGCTTGTTTTAGACAACAAGTCGATATCGAATTTACGCCCAGCGCTACTATGTATTATACTCTAATTTCACAAACGGTGAACCGTAACGCAAGTCAGGTTATTTTTTTTATACAATTCATGTTAGAGTAATATGTATTCCAATAACTACAGCTGTATTTAACGAATTTAACTGTAAGTTAAGCAACTGATGCTGTACACATGTTAATACGAATGCAATCGACGAAGAAAAAAAATATATATATATATATTACAGCGAGATATCTTGTCATGTAAATCTCCCGAGCTGTTATATACATACGCATATAAATGTTATACCTTGCATTAGTTTCTTTGTGTATTACTTGATGAGTCTCGTCGGCGAATTACTGCGTGTTTGCGAATTGTTCAATGGAGCCGATTGATTATTGTTTATACATATTTATGATAAATGATGCACAGTTCACTCCAAGACAATTTATTCATTTTGCCGGCAACGTGATTTAGACTAAAGGAAGGTAAGGACAACGTGATACCGACACAACGATGTATTGTGTACATTTTTTTATTAACCAGAGAAATAGTTATATTAGCGTTTGAAGAGTTTTAACTTGCTAAAGTACTTTTGTACATGTTCTTTTGGATAGGGCTTAGCAACCAAACACGTTGGAATGTTCTCGGGCTGTTCGATCCACAACTTGTGAGAAATATTATCATTCTCGAGTTTCTCGTGTAGTTTATTCAAGCTAGATTCATCCGGAGCCTAAGAAATAGAGGAGAGTTCATAAATGCTTAGATACCTGATAACAATTCAAAATTCGTATAAATATTGAATATAATTTTTTTTTCGTTCAAGATACTCACTTCCAGTACCACCTTATGCATATTGTCTAAGTCAGCGAAATACGCTTGAGTGTGTTCGTCATTGTAGAAGAGATGTGTGACCGCGGTGCACGCGTGACATGCCTGTGCAATTACGGCCCCGACCGGCCAATCCAGTGACTTCAAAAGATCACCGCGCACCACAACGTACTGCACGATCCCTGACATTCTAGAGGACAAAATATAAATTACTTTTTTTCTCTGTAACAATCTCAGTTTTTCTCACAATAATAACAGTATATAATATGTAAATGTTTACGAAAATATTTTATATTGATAATTTTTATTCAAATGGGATATGCAGACTACGAGCGTCGTTGCATTCCTTCTCTTGTTCGATTACCATACGAAGGTAAGGTAGGTTTCGTATAAAATCTTTGCTATCTTGCGATTCGTTATAACCGTTATAACTCCTCGTATGATTAGTATAATCGTGATAAATTACACGAATGCAACATAAAACCAAGGCTTTTTTACCTTTTTTTACCTTTGGTTGTTTCCTTACCTCGCGAATATGAATCAACCAATCGTACCGTCTAGAAAGAATCAACATCAACTGTTATTATCAGCAATTATTTTTAAAAACCAGGCTCATGAATAGGTTGACAGCATTGCTAGTTTTTTATTTATAGAGATTTCCTGCTATACTTACAATTTTCTGACAGGTACAAACAAATATTGTTCGCGGCACGACAGTCACACCGGTTTTAACGCTGTGTGAAACAACTACACAGCGGCCATTTTGAATTCGATATATATATATTAATATCTACATAATGATGCGCGGTAGGTAAGACAGGGTGCAGATAGGCAAGGAAGAAAACTCCAAATTTTCAAGTTGAATCGACATTCGCGCCACAACGGTGGAAAGCTGAACTTCGTCGAGATTCCCGGCATAATCGCTATTGCTGCGGGCGTGCGTTTGCTTGTATGGTGCGGTTTCCACACATTTTGCACGTAGATTTACGTCAATAAACAACCGATTTTCGAGCTGTATAATAAACGGAGATAGATTAATTAACAGCAGTAGAATTTCTACTACCCGAAACTGGCGGATGTTGAAATAATAACACAGTTGTCGGTTACTTTGAGGTTATGGATAACTTCGTGAAGATCGAAAAGATTGGCGAAGGGACGTACGGGGTTGTTTACAAAGCTATGGATAAGGCAACCGGAAAAATGGTGGCGTTGAAAAAAATTCGTCTCGAAACGTAAGTATCAGATCTGCATTCGCTATTAACTTCCTTCATTATTAACTATCGAAAGGGTCTGACGAAACTCGGTAGAAACAGATACAAATTCAGTAAAATTGCAGACTTAAAGAAATGATTAATTAATTAACTAATATTAATTACTGAATTAAGTAATCAATTTTTATTAGTTTATGCCAGTCCTTTTTAACGGGGAATTCAGAGAAACGTTGACTCTGTCATCTTAATATTTATTATACCGAGCAACAACTATTTTTTTAACCAGCTTGAATTCCATCGTGTCATCCGCTTGAGACGCTAAACAAAAATGCAGATTGAATCTCTGCCAATTATACATAGCTAACTCACCTTCGCCAATCCATACGCATTAGGATCAGCCGAATTTAGGGGTGCCATGTTTTTTTTTATATGCTCGTAGCACCGCTTCATTCAGCTTGTCTCATTGCTTTATGATCGCCTGGTTTTTTTCTGCTGTGTCCCTTGTGCAATGACAATATAACTAGCGAACGATGATAGTGTAAGGATTATTTTAGGTCCTGTTTTTTTTTGCTGCTTAAGGGCATGTGAAATACCGACTGCGGTAATAAAACCTGTAATGAACGTTTTTTATGCGTATTTGCATTTGCAGCTAAAAGAAGAAATTCATTCCCTGCACTGGTGAAATCAGCAGAGAATGAATTCCTTCCTTTAACTGTAAACACGAATATCCGTAAAAAACGTTCATTACTGTTTTTGATACCAACTGGGCTTGACGTGGATGTTTCACGTCGTGTTAAATTTGTGATACAAGTGATCTGATCATTTATTTACTCTTTAATTTTGAGTTTATAGAGGTATGTTATAATTTACAAATCAGCCATGTCTTATTCCTATAGAAAGTGTTTATAAAAGCTGAATTTATACAATTGACCACAATCTATGTATCCTCTAATATCTTGTCATCCCTTTGAATCAGGGAAAGCGAAGGAGTGCCATCCACCGCTATTAGGGAGATATCTTTGTTAAAGGAACTAACTCACCCAAACATTGTTCACCTATTTGACATTGTGCACGGCAACAAGCACCTGTATCTTGTCTGTGAATACCTGGACCAGGACTTAAAAAAACTGTTGGATTCCATGAAATCTACCGTCGTGGACGAAGAACTCTGGGCTGATTTAGTCAAGGTAGAAACGTGTTGTGAGAAGATCTTGCAAAGTAGTCTTAGAGTGGCACATTGAGAGTATTAGGAGAAATAATAAAATCAACCATCTCATCTTTTGAGAACATTTGGTAATTTTACAAATTTCCAAGAAATTAACATTCCATTCAATTTTTCAAATTTTTCAGAAGGCCTTTTAAGCTTTTATTGGACATTTATTGGCAGAGAAAGTCCCTCTAAAAATATTTTCACATAGAAGCATTCTGGACAAGTCCAATTTCTGTTGTTATTTCAGAGCTACCTCTGGCAACTGCTTAAAGCAATTGCATTCTGTCATGTTCATCTGATATTGCACAGAGATCTGAAGCCACAGAATCTCCTGATCGATCACAGTGGTTCCATAAAATTGGCGGATTTTGGACTGGCGAGAACATTTGGTGTTCCACTCAGAACGTATACCCATGAAGTCGTAACATTGTGGTACCGATCACCGGAAATATTGTTGGGAACGAAGTTGTATTCCGCTGCAGTCGATGTCTGGAGTCTCGGCTGTATTTTCGCCGAAATGGTGAGCAGTTTTATCCCGTCAACAGGCAGACGAACTACGTAGGACTTGGATTAACGCGTTTTATGTCATTTCCATAGGCTACGAGAAGAGCCTTGTTTCCAGGTGACTCTGAAATAGATCAACTCTTCAGGATATTCCGCACTCTCGGCACACCCGACGAAACTATATGGCCCGGTGTCTCGCAACTTCCAGACTACAAATCAATGTTTCCACGTTGGGAAGCGCGAAACATGGAGGAAGTTGTACCTAGCTTCGGCGAAGACGCAAAGGATTTGTTTCTGGTAAGAATTCGAAGTAAATTAATGACCTCAAGTAATAATTTCACAAATATACGTCGCTGAATTTTGACAAAAGCGATATTTCAAGTATACGCAAAATCTTGAAAAAAGTTCGGAGAATTATAAAGATCTCCTCAAAGACTTGTTAACATTATAACAAAAATATCAAGACTTTTTGCTGCCAACAAATAATCTCCGGTACCTGAGAAATTAAACGCGGATAAAAAAAGAATCGACTAAATTAACAACCACCGACTTAAATTATTATTCCAGAAACTCCTGACGTACGATCCCAGCGAACGAATAACAGCGAGAAAGGCGTTGAACCATCCGTACTTCACCGACGTGAAAATTGTGCCGCCACCACTGCCAAAGAAAGACTGACTACCCTAAGATACGCAAACAAGTCAATAATATCATTTTTGTGTTGAGACTCGCTATTTTTATACATTGTTTCATAGAATTTCATTCTTAAAAAGCATTACATAAAAACAAATATATATTTGGAGAAAAAGAAAACAAAAACCAGACTTCATAAAACACTTGTATCACTTCTGCCGTATACATTTGGAACATTTATCTTCAACTTTCTACGCACGATATTTCGATTTATATTTAAGCAGGTAAGTAAATGTGCGTTACTTGCAAGGATGGGCATCATTCGAGTGGAAAAGTATTTTAAATACTACTTTGACTGAGCTATGGATACGCCTACGAAACATTATCATATTAATTGTAAAAAAGAAATTTCTCCAAGTGACTCATAATTGTTGGAGAAACGCCAATGTTTTTCTTTTTGCGCATGAATTAGTTAAAACTATGCATTCTTAAAAATATTTTCTATCGCTTTCCATCCGATCAGTGCCCATCCCTGGTCACTTAGTACATAGTTTCATGAGTCAACGTGTAACGATTCAAGCTGTAATCCACGACGTGACCATCTTCGTAGTTAGGGAAGACGGGTGTCCGGAAGTAATACATTTCACACAACTTCGGCTTGAGAAGACCCAGTGACTCGACGCTGACAATCGAACCACGGCTACTCAGGTGTTGTTCGGGTGCAAGGACGAATGTGCAGTAAGTTTCCCGTTCCAAAATGGCGATACAATCAACTAGTGCGCTAATCGCCCATCTTATTCTAACTCAGAGATGAGCACCTTTCCCTGCTTTTATCGAAGGATTATTATAGGATAAATACTCATTTTTTATAATTTACCCTATACTTTGTTCATTGTTAATGTTTAATCGAATTGACCGGAATAAGATCCAGTTTTTCTAGTAAATTTATCGAGTAACGTGCAACAACAAAATAGTAACCGTGTCTTTTCTTCGTTAATATATTTACTTGTTATTGTTTCCATAAGTTAGTAGAAACAAATGCGTTTAAACGACTTCACATAAAGCTTGAATGTACTTCTACCATCCAGGCCACTTTTATTAAATATTCAACAATAAATTAATTATGCGAAAAATATGAAAAAATTGTTTGTAGTTAAAAATAGCAAAATGTGCTCATCTCTGTTCTATGCCTGATCCATTAAATAATACTTGTGTCGTATCGCTCTGACATTTCCCACGAGCAAGGATTTCTTTTTTTCCATTTACTGGGTCTGTTCTATGCGATTGGATAGCTTCGATGTCTCTAAAAGTTTGGGCAATTTGAGTTTCGGCGAATTTTGCATCTGCGAAGCTTCATTAGAGTTGTCTGGCGACTGAGTCGTCGTGAGCTTTGGTAGGTGAATTCCATTAGGTGAAGACTTTCTCGAGCTCACCGGAGATTTAGCTGGTGTTAAGTCCAAGCTGCTCGGTGGCCTGGATGAACCTGCTGAACTGGGCGTCTTTGGTCGCATTGCATTTTTTCGCACCGAAGAGGGTGATTCTTCGGCTGGTTTTATGTCCAAGGTGCTCGGTGGTTTGGATGAACCTGCTGATGAACTGGGCGTCTTTGGTTGTACTGAATTTTTTCGCGCCGAAGAGGGCAATTCTTCGGCTGGTTTTATGTCCAATGTGCTCGGTGGTCTGGATGAACCTGCTGATGAACTGGGCGTCTTTGGTTGCATTGAATTTTTTCGCACCGAAGAGGGCAATTCTTCGGCTGGTTTTATGTCCAAGGTGCTCGATGGTCTGGATGAACCTGCTGATGAACTGGGCGTCTTTGGTTGCACTGAATTTTTTCGCGCCGAAGAAGGCAATTCTTCGACTGGTTTTATGTCCAAGGTGCTCGGTGGTCTGGATGAACCTTCTGAATTGGGCGTCTTTGGTTGTATTGAATTTTTTCGCACCGAAGAGGGCAATTCTTCGGCTGGTTTTATGTCCAAGGTGCTCGGTGGTCTGGATGAACCTGCTGAACTAGGCGTTTTTGGTCGTATTGAATTTTTTCGCGCGGAAGAGTGCAATTCTTCAGCTGGTTTTATGTCCAAAGTGCTCGGTGGTCTAGATGAACCTGCTGAAGTAGGCGTCTTTGGTCGCATTGAATTTTTTCGCGCCGAAGAGGGCAATTCTTCGGCTGGTTTTATGTCCAAGGTGCTCGGTGGTCTCGATGAACCTGCTGAATTGGGCGTCTTTGGTCGCATTGAATTTTTTCGTTCCGAAGAGGGCGATTCTTCAGCGATGGAAACTCTTTTCGCTGTCGGAGACTCCGGCGTTTGGGCTTCCAAGCTCGTCCTCAGGGCCCTTGGAGTGACCGGAGACATTGCTGAGGAAGGTCGGCTTCGTGTAGGGGTGGTAGGAGGAGGATTGGGTTCCGGAGGATTCGACTTCATCTCGATGAAAGTGGGACGCTCTGCGACGCCGGGAGACTTTATCTACAAACACGACCGTCGTATGAAGCCTCGTTGAAAAGTCAAAGACATACGATATTATTTGATGCATGCGTTGCGATCGAAATTAAATATGTTTGCGTGGTATATCGAAAATGGGTACTGTTAATATCGGAATATTATAAAATCCTGGTTAACGTCTTTAAATCCGATTTTTTTTCAGAATTTTAATATGTTGAAGATGTAAACAAGTTGAAAATAAATTATTTCCAGCCCTTGATTTAAAAAATAAATATTATTTTTGTTCCTGACATTTTTATTTCTGGAAATAATTGTGTTTCAATGTTTTACGTCTGAAATATTTTAGAATTCTGAAGAGAATTGCGATTGAGAGGCGAAACGTTCATCAGAACTTCATAATCTTCCTACATTGACTGTAATCATTGGCGATACCATCTTTAAACATATGGCGTTATTTGAATTGTATATCAGAAAGTCACTGTTTGAACCTAGAATTGTCTTTAATGGAGACCCGTAAAGTGATAAAAGACAGTGCAGGCGTAGTCATTGCAAGCACTCGGGAAACGCATCATTTTGCATGTCTCTAATATTTGAATATTTAGAGCGTTGAATATCTGCTCGGAAAGGTCTCAACGAATGTTTCCTGCTAAATATCATTTGGTATTTTTAGGTAAATCCTTGAGGACACCTAACTTTTGAATTCACGTAAGATGATGCAGTACCGCAGAAAATGTTGGAATCATGCAAAACTTCGTCGACACGCAAGTAGAAATGAACTTTTAATTGCGCGCGCTTAGCTAAAGTAGACAAGAGGAAATGGATTACCAATAATTTCGTTGCAAGGAAAAATTATCTTCATTCCAGTAAAAGTGAGCGTTGCTTGAGTATATTTTCCTGTGTGAAACATAATTTTAGTCTTAGCACTGTAATTTTTACTTCTAACACAGGAAAAATTACTTTGGTAGTTTAAAATCCACGTTTTACGAGTAAAATTTACATTTTTCTTGTATGTGCTTATTAGTGCACTCCAATTTATAGAACGAACTGCCCATCGTGGCTCGCTGTATAATTTCAAGTAATTATTTGCTCTGAAAAATTCTGACGCAGTTTCAGTATTTTCTTACGTATAAATACGAAAATAAAATCATTCATGGAAATTTGAGTAAGAGTTTCGGAAACCCTATTAAATCGTGTGAAATCCATTTTTCCGTACACTGGCGTTGTGGAAAATTGTTTTCCGAGCGTTTGTAAATTCCGTGACTGCGCAATTTTCTTTTTTTGTTGTTTTTTTTCTACGGGTTCGCATTGAAGACATTCCCAGGTGCGATTAAAGTTGGCCTTTGTAACAATTGCACAAAACGACTAAAAAGAACACGTATTGGTGGCTTCAAAAGCTTGAGTCGAATTCGTACCGTAAAAGCTTCCAAATTTTTGTGCAAACTGATGGTTGTTGCCGTACGTGTAAAATCAGGCCAAGTGACGATTACGGTGTCGGCGGTAAACGGTTGCTGAAAATTGCTCTCGTGTCTAACACGAACGTGAATTAGAACTTGGTGCTAATTACCCTCGCTGTCAGTAGGCACTTGCTGTTCAATCGCTACGAGTGATAAACACGCGTGGACGAGGACCAGAGGATTTATCTTGGGCGATGTGGAATTGATCTCTTTTTTGATCGGTTATTCAGGTGCAATAAAAAGTGCCAAAGTAAATTTACAAACAAAAATATTATTGTAGGTAATGACTTGCTAAGTAAATCGTAAGAGAGAGATAATACATTTCAGATGGTACAAGTTACACAAAGTTTGTCATTTCGGCACGCGCAAAGTCGTCGACTTACGATGGTAAATCGTGGAAGTTGACGCACAATCGATTAGTGTTTTAATATCGTCGTAATGTTTAAAAACGAGTCGAATTACAATAATAACCAACGTATAAGCGGTACAAGTGTGTGGGTGTATGTTTGTCGTATTATGCATCACTACAGTGAGGGTGTGAATGCATCGATTTGTTTTATTTTTTATTTTTTTTTTCTACGTGATTTAATTACGTGAAACGCTTGTCGTTCGATTTTCCTTCTCTCTTTGTTTATACTTTAAAACCTCTCGTGAGACGCAGTGATTTGAGATTGATTTAATTATTATTCTCCTTCAATCGAGCTTCATCTTTTCGTATTATTATTATACTCTCGATGGAAATTTACCATCCTGCGACGGTGGCACCGGCTACACGATGAAGGAATAACCATGCGATTATAGTGTATACTCGACTCCGACAAAACGTAGTATCTACATAAATCTATAATAATATGCGAGAATACTTGTCGGTTATTTCGAGGCCCATAATCGATAATTTTCTACGCGTTATACATAGATCTCTCACAATGTTTCCGGTATACACTGAAGACAAAAACGTCATTGATTGAAAAACAGGTGATTCACAGGCTAGCAAAAGCAAATTTTGTCATTTTCATTCTACGTCTAATTCTTATAATTTAATATAATATGGAAACTATAAAATACCCCAATGGTATGTTATGTAGAAAATGTATGTAGGTGAAGTTATACGCAAAAAGTACATGTTGCATGTATTTTTCATATATCTTAAAAATATATTGTATACGTTACATATATTTTTCCGTATAAGCCGCATATTTCGTTTTTATACGTCAAATATATTTGATCCATACAATATATACGAAATGTGTAAGCAATCGCATATACAATTTGCCGCGATTAGTTCATCTACCTCAATTTCCATGAAAGCTGCTCATTTTTCGATATTATTTCCACGCTATACGCAAGGAACAGACGTAGATTTCAAATGACAAACAAATATTGGCAGCCTGCGAGTAAGCTGTTTCCGAATTGTCGACACGTTTCCCCCCAGTTTAGCGATCATCAATCGATAAATCGTGCGCCTCGCTACTCAGTCTCTCGTAATCTTATTTACATCGAAGGTAATTTGTTGTTGCCTCGTCGCTATCGATTCAAGAACAATCCTCTACATTTTATTCCCCCGAATAGTTAATGACTCTTACGCTGGTCTCACCACGGGGTGCGGTTCGTGCCTGTCGAAGTTAATTCGCCCGTGAAACAAATTATTGCAATTTGAATCTCTCGATCCGTTGGAGCCCACATACACATAGATCTGCACCTACGTTTCATTTATCATATTCTCCGGCTTGAATCTATGTGCGCGAAAAAAAGGGCTTGGTTGCGGGCGGCCAAACGTTTGGCGACACAAACGCGCCAGCCGATTAAACGGTCGGGTCAACCAATTAATCGGCTGGCCCATATTCAACCAAGCCCTGTTTTCCGACTGTATATAATAACATATGTGTCATATCACGTATATACCATATAATGTACCGTGTATACACGAAACCGATAACGAGGCGCGGCGTCTTTAACAAGCGGTTAATCGGCGTGCAATTATACGCTACGAGTTGGACAGTTTCGTATGGCGATGACAACGATGATCGTCACGATCGTATGAGGTGATTGGACGTGATGTCGCTTTCCGGGACATTGAAATACGCGGGTAATTTCGCGTTCACAGAACGAATCCCTGGGCGTTACGCACGCACGGAGACTAAAAATTGGTTGGCCTGACCAACTTGCATGGTTAACTCGGCTCCAGAAGACAAAATCAGTCGGGTCAGTCGGTTAATTGGTTGAGACAATAAATTAGTGGTCAGTGGCCAATACTTGGTTGGCACGTGCATTCAACCGGTTGACCCTATCACCATGCCAACACCTTGCAGAATACCTTGCAGAATGGGGTTATTTGAATCGATAGTATTTGAAATCAAACATGAATCGATGAGAATTTATTTGTATTCGATGAATCTTATTAGGCCGTGATTTGAAAAAAGTAATTTTGTTTCAATTGTAGAAATGAATTTATTTAATGGCCGGCCTAACAGGATTCATGTAAATTCAATATGTGTTCTTTGATTTGAATGAATTATAATTGAAACAAAGGAAATTTTACTCGATTCAAGTATATCCTGTATTTGATTAAAACACACCCATTCTCTGAGTGAAAAAAGTATAAAGCAAAAGGTACAGAGGACATGTCTCAAATATCTGGAATATATATCTTTGCAGAGTGTGAATTTAGTCGCCTGGATCCTGTTTAACCAATTATTTTTCTCCTTGCGAATGTCAACGCGAACTAAAGCGCAGTTTGCATCCTCGGACCATTTTGCTAAACAATTTTTTTTATGACCACCTGTCGCTAGTCTTCGGTTTGGCCGGTGCAGGGGAGTCATACGAAAGCGATTGGAACCCGACCCTCGCCTCGCTCATCATACTCAGTTGCACCCCGCTGCTTTTCTCATCGTCGTTTATACCTCATGGTAAGTCGCAAGGGTTTCGATGCGTAAAAATTCCTAAATTGCGTTAGTCGAGTGCGATAATATGAGGCGGAATGCTGGCAAGGACGTTCATTGACAATCTCCTTCGATCGTCTCTCGGATCGGTCGACTCGGGAAATCTCATTAAAAACTACCGAGGCTCTTCTAATTTTTTGATTTTTCTTTTCTGTTTTCTTTTCAGTTGCCCTCGCCACAATTTACGTTGTCAGGAAAATTTGCCTTTTGGTTTATTCAATCACGAGTCAAGACGCGAAAATTGGCATGAACGCGGATATACGGGAACGATCGGTAAGACGTGCAAGCGGGCGGTCTAAGCGCGCAATCTCTAGCATTCCTCGTTGAGATTCTCGTCCGAGGTTGGCATCAGGCCGTTCTTGCCGTCGCTGATTGCGTTGGACGGTACGGGACTCTGCGACACACAATATCACACAGGGCATTTTTTCAATCTCCAGGCAATTCGAGGTTTCCTTCCTTCTGGACCAGCGCAGAATGTGTATTGGCCAAGAGGGAACGTGTTACACGAGGTTACTAAGAGTTTTGAGTGTAGCGAAGAGTGGAGCACAATGAGTCGCTTTTTTGCTACGTCAGTCACAATTGTAAACTTTTTCGATTGTAGGCAATCAGGTGCATTTATAAAATAATCATACGGGCAACATTTTGGCAAAGAAATTAAATAATAATTAATTAGGAGAATATTTAAAACCCGTTTTTTCTTTGCGGGCAGAATGATATGCTAAACGTTAAAAAAATGTGTTTCATAAACCGACGTAGTTTCCCATAATCTTGTGTCGTGGATTAACGAGCAAGTACCGTAAAAATATCGGTCAGAAGTTACCCGGGTAAATTGACCGTTAGAAAATGACCAAAACGACCGCCCATGTAGATCCAGATACCAACCGGTCATATTTGAAACCATTTTTTATGATCCAAATTTGCATTGTTCAATGATAACGAATATTACAAGTGGAACCGTAAAATACTGTAAAAATACGGTAAAATCCCCGGCCACATGTACCATTCTCGTCTCCACCTGCGCTCATTATACTCCACTCTCTGCTACATTTGCAAGGGATCATCAAACGGGTTCATAAATCTGTTGAGAAATCGTGAGAGCGAATATAGACAGCCTTGAAAGCAGCACCTCCAGCGTGCATGGTGATGCTCGGAAACGTGAGTAGAGTGTGAAAAAAGAAGTAAATGTCGCCGTTTGTTAGTTATCGCTAGTTCGTAAAACAGGGCAAGAGAAAGAAGGGCCACAGGGATGACAATGCACGCGACATCCGTGGGATCGGATTCTTCCACGATGACTCTTGTTTCTCTGATCGTGACAGTTTTACCAATACTGCAAACTGTCCTCGGACGGTGCGAACGATGTCTTAGCAGAAATCAGGTTCTCACCTGAGCTCCGCTCCCGTTGAGGCTCTCCACGTTCGAGCCCGTTTGCCGCAGGTAATCCCTGTCGTTAAAGATCTTCTTATCGCCGCCGCCCGGCTTGTGCTTCACGTTGTCGAGCGATCCGATCTTGCTCTCCGCCTTGATGTCGATCTTTTGGGTCTCAATCTATCGAGAGTACGAGACAGAGCGTTGGACAGTTAGAAGAGCCGTCTCTCGTCAATGAGAATGGATCTCCAATGCGATACATTCTCAGTTCCAGTTTGAAGACACCACCGCATTTTTGACACCGTGACGAGGGTCACTTCTTTTTTTTTTTTAATGAAGATCCGACAGTTTCGCTGTCGAGGACGGATAAACACAAGGTGGTCGGGGTTGGATTGCCGCAGAAACTGTTCACCCCACGTGTACGTCGAACATATAATGAGATGCTGACATTGTTACGAATGACTGAAAGGCGAAGCACCTCACGAACATGCAGTATTTAGAAGAAAAAGAAACAAGTAAGTCGAAGAACATGCACGGTACGTGCGCTCTGGGCCACGAACGGTTACTTACTCAAAGTGGTGGTTTATAACATCCGGTGAAAAAGCGTGCTCGTTCGCGACTCGATTACTCGCGGTGAGCGTAGACCGTCGGTCGATGCGTTTGCTTGGTGATCCAGAAAATTAGATCGAAAGACTTTTGTGTATCGATACTTGCACGATTTAATAAGGAATTAAAACAATCTTTGCAACAACAAAGTGTGGAATTTTTTTGTATTCTGTGCTGTTGGTCCAAGTGACGCAAGGCTTCGACTCACGAATCTACGCTCTTTTGTTTATCGTCAAGATAACAGGGTGGTGTATCTAATATCTAGTGGTTACATACTTACGTCATTGGGTGGATCCTGCGGAGTTTTTGGGGGCGTCGCCGAGGACTGATAATACCGAGAATAAATAACAATAATGACATTGTTAATGACAAAAACGAACATATAAACATGCAGGACTTTCCGTCGAACGCGTCGCATCGCTCGCGTGAATTTGGCCCGACTGTAATGTTGATTATTGAGGTAGGGGAGAACATAATCGCTAAGGCTACGTCGCATTTCATTCTGATTGGAACTTTTTTTGTCTAACCACTTTCTTTGATTGAACTTCGATTTCCTACCAATTTTGCTGATGGTACCATTTTTTTGTTTAACTATTTTTCAGGAAACTTTTATTTTTTTTGAGCGGATAACATTTTTACTTTTGACCAGCTGGCCGAGGGTTTCCCAAAAATAAAATTTTGGCACGATTGAAAAATCTCAGTTGGACGGGTTCAAATACATATTATTGATTAACTGAAATTTCCTATGAGTCAAAAGCGTAATGCAGCTAATGAATCTCAATTGAGCGGATTAAAAGTAAAATTTGGTAAAATTATGAACTCGACTAAAAAATTAACCTTTCTTCTTATATCACAGTTGAACTTGTTTACAGCGTATAATTTCTGGTAAGCAATTAACGGAGGAACATAACGAATATTCGATACTCCAATAACTTCGATGAAAATAGTGACGTTAACTTTTTAAACCGATCGACCGAAATTACACGGTACACGTGTGGATCGACATACCACGTGCAAAGGTATATACGCTCCTCGCTAAGCACACGCCATTCCTCTAAGTACAAAAGTTGCGATATAACGCGACCGCCTCGTGCGTTACTCTATTTCTTGCTTGCAATCGACCGAGCAATTTGTGTCACGAGTCGGGGCACGGGGAGCGGTAGATGAGGATGAAGAAAAACGAGAAGTACAAAAGTTGGAGTCGTGCAAGATGCGTTAAATTGTCTAGTAATTTTCACCTCTGGTGTTAAAAGCAGTCACGAACCTCCGCTCGTCAAATGTCACGCTTCACTTTGCTACATTAAACGATCGTAAATGATGCAAACATCGAATAAATTTTGTTACGAGTTATTGTGGTAATCGTTGTAGGGGAAAAAAAATCGTAAGCTGGTAATAACGTTCGTTCATGCCGTTAGGGACTCAACGAAAATCTATGAGAATGTTCGACGATCGGTTGACGATTTTTTTTATCGGCTCAAGTTGCAGGTAATAGGATCGGCATTTTGGGATCGTCTTACCTTGACGGTACCGCCACCGGGAACGTGTTTTGCATTATCTTTTGACCCGACCTTCGGCTTCGCTTTGTCCTTGAAATCGAGCTTGACCGATTCGATTTTCTTGTCACCTCCTCCCGGCTTGTAAGTCGCGTTGTCGAGGGAACCGACCTTGGGCTTCGCGTTCCACTGCAGCTTTACCTGGGTGATCTGCTTCCGAAATAATTGTCTGTTGTTCATTAATTTTCACGGACAATCGTTGTCACCCGGCCAAACGCAATAGCGTCGCACCAATCGCTATTTTGACAGAGTCCATGGTGAAAATATTTCTCTGACCGTTGGACCGACATTTTTTTTAAACAAGATGCATTTTGAAAGCAAACTTTTGACAGAATAGAATATTTTCAGATCAACTGATAATCTATGGATTTACGTAGAACTTAAAAATGTTGAAACTCAGAAAAAATGACCAACATTTTCAGAGACAAATTCACCAGGGGTTGTGATAGGCAGATAATTGTCGAACCTTCTTGTCGCCACCGCTCGGCATGTATTTGTCATTTTTCGCTGCAATCTTTGGCTGAGCTTTGCTGAAGTCGAGCTTTCGATTCTCGATTTTGACTTTTCCGCCGCCGGGCTTGTAGCTCGCGTTGTCCAGAGAGCCAATCTTGGATCGTACAGTCTTGAGATTCGGCGAAGGAGCTGCTCCAACTTGAACTTTGTTCATCGGAACTTCTGGGAATAAGACTCGTTAAACAAACATTGCGTATACGCATGCTCCAAAATAACATGTAGGTATACAGAAATAGATTTTTGTTTTTTTCAACATATCCAAATAAAATTCATAAATAGTCGGATACCATAGGGAATGCATCTGGCATTGCAGTTTGACGAAACAAATATGTAGTGTTAAAATTGTATGAATTTACTTCATTAAAATATGAAGTGTTAAAATTGAAAAGTTACGTTTATCAAACGCGTCATTTTTCCACTACACTAATAAGGAAATTCTTCGATAGTTAAGAAGGAGTATTTGTATCAATGAGAAAGGGACAATAATGGAATTGTACTGACTCTTCTTATCGGCAGTCGATGGCGGACCAGCTTCGGGTGTCCTCGGCAATGATTTCACCGACTTGCTCGGTGACTTTACGGGCGATGCGGCTGTCGTTCGTTTCTCTCCTTCCCTCGACTTTGACGGTAACTTCTTTGTTGGAGAGACCGAGACTCCATTCGTCGTCTGTTGAACATAATTGTTGAAAGTGACTGTTAAGTAACACACATGTAACCTAGGTAAAACTACAATAATACAAATCTATCCTGAATTTGACTTGGTTTTTTTTCTACACAGACTATGAATCTTTTTAATTAATTCTCTGTCACGGTATCACTCACCGGAGCTGCTTGATTCGTTTGATTTGCACCGCTGTCACTGCCAGCGTCTGTGAAAAGAGAGAAACCATCGTGAACATCTACCATTAAATCACTACGAAATAGCGCGAAACGTCGCATTGGACAATCAAATATTTTCGAGGTATTTCCACCAAATAAAAATAAATTCGTAATTCAGCCCTCAGCTCTGAATACCGAAAAGATAACAATAAATCGAGCGGTTCTCGATCGTCCTTTGCAAACGCGCAAAGTAACGAGTCTTTTGTAAACACGGGGAGAAATGGAGTTGTGAATGTAGGATATGCGCTTAAAAAATACAGTGGCGTGGTGACACTTTGAACGTTTTTAAAAAACGTACGTAAAAATTACAGATTTCTATACTTATATCAATCCATATAGTAATTTAAATAATAAAACGATTACTATACGAATCAGAACGATTTTTATACACTCAGAAAAAAGTCGTCCAAATTCTGGTAACTATAAAGTGAAAGCTATAATTTGTTTTGTCTGTTTATAATTTTGTGAGGGTCCGACTTTAACGTCCTATAAAAAATTCAAAAATCAAGATATCGCGTTCCGCTTTCCGGCATTCCCTTCGATATAGAGTTTTCTCTTGAACGCAAAAAGAAAACCCAGGTTTGGCCAATCGATAAAAAAGTAACCTCCAAAGTGAAGTGAGGAAATTTCGGAAAAAGTGAAAATTTATTTTTTGCATTTTTCTTATAGAATTTTGTTTTTCAGGCAAACAACGGTGCTTTTCGGAATCAGCGGGAAATTTCCCATCGGATAGGGTCTTCAAACTTTACAAAATCGACTTTATTTCTCGATGTCATAAAGTTTGAAAGTAATTTTCACGTTAATTTACTTAACGTTCTAATTTTGATTCGAGTATTTAGCAAGCATGCGAGCCACTACAACCAGCTAGTATACTATATTTTCTCTGAGTGTACGAATTCCATGTGGAGCTCAATGCGGAGAAACCCGTTGGTGTCACCCGGCCACTATATTTACCGTAGCCTTTCGCGGACTCCTCTCTCCGTGCATAATTGAAAGAAACCTGATTTTATAGAACGTCCGGAGGTGGAGCGTTTCATGGAAGACTTCCGGCCATCGGGGGTCCCAGGTGTCTGAGCCCGTTCGGAAACCTTCGACGGCGTCGGTGGCTTTCCTTTGGCTTCGCTTCCCGGCGTCATCGGTCTCGTTTTCTCGGCCACATCGGCCTTCGTTTCCTCGGCGCTCGTCGTCTCTTCCGCCTGAAGCTCCGAATTCTCGGCAAAAGTCGTTTTTTTCTTCTCCCCAACGTCCGCGCTCATGGGGATCGGTGATTTCGGCGAATTCGGCGAGGCCGGACTGACCGACGGTGTCGGTGACTTCGGCGACAGCGATCGCAGTTGCCCGTTGTCGAAACCCTTGACGCTGCCCTGCGACGACTTCGGTGACTTTGGGGATTTCGGTGAACTCGGTGACGCGTGTGGAGACACCGAGCCGGGCACGGACAGTGTGGCCAGGTGATCCGGCGTCCTCGGTGGTACCGGCGACCTGGACGACTGAATGCTGCTCGCCCTGGACTCGCTCCTCTTGTCGGAACTCGCGTCCGCGTTGTCCTCGACGTCGCTGGCACCGGTTTTCGTCAGGGACTCGACCGATCGTTTCACCTCGTCGCCAGCCGTCGAGTTGGCGCTTTTCGACGCGTCACCCAGCCGCGATTCCGAGCGGCTGGCGTCGCGGGATTTGTCCTCGGGCATGGGTGACGGAGCGGGCGACGGGACGTGTGACGACGGCAACGGTGACGGGGCGGGTGACGCCGCGTGCGACGACGGCAAAGGTGACGGTGCGGGCGAGGGGACGTTTAACTTGTCACCCGGGGGCTCGCCGCTGCTTTCCACTTTGACAGCGGAGCCCGGACGATCTGGAATTTCCACCGGCGGAACGGGACTCGGGGATGCCGAATGTTTGTGCGAATTCAGCGCGGCCGGAGAAGCTTGGGGGGCTGGAGATACTGGCGGGGCTGGAGAAGCTGAAGGGGCTGGAGAAGCTGGAGGGACTGGAGAAGCCGGAGCGGCGGGGGAAGCTGGAGCGGCTGGGGAAGCTGGAGCGGCTGGAGAATCGACACGAGCGGATTCGGGTCGCAGCGCGTCCGGCGTTTTCGCGGGAACCAGCGATTTCCCGCCGACCTCCTTCTCCCTGTCCATCACGACATCGTCGTCGTCGTCGTCCGCGTTCTCGTTTTCAGCTCCGGGCGACGGTTTGCGCTTTGCGATGTTGTCGTTCTCCTCGGGACCGAGACCTCTGCCTGGCTCGGGCTCCGGAACGCCCGGGGTCGGCGTACGACTGTCAACGACCTCCATTCTGTCGCGCGGATGACCTTGACGAGCTACCTGTTGAGATCTACGGTCGTTCGCGATGTGCTGGCCGCCCGGCTGATTGTTGTTGGCTCTTCCGTCCCTCAGTGGCCAGTCATTCCTCGCCGGTGGGGTCACCACCGTGTCCGGAATAATTTGCGGAGCCGGATGACGGGCCTCCGGATTGTGGGGCTGGGAGGGGAAGAAGCGACCTTGAGGCGCGCCGGTCTCGGGGTTGATCGGTCGTTGCTGACGAACCTCCCCGAGTCGGGGCTGATAGTAGATTTGCTGCGGTTGATTGGTGCTGTAGATGGGTGGCCTGGAGCCGGGCGACTGCGCTGGTGGCCTCACGCTCGGTGATCCTGGCACACCGGGATAACGCGGGGCTCCCTGATGACCTTGAGGGTTCGACGGCGGTGGCCGCGGTCCCTGAACCTGATTTCCTTGGGGCGTCTGCGGACGCGGAGGTCCGAACGGGGGTCTAGGCTGCGCGAACTGACCGCCAGGACCTGTGGGCGAGCCGAGCGAGGATCTGCTGTCCAGACGATGGAGAATCGGACCTTGCTGACCTCCTAAGCGCGGGCCTCCCACTGAGCCATTGTTCGTCGGGTACCTCGGCTGTAGCGTTGGATGACTCTGGGGCCGCACTTGAAAACCCGGTCCAGGGGAAACTGGATTTTGCTTTACCTACGGTGGACAATTTTTTTGTGTTGATTTACACGGTTCACTTGATTCGCAGTGCCTGGATTGTAATCTTGTTTCAATGCTACTACGTATTGAACCGGACATTCTGCGGCTGTTTTTGATAACCTACGATAAAGCTTACGGGGAGAGATTTCATTGGGACAATTTAATCCTAAGTGGGATAAACGATGATCGATTAATTCGTTGTGACAACCAATAGTTCGGACTGACCAATTAATCGTCTAGCGCACAATCTTGCTAAACGCGTAGTTCTCCCAACAAAAACTCTTTATCAGTGTTTGGATAAGGACCGTGTCTGAAGACCCTGTCCAGGTCAAACCGGGTCTTGTTTTTGAACTGCACTGGACATTTTTGTTCTACTCATTTGCACGTCTAACTTGACTCTCAGTGTCTCATTTGTTCTCTGACTACGAGTTGACTCCGTGTAAACTCTGGAGATATGGATATTGCGCGGTTATCTTGCACGGCTTTTTCGTATTGCTCCCTCTTGCATCCTACGTGCTGTCCCCCTGCGTCACCCCAGATGGAGGGTGATCTGGATTGTATGCACTTGAACCGTGATGCATATTTCGGTGCTCAAGCTTGAATAAAGGACTCGACGAACTACGACGACTCTCGTGATTGGTTTGGGGTTTGCTTTCGCACGTATATCGAGTTCGCAGACTGCCGGAATCGAGGGTGCGTATTTATGAATCCGCACGTTTCGCGTCCCCACGCACGCGTAACGCACGAGGGACGCCACGGGACGGCCCGCATCGCTCCGCGCACTTGTCCTTCCGCTTCGCGAGGAACGCCTCGAGGATTCTCCGAGTAATTTCATGCATGCAAACCCACCGCTCTCTATGTGGGACCAATCGATATCCTGGCTCACCGACGTTAACAATGCTGTCAGTTTAGCGCAAAAACTTATTTTTCCCTAAGTCCTGTCGCAGTCTCGTCTTCCGAGGATTCGAAACACGGCGATTTTGCGAGTTATCGGGTCGTTCAGCGATTGAGCTACCCACTTCTTCTCGACAGCTGAGATCGATCCACAAATGTTCGGCCTCAAGTGCGCAACTCTGCACGAGCTAGTTTCGCGTCACAGGTTTTTCGTTCATCACGCGTGAACTGAGTAAAATAATTGGTCGACGAAAAGCCGTGAAATTGGTTGGGTCAACGAGTGAGTTGTCTGGGCTAATAAATTAGTCGGCTAGCCCTGATAACACCGGAAGGACGTCAAGGTGTAGGTCTCATGTAGGAATAAAAAAGTACGCTTTTGAATGGGCGGTCTAACTTTGGCAGGTGCAATACTAAGATTAGGACCCAACAAGGAATACTTTCTTGGACATCATAAGCCTAAAAATGGAAACCCAGTTAGTGGACTTTAGTTTACTAAATGCTCACAAATGGACCCTTTGATGTTGTTAGGATAGGCGAACAAATTTTATCATAGGGAGTTTTTTTTTAACCACGCTCGATGGTTAGGCCCACCACTAAATTTTTCCACGCAATTCACATTTCAAGGATTCTTTTTTCTTTGCCTTAGTACTTTCGTCATTGCTTGCCATTATCCGCGGGGATGCCTTGTAACACGAGTGTCTAGTCATCCAATCTAATCTAACGCCCGATTGATTTTACATTAAAGTATAAACATCGAAAATCGACGAGCAAGAGAAACTTAACCACGAGGATTGACCATGAGCTCATCGATCTCTCTCTCTTTATTGCACGGGGGGCCCGAGGAACGACGAGAGCGTAGAAATGTTTGCAGCTTTTGGTACCTGCCACGGCTTACGGCCTGTGCCCGTTATTGAAGAAATCGATCACGTCACCCTCGACCCCCGTGCGTCTCTCGGATCAGCCCTGGCGAGGCGCCTATCGACAGGACCATCGAAACCCGCGCGAGGCCTCGGCGATTGCTATTCCTCAATTCGCCGCTAACTCTTATCGATCGCCCGCGAGTTTTTCCCGCCCTCTCGTGTGAATAGCCTCATTCTTACCATTGGTGATCCTCGTCCCATGACTGGATCTTCCGGCGTACGTGGCGTCTGCTGCGACTCCATAGCTACTTTTTTTTCTCTTCTGAACTCTTAATTTTTTTTTTTCGTTTTTGTTTAAATCGTCTTTATCGATAGCACTAATAGTCAATGATTGTCGTGGCGATCACAACGGCGCTGACAGCGGCTGAGATATCCATTAACCTGTTGCGCACCAATCAGAATAAGTGGGTTTTCGTTACACCGGAGACGAGTCGCAAAAAAAAAATCGTCGTCAACATTCCGTCTCGTGTAACTTTCTACTTCTAATTTGTATCTCGTGGGGTGGCTTGTACGTTGACCTACATTGTCATTAGATTTACGTGTTTTACGTGTTTACTTTGGTCGCGTGATATATATTTTAACTGCGAACTTTTCTACGGACTATATACTCGTGTATATAGAAACGTGCGGGAGACTCCTGGCTCTGCGTGCTCGTTAGCCGTTACGCAGGTTTTTTTTTGCGAGATCCAAGTATCTTCTACGTGCTCATGTGCGTCCGTGTGTGGCTCGATTTTGTGTTTCAGAAAAAATCGCTACTGTCGGCTAATTAATGACTCGCAAAAATGAAGTGTACTACGATGAGACATGTGTGTTTGATGAGAACAATTTTACGCCTTGTATCGAACAACGTGCTATGGATATCGTGTACTTTTCTTGAACTACAAGACAAGACAAGATATTTGCGATGATTGCTCTTAATGAACGCTCTAGTATTACCGAATTATCTTTCACGTTGTACTTGTGTAATTACGGTAAATGGGACGTTGATAATGTACATGAAGGTGATTTTGGTAATTAGGTCACGACTTTTTTGTTCCAAAAAAATGGACTATGGTCTATGATTGACCGGCTGTTGATCGAAAAATGAGGTCACCCAACTTGCATGATTCTTACGAAATTACAGATTGATGGAGACCATAATTTTCGATAATTGTGTAGGACGACAGAATATAGCAGGATCGTAGATTACGTTACAGCTAAAGCTGCAATGTAAACTAAACGTAAGTTGAACTTCCCATGTAGGTTTTGCCGATAATGCTGAAGCGGCCAATACTCGGGCCAATGTTGGGATGACGATTATCGACTTCGCAACGTTAGGCCAATGCTCGGCCAAGTATTGTCTCGCCAATTGTCGGCTTGTCGATATTAGGCCAAGCCTCGGCCAAGTATTGACTCGCCAACTGTCGCTTTTTCGATATTAGGCCAATGCTCGGCCAAGTATTGACTCGCCGATTGTCAGTGTGTCAATATTAGGCCAATGCTTGGCCAAGTATTGACCCGCCAATTGTTGGCTTGTCGATATTAGGCCAAGCCTCGGCCAAGTAATGACTCGCCAACTGTTGGTTTGTCGATATTAGGCCAATGGTCGGCCAAATATTGACCCGCCAATTGTTGGCTTGTCGATATTAGGCCAAGCCTCGGCCAAGTATTGACTCGCCGATTGTCAGTGTGTCAATATTAGGCCAATGCTTGGCCAAGTATTGACCCGCCAATTATTGGCTTGTCGATATTAGGCCAAGCCTCGGCCAAGTAATGACTCGCCAACTGTTGGTTTGTCGATATTAGGCCAATGGTCGGCTAAATATTGACCCGCCAATTGTTGGCTTGTCGATATTAGGCCAAGCCTCGGCCAAGTATTGACTCGCCAACTGTTGGTTTGTCGATATTAGGCCAATGCTCGGCCAAATATTGACCCGCCAATTGTTGGCTTGTCGATATTAGGCCAAGCCTCGGCCAAGTATTGACTCGCCGATTGTCAGTGTGTCAATATTAGGCCAATGCTTGGCCAAGTATTGACCCGCCAGTTATTGGCTTGTCGATATTAGGCCAAGCCTCGGCCAAGTAATGACTCGCCAACTGTTGGTTTGTCGATATTAGGCCAATGGTCGGCTAAATATTGACCCGCCAATTGTTGGCTTGTCGATATTAGGCCAAGCCTCGGCCAAGTATTGACTCGCCAACTGTTGGTTTGTCGATATTAGGCCAATGCTCAGCCAATTATTGACTCGCCGATTGTTAGTGTGTCGATATTAGGCCAATGCTTGGCCAAGTATTAACCCGCCAATTGTTGGCTTGTCGATATTATGCCAAGCCTCGGCCAAGTATTAACTCGCCAACTGTTGGCTTGTCGATATTAGGCCAATGCTCGGCCAAGTATTGACTCGCCGATTGTTGGTGTGTCGATATTATGCCAAGCCTCGGCCAAGTATTGACTCGCCGATTGTTGCTGTGTCGATATTATGCCAAGCCTCGGCCAAGTATTGACTCGCCAACTTTTGGCTTGTCGATATTAGGCCAATGCTCGGCCAAGTATTGACTCGCCGATTGTTGCTGTGTCGATATTAGGTCAATGCTTGGCCGAGTATTGACCCGCCAATTGTTGGCTTGTCGATATTAGGCCAAAGCTTGGCCAAGTCTTGATCCGCCAATTGTTGGCTTGTCGATATTAGGCCAATGCTCGACCAAGTATTGATTCGCCGACTCTTGGTTTGTCGATAATAGCCCAATGCTTGGCCAAGTATTGACCCGCCAATTGTTGGCTTATCTATATTAGGCCAAGCCTCGGCCAAGTATTGATCCGCCAATTATTGCTTTGCCGATTTGAGGCCAATGCTCGACCAAGTATCGATTCGCCAATTGTTGGTTTCTCGACTTTAGGCCAATGCTCGGCCAAGTATTGAATCACCAATTGTTGGTTTGCCAATGTTCGACCAATGCTCGGCTAAGTATTGATCCGCCAATTATTGGTTTACCGATTTCAGGCCAATGCTCGGCCAAGTATTGAATCGCTATTTGTTGGTTTGTCAATATTAAACCAATGCTCGACTAAGTATTGGTCCACAAATTATTGGTTTGTCAATTTTAGGCCAATGCTCGGCCGAGTAGTGACTCGCCAATTGTTGGATTGCCAAAATGAGGCCAATGCTCGACCAAGTATTGACTCGCCAATTGTTGGTTTGTCGATTTTAGGCCAAAACTCGGCCGAGTATTAACTCATTAATCATCTGTTTGCCGATAAAAGGCCAAGGCTCGGCCGAATGTTAATTCACCAATCATGGGCTTGCCGATTGAACGACAATTTTCGGCTAAGTATTGACCCGTCTAGTGTTGGTTTGCCGATTTGAGGCCAATGCACGAATGTCAAGGGGAGGCATTATTCGGTATTATGATTTCATACACTATTTACATTAATTCATTTGGTCGGAACAGTAGCGCGGCATGCTCCAGTGTTCTCGAGAATATGGATTTAAAAATGGCGATATTTTCGGGAACGTTTATTCTTTTATTGCTTTAACTATTTATACATGTCAAATCGTGTAAATAGTCATTTACATGTAAAATTGATGTAGCTGTGAAAAAAAATGTCAACAGTTGGACTTGAACCAGCAACCTTACGGTTAAGAGTCGAGTGCGTTACGTACTTGGCCACTCTGCTCAATGTCTATTATCGAATATCTACTCGTAATAACTTACAAGAGATTGTACAAAATCGATATTTTCGAAAATGCTTGAACATTGTTCGCTCCTGCCGCAGCGCATGGAATAAATATTTAAAAAATTCTAAGCCTGGGTACCTAAGAAAAAGTCCGGTGTATTTTATGTCTCCCTCTTTCGTTTCTGATAACTACTGTATGGTGGTTCTGATCGCGTTAAGTGAAGTGAACCGGCCGACAACACCCCATCGACGTGACAGTTTTCTCAGGCACCATGAGTTGACACGATTTCCGCGATTTGCCGTGATTTTTCGAGTGTAACGTCGACAGGCATATTCATACGACAAACAACTTATATTCGTCTGGTTGGTGTTAACAAGAAGTTTTGCGCAGAAATACTGAAGCAATTGCAAGGTCATACAAACCGTTCGTCATTTGAATGGACTTGGACTTTGTTTACCTAAGCAGACGGCCGAGTATTGACTCGCCAACTGTTGGCTTGTCGATGTTAGGCCAATGCTCGGCCAAGTATTGACTCGCCGATTGTCAGTGTGTCGATATTAGGCCGAGTATTGTCAAAAAGACAATACTCGGCCTAATATCGACACACTGACAATCGGCGACGCTGTCGAATTTTACCGTGCGATTATAAAAATGTGAAAAAACCGCGGTTAATTCTGCAAGTGCTATTTCACGTGTACACGTCGTAAAAAATCTGTCGTAGCACGACAGATTTTCACGTGTTATATGTGCGAAATATTTTACGAATATGTCGCGAAGTTGTCGTTACTTCCGCGAAAACGCCTCGCTTGCCGAAAACCGTCCCCCCTCCCATTGCTCTTCACTGTGTCCGCGACGCTAGTAACGCACGGTCCGCCCGTGACGCAGCCGACGCGGGTTCGATCGCGATCTTACACGCCACGCGGCGTTCACTCGGTCGCGTTATGCGTTAATGCCTCGTCAGGATTCGCAGGAAAACGGGAATCTGCAATAAAAACGTTCGCCGTCGTCTGACTGCTCGAAAGTTGGTGCGTGACGAGTTCGATCGAGTCTCCTTACATTGTTACGGAACGTTGTAACGCCGCGCCTGATGGCTGTCGCGCAGTGGCCAAGGGAATAAATAGTGCATCGTGTCGATTAGCTGTCGCTGTTGCCGCCGCCGAGGCTCGTACGGTAGCGCGAGTGTCCATATTTACGTTACATCGATAGCTCGATGTGAAAAAACCGCGGTTAATTCTGCAAGTGCTATTCAGCACGACAGATTTTCACGTGTTATATGTGCGAAATATTTTACGAATATGTCGTCCAAAAGTTATTTTCATGTGAAAAAACATCGCGAATTGAACAAAAAGTCTGTGAAACGTGATGAATCCAGTGAATTCGTGAACGTTTTCGATGATGAGAATAGTGGATGTTGTGCTGAACCAGGTACAAGCAAAAGCAGTGATGTGAGTTTGAATTATGATTGGGAGATGCACGCTGATAGCAGCGTATTATCAGCTGATTTTAACGAGCCTATGGATACGTCGGCAAAGGATTCGAGTGTCAACATTTCAATTTCGATTGACGAAGGAAATAGTTCAGCGTCACCGAAAAAGGATAATGATGAGGATGCTAGACCGTTGCAAGAAAAGCTACGCGATTGGGCTTTACGTAACTCAGGCACATTAAGACACAACGTCATCTCTGAACTACTGGTACTGCTAAGAGAAGAAGGATACACATCGTTGCCAAAAACGGCTCAAAGCTTGTTAGGAACGACACACCGTAGGGAGCTTAAAGTCATGTCGAGCGCTTCCGGGAAAGATGGAGAATACGCGTACTTAGGTATTGAGAATGGCCTACGAAAGATAATTTCTTCCGACATATATCGAGAAGATAACATTTGGGCACTGGTGCATATCGATGGGATGCAAATTTATAAAAGCTCCCAGATATCGATATGGCCAATAACTGTAAAGCTGATTCACAACAACTATGAATTCAAGCCGTTCCTTGCTGGAATTTATTGCGGCGATTCGAAGCCCAAATCAGTGCATGCATTTTTAGACGACTTCGTAACAGAAGCGAACAGTTTAACTGAAAAAGGTGTCGAATTACATAATAAAAAATATGAATTTCGTGTGATGGCCATAACGGCCGATTCCCCAGCCCGAGCTTTGATCAAGTGTTGTAAAGCCCCAGGAGCCTTCTATGCATGCGAGAGATGCACCACACGAGGCATATCTGTTGGCGAGGGTAACAAGAAAAGACGGGTATATCCCGAAACAGATTGCCCTAAGAGAACGAAAGAATCTTTCGAACAGAGATTGCAACCTGAGCATCATCATGAAAATTCGACACCTCTGCTCAAAATTTCGAGTTTCGACCCAACAAAGATGGTAGTTTTAGAAATTATGCATCTCTTGTACGCTTGCGTAATGAAACGCTTACTAGAAAAATGGCTATCAAGAAAGAGTCCGCAGCGAATCAAGTTGACTCAAGCTAAACGGTTGCAACTCTTAATGGACGCATTGACACGTGATGTGCCTTGTGAATTTCAGCGGAAGAAATTCGACATCAGCGCGGTTTCGAAATGGAAAGCGACACAGTATCGATTTTTTTTGCATTACGCTGGACCAGCTGTGTTGAAAGACATCTTACCCGTAAATTTGTACCTGCATTTTTTACTGTTGTTTGTTGGATGTACTATACTCAACAATAGGGAGCTCATCGCTGAACACATTGACTATGCTGATCGTCTATTGCGACGTTTCTTCTATTTGCTCCCATCGCTGTACGGTCCGAATTCGCAAATACTCAGCATGCATAATTTGATTCATTTGGCCGACGATGCAAGAAACTATCAAGTTCCATTGTCTGATTTATCGGCTTTCTGGGGGGAAAATTACCTGGGGATGTTTAAAAAACTGGTAAGAACTCCCCAGAAGCCATTGACACAAATCATCAATAGGTTGGAGGAGTTGGAGTCGGGAAATCAGATGATAGTGCGGAAACTTTCCTCCGTAGAAGGAATTAAATTGATCGAAAGCGCAGGAATCTGTGAATACGGTCAGCAGCAATTTTTGCAAGTGTCAGAAGCGAAAATTTGCGGCGCAACGCTCAAATGCCACCATCCAAATAATTGTGTGCAACTGCGAAACGGTAAAATCTTTCTCGTAAATAAAATTTTAGTAAAGCCTGAAAGTGGTAACAATCGCCGAGATATTTGTGTAATCGGTTATGAAGAAGCAGAACGGCGTGAAGTCTTCATTGTACCAACTTCATCTTTCCATGTTCACGTTGTTGGGATTACTTCGTTCATGAAGAAGGAAAAACAAATATCTGCCGTTGACATCAAGTACAAATGTGTCCGATTCCACATAAACGGCATGCAGTGGATTAGTTCACTACTGCACACGTACGATTAATACGTCACTGGCAGCAAATGAAAAAAACTCGGTACAATTAATAAAAACAAAAAAGTGAAAAAAAATAATTGATCTAAAAGTTGAAAAAAGATAAAAAAAATTATTGATAAGTTGAACGATTTCGCGAATCCACGTGATATAATAATTTTGTTGATATTTTGGAAAAGGCGATATAAACTGTTTTATTTTGAAAAAAACTACCTCTCGCGAGAGTATAAGCTGTTACTGTCATTCGATGAATCGTATCACCGGTGAATCAAGTGTTATTGTATTGTCAAAATTAAATGGTGTAAAAATTAAATTTTTCTTCATGAGTGAACACAACATGAGTATAAGCACAACAAGAAGAAAACGGTAAGCGAAACATGAATTTTTTAAGTTTCTTTTGAATACGCAAATTATTAATTCGAGTCGATATTTATTACCAGCGTTAAAATGTACGTGTATTTATCGTGTTTTAAAGTACTGCGAGCGGTACGGTCCCAGCAATTGTGAGATTTGCAGAGGTTCAGAAAGTATTTCAAACGTTTCCCAATGGAATAAAAATGAGAAAAAAATGAAGCGTACGAAACTTAATCGAAAGATTGATTTTGCGTAAAAGTAATTCTAAAAACTGGTAACTTAATTTTTTTGTGACGAAAATAATTTGTTAATTTTTCTTAATATGTATGAATTTTTTCGGAATTTTTGCATGCATTTGAAATTTGTTGAAAATTCAATTAAAAAATCAACAAATTTCAAAATCACGGAAAAATTCTGGAAACATTTAGACGTATTAAGAAAAATAAAAAAATTATGTTCATCACAAAAAAAAGTTAAGTTACCGGGTAATTTGTTTAAAAAAATTATTATTTATTAATTTGTTTATAATTTTGGGAATTATTATTACACAATATCAATGTTACGAACACATTTCGTATGCTTGATTTTTTTCAAATTTTTATTTCATTGAGAAACGTTTCAAATACTCTGTGAATCTCCCCGAATCTCACATTTGCTGGGACTGTGCCGCTCGGAATACGTTAACGTCACAATGCGTGGATGCTTGAAAAACGTTGCAGGTAATCGAAAGAAATTACAATCGCTCGAGAGTTATTGGCGTCATATTTGAGGTAGTCCTGTCCGGTAGAGTTCATTCCCGATAAATTCTAGAAAAAAGAGTCAATGGTGTAAAAATCTGAAAAAATGCATGCACATTAAAGGTACTAAAAAACAATTTTTTCATTAATCTGTTGATAACACTTTTTAATTATTTTTATGCGAAATTAATATTTTCAGTACTTTTAATGTGCACGAATTTTTTCTGGTTTTTATACCATCGAATATGTGTTTGTAATTCTCTCTCATATTTATCGAATTTAAGCGAAATATTAAATGAATACGAGACGATAGGACTACCTTAATGATCTGGAAATTCGCATACAAAGCAAACAGCCAACCAGGGCGCGGAAGCGATGTGAATTGTGTTTGTTGACATCAGGAGCTCAGTGGCTGCCGCGCGATGGCTAGGGGAGTAAGAGAGATAGCGCGCGTCGTATTCTCCATCTCTCGCTTTCGTTGCCGCCGAGGCTCGTACGGTAGCGCGATCGTCCATATGTACATTTCATCGATACCTCGAATATCGAGAAACACGGCAACATCTCGACGCGAAGTTGTCGTTCCTTTCGCGAAAACGCCTTGCTTGTCGAAAACCGTCCCCCCTCCCATTGCTCTTCATTGTGTCCGCGACGCTAGTAACGCACGGTCCGCCCGTGACGCAGCCGACGCGGGTTCGATCGCGATCTTACACGCCACGCGGCGTTCACTCGGTCGTGTTATGCGTTAATGCCTCGTCAGGATTCGCAGGAAAACGGGAACCTGCAATAAAAACGTTCGCCGTCGTCTGACTGCTCGAAAGTTGATGCGTGACAAGTTCGATCGAGTCTCCCTACATTGTTACGGAACATTGTAACGCCGCGCCCGGTGGCTGTCGCGCAGTGGCCAAGGGAAAAAATAGTGCATCGTGTCGATTAGCTGTCGCTGTTGCCGCCGCCGAGGCTCGTACGGTAGCGCTAGTGTCCATATTTACGGTTCATCGATAGCTCGAATATCGAGAAACACGGCAACATCTCGACGCGAAGTTGTCGTTACTTCCGCGAAAACGCCTCGCTTGCCGAAAACCGTCCCCCCTCCCATTGCTCTTCACTGTGTCCGCGACGCTAGTAACGCACGGTCCGCCCGTGACGCAGCCGACGCGGGTTCGATCGCGATCTTACACGCCACGCGGCGTTCACTCGGTCGCGTTATGCGTTAATGCCTCGTCAGGATTCGCAGGAAAACGGGAATCTGCAATAAAAACGTTCGCCGTCGTCTGACTGCTCGAAAGTTGGTGCGTGACAAGTTCGATCGAGTCTTCTTACATTGTTACGGAACGTTGTAACGCCGCGCCCGATGGCTGTCGCGCAGTGGCCAAGGGAATAAATAGTGCATCGTGTCGATTAGCTGTCGCTGTTGCCGCCGCCGAGGCTCGTACGGTAGCGCGAGTGTCCATATTTACGTTTCATCGATAGCTCGAATATCGAGAAACACGGCAACATCTCGACGCGAAGTTGTCGTTCCTTTCGCGAAAACGCCTCGCTTGCCGAAAACCGTCCCCCCTCCCATTGCTCTTCACTGTGTCCGCGACGCTAGTAACGCACGGCCCGCCCGTGACGCAGCCGACGCGGGTTCGATCGCGATCTCACACGCCACGCGGCGTTCACTCGGTCGTGTTATTAAAACTGGAATCTGCAATAAAAACGTTTTCCGTCGTCTGACTGCTCGAAAGTTGGTGCGTGATAAGTTCGATCGAGTTACATTGGCCAAAGGAATAAATAGTGCGTCGTGTCGGTCAGCTCTCGCCATTATTGCTATCGATGCTCGCGCGGCAGCGCGTAGTCGATCTATAGCTATATCTACGTGTTATCGGGAGGTCGAGGGTAAAGAGACGCGGCAGTGCCTCGACGCGAAGTCGTCGTTCTTTTCGCATAAACACCTTGCTTCCCAGTAAGTTTCCCCACCCCCTTATATGGTATTTCGTGTTTCGACGTGCGGCTTCTTTTACATGTGACGCAGTGCACTGCCAGATATTATATCGGTTAATCGTTATAGTAACTTTTTAGAACCGTTGGAATAATTTTATAATTCTTAAAATAATTTTTTTATTTTTTATTTTCGTTGCACTCTAACGGTGCAAACTTCGATGATTCTCAGGCGTGTACTTTCATCAATTTACTATAATTAACATTGTTTTATGTACATTTTTAGAAATTGTTCGAACCCGGGGCTGAACAATGGGAAACGTGAAAGAGACGCCGTACGAATTCCGCTTTGCAGTCGTCGAGTTCGAAGGTTCGCCAACCGATGAGTTATTGCCAGTCGATTTGGTCCCTGGTTCCTGGGTAAATAAATCCAAGGATAAATACTTCTGTAAATATCCACCGAAAAGAGATTATGAGCACGTCGAAAAATGGACGAAGGAGGAGAAAATTCCGGAAGGACACTGGAAGTCTTTCAAATGTACGCCCGTCCATGGTGCAGGTAATAATATATAATTAGTTTAATTAAATTTGTACAACAATAAAATAAATCGAACACAATACAATTCTAATACATTTTCTATTTATCCTATCAGCTGACTTTTCTCAAGGAAAAAGACGACTTCGACGAGCGTTCGAGACCCGGAATTGTGCCAGTACAGATTGCGAATCGCAGATAACAGAAACTACGCCTGCCGTTATGTCGGAATCTGCGGTGAGTCAGCTGCTACATTCAAGTATGCCAATGGACGCGAACTTGAAGAACAAAAAAACCCGCAACGATACAGGTAATTTATCAATATTATTGTAATGGGAGTTACGCATGCAAAGCGTGCGTAAAACACCAATTATTGTACCGACTAAAATTATTTTACCCTATTTCACTCATGTTTAACAAATTTATTCTTACTTTTAAACATTCCAGGGTCATTGTCGCAAAGGTCGACGATGAAGGATAATGCAGAAGAAAGTTCGCAAAAACGCTGGCGTTCGTCCGCAACATTGACTCGACAATCACGTGGAGAAAACAAAGCGGATCAAAATTCAGATTCCGATGATTCGGTCTATACCCCACGTCCTGCGATCAAAAACAACCAAGCTGGTAAGATAATAAATTTTTGTAAAATTTATGAAAAATTAATGGAAATTTGTGAAACCATTTTTTTTATCTCTGAGCAGGTAATGCAACCGGTAATCGAACGACGAGAAGCCGACTCCCATCATCCGGGCAAAGTGATAGCGATGCGAAGGACAGCGAGGGTTCATCGCCTGACGAAACCGACTCAAGGGCAAAAGGTTCAGAAGAAACTCTATCGAAGAACACAGAAAAGACTGGTGGAACTAGTGGACTAGTGAAGATTGATGGTAATTTGTAACATTTCGATTTTATTCAAAAACTTTTTGTAAACCTGCGTTTTATTAATTTTTTCAGACCCACTGACAGAGTTCATGAATTGCAAGTTTCAAGAACTAGAAAAGTCTTTTCAGCGAAACATTAAGTGCGCCAAGGACAGCATTCTGTACAACATCCAACATAAAATGGACGAGCTCAAATTAGCTATCGTTGCATCGAATGTTCCTCGGGTTCCAAAAGGAACCGTTCAAGAAATGGTCGAAGCCGTCAAAACGCCTCTGCCAATCACGTCCGTCGACGAGTTTGAGGAGTTCGACAAAGCTCTCAACGAAGACCAGGAAAAAAAAGATGCTTTAGTACGTTTGTTATTTTTTAATTATTTTCAGGATACTGTACTGAAATTAAAATTTTGTTTAATATGTGCAATCGTTTTTCAGATCACTTTGTTCCAGTATCTATGTTTCGATCATCCCACGTCGCAAAGGTGCATCGAGCACGTGTTGCCGAAAATCTTCACCTGTGCTGTGCAAGGCAAATATTCCGGTCAAGGAAAAAAAGTTAAGGGAGTCGGAAAGTTAAACTTCAGCGCCACCGCCACATTCGAGTGTTTTAAAAGTAGGGTAACTTCTATTATGAGAAAACTGCTATTCTGTCTGATCAACCGAAATATTATTCCTTTTTTTTTTCTAGCGGCGATATTGGCCAAATTTGGAGAGACGGATGATTCTAAGAACTTGAAGGCGAGAATCGGTATTTGGCTGACACACTTTTCTGATCGAGAGGGTGGACGTAAAAAGCGTTGCAGTAGCTTCGAATAAAAACTAAAAACAAAATCAAAAGAAGAAGAAGCAGGGAAGAGGAAAGAATGTTTCGTCTATTACGTCGAATCAGAGTAAAAAATAGAAAATGATTCGAGAACAAACAAAAAAAGTAGGCGTTATGAAAGAATAAAAAGAAAAAAGCAGAAAATTAAAAAAAAAACGATGAGAGAAAAGGAGGAAGTTCGGAAGAAAATATTTAGCAGCGCGTGATTTATGTCGTATCGGAATCCGTTTTTAGTTGGTCTAGTTAACCGAGCGGTGATAACGTTTTTCCTTTTTTTAGATTTTGGTTCGTCATTGAGATTTTCTTTATGATTTAATCGTTCAGTTAACACGATACGTTATTTACGAATTCAAGATTTTTTTATCTCGTTTTAGTGCGGTATCTATAATTGCTCACTGTACCACTTTATCCTAAAATATAATAAATGTTATCGTTGAATTAATCAAAAAAAGAAGAAAGAAAAAGAGGAGGAATGAAAGAATTCAAAATATCCCCTCGACATGTAAGAATTATCACATTATGATAATTACGTTAAATCAAACAAGAAAAATAGAAAATGATTAGAAAAGCAAAAAAGTAGGCGCTACGAAAGATTAAAATGAAAAAAGCCGAAAAAAAAAGAAAATGAGAAAGCACGGAAGGAAATATTTCATGGGAATATATGAAGTATTTCGGTAGAAGCGCATAATTTACGTCGTACTGGAATATTTTTTTTTAGTTGGTCTAATTAACCGAGCTGTGATAAGGTTTCCCATATATATGGAGAATTTAAGATTTTTCAGATTTTGATTCCTAATTAAGTTTTTCTTTGTGAATTATTCGTTTAGTTAACGCAATCCATTGTTTACGAGTTAAATATTTTTCTGCCTCTTGCTTTATTGCGGTATCCACTGTTCATTTAAGTTAAGTATAAATTACGACTTTACTACTAATATCATTACTTATTGTACTACGTTATTCGAGATTATAATAAATTCTATCACAATATTATTTTTTCTTTATATATGTAATACCCGAGCATTTCCCATGATCGATACTCGGTCATTTGTCGCAGGCGATACGCGGCCGGTTCTCGCACGCAATACTCGGTGGTTCCTCGTATGCGATTCTCGGCCGTTCATCAGATGCGATTCTCGGCCGTTCATCAGATGCGATTCTCGGCCGTTCCGCGTACGCAATACTCGGCCGTTCCTTGTACGCGATACGCGGCCGTTTCTCGTATGCGATACGCGGCCGTTTGTCGTACGTGATACTCGGCCGTTTGACGTAAGCGATACTTGGCCGTTCGTCGTACGGGATACTCGGCCGTTCCTCGTACGCGACACTCGGCCGTTCGTCGCAGGCGATACTCGGCCGTTTGTCGTACGCGATACTCGGCCATTCTTCGTATGCGATACTCGGCCAATTGTCGTACTCGATACTCGGCCGTTCCTCGTACGCGATACACGGCCGTTCCTCGTACGCGATACACGGCCGTTTCTCGTATGCGATACTCGGCCGTTTGTCGTACGTGATACTCGGCCGTTTCTCGTATGCGATAGTCGGCCACTATTGGCTGCCAATATCGAGCCACACTTATCATCCAAGACTCGGCCCGATGATCGGCCAATCGTAGATGCCAATGTTGGCAAACTCGGCGTCGAGCTTGGCCCGATTATCGGCCACGTCAGTCTACCCTTCATGGGTTATGGTTCCCGTTACTTCAAAGTTTTACAAAAACCATAAATGCGGCACATATTGAGTCGTATAAATTTCCCTCGATCAACAGATCGGCAGAAACCATAATTTTACCATAAGGCCACCACAAAACTCCGTCTCAAGTCTAAAATCGTGCCAGTGGGTCGGCTTTATTGTTCGATCAGCCATAAACCCTTTTTTAACTCGAAAACTTTCGACCACCGGAGCGTAAGTAATATCCGACCTGGATGCTTCCCGCGAGCTCTTATTCGTTATACCAATGCCGTATTTTTATTCCGTTGCAACTCGTAAAAGGAAACGAATCGACGGTCTGCAATCGACCGCGACGTAGGAAGACGCGATGGGTCGAGGGACAGAGAGGGACAAAGAGAGCGAGAAAGAGAGGCAAAGTTGTCTATCGCCCAACTTTGGATCGTGATCGTATTTTGCTCGTCTCCCTTTCTCCTCCGGGCATCGGGGCGATAGGTAGGAAAAGCGTGACACGAAGGAAGAAAAGAGAGAACACAAAGCGCGCGCGCCAGACGCGGAAGGAGAGGAGACGAGGAGGGTGCGACTCGGGCGGCAGACGGGGAAGCGAGAATCAGAGAAAGACCGAGAGCAAACGACGGAAGGGTGGCAGGAGGAGGGCGGCGACTGGAAAGCACGTACGTAAACGAAGGAAGACACGCGAGGGAATCACCCGGGGGTTAGAGTAGCGACTACGGTCGGGTGTATAACCAGCGCGCGCTTCGCCGGCCCGGCGAGATCGTTTTGGCCCGCTGGTAGCGATTAGCCTTGAGAAAATACCTTCGGCATGATACTAACGCGCCCTCGCACATGCTATATGCCCCCCTCGACTGCCGGGCGAGTCGAGGGAGTGCGAACGGGAGGCGGATTTCGTGTCGGGTATGTAAGTAACGTGTACCAGGCTGTCCGCGACGACTGCACACTCTCCTTAAGCCCGCGGCGACTAATCGTCGATCACTCGTCGCTTTAAATTGCAACGACGACCTACGGACGCCGGAAATTCGTGTAAAATTAATTGGTGTTATCAAATATATATGTTTCACTCGTTTCGCACACGTGGTGCTTTGTTGCTTTCGTGTGATATCCGCGTGGTGGGGTTGTCGAGCACTTGGGGGCCGAGTGAGTTGTCCGCAAGAGAAGTGGAAATCGGATGGTTCTGCTATTGTGTGAAATATTTTGCCTTGATGAAAAATACTGGCTGGCAGAAAGAGTGAAACAGTTTCACGAGTGGGACTTTGATTGCCAATTTTATGCGAGCGATTTTTTTTTTATTTTTTTTTAGGTGTATAATTTTGTATGTGTGAGTGCAGAACCGTTCAATTTTCATGATTTTTAATTGACGTTGTGACTTTGATGACGGTTTATAATTGTCGATTGTTAGGAAAACTGCGTAGACAATTGTAAGTATTTTGCGTACAGTCCACCTTGACTGACGACATTACTTGACTTGAGCCACCTTGGCTTAATGTTGGGATAATACATTGTTTCGTAGATCTACTGTTTTTAATATTTCCATCATGCTTTTAATCCAATTGCAGTGAATTTATAGGCTACGCAACATACATGAAGGCGGTCTATAGCTACACGACACCAACAATTCTTCAGTTTGTTTGGATTACAAATCAGTGACTGACTTTTTAAGCTCAGTACGCATCAGGGTAAATTACAGATACACTTTAACTATGTGACATTTAGTAATGACAGCGTATTTGTTGAAGTTAATAATGCAATCATCGTATATGCTTTTGTAACGATAACGACCAACACTCATTAAAATGTTTGTAATCTCAATATTAGCCCCGTCGTTTAAGATGTACTTAGTGCAAGACATTAATGGTTCACTCTTGTAATTTCCACAGAGCAGACAGTTATCAAACACACGTATATAAATATAGCAATGTAGTACCAGGTAAAATCTTATTAAAGGACACACGCATATCGCGATGATATGAAAATATGTATTTCTTAGTTTCTTCTTTAATTGCTTTCCTTATTTGATTTTCAGCAAACTCACAGCAAATAATAAACAAATATCACAATCCTAATATGAATATAAATGTTTATTAGTTTTTTTAATTTGTGTAACGGTGAATATCATAAAAACAAAATATGTAAAATGTACATATTTTTTATATACCAATATGTCTTTTAGTTACGTAAACAATTTCCGTGCCAACAGCGAGAAATCTCGTCGATAACCCAATACTGTGTGCCGCTTGTTTGATCTTTTGTTTGTATGCAAATGGAGAGAACGGTACGATGACGAATGGAGTCTCGTGCCTATAAAAATGTTTGGTTTGACTCGACGCGGTGCGTGTTCTACGTAAAAGAACCTCCGAGACTCCGTGCAGCCAATAAATACACACCGCTATAGATCCTTGTCGCTCCGCCCTCGCCGATCTTTCTAGACATTTTAACCTTATTACGTCTACGCAGTTTTCCACGACTGACAGTTCCCTTATACTGAGCCACGGCTTAACAACTCTGCCTCACAGCGATACGCGTATTGGATTCTGCGGGTCAATCAGCGGCGCCAATTGCGAAAGTACTAGTTACGGATTAACGCTCGGAAGCGCACAAATCGATCGATAAATCTGTCTATCGTGTGCTTCGGTAGTTTATGCTGCACGAAATTGTCAGAAAACACGAGACTCGCTGCAGAAAAAATCATACGACTCGGATGTAGTTGCAGAACTACATCCGAGTCAGAAGAATTGTGGTAACTCTGAAGACTATAAAGTGACAGCTATTCATTTATAGTTCACGACAATATTTTTCATAGTTACGGTAAATATAAAAAATAGCCACATGGACTAAACACTGACAGCTCCCGTGTAAAGAACTGATAGTGCATGAAATATATATTGACACACCGTTCCGCAGAAAGTTCATGACTCACAACATCCATTGTTGACGATCTATTCGTGCTCCGGTTGGTCGCCGGTGGCGTCAGACACACCGGGATCGAAACATGCATTGACATTTGTTGTTTATGTCAAATGTCAAAACGAAAAAAGATGAAGGAGCAAGTTTTGTCATGTTTCGAGCGATAGCTGGATGTATGAGTTCGGACATAAAAAAATCAAAACCAATTTGTTTTTCGAAATCACTTCAAAATCGGTTGAAACCAGTGCTTTCGGGGGTTGAAACACAACATTTCGTGGGATCAATTAATACGCACAAGTTGCTTCACAATCACAAAATCACAGCTAACAAATTATCGGTGCTATATTTTTCTCCGAGTGTGAAGTCGAGGGACCGATGCGCGTGAATCGTAGGGCAAGGAAGGGTGGAAGAAGTCCAGAGTCTCGAAGGTCGCAAACTTAGTGAGCCCAGTCTCTCCGTCCGTTTTCGCCCCGAAGAGGCGAAGCGGGTCGTGCGCTTCTCCGCTGTATATTCTTATCAAGTGCATGAGAGAAAGCCGGGCGTGAGAGACAGAGAAAAGAAGTGAGAGGGAGAGAACACGTTCCATCGGTGCCCGTATTGATCGGCGAGCACAGGGGGCCCGGTGAGAGAACGAGAGAGCGTGTTTCACTCGCTTTTAGAGACTCGTTTTCATCGCAAATGCACAGATGCACAAAACATAGCATTAAACGGTACCCGCCTCGGTGGATCAAAGAGTGCACCGCGTTTCCATCAATGGAAACACATTTCTCCTAAGGAAAAGCACTCTCCCCGGCATCGAGCACCAACTTAACCCTCTGACTGACAGCTACATTAGAGAAGCAACGGTTTTTCAAAACATCGTTTTTCAATACTGATACATAAATTCTGGGAATGGTTCTTCTTACTTTTTGAAATTTATTTTATTTTTCATGATTTCTCTTTTTGGAATTTTTACAAATAAACTCACTTTTTGTAATCGAATGTAAATTATAAAAAAGTGTTTTCAGGACGCAGTGTGCAAATAGTAAAGAAAAGTATTATTATTAATGGTAATACATCTTTTAACATCTGTTAACAAGGGTATTAACATATTTTTTCAATACTAATACAAACATTCTGGGAATGTTTGTTCTTACTCTTTGAAATGTATACAAATTTTAGTGATTTTTCTTTTTGGAATTTTTAAAAAATTTCATGATTTTTCTTTTTGGAATTTTAAAAAATGTTCATGATTTTTCTTGCTGGAATTTTTACATATTTACTTTATTTTTAATCTGATGTAAATGATAAAAAAAAGTGTTGTCAGGACGTAGTATGCAAACATTAACAAAAAAAAGTATTATTATTAAGGGTATAGCGGCTGAATGATCTAAATCCGTATCATTTCGTCTCTAAATCGATCGACTTATCACAAGGATGAGCATAGGTCTTGATGTTGGGGGCGAGCCGCCTCCCAGTTCTATTGAATTAATCGTATACAGTCGTTTAGCATAAATGACTCGTCTTCGTGGAATACCAATAGGAGGAATGCTCCGATATGCTGCCATCGAGCCACATGCGATGATGAAATATCGCCTTGCCCTCTTGGTTATTGATGTATATATTCAAGTTAAAGGAGAAGCGAAGATCGAAACGAGGAGACGGATAGATAGGGCTGGTGATTTCGTGCGTGGTGGTACCGTCGCTCAAAACGCATTTTCCAGGCAATCAGCAACGAACCCAGCGCACCCTCAGCTTCTTCACCTCTTCCCCTTCCTCCTGATTGTTTTGCCTTACGACAATTTTCTATACCCTATCACGAAAGGCTGTACATTTATTTAGCAGTTGTCATCACGTGCATTTCCGGTAACGATATATTTGTGGCGCATACTTAGGTGGTATATTTTCAACTCCAGATTTTTGTACAGAACTGAAAATGCGCTGTCACATGAAAAAAAAAACCTTTATTATTAGTAAGTCATTTTTTAAGTAGATCTGGGTTTTAATAATTGCAGGTCGGAACTGAATTTAAAAAAATGAAAATTCGTTAGCGACGTTTAAATGTACATTTTTCTATTTACGCGTTTTAGACTTTTTTTTATTGTGTTTGTCACGGGTTTTTTTTAGGTGGACGACGACATGAAAAAATAAAGTTGAAAGTAAACCAACTTATTGGTAGTGATTACCGAGCATGTATGACATACTACACGAAGGGCCAAGAAAATAATATATTGTATATAGGTAATACTATTTTACGATGGCAGTTAAGTATTGGTGGCTGTGTAGTGAGCTTTCCGTGCGTTACTGGGTCACCCGACAACTTGTTTTTCCAAGTACCCGTCGAACCACACAGATACACGAAGTATTGCTTGCTGTACGGTGGATAGTATAGGCGTTGTTCGATTTCGCCAGTAGATAATAACTACGTGACACGACTTGTTCTATATTGAGGCTTTCGAGCTTTCAACGTAAGCGGAACATACGACGAAATTGTGTCCCGTTTCGTCGTCTTGTGGCCTTTCTTTTCTTTTTAAATTAATATTGACTCGGTGCTCGTGAAGTGACACCGTAAAAGAAGCAAAAATGAAAATATATGAATACGTATTCGTTATAATATTTGAGAAGATTCTTGTTAAAAAATATCCATTAGGCTGCTCTGGTAATTTTGTTCACATTTTATGTACCGGTACTGGAAAACGTCGTGTATTAAATTCAATATTATACGAGTAAGATTAAAGCACTTTTACGACAAACTCGAGTGTTTTACGTCTTTAGTATAGTCTAAATTGATTTGATATCACACTTGCGTATTAACCGTCAACCCTTTAACGGCCAAGCCCCCTTCTTGCTGAGATTTTTTTTTTTTAAATATCGATCACTTTTATGGATTAAAATAGTAAAAAACGGCACTTAAAAAAAACACTTTTTCAATTTTTATGTGATTCGCTTTCGTCGCCAAAATGTACGATGCATTCTGAATGAAATTCTGTTATCAAATTTCGTCTCAAATTTATCAAGAATAAAGGATGTCTTGAAAAAGGCAGCAAATATGCTACGTTGACTGTGAAAAGATTACATTCAACGTACCAGGTCAAGCATAAAAACTTCAACTAGCGGTACATTAAACTTCAAGAAGATTTTTTTCGCACTCAGTGATGTCAACGTCTATGCACTTTAATTTCTGAATCAGGCTCGAGCGACACTCTCAAACGGTCTGAATGTTGAATCACCCAGCCTCGAAGTAGCTGTCGGTTAGACGGCTTCTTCGTCTTCGTCGTCGTCGTCGTCGTCGTGTCGTCTGTCTCTCTCACATTCGCTGGATCTCGTCATTAAGGTTTGCCGTGCTGGTTCGCCGGTTTCTAAGGGTCAACTGGAAACACGTATATGAGGGACGCACCTGCGCCAGGGTAACGTCCGATAACGATGATTCACGCGCACGAACACCCGGATGACATCGGACGTTAAGTGCCGATCGATCGGTTGCATTCACTATCGGAAGTTGATGCGACTTTCTCGTGCTTCCCCCGATTGATATGCAATCTCGTGTGCGAGTTGTCAGTCACTAGGGCGGAGTTCAACAATTATGACGATGAGGGGAAGATGTTCGAACTTTTGGATTTTTAAATATTTTTCCACGCTCGACGAACTTTGCGAACACTTTTTTTCACGTATTCGTGGGATGATTTAATCGGGTTTATTACGACGACATTCCAGTCGCTGTGTATGGAATATCGTATGAATCTAACTTAGGTGCGTGACTCATTTTGTACTTTTACTGTTTGCGTGCATTTTTTTCAAGATATACCAGGCATACCTACGTCTCCAAGCTTACCGCAATTTTAAAACCACTAATATACTCCACTTTATGTCCAGGTGAAATAAAATTTACGTGAGAACTAGAATAAAGTCACCGGTGAATGAACAATTTGGCGGAACAATTAGCACACCGAAGAGAACCATTAGTTCTAACCGACAAATTGGGTGCCCCGAACAATTAAAATTGGTTAATCAACCAATTTGGTCGAATGGAAGACTGTCAAACCAATTATTTCTTCCGGAACGCCCGTGCCAATTTTGACACCGAGTAACTTGTATGCTGTTTATCGGAATTCATCTTCATCAAAATTCACGTAAAAAATAAGAATTCCCCGGAAAGTGACCACGAAATATATAACTGCAAACGTATTATTGCGAAAATTCGGCTTCCTCGATCACACGAGCACTACAGGTACGCCGGAAATAGTCAAAATGGAGAACCCCAATCCGCGATCCAAATCGTCCGAGAAATTCCCAGGACCTTCGGATCGAGCCCTCGTTCCTTCACTGGTGACGGTCAATTATTACTGGTGCATTCACCCTACGTGTCGTATATCGGAATATCCTACGAGTCCAGGTGTATCGCCCGGAACGTCCGTGTAAATCGGGACGTCTATTAACAACGTAGCTCGTGCTCAGGTGCTAATAAATGAATATTCAACGTTGTACCGGGTACGCGCTTTCAGTGACCAGTCCGATGATCAACAACCCTGGATATTCCCAACCGGAGGCAATAGTGGGCTTATTGCGTTTCCGCGATTCGGTATCGTCGCCGTCCCGGGATCGGGAAACCGCACCGCGAACGAGGCGAAGCACGAGCTTACCTGGCGAAAAGAGAGAGAGACCGGAGATTCGGAGGATCCGCCGACTGGGCTGTCTAGACTACGGCAGTCCGTCGATTCGCAGACCCCGTGAGCTACTACCACTCGGCGCGCACCCTTTCGTCCTTTTCCTTAGGTGCCACCGAGCCAGCCCAGCGTCGCGACTATAGCGCAGCCCCGTTCGCGTTACCAGCGACGTCGGTTTGTCCTGGTGTGCTCTCTGCTCCTGCGCCCAACGCCCAGACCGATCCAACCTCACCCGGCTCACTCGATAACCACCCCCGCTGACTTCGCGCACGTCGTGCGTTTCGGGCGACGCGCTTTCGTATACGTGCGGGGAAGGGAGAGAAAAAAAAAGAAGAGATTTTTGCCGAGGGGCGAAGACCAGCGGCGAAGAAGGAGACGTGGGAAAGTCACGACAGGGTCGAGGAGACGGCGTATTTTTGCGTCCTTAATAATCCTTGATAATTGAATAAAACTTGTCGCTTCTTCCGTCGAGAGACTCAGCGATCAGCCCAAGAATTTGTTTTTCTCCTGATTAAAAAAAAGTAAATCTTTGTATAATGCGAAGACCAGCGGCGAAAAAGGAGACGTGGGAAAGTCATGACAGAGGCGAGGAGACGGCGTATTTTTGCGTCCTTAATAATCCTTAATAATTGAATAAAACTTGTCGCTTCTTCCGTCGGGAGACTCAACGACCTGCCTAAGAATTTGTTTTTCTCCTGATTAAAAAAAAAATGTAAATCTTTATTTAATTTGAGCGTGTTGCAGGTGGGAAGTCGTCAGACAATTTAGACTCGAAGCGCAGCTAAGCGAACGGAGTGTTCAACAATTGTCAGCTGTTCCCGATAATTAAGTAAAACCTATTACTCATTCCATTTTACTCGTTCAAGGACGATTCATAATTACTCCACTTGAAAAAGTTAATCCACTAATAAGTAAGCAACGAAATATTTTTATCACACCTAGGAGATTCGCCAGCAGCGACTCGCGGAATACACCGCGACGACTTTAACGACGATGACGTCAGTTTAATATTTTTCGAGCACGTGGAAAAAAATGCGCGTCATCGCTCAACGCGCTAATGTGTAAGGCGTGTGTGTAATTCACGGGGGACGCACCCCCTGCAATATTTTGCCACTTTTAATTCTAACGCTGTTAACATAATTGCAGGACGGTCGTGAGAGGCTCGGCCCGACCTCATTTGACTTTCCAGTCCCGCGTCTGTTGACCTCCCGGACGCTCACGAAGCCTCGAATCGCCGGATCCGGCGTTTCGCCGCGGTAATGAAAAAGTCTTAGTCTAGACGCGGCGGAGCGTCGGCCGATCCTCGGCCGCACGTTCGACCAATCGCCGCGGGGATCTGGGCCGCTCCTGAACGAGTTCAGTTGAGTTATGAATGAAAATTGGCCGGGCACAGTTGGTCCATTCATGAGAGACTCCGCTGACGCCTTTTTGCCGACGTCGTTTGCGATCCTATCGATGCCTCGAAACTGACCGCGTAGTCGCGTCTTCCAGACGCCGCCGAGGATTCCGACGCGTTCACTTCGTTTCAACGACAATTGCGGCCCGATTGAGTTTCCATCGGGATTTTTTTTTTCGCTTCGTGGATTTCTCGACGAGCCAGCGACTTATTTTTCGTGCGTGCGTTACACACCAGTTTCCGCTCGGGTTGCCACTTGTCGCGAGAGTCGCGCACGCGACATTAACATTTTACCACCCACACAGGTCAGACGGTCGACTATCTGGCCGGGAACCGGTGAATAAAAAAAGGGGTTTTAAGCAGTCTGATTTCACGTCAGATTTGGGGCGTTAAATGTAAAACCATCGCGCGTCAAGGTTGAGTGGTATGTGGAAAGACCTCGAAAATAATGGGTTTGATGCTCATCGTCACAGTCGAGCGGATCTTGTGCTTCGTTCGGCGATCACTTACCTGAAACAGAGAAAACATTTTTTTCATTAATTTTGGTAATTGTATTAAGCACAGAAGTTTGTGATATAAAGTTAAGCTATACTGCGATGGGAAAGGGATTTAAACATTTTACGGCTAAGCTCCGCCCACGAAGAGAAAAATGAAAATATTGGACCCTCTACTGGATCAATCAGTGCACATCAAAAATTTCAATTTAAAAAATTTCCAGACCTATGTTCCTTTTGTGAAACAGAAATGCAAGGTACATTCCGAAAAATATATCGTTATTTTTCATTTTTGTCTAGGGAGTTTGCATAACAAATTTGAAAGCTTTTTTTAAACAGCTGTACCTGAAAAATGTCCTCCGAAATTCATATTAATATGTGTAGAATTATAGATGTCGTGATAGCATCAAGAACGGTGTTGTTGATTATTTGATTAGTTTCATGAACATTTGATGATTTTTACCAGTCGTTCAAGCTACGAATCAAGTGGTCTATTTTAAAAACCCTCAAGCTATTCGAAAGTAGATGAAAGAAGCTTTCGAACGGACAACGGGTGAACCAATTTCATTGATCCTATTCGTTTTTGTACTTGGGTAAACTCAGGTGGTTCAATATAGGCGACTGTCGCTTATCGATCGGACGGTGTTGCAGTCGGTGGGGTTTGGCCGTCAGTAATACCTACCCTAAGATCGTAGGGTTACTAAGCTTCATGGAGAGAGCAATGAACTTGCACATCACCTGCGACGTGTGTGGCTAATTAGTTACGACACTAAAACGACAGCTTCGGTAAGGTGAAATTGTCATTGGCACGAATAAAAACTAATGTACTCCTTCTTAATTCGATGTTGCCTTATCCACTGCGGATTAAGGGTTGCCGAGCTCCACTGATATGAAGGAAAATCAAGCGTAGTAAGGAAGTAACCGGTCATACCGACTGGGGGAATCAACCCCTCGGGTACAGCGCAAATATGAGTCAAAACTACCTTTACCCTTGTCCGATATCGTTGCCAAACCTTAATAATGAATTATAGACATAAAAAAAATTGTCGTATTTGTCATTATACATCAACTGGATTGAACAAGATTATATTATCCAAAAATGGAGTTTGAATTATCTAAAAAAACACAAATATCTTATTAGTTAAGAATCCTCTATAAGTGACATCGGTTTATGACCATTTTACATTAATAGTAACACTTTCTTTGCAATGTTAAACTCACGCAAGCTGTGTAAATGTTATTCCGCTCCTATCTTAAAACTGTTAAAGCATTTACCTTCGGAATGGCTAAACAAAGTTACATTTTTAGTCATCAACGCAGATTTAGAACATGGATTGAAAAATAGAATTCCGTGTGCAACACCTTTTTTCAAGCGAAATTCAATGATGGATTCGCTGTTATAGTGCAAACTGACAGATATCGAATACCGGTTTATTGAAAACCGGCTTCAATGTGGATGACAGGGACGACACGTCGTAGTATTGAACTTATCAATACCAGATTTTGCAACAGAGTAACCAACTTCGACGTGCCGAAGCTTTCGAGTAGAAACGGCGAATGTGTGACATGATTACTAACATCGGACGACACCAGCGTGTGACACTCGTTCCTTCGGCTCCGGCACCGCCGAGTGTGCCGGCCCTGAGGGCAACCTATACGGCAGCCATGCGGAGTAAAAGAGCCTCGAGCTAATCCATCCTGATGGAAGCCCTAGAGAAGAGCTCGACGTCAGGCCGAGGGTGAGAACCACCGACTCTCGAGACTCGCGGTTCTTCGAGGCGACTCGATGGCCATTGTTTTTACACGACGCCTTTTCATATTTTACTCCATATAATCCCCAGGAGATTCCATAAATGTCCCATGGCACCTCCCTCTCTTTTTCCGCCCACTCGCGTTTGTTTGACAAGCGATGCCTCGGCTTAGGCTTACTTTAATCCCACGTCGATTATACGAGAGATCCGTAAATACCACGACCGGATAAAATCTCAAGTAAAAAAAAGCGTGACGTCCGAGCTGATCAAAGGATGATCAACCGATAAAGTGGATCTTCCGATATGGAAACCTGGCGGCAAACTTGAGGAACATTTATAGTAGACTTACGAAAAACTTACGGTTGGATAATCGTACCGTAGATTTATGAAAACCATGAATCGACTAACGCGAGAATTGTGTCAGTGGGTTGACTTTTTTGGTCGAACAATAGTCTCTTTTTCTGTGAGATACGTTACAGGCTCGATCGAACCGTCGCATCCTTTTGCAGCCTCGCGCTAAAGACCCCCGAGTTAATGGACTCGTAAATCTCGAGGCAACTCGTGGGTGTCCTGCTACCAAATGGAGTTACAGCCATGCGACTCGTCATGCACTCGTCATGGCAGTCGTCGAGGAAGAAACCGCAACGAGAATGCTACACGTGTGTAACGTATACAATACGTGCCGAAAGTTACGTCCCATTGAGCACGCTCTAGGAACGTCTCGATCTGCACGAACCGGAATTACCGCCATGGTAATGCGATACCCCCGTTGGCCATCCTGAACAATCAGTTACGCCTCGACATCGAGACGAATAATAAAGGCAATGACAGGGTGCGCCGAGAAACGAACGCGATCGATTCCGGACAAGATTAAAGAAGAGCGTGCCATTGCCTCATCATTATTACGTCCCATGCGAACTGTGCTGACCGTTCGTGACAGACCGAATGTGGCACTTCTGGCCTATGTATTTTTCGGAGCCTCTTTCAAGCATCTAAAAAAATCGTTCGTTTATTCGACGTATGACTGAGAAAAAATATAAAATGCATCGACCACATCGCCATTGAAAGACGATTTAAACAAACGTTAAGATAATATAAATAACGGATTAATTTGTCCAACTAATATTGGCTTTCGTCGATTTTTATTATAATACGATTGAGGCCCCATTCATTTTTGTTGTTCTTAATATTTGCTTGTACGTCCGTGAACGCCAGTTTAGTCGTTATAACTTTTTTTCGTTTAGGCAGTAAGAAGAATATTAACATTTTGGCACTTAAAAAAATGATTTTCACGACAAAAAAGTATGATTTTATGTTTGTTATTTACTCTTGATAATTTTCATCTTAAAAAAATAATAAATATAATTTTACAATATGTCTTATTTAACATTTAAAAAACTGTAAAAAAACAACGGAAATGTCAAATTACCAAACAGTTTTGACACGTACGAAAATTAGCAAATAGATTATAAAAACAAAGCTTCCTGTATGAAGAAGCGAAATTGTTGACTGTTCATAAAGTACGTAAGAATATATCTTCATTGCGTCCGACAAAAATAGACGTCCTCGCTTAAAAATTACGCGGTATTAAATAATGGTTCTTGCTCTCATAATTCGTCAATCGTGCCGAGTCAGACGTATATTAAGAGATTCGTGGTCGGAAGTGTCGTGCGGGCAAAGCTCCAGTCAGCTTTCCTATATGCGGGAGTCGAGCCAGCCGAGTTTCTCGGATGCTGGGCTGCACTGAGGCTGCGGTGGCAACGAGCGCCGTTTTATTATCGATTTCAGTTGCCGGCGTACGCTCACCCTCGGGGTCTGCGCGCTCTCGCCGCGAGTCCTTCCATCCGCTGAGCCAACTACGATGCTACCCTTCGCCCGCAGACTATACAGGAATCGCTGTGACCCATCCGGGGTTCGTGTGCGCTTTTATTAATTTTCGCTGTTAATCTCGCTATCGATAATTTTCTCACGCTTGCGACGATTACGAGTACGCTAAATTCGCTGCTAAGATTTATGTCCCTTGAGACAATCGATTTCTGATGAGCGTAAGAACAAGTTCGACGCGTGAGTAATTTATCGCGCAATTAATTTGCAACGAAATTCTACATTTTCATGCATCACAATGCGGAATAAACTGAAATTTGGTCGGCTTTACTGTACGACGTTTCTCTAAGAGGACAACCATGCTGTTATTTGGTATTTCGATGTATTTTTGCTCGTACACAACGAATGTGCCGTTAATTTTTATCTACACGCAATGGTTTTCACGAAAAACCTGCAAAAACTTGATTATTTGCAATTTTTTTTGCGCAACTGGTTAAGCGCGCGCATGGTTTAGTTGTACTCCCGAGAGTATTCCTCTTTAAAAAATCAGTGGGCAAAATATCTCGGATTTTCGATATAAGTATTGTGAAAACTGAAAAACGCGAAAAACGTTTTCGCACTTTTCCGAAATTTCGTCACTTGAAAAAAATCCCTTTTTTTTAATCGATCAAACTCGATCCGGATTTTCAAAATCGATCGAACCCGGATGACAATCCGGGCTCGATCGACAAAAAAAAAATTACCAGCGATTTTAGTGAAGTGACAACTGGGTAAGCGCGCGAAGCGCGCGTATGGGCTAGTGAAACAAAAAGTTTGTAATTTTCCTTTAAAGTGACAATTCCGTATTTATTAAAAATGTAACAAAGCTCTATTTAATATTTCTGTAATGTTACTGTACCAGTTTATGCATCGCAAGCTTTGAATACCGGTCTATTAAAAATAAATAAAAAGCAAGTTGAACAGCCTGGCGAGAATGCATTAATTAAAAATACACCTGTTTCGTTTGATTTGTTGTTTTCAAAACTGCAATTTATTCTCTCTGTATTCGTATTTTTCTCCCATTGCTCTCGCTTCTTAGGCCGCATCGACCAGCCTCACATTAACGCACGCGCACACAAGACCCTTCTCCTCTGGGGTTCGCATCTCAAAGAACGCCTCATCTCTAAATACCATTCGCGTTCACCCATGCGAAGGCCCGAGCCGACAACCCCTTCTTACACGACAAAAGGTCGCCTGGCCATATTCTCATGTACAAAAAATTGAATCTTGTCAAGATCCTTTAAAGTTTGTAGACTTTTCTCTAGCTTCGTTTTCAGTTTTAAAAAACACGTTTGACTTTCCAGATCCGTATATAACAAAGTGTAGGACTGAATGCATTTTTTAAACAGAAAACAAGTTCGCATACAAATAAAACATTTCCAAAAATATTTTATGTTCCAGTCTGGGTATTTTTTCCCATGGTGAGTATATCGATACGAATAATTATGAACATGGAGTTTTTTTTACCAACAAAAAATGCATAATTTTGAAGCGTTGTTTTTGTGAAAACATTTTTGGCAAGATTTTCATGGCAGTATATCACTAAAAACCTTGATAAAAGTGATCTCACAAAAAATGTCAATTTTTCCATTTCTCCATTTCTCACAAATCCGGTGGTTTTATGAACTGTTTTAATGAAGAAAAACGTTGAACATAATTTTTCGTCGCTCCTGTCCGTTAAAGAGTTAAGTGATATTAAATCGTCGACATTGACGTATGCAAAATGTTGCTAAATGTCACAATCGCGACTATATCAAGTAGTTCGCAATTAAACTCACGACTTAAAGAGTACAATTATTAAACCAAGCGTGCAAACGTTTCTGCACGCACTCGGTTACTTAGTACGCAGCTTACTGTATTCACTCCGCTGCTCCAGTAATTCTGCCCCATATATCATTTAATCGTTGGTCGCCGGCAGTTAGACCGACGCTAATCAAGAAGTGCAAGAATGAGGCGGCAAATTCCAAGGTATTTCAGTGCCCCTCCTGATATCACGACAGAGGACAATTCCATTTAATGGAAAATGTGATTTTCATGTATATCAGAATGAAACCCGATTTCATTAATACGCGTTTCAATCAAGTCCAAGATAATTTGTCACAGTACAAATGGCACCGACGTTTGACTACAAGAGACTCGGTGTGTCAGATCGTTCCTGGCAGATGACATCACCGATTATACATGCAGTTTAATGTGACGTTGCTGGCTGCTACATGGCCTCCTCGTACCTCTCGTGTTGCTGGACTGGCTCGCCCAGGCCATTCTCTCTGTACGTATAAACTTATTATGCATGTGTAGCACGCATATAAATATGCAAACCCGACAATTTTATTTACCTACACAGACGTAACACAAGTTTGGCAGCGCAGTTCGTGGTTTTTTGCTCATCCGAAGTCAACATCGCGATATCTCTCTTTCTCGTTTTAAACGCACCTTGTTGATACGCAACCGCATCGAGTGATGATCCTATACGATAATTTTTTTTACTCTCTGTCTCTCGTCTAGTCTACCGTACGATGCCTGAAAAAACCGCTGACTCGCGAGATAGTAACTCGAGATATTTTCGATAAAAATCTTCTCTCGAGTGTCAGACACGTCTTGCTGTAGTGGGATGACGCCACGGCTGATATTAAATGCCGCACTTTACGCCGAAGATTCAATTAAACGCACAGTCTTGGTGTAAACAAATATAACATTTTTTTTAACTACAAATTTATCAACGATTTCTCAACGATTTGTACAAAGTAGAGATGAGATTTTGCTAGTATGTAACACGAACTCCGTCTTTGCGTTACAAAAAACAGATTGAGATTCAGAGGCTGCACATATTTTCGCAATTAAATAATTGATCCACATGACTCGGAGCCAGTCAAGGCCACGGGAAACTCGAGCCCGCGCGATCCGGGTGTGCAGTTGAGTTAGGTCAGCGCGGCGAAGGTACCAGCCGAGTGGTCTAAGCTCTCGCGGAGAGCGCGCGTTGCATAATGTCAGAGCGCTCTACGTGTTACGATGTCGCGCGAGAATAGCTTATAGGCTGGAGATCACGGCTGAACGTGAACACATATGCACGAGGCGGAGATCGACGCGCTGCGTCGCGTCTACGCGCTAACCAGGTCTCGAGAAAGTGTCGTTGAGGTGAATCGAGGATAGAGAGCGAAAGCGACCAAAGCTGCGCGGCGCTTGTGAGAGTGCCGAACGAGCAGAAATAACGCACGTTCGAGCCGTCTACGATGATGCGGAAAACGTGATCGAGGGCGCGAGTGTCTTCGAGATGTTGTCGTTTTTTTCGTCGCCCGGACTATCGACTCGGTGATATTTTTTTTCTCTCGGCACCAACCCTCCTTCCAACCCTCGGTAAAAAAAAAGTGAAAGGGCGCACTGGGGGAGGCTTCAGGAGCTTTTCTGGAGGGTCACAGATGACGCTTTCACGAGGTCGATGAACTTTAATCAGTTACCCTTTGTTCGTGCGAAACGCAGAGGAAGACTATGACATTTTTTTCCAGGTTGAAAATATCATAATTCGGGCACCTTTTTTCCGATAATTTCAAATACACCGGAATTAAAACCTCGTAAAAAATAAGTTGACGAAAACGAATTTTCGTCTATGAGGAAACAGTGAAGCAGAAAAATGAAGAAAACAAATACAAAAACGGCCCCAATGCTGCATTTTTTTACATCATCTAATTAAGTGACCAAATTTGAGGAATGTGAAATTGTAATTTCTCGCAAACAAAAAAATGTTTTTTGCGAGGATTTCGTGAAATGAAGTGACAAAAAGATAAAAAAGAACAGACAATAAGCTTTCGTCAAGAGTGGGCGAACATGTTTCATCCGCTTTTACTGTGGGTTAAAGAAAGGGTTGAAAAAAATGTGGGATCGTTTTGTTGGGGCGGTTGGTGAACTCGGCGGATTTACGGCCGGGATTTGAACCTGGCGGCCATTGGGAAAATTGGGTCACAGCGTCGGAACAGGGAGCGATGTAAATGCTGGAGAGGCGATGGTGCAGCTCGCTGTTAGCTCCCATTGCCCCCCCCCCCCCCAACCCTTACCTCCGCTGGGGGTAACAGTCGCGTTTGGCAATAGAGAATAAACTCCACAGAATTCGTATTGAATCGAAAGAGCACTCTGTATGGGTCTCCCGCAAGTACCATATTCCACAAAGTTTCTCCAGCACGTGTTCAAAGCCACTATACTACGAGTACGTTATTATGTATAATATCGTAATCGATATGGGTATACTGATTATGTGCAGGACGGAAGAACCTGTGCAGATGAGAGTTTGGTCGATATTTGGTCGAGACTTTGGCACGCGGCTGGCGAGCGAGTCGCAGAAGCGTCACCCACTCGATTCTCATTGGCGACTCTTTTAAAGCGGGATTTCGGGTGGAAAAAAGAGTGTAAGCCACGCTCTTCAGCATTTAGCGGAAAAGATTGAGCTACCTTAAGAAGATGATACAGGCCAAAAGTCGATATTTTGAGGTAATGATGCCTAGTCTATTACTACTTTTTGAGGTAATGATGCCTAGTCAATTACTACTACTTTTTGAGGTAATGATGCCTAGTCAATTACTACACTTTTCGACTGGAAGTCGGATGTACGAATCCTGATCTTGAAAACGTAAAAAATAACGATTTGCATATAAAATATCGTAACGCATGTTTTTGTAAGGAAATGTGCATTTTGAAAACCAAAAGTAGATAAACTGAAGACAAAATATATATATGTTTTTTTATGTTGGGTTCGATGGCTTGAATGCGAAAGCAAATGACACCCAAGATGCACGAAACAGATGTGAAAAATCACAATTGTCTGATTTAATTTTTTTGAATCAGTACACAATGATGATTTCGGCGTGGAATAGTAAAAACGAGTTTCGCTAGGCACATCAATGTACCCTGCGTAAAAGTAGAACGGATGACACAGTAGACTCGACCTTCGTGATAAATTCGAGTTGATCAATTTCTCTCGCCCCCGCGTTGGTCGCACGACTCGGCCGATGGCTTTGAGAGACGGAGATATAACTCGTCTACCTCACTCCGACTCTCTGGATTGCTGCAAACCGCAGGGCAATCGTTCTAAACTAACAATTAGCGGTCCCGACTTCACGGCAAATACACGTCGCCGTGTTATTTATATTATATTAGCGAGACGTTTTGTTCGTTGGTGGAATAACTGCTTAGTTCGTGGTGGAACAGAACTTGGAGTTAATTCGGCAGTTGACTCAACCGAGCTTCGTGCCATCGATATAGAATGATGTCGATGTAATTTGCAGTCGAGTAATTTTCTAATTAAGTCAGCTAACCACGAGTTAATTCCTCTCTTTCTTTTTGTTTGGATGACAGTACCGAGCGCGTCATTTTTTTTCTCTGTTCGTTAGATGTGGCGAATTAGCGTTTGCCACAACCCGTATATGGCCTGCGATCGGTCTTACTAATTGTTGCTGCTTTAGATTGAATTTAATTACCAAACGATGACGGCGCAATTACGTAACGATAATATGGAACAACTTCCTCGGACTCCTCGTGTCGTATGGCCGAAATATTTAACTGTATTCTATCTGAATTTAGATCCACTATTTTGCGTGTCACCCACGCTCGAATTCGCGAAATACTTAAAAATAGTGTCTTCTTCGGAAAACGCGACTCGGTTCTCGGAGTCTGAGAGTCTCTTGACGCCAAGATCCAAATTGTCCTGTTTTAACAATAGGTTCGAAGTGCTAAAAAATGCATTAGAAACACATTGACAAAAACCATTTGGTAACATAAAAATAAAATATGCTCAATGTATTCTTTTTCTACATTTTTGCAAAAATGTTCTGCGCTTGTTTTTGGTTTTTTTCGCTGTGTACGTGGAACCACTTTTTCATTTTTACCTAACGCAAGATATCCATACAAAAAAACTGTCGTCAAACAAATCGTCGAAAAGTAAATAAAAAGTGTACGAAAGTAGCAACTGCAACTCTGTTGACGTTTGTGTGCGAATCTCGGTGACTCGGTTACTCCTACGAGTAGAATATCCTCTACCTCGAGGTTTCTACCAGTGTACTATATTTGTCTGACTGTCTGTGTCGACCGTCTCTTAACCAGGTCTATCGAGGCTGTACGCGTGTATATGCAATGCATTTTGCGATCCTCCGCGCGTGTGTGTTTCTACCACCAACGTCGAGAGCTGATCTCCGAGTGATCGCACGCGAAGAGCATTTTAATGAAGCGTGCATGTATACACCGGCTATTTAGCGCTTGTGAACTAACTAACTAGCTCCGGAATGTTATTCTCCAAGTCGTCCACCGGCGGTTCGCGACTGCCGGCATTCTCGGGATGACGCGCCGTACCTGTACACACACCACGGGTTTAATACAGTACCAGGTACCGTGCTCTCGACTCTCACGTTCGCCATATAAACGAAATAACGATCACTAAGTAGCTATACGTGCGGTAACTATGCACGGGAACGTTTAACCGTGAGCCACGCGACGCTCCGGATTCGCGCTGCTATCTATTAACGTCGTCGAGGATGCTCCCAACTTTTATCCCTCGCTTACTTTCTATATTACACTGGTTTTTTTTGGCTGATAAAAATCGATACCTCGGCCGTCTCTCTGGCTCGATAAACGTTGCCCGTTGGGGAAATTTTTTTTCGTCCCGTGGATACTTCAGAATTTTTTTTTTTGTGTTTATTAAGAGACGCGGTTGCATCTCGACGCAATTTAATTATTTTTAGATTAGCGGAACGAGCCTTTGACAGCAATTTAACGTTAAGTTGGTGCGATTTCAATAACGAAACAATAAAATAAATAAATAAAGTCAACAGAGCTGACCAAAACACACAAACAGAAAGAAAGAAAGAAAATATTTTCAAACAGTTTATTGAATTATATAAATAGTAAAATGAATGAGATTTAAAATAATGTGCCGTTTTATATTAAATCTGATCTTGAAAAAATTACCAGTTAAGAATTACCCGTTAACCTTGTGACATTCGAAAGTGGATGAAGGGAGCTTTAAGGTAAGCCCTGAGTGAACTTATAAGTAAAACCGATAGGACCAATGAAACATATATGTTTCATTGGTCCTATCGGTTTTACATTTGGTCTATCTTAGATGGTTCATTTTGAGCATCGTTTCCCTGCACGGCCGTGCTCTGTGATGTTGTAAAGTACAATGAAGCCATGCACACCGGTTTCTGCAATTACTAATGCTAATCCGCTGCAGAGGTTCTTAAGGCCGTGTGCTCGGCTGGTGCATACAGTCTTTCACGAGTTTCCAGGATTACTACAACGGGTCTATTAGAGGAAGCGAGAGAACTTTTGCCATTTTCTCACAGAGTGTAGTAAAATATTCATATCGTTATTGCAGTAAAAAACAGTTTATTTGAAATAATTGGTGTATACAGAGAAGAGCTTGTTAATAACAACTGTAATAGTAACAGCAATGACCATTCGGGTATTCGACTAATTTCATTATTATGGTAACCATAACATTGATTTTTCGGAATATGTGAACTTCTGAACAGTGTTTATCTGTTCAGTGTTAATCATAACACTTTTTATGGTATTAAATTCATACAAGTGATGTGAAATGTGAAAACATTTCATAGTGAATTATTAAAACTGTCTTTGGGTTTAGTACATGAATGCCAGTAAATTGTTAACCATCAATGATGAATTACGATAATGTTTATTTAACTTACTAAATTTAATACACCTATTACGAAGTAAAATGTTAAAAATGTTGACTTTATAATGCATATGGAGTCTTCTCCTATTGTATACTTAACTTGACGTTTACCGTCAATTTTTTATTTGCACTCTTTAAAGATGCGCTTTTCAATAGTGTATGGTAAGCATAACAAGAGGATAACTAATTTTTAATGATTTAATTGCATAAAAAGCGATTCTCGAATACAGCATAATTCGACGATTGAGAGTAATTCGTGCGCGAATTAAAATAATTAGCCATACACGTGCAAGGTCCCGGGTCGTCATGTCCCGAGCCGGGCAGGCGTCATTATACAGTCCTGTCGCGGGTATCGTCAACACCTGTTTGAATCCCCAGATTCCTCCGACTTTACGCGCGAGACTCACGGTTAATAACCGATACGGTACATTTTTTTTTTCCACAACGATCCGCAACCGTCGGTGTCATCTCGCGCTGCATCCAGTGTACGTGCGCTTGCACGGCTAACACGGACACACGCGACATTTCGCGTACACACCGGTACACACATATATCGCTATATCGAGCCGAGCGTCTAGTCATGTGTGAACACAACGTCCACAACGCTCAAGTGCCGCGAGACGCGCATGCCCAGATTGCTGCCATTTACCCGGAAGCCAGGTAAATAATGCAATCTCTGCTGCGTTTCGGAAGGAATCTATTAGCTTCAATCTCATCCGCGTTGCCCGCTCGTTTATCCCAGAAATTAATATATTCCCTCTTTCATGCAAACATCGTTGTTTTCAATCGGTCACATTTTTATTGTCGACTTGAAAAAAAAAAAAAATAATACTAATAATTACATAAAAAATAGAGAATGATTATTAAAAATAAATCGCGTCATGATGATAGAACTATTTATGTAGGTATCGAATGTGGCTAATGAGAAAACGAAGATTTATGAACTAATGCGAATTTTATGGCGGGGCTTGAAACTCACCTGTCCGCGTAGACGCGGAGGGGGTCTCGCTCCTCGTTCTCTCGTCTCTGCCGCTGTCACCAGCGTCGTCCAGCTTCGTCTGCACATCCGTCATTCTTCACTTGCGAAATCTCCGTCGGAGAATTTCACCCGGGAATTTTTTTTCACGCGGACTACGACGTAGTCGGTGGCCTCGAGAGACCTGAAGGCCCCGGATGTAACGTCGCGGCGAAACCGAGGGCGGCGAAAACCACGAAACCACCGAGGGGAAAAAAGTGTTGGCTGATCAACGACGAGCGAACGCGACACTGCTCAGGCCGCTGTTTCGACGCGTTTGAACGGACACTAGGCTGCCGGGCTGCCGGGCTTAGCCGACCGTTCCACGCCTCTGTCACGGCCGAGACCGAAGCTGCACGAGCGTCGCCCGCGCCACCGCGACACCCGACGTCGACGCTGTGTATCTCGTCAGAGCGCGAGAACCGTGGCGTCTAGTGATAACAGTTCGGTAGAGTTTCGTTAAACGCGCAGCTATAGGTATCTCTCAAGTGCATACTTGAACTTGAAAGCTTAACAATTTTGAAGCTTGGAATTGAAAGCTTCAAAATCGTAAAACTTGGTCTTGAAAGCTTAAAAATCGTAAAACTTGGACTTGAAAGCTTCAAAATCGTAAAACTTGGACTTGAAAGTTTCAAAATCGTAAAACTTGGACTTGAAAGCTTCAAAATCGTAAAACTTGGACTTGAAAGCTTAAAATTGTGAATACTTGAACTCGAAAGCTTAAAAACTGTAAAACCTGTACGCAAAAGCTTGGAAATTTGGAAACTTGGACTCGAAAATTTGAAAATTGTAAAACTTCGACCCGAAAACTTGAAAGTTGTAAAACTTCGACTCAAAAGTTTAAAAACTGCGAAACTGTGGCTTTAAAATTTTTATTTGTGAATATTTGGACTTGAATGCTTGAAAATTGTATTCATCATTTTGGATTGTGACTGGTCTTGAAGCCTTAAAAATTGTGATACTTGGCCTTCGCGTTGATTTTTTCTAATAATTATAGTAGTAATAATCATTATTACTGACATTATTAAAGAATTCCAATTACTAAGTATTATCAATATTCTATGAATAAAGAGTTGAATTAATGAAGAGTTATTTTATGATAATTGTTATGGTGTCCGGGGCTGAAGGATTCTTCCTGGCTTACTGCGATGTCGTAATGAACATGCTTGTTTGCCAGAGACAGGTGATGGGTATGCAGGCCCTGATACGAGATGCAGGTGAGGCTAATATCGTCTAAGGGCGACGACAAGCGAACAGAGTGAGATCTGTTTTTTTGCACTTAGCCGGCTGCAACGGAGTTTCAAGGTCCTCGTAATTGCCAAAGTCCCGATGGACTTCACCACCGGCTTCACCACCGGCAATTAATCCTCATTATCGGCAGTAATAATAATCTAATTAGTGGAAGTCTAGCAGAGAGACAATATTGAATTAATCAATTGTATCTTTGGCTTTTGGCACTTCCAGGACATTAGGAAGTGCAATTTATTTAAGTAACAGTAGTAGTAGTAGTATTCGTATCATATTACAGTAGAAGTAAGTAAAATAACACAGTCATTCGATTCAGCTTAACACAGTGCTGCAATAGCGGTTGTCTTCAGACAGCTAATAATAAGTCACCAGCTAATTTACGGCAACAATGTCGTAAACTAAATTAAATGATGCATTTCCCGTTTATTTTCTTGGTTTTTTTGTTGTTGTTCTTTTTTTTCTTTTCATTAAAGTGTGTATTTCGGCGTTCGGTGATGACGAGTGGCCTACTTTCTGGCATACTTGCTTTTCTTCCTTTTTCGTTATACATTTTGTAGTCGTATCGTTCTTTCGTATACCGGTGGATGTTTAGTTGTCATTGTTGTTCATTGTTTCGCGAGATGCGCGTATTTTTATGTATGAGAGAGCAGGAGAGAAGAAGAGACGAAATTGGGCGCCCACTCGAGTCCCTCGCGACGCCCTCCCCCGTTCGTCGTTTATCACCCAGAAGTCATTGAGTCGTCAGATGTGTCACCCGCTCATATTCTTTACGCATTTACAAATAGTACAATAACATAATAAATATTGTTTTTTTTTCTCTTCATCTCTGGAGTGTGCGAAAATATTTTTTGTCTAGTGTCGGAGACAGCATCGCGATCGAACCGAGTTGGCATGACGAGGGGATGAATTGTCGGCGACAGATTTGCTTTGTTTGTCGTAAATACATTATTATCTTAACAGCGGTAATTGTTCATTGATGTTTTTCTTCGGTTTTTGCTTGACGTGATTGACGCTTGGTGGTGAATCGTCATCCATGGGCCAACCTTACAGGTGTTACGTTTATTCTTCAGCCGCCTTGTCGCACATCCGACGAAGAAAAGCTGTCAACACGATAAAACATTTGTCAGACCGACGAATAACGTGGCATTGTCCGAGTCGAGCGAGTCGAGCATGATCGGGCACGGGATTTTCATAATCCCCCTCGTCCCCACGCGAAAATCTATGCAAGACAGTTTTCGTGAGCAAACTATTTTTTTTACGGATCTTGTAAAATTAGAGACAGCAAAAAAATGGTAAAATCTACGAAAATTTAATTGTTAACATCAAAGTAAGGAAAAGAATTCGTTGAATGTAGAAATATTTTTGTACGGTGGAAGTAACAAAAGAAAGTTGTAACAAAGTTACACTTTTTTGTAGCAATAAAAATCACGTGGTAAGCTTAAAATGGCAACATTTATTGTTGGCAAAATTTACCAACATATTTTTTATCACGTGTCGCGTAAATGAGTGAAAATGTTCCGTCCACGGCGTTAATGTCACAGCTCGACTCTGTCGATTCTCGGATCATCGTGAAAAATAAATCATTTTCTTTTAAGCGACGGAGAACAAAGTTGTTCCCGACCCTGGTGCGAACTCTCATGACGAAAGCATTTTCGTGTCTCTCGAAAACACGTAAGTACAGCGGGGCAAGGAAAGTGATGAATAAACGACGAACGAGACAATATTAAAGAAGAGGGAAACAGGGTGGAAAGGGAGAAGCGTCGGAGGCGGCGAAGAGCGAGCGAGCGATAGGGGGCTCGTCGGTGGCTGTGGAGAAAGCGGCGGTTTTGTTACGGTGCCAGAAAGTTACAGCACAGGATTCGGTGGATTATCGATTTCAGCATCTCTGTGGCACTCCACACCGACGCGTATCCTGCAAACCGTCGAGACAATTGGATAAAAGCTGGCGGAGCACATTTGTTCTTTTTTTTTTCCGAACCCTTCGATAAGATATATGAACACAGCACACGTGCAAAAACGAAAGTGAAACAGAGAGAGGATTTCTACGGGATTTACTCACGGTGACGGTCTCTTCGAGTCGGCTGGACATATCCTCAATATCTATGCAAGCAGCTTCTTCAAGAATGCTGGAAAAAAGTCCCCAAGTCGGGAAGGTCATACAGGAAGCGGTCACAGGGTCAACAGAGGATTCACGGGCTTTCGTTATGGCTTTCCTGATGCTTCTCCAAAGGGGCTTCCGGCGAATTGATACGGGTTTTTTGTTGTTGTTGCAAATCAACGATAATACCAAAAACGGGAGACAGTGATGTAACAAAAAAAGGTGTGTTTTAAGTCCAAACTACGTTTTTCACTGTAACGGGTACATTCAAACACGCGATAACATTAGACGGTAACGAATTTTAGCTGCTGCGACGAATGGCTGGTATTTCTGCTGCGTCCCTCTTTCTCGTTTACGCCACGCTTTGCGGCTTCCTCAATTGCATTGCGTGCCCTATTGGTTATTGGCTATTTACAAACTGGTAGGAGAATAACGTTCAACTTGTTGCGCAAAACTTGCGCCTACTTTACTGGGTTGGCTGGAGGAATGTATACGTATTACGTCAAAAATATTACATCAACAATTATCTACCGTGCTGGGCATTGATACAAAAGAGGTGTGTGTGTGTGTTTATTCTCAAGATACTGGATCTCACTTGTAACGCTTAATTCTTGCTACAATTACTTCGGGGTTGTAAAATGTCAAATACCTTGACCTAAGGCTATCGAATTTACGGTACTCACGAGCATAGGGGATGAAACCATCCTCGTCCTCGGGGTCCATGCACTCGGACAGCACCAGGTTGACCTCACTCTCATCCAGTTTCTCACCTGAAAATCGAAGCGTTGATTTCGTAAATATACAAAGTCCCCGATTTATTAAACGCAGCATAAATTGCAAGAGATTATATTATTTCCTTTGCGTAGAAAAGTTTTCTTTCCGTCGACTAGCAGATAAAAAAACGGTGAGAAATAAAAAATGTATGTGCTTTTTAATTGAATTTATTTAACTTAATTTCTTCCTTACCGAGAACCATCAGCGTGTGGGAAAGTTCAGCAGCCAGCATCATTCCATTCTCAGCCTTGTCGTAGAGCTTGAGACACTCGAGGAAGTCCTCGTATCCACCCTGGTCCTTGTCGTTTTTCAATTGGCTGTAGATGGGAAGGAACTCCTCGATGGTCATTTTCTTCTCGCCGCGCTTCTGGGTGCCACCCATTTTCTCGATGGTCGAGTTGGTTGGGTTGAGGTTGAGGGCACGGAGGACATTGCCGAGGTCGACGGCGTCAATAACGTTCGTGCCGTCAGCGTCATAGATGGAGAACGCGAACTCGCACTCTGCGCGGAAAAATTAATTATTGGTAAAAATGAAAAACGAACATTTGGATTAAGAAAATTGTTCGATCCTTGAGAAAAATGATGTTTATCGACAAAAGAAGAGCTTGATCGTTAAAACGTTGACATTATTGAAACCTATCGATAAATTGTTGCTGAAGAATTTATTATTGAAGATAATTTCATTTGTATACGAAAATAAATGTTCAATCTGAATATCATTGTTCATCATCTTCACTTTCAATAGACCCGATGTTTATTATTCAACGACACTTTTAGAATTTCAACACGGTTTCCGTAAACATAGCTTACTTAATTTTTCAAAGTAATGTGCGTATGCATAAAAGAGGCACTGCAGACAAATTTACATGTTTCACGTTGAACAAGTAACAGTCACGTATGTATTAATTAATTATATTAAATGTCCTCTTCATTGCCGGTCAGATTAATAGTATTCATACTCGAATTATATACGGTACAATTTTCTAACTCCTGCGTCACGCTTTCACTCTCCTACATTCCAGTGTTATTTCTGTTATCTTTATACACGCATCCAAAAATAAAAATCCGTGTGCTTGCATCCTATTTTTGTGTGTTCAAACATTTGAAATGAAATTCCTGTGTTCAGTGTGGAAAGACCGAAGATTCTTTAAAATCACGATTGCAAACGATGATACACAGCCAATTAAATTCAAACACTAAGATCGATAATTCCCACCGACGATAAAAATAGTTACCTACACAGGTTTACCCTCGGTTGGCTAACATTTGGAATGCGGATGAAGGTGCTTTGTAACTATGGCGATGAATTCGCGTTTGTAAAAGTTTCCCCAGGAGCAACGATAGGAATTCCTAAATTGGTAAACTTCCGGAAGTGTGGGAAAACGCGCGCGTTGCGTGGGCGACCGAGATGCGTAACGAGGGCATTTTTTTTTTCTCCTCCAACCCGGTGGAAGCGTCGCGTCGACTCGCGTGTCTCGCTCGCTCTCGCGGGAACGGTTCAAAAATATCAAACCGCTATTTTTGGAGCCTTCGACTTGGAAGCACCGCTCTTCTCTCCCCCACCACGAGGGTCGAGCACGCTGTACCGGGTGCGAGCACTGGGTCAGATTACCCCTACCGAGCCATATAAGAGCAGAGACCGGACTATTTTTGACACCGGAACGATCGTGTCTGACAATTTGACTCCTGGCGTTCACCCACCAACGATTATGCAAGTTATCGTCGATTCTACGTTGCTTCTAATGTTTTCCTTTACCAATATCAAAATTCCGTAAGATCGTTTCCTGTAATATCTTAGGTAATTTCCACGCGAATCAAAATAATTTCTTGAAAAACGGCAGGTTCCAAAAATTCGATCACTTCCCCAATTTATTATTATTGATGTTTTTATTGTTAACATAATAATTATTATTATCATTTATTATTTGTATGAAAGAACTCAAAATAGTTAATTGACTTTATACTGGCTTCCTACACGGGGTCTTTAAATTTGACAAACGATATGATGTATCCAAAAAAGTGTATGGTCGACTGTACTGTACACATATTTTTCGCTGAGGGAACAACAATGTTTTATGGTTACCACAACGACAGATAACCAGCACGTTTGAATATTAATATTACGCGTAACTATGTGTAGAGTAGAACTGACTACATTCTGCGGCCCATCACACTCATTTCTTCCCAGTGTGTTGCACCCATAACGTTCTTATTTTCCCATACGATAAATCGCGCACTGCCGTAAAAAAATAGTCACAGTTAATTATTGAAATTCCACGTTTTACTCACTCTCGACCTCCCGGCTTGTAAGATCCGCCTGTAAGATGAAAGAAAAAAATGGAGATTAGCATGAAACAAGGATTTTTCTCGACAATCGATCGTCGAGGTAAAACAAAATAACGGTGAAAGGTGAGAAATATTTTCTTGGGAGAAAAAAGAGAAAAATAATAATTGTGTTTTCTTCAAAAATCGAGGTTGATGGATCGTTGCACTGATGAAAATGTGTGATGCTTACCATTGCTATTGAGGATGTGTTGTGGCTTCTGGGTGTTCACCGAAGGAAGTTCGAACCAGAAATGCGAGCAGCTGGTACCGGTCACATTGATTTTATTGCGACAGAGGGCGCTGTGGTCGGGGAACCCGAGAATTAAGAAGAGAGTATAGAGAGAGCGGAGGAATCGTCAGCGGCAACGCTGCGTTCCAAAAACAGCTTGAGGACCTTCGGGAGTTGCTTGCGGTGCTTCGCGCTACGATAAATGGTTTTTGGCAATTTTATTTTCGTGTCAGGGTTGCCAGATCTGCCGTCCCGGTGCCACCTCTCCTCGGTGTCTTCGCTTCTCCTACCCAGCCGGCCCGTTCAGCCCGGTGACGATCGTCTTGCCGGGCGCGTCGGGCTCTTACGTCTTGAAAATACTCGAGCCCCGCGATATTCGGGCCGGGGGGGCGAGACAGTTGACGACTATGAACCCGCAGTCGAAACCCGGTAGCCCTGCACTACCGAGCTAAAAAGCTCACACTCTTTCTCCACGCATCGATAGTTGTATCGAGTTTCCGCTGCCTCGGCCCTTCCTCGTAGTCTCGTAGTCTCGTCGGCGTCGTTATTATTTCTGTAATGGACCGAAGAATTTCATCGCACGCGCATCTTGGCCAACTCCGCATCCGATTCTAGTCACCGACTCACCTATTTTAGATGTTGCCCCTGGCGCCTGCATTTACACTTAACTGCAGTACAATTAACAATATTATTGTTATTATTCGTATTATTATTATTGTTAGAAGTGAATCCACGTCACGTGATTGCGCGGTAAAGTAATTTTGTAAAATCACAATCGGTTGACAAGTTTTGGGATATTTCACGAATTTTCTTGTTGTTGTTGTCATTGTAAAGCTGGAAGTGGGGAAAGAGTGTGTAGAGTTTGAGAATTTTTAGTTCTTGAATTGAAAGTGACGGTAAACGAATTGTAAAATAAAAAAAGATTCTGTGGTTATTTGCGGATAAAAGTTTTTTTTAAGGATAGAAAAATGTTAATTTTGTTTGTTCATGAACCAAATTGTACTCGAACGAACCGGCACAAATGATAAGGACACCATAGAGTCTTTAATACGAATGTTCTTTTTTTAAATACGTTTTCTCGACGGAAAATAATGTCGTATTAGTCAGAATCAGCTGTAACTTATTATGAAAAATATTTTACGTCTCGAGACGAACGATTATTTCGTGAATGGACCACTGAGTCGTCACGACCGGGCGAGTTATTTACGACACTGCACGATGCACTGACGTAACCGTATTGTCATTTTTATGGTGTCTCTTGGAAGATGCATCTATTTGTGTCGACCACGAGCTTCAGTGCTCTCGGCACACAGAGAAAATGGGTAAACGGTTATCCTAAACAACTTGCAAGGTTAAACAGACTCTCGACAACCGAACTGGTTGAGCTGGTCAATTTCTTTTTACAGACCGACTAACTAATTTGTTGTCTTAGCCAATTCCATAGCCCGAAGCTGATTTTTTTATATTCCTTTATTGCACATCATAATTAGGTGGTTCGTCGGTGAAGTTGATACATTGACGATATCAACTGGGTTCATGAATGTATCTCTCTTTTATTCTTTATAAACAAATTGTTTAGGACATGTCAAACACTTTTACTTGACTGGTTCAATCATATAGGTTCTCCTTTGTTATTACTTGTCATGCAAAGTCACGAGGAAAATAAAGTATCCCTCTTTTAAAAAGTTCATGAGTAACGGAAAGCATTGTTAGCAAACTATTAGAGCTGTGATTGGTTGCCAGGAATGTCCGTGATAAACAAAATCAGTTTGGTGTCAAATTTGAAAAATTTGATGAGGACAGGCGGGGCAGCACCCGTAACCTTTTAAAGCTTTATAAGAGCGCAGCAACGCAAATTTGATTAACCTATTAAAGGTAATATTTTGAAATAAAAATTTCTGAGGTCGATTTTGGCGATGTTCGGTCCGGAGCCGGATTTACGATTTCTGACAGAAAGATCGTCGCCAAAAAAATATTTTTTTCAGAATCGATTAAAAAAAGGTTAATAACCAGTGTTTTCGGGGGCAGAATGTACGACTTAAGAACGATGGTATAGGTTAAAAGTCGATATTTTGAAAAGAACAAATTTCTGAGGTCGATTTTGGCAAGTTTTTCAGGCACGCGCGCCAGCGCGTGTGATTAGCCTAATCAACGTAATAAAGATGATTCGAAAACTTTATTAGATTTAAGTGTTACAAAAGTTACACGCATCAGCGGTGAATGTATGAGATTTGTTAACAATCCTTGCCACGTTTGAACGCAGACCGGAAGAATCGTCGCAACTTGGCACCGAAACGTACTTTGCCCTTCGTCTTTGATTTCTCGACTTCCGCCTCGTGTTGCTGCAATACCACCGTCTCACCCTTTTCGCCAAGACATTGACTGCTGTTCGGTGGCGTAGACGGAAGCGGCTGCGGCGAAGGAAGCGAAGGCGATGACGGCACTGGCGAGTCTGGCCGAGAATTAATTTCCTGAATTTCCACCTCAACGACGGAACCAGGTGGCGCCTCTTCCACCAGAGAAATCGCGAATGTTTCGTCCGTCTCGTCTTCCAAATTTTCATCCCTCGCGCCCTCGATCGTTTGAATAAATTTCTCCTCCTTTTCCTCCCAGGCTGCTATGCGCTCTTGGTTGATGGCGCTTATCGAATTCGACACCTTCAAGACGTTTTCCTGATTCGCCTCGGCATCCTCCAGTTCCTTGATCATTCGATGCAGGAAACAGGTCGAATGCAGCTTCGACACTTCCTGCTGTTGCTGCAGAATCTGACGCACCTGACGCTGCATCTGCCTCTCACTCTCGCTGTTGTCTTTTTCGAGCGTCATATTTTCCGGCGTAGAGTTTCCAATTTGACTATCAACCTGCAGGCAGAAAAATGACTCCATGGATTTAGTATCATAGCTATTAAATAGGCGGATAATAAATGATTCGTCATTTATTCATCGAATTTTTGTGTATCATTACCTCCGTCACAGCAGCAGCAGAAATCGTCTCTTGGAATATCGGTTCCTGATCACCCTGGCCCTCGGTAATTGGCACTTCGGTGATTTCCAAGATTTCGCAATCGCGACTTATCTCCTGAACCGCTCTTTTCACGTCGATCTCCAGGCTGGTAACTTGCGTCATTGGTCTCACCAAAGTGGAGTCGCCGATCTGCACACCCTGAAGGCCTTGCACTATTTTTCGTATTTCCGCGCTGGCTTGTTGATCCACATTGAACGGGCGATCGCCATCGTGAGCCCAATGGTCGATTGCGCGAACGGCAGTCTGCGGAAAATCCGACAGATACGGAGAACGAACCTGATCGCCTTGACAGGAAAAAGTCATTTCCTCCCTCTGATGTCCTTGTTGTGGGATCCGCAAAGACGGATTTCGAGATTTTCGATCTTTACATTTTGCACAATCTGGGATTGCGCAGTTGACGTGAAATCGGTGCTGGTAATTGTCTAAAAAAACGTCAAATACGAAATGACAACGGTCAATGCCAACGGTGAATAGACATGCAAACGAAATTGATTTATGAGCGAACATTTCTTACCAGCATCCTCGGAATTACCGTCCAAAATGTCCATGGCCTCGAGGATGAGCTTGTTGACAAGACCGTTTACAAAATTCTTGACGTTATTACCTCGAGACTCCACCATGACGAGGAAACAATATTTGCTATCGTCGTTTTTTTGTTTAACCTACACGGAACTACGTAATCGATACAGAAAGTTTCACGCGCAGCTGATTTCATCCTGCGATATGTTCGATCTTATGCCAAACAATTTATTACTGTACCAAAGATGAAATAACCTAAAAGTACATTTCGGCAACTAGGACTCCTTGAATTATCGTCTTCGAGGCAAATCATACGTACGTAATATGTATGTGCATTGTAAAAATTACATAGATTTGTTTGTATTTTCAGCATCAAATCATTATCCACTAGCGGCAACAAAAAACGTTGAGATTGAAAAAAGTTCGAATTTTTCTTTAAAAATATATTTTGAGTTATTTTTACATAGAAAAATGTATAAATTTGACAAACTTTTTTTCACTTCTTACACGACATATCAAAACTTGCAAATTTGGATTTTTTTAGGCAAAAGGAAGAAAAGGGAAGAAATGAATAGCCATCAAGGGCACAAGAAGAAACAAGTCATCGTTTGCCAGTGGCAGAGGAAAATATGGCTGACGATGTATCTAATGGGAGACGTGGTCCATTCGTGGAATTGGGAGCGCTGCACAGGCTCCTGGATAGATTGAAACCCGATGACTTGGAGTGCACGAGCGCGTGGTATTCCAACAGCGAACCTTGTTGCAAGGAAATAGTACATCGTTTTAGGAGTTTACTCAACAAATGGGCGTCCGACGAGACGAGAGTCCAGGAATGTTTGGCAACCGATTGTAATTTAACAAAGTGCGAGCATTGCGGTGTCATTAGATGCGTCGATACGTCTCAAGTCCAAGAAACTATTAGTGAGAGAAAAGGCAACGTTCGGACGATCCCGGAACGTGAACGAAGTACAACGTTAAACACTCCTTCGGTCAAGCCAGTTTCGAAATACACGAGAAGGCAGGAGATTATGAGAAATTCGCATCCAATCGTTCCATATCATAATAGAACAAACGTTCCTACCCCTCTGGATAAATCGAAGATGGTGAACAATCGTCGCAATACGATACCAAAAAAACTACCGACAAAAGTCTCCAAAACGAATAATGAAATTATTAATCGGTCACTGGAAAAAAGTACAACGGTGTCACCAATGGTTGTTGACAAATGTTCGGAAAAAGAATGTCGTAAATGTGACGATGAAGAAGCGAAAAATGATCGTCTTATGGAAACTGTTCGATATTTAATTCACGAAAACGTATCACCCAGAAAAAATGATGAGTGTCAAGGCAAGCACAATTTTGTTCTTCATGGCAGTCGTGATACGAATATTCACGACAGTCTCGGATTTTTCGTGTACGATCGATTGAGACTCCACAAGGAACTGCAAGATCGTCCTGACATAGTGCGTAAAGAAGCTCCCATTAAAATCGATAGTGTCAACGGAGCTGGAGCGGTAGCTTCGTTTTCGCAGCCTAACAGCGCTTCGGCCAACGTTCCAGTTCGTGGGAGCGACACGTCCGCCTTCAGTTCATCGTCGGCGGAGAATTTAATTCGCCAATGGATTAAGCCCAGCTGGAATGCTCGACACGTGAATGCGGAGAGAAAAGGACTCACTGGAATGCAGGATTCGCCCCCATTGACGAAGGATTTGCCTCCTGAAACGAAGGATTCGCTTCCTGAAATTCATAACTTGCCTCCTGAATCGAAGTTTACGTTTTCTGGAACGACGAATTTGTGTCTCGGAATTCAAGATAGCGCCCAACCGGATAAAAACAACGTGAGGAGTATCGACGCTCAGACCGATAAAGATAAATCAAACGATCAGCTCGAAGTCGGTGACAACCGAAATCCAATGATCAGTCAGGCTGCAGGTGGTCCCGATGAAGATGACCCTGCGGATATGACGTTTGTAAAGATGCTGAACCTGGAACTCCCAAGAATTTCCAGAGCTGTAGCTACTGCGATGGGGGATGATAAAAAAATCTGCACGTCCTCCACGAAGCCACCGGTCGTAACCTCGAAGACGAGAAACAAAACTTCAACAATTACCATGATATCTTCTAGAAGTTGCAACCAAGATGATCTCACATCTGAGACGTCCGAACGTTTCGAGAGCGAAATTCTTTATGACAAAGTTTCTTCTCATAACGCCATTTGCGGGAGCGCAATGAGAACGGCGTCTTCGAAGGTAAAGTAGGTACCGCGATATAGTAATGGCGCATGAAAAAAGGGGGTAGATCGACAGAGCGGCTAGTGGGAAATGCGACAGTCGATTCATTGGTCATCTTGTTATTTATTCATGTTGAATAGATGTGACGGAAACTGGCAAATCTATCAGTTTCGATAACGTATTTTCAACTGGATTTAAATTTCATATTTTACATACGAATACTAAAACGTGTTAACCGACGTCTCGATTGGGTGGTCTAACCAATTAATCGTTTAACGCATTGACCGCTTACACTGAAAAAAGATGGAACGGTTCGACGCTCCAACTTTTTTCAGTGCACGTCGGAGGTGTTTATCGAAATTTCGTTCAAGGTCCTCCTAATTTATCGCAAGATTCTCGAGAGCAACGAGGAAATGGATTGGGAGAGCTTCGAGGACCTCGTCTCGGCTCTGCATCCAAGTCAGCGGGAATTGTGGTGCGAAATATGCAAAGCGGTTAGCAACGAGGCGAAAAGACTTGCAGAGGAGACAGGTGCGACGACCGAAGTCTGTATCGAGCTTAATCCGCTGCCTGGCAAAAAGGAAGAGGGCAACGTCCGCCGTCGCGGTGACGAGATCTCTTTTGAATTGGACATGACACTGAAAGACGTCCACATAGTTGTGGAAAATAACTGCTCTGCAGTGTCGAAGAAATGTAAGAAAATAAGTAAAACGGAACGTGCGAACAAGTATTGATGACGACGTTGCTGCGTTAGAATCTTTGAAACGTTATTCAACACTATCTAAAGTTTGAACGTTATTCAGCAACATCTAAAAGACTTGACATCGCTGTTGTGCAATCGTCGTTCGGCATTTGAAAATATTTTTAAACGCAGAAATGTTCAAAAACGCGTTTGAAGACCTCTCGGCTGCGTCCAACGGATTCAACTACGCTGTGAGTACAATAACAAAATCATTGTTGTGTAACGGACCATCCCCTTTCGGCAGCATGGGCGGCTTATTTTAAACTTCCTCGGTAATGTGTGATTTATGTACAGATTTAGTATATAGACTTTTTTTTATTCAGAATACGATCGCACTTCCTATTCTCACAATTCCATGTGGGATGACAAAATTAATTCGTGTCCGCCGTGATCGCTAACATTAAAGAGATGTAAGAGTGCAGAGCTTGAAGCACATACTTAAAATGATATAGATCCAATTTGTAGATTTTCATGGCTGTAAATCGCGTGGGCCTCTGGCATCGCAAAATCACGATACTGTAATTAATTCTGAATTTCTTGGGCAGATCGTACCAGTTACATTGCCTGAATACTTCACCGACGTCGTCACAACAGGCAGTAAGATAATCGCCATCGTAGTAACTTATAGAAAGAGCCAACAATTGCATCGCCAACAGGATAAGATTCTAAACTCCGTCCGTGAAATTGAGGTCTTTAATATCGGAAACCAGTAAGACGGCTAAAAAAATAATGAGTTGACAAATTGAATTTAGGGTGAAAACAATTCTTCAGACTTACCGAGTAAGGAAATGTAAAGTTGTTCAAAGAAGACGTAAATCGCCGCGTAATTATTGTACGAATTCCCAAGATCTTCGCTCAGAACGAAAAGTTCATTGTGTCTTTGAACGAGCCGACGAAAGACTCTGTGTCTCTCCTTGTGGCCATCAATCAGTTGTAAATCATAATATCGCATCTTCAAGATTTTATACTGTCCGGAGAGATGCATAAAAAAAGTCCAAAAAAGTGCCTTGGTACTCCAATTGATTAAATAACCCATTACGTTCATAATAAATCCCAGAGTCGCGTTAACCGTTGTCCATGTGGAATTGTCACCGAATGCGCATGTAACTCGCGGATTTCTCGATTTTGTTACGTTGATAAAGGGCAAACCCGCAAATTGATTGACAATTATGATCATTGACATGGCAGCTCGAAAAGCGAAGATCAAAGATCCACGTTTGTCGTGCCGCATCATTATCTCGCGTTCAGCCGGATCTCTGACTGACGACCAATCGTGAATCGTGGATTTGATCAAGGAAACTTTCTGACTGGAGTTTAGCCGGCAAATTAATTGCAGCATAGTCGAGAATATGTGCCACAACGTGAATAGGAAATCAAGGTTTCCGAATACGTGAGCGGGACACTTTCCAAGAGGGTTCATCAGTCGTATTAGTAAAAGCACAATCTGTTGTAGACAGGTCGCAAAAATTATTAGAGACATTTAACACATGTGATTGTTGGAGATCAAATTAGTAATGGTAAAAAAATGTAATTACCTGCAGAGATATGGTGACCCAGTAAATAATTTCCGCGTAATATTTGCCACTGTCCAGTGGCCAAACTCCCGCGACGCTCATACATTTTTTATACAGAAAAAATATATCACCTCTTACATTAAGATAAACCATTTTATTCACTGAACAAATGTACTTATGGGTTTAAATTTCGAGATGACGTGTCGTTTTTCGAGATTCTGCAATGCTACAATTTTTGCACTGTGCGTGCTGAGTTTCCGGGAGGGAAGGAAACCGAAGAAGGAATGCCACAGTTTTCCACAGAAACTGCAGAGAACGGGTCATTTTTGTACCTTTAATGTTCTATGTAATGCTTTAACTGAAAAATGCATCGCAGGGGAGAGATTAAGTGCGCAGCAGCTACGCAATTATCACAGTTAACGAAACTTTCTTTCTAGGTCAGTTGTTAATGATCGCTTTGTCGAAGCGCTGTTAAATAAATAAACAAAATTGATCGTCAGGTCCTGTGTCGCAACAGATATGTTCTACAGATATTCCTTAGAAAATAAAATGCCTCATTTCCGGCAAAAATAAAACACGACGATTTGTGTAAAGATATCTGCAGATTTGTGTAAAGATATCTGCAGCCGGAACGCCGAAGGATAAAAAAGCTTTTCTTTTTTCCGTCTCTAGTGTCTGTTTTATCTGATCAAAAATATCACTGAAGACAGTACCACATGTTACAAACGTCCGGTAAAATTTCCAGCGTGTCTTCTTCGCTCCCTTTCAGTTACAGAGATTTCCTGCAACATGCAGTAAAAAGCTGTACACAAACGCTGCAGCGTTGCTGACATCAAGTACAGTCTAAGACGTCAAAAAAACAACGAGGGAGATCGACCATCACTCAGCGCTTATTAAGGTAGTCCTCACGCGAGAGTGATTATTAGATGGGCACCTAAATATAAAATATGTTAAAGATACTGCAATAAGGGACACGCATCCAAAAAATCTGGTATGTTTACCGACACGTTATACGAAATGAACGCACTTAACATTCCTAAGAGTATGAAGAGCCATCTAGAGAACACGCGTGCGTTTCGGGTTCATACTGCTCGCACTGCCCCCATGGAAAAAAAGTATAATTAAAAATATACTTTTCAATGTATTGAAAAAGTATATTCTAAGTATACTTGAAATATATCTTTTATATTTATTATGTATTTTAAATACATGGGAAGTATATTTCAAGTATATGTGCAATAACTAGTTTTTCGTAGAAAAGTATATTTCCGGGGTATATGTGCCGTCAATGTAAAATATATAATATATACATTATGAGTATACTTCACACATACAGCAAAGTATATGTATATACTACATCGTCGTATGTATGAAAAATTTTACGGATGCACATTGCGTGCAACTTAGCCTTATATTTTGCTATGTTTCGTGAGTATACATCGTGTATGGTACATCTACTATTCGTACATTAAATATATATTTGAAATAGATGGAATATATATTTTGCACATACTTCGCAATACACTTCGCAATATACTTCAAGTATACTTTTCAAGTATATTCAAAAATGTATTCGACATAACTAATTTTTCGTAAAAAAGTATATTTATTATACTCAAAAATATACTTTTGAATATACTTTAAATATACTTTTTTTCCATGGGGGTGTAGTCCAATTTTGCCTCTATGACATTGTGACATATAAGCCGACACATTTTAGTGTTCGTAATTGTCACTCGTGCCCTATCAACGTGCTACGTCTTCGGCGTAGCCGTGCAGGCAAATGCCTGCAGTAGTATAGGTCGGTCTTTGTACGGCAAGCGCGCCCGACGGCTGCGTGCGCGCGCGCCTCGTTCCTCCCTCTCGCGACACACGATCGCACCCTGGTGAGAACGACGGACCGGGGAAAGTGGTCGCGCGGGCTGGTCTCGTAGTGGGAGAATGGGGTTGGTCCAGCGGGCAGATTCCCGAGCTGATCGATGAACGACGGCGCATTGGATTCACCGCGAGAGCGTCGCGTGCGCATTCCATTTCGCTCTACTCCGCCGCTCTTCTGTTTGTCGTCGGATCTGCGTCTCTCGCCACGCAGTCCCCAACTCACCCTCGCACCCTTCGCGCAACTACGACGACGATAGGCACTACCAGCGGCTCACAACGTGCATCATCCGTAGTGCCTTCTCTCTTTCTCGGTCTATCTCACTCGTTCACTCCCTCAATCTGAGCGCAGATGCCCGGAAGTGTGCCAGTAGGCCGAGTGTCCGACACGTGATTTCGTCGTCACGTTCAATTCTCTCATCTCTTCCTTCTGAGCGCTGTTTTTCTTTTTTTTTATTCCGGCAACGGACAAACTTCGACAGTGTCCGAGCGAAAACGTGGCGATGACGCATCGACGAAACAATTGTTCATCGTTGTCGACGAGAAACAATTACGTTGCGGAATTCTGAAACTAACTCGGTAGGTGTGTATTACGTTGCTCGTTCGATCTGCAAATGTTGAGTGGTATCGTAGGGTTCATGGAATTTTTCCGAACGCGCTGAAGAAAAGATAACTGCTCGCTGTGGCGACGGAGACATCGGCCCTGGTTTAGTTCTGTCAAAAAGCTTCGTTATTACTGCACACAGAGAAAAATTCGGTGTTGGTATCTATAAAGTGACAGCTACTTCTTTCGAGGCAATGAGAATATTTTTTGTAATTGCAGTAACTGTGAATTGGCTATCGTATATTACTATACGATGTATAACTGTCGTAGCTTTGTTTACGGGATTTTTTTTTTAATGAAATAATTATATCATAGCTTTGACAAACGTAAAATAGTTGTCGTAACTATGAAAAATAGTCACATCGATTTCATATTTTTATTTTTTTTGAATAAATAAAATTGAACACAGGTTTGTCACAAAAAGTGCATCTGTAATATGGTAGACTCCAGGCAGTAGTGAGCTGTAATTAAAACGACGGTTTGTCGTCGAATCTATTGTTTTAAGAATTACATACTGCGCATTCTGAGCTCCGTATTTTTCATAGGAGACACATTAAATAAGACGCATCATAATGGCTATCGGAGAGGAGGAGAATATTAATTAACGAGATCGATGACCCACTGGGAAATCGATTTGATGAAGTTTCGTTACTGGCCTGCGAGTTACGTGACGCACCCATGCAGGAAGTAGAAACAGGCGGAGTGTATCCGGCATGCGAGGAGAGTGATTGATCCCCGACAGTGTAAGACTACGATTAAGATTGAGAAACGAGGCGAGCATAGCTTCCGCATTACGACGAACGTGGGTGCGTGTAATCGAATTTTATTGCAGTTTTCTATAATTCGCCGATATGGATAAACGACGATCGGTCGACGGCAGTTTGAACGATCAAGCTTTGCCGATTCCGGTTCAGCTGTACCTGTGGCGACAGCTGAGGTGAGTGCACGACTGTTCTACACAAGTGTTGACGTACCGAGCTCACTATTGGGCTCGCCCAATGCGACAGTTGTTTTCCACTGCAAATAGAAACACACGCGAAATTTGTTATTTGCAGACCGTTTACGCGGGCCAAGCTTGGAAAGCTCCACGAGGCCTCGTGTATGGTAATGTTTTTTTTAATTACCATACCTTGAATTCAATATAAGTTAAGTTTTACGAAGGCACGATACCTGGTAGATAAATTAATTAAATATCGTAAACGGACAAAACTCATCACGAATTCAAACTCGTCTTGAATTCAAAACAAGTCTGATTGTAGTCCGTTGACAACTTTTCGAATAATCGACATGCGCCGATAGATGGAGGTGATTCAACGACGAACGGTGATTTTTTACTGTCGGAAATTTCGCATATATTCGTTATTGTGTGTCCACCACAGCATAAATACTGTGGTGAATTTTGCCCGTGACAGTTTCGCCGGTGAAAATCTATTATATCTCCTGTTACCATAATAATCAAACTTGATTTGAAAAATAAATGCATTTTTCCATGTGGTCGCGTACATTCGTCACTGAAGTTCTGCCAACATGCACCTGGTCATCATGTAAGTAGTCCGAAACCCAATTTTTTATTTTTGGTCCGTCACAAAGGAAGCTTTGATATCGTGACACAAAATTTGAGATTCGAATATGAGTATAACATTTTCAGTTCTCACATTTTCTATTTATTATAAATCGATATTCGCTTGCTTCAATTTTATTCGTAATTAGTAATTTTTTTTTATTCACACGTCAATGTAAACACATGTCGCACATGCAAAAAATGCAAAAGAACGTTATGAATCTTATTACTCAAAACAAGGATGCAAGGTCAAATCTCGCACATTGCAATCACATTAGTTTTAACCTTTCACCAAGCTTTCTATAAATGCCGAGGTCAAAATCCACCACCCCCTCAAATAGGTGGCTTCTTCAAAGGCAGAAAGTAACGAGCAACCGATGTGCAATATTTGCCTTTGCACCCTTGTTTCATTATGTATACAAATGTATTATTCCTCATTGCGCTGCTTTCGCACCGCAGTGTTCAGAGTTAATTGACAAAATATTATTTCACGCTGGCTCGATGACGTCAGGAAATGAAAGAGGCGAGCACGGTAAGTGTTGCGTAATAGTGCAACAAAAAAGCCGCAAAAATGCTACAAATATCAATCAGAACATTAAGCTTTGCCCATACTGAGCACCCGTTCTGTCGTTTGCTTTCCACAGTCGTTCGAGAAAGTCCTGGTACAAAGTCTCCACAACGAGTTGACGCCCTCTTTGACAGAGATCTTGGGCACAGTGCCACGATGGCGTTTGATCCAGACAGCCCTACCCTATATTCTTCACGCCGCTGCCAATCTTCTACACAACAGGTGGGAATCGTTTGTTCATCTCCACACATCTTAGATGCCGTACCGTTCGCTTCGATGCAACGTGATTGTGTTTGTTTCGACCATTAAGGAAAGACCTGCAAAATCTTGGAGCCATGGAAACAACACTTCTGTACATTTTGCACTGGTTTCTCCTCGACGCTGCTGAAGAATGTGCTGAAACGGATTCTCAAGTTGGAACTGGTTCCAGTCCTTTCTATTATCTGTATTCGATACCCACGATGACGGTGAGCAATTTTCACAAAGATTTACGCGAGGAACAAGGTTTGGTTCCAGAAATCACGACAACCGGATCATAAATCGGCAAATTCAACCTCACCAATTTTTTTTTTTTTTTTCTCAAAATATTGCCATTTGAACTATACCATCGGTCTCAAGTCGTATCTTCTACCTCTGAAAACAAAGGTTTCGACGCATTTTACTTAATTTGGAAAAAATAATTTTTTCGGTGTTTTACATTTCGCAGCTCTTTGTCTATCTCTTCGCGCCACTGAGCAACCATCTAAAGGACATAGACTTCAAAACGAATTTGCGTCTCGAAAATGGCGTGAAAATTTGGGCTCCGATGAGCGAGTATCGGCACCCGAATGCGTCCTGCTTCACAGCTCATTGTCGGCCGAAGCCACGAGCACTTTGGTCACGTTCGACGAAAACCACAGTGACAAAGCCTCCGCAAGTCACTACTGATATTTTCGTAGGGTCAAGTAAGTGAATTAATCGATATTTAGATACCGATTACCAAAGTTTTCATTGATTTTGACGTCAAAGTAAGCTAACTGATTTTATGAATTTCGAAGAGAAAGTCAAAACCGAAGATTTTACGGATATAGACAGTCCAACCAGTCAATCGGTCAATATAGGCATCAACGATCAGACGACACCCACGAGTGTCAGACAGGATGAAGATGTAAGAGAATTAAAACATTATTTTCTTCGATGTTAAGTCTATTTGTATGCATTTAATTTTTTCTTCAAGGCTAATTGGGTTTCGTCACCAAAGGACACGGTCTTTCCGGAAACCATACCCGAAGAGAGTTCTAGCACCGAAGATGAACACGTTGTAAGTATATCGATTAACCCTTTGAGTACCGAAAACCTATTTTTGCCCGTACACAACGAATTCGCCATTAGTTTTTTTCCTAAATGCAACAGTTTTTCACGAAAAATTCAAATAACTTGAATATTTTCGACATTTTTTTTAACCGAAGCAATTATTTTCGTTTTCGTTATCATAGCAGATAGATATTATTATTAGAAAAGGTAGTATTATTACCTTAAAATCATCGTGCGAATTTGTTAAATTTGTTGTCCCCAACAGTTGCAGTGTCACTACTGCCAAAATGCTAGAAAAAGCGCTGGTGCTCAAAGGGTTAATTCCAATCATTATGTTTGATGAAATTAACGTGACTCATACTGTAAATGGTTCTCTCTGAAGACACAGGTAATATTCAGCCTACCGTCGTCTCATGATACCGACAAAACGTGCGACGGTGTCAAGGAGGTGTACACGATATTTGCCGGTGAGGCGAGTATTTTTCACGTGGCAATGGGACGATCGTCCGGTTCTTCAAAGTCGACGTTGACCATCGAGCAAGTTACTTCGATTACAAATCTGGACACGTCGCAACTGTACGACGGAAAAAGCTCGACAACTGTGAAATTAGGGTGTGTGATATTATTCTTGAAATATGAACTTTGGTGTTTGTTGCAAATAGAATGCAGATGACATACTTTATCTTGCAGATACACGGATAGAACGAGGGAAGAGAGGGAGGAAAAACCGGAAAAGGATCAGGACGTCGATGCCTCGAAAACAAAAACTCCGAACGTAGTGTCGCCCGGTGATAGTGTACAGAGTCAATTTGGAACCCACGATTGTCCGGTTGATGGCGATTTAAGGGCAGCAACTTTTCTCGACATTGCAATTCTACGATGTCTCTTTGTCACTCAATGGGGCGAGGAGGGAATCAATTGGGCTCTGCAATTTCTCTACAGACGGTAAAAATTTTTCTGAGCCAACGCTCACATTTTTAAACTCAGAGAAAAGTCGAGTATTTTTAATTATAAAGTGACGGCCGTCAAATTTTCCATGAAGCTGTTTTTTGCAGGTCCAATAATAATTATAAACCAATTGCTGTAACATGAAATTAGTTACGGTAATTAGAAAGAAAAAAAAATTCATTTGAACTAAAAATTGATAGCTGCCACTTTGTAAGCATCGGGACTACGTTGATTTCTCTAACTTATAGATGTATGTGCGGAAACTTAACGAAACTGTTTTTTTATTTTTTCAAAACAGTTTACGGAAGATCAACGAAGAGAGCACCGTTCAACAGATGCCACGAAGGCGCAGCAATTCCTTGCCGATTCCGAAAATCGAAGTGTCCATTTACCAGAGCCCGGAAACGAGGAAGAAGGACGATTCAAAGGATCTCATTGACGTTCCTGAGCCTCGCGACGTTGCAGCAATGGCTGGTGCGTAGATAATGATTTCGTCTAGAGTTATTAAGAGACGTTACTTACATCCGAGTGTATAATTTTTATCGTACGCTTCATAGATCTCACTTCATTTCCCGATATATCGTACATCGAGAGCAAAAGCCAAGAGTCAGAAAGCAGCCACGTCAGAAGAGCGAGCGAAAAGACGAAGAAAAGAATGAAAATGGCTGATTTAAAAGCCTTCGTGGAAACGAAGCTGCTGTCCAAATCCGAGAAGGCTCTAGAAAAAATCGGCCAGGAGGAACCAAAGGCATTTTACGAGAAAGTACGACTATCGCGAATTTAATTAATTTTTTACAGTTACCAATCTTGACAGTTACTGCAACTATGACACACACCCGCATGAACTAAAATACTAATAGCTGCTAATTCCTAGTTACCAATGTTCGTTTTACACTTGAGTGTGTTACTACAATACAAAGAAAAAATGGAATTCACAGGAATGCCACAGAAGTCTCGACACGGGCGACGATCATCTGACAAGGCCAACGTCGACCTCGTCGAGAATATTTGACGCGAGGGACGTCGGCAGGATGCAGCACGCAACAAACCTTATCAAGGGAAAGAGCATGCCAAGTTTAAGGTCCGTAAGCTTCGCATGTAAAAATCTTCCGAAAAGAGTTTTGTTTATTTATTATACTCATTGAATCTGTAAAACTTTGGTATTTGGCTAATCACTAGCTACGAAAAAATGGTCTTAGTCTGTTGAACGAATTTTTAAGCAATTTATTATATATACTATTCGCGAAGTTCGTAGTGCTTAGGCTGTTCACCTTGAGCGATAAGGCTATTCCGAGGTACACGACAGTGGAGCCTGTTGCACAATAGTAACCGCACTTGGACTGAAAAGCATATTTGCAGTAATTATGAAATAACATCGAGAAATTCGTAGCGTTATCCTTTGCGCAGCGAGCTCAACTGGAAATGGATTACTTTGTTTATCTCTCTAAAGTAAATCCAAAGAAATGTCATCATTCGACAATCAATGATCTCACGTAGCCGCGCTTACTATTGTCATTATAATTATAAGTATTGTTCTTGTTATTATTATTATTATTGCTATTATTTTTATCGTTATTATTATGATTATTCAGTCGATTTATCGGTGAACTGGTGCGTAATGTCTATCTCTGTGTGTGTCTTTTTTTTTCTCTATCACTCTCGTTCGACCCCTTTCACCTCGAACTCGTACTCAGCTGTTTGATTAACGAGCTGACCGCGGGAGGGTAAGTCATCAACATCTCTCCGACTGACGCTCCATTTTGCAACCCCTCGTGTAAAAACTGTACTATGAGAACCACACTACACGCTTATCAGCGAGCTTTCAGCTTCCGTTTAAAAACGCACTGCCATAAATGCCTAGACTGTTTACGTTTATGCAAAGCACCATGACAATTCCCACGTATATATCAAATGAGTACAGCATCACCAATCCTTGGATTCACATTTTAGATAAGTTTAATAATATACATGTATCGAGAGGCGCGGCTGCGTCTCGAAGCTAAATACTTGAAAGAAAAAACTTTGTTCGAACAAGATGCATAGTATACAACAGAGTATGAGCTTCGGGGTTGCGAAGCTTTGAGGTGAGCTTCGCTGATTTGGGGGAGAATGGAGTATGCCGAACGTGTATGCGGATATTCATGCATTTTTGTTAAAGAAAAGGAATATTTAAAAAAAATTGGTGTGAGGGGATCTTGGTAGTTTTAGAGTATGAAAAGACAGTAACGGATTTTTTGCAATGACTAAGTGGATTTGTTACATCTTTATATTGAGTTCAGATTAATTGTAAACGATATGGCATACATAGAAGTCTATGGCATACATAGACACTTTGTAAGAATGAAGCTAAAACATTGTCTTGAAATAGGTTCAAGAGACTTGGCAACGATTCTAATATGTATATTGTCCACTGACTAGCATTACCTTTGCTTCCTTGCCCCTCTCTACAGGTCAAGTCTCGATTTATTGTTGTCATGTCTTCCACGTAGCTAGAATGTAGACAAAAGTCGCAAAAGTCGCAAAAGTTATCTAACATAGCATGCGAGAAATAGGATACTCTTGACGTCCACGGAGAAAAGGGTTTAGTTGGGAGAATCTGTAAAATAATTGTTAGCTGAAACAAAGATAGCTAAAAAAAAGTAATTTTTTGAGAACAAAGCCGCTTTTCATTGGTTGGTTCCACGATGGTTGTGTCAAAGGATTTGTTAGTAAAGCCAACGAACTAATCAAAACCTTGTCTAAAGTAATTGTAAATAAAGGTACCTGAATGAAGGAGCTAATTGTAAATAAAGGTACCTGGAATGAAGGAGCTAATTGTAAATAAAGATACCTGAATCAAAGGTTCAAAGTTTGTTCTCCGAACTGACCATTTTTCAACATGTACCATAATGATTCAGTAATCCAAACGTACGTCACAACAGTACCAGTTACAGAGAAGACAATATGAGAGAGAGTCGTAGACGAATTGTAGCCTTCGAAAAGTACTGCCTGACTGTCGATGGTGTTTCGTAAATTTGCATGAACAAATGGAACAATCGGTCGTTCATTATTGTAATGATTGCGATTGATTCCGACCCTTAGGTACATCGGTGAGACGCGGGTCGAGAGAAAACAGAGCAGGTTCTACAGTCAGTCGTGCGCTGCCCCGAATCCAATTATCACTGTGACGGAACACACTCCAACGCCTTCGCCTGATTACCTCAAACGCCAGGTCGGTCCTCCTGCTGATAAATACATTCTCGTTCGACGTTATACAAAATATATGAGGTATTGATACTTTACAGGGTTCCATTGATAGCCAACTGGACGCGATAAGTATTCACGGCAGTCGATTGAGTTCGGAGAGAAAGCCAAGTCTCACCAGATCACAGACAGATTCTAATATCACGTACACGGGCGATGAAGTGCCTGAAGCTCCTGGCTCAGCTGCTTATATCACGAAAGAGGGCGACATCGACTATCAAGTGGTGCTAAAGGTAATTTATTTTCCTCGAGACCCCAAACGGATTTGCCTGAAGGAACAGGTATCAATAAGAATAACTTTTTGTTCAGGCGGTCCATTCCGTTGCTTTGCGCGATAGCTCGTGCTGCACACTACGAATTTGCGAAAATATTCTCAACATGGTCGAGCTGTTGATGGACATGGGTGTGCTGAAGCAATGTCTTCGGGACGAAACTATGGGCAGCAGCGGAGGTATGAGGAATAAAAGTTGGATGAGTAACTTTTGTTTGCCTTGCAGAGCAACATGGAAGGAAAAATATAACAATGATATCCAGATTGGCATAACAATCGTGGTATAAGTAGGTAGTTGGGGATTCATTCCTAAGTGTGTTTAGATAACCACCAGTCATACGGGTAACGCGCTACCAAAGTATCGAAAGGGATCTAAATAGGCAATATGTCTCCTCGATTACCATGCGAGTCTGGGAATTATCATATTTTTGTGACCGTGAATTTGTTGCACCTGTTTTGGACATTTATTTCCCAATTTAAGATCCAATTCAAGTTCAGAAATGGTACCGAAGCGAATTTGATCGTTTGCAGGATCAGGCGGCGAACCCGCAGACAAGGCGGACGGTTCAACTGGTAGAAAACACGACTCTCCGGTGAACGACCACGATCCACGTAGCGAACTAGACGGCAAACCTTGGACGGCTCACGCACTACTGATGAACTGCGTCTTTCGAGTAGTCAAACACCTGGGCTGTCCTCACGGCTGCGCTGACGGCATTCGCGGTCCTCAGGCGGACTTTGGACGATCCCAGGTGCACACGATACTGAGCAAGCTCTATCGAGCGAGTTCGAGGCAATTTTCCCGCAGCCTAAGATCGATGATTCGGGAGCAACCGATACCCGAGATACTCGATCTCTTTCACTCGTACGTTGGATTCTGCGTGGATCCGACCTCTCTCCTTTCGCCGCTCAGTAAGTCAACCGATCGGCAAGCGAATTAAGAACCGAGTTGTCAAAGAGAATCCCTCCTTTAAAAAGTTCATGAGTAACGGAACGCATTGTTAGCAAACTGTTAGAGCTGTGATTGGTTGCCAGGAAAGTCCGTGATAAACAACATCAGTTTGGTGTCAAATTTGAAAAATTTGATAAGAGGACAGGCGGGGCAGCACCCGTAACCTTTTAAAGCTTTATAAGAGCGCAAAATTGATTAACCTATTATAGGTGATATTTTGAAATAAAAATGTCCGGGGTCTATTTTGGCGATTTTCGGTCCGGAGCCAGATCTACGATTTCTGACAGAAAGATCGTCGCCAAAAAATATTTTTTTCAAGATCGATTAAAAAAGGTTAATAACCAGTGTTTTCGGGGGTAGAATATGCGACTTGAGAATGATGGTATAGGTTAAAAGTCGATATTTTGAAAAGAAAAAAAATTGGGGTCGATTTTTGCGATTTTCGGTCCGGAGCCGGATCTACGATTTCTGACAGAAAAAATATTTTTTTCGTCACCAAAAAATTTTTTTTTTTTAAATCGATTAAAAAAGGTTAATAGCCAGTGTTTTTAGAGGTAGAATATACGACTTGAGAATAATGGTACAGGTTACAAGTCGATATTTTGAAAAGGAAAAAAATTGGGCTCGATTTTAGCGATTTTCGGTCCGGAGCCAGATCTATGAATTTCTGACAGAAAAAAAAATTGCCAAAAAATATTTTTTTCAAAATCAATTAAAAAAGGTTAATAACCAGTGTTTTTAGGGGTAGAATATACGACTTGAGAATAATGGTATAGGTTACAAGTCGATATTTTCAAAAGAAAAAAAAATTGAGGTCGATTTTTTTGAAAAGTGTTTGAGGCAAGCGCGCTAGCGCGTGTGATTAGCCTAGTTTGGTAGTATAAAGTGACAAATATAAACGTTCAACATTGACGTTTGTTTTTTTATAGCTGCAGCAACTACACAATTTTATGATTTATTTGCACTATACAATAATTGTTGCAATGTTAAAATCGCTGACTATAAATGTATATTCGCCAATCTATAGTCACAAGGATAATCACTTTTTTATCAAGTATATGTTTTGAGGAAATAAAATAGTTCAAAGATAGAAAATAATTTGTTTTTAGATCAAAAGAGGAGTTCCAGCAAATCTCCTGATGTGGCTTCCCAGGGAGGATACGCGACAAATTTTGGTGCAGGTCTGGTTGGTACCGCAGGCACCAATCAAGGTGCGCCCGTGAACATGGCCACGGCTTCTGTGTCAGCGACTGCATCGGCCTTAGCCTCTGCTACAGCTGCCTCGGCCACCGCTTCTTATGGTGGTGTCAATTACGGGGGTCGCAATATCGAGGGTCAGATTTTAGGCTGCGTGTTCAAAACGCTGGTCACGCGTTTCGTGAAGAGTCTTAAGGAGCTCAAGTCACAAGAGAACATCGCTATTTATTGCGACATCAAGCAGTTCATGACATACGTGAAGGAGGCTCACGGCGGTGTTTTTCGTCGTGTCGCGCTGAGCGGTATTTTGGATTCGTCCGATCGGCCGAACAAGAGATGCAACAGCAACGTTCAAACGACCCGAGTCATTAGGTACCTTTGAATTTATTTTTTCGACTGCAATTGATTAATCTTTATCGTGCTTCGTTATTAACGTCTTTGCGTTTTCCTCGAACAAACAGACACATTCATCAACCGGACTACGACGACAATGCTGACTTGGGTGGCGACACTTGCTACACAGTGGACGATCGGGGCGCTCGAAAATGTTTGTTCAAGAAGCGAAGTACCTCGTCAACTTGTGCGGTACTTTTGAACTTTTAGCAACAAGTCTTCGTTCAAAACGTCTACAGACATTTTTGTTGACTAAAAAAAAAATTGTCGTTTTTTACAACCGAAATGGAATAATTTTTCTTTGGAATTTTCTGACGTTGCCTGTAATTTGCAGAGCCTTTTGGAGACCGAGCTCAGCGAAGAAAACGCCAAGATAAGTCAAAGTCCTTTGGGCAATCTCCGGAAGAAGCATCACGTACTCACGCCAAGACAGAGCGAGAGAAATCTTGGGGTTGGTGAATCCTTTCTGGGCACTAGTAAAACGAGAAAATCTAGAAGATTTCAGATCGGCGGGATAGGTAATAATTATAATCTCTGTAAACGGTGACGTACGATTGTCGATGGATTTCATCGATCTCACGAGATCTTGACTTTCAGTCAACTGGTTTCGCAAGGAATGTGGCAAAACAGACTCGACTGACAGCCACGAGAGCAGCGAATCGCCGACGGAAGGAAGTTTCGTCAGACAATCCAGCTTGCATCGGCCGCATTATCGAGTGACTTCGCGCACAAGCAGGGGGTGAGTTTCTTCGTAGCGCGAGATATTTATTTTATCTACAATATCACATAGTACAAATGCCTCTTTCGCCTCATAGTGTGAGTCAAACGTTGCAAAGAGCGAAACGTCGAATGGAGGACCAACTCAATAAGATCGGTCTTGGCAAGGGCAAAAAGAAGGAAAGTCTTGAAGAGGCTCCGGGAAGCTGTAAGTACGAATAGATAAAAATTATGATCATGATTAATAAAACAGTCCGTTCGTTGTTAGTCGATTTTTCATATTATTTGCAGACTTCAGCAGGAGAAACTCGATGGACATCGGAGAAGCCTCGAGAGAGTCCGAGTTCGTCGTATTAAAGGAACGACGTTTGGTTCCACAGCAAGCTGTTTTCGATGGATTGCAGAGATTCTCCTTTCTGTTGGAAACCTGTCAACCGGGTTCAGTGCCCGATCATCATTTGATAGCGGCTCTTTTGGATCTGGCAAGTGTCACTAAAAAAAAAAAAAATGTCGTTAATAGAAAAACGCAAAGATAAATACTGTTGAGTAATTCCTCAACAGTATTTATCTTTGCGTATTTCTATTAATGACATTTTTAATTATCTCGTTGCAGCCTTATGCACCGGTCGTAGCTCGAGCCTCTATGATCCTTGAGTGCGCCCATCTCGTCCATCAGTGCAACAAAGGACACTGGCCCGTGTGGATGAAGCTCAACTTTCCAATGTTTCGCCCCTCAGTGCCCATGGCAAACAGAAACGCACCACCTGGGCTCAGGCGAACTCACGTTCTTCAACGTGCGGCGGGAAAACTCTTCTACCAATGGGCAGAGGTCAGATAGCCATAAACATTTTTCCATCTTATGACAATTCAATTGAATTCTCAAGATTGTTCGGTAACTTGCCTTGTTTGACGTTTCAGGCAATCGGTGCCAGGCTGGAGGAACTCATGGCGGAAGACAGGCAAAACGTCGATCAAATTATAGCAATGGTGTCCGACGAATCCAAGCAACGCGAATTGATAGTCGAGGACGAAGAAGAGGATTTTATGGACGAAGGTAAATCTCATCCTTGTCGTCAAACAATAACGGCTCTTCCACCGTTACCTCGAAGTAACTTGATTTACCTTCAGCCAGTATAAATGGATACGGCTCGCAATGTCCGATGGCCTTGAGAATGGTGGCCTGCACTCTTCTACTCGAAGTCACGGCGTTTCTTCGCGAAACCTATCAAACCCTACCGAAGTCCAGTAGACTCTCGACCAAGGAACGTCCACCGCCTTGGGAAAGGATGTACAGCCGAGAGGCGAATCGACGCTGGAGCATGGCGCTCTCCTCGATGGGTCATTCTCAGACGTCCGCTCAGAGTCTCCAGTCCATCGCCGGCGATCGCGAGACTGGTACGAACGAAATAAGAACGACAGACACAGATTTTAGTCGGTTAATTGGACTCTCATTTCAGAACGAAAAATCAGTTTTGTTCTTCACGAGCCCGACAACGAGTCTGAGGGTAGCAGCAAGTCCACGGTCACCATTCAAGGCGAGGAGACGCAAAACAATGAACGAGAAAAAAACAAGCGGGTTCAAGCTCCGCAGGGTCGTCCCTTTCTGCTGAGAAGAGGAACCGCTGGTAATGCAACGGGGTCTTTCAAGAGAAGAAGCCTGAAACTTCGGCGGGGTACGAAGGAGGGGAAAGAAACTGAGTGCGAAGCCTGTAAGTTGTTCGAAGAGGAACATTGCAGAGGTGAAAAATGAGCGTTTGGCTTTGCCACCAATTTAACATGCATAGTTAAATTGGTTCCAGGTGGCCATTTGGTTGGTCCAGTCAGTTCCATTAATTCCACCTGGAGCTTGTCCAAACAATTATTTTTACCCGCTCAATGCTACGAATTTCCCTTGTGATAGTCGTAAATATAAATGTATTACATTATTGCTGGATAGTCGTTCGTTCGATAGATACCGTACGTCGAGCAGATTCCATTCAGTCAAAGAGAAAAGTTAGCTCTCTATCCGACCGAAGCGACACCTCTGAGCCTGGTCTCGGTGGCGAGGTCAGCGGCGAAGAATCCCCTGGCATTCTGAGTGACGATCAACCTCCCGAGAGTCCAAGTGACTCGAACGACACGGACGAGACCAACAAGAATTTTCCTTGGATGAAGGTTCTCACTCAGGTGGCCAATTCCTTCAATTTTTACTGCTCGCACCAGAACTTCTGCCATCCTTACTGTCATCGAAGACAGATGCGCGCCAGTGGCAGACTCATCAAGTCCGTGCGCAAAATTTACGGCGAAGAGTTTGGAATTCTAAACGGCACGGGCGTTCCGTTTGACTTCGACTCGGACAAGAAGGAGGACGGGAAGAAGGAGAAGCGCAGTCGCAAGGTTTCCGAGCAGACGAGCGCTCAGGTATCGCCCGTGAAAAGAAAGGACAGCGTAGGCAAAAAGTACAAGTGCGTAGACAAGAAATGTTTTTATTGTCCGAGGATGAAATCATCACCTGATGATTTTTATGCGTAATTTTTTTTTATATTGAAGTTCCGGTTGGTGCGCATAAGGTTTATGCATCTTTTAATTCCACAGGATCGACAAGAGTCTGGAGGGCTCCCAGTCTGGCAGACTGACCGGTGGAAATCGCGACTCTTCGAAGGATTTGGCCGACCAAACGGACTCAGAACGCGGCAAAAGTTCGGCGAAGAAATTGACCGGAGACGACGACGAAGAAGCCGACAAGGAACCACCTGCAATCTTGAAGTACATCAAGACACAAGTCAAGGACGCTTTCCACGCTCCTCTGGCGACTTTGGTGAAAGGTGCGGTGGTTATGTCGGAAGATCTCTTCGTCGATGTTCTGCCAGTGGCGTGGGAACTTTTGTTGGAGGCGAATCAGGAAGTCGCGGCCTCGGCCGCTTCGCTCTTCATCGTGTCGGCGGTTCGCGCGCCGAATCAAGCGAGTGAAATAATGCACCAGGGCCTTCAGCACAGCAGCACCTCAGTTCGAATAAACGCTATACTCAGGTTCCAAGTGTTGTGGAAGCTGCGATATCAGGTATGGCCGAGAATGGAGGAACCCGCGCACATGACCTTCAAGGTGCCACCGCCGGGAATCGAGTTCACTCTGCCGTCGCCGAAAATCGGCATTGAGTCTCTGCCGGTCGTGGATCCACCGTGGATGCCGCAGGTAAAGACTAAGGTCGAAGAAGTCACCATCAATCAGGAGCGCCATGTAAGTATTTTTGCGAAGTGATGCCTTGTTGAGATACACTTATTTTCTGGGTTTCTCCAGAGGTCACTCGTGACTGCAACGAAGACGAGAAAGAAGCAGCAGACGGAGCTCATTAAGAAGGCACTGCAGGCGCAGGACGACAAGAAACGCGAGGAGCGGGAGAATTTTCTCATAACCACCATTCCCATCACGGTTCAGGCGGCTTACGAACCGAGCCCTGCGGGTGACGACCACGATGAAGGTAAATCTCGTTGTCACGTGATCATTTTTATTTTTCCAAATGACAACACAAGTACTAAGTTTGTATCAATATTGAATATTCTGAAGCAGGCGCCACTGATGACGACGGGGGAGAAACCGCACCAAGAAACACATCCCATCACGGCCAGTCTGCTCTTTCGTTGTTTCCATCATCTTTGTGCTCAGCTATCGTTCAGATTATCAATCTTCTGGACGACGCTGCTGTCTCTGACGATGGAAATTCCGTCTACGAGGTTGCGTATCAAGTGAGTGTTATGGCGTTTTGTGAAGGTCAAAATACAGTGACTGTATTGAAAGAGAATTCATGGGATCTGTGAAACTCATTTCGCATATTTTCTCAGGTAATATGGAGCTGTCTCGTGGAAGATAGCGCCTTGTTTCTTCGCTACGTCCTGGAACGCCTGACTCGAGAGAAACAGGAACTTATGTTCAAAATTCTGCGGCATCTCATAAGATTCGTGCCAAAGTTGCCTCAACAGGCTGCATTTGCATTGTATAATTACATCATTGGTTACGTAATGTTTTACGTAAGATCACCTCATGAGGAGGGCCAGAAGCTAATAGGAACGGCTCTTTCGATCTTGTGGATGGTATAGATATTTGAAAGTGTCTCGATACATGTGCACAAGTTGAATCAAGCCACTATTTAAAAACATTGCGCACTTTTACAGGTAGTGCATAGTGTACACGGAATTATGTTCAAGGATCTGAAGCAGATCTTGCGTAAAGAACAGTGTGACGCTTCGATACTTCTAACCGCGAATGTTCCATCGGCTAAGAAAATTATAGTCCATGGTCCTCAGGATCCAGACGCTGGTGGGATACCGTCACAATTTCCTGTCCAGGAAGACACGCAATTTTGTCAAATTCTTCGTGAATCGTTGGATTTCTTTGGGATTGACGAATCAAAGCACAGAGAATATTTTCTCGTCGACTACAAGACGCGTGAGTAGATCTTGGCAGTAAATACTGCACGAGATGCATCATCTGCTGTTGCTGGTTGGCTATGATTTTTATTTCCACCTTTCAGACCAAATACACAATCCTTCTTCGTACGTCAGAGACTATTATTTCTTCAAAAGATCGCAATACCCTCAGCTGGAATTGGTCCACATGAAACCCGAGGAAGCCTTCAACGCTCTGCAACGCCAGGAATTGATGCACAAGTTTGTCGAAATTGGCAAAGTACTTCTGACTTGGGCTATATTGAAGAACGTCGATATGGTTGTCCAGAGAGTCGTCTTTTTGCACGAGGAACTTATGAAGCTACCGTCGTTTCCAAGAAAAGCGTTGGAGGCGGATCTGGATTTATACAAAGGGGGCGAAATTGGAAGGGTAAGAATTCGTTGCAGGTTCTTCCAGTAATAGTGATGATATAAGTAATAAAATAATACATTTAATTTGAAGGAACTTCTCGGGCTTGACGTGATGCACAAGTTTATGTGGGTCAGACTAATAGCACGAATGTTCGAGGCTATGGCCGGCAACTTTGCTTACTCGGGTGACATTCATCTCTTCTTGAATGTCCTAAATGGCGCGGTGATTCTCCACAGCGAAGATTCTTGTATTCTTCGTTACGTCGTCGCGACGTACATCAATGCTGCGCACAATTTCAAGAATATATTTTCAACGAACGGTTACCTGTTGATAATGCCATCGTTACTTCAGTTGTACGCCACTCATCAGACCAACAAGTTGGTCACAACCACCGTAGAATACGCGGTTAAACAGTTCTACCTGATGAACCGGAAGCCATTTATTCTTCAGATGTTTGGAAGTGTCTCTACCATTTTGGACACCGACGAGACCAGTACCCATGGCGACGCTCACAAGGTGCGTAAAACTATTTTCTTCGTGACCATGCCGTAAAATAAATGTTGTTTGGATGTCAGGTACCTTCTACGTGCCTCTTCAACCTGTTGTTGAGCCTGGAAACCCCTTCACCTGATCCGCTGAATATTGGCGAATTGGTGAAGGAAGAAAAACCTCTGAAAGCTATTGATTTTTGCTATCACGATGAGAACGAGATGGTGACAGTCCTCGATTGCATATCTCTATGCGTCATGGTTATAGCTTACGCTGCCGATTCCATTAGAGGTCAACAGATGTTGGTGAGTTTTTTCTACAAAATAAAAACAGTTGACATGTTTTCTATTCGCGACGTCCAACCACGTTCCCTGATACCAACGACTTCAGTTGTTTGAAAATATTTTCTATGTGGCCCATGGAACGAATTTTGCAGTGCTAATAACTTCATTTACTTACACAGACTATTCTCGAGGCAATTCTACCTTGTTACGTTCAACAAATTCAATCGCCCACTTACAACAAGGAGGGCAAGACTGAGAAAGAGATAATAAACCAACTTGCGATAGCTGTAAAAACTTTGGTTAACAATTCTGAGGCCTTGACAAAGTAGGTTGACGTTATTGCTCGTCATAACGTCTTTTTGAATTTATTACCTACATTTTTACTTCTGACAACAGATACTACAACGGGCCACAAAAATCAAGTCCCGAGCACAAAGGCTCCAGCCAGCGAAATTACGGCAAAGGCCCGTACTCACCTGGCTTCGAATTTGAAGACGAGACTCACGTTACAAAGTACATGGAACACGCGAAAGTGAGAAATCTCTACGACCGCGAGAACGAAGATACGGAAAGCTGTCACAAAAATGAATTTCGAAGACCTCGAGATACGTTACTGAACATGGTTGGTGACTTTGTGGCTCGTTGCTCAGTTCGACTCGCGGAATTGAACAAAAAATCGCAAGATGGAAAAACCATTGAGTTGCTGGATTCGAAATGCCACGTGGTAAGTTTTAGACACCTCGTCACCATGAAAACATGGTCTATTGTACGTGAAAAAAATAATTTGTTGGTCAGAGCAACGAATTTTTTTCCTCACATTGTTAGTAACTGCCTTGCAGAATGATTATGTCCACCTTTTGATCGTACACTTTTCTCAGCGACTCGCCGATGTGGCTCACAGCCTTCTAAAGGTTTCCCCTTATGACCCTGATACGATGGGTTGTCGAGGACTCAAGAGGTACATGAACGACGTCCTACCATCAACGGAATGGTCGAACGACGATATGCGGCCGGCATTGACGATTATTCTCCGAAGACTCGACAAGACCTTCAGCAAGATATACAAAAAAGCCTCGGTTCGCCGTAACACCGATTGGGACGCGGCCAGTGACTTGCTCAAAGGCATATACGAAACGCTGTCGAGGTATCCGTACATCGCCCACTTTCAGTACTTGAAGACGCTACTGAGTACCTGTCAGGCGCTCATCGTCGGAGACACCGGTCTCGTGGAAGTCACTTCTGCAGCGTCAGCGGCGCTGATGAGCAAAATTCCACCGCAACATTTTTGCTCCACGGTGTTGCGCCTCATCGCTCTTCACGTCATCTCGCTCGGTGAAAGCTACTCCTTGGAAAACGTGTGCGGCGGACAAGCGATGTTTGCCACGCAAACGCGAACGGAGAATATGCTTCTGAATTTATTGATACCTCTCTTCCTGCGAGTTGGAACGGGCAGAAAAGGTGCTTTTAGGCTGGAGTATTATTCCCAAAATACCAACTCGTTAATACTTTTTTCTCGCAACCACCAAGCTTGACTATTTTAATTATACAACATTACAGATAGGTGTTATTAATTCCCTTTTTTCACAAGCGAAGAAATGAGCATTAAGATCAATCTATCATTTTTAATTTGCCCTTCTTATTTATTTGACCTTTAGGAGCTCTGGCTACATCAATATCCTTACTGCCGAAACGTATAAAAACAGACATAATTCCTACACTGATATATGCGGCGTTATTGAGCGCTCTCGTCGTTATTATTGCAGACGTGCCAAAACTGCGACAATCGGATATAAGCTTCGCTCTTACCGCCGTCTTGAATACACTCTGGCCACCTGGGGCCAAAACAGCGCCGATCACAACTCAAAACCTGAAGGCGACAACTGACATGCGGACAGGCAGTTTAACGTTTACCGCGAGAGATCCAAAGATCTCGACTAAAATATCCTTAGCTCTCTATCAAGTTGCATTTCTAGGTAAGCACAGCATAAAAATGTCTCACACATAACGTCGTCAATACGAACGACCTTGATGACGAAGCCTTACTTATTCATCGCGAACCTACAAGCAGTCTTATTAAAATCTAAAGTATCAAATCGTAGTGAGCCAAAAAATAACATTTCCATTTGCAGCACTGAAGATCATGACCATTTGTTTCGAGACGGAGCTCAAGACCGAATGGCCGAAAATACTGCGGACGATGAGGTTATTGAACAAGAGAAACGAAGCCTCCATACACTTGTGGAATTTCCTCGAGTTTGTGGTGACACATCGCACTGCTCTATACATTCAGATGTTGCCATTCATAGTCCACAAAATCGGTCAACCGCCGATATCCGAACACGAACGTAATATGCAGAGCACGATACGAGACAAAATAAGTGGCGAACGTATGGCCTTTCCGAAGTCGCGTGGTACTCTTCTGGGGGATCTTCTTCACGAACTGAGAGATCTCAAAGAGGAGATAGAGGACAGAAAATTCGGTGAGAAAATTGCGTGCGTGTTCTCGTGGCTGGATGGGGTCAAATAATTGGTTGCACCCACGGTCAAAAACGATTATGTCAAATCATCGTTTTTGTTTGTGTCTTGAGGATTTGCATTTCCCTAAATAGATGTCGGCAAGACCAATTATTTTTCTCCATTTGTCGGATCATACGTAATATTTCAAATCCGACCAAACCGTTACTGCCTGTCTCGCAGACGAGATGCAACCAGAGCCTAAAAGAAGCGTCGTTGACATGCACCCAGGAGCTCCGAATTCGAACGATGGTCAACCCCGGACTCAAAGGCCGTCCCTCTTGATAGATCTGCTTACCGGTGATTTGGGCTCCCGGGCTCATATCATACGAACCCCCGCGGAGACGCCGATCTCTCATTCGGGCGCTCTTCAGTCACTTCCTCACTCAGTTCATCAATCAATCACTTCGAGCAGTACCACCACCAAGTCATCTGCGACTGGTAGTCATGCATCGGGACCAGGAAATGGGATCAACGCAGCGAGGGGTATGTAGTATTTGAATTTTTGCCTGGGCTCAACATCACTTTTGGGGATTTTGACGGCTTCGGAAATTCAATCATTGGCTTTTCTTCTCTGACCCTTGTGAACATTCAAGGTCTTGTCTTAGGGAAAAATATACGCTGACTGCGAATCTGCAAGCTTTCTTATTAACATCGGATGTATTCAATCGTTTTGCTAAACTGCGAAGAATCTGTTAAGTGTTTTTTTTTCGTTTTGCTGTACTTATTATTTTGACATTGCCGAAGTTGTTAATGTTTATTCAAATATCTACAACTTTTTTTTCCAATAGAATTATTGATAGGAATTATTTTAATTTTCTCCGTAGTCCTTCAAAACTAAACAATACACCAATATTAACTATTTGTCTAGAGTTTTTTTTTCAACGTGAGACTTCTGATAAAAATCTACTCGTAGAATTTTTTCCCTCGTTAGAAATGTATAATTTCGAATCATCAAAAAATATCGTAGCCCATTGTTACTCCTTTTACGTGGTCTAATCAGTTGTCATCAGGAAAGAGGCTATAAAAGTACTAATCAGTTTCAAATAAAAACGTTCGAGATTATGAGCGTTAAAATAGTGCGCTGGTCACAAAGCACCGGTTTAGGCTTGTTTCGCGTTTGGAACTATGACATATAACCCTTGTACGGCTGTCACGCGTAAGACACACCAGTATCATGATTCTCGCAAGTTACGAAGAAAATGTGTCTCTCGACTGTAATTGTGCATCCTAGGATCGGTATCGAGCACGAGCGCAGGATCCTCCACGCTAAGGGAGAGCAGCGACGTCGCTCCCGGGGACTCACAAACCGATCAACCACTGCCGACAGGTATCTAGCTTATTTGTGCACCCTCGAGCCGATTACCAGCCAACGCACCGGCCGTTCCACGCGCTCTCATCAAACGTGCTTCACTCGCGAGGTCTCGTGAGAACGGCTGGCGCGATTCATGAGTATTCGCATTCTCGAGTATGTGTGTTCGTTTTGATTAGCGTTCATACAAATGCGTGCAAGGCCTATCGAAAGTCAGAACGATTGTTCATCTTGAATTTGGAAATTACACTGAGAGAAAAATCTGGTATTGGTCACCATGTATAGCGGTTTAAACAAAACTCATCTATATTTCTATGGTTGTCTTTGCTGATCATTTATTTAACCAGTTGATTGTATTTATAGTTAGATTAACCCTCTTTAACCATTAATTATAATTGTCATAACTACAACATATATTTTGGGCTACTGCGTGTTTAAATAATTAATGAAATGAATAATTAATCACTCAGTAACCTAAACTAGATTTTATGATTATCACAACTATAATGGCTGCGAAAAGTTTATCTAACTATACATATTGTTGCATTTATACCAGTGACAAATGGCTGTCAACTATAGTTGCTAGCACTACGATGATTTCTCTGAGTGTACCGTGAATCGAAGTCTCACTGCAGTCATGCCACTGTACGGCGAAATTATCTGTCATGGAATTACCGATAAATATTTGAGTGGTTATCAGAAACGGTCCTTCTGCCTTTTGCGCAAGGGAATTAAAGCTGGCGCTACCAGTGTGGCAAAAATCGGTACCGCGTGATTCGCTGGCACGATCGCTGGCCTAACGCTTGACTACCACAGTTGGATCGAGCCATTGTCTATAGGGCACTGCGGCGAAAATTAATAGCAACTAATTTAACCATTACTGTACATCGAAGCAGCTAGATTGTTTCGGGGTGGGGCAGGGGGATAGCTAGACTTTCTGTAATTCTGTGTTTCGCTCGCGGTTCAACCTAGGCTTTTTGTTACCTGCATTTTCGAGTCGTTCACACAGCCCGGGGAGCAGACGCGCTTTGGGGGCTGACGCTTGGGTTTTTCATCGTCTCACCGTATATATTCACAATATTCGCCCATGATAATTGATAATCCGGAATGACACTTTGTTTTTGTTTTGTGGCACCCATTATGCGTGCAAGTTATATTTCGTCGTTCGGGTCGTGTGATTGACACATTGCGTTGCTTCCATTGCTAGCTAGGGAACGGAGGTAAGCGGACCGAAACTACATGATTATAATAATAATTATTATTACTATTGTTACGTTATTATTATTATCACTATTATTTTATTATTTTTATTTGTATTATTCTCACGATATAATAATCCTTAATTACTTTACTCGTACGTGTATGTCCTCTAATGCTTAAATCACTATATCGTAAATCTAAATATTGAGTCTACACGCATATATAAATATTATACTTCAAAGAAACATATACACAAAGTGTAACATTTGTGTGGGACAAGGTTCGCTGTAACAGAATATGGGATATCACCCCCTCCCACCCTTCCCATGTGTCGAAAAGTGTTTGGTCTGTATGTCTCGCGATAAATAGTTTTTGAGTAGTAAAGGTTGAAAAATATAGATATAGCGGAACCTCTCATACCTTGTACGTGAGCAAGGGATCTTACATGTCTTCGAGTTACGTGAGCTATGGGAGGCTACACTGTAGTCTTGGAAAGAGTCTCAGGGAGACCTTAAAAGATTCTCTTCGAGACTATATCTATGGATTTAAAATTCTCAGTAGATAATTCCGTCTCCAGGCTGTACCAACCGTGTCCCACATTTTCGTTACGCCCTGTATGTATATCTATATATCGATATGTAAGACGACTCCCCTTACAAACCTACCCCTAGGCCACTTCTACTATACTGCGTTCTACATCACGCCACTTCCCACTAAAATTGTACTGCGAGATTTCAACGTTGGATAAGACATCACTCTGCTCTCGTTTTTCGTTGCCACTTCAGTTGTTCTGTTCTCTCATTATATATGTCTATGTGACGTTAAACAACCGCACATCAAACTTAAAACCGTTTAGCAGTATTTATTAGACAATGGTAATGTCCAACAGTTGGTACCCAGTTCTTGTCGTTGCGTAGTTCACACACTCTGCACACTACGTAGTTGCTTCGACGGCTCCCAAACGCTTTGCTGCTACATCGTATTCTACTACTCTACTAACGTAAACTCTGTATTTATTACGTGGGGGAGACCGTAGGCTAGTTAGGCCAGGGGCAGGTATTATGTGGCCTCAAAGGGCCACACTTCTATCGTCAATTTTCTGCGAAGTCACCACTTCGAGCAAAAAAAAGGTCGGTTCCCTGCTCACAGGTAGTCCTAGTTCAAACGCATGTCGTGATGGAATTAACATTACAGTTTTCATTTTGCTGCGCGATAATTTTCTCTGCATTCTAATTCTCTTCTTTTTGTTTTTAATTAAACACGCAGGTCATGAAACAAGGTATATCGTGCTCTCGAAACGCAGGGGCAATTTGCAACAAATACCCGCAATAAATGCCTCAAAAGCGAGATACATTTTTTATAATGATTTTATGCAATTTTAAAATTTGACTTGGTACGCTCTTGATTAGCCTTAAATAGCGCCAATTTAGAAGAGAAACCACAAAAGCGATTCGGTGACTCAACTAGCCCCGGTTTCCCCTACTGAGTTTGGATCTTTACTTTCTACCATAATTCTCACACTCTTCTATCAGCCAGCCAGTGTCGAATGTGCGTTCACTCTTCATGCTCGTCAAACTTACATCGCAAATAACGATCATCGTGTTAAAAGTCTTGATTGCTCAGGTTCAATGGATTCTACGTCGTTCGTGCAATGACAATGAATTAATCGAAGCAACGGCGTAGAGTTGCGGAGGCAACGCAGTCGGTGAATAGAGTGCTAACAGTTAAAACAAAAAAGAAACAATGTTCGAGGCCATTGAGATCTTCGTGTAAATACAGCGTCGAGGATCCACGGACGCAAGCGAAGTGTGTACATTCGTCGGATCACGTCCGACTACGGATTGATCTGTGTTATTGTGCGATGGTCGTCTCTCGTCCACCGTCTATTCACACTTTTTCACTCTTCCTCTGTTTCTCGCTCCCCTCATACTAGACGTTCGATGTGGCATGTTTCAGATAGATCCCAACCAACTTCTACTAGCGCTGAACGTTACCATGTTAAGCCTCATCCTACTCTCTTACCTCATCAAAAGACGTCTAAACTGCGCTTTGTCTCTTCTGTAGAGTTTAGGCACTCGTCAGGTAAATCCTAGACCCCGAACAAAATTACTAGGTACCTTAGTACAGTAGACGCACTCGCACTACGTAAGTTTGACACCGATTGCCCAAAAAAGAACAAACACATTATTGACGGAAATTTTCTCGAAAACTTATAATGATTATATTGAATGGGAAACAATAACAGGATCGTCCACAGCTGAATACTAATTCTGTGAACAAATCACTTCCTCTCATCCTCTTGTGTGACACGTCACTTTACTGTGTCTATCTTTATGTAACAGTTTCCCGCAAATTATTATGCATCATTTTTTGTGTCTCAGCTGTTATATCAAAGTCACAGTACCATCGACAACTCGGTTTTCAGACGTTACTTTGTATTCGTCGAGCATGAGTCTTGGTATGACTTTCTCTGTTTTTGACGTTTGATGAGCTCATACACATGTTTTGTCTAATTCATACATATTACATTGTATTCTCTTGTTTATCATGTTCGATGAGAAATTATTTCGACGCAGTACAAAAATGCAAGAACAAAAAAGCGGCAGTTCAGCAGTTAAAATTAGAAGCATGTGTAATTTCCAAGTATTTAGTCGAAGGCTTATTGAACGATTGCAAAAATAAGCTTTGTCCCTCGTATTCGCTAGGCGAAACCGTGACGAGTCAACTGAGTCCGAGCAGTCCGACCGAGGACAGCTCAGGGGAATCGCGTCCAGACAAACCTCGTTTGCAGCGATCGATGGGCCAAAGCAAGAGGACGTTTCGTCTAAGAAAAAGTCGGAAGAGTCACATTGAGGTAACCAGAAAATGCTCGTATTACTGTATCTACTGGATTAGGTCATTGTTTACCAATGACTTGCAGTGGAATTTACAGTACCAAGTTCGAACTTAATATCTAACTCAGGTCCCTAATTAAGCTTCAAGCTGAATGTCAATTTAAGTTGAAGCTTAAAAGCAAAATAAAGTTCCAGCTTGAGTTCACACTTGGGAACATAAATTCTGCCCTTAAATACGCTTTGAATTATTTCCAGATTCCTCATCTCAAGTTGGACCAACGAGAGTCATCGCCGGTTCAGACCAGCATTCAGACACCTCCCTCTTCAGCAGTGGAATCGATGGTTTTCAGTATTCCTTCCGAATCGTCTTCCTATCGCTCCCGAAGAAGTTCATCGATGCGTCAGTCTGATTTGGAACGTGGCAACGATGTGATGCCCATGGATCAGCATCACCATCATCATCACCATCACTACCATCAGCAGTCGCAGCAACAGCAGCAGCAACAGCAGCAGCAGCATCATCATCATAATTTACTTCATCATCACCATCATCTTCATCCACAATCGGATATCTCTTGGGACGAGGACACCTCGAGCACATCGGGATACCGCGAGTCTTACAGTATGCAATTAATCTCATTGGAAGGCAACGGCAAAGGCGGCAGTGCACCGCCATTAGCGTCACCTGATCTAAACGACATCCCATCGACAAGTAGCACGGCTACGAATTACATGGGATACGACGGTAGCTCTCCGGATTGTTCGATGAACGGTAGCGGCGGGGAAAAAACAGCCCTATTGAATTCTAGTCAGAGATCAGCCTCGCAACATTCCCTACTGATGGTCTTTCAAACGCAGGACGAGGACACCCTGATTTAACGAAACAATGTTCTCACAATAAGCTTTATCGAAGCATGGTCTATCTATTGTAATACTAGTAGAGAGTCAAGGGGTGAAGACGACACGAAGATAAATAATTGGTTGGACAGACTCTAGGCTATCAACAAAGTCGAGCCTGCAAGTCGGTTGGTTGGAAACAAACAAAATTGGTAATCTCAATCAACGATTTTATTGGCTCACGAATTCGAATGTGCGCACTGTTTGGACCAACTGATTATTTTCCTTCGCGGATAAGTCTACGGACTTCGTAGCCGTAGATCGCGATTTCGGGACCGACAGAGGCCTAAACATTTGTACGACGCGATTGTGTAAAGGATTTTCCGAAGTGTTTTAGATAAAGCAAAGATATCAACCACAGTTTTCAAGTTCAAAAGACATTTCATTCATTCTCCTTGCCGTCGGTACATCAATGACTGATCGAACTATTTCCATGAGGGAGATCCAGGCTTATGTCAGCCAATACGTATGATACAGCAGCAAATAGAGCGGTGCTCATGTCCAACGACTTTGGATCTTCCACGTTCATCGTATCTGCCTCGGAGTGATGATACCAGAAGTATTTATCGTTCTGAGTCCACAACGAGGCACCGGGCACACCAGCGTCGAACCAGGTTCCTATATCAGGACCTTCTCCAGGATACGTGAGACCACTCATACCCAACGGTTCGAGTAAGCTTATAAACGTGGAAGGTAAGATTAATTGAAATAAATATCTGGCTAACATGTGAACATCTGAACGGAATATCGACACGCATACTTACTGCAATATTCTCTCGAGAACACATCGGACCGTCAATGTTCCCACGTACTTTAAACCGAGCGGTGTGAAGGTACCCATGTCCGATTCCATCACAAATTGCAGATCGTGTCGTTCCTTCTCGTGTTCCTTTATGTACTGATTCGCTCCGACGATCCCCATCTCCTCACCAGTCCACATAATCGATCTTTGATTCGCAGATAATTTTTATTGTTTCATGTGTGATGATGACCTATCAACTAATCATTTTTCGAATGCTCGGAGAAATAAATACCTGATCGTCCGCTTGGGACGGAGATTGAGATGTTTCAACAGAACCACTGAACTCCAGGTTGTGAAGGCGCCGCCCCCGTCGTCCATCGCACCCTCACCAACGTCCCAACTGTCAACGTGACCGGAGACCACGACTACCTTGTTGGGGTTGGCACTGCCGATGATTTCAGACACGATATTTCTCGATTGTCCTTCCGGTAGCATTTTCGCTTGCATCACTATTTTCAGTGAAATACGTTCACCTGAAAAATTGTCGATAAGTCTTTTAACACGCAGCGTAGAAAAAGGTCGTCGTAATTTGAAATATGGGTGGGAGGATTAATCGCTGTTTGTATATTCGATCCAGGACGTGTAGCGAAACATCTTCAATTATACAGTATTTATCATACCTCTTGCCGACATTCTGTCCAGTAACGACGCATCTTCAATCGTTATGCAAGCGGCAGGTATTTTCGTTATATTCTCAGTGTAGTGCATCATTCCGGTGTGAGGCGTGTACAGGGAGACCGGAGTAATGGATCTAATCAATGCGGCAACCGCTCCATGTTTCGCAGCGTTCGATGCACCCAACGATCGGTATATAACGGTTTCTTCGTACGACACGAATTTCTGATTGTACACAACAATTTTTCCAGGTACCTAAAAATTAGTTGCTATGACGTATTTGTTTACTAGTAATTATACGTTGAAACGAATTCAGAAAAATCATGAATCATGATTATCAACTATTAGCGTGTCAACTATTACGATACAGTTACAGTATTAGTGTGTTAATTAATACATACGACCATTTTTTAAATTACCATAACTTAAAAAATGCTGTAAATTACCGTAATCATACTACGGCCTTAACATAGTTACTCAAACTTGTTATTTGATAAAATAATTTCAAACCTCGGCCGCTCTTTTCTCCAGCTCATCGAAACTCTTCACGACTATAGCGTCCGCAGTGATGCCCTCTGCAGGGGTACCAACACTATACCCCAAACCCAGCATTTTTATGTTTTTCATTCTGGGCAACAGGAGCGTCGCTGATTCGAGCCCTCTGAAAAGAAAAAATTTCAACCAAATTATTTGCACTATTTATACAAAAACAAATAAAACGTTTCGTCGTTTAGATACCTGACCCAACGTGGCACTGTTACCACTTCGCCATGTACGTTCTCCAGGCCCAGTTCTTGCGATTTCTTCAACATGTAATCGATCGAATCTTCCAAGTTCTGTGTGCCCGTGAATCGCGATCCAAATTTGTCAACAAAATCGGACAATTCTTGCCAGGTGGAGCCCTTGAAGTCACCGGCCATCGTGCCGTTTACGATTCTGTTTACAATTGGCGCGTAATTGTCAATTTCGGTCAGCAGGCTAGCTGACAGCACAGATTCACAGCTGTCTTCGGCCCTTTTAACAACATATAAACTGCACACACTTCTCTGCAGCATCAAAATGACGAATATCAAATAATACTTGCACATCGCCATGTTGGCGTGCTCGTTAGAAAATTTTAATGATTTTTATCGTGGACCCAGTGTCGCATCACGCACTCTTAGGCAGCTGACCAGCAACAAGGACGCCAGTACACTGTACTGTACCATAAACATCATGAGCGCTGCTATGACAATAATCACAGCGGAGAAAAAAGTGACTCTCAACTTCGATGGACCACTCGAGATTAACAGCCCGAAGCGCGATTAAACGCATCAACTGATCGAACGAATAATTCAATATATTATTAGGAATTAAATATTTATTTTTTAATAACAAGAGGTAAATAAGTACCACCTAAAATATTAGTAAACAGTAATATTAATAGAGCGAGTAATTTGAAACGCATTCCTCATGCACTTGAAAAAATCAGTGTATTATTGTTTGACAACATTATCCACTGATTTTTTCCAGATGTCACCAACGTGATACGCTGCTTAGACAGTGTTACAGGTCGCTTTTGAAAATTAAGATAGATTTGAAAGGGTTATCGCCTGGTAAAATTAAAGGCAAAATCGCGATGTAATCATGCACACGTAATTTTAAAACATTGTATGTCCAACAGGACATGACGTTATATTGAAGAAATGTCCGAATTGGTAATACCTGAAGAAATTAAGGATATAATAAAATTTAAAAAGTTTATTATAACATTGAATATTAACGCTACATCCGACATGCGTTGAATTGCGCGCCATGCCGCTGGTTTACAATCATTGGTCGAAGTTGAGAGTCACGCTTTCTTTGCGTTATCTCCATCTGTGCTAATGTGGGCTATCGCGTTTGCGGTCCCTGCAAAGGTTATAACTCGGTTGGCCCAGCTAAGGACGCGAGTGTCATAAGCGATGCGCAATCTCTGTCTCGTTATAGTCGGCTGGAGAATTTTTTTCCTTTCTTCTTCCTTTTTCTTTCATCGAACCTCAAACAAAGTTATTATTAGATCTGTACTCATTCATTTGATACCAGGCTCACGCGCCGATCTCATCCGAATGAACGTATCAGAGTCAACACTGATAATTTTTTCTTTAAAAAATCTATAATAGTGGCCCTGTCAAGACATTCGTTTACGGGGGTCAATTGTGAAAACTGTATCACCCGTTTTATAGGAAGAAGTCTACTTTACCGGCAGCAGGTTTATCGCACCTGTTGACCATCCACCGGTATGTTTACCATCAGTCGGTAAGTACGAATACCAACATATGCGTCATCGGTTAACGCAGTTACTGAAACCACTTGTATTAATAGTTGGTACGTTACGAATAAAGTAACAAGTGATCTTCATCACGGTGAATTAATTTTCCGTAAATTCGTTATACAAGTTCGCTCCCTGGGGCAGTCGATAAGGCAGAGTGGGCGCGCGACAGCGGTCAGGGAATATTATCGAAACTCCGCTGTAGCCGTCGCTGGTAGCTCAACATGCGACTGTATATTCATCAATCACTCCGGCCCCCCTAGATTAAGGGGAGGCAAAATATCCGCGAGTGAGAGAGCGACAGAACCATCGGCACTCCCAGCGGACCGAGAGTGAGGCACTGAAAGTATGTTTCGCCTCCTCTTAAACGCGAGTGCAACAGCAGCGGGCCGTCACTCAATTGAGCCGTAACGCGTTTCCGTTGTTCGCCGGAAGCCACGTTGCGTCGGAGCGGGCATCAATTCGTTACATAACGAAGCGTATTGATTGTAGTATCAGCAGTTTTCGATTAATAGTCCATACCGCCGTCGTTGTGATGTAATTAATTACATAATTAAGTTCCATTGGAACCAACTGTACCGAGTAATTGGAATGGTATCTTCCGGTAATGGCGAACCGGATGCAAGGGGGGCTGCGCTTGTATCTAAATGTATTAGCGAGTTATCTTGAATTCGAATTACCGAACTTGACGAGGAACGATACTCGCGCTAAGTGTTTGGAACATTTTCGGCGCTGATGACGTTATTATCATGACAATAACAAAGCTCCCGGCCGCGAGGACGGCAAAGGTAATCTTTTTAGCAATTTTCCGGCATTTCGGGGGATTCACCGGCTAGACTCAAGTTTCCGCGGAGTTATTTATATTGGACACCGTCGATACGAGAAATACGCCCCGGCGTCTGAGTGGCGAAGTCACAGCCCCGTGCACTCGTTCCTTGCACAATAACATTGTTGGGATCCATTGGAATGTAGCCAGTAGAATCCGGTATTTGGCTTAGAGATATTCGAACAAGATTTGGCGTAGAAAATAATCCCGCCTCGTTCCACCTCGCGGCTCAGACTCGACGACGAATCCACCGTAGATTCGCTCCGTCACTGGTATATCCGGATTTTCTCACGGTTCCTCACCCACCATCTCGCCATGCGGTCCATGCGATATTGCGTCGCAACGTCTCGCGATGCGTTAGGGTGTATCGGGTGCGAAGGATCTGATTCGCGACGCCGTCATTTCCGGCTGACAACGAGACCTCCATGTGAACAACAAGTTACGCACGCAGGCGCGAGGAATCTGGTTAAAATTCCTGTCAACTTGAGAAGCATCAGTGTAAATCTGGTGAACATTAGCGGGGTCATGATAATTTTTATACCATGAACTGATTGTGTAAAGTATATTTTACCATGAACTGATTGTGTAAAGTATATTTTACCATGAACTGATTGTGTAAAGTATATTTTACCATGAACTGATTGTGTAAAGTATATTTTACCATGAACTTATTGTGTAAAGTATATTTTACCATGAACTGATTGTGTAAAGTATATTTTACCATGAACTGATTGCGTAAAGTACAAAAATTGGCAGCTGAGGGAACAAACGCTATGTTGTTTGAGGCATATATGAAATTTATTGTAGCTATCTACGATTGGTTTCCTCGAGTATTTCTAAATAGTTGGTATTATCAATCGAGTGCGGTTAGATTTACCAATCGATTGATCCGAGATACCAATCGAAACGTAATTGGTTGATTGGACAGATACGATTATTTGATAAACATAACCTCTCTGAATTGCAACAATGAAATTTGGTTTACACGCGCGATTTATTATTGGTGTTACACACTGAGAAACAGATCGGTGGGAAACAAACATTTATTTTTTTCTGGTTCTCCCGACAACACTTTTTCCTGATACACCCGATTTTCTCGCGATTCTTCACGATTATCGCACTTTTCCGTTTCCGATGTTGCATCAGGGCGTCCGTCGGTGCATCGAGGTATATCGGGCGAATGATCTGATTCACGTTCAGGATCGCGTCCGCTCGACACCGAGACACCCAATTGATCGACAAATCGAGCGGACAGATAGTGAAGTTTGATACCTCGGCGTGGCGATCGACAAGTTATGTGCTCCATTAAAAACACGCACAGGTTGCTGCTGGGTCGCCACTCGTTGAGATACGAGCTGGCCAGTGAAATAGGGGATTCCGAAGAAACCAGATTCTCCAAAAAGGTCGTCGATGGCTCTGTACGTATGAAAGATGCTCAGATATTTGTGCCGTGTTCATACCTGTATGCTGTGGCTATCAAGATGCGATAATGATACAGTGTACCGCGTTATCTGAGCGCTCATTGAGCAAAATACTCATGATTCATGCGCTAGTCTTCGCCGGCTACGAAAGGTATAAAAGCTTGAAAATCCGTGCATTCGTTTCTCGTCGGCATCACCGTAGATTTCGCGGAATCCGATCCAAACCGCGTCTCGCGTATATACGTATATTTGTTTATCCGGTGAATTCGTGATTATCGCAATCGCGTGGACCGCCGAGTGAAACGCGCGCCGACGCCGCGAATCCGTAACACCTTTAATCGGACACGGGTGTTGGCTTCTCTCGTCGTTGGATTCCCGCTTCGACGTTGCTCGGCGAGATTTCGAAACGTGCGCCGGCGATAATCTCGATACCGATAGTGGCTCGACAGTGTCGTGCGGCGGTTGCGGCGTCTCACTTGGTCGATTACTATGGCCGAATCGATCAGGAGATCGTCAAGGGTTTGTATACCTCCTCTCAACTTAATAAGTTTACCTCGGAAAACAAATAATAAATCCTGTTCAATTGATTAATACGGTATAGTCGCCTATATCCAAAGGAATTCCCCTAGCGATTTTGTAAGAAATGCATGTGCCACATGTTCCGTTCAGCTAGAAAATAATTCTGTCCATAAGGAAGCAGTTTAATTGTTGAAACAACGAATTTATTTATTTTTACGCTCAACGTTAAAATTGATTTAATCACACAAATTTGAGGCCAATCAATTGATGTTTGATAGCAATCAAGTAATTTGCTGGGTCAACAAGTTAATTCATTTAACCATGCAAGTTAGTTAGACCAACTAATTATTAAGTTCCGTGTACACGTGGTGCATGACGTATCTTGAATAAGTGAAGTACTTTCGGGATACTTATTTTCCTACCGCAACGTATTAGTGTGTCTATTAAGATCATAATAAAGGTCTGCATGATAAACCATACCTATATTTAAATACAAATGTTTCATAACCGTCTGCTCTAGCTCCGCGTAGAGTTAGCGTATGAACGATGAATATCGCGAACACAGTACATATTGAACGAAGAGTTTAATGTTGGGATCGTAAAGTGTATACTGGGAGTCAGGTTGTTATCACCCCGAAAGCGTATGATTGCAATGATCCAGAAATGAAGTGAAACGGAGTGACAGTGTTTCTATGGTTACCACAATAATAAACAGTAAAAAAAAACAGCAAAATGTTTATGACTGATAACTATGTGTACAGTAGTATTCACCATATTCTGAATTCTGCAATGTCAATTTTTCTTATTCTCACTTGTAACAAATGCACTGTGAAAAAAGTCTAATTTATTAAGACAACTATTTTTCATAGTGACTGTAACTATAAGATAATTGTCACAGCTCTAAAATAATGATCATCCCTCTTTTAAAAAGTTCATGAGTAACGGAAAGCATTGTTAGCAAACTATTAGAGCAGTGATTGGTTGCCAGGAAAGTCCGTGATAAACAAAATCAGTTTGGTGTCAAGTTTGAAAAATTTCATAAGAGGACAGGCGGGGCAGCACCCGTAACCTTTTAAAGCTTTATAAGAGCGCAGCAGCGCAAAATTGATTAACCTATTATAGGTGATATTTTGAAATAAAAATTTCCGAGGTCGATTTTGGCGATTTTCGGTCCGGAGCCGGATCTACGATTTCTGAAAGAAAGATCGTCGCCAAAAAAATATTTTTTTCAAAATCGATTAAAAAAGGTTAATAACCAGTGTTTTCGGGGGTAGAATATGCCACTTGAGAATGATGGTATAAGTTAAAAGTCGATATTTTTAAAAGAAGAAAAATAGGGGTTGATTTTGGCGATTTTCGTTCCGGAGCCGGATCTACGTTTTCTGACAGAAACAATATTTTTTTCGTCGCCAAAAAAATATTTTTTTCAAAATCGATTAAAAAAGGTTAATAACCAGTGTTTTCGGGGGTAGAATATACGACTTGAGAATGATGGTATAGGTTAAAAGTCGATATTTTGAAAGGACAAATTTCTGAGGTTGATTTTGGCAAGTTTTTCAGGCACGCGCTCCAGCGCGTGTGATTAGCCTAGTACTATAAAATGTGTATAGTTGCGCGATCAACAATGAATACTCGTTATTTCGGAGTTACCAGAGCGATTTCCCGGAATGTGTATAAAAAACGATAAAAACGCGGCACATGTATGTTCATAAGTTTTTTTAAAAACACAACGGCTTTTTATTCAAGTAATAACAAATAAACGTTACACGTTGTTCATTCTTCAACTCGCTCTATTTGATTTTTTAATATTTTTTCGCTATTCATTCGACCGTGCGCCGCTCTTCTGTTTCTGCGTGCTCGTTTCATTAGCAACGGGTTTCCGGAACGAGTGAATGCGTGTTTCCCCGGATACATACGGCAATGGGAACGAGCTTCGTCGTACGAATTGGAGCGAAAAGGGCTGAGTGGAAGGGAGAGAGAGAGAGATAGAAAGGGCGACGTGCGGGTGTAGGCAAACAGGAAAGCTGGGATACACACAAATACTCCAATACCGGGAGAATAAGCAACGTATCGTGTAATCGACAGCCGGGCTAACGGCAACTACGTCTCCTTTCTCTGTTTCGACAGTCTCGCGCTGGTGTCACGTGGGCACACAAGCGTAAATATATATACATGTATATAAGGGCATTTCCGGGCACAGACGTCGTCAAGGCGTTATTCGATTTACATATTATGTGCTTGGCGCGTCGGCATTCTTCCTGCCTCTATATGTGTTACATACTACATAGAATACATCACATTGTGCTTGTATGTAAAAAGTAGATATATATGTAAATTGTGTATACCTGTTGTAAGAATTTGTGATCATTTTTGTACTAAAGGTGAAGTGTACACTGTAAAAAAAAATGTTTGTCGGTAAGAAAAACTCTTTTCGAGTCTTCACCGAGATGATTGATATTTCGGGCAATAAGTGATGACAGGACAGGGATGATTGATATTTCGGTGAACAGCCAACTGCAAAATCGTTAGGCTGAGCTTACGGTTCTCTGCCGGTTTGTCCGGGAGATCGATCATCTCTGAGAAAACTGGTAATCAGTTTTCGGTACCGGCCGAGTTGATTGTACGTGTTGCACTTCACCTTACAGACATCCCTGGAAATCTCGTAAGCGAGTGTCTGTAATATTTCGCAAGTTCCATAAGTCGGTGTCAATGTGAACGCTGTGAATGTCCTGTAAACGCTGTGTGAGTGTCCAATTGATGTCGAAATGTTGTCCTTTACTATTATTACATACACTGCACCGTTATATACACTTGTGTACATCCGTGTAAAGAAGCTATAGTATGTTTCGGTATCGAGCGCACTGCACATAGCCCCTTAACTGGACACTTACAGACATTTCTCCTGATAAGAACGCTGGGGAAGGCGGATTAAAGTACACGTTTTCCTCTCATCCCTTCGGTTTCCTATTCCGTTCTGAAATAGAAATGGCAGATAACTCGTTTCGATTCGTTCACGAGCGGTTTCGCGCGTACGTGGTGTGTGTGTCGCGACGCCATTAAAAAGAAAGAGAGAGAACGTAGGTACGCGGGCTGAGAACTCGCGACGAGAGATAAAATTGGCCTGAATAAAATGGGGCAAAAGTGGCTCGAGGCATGAGAACGATATGTAAAAAGCGAAACGTTCCCAATGGAGTACACTGCAAATCTACAATTTATCTTAGTTTATTTCCTTTCAGTCACGTCCTATGCGCGTATCTGCGTGCTATAAAAATGGAATTTATGCGCCCTTTATAACCCTTTTTTTATCCCCGTACCGACTCTCTCTAACTCTCTCTTTCACCTGGCTAACCCTTTGAGCCATACGTTTTTATATACGATTTACTTGTGGTTTGGATATGCTCGGATGGTTTTGTGGCCTCTATTGTACATATAATGATAATAACCAGCTACTGCTTTTAGAATAAAATACGATGTACGATTGACAGTCAATATCGTATGCGTTCAGACGTGTGGAAAGAATATTCCGGAATATAAGTCGATTGCCACGCAAATTATTCCCATTTTACTCACAAACGCTCATGCGACACTCAAAGATAGCTGTCTTCAATTTTGGAAAGAAATGCCACAAAAATTTACTTACGGGACTTATAATACGTCTTTGAGTGTCGACAAATAACTGTGAGAGTTTGCAAGAGTGCATATGACGTTCAAGTATCCACAAAAATTCTTTATTATTACATAGATACAATAAAAACACAATAATAATAATAATAATAATAATAATAAAAATAACAACAACAAAACAATAATAATAATAATAGTAACTATAGAAATAATAATAATATTTACATGAATCTAATAAATTGTGTATTGAAAACAGGTTAAGAAGGTCTCTCTGGGTGTTGGAGGAGCCCTCGTGGAACTTCCGGTGGAGCGCGTCGGTTGGGCGAATCCGATTGAGTTTGTTCTATCCTGCATCGGGTATGCCGTTGGCATTGGAAATGTTTGGCGTTTCCCGTACCTCGTCTACCGTAATGGCGGAGGTATGTATAACATTCGTTGGTCCGCTAGTTGTGTATCGAGAGCCTCGGAGCCTCTCGCAACCTCGGCAAAAGGTGTTTCGAGCTTTGTCACTCTCTCACCACTCCGCCTCACCCTCATTGCGGCGGATCCTAGCGCGAGGCGATGGGGTCGCAAACAGCTTCCCAAGCCGCTTCCGTTCCACCGTCCCCCCCCCTCCCCCCTCCCCCCTCCCCCTCCCGCCTCATAACCTCCACCCCGCTCATCCTCACCATTGCCTTACTGTATCTGCGTATTGCAACGTCTATATACCAATGTGGTTTACGTTCCAAGTACCACCAAGCATCTGTGTTCGGCGGCTCTAAGGCCGGGCCATGGCGAATTATTCGTGAGACGTCAGTTGCGAAACGCGATATTCCCGTCTCAACCGCGTCAATAACGTTCGTCATTCGATCTCCGACTTGCGACGTGCAAGTCAACGTGCGGGTATAGCGCGCTAGAAGCAGCGCAAACTACGGGTGCCCACTGTGCGTCCTCGCCCCTCCGGCTCGTATAGACCCCGACGGCACAGAATTTCGCACCCTATACACATCGCCGGTTGCTCGAGCCTGCGTTTACCCACAACTATGTCGGTGCTTCTGCGTTCGGCGAAACGTAATATCGGACGACTGTGCGTCGTTCTCTGTACACACGCGAGGAGAGACCACTCGTTCGGCTCGATTCGCAGGATGAGCGTTCTCCACTTGCTTTACCTCGCGATCTCGGCGCGCCGGCGGCCGGTACACACCGGCGACGACCGCCAACTGCTTTTCCGGAAAAATATACGCTTTGTGGTATCGGCTTTCGCGTTTATCGGGTTCCTCAAAGATCGCGGTCGAGGCGGGGACGTATTGATTGGACAATTGGAAAACCTCGCGGCAACGGGAAACCCGACGCTTTTAATTGCTCCCTGCTCGAGGTGTAGAACAAATTCTGCAGCTTTTGACCTTTGGCTATTTACATATCGCGCCGTTACGACCGCTTGTTTATTTTTCTTTCAAATATATGAATAGTAAATATTGCGTTTGCTACTCGTGTACATTGAATCGAAAACAGTCACTGTGTACCGCGGCGGTTTATTTTGAACCTTATGTTTGGCGTTTATTTTTTTTCCTGTCGCCCGGCTGAATGCACCTTTTTTGTGAAAAATTGTCGAATTCAGTGCATCGACGGTGGGTGCTTTCGTGCATAAACCGGTGCGTTAAATTTAACATACGCGGCTGATGTAATATTGAAGTACTCTCGCATTAACTCATTGGATCAGAGCGGGTCGCCCATGGCGACACGGTCTACCTGGATCTGGTGCGATCGCAGTTTTTTGCACTATTTACTGAATTTCTTGACGTTGAGCATTGACGTTTTTGTTTCACTAGCGTCAAAGGTATAATTCACGCGGTCACCATTGTTGTTTACATATTTTTTCCGTATTTGACGTCGCATTTTTCAAACAAGGTTGAAAATAGCCTGCGTTCGCAATAATCCACCCGATTTATCACATTTCGCAGGTTGCAATACATATTTTATTTTACACGTTGCAATACACCCTAGAATAATCACATGTCTGCAGTTGTACAGCTGATTTAATGACAAAATCCTCTCACCCGAAGCTCACGTTTATGTTGTTTATTTTGAAGGCGCCTTCCTGATACCCTTCGTGTTAATGCTGCTGACAATGGGATTACCGATATTCTTCCTCGAGCTCAGCATCGGGCAGTACACGGGACTCGGGCCGGTCGAGGCTTTCGGGAGAATGGCACCGGCGTTTCGCGGGATCGGTTGCTGCACCCTCGTGGTTATCGCCCTGGTGACCATTTACTATATGGTGCTGGTTGGCTGGACGCTGTTCTACACGTTCGCCTCGTTCTCATCGAGATTGGCCTGGGCTTACTGCGACAACGATTTCAATACGGACGGTGAGTGAATGAGAGCGAGGCAGTCGGTGAATGAAGGAGCGAGGCGCGCGCGCGCGCGACGGAGGTGAGAGTAAGTACAAGGGAAGGCGCGCGTCGAGTATGCAGAAGAGTGAGACGAGCCGAGTGCGGGTCGGATCGGCGCGAGGGAGAGCTGGTTATCCCTTGGGCTTGGCTTTCGTGACATGGATCTTCGATGGGTATTCAAAGTCAACCGAGGGTAGCTAGGCCCCCGGCCTCTCACGTACGTCTCCCAATCGGATGCGCTCGAGCGCGAAACTTTAGGCTTTCTCGTGAAAGCGATTCACGTCAAAGGCTCCGCGCGTTCACATAGGGCGCAGGTGCCTCCGGGATAACCCGCCGGGCGGCCCGTCCGGCACCGCCGCCGCGGCTTGTATAGAGAGGGTAGGTGGTCGGTTGGCACTGCCCTGTACGAATACGTATACGCGGTAACGAGTATCGACGTATAGCCAATATCTTGCGGCCACCCGGCATCCGCGTCCTTTCCCCCACGAAAAGCTACGCTCTCGGGACTTTCGGGATTAAACTATCCCATTAATTAACATTTATTTATTGCGCATGAGGCGTTCCGTGCCGGATCGGGTCGGGTCTGACCTCCGAGCACTCAGGGTCGCTTCGTCTCGACTACTTTTTTTGTGGAAAAATGTTTGTGTAATTCTAACTTACTTAAAAAAAAAACTGGTCCATACGCGCGCTTCACACGCTTACCCAGTTGATGCAAAAAGTGTACATAAATAAAATCGAAAATAAGCTTGTCTTATATGGATTAGTATAACATTAAAAAATAATATATCGGAGTGGAAATGGTACAAAAATAGGTCAGGTGAGACAATAACTTTTTCAGTTTTTACGTCTAGGCACATGTTTTTTCTGGGAAACTAAAATGCTGGATGCTTCCCTCATCATATTTCACTATGGAACCATATTTTTGACAGTATAAAAGAATTCCGAGAAAAATCGTAACGAGTTCATGTCACAAAATGCATTGCCGTCGACCCGCTCAAAATTCAATATTTTAAAAATAAATTTTTGGTGAGGTTGATTTTTGAAATTTTTTGTTAGTTGCCAGAATTACGATTTCTGGCGAAAGAAACGTCGAATTTTATTTTAATTTTTTTAAAGCAAGTAAAAATGGGGTTGAAACTAGTATTTTCAGGGGTAGAATATGCGACTTGAGAACGATGGTATGGGCCCAAAGTCGATATCTCGAAGAAAAAATATTAAGGGGTAAGGTCCACTTGTTGGTACGCGAGGGGGCCGCAGCGTCTGAGCCACGTTGACTTAAAAACACGAGAGAAATATGTATTCGTGTGCATATAACTGTAAAAAGTTAATTTTCCAAATGCACCATTCGTAATCCTTTCCGACTACAGTACAAAATTGCTTTTTTGTACCCACTATTCCTCTAATATAACCAAGCACACGCTACATTATCTGATAAAGGGTAATTATGGCTTCCACCTATACGAATGCATGTACGCGGTAACGAGTATCGACGTAAACTGAATGTATGGCGCTGCTACCGGGAATCCGTCCTTTGGTAGGAAAAGCTGTGTTCCCAGGACTCTCGAGATTAAACTATCCCATTAATTATCATTTATTTATTGTATATATATATACACACACACCGATAGAAGCTTGTTTTGGATCCTAGAGAAACAGAGAGAGATAATTGAAAGCAGCCCGCCGGCAAGTGCGGGGAAACGATGAGCGCGAGGGAAGGACGGAGAGCGGCTAGATCTACTTATCGGTGTTATACACCATTTCTCGGCAAGGCACACCGAGGGCTGCATACGTAGGATCCGGGCGTTATACGCCGCTCGGCCGTTGTAACTCAGCGTAGCTTGGTTTACTTGGTTAAGCCACAAGGATCCTCGGTCATCGTTAGACCCAACGGTAGCACGAGCGGAAATCCAAGTCCAGGGAGCTTTCGCGATGCACCGGCGACCGATATACCCACCGCGCGCGTCACGGCCTGCGAGAAAGTGGGGGGAAAGAGCGGCGAAGGAGGGGGGGGGGGGGGGGAATAGCCGCTGGGCTCCGCGCACACCTCTCTGTTAGTGACACAACCAAACACCCTATTTTTGTTAATAAATTGCAGACTGCTGGAGCGGCCTCCAGGATATCGAGTGCCAGAAGAATAACGAGACGACGATATTTTACAATAAAACTTGCACGGCCATTAAGGACGTCTGCACGGGTTTTGGTTACGCAAACGGCAACGGGAGTTACTGCTACAACGAGACCTACGCCGCACCCCTGAGGACCCTCTACAAAAGGGTACTGTCATCCGAGGAGTATTTCAGGTACGCTCGCCAAATTAGCCGTGAATCCTTTGTCGCGGCTTGAGGCCGATTAAGGAGACAACGTGATACCGTGTATTATAATATTAGCCGCCCTGAGGATGCGATACGCTCGGACAGTCACGACGAAGAGCTTTATTGGATTCGGAAATTGAGTGTGCGGCTTACATTGTTACAATGTAAATACAAAACGTCAATGAATATCAACGTCATCAAAAATCTTATTTGTATGAAAATAAGAATTTCAAACTAAACAACTTTTGAACTATTTTCAAAACAAATAATGATAATTTTAAACCATTAAAAAAGTGCGAATGTTGTATGCGCCCGAAAAAATCAGGGATAACCTTTTGAAATGTAAGAAAAAAATTGGTCTGAAAGTTTGTGAAAACTTTTTTCTTACTATTCGTTGCTTACTTTATTGAATTATTATTATTATTATTATTATTATTATTATTATTATTCGATTCAATATGCTTCCTATTTTTAATGACGTTTCTTTCGTTCTCTTGTCACAAGACAATCAAATTCTAATCAAATCAAACTTTTGGTTGGTACTGTATGTATGGCACATCCGTAACTTAAATACAGACTTAACTGAGTGGAGTAGCTTTGTCGGTATTAAGACGATATTGTTCTTCCAATGTTCGCTTCGCGTACAAAAGAGTTAAGTAAATACGAATTTTGCTGTATAACTCGACAATATCTTTAAAACACGTAATAAAGAAACAAGACACGGGTTCATCATAATAAAACTGTACCAAATGCTTTTAAACAAAAACAGGTGAAATGCGTATGAGTTCGATTGTTTTTCTTTAGAAAATGAGACTAATCAGATCAGAAGCGCTGTATATATTTTGTCTCTTTTACTGTTTCAATTTCATGATTCGCGTAGCGACTATGTTCTCGGTATACGAGGTGCCACCTGGGAAAACTACGGAGGCATGAGATGGGAGCTCTTTGGCTGTGTAAGCCTCGGGTGGATAATCTGCTATCTCTGTCTGATAAAGGGTGTGCAGACTGTGGGAAAGATCGTGTACTTCACCGCTCTCTTTCCATATTTCGTTCTGATTGCTCTGTTCGTGCGAGGTCAGTATGTTTCAACTTAAACAATGTTAACCTTTCCCTTTAATGCCATTAATAATCCAATATCCACATCAACCCCACCGGCCATCATTATCAATTCATCAGAGTTTCATATCTAGTGTCAGTTTGCATTATCATCTCCAGGCTTTACACATGCATTTAACTTGCAAATAGATGAACGAATTTCAACGATTCTTTATTTATGTACTCTTCGTGATTGATTCAAACCTGCACTGATGGTGAAACGTTAGTTGATTTTTATTTACTAAGTCTGAACATAAACGTGTTTACGGCTTTCATTGAGGTGCGTCGAATAATTTCACAATAATGGCTTGCATGAATTCAAAGGAGATCCTACCGAAAGAACATGTTTTCAATATTTACGCTCGAAAATGTTGTAGGTCGCAGCATCAACATTTCTGAATGTAATTACAAGGTTGAAAGGTTGGCTATCGACCAAACTCTCTGAAATGTGTCATTAAAAATGGTGCATCGCACACGTGCTCCTAGGCGGTAGGTACCAAATTTTGCACGGGAAATTAACATACCGGGGTGAGCAATAATGATTATGTTGCAGATTCGATAAATATTCATCGTATGGGTACATTCCAGAATGTTTGCCTTACATTTGAAAATGACGCAAAAAAACCAGCTATTACCAACTATATTACAATTGTCGAGAAAGTGACTAAGCGCGCAACCAGTTGAGTCTTGATGTGCCATTAAATTAATCGGAGCGTTGTTAATTTTTCGCGTTAAAAAGTAATATCTACAATGGTCTTAATACTCTAAATATTATTATTATAATTACGCTGTTATTAAACTATTAGTATTCCGTCCCTGCAAAGCTCGAGGAAAGCTCGAGAAGCTTAACACGTGACTGACCTCAACGATCGATGGTTCCAACAATTATCCTTTTTCTCGTCCATCCTTTCACCTCCCTCCCTCGCCCTCTAATCGAAAATCTTTGATGGTACACAAACTATGATAGCAGAAGCATGTTTACACCACCACCTGTTGTCCGATCAATGTCGTAGGCGTAACACTGGAAGGCGCCGGCGAGGGCGCGAAGTGGTTCATCACCCCGAAGTGGTCGACCCTGCTGAACGCGAACGTTTGGGGCGACGCAGCGTCGCAAATCTTCTACTCCCTCGGGATCGGATGCGGATCCCTGGTCACTCTGTCGAGTTTCAGTACATTCTCGAATAATTGTCACAGGTGAGGCAAAAATCGCTGTTATCTATTTTGCCCCCCCCCCCCCCCCCCCCCGGTCTCTTATTTATTGATCTACTCGCCAACCAGTCTGTCACCCGGCTTCTCTGGTCGAAAAAGAACAAAAATGAACAATCGGAATAAACTCGCTAGCGCCGGAAGACTGACAACGGTTGGATGAACTAACTTATTCTCCGGTGGGTGGAGGGGGGACGACCAACTTATCCGCCGTGCCCCAAACAACTTGTTGGTTCGTTCAACTAATATTAATTTTCCGACGCTCGAGTTGGTTCGGGGGAAACTTGGTATCTCCCTCCACGCTCTGCGTAACCGACGAACCTGCGGAAACATTTGATATACCCGGTTCACGGCTAATCGTTGCTATGCAAACGATAACCGCATTGTGACAAATCCGTGCGTTGCCGTCGGTTCCCAGCTCTGTAACATTTTTGATCCCAGGTAATAACAGCTTCGCGCCATTAACAAGCCACGTCTCGTCTCACCGTCAGAACGACTTTCCTTCTCCCCCGCAAACGTGCGTTGCCGGCTTATCGCTCGCTCTGCGTCTGCAGCGCCTCGTGCAGCGTCGTATCCGACTCTACCGCTCGGCATAACCATGTTTTAAGGGTTTGATCCCCCGACGACGGGGGCCCATCCTCACGTTGCTAAACTTGACATCCGCGTCTCTTATTCGCGCGGGGCTTGAGGTGCGCGGGGTGGTTAGATGCATATGCGGTTACAAGCGTACAAGTAGCGCTACGGTAAGACAGCTCGGGAGCGCATAGCGCGCGCGATATCGATTTCTCGAAAGCCTCGCGATGTTTTCGGCCCCGCGGGAGTCGCTTTATCTCCCTCACTCGGCGGAGCATTCGCGCGTTAGACACTCGGTAAATTTGATTTGTGAAATTACTTGATACACGTGACGTGACGGTATATCGGTTGGCCCGAAGTGGAGAGAGAGAGAGAGAAAGAGCAGAGAGAGAGCAGAGAGTGAGAGAGAGAGACAGAACACGGTCGAGCATACAGAGTGGGCGGGGGACGCGGCGACGGCTCGCGCGCTGACGAAAGCCCAATGCGCGAAGCAAGCCCTCGGGGCCCAGTACCCCAGCGGCGCTTCCGCTGCCTCAACTCCTCTCGAGTCCTCCCGGTGCCGCTGCTGTTGCCGCTGCTGCTGCTGCTTCGCGCAACGCCCGACGGATGAGTCGGCAAGAGTCGAAGTTTCGGCTCAACGGGCAAATACATTTCCCCCGGTAAACAGGTACGTGACGCCGTTCCTAGACGACGTACTAACTTTGATCGTTTCGCGGGTCCTGTACGTGGGTGTCGCACAGTGGTGTTCGTGCACCCTGCACGTGTATCAATGGATTCACACGAACGCGCGGACGTATTTATACGTGTATCGGGGACGAGACCGGGGCGAAATGGGCTTGGGGAGATTCTGACGCTGTTAGGGAGAGGACCTTCGGAGAAGCGCGTGTTTGTCGCGGGGTTTGGGGGAAAAATGTCTAGCGGGTTATACGGCGGTTGGAGTTTGAGGCCTCGCGGTGAGATGCAAAAACGTTGAGTGTTCAAACGGAATTTTGGTGGGACTTGGAGGGTAACCAGGGCGAGGACCTTCCGAGAAGCACGTGTTTATCGCGGTGTTTGGGGGAAAAAACGTCTAGCAGGTTGTACGGCGGTTAGAGGTTGAGGCCTCGCGGTGAGATGCAAAATGTTGAGGGTTCAAACGAGATTTTGGTGGGACTTGGAGGGTAACCAGGGCGAGGCCTCGTGGGGAGGTTTTGAAATAATCAGGGCCTGGGATTAACAGGGGAACTTGGAATAATCAGTGCCTGGGCTTTATAAGGGAATTTGGATGTGGATAATCAGGGCCTGGATTTTGTAGGGGATATTTGAATAATTTTCCTGAACGCAATGTTCACTCATTTTTTTATATACAATTTTTTCAAAGCCTTGGTTAGATAATCCTGGCACACTGAGCTGAAACGAAAATCCTTGCAATCGCTTCAACGTTTAGCTCGAGCTCGTACATAATTGTGCAATTGCTGTCTTACGTAAGCAGCGTAAGCTACTTTGAAACTGGTTAACGATTCTTGGGGTACTCCATTTTCGACCGGGGACAAATACGTCTTCCGGTGACCCATTTCGCCCCGATCTCCATTCAATATATAGTATTATCACGGGTAATGCTCCACTACGGCTGCTGCCACTAGGGCTGCGACTGTTGCATATGTATACGGGCACTGCAACTGAAACATAGCTTGTCGTCCTACGCGTATCCTAAGTTCGCCAAAGCATCACCCAATGCCAGTGGAAGTTTGCTTTGGTGCACGTGAGAGGGAGTGAGAGGGACCGTCGTCATGTGTGCCAGTTTCGTGTTACATGGTTGCCAGGCTCTCCCTGATCTGCATTGCCGGAAAGGGAAATAAAGTTGCGATAAATACGAGTTGTTAGTTCGCCCGAAAGCGGAAAAGTAACGTCAATACAGTGGGTCAATAGCCAACCCGAAGAGGGATCTAATTATCGTGTGATGAAGGTTGTCATCGTTGGAGATGGGCGAAAGGGAATTATTCGTGCGATACGCGAGTCGAGGGTTCTTTGTTCTTAGGTTGCATGAGCGTGGGTCGAGGGATTCGGGAGGGTACGAGATTGCGACGAGTTTGTCAGTGTGGAAATCCCAGGGGAGGAAACGGTTTAGAATTCAGAAAGTCAATGGGTGAGGATTTTGTTCACTAGTGCTGACGCCTTTGATGGCGAAAGTATCATTTTTCACAGTGTCAAGTGTACACAAACAAATTTGCGTTCGGAATTTGTGGACGAACATTTTTGGTTTACATAATTTTTTACTGCAGTTTACTTTCCACTTTTAATTTACACCGTTTTTAAAAGGAGATTCACACGTCGCGAATCCGACGAATCTAAAGCTCTCGGTTAACGACGATTATTTTCGCTCCCTTCGGTTTGTTTTTTTGCCAATCGATTCTCGCATCCTCGCGGCACGTACCACCGACGCAACCCACAACCCGCGGTCTCCACGCTTTCCTCTTATTTTCCGATCTCGCATAAATGTGCAACATACGGACATAAATTTTACTGTCTTCATCCCGCGTCTGACCGTCATCACGTTCTCACGTCACTTCGTGCTTTCTCTTTTTCCGCCCTTTCACTTCATCGATATTCCATTTGCACAGTTTGCTCCGCTAACATTCACCGCTCTCTCTGTCTTTTCCGCTCTGCCACCAGGGACGCTATATTTGTCACGCTCACGAATCTCTTTACGTCAATTTTCGCGGGCTTCGTGATATTCTCAGTGATGGGTTACCTCGCACATCAAATGGAGATACCAATTGAGGAAGTGGTCCAGAGTGGCGCGGGACTGGCGTTCATAGCGTACCCGGAGGCGGTCGTGAGGATGCCACTTCCGAACCTTTGGGCAGTGCTTTTCTTCCTTATGCTGTTTATTCTCGGTCTCGGCAGTCAGGTGAGTGACTTAATTTAACCAATAATGAATCAACGGCCATGGGAAATAGTTTTTAAGGGCATGTGAATCACTTGCTCGCGCACCTAAAAATTTCGGGAGTAGATTCTGACGCGAATTATGAACGGATCGACGTGAAAATTGAAATACAGACGCCAGTAATGTGCGCCGAGGGAATGAATTAGTCAGAATTTTGATTTTCGAAAAAACAATTGAATGGCGTTGTTTCTAAAATTGCAGCTATCTCTCTCGCACTCACGTGTCACGTGGTACATGTTTCACATTCCCTTAAAAAATACGCGAAGAAAAATAATTCGTCGTCGTAACTCATTTGCAGGGTTAAACATGCGTTAGGCAACTAAATTGGTTTGGCCAAGAACTTAAATGGTAAGGCCAACAACTTAATTGTTTAGGCGACCAAATTAATTGCTTGAGCCAATAATGTGATCGCTTGTGTTAATAATTTTATCTCCGACAAGTCAGTTGTTCCCGCTTACAAATACATTTTTCTGATATCCGACCCTCTCTTGTTCGCGAAACAATCAAATAGGTCAACGACCGACCAATTTAATCGCCCGGATCGCATATACGTAACCGATTATTTTTCTCCGCTCGCTCAAATGAGTTCATTAAAAGCGCATCGATCGGTTTGATGAGCGAAAGGGCTAATCGAGTGGTTGACTCATAAAAAATGCATACACATACCATTTAAATCGAACGGGCCATTAGGAATCACCGTGCGAGGAGGCTATATGTATATGTGCAGCCACCACACAGGCCGCGCAACGAAACGACGACGACACACGTTACCGCGCTTAACTACGAATGAAAATACGACGGTCGAACGAGTGACAAGCGCAATTACTCGGTGGCGCGTGGTGCGAATCACGCGGACAACGGTGAATTGGAAAAAAATAGTGTGGAACGACTCTCAATCACTGCGTCGAGATAATTAGTCGAACGATCGCGTGCCAGCAGTCCACTCGCCGGGGCACGCCGGGCGAAGCTGACGCTGGCGTGTGGAGATCGCGTAAGCGCGCGTCACTCGTGATCCCCGCGTCGACCACGCGTGCATATCGGACGGAAAGAATTTTATAACACGAGCCCCGGTGTGTAGTACGTGCGGGACAAGAATGGCGTAACTGCGGCACCGTATGGGGTGAAACACGATGGGCGCCAGGAGTCGCGCCCACCGCGTGTAATATTTTCACCGTCATCTCTCGCGTCTGCAATTTCCATGCGAGCCGCGCGCGAACGTCACGTACACCGTTTCAGACTTCCGTCGCTAATTGTTCTATCTGTGTTATCTACCTTTTTTTCACGTCCGCTCTGTTACGAGGAAATATTTTTATTGACGATACTGTCGCGTTAAAATAATTAAAATTTCATAAAGTGTGCACCGGGCAGCGGGAAACATGCGTTTTCAGTGGTGACACGTAATAACACCGGAACGCGGGACGAGATGTAACATTTTCCACGCGCCGGACATTCTTTATCGAATCGACGAGCGGATTTAAAATTGTCGGGTAAAATCGATGCCGACTTGCCGAACAAACAAAATGCAAAAACGGCGTTGAATTTTATTCGAGAAAAGTGCGCGTTTCAATTTTAGCGACTGCAATGCGAATTGAAAGTAGTTGTTGAACACCGGGCATTCGCAATGTCGAGAGGAGGAGATTCGCGTAAACACGCCGCACAATTAAGTTCAACACGACGGGATTTTTTGACAGGACAAAAGCGGGCGGGTTCGCCCACCGCGTGTAGCATTTGTTCCGTCATTTCTGACGTCCGAAATTTTAGACGCACTACGCGTGAACGCAGTTTCATATTTCCGTTGCTAATTGTTTTCCATCTATGTTATCTCCTTTTTGGCGCGCGTCGCTCTTTTATTTTTATCGTTTCGGGCATTTTTCTCTCGTTGCGCGTTTATGAGCAAAGGAAACTAAAAAAAAAACGTGGTTGAGGTCATACAACGCACGAGCCACCACGTGCCCGGCAGCCGACCATGAGGGCATGGCCAGCTTGGCCAGCATCGCACCCGAGATGCGACGTAGCACAGAACCCGGTCGCCCCATTCCCTTCTGGATGTTATGTGCCGGGTTATTGAAACACCGATGAGCGCATGCATTACTTTACGCGTCTACTGTCCTGGCACACGCGCTCATTCAGCGCACCCAGCTCGCCCGACGCGTCATACTTTTTCGCTCCCACTCGCTCTCGGCCTCATATTTTTGTTTCTCCCGTTTCCTCCGCTCTCCCCGATCTATCGCTTTTTTCCCCGCACCTCGTTCTGTTTTTCCTTGCTTTTTTGGGTTTTTTTTTGCGCCGCTTTCATTCCACCGCCCGTCAAACCTTTCGACGTGACGGCACCGAGGGGGAGGCAAGACAATTCGGAACAAAATGCAGGATGTCGACTTGGAATTGTTAAAATTAATTTGAAGATCGAACAAGTGCTGAAATTGCCGGTGGGAAACATTTTCATTGATGAGAAAACACCACCACGCTAGCACAAAAAGTGAAACATTTTCGTAAGTGGTATTTTTTTTGTTTCAAATTTCATCAGCCCGAGTAGTTTTTTTTTCATTTCTTACTTGTCGTAGAGTTCAGGTTACTCTGGAAGACCAAATAGGTTTTGTAGGATCTCGTTTTTTTTTCTTTTCAGAAACACTCTGTCCGGTCCAAGTGTAGGAATACACATTCGAAAATGTTTTGTAGAAATTACAAGGAAATCCGGTTAGAAAGATCTGGGCAAAAAAATGTTTTCCGTAAAAATGAGTAGTAGTTTCTGCGAAGCATCTTCCAAAGGACATTTTTATACTGAAATTAGATCAGTCTTTTTACAAAGAGACGTAGACCCTGCGAAACGAATTTGTAACCTAAACTCGCCAAATTGGTAACCATAAGGAGCAGTTTAAGTTGTGTTATTGTATTTTGACACAGGAGAAAAATCACTTTTTCGCGTTTTTCTCGTCGAATTTTCTATTTTTCGGACAAACAATGGCGCTGTGCGGAATCAGCGGGAAATTGACCATCGGATACGGTTTCTAAAATTTACAAAAAAAAATGCAAGGGCTATGTATGAAAAAATTGCAGTTTTTGAGCGTTCGAGTTTTAAATTCTGTGGAAAGTTCATAAATCAAGATATCGCGTTTGGCCTTGCGGCATCTCTCTTTGTTATTGAGTGTTCTCTCGAACGAAAAAAATCCAAGTTCGATTGATCCAGAAAAAGTAACCTCGATTGTAGTGAAGGAACGGAATTTATTATTCCCCTTTATAACTTAACGAGGAAATATAATACACGCTTAGATGTTCCGAATTGTACTGCCTTACCCTACATGCGGGATGCACAGGCGTCCACCGTCCGCGTATTGATACACGAAGAAACGCAGTTCGCAGGTGTGCAAGCGATCAACACGGCTATACTGGACATTCGTCCCAATTTGCGAAAACACGAGAGTCTGGTGATACTGGGTATATGCGTCGCCGGGTGGATACTGGCGTTGCCGATGGTCTTCGACGGTGGTATCTACCTGTATACCCTGATGGACTGGAACACAGCGTCCTGGGCAATACTATTGATCGGTTTCGCGGAGGTAACATTGCCTTCGTGGTGCTACGGATGCAACAAATTCCTGGGCAACATCGCGGAAATGCAAATGCCATTTGGCCGTATACTGCACGGTTACTGGCGGCTCAGCTGGATCGTTCTCGCTCCCATTACCACTCTGGTAAGTACTTGTCACGCACTTTCAATCAGCAATGAAACTGCTCCGATATCAGCGCGCAACGTCCAATCCCCTTCCCCCGACAATCCAGAAACCCCTCGTTCAACCTTTGCCTAAACCATCTCTCTGTACCGCAAACTCGCGGCACTGGTCGCGGTGCTTTAACCGTTCATCGAATTTTCGAGCCACCGCTCGATGTCGAATCCAATTGAATTGTCGGGGCAGACTCATGAATGGCGCGCGTATTTCGGTACACACACCTGTATAATATAGCAGCCACGACAATGGTCCGCTATTGCGTCAGCGAACCCACCGAAACGCTTATATATCAAACAGGTGTACAATAGCTACATATCGTTATATTCCTATATATATAGCTATATCCGGGCCTATAGATAACATTGTCAAGACCCGGTGAAAATATTTCTTTGGCAATTTGTCTGGAAATAACTGCAATTGGAACGCATCTAACGTTTTCACGGATTTTTCGACGTTCTACGATGTGCATTTTTTTAATAATCGCCGAGTTGCTCAGTTATTTTCACCTGTACAATGGGAATGCGTAGAAAACTTGCGTATATTTAAAAGGAACCTCAATTTTAGTCAAGTGACGAGGTTTAACAAAAAGTGCGGAATCGTTTTTCGCGTTTTTCTCGTCAAATTTTCTATTTTTCGGGCAAACAACGATGTTTCTCATAATCACGGGGAAATTTCCCATGATATAGGATATTGAAACTTTACGAAACCGAAAATTGGTTTTTCGCGAAAAATGCAAAGCAACGTTCGGCTTAAAAATTCGGTAACAAATTCAGAAATCAAGATATCGCGTTCCGCCTTGCGGCATTCTCTTCGTTATAGAGTTTTCTCTCGAACGAAAGAAGAAAATCCAGGTTCAAACGATAAAAAAAAGTAACCTCCATTTTAGTGGAGTGACAACTGCGGTTAAGCGCGCGCCAGTTAGGGACTAAAATCAGTGGGTACAATATCTTGCATTTTCGATATAAGTATTGTTGTCAGGCTCTAAATTCTCTGATTGGTTGTCGGGTTGCCTACAACTCGTTGCTAACTGCTCACTATTAATGAATTTCTTAACGAATATCTCGGCCTTGTTCCCGTGAATGCCAGATTTTCCGGAATAACGTAGGATTCCGGAACTCGTCAGGAAAGCTGAGTGTGGCAATAAGCAGCTTGATAGCTGCTTATTGCCATACTTATGCTCGGGGTAGACGCATTTCGAGTTTGAATCAGCTTAAGTTCTTCAAAAAATCCTACCATAATTTGATCCGAGGTGGGCATAGAGATATTAAGATCATTATACATTGTTAGGTTTAATTTCTTAAGAAAAAACCGTGCACACGTTAACCCGAAATATTCACCACAACAGAAAACATGTGCTTTCTCTAAAAAATATTTTCAGGTTGAGAAAATAAGACATATTTGATTAAATACGTATTTTTCACCTCGCAGCGAGAATATCACAGAGAAACATTCCCGCCGGCAAAATAACTGAGCCCCAATCCCATATTCTTTTTCCTCTCATCGTACATTTCGCTCGCGGCGGTGGATTCTGTTCCTCGCCGCTGCTATTGATGGTTTTGTGGGTGACGCTTTCATGGAAAAATGACAAAAAGGGAAACAAAAATTAACATGCGACACGTATAAGTGCGACAGGACGGGGTAAGCAGCGCGCAACAGCGGGCGACGTCAACGATTTAATTTCTTGGTGACTGTGACGTGAGCGGGGTAAACTCAGTGTATTTGCCTTGCAGCCCTTTAACACAACCGCTCACCCGCATAACCGACGCCAACGTAAATACCCACGTACGTTTCTTAACGCCCGTTAACGAGTCAGCTTTGCACACTGTGGTGCATAGCGGTAACGCGCGGCGTCGCGGCCGCTATTGCTCGCGAGGTTGCCGTTGATGCTGGCTCGCTGCCTGTGCGCTGCAACACACAGCTGTGCTTTTACGCTTTTTGTCGGTATAGTATACTATGTATAGCGAACCGGGCGGTTTTAGTGGCTGGTAAACGGCGGGGGCTCTACCATCGCGATATGCCGCCCGCGATAAAACGGGATTTAATGAAAGTAATCGCGACTGCTCAGAGTCGACGCGCGAGCGTGAAAACTCGTTTCTCCTTCTCCCTTTGGCCCTCTATACGTTTCCCCAGCGCCTCCTGGATTCCTCAGTGCAAAGTTCGAGTTGCCCCGGAGCTTTCACTTTATTTTTACTTTTTCAGTGTAAATTGTCATCATGATTATTATTATCATTATTATTATTACTATTATTATTATCGACATCATCACCGTGTACCAACCATACCCAAGCCTCGGGGTGCGATGTTAGGAGTACCACAGCTACGGAGACCGGGGAGTAACGGATCAGGGCATTTAGAATCAAGCTTGCTTAACAATCGGACATGTTACACGAGGAATGTTGGCACTAATTGGTACTAATCTATTTATACTAACCCTTTAACCACCCAGTCTTTTTCATGAAGAAAAATCGTATTTTCCTACTGTCGAAAGCTTTCATACATTAAAAAAACGGTAAAATAACTTTTTTAAAGACTTTTCGGGGTATAACTGTAGAAGACAACCTCAAAAATAGTTATTTCTTCAATGTACAGAATATATCACATGAGCAGTTGAACGGTTAACCATGTATGACTTTCAGCAAAGTTGCCGCCACCGAGCGACTTGAATTCTAAGAGTTACACGACGGAAACCAAATCTTGCCGTGAAGTAATATTTCGTATCGTGATGAAAGATTTTTCCTGGAACAGCCATAAAGGACAGGCACTTAAAACTTTTTCATTAAAAAGCGCGGCATTTTTTGCCTGCAATTTGAGACTAGTTTGAACGCATTTACTTTTATACAGAAGAATTCTTTATAGTGTTGCTCACTGGAGCGTGGGGCAAGTTGGGTCACCGACAAACCGGGCCGACCTATATTGATCGACGTGGGCTTTCTTATGACGGAAGCTGTGACTCGAAAGTTTGCTGGACGAGGGAAGTTGCGAAAAAATATGATGTACCTTTTTCGCCTCTTCGGCGGTACATGGGAGAGGAAACGCTAACTCAAAGTATTGGCTAAAATCCAGCGCCCTCGGCTCAGCAAAACATCGATAAATCTTCCTGATTCAACTAGCCCCAATCCAGATCGGGTTCTGAACTCCTAAATGACGCCGCGCTGTTTCAGCACACTTTTTGTGTTTTTGTGCATTTTTCCTGCACCGAACTTAGTCGATGACTGATTCAGCTTGACCTGTTACGGAAGAGGACAGTTATAGGGGTTTTAAATTTACTAATTACGTAGCCAAAGAATCCAGCAAAAGAATTGCAATGTTTACTGTAGGACTGAGTCTGCCAAATATTTAGAAAAGAGAAATACAAAGGCAAGAGCTGATCCGACTACCCCGGGTCTCCTCCACGCACCGCCGGCTTGGAGTAAAACATCTGCTAATACATGATCTGATTTTACAACAGGGAGTCTTCGGATATCAGATGTACACGTATGAAGCGGCAAAATATGCACAGTACGTGTTTCCCGATTGGGCGAACGCTATTGGGATATTAATTGGATTGGCGACCCTCGCACCTCTGCCTATCTGGTTTATTTACAGCCTGTGGAAAGGACCGGTAAGCTTACTCATTAAATTTGCACTACTTACGGCACAGGGTGTCGTAATTTGGATAACATGTTTCGCATGATGCTTCAGCTACACGATAGGAAAAGTCGATTGCATTAATGCCCAAAGATATTAACCCTAACTAACCAATGTCAAAAAATGCCCCTATCCAAGCGAAACCATGATAGTCCCGTTAACTTTAAAGGCAGAACCATTCATATGTCTATTTTAATAGTTACAGTAATTATTTCACAACGGTAACAACTATAACAAAAAATAGTTTCCACTTTATAGTTTACCAATACCAGATCTCTCCCTCACTGTTGTTGCACGGCTACGCTTTATGACATTAGAAAACCGTAAGTCACGGAATGTTCCCTCGGGCCTTCAGTTTGAGTTACTACCACGAAATCGGGTTATTTATTACCTGCCGATAAGTTAAAAAGAGGCAGTGAAACAAGGCATCCCGTGTCACGAGGCAGTCTCGCGTCTACCCCGCGTCTGTACGTCATACGCCGGGCGACTGTAAGTTCGGAAAATGCAAACTGTCGAGAGATCGATCTGCGTCCGATCATAACCCGTTGTAACTACTGACGCCGTCGGACCATTGAAACGTATGATACTTGTTACCCGTTCGCGTTTCGTTGAAATACGACGTTACACCGGGCACCGGGGTAGCAGCGGCGGGGTATATTCCCTGTGTCGACTACGACGAACAGAGCCACGAACACTTGTAGTACGAGACTCGCAATAGCTGCGCACCGAGCGCGAGCACTCTCGCCCGTAGCGTCTCCTACACCGGCCATTACTGTCGCTTCCCCGGATGATCTATGGGCCACCAGGCAATGCAATGCAACTAGCTGGCGGTGCAACGCCCCGAGACACTAAATCCGCGAACGTAAAGACTACTTGTGCTTTTATTTTGTCTACAGCGGGACTTGAGTTTGTTCAGGCCAACTGCGAATTGGGGACCGGCTAAGAAAAATTTCGACGACCTGGGAAGCATCACCGAGGAAGGAAACTGCAACTCGGATGCGTCTGTAGTAACCACGGAGTTGTGAATACCATTCGTGTAATATCCAGAGAAAAATGTACGAGGCGTAACTGTAAAGTGTCAGCTGTCAATGTTTTGACCATGTGGTCGGTTATTGATACGCAGCAACAATGATAATGTGTACAGTTCATCTTTAGTCGCGGCAACGATAAAATAGTTGCGAATTAGCGCGAGATCCGTTGCCGTAAATGCAAAGAATTAGTCTTGACTTGGTTTGGACTAGCGACAAGAGACGAATTTATCGCCCCGAGTTTGAACTCAAGTGTTAATTTAAGCCTTAATTTAACTCCTAACTTAAGTTCTAACTTAAATCCTAGCATAAACTCTAACTTATGTCTTTAACTTAAGTTATACCTTAAGATCTAACTGAAGTCAGAATAAAGTTCCAATTTAAAGTCCTATCTTAAGTTAGAACTTAAGTTAGAACTTAAGTTAGAACTTAAGTTCTAACTTAAGTTCTAACTTAAGTTCTAACTTAAGTTCTAACTTAAGTTCTAACTTAAGTTCTAACTTAAGTTCTAACTTAAGTTCTAACTTAAGTTCTAACTTAAGTTCTAACTTAAGTTCTAACTTAAGTTCTAACTTAAGTTCTAACTTAAGTTCTAACTTAAGTTCTAACTTAAGTTCTAACTTAAGTTCTAACTTAAGTTCTAACTTAAGTTCTAACTTAAGTTCTAACTTAAGTTCTAACTTAAGTTCTAATTTAAGTTCTAACTTAAGTCCTATCTTAATCTCTAACTTATATCTTAACTTAAGTTACATCTTAAGATCTAACCGAAGTTAGAATAAAGTTCCAATTTAAATTCCAACTTGAGTTCAAGCGAGAGTCCATGTAAATTCGTAAGAAAGTTGATAGCTGCCACTTTAAAATCACCAGTATCGCGTTTTCTCGGGTGTTACGCTGCAAAAGGACATGTATATAAGACCATCGACTGTACATTTCACCTCGCAAGTACGTCTCTGATAATAAAGCACCGCTTTTGGCAAACACTCGAAGGTCCTTTCGCGGAGGCGCACACCTTTATTGTAAAGCCCGGCGGGATCGGCATTTCCTCGTTTCTCAGCACCGGTACTTAACCCCGCGCGGCGCGGCGCGGCGCTACTACTCTCGCGCCCGCCTACAATTTAGCCTTTAAATTGTGGGCACTTATTCAACCGAGACGCAATTAAGCGCGCGAGTAGGCCATACTCTGTTTGGTTCCGATGCCGACGCCGCCGACGCCGCCGCCGCCGCCGCCGCCGCGCGGGTTCCGACGCTTAAGATTCCGCGTTCTTGCCACTCGTGCACCAGGGTCTCGTATCCGTTACCGCGCAAAGGGTCTACCCCTTCGTTTGCGCTCTTCGTTTTTCAGCCTCCCACCTGGTGCGCTCCTCGCTCGCCCCGGAAAAGGAGCGAGCGGGGAGCGACTCCCGGCCGCATTCGTTTTTCAACCCGCCCGGTCCCTCTCGGTCTCCCCGCGTTCCTCTTCGCTCCTTTACGCCTTTTCGTCTTCTCGCCCTCTCGCCCCCTCGAGCATCCGAATTCGCTGCCCGGTAGCCTGTTCATCTCTTTTACTTGAGCTTTACCAACAGCCAGCCGTAAAATTCGTTCGTGCCAGTAAATGCAAAGTGGAGCGTCCCGTGACCACATTGCGCATCGCGCTGCACACCCACCGCACACCGCACCCGCTGTCCCTATAATGTCGTGAACTGCGTGCACGGCGCATTCACGCCAACTCGTTGAACATTTTCCTCGACCCTTTTATTCCGCAATGAGGCGAGACCATGCGAATTGTGAAATGAAATATCGCCTTGTCACGTTAACTCGCGGTCAAGCCCCTTTTTTCGAACAAGTGGGGAAAATAGCACTTTTGAAAGGGTTCCGTTTTTTTTACTCTTGACACCGGAATTTCTTTTCCGGGAAACAAAATCGCTGTAATGTAGAGGCAACGAATAATTGGTTTCTCTATCAAATATCACGTTTTCGGAATGAATTAAATCATCGGGTAACCAAATTGTTGTGCACTCCAGTGAAGTGAGCAACGCTTGTGCGAATTTTCGTGTGCGCGGACCGTCATTTTTTGCTCTCGCCAATGGTGGAAATTACAAGGGTTTTATAATCACCGTGAAAAACGTTAAAAAAGTTTGTTATCGCAGGTGAGTATACATTTTACGTGATGAAAGAGTAACGGACGTGTATGTGGCGGACGCCCGGGTCGAAAGCAACACCAACACGCGCCTCTACGGCGCCCTAGGCGGCCGGACTGCAACGGGGATCATTGTTAATGCCAACTAGTGCCGGCAATAAGGCTGGAACAATTGTTATTGGGCGAATACGATTTGAGGCTGGTAAATGGAAATTTTGTTTCGAATCGATTCAACATAATGCTCGCGAGCTATTGAAGTCGTTGATTACGAATCTTGACTGATAATTGAAAAACAAAAATAGCGCGGGTTTTTTTTTAATCGTGACCAACTAGCTAGTAGTACGAATATCAAAATGAGTTTCGTGTGCCCAGGACTCGCCCCTTTGGTTTGACGTGATAAAAATCATTTCCAGTTTTCGTTGCTTCCGACCCCCGTCTTCCCTACTTATTACAACGAACCCGGCTCTGTACAATAAATTTGTGTTCGTGGATCGGATTGATCTCTGCGTTGGCGAGATGCGGACGGGTTTATTTTCCTGAAACGAAACGGAATTCCCAAATTCCTCATGCGTATTTTCCGATTTTCGCGCGCTAAAATCCCGTGTGTTATTTTAGTAATACGCATAGCATTGAAAATAATTTGTTATTAAACCGTCCATGTGCTGAATTATTCGAATATTCCCGTTTTTTCACGTCACGTACACGAAATTATATAGTAACTTAAATTGCATTTGAACGGTGACTAAAATGATATATATTAAAAAAGCGTTTGCGATAAAAATGATAATAAATTACACGTCTTTTTTATCCAGTCGTTACGCTGCGTGCGACACGAGTTTCATGACCGTCCCGTACCAAACGAATGAGAGCTAAGTTCGTTCTCGATAATGTAGCGCATAGTCATGGCTCTTACTCCCGTTGTCGCTATTTTATCCCGGCATTCGTGTGCTTTTTTTTTGTTTGTTCATCACCGATTTACTTCTTCTTTACGGGAAATCGATGCACCACAAAATTGCATCTCGAGAGCATATCCGAATTATCCTTTTCCATGCATTTTTATAAGTTGAGCGTACAACGCGAACGAGCGTAAGGGTGAGTGAGGTTCTCGGCGCAGGGCGAGGCGCCCCCTCTCGTGTTTTTCGCTGCCGTTTTTTCGTGCAAACCACCTATATAGCAGGCGCACGGGTGCAATCGCGTGCACGCGGCCTCCTGATCAGAGTAAAGGTAAAAGGAAAGCTATGAGTTCTTCTGATACTAGGAAAAGTGAGGTGCTCCTCCCTCTATCTCTGCCACGCTCAGTTACTTCCTCTCTATTGCCCCCCTCGGTCTATTCTCCTGTACTATACGAACAAAGTCGGTTTCGTGGCTATACCCATGAGAGACGCGTGCCTACCGAGCCAATCGTAACGTCGACGCTGTTTCACGATTTTCTGCTTTTCCCAAGGTACGCGAAAGATAGTCCCAAAGAAATTTCGCGATTGTCAATTGGTCATTATTATTTAAAGTGATGCTCTAACGATTTGACCGCCATAATTGCGAGCCGAAACGTGGCTACCGGGGGTTTCATATCTTTATGATTTTCTCATGGGTATGAGACAACAATACCTTATAAATTTTTGTTTCAATAATCCCGTTGATACAAAAATTTTTTGTCGTCAAAGTAGAATATTCCCTACATCAGAGGAACAGCTATTTTTTTTAAGAATCTGCTTTAATCGTTCCCCAAAAATTCGGAAAAAATTGACAAATAATGAGACATTATAATGCAAAACTGAAAAAGGGTATATTTAAAAAATGCAATTTTTCCGCTGTTTAAAAAATTGTTATATTATATTTGTCAACGAGAACGGGGCTGGGCCGTTAGTAGCAACCCTTTAATGGCGCAGCCCTTTTAGCTAGTGTAACAGCTGGTGTATACAGTATCCAAATAAGCTTGCACCGCAGATCCTGGCACCTTGCGTAATTATATTTTTCACCTTTCACAAAGCTTTCTCCACGAGCAACCCCGAATCGACCGACATACTTTCTCACAAAGGTGGTACAGTGAAAAGTGGAAGAAACGCGCGACGTTTCGCTTTGCACACCCGTTTTTCATTTCCTCAGAAGTGCATATTGACGATGTAAAAATCTGTCGTCATTCGAAACCTCCGCTCGCGACTGCGAGTCGTTATTCGACGCCGCAATCAACGCGGTAAATCCGGCGTCGCGTAGAAGAGAATATACATATATACACGTCAAAACATCATTAATCCGCAAATCCGGTTTCACCGCAATTTGTTTTTAATTCTCATTAATTTTTAATTGCGCGCACGGCAAGACCGTTAATGGTACGCTGCTCAGTTTGGCGCGCCGACGCCGAGGAAGAAGGAGAGGTGAGCGGGATTAAACGAAAAATCAAAGTGAAATGGTGTATACGACACAAGTGGAATGTAGTCGCGGTACAAATAATTCAACGTCCGCGGCGATAAACATGATGATAACGAAAAAAAAAAAAAAAAAAATCCGGAGCATCTTCAATTAATTGCTCGATGGATTCGATTTGATTTTGCGTTTTCTGTCTGTGCGGTATCCTTGCTGCGTTTAATTATCAATGATATCTCTGCGGCGCAGACGCGAGCGTCGGTTCAGGCCTTCCCGAGCTTTTCGCCTCAAAAAGCTGCGGAAACTCATTTTGCCAATTTATAACAGCCGCGCATAACACCAGCGCGGCGCTGGGGTTCGTTCACTCGTTTCGCAGCGGCCCACCAGAGCCGCACACCAGCTCCAACGGCGAACCGTAATTCAATTAGTACCGTCGTAACGAGCTTTACCTTTATACATTTTTTTCGGTACCAGCCGGTATATTGGTACGTCGCGCTCGGGCTCTATCGGACAGGGAATTAGCATTCACGGGCCCTGTAAGAGATCGAGCGAGGGTGAACAAGAAGTAGCTTTACGGACCGACACTCGCCTCCATATGGCACAGGTTTTTTTTTCAGGGTGCACCGCGGGAATACGGACGCTAAACATGTACTGAACAAAAATAAACTGGTTGAATGAATGAAAAATAAGTAGTTGTACACCTGTATTGCTAAAAATCCACCGTGTTGAAAGCGTTTTGTGTACAAATTTGATCGGGCAGGCGAAACAATAAATGCAGGTCGACGTACCGTATAGTAACTGATATTTGATTGATTATTGCTGTTCATTCCATAGAGTGAGCGTGAGTCATGTACATTGTTTATGCATAACGATAGCAAAAATTGCAAAGATATACATATTTAGAATAAGCAGGTATTGTAGAATAATTTGCGATATATCTCGACATGCGAATATTACCGGAATAATTCTGCGAAATTCTCTAATCCGTTATCCCCCATGGAAAAAAAGTATAATTAAAAATATACTTTTCAATGTATTGAAAAAGTATATTCTAAGTATACTTGAAATATATCTTTTATATTTATTATGTATTTTAAATACATGGGAAGTATATATCAAGTATATGTGCAATAACTAGTTTTTCGTAGAAAAGTATATTTCAGGGGTATATGTGCCGTCCATGTAAAATATATAATATATACATTATGAGTATACTTCACACATACAGCAAAGTATATGTATATACTACATCGTCGTATGTATGAAAAATTTTACAGATGCACATTGCGTGCAATTTAGCCTTATATTTTGCTATGTTCGTGAGTAAACATCGTGTATGGTACATCTACTATTCATACATTAAATATATATTTGAAATAGATGGAATATATATTTTGCACATACTTCGCAATATACTTCGCAATATACTTCAAGTATACTTTTCAAGTATATTCAAAAATGTATTCGACATAACTAATTTTTCGTAAAAAGTATATTTATTATACTCAAAAATATACTTTTGAATATACTTTAAATATACTTTTTTTCCATGGGGGATACTTCGACCCAATTTCGCTCTTAATAACTCAAATGCTATTAACAGGCATTTTACACAGAAATTGGAGAATGAAAATTCCCGTTTGTATTCCAGAGGCATGCAATATCAAATGTACCGGGAATCTGATAAATGATTGGTTATTCTTCTTTTCCCGCGCATTGACGACCCGCATTTTACCGTTAACGTGAAACTGAAAAGTGAGGTAAGTTCGTTTAACCGACAAATAAATTGCACGATATTGTGGACACCGTATTTTCGAATGTGTATAACTCATCTTTCGCCCTCCTACGTCGCCGGGGGCAGCGGCGACGAGGGTATCATAAACAGACAAGAAACAATTATACCGAGTCGCGGGCCGTGTGAGTCCCTGGTGTATCCGTCGAAAGCTTCGAACTTGTCGAGTTATTCAGCGACGCCCGCTTCTCCGTTCCACCCGTTACTCCCGGTTCTGCGCGCCCTTCCTTCTCCACTTGCACTCAGCGCCGTTGAGAGTTGAAATCCGGAATGCCGGTATCGCGTTTCTATAGTTCCGAACTAGTTTGAAATTACGATTGACGCGGAATCGCGCCGGCTACTCTGCTCTTGCTACCGGCGCCTCTGTGCCACGCGAACCAGGTGCTTCCCCGCGTTTTCAGCGCGGCACGAGCTTTTCTCATTCTGCGAACTCGAGAACTCCCGAATCTCCGTTAAGCCGCATACAAGCTTACAAATACGGTGCGCATCTTGGAAAAGCCGCTTCTGCCTCGAACGACGCACACCAACCCGGCCCCTTTCATGGGGGAGCATCGTAAGCCCAATATGCCAATCCATATTACTTACCATTTAACCGCGTATTTGTACTCCAATGCGGACAGTTGGGGATTCCGCTACAAGAAATAACAACAAAAAAAAACGTATTCAGTTTCAGGTACGATTTGATGCTTAATTTGTTTTTTAAGTTCTAACCATCGAGATATTAGTTCGACAGGCAGAAACTTTTCTTAACATCTATTTAAAGATCTACTAGCCTATACCCGCGCTTCGCGCGGTTACCCAGTTGTAGTTTCACTAAAAACGAGGTTACATTTTTTCGATCGGTCGAACCTGGATTTTCTTCCTTCGTTCTAAAGAAAAGTCCATAACAAAGAAAATACCGCAAGGCGAAAAAAAACTGGTTTCGAAAAGTTTGAAAACCCTGTTCGATGGACAATTTCGCGCTGATTCCGAAAAAGCACCGATGCTTGCCCAAAAAATAGAACATTCATCGACAAAAACGCAAAAAATGATTTTTTATCTCCGGAAGTATGGAAATATTAGCCCATACGCTTCGTCCGAACACCTTTTCCTCCCATAACGTTAACAAACCTTGAAAATTCACACGCCCTCCGAACTGTCAAAATACAAAACCACGATTGAAACTGCTAGTTGGTTAGCAACGAGTTGCAGGCAACCCAACAGCCAATCAGAAAACGAATGACACCACAACAATACTTATATCGAAAATCCGAGATATTTTAGCCACCGATTTTTTAATGAGAGATACCATTACATCAGATAAATACAAACATGTAAATTAATATTATACTAGGCTAATCACACGCGCTGGCGCACGTGCCTGAAAAACTTGCCAAAATCGACCTCAGAAATTTGTTCTTTTCAAAATATCGACTTTTAACAAATACCATCATTCTCAAGTCGTATATTCTACCCCCGAAAACACTGGTTATTAACCTTTTTTAATCGATTTTGAAAAAAATATTTTTTTGGCGACAAATTTTTTTTTTTCTGCCAGAAATCGTAGATCCGGCTCCCGACCGAAAATCGCCGAAATCGACACCAATTCTTTTTCTTTTCAAAATATCGACTTTTAACCTATACCATCATTCTCAAGTCGCATATTCTACCCCCAAAAACACTGGTTATTAACCTTTTTTAATTGATTTTGAAAAAAAAAAAAAAAATTGGCGGCGAAATTTTTTTTTCTGTCAGAAATCGTAGATCCGGCTCCCGACCGAAAATCGCCAAAATCGACCCCAATTTTTTTTCTTTTCAAAATATCGACTTTTAACCTATACCATCATTCTCAAGTCGCATATTCAACCCCCGAAAACACTGGTTATTAACCTTTTTTAACCGATTTTGAAAAAAACATTTTCTGGCGACGATGTTTCTGTCAAAAATCGTAGATCCGGCTCCGGACCGAAAATGGCCAAAATCGACCTCGGAAATGTTTATTTCAAAATATCACCTATAATAGGTTAATCAATTTTGCGCTGCTGCGCTCTTATAAAGCTTTAAAAGGTTACGGGTGCTGCCCCGCCTGTCCTCTTATCAAATTTTTCAAATTTGACACCAAACTGATTTTATTTATCACGGACTTTCCTGGCAACCAATCACAGCTCTAATAGTTTGCTAACAATGCTTTCCGTTACACATGAACTTTTTCAAGAGGGATTAAACAAACATAACACATAACAAATTATGAGAAAGGACTCAGGTCGGAATCACAGATGTTCATCGAAGAATATATTATTTCCTTGGCTGCGTGGTGTATTATCTTTAAAACTGTATAGTTTAAACTACACTATTGACTGCCCTTTGTCAGAATGTTCAAGGGAAGCGATTCCTATCTCTCGGATCGCGTAACCCTCGAAATCGTCGCTTTTCCTACAGGACCCACCGTCCCTCAGGGCGCCCCGGATCCCACTATGATGCAGAACACATCTCCCACGTCACTCTCCACCCCATGAGACGCGCCGTCCTAATGTTCAGGTCATCGCACCGCTTATCCCCGGGACACCACCCAACCATCAAGATCCCCCGACCCCTAAGGACCCTCAACCCTGGAAAAACCTTTGACTTTACGGATCCTCCCACCACTCACGATCCCCAACGTCTCTGGACATCCCCCTCCACCTTCCGTGGGCCCGAGGGCCCCACGGCCACTCAGGACTCCCCTAGACCATTCATATCACGCGGCGTAGGAAGGGGAAGAATGTGTTTGAAAATATAGTGTAAAATCAGTTAATATCTTGGAATTGTCACGATTGCCGCAGTTGTTGAGACGAAGGGTCGAATAATATTGCCACCAGATATAACGAAGCTTTCATAGGCGAAAAGCCGCGCATAACGTGTAACGCTTTTGCGAATATATAAGTGTGAGGGGCGGCGTTAAGCACGCGACTGAAGTCGAAGCACCGTGAGCAGAGGAAGTCGGGCCAACTGAACGACGACTCGGCCGCAGCTTTTGGGTTAGCTGCGCGGAAAGCTCCTAAAGCCCCGGAGCTCTAAACCATGGATCACCGGATGTTATTCCCGCGCAAAATTAAGGATCAGTCTAGGGTAAAACACGAGCAAGGTAGAGAAAGATAATGAAACAGAGAGAGATGAGAATGGAGAAAGAAATAAAGGGACGAATAGAGAGAGAGAGAGGAAGACAGAGGGAGAGAGTGCTATCTACTACGTCTCTGATATCGCTGTTTTGTAGCATCACGCCTGTTTCGACCTTCCCCGGGACCCTTTGAAATTCCTCGTGTAATACGCCATTTTGCACATCGGTATGCGCAATAGCGCCCAAATGACAAGCCAGGTTTACACAACGTAGACATCCGCAAGATTGCAGCGAGGTACAGTGGAGCCTCTTGTAATTTGATTTCCTCCCGACTTCGCTAACTGACTTACGCATGCGCAGTTCGCTTTCATTACCGAAACCGTACTGCGCATGCGTGTCGTCATTTGTCAAAAATGAGCTTATCTTCCGCCCTCGTTGCACACACGAAATGTGGTTATTTTTTAACGAAACCGGGAGAAAAGTATAGTACTTTACATGGGAGAAATGCATCTTTTCACCTCGTGTGAATTTCTGCCCTCGCTTCGCTCGGGCATCAAACTTCGCACCCGGTAAAAAGTTGCACTTTCCTCCCTTTTAACGTAATGTACTATTCTCACAGCTTACGGCGATGAAGTAAAGCACTCGGCTTAGAATTTTTATATCGTAGGGTAGCGCGAGAGACTGGAATGGAAAACACTCCAGGCCGAGTCTGATTGAAAGACCCGATTCTTCTCACAACCCATATGTTTCCATACTGCGTAAGCAACGAGGGATTCCACTGTACCGCCAACACCAAGAGGACTGTGAAGATTGTGCCACCTTGTGACACACTAGGTGCCTTTTTACAGGGCGACTTTATGACATTCCAAGACCATAAGACACAAAATGTTTCTTCAAGCTTTCACTTTGAGTTACGTCCTCAACGGGACGGCGAAGACAGTTTTACTGCCTGCCGACTGGTACGAAAAAGAACACTACAGCGGGTGATGTTGTGTCACAACTCGGCTCTCAATCTCATCTGCGGAACATTTTTCGAAAAAGCACGACTGATTTCCACGAGTACGGAAGCGAGTGTCATCCCGACAACTGGCAGAGCCCGCAGCACCGGGTCGCATTGTACTGCCTCCTTTTTAGCCTTTTAGCGCCACTGTGCAAACGTCTGTCCGGAAATGCGCTCCTTAAATTAAAGGAATCGTACACTTCTCGACAAGAGCGCCATGATTAAATTGGCAATGCCGTCGCGCTCGATGAGAAGCAATACTTGACGTACCCTTCTTCATGGGTTCCGTTCTTCTCGCTCGCTTATTTCCCTCACCCCCCGATGCTGCTGTCCGGCGCCAAACGACCCGAGCTTCGTTGTTTCTGCTTTCCACCTCCGTACTCCCTCTACTCATGCGACTCCAGCTTATTCGTTTCCCTGACGCCCTCCTTGCCTTCTTTTTCTGATGTCCTGTTGCTAACTCACTCGGTCTCTATTTATCTTGACTCGAAAGCTCGAAACTCGCTACTGGGGCTAATGACTATGGAGGACGCTGACAACAGGACGGTCGGGGGTCACTTGAACCGGCCTCCTTTTTTTTATCCCGCCGCCTCCTCTCTCACTCCGTCTCGCTCGCCGAGCAGCGAGAGGGCTGAAGACGAAACAACGTTCCGGCATATTCGCGCAAACCTCGCTCCAAGTTTCAGCCCAAGTTGGAGGAGCTCTCGCTTTAGTCGGCCGCTTGAGTGCCCAAGATCTCTTCGTCTTCTCTCTACCTCGTTAAATAAATATCGTTAAAAGTTAATCGTGAAGCGTGTTACAGTGTTCCACTTTAAATCACTGTGAACCCTGTAAAATCTTGTATGAGCAACGGAAAAGTGACAACCGTCCTGTTTCTCAAAAACATCAAAAGATGCCCTGATTCAGAGTGGCTTTGTTTCGTCAGTTTCAAAGAGACCACGATTGTTTTGCGATATATCAACGAATGTGTATGAATAATACAATCTAAGATCGTTTAATCCGTCCACACTTATTGCAGCTTTCTTCACATTTGGAGAAGCATATTTTTCATGTAACGCGATATAATACGTCTTTCGCGAATTAAGTCAGAAAAATATGCTTCTTCCGTGGCTGAGTCCGTGAAACATCGTAATCATCAAATGAGAAGAGACGAGCACGCCTTTTGCTCGTTTCCGACACTGACATTATAATACCGCAGTCTAGAAGGAAATTACGACGAAGTCGACGAAGCTCCGGGAAGCGAGCGCAGTGCACAGACGACGAATGAGAATGACAAGAGAGGGGAATAAAAACAACCATAAAAGTGGGTAGCCCGGAGGAAGCCATGAAGGAAGGAGCCAATGAGACAAGCTACATGCCCCGCAACATCGAACCGCGGGGTGGCTCGGCTTTATAAGGCAAAGGTGATACAAGTGACGGAAGGCAGAGGCCAAGAAGGCGTCGGGGGTACAAAAAAAAAGAAGAGGCGATGGAAAAACAAAGGAAAACAAGCGCGATCGCGCGGCGGGGGATCGCGGTGTATCTGAAAGCCTCACCGTGGATAACAGGAGCATAACAAGAATATATCCTGGTATATTCAACGAGCTGGATGGTTGGAACGTCGGCGCGTAGTGGGGGGGGGGGGGATACCGGGGGCGCCGGAGTTGTATTGGTATACGACGGGTATGGCTATAGCAACGGGAGAGGGAGAGAATCGCGTAACCCCCGAGCGATGTACCAAGAGCAGAGAGGATATAGGAGAACAGAACAGGCAGCGTACGCTCGACAACAGTGTTGAAGCTGCTGCTCCGCGATGTCGTACATGGGTCTTAAGGGATAGGTCTGATCATACACGGATGTATCCACTGCGGGCAAACCGCGGGGGTCTCTCGTCCCCTCGACTTTATCTTTCCGCGAATATTATATCTCTCACTCCTCCTCCCTCGTTCTCCTCGCTTCTTCGCGTATTTTCTGGACTCCCTTGCTCTCGACTCCACCACCATCATCGTTTTTCTTATAACGTACAAGTCCTGAAAACAAATAGAGGGTCTCAAACACGAAAGTCACTCTCCGTGGCCGTGCACGCATAACGACGTCGTTCTGCGTTGTTTGTTTACGCGGGATTGAAAGTTTTTATCAACAAATAGCGCGACGAAACTATAAACAGACAAGAAGCACTGGTTGAACCTGGAAATTTTCATGTTGAAGTACTCTGAGGTACCTGGAATAATAAAAATCGAGATACTAGCGATTACGATATTTATCACTTGAGCTTGCCTCGAATTTGTTGCAGCACAATTTGCAAGCGACAAAGGCGGTTAGTTTAATCGATATATTGGTTACAACGTTCAATTGGTTGACTGCCAACCGACCAATTAGTTGGCTTTTCGGACATTGGTTGACCAAAGCCGCTTTCACGCCTGCGGCTTATTCAATACATTTTATTTCTCATCGCACAGAAAGATTCACATTTTTGTATTTTTCGTGTTTCGTTAAAACGTGGCGATAAAGCAATAATACCATATAGGACACTTTCGATTGGAGGGTAGAGATTCGAGAGTTACGTGGAAATGTTGCAAAGGTTAAATGGTCAGAGTAACGTGTATCGCCGGTCGTTTCGTCCGCCGTACCTGTAGCTATTCGTATGCAGAGCCGGATGTCTTGGCGCGCGTCGCAGCGCCGAACCCGCGCTCTTCTCACGGAAGGCGAATGGGCGTTCGGAGGAGAAGCGGGACGGTTAGTGTACACTTTTACACGTTCTGTACTGGCCGTAGACGCAGCTGCAGACCTAGCGAGAGAGAGACAGAGAGAGAGAGAAAGCGAGGGCTACACCTATAGCCACAAAGACAGAGAGCAAACGGGTGGAGCATCGTGTACATGCATACTCGGATGCGCTAATTATGCAAATTTATTTAGATCCGATGCCGCTGTTAACGTGAGCGCGCGAGCGGACGACCAAGTAGCGAATCGACATGTCGGTGAAGTTTGAAACGTTTCAAAGTTGAAACGGTTTTCCCAGCTCCCGGCTCCCGAAAAACAAAAGAATATGTCATGCGGAAACGGCGTTGAATCGGGCACAGCATATGATTATGTATTTATTTTCAGTAAAAATAAATTATTATTACCATGAACAATGATTGTTTAAGAAAGAACAGGTTTTTATTTATTTATTGGGAAAATCATACGACCGTACGATCCGCGGAAGCCTGTCAATTACGCAACGTTCCCGGAGTATGGTCGTGATCGCTCCTGACATTTTCATGAATTTTTTCAAGTACACAGACACGCTTGAGCTGTGCAACTACGACGGATTAGGGAAAAGCGAATTTGCTTTTATTTATTCGCAAATTCTCGACCGTCTAGGTCCTCCGGAACACCACCGTTTCACTGAAAAATTGCCGCGTCTCCCGGAGTAGGGTTATGGCCGCTCCTGACATTTTCATAATTTTTTTCAAGTACACAGACACGCTTGAGCTGTGCAACTAAGACGGATTAGGGAAAAGCGAATTTGCTTTTATTTATTCGCAAATTCTCGATCGTCTAGGTCCTCCGGAACACCACCGTTTCACTGAAAAATTGCCGCGTCTCCCGGAGTAGAGTGACGCGTATCACCGATTTTTTAATGAATTATTTCAGGGACACAGACATGCTTGAGCTGTGCAACTAAGACGGATTAGGGAAAAGCGAATTTGCTTTTATTTATTCGCAAATTCTCGACCGTCTAGGTCCTCCGGAACACCACCGTTTCACTGAAAAATTGCCGCGTCTCCCGGAGTAGGGTTGTGAACGCTCCTGACATTTTCATGCATTTTTTCAAGTACACAGACACGCTTGAGCTGTGCAACTACGACGGATTAGGGAAAAGCGAATTTGCTTTTATTTATTCGCAAATTCTCGACCGTCTAGGTCCTCCGGAACACCACCGTTTCACTGAAAAATTGCCGCGTCTCCCGGAGTAGGGTTATGGCCGCTCCTGACATTTTCATAATTTTTTTCAAGTACACAGACACGCTTGAGCTGTGCAACTAAGACGGATTAGGGAAAAGCGAATTTGCTTTTATTTATTCGCAAATTCTCGATCGTCTAGGTCCTCCGGAACACCACCGTTTCACTGAAAAATTGCCGCGTCTCCCGGAGTAGAGTGACGCGTATCACCGATTTTTTAATGAATTATTTCAGGGACACAGACATGCTTGAGCTGTGCAACTAAGACGGATTAGGGAAAAGCGAATTTGCTTTTATTTATTCGCAAATTCTCGACCGTCTAGGTCCTCCGGAACACCACCGTTTCACTGAAAAATTGCCGCGTCTCCCGGAGTAGGGTTGTGAACGCTCCTGACATTTTCATGAATTTTTTCAAGTACACAGACACGCTTGAGCTGTGCAACTACGACGGATTAGGGAAAAGCGAATTTGCTTTTATTTATTCGCAAATTCTCGACCGTCTAGGTCCTCCGGAACACCACCGTTTCACTGAAAAATTGCAGCGTCTCCCGGAGTAGAGTGACGCGTATCACCGATTTTTTAATGAATTATTTCAGGGACACAGACATGCTTGAGCTGTGCAACTAAGACGGATTAGGGAAAAGCGAATTTGCTTTTATTTATTCGCAAATTCTCGACCGTCTAGGTCCTCCGGAACACCACCGTTTCTCAGAAAAATTGCAGCGTCTCCCGGAGTATGGTCGTGATCGCTCCTGACATTTTCATGAATTTTTTCAAGTACACAGACACGCTTGAGCTGTGCAACTACGACGGATTAGGGAAAAGCGAATTTGCTTTTATTTATTCGCAAATTCTCGACCGTCTAGGTCCTCCGGAACACCACCGTTTCACTGAAAAATTGCCGCGTCTCCCGGAGTAGGGTTATGGCCGCTCCTGACATTTTCATAATTTTTTTCAAGTACACAGACACGCTTGAGCTGTGCAACTAAGACGGATTAGGGAAAAGCGAATTTGCTTTTCCCTAATCCGTCGTAGTTGCACAGCTCAAGCGTGTCTGTGTACTTGAAAAAATTCATGAAAATGTCAGGAGCGTTCACAACCCTACTCCAGGAGACGCTGCAATTTTTCTGAGAAACGGTGGTGTTCCGGAGGACCTAGACGGTCGAGAATTTGCGAATAAATAAAAGCAAATTCGCTTTTCCCTAATCCGTCTTAGTTGCACAGCTCAAGCATGTCTGTGTCCCTGAAATAATTCATTAAAAAATCGGTGATACGCGTCACTCTACTCCGGGAGACGCTGCAATTTTTCAGTGAAACGGTGGTGTTCCGGAGGACCTAGACGGTTGAGAATTTGCGAATAAATAAAAGCAAATTCGCTTTTCCCTAATCCGTCTTAGTTGCACAGCTCAAGCGTGTCTGTGTACTTGAAAAAAATTATGAAAATGTCAGGAGCGGCCATAACCCTACTCCGGGAGACGCGGCAATTTTTCAGTGAAACGGTGGTGTTCCGGAGGACCTAGACGGTCGAGAATTTGCGAATAAATAAAAGCAAATTCGCTTTTCCCTAATCCGTCGTAGTTGCACAGCTCAAGCGTGTCTGTGTACTTGAAAAAATTCATGAAAATGTCAGGAGCGATCACGACCATACTCCGGGAGACGCTGCAATTTTTCTGAGAAACGGTGGTGTTCCGGAGGACCTAGACGGTCGAGAATTTGCGAATAAATAAAAGCAAATTCGCTTTTCCCTAATCCGTCTTAGTTGCACAGCTCAAGCATGTCTGTGTCCCTGAAATAATTCATTAAAAAATCGGTGATACGCGTCACTCTACTCCGGGAGACGCTGCAATTTTTCAGTGAAACGGTGGTGTTCCGGAGGACCTAGACGGTTGAGAATTTGCGAATAAATAAAAGCAAATTCGCTTTTCCCTAATCCGTCTTAGTTGCACAGCTCAAGCGTGTCTGTGTACTTGAAAAAAATTATGAAAATGTCAGGAGCGGCCATAACCCTACTCCGGGAGACGCGGCAATTTTTCAGTGAAACGGTGGTGTTCCGGAGGACCTAGACGGTCGAGAATTTGCGAATAAATAAAAGCAAATTCGCTTTTCCCTAATCCGTCGTAGTTGCACAGCTCAAGCGTGTCTGTGTACTTGAAAAAATTCATGAAAATGTCAGGGGCGTTCACAACCCTACTCCGGGAGACGCGGCAATTTTTCAGTGAAACGGTGGTGTTCCGGAGGACCTAGACGGTCGAGAATTTGCGAATAAATAAAAGCAAATTCGCTTTTCCCTAATCCGTCTTAGTTGCACAGCTCAAGCATGTCTGTGTCCCTGAAATAATTCATTAAAAAATCGGTGATACGCGTCACTCTACTCCGGGAGACGCGGCAATTTTTCAGTGAAACGGTGGTGTTCCGGAGGACCTAGACGATCGAGAATTTGCGAATAAATAAAAGCAAATTCGCTTTTCCCTAATCCGTCTTAGTTGCACAGCTCAAGCATGTCTGTGTCCCTGAAATAATTCATTAAAAAATCGGTGATACGCGTCACTCTACTCCGGGAGACGCTGCAATTTTTCAGTGAAACGGTGGTGTTCCGGAGGACCTAGACGGTTGAGAATTTGCGAATAAATAAAAGCAAATTCGCTTTTCCCTAATCCGTCTTAGTTGCACAGCTCAAGCGTGTCTGTGTACTTGAAAAAAATTATGAAAATGTCAGGAGCGGCCATAACCCTACTCCGGGAGACGCGGCAATTTTTCAGTGCAACGGTGGTGTTCCGGAGGACCTAGACGGTCGAGAATTTGCGAATAAATAAAAGCAAATTCGCTTTTCCCTAATCCGTCGTAGTTGCACAGCTCAAGCGTGTCTGTGTACTTGAAAAAATTCATGAAAATGTCAGGAGCGATCACGACCATACTCCGGGAACGTTGCGTAATTGACAGGCTTCCGCGGATCGTACGGTCGTATGATTTTCCCAATAAATAAATAAAAACCTGTTCTTTCTTAAACAATCATTGTTCATGGTAATAATAATTTATTTTTACTGAAAATAAATACATAATCATATGCTGTGCCCGATTCAACGCCGTTTCGGCATGACATATTCTTTTGTTTTTCGGGAGCCGGGAGCTGGGAAAACCGTTTCAACTTTGAAACGTTTCAAACTTCACCGACATGAATCGACGGGGTTGAGGGGGTTATAGAAAGGGAGGAAGTAAGGGCATGGGTAGTGCAGTATAGACAGCGCTGTGTAGCTTTACATTATAGGCACAATTGAATGCGTATTATATAGGTAGGTATATCAATAATCGTATGTATAGATATATTCACATGTATTAGCGGGAGTCTAGCAATGCGGTGTAAAATGGAGCACGAAAAATGGTACACCCACGGCTTTATTGTACATACCGATCCGGAACACTTTTAAACGAAAAGTTTCAGAGCGTGTATTTTGTTTCAAGTACTTCAGCCACTCACAGGACGAATAAAACGCTAATAATGGACAGCGATTATTTCAATATGGGTACAATGTATATGGGTACATGTAATATAGGTAAGTGTATCAATTAATCGCATATAATGTAATGCCGGGAAATATGGACCACTGAACTGTTACGGGGAAACTCGGGTAATGTCGTTAAATTTTATAATGAGTACGGTTTGACACCTTAATTGCCTCTCTCACGTCAACGCAAGTTGGCGTACGTAGTTGTAAATTTGTTCGTTTCGCCGCGTGCAGATCGATGCGCGCAGGTCCGTATTACACCGCGTCGGTCCGTATTACCCAGAATTACACCACATTAACGCGTGTCAGTCAAAGTGGGGCAACGCGGGGTAAAATGGGAAACTGCAAAAATGTATAGCCATACATTTTTTGTTCACACCGACCTAAACACTTTTTGCATGATCAACGCACACTGTGATGATAAAGTGTATGGAAGTCCTCGTGGTGCAATTTTTTTACAAACGGTAAATAATAAAATACGTTTTATGGCCGGAGGCGGATGTTCCCTCTCCTTAAAATAGTGTTCCCTCCTAAAAAAAACTGCCTCCTCCACGAGGAAGCAAAAGTATATTTTTTAATTTTCTAACTTTTCACCTCAGTTTTAACCCCTTAGAAGGGGTTAAAACCCGAGGGTCAGATCCCTTTGCTTTTAAACTTCCGATTGCCCCGGACGTTCCACACAAGACTGTTGCGTCACTCACACAAAAATATTCTTGAAGAAGGCGCGCGTGTGGGTCGGAAGAAAAACTGGAATAGCATCGTAGTACAATTGCGCTCTCAACCTCGCGTATACGTTTCATTTCACGAATATTTTGTCTCCGGATGAACTTTAATTTTTCGACAAACAGCGAGGAAACAAATACTCTTGAAAACGTTTTGACGGGGTTATTTGCTTAGTTGCCGCGCGTTGCCCCGGCTTCCCGCACATAGACGTCACGACGCGAGTGTGAAGCACCGTTTGGTATTGCGGCGAAACGAGCACTATGAGAATCCTATGCTCTTGTATGGAGCGTTTACTATTTCGATCAATAAGCACTCACTGCACTCCGCGCGTTGCCTGTATCTACGCCAGTGAACAGCTACCCGGCCGGACTACCTCTAACAGCCCGGCAGCTTCGGGACTAACTATATACACTGCAACGTACGTTTAGGTGCATAATACTCGAGCATATCCGTATTGTAGTACGTCTATATACGCGTCCATTCGTGCGCCGGGCGAAACAGAATTGTTAGTATCACTTGCGTAGTTTGAGAGAGAATTCGCCGAAAGGGTTGAAGACCGTAAGAGGCTCCCGCGTTGGGATAGGTGCAGATGGAGATAATACGAACTCGAGCTGCTCCGTCTTGGAACAGACCAGAGTTTTTAGCTTTAAAGTAATTTAACTTGTTTTACCATAGCATCCTCTTCTCATGTTTACCATTCGTTGCCTCTTTACGTCCATTTGTGTATCAGGCATAGAAAAACAGTCTTGAACGAAACGTGCATAGGCATAAAGCGCCCGACAATAGTGGACTCACGGCCGTTGTGTGTGGCTGCATTGCGATAATGGTTAAGGGGTTTTCAATCAACTTTTTTCCTCTCTTATCTTGTGCACTCACATAAATGCTTGTAGCCCTGCACACTATAAGTGACAACTATTCATGTTGTAGTCAGACTAATCTCTTTCAATTCTTAAAAATGATACGCGATCGCTATAAAAATGTAGTTGAGGTTCTTTAACCTGCTATTTATAGCGCTCTTCGATTGTGTTGAAGGCTCACGGACCCGGCAGCGCGCGTATGCATACGTTATATTTTATATTAAACTGAAATTCCGTAGCGTATGTTATACCCCGGAAAACACCGTTATCGACCCTCTTTAAGTGATGTTAACAAACTTATTCTTCGACGTTTCCGACGTCAGAATTCGTATATCCAACTTCCGATCAAAAACGCCGATATTTTGTACTGCTGCTACTGGAACGTGCTGACCACCTAACCCCGTTTTGCACCGGTACGAGCACCAACTACAGAGGGGGAGCAAGTTTTTCCGAGTTTTTATTGTTCGCGCAGTAGAAACTCTGTAAAATATAGCCAACTCTATCAGTCATGTTTGTTCGCAGTTTCCCCGTGCTATTGTACAGATGTGACACCGTAGTGTATTAGAAAAGAGAAGCTACCGGTAACACTGTGGGCGTAGGGAGTGTCTCAGGAAAGGGGTGAGGGTACGTGGAAACCCGAAGAAGGTATACGATGAAGGCAAATAATTAATTACTAGGCCGGAAACACAATTACACGTCCACCTGTATCGTACCATAATTATGCCCTCGGCTTAGTCCATGAATGTTTTTCTCTGGGTTTACCGGGTCGCCTGAACTTCGTATAGCAGTGATAATCACGTGCGGCTGATACGCTACCGGATAAACTAAGGTGACCGAAGGTCAGCTATACGCACGAGCAGCTTGATTGTGATCCATCGATAAGGCAACAGAGTACACGTTCCTATATACTGTACAGGGTTCGGTGTTGAAATACAACCTAACGAGGTGTCTATTGCATCACATCGGTGAAAAAACCACTTCCTCAATCAGTAAAATCTACGTTTTACATTTATTCCCTCTCAAAAAAGTCATGGCAACTCGAAAGTCGAAGTACCGAAAATTTCAATCTTTCGGTTTTCAATCTTTTGGATTGGTCGGCGTGTTGCCTTCGTCGCGAAACGAACTTCAGACTGTTATGACCTCTGCAGAGTCATGGAGTTCGCGGGCAATATGTGCATTCGTAAGTTAGATTGACGCATCCAAACCCAAAAAGTTGCAAAGTAGAACTTCGCACACTGCTTCCTCATTACTTTCCCTTTTTCACAAAGCCACCTCTATGAAGACGCTTATTTATTAACTTTGGTTTCCTCACAGAGGAAGCTTTGTGAAAGAAGGAAATTAATATGGAAGCAATGTGAAAAGTTCTACTTTGCAACTTTTTTTTCGAACAAAAGAAAACTCCGTTACATACACCGTTACATCTAATTTCGATTGTCTCCAAATTTTTGTGTTACTTTCCTAACTTTTGCAGAAGTTATAGCGAAAATCTATATATTTTTTTAAATTCAAAATTTCGTAAAATCCCAACGTCTTTACCTATCATCACCAAATTCGGTACGTAGCAGGGCTGCACGTTATTTTTCGTCTGTAGAACATTTCAGTTCATTTGTTTATATTCAACGTGATTTAGAGCAAAATGTATCTTTTTCGTTAAATTCAAAATTCAATAAAATCCGAACCACTTTACCGATTTCGTCGAAATGCAAGAGCGAACAGCGTTGAAAGTATCTTTAGTTATGAAGAGTTATTTAGCTGAATCGTTGATTTTTTACAAAAGTTAGCGAGTATACGACATTTTTTCGAAAAATTAAATATTCTATATACTCTGTATACATGTATACATTTTTTCAAAAATCACAACACTTGAAGAGCAGTTACCACTCTTCTTGCGTGCCAAATTTGAGCTCGATCTATCGTGCCGTTCATGAGTTATGGACGATTGAATTTTCCGTTCCTGGAACATACATACACACATACACACACATATCCACATATGGACATTTTTTCTAAACCATTTTTCTGGACGTTTTAGGTGATTCTGTACATACTGACATGAAAACCTCGAAAAAAAAAAATCTTCACGAAAACAAAGTTTCCTCTATGAGGAAGCAAAAGCACGCGAGGTCATGTGGAATCGTGTAAACACGCAAACATCTTATTCAGCCACGAGAAGAGACAAATGAAAGCAGAGTGTGCGAGCGAAAAGATCGCGTTGTTGTTCATCAATGTTCATACGTGCACGCTAAAAAATCCGACGTCGTTGCGGCAAATTTCAGAGAGTTTCAGCGAACCCATTGAATTATTGCGGCGATACTTCTTCACCGCGCGCGAGTATAACAATGTGGAAAGGTGTAACTATCATCGCAAAATAGGTCAACGCCGGCGGAAAGTCCGCGTCCGAGCCAATCGCCTCCGCAACACGCGACGTTTTTACCCTCACGACGACGAGGGGGGAGAGGGAGAGGGTCCTCCTCGAATTCGAAACTGCGACGTTAAGCCCGTTTCGGCGGCGTCACTGCCGTGTGGTGAACTGCGGAATGCTGATTGCGCATAGTCGAATGACACGACGCTATAAACCGGCAGAGAAAGTCAGAGATAAAGAGCGGAGGGCGAAAGATGAAGAAGAAGCTTTATGGGCGAAACAGAAACGACTGTGGAGCAATAATACATTCACGATGTAAAGCCCGGCGGGAGGAGGGAAAGGAGCGCGCGGATGCACCGCGAGGATCGACGGAAAGAGAAGATACGCGTGAAATCGAAGAGAGAAAGAGACGCGAGCGGCAGAAGGGACGTCGGTGCCGAGCTGTTGCCTCGTGTTGTTGCGGGCTTTTGCATTTGGCCGGGAGAAACACAGCAACAGCGAGGAGGAGGAGGAGGAGGAGGGGGAGGAGGTAACGGCGGCGGCGGCGCAGTTTGAGGGTAAGCGGCGAGGGAAAAGGGAGCAAAGGAACGCGGACGGCCGCGCGCGCTCGGCTCCGGGAGAACCCGGCGAGCGGGGTGCAAAGGGGCGAAACGCGGGACGGAGAACGGCGGGGGGAGAGGTTTGGTCTGCGGGTCTGGGATTATTCGAGGCGACTGCACGCGGGATAACCGGCCGTTATCACGAATTCCGGCCGCGCCACCCCATCCAACGAAACGAAGCTTCGCGAAACTCGTTCCCATACACCACTTGCACGTGTGTACACGCGGCGCCGCGAGTGTACCTTCCTCGTCCACGCCGGGACCGCATGTAGGACCGGGCGCCCACGGTACTAGGCAAATAGCAGCGGCGCGGCAACGGCGGACTCGCTATAAAAATTATGAATGCTCACTTGGTGAGTAAAAATGCACGCGCTTTGCGTGTGCCCGTCAGTGCGGACGCTCAGTGAAGTCATATACATACAGTATTGTGACGCGCGGGTCGTATATACCACCCCAGAGAGGGGGAAAAATCTGTTTTTATTCGCTTCTTGAAAAAAAAAAAGATATGACACATCGAAAGTCGGATATATCGGAATACCGAAAAGAGCTTGTAAGTCGGCTGATTGAATCCCGATGGTTCTGTAGTTTTTTATCAGTCGTCTGTCACGGGCGACGGAAAACCCTGCGTCACGCGTGCATATTGCGTTCACTCGTTAGGCGGTGCGACCATCGTAAAAGCGCGCGTGGTTGTGACGCAGTCGTAAACGAAAAATGTCAAAGGTTGAATTTAGTCTCGTGACCGGTCCATCAGGGGACGAGAATGAAACTGTCGCAATGGGCTAAGATTATTTCGATATTCGGACTCTATGCTCGTCTCATGGATGAATCATTTCGAAGCACGCGATCACCGATTAACGCACGAATAAAACGGCCGCGATTTTTCACGATATCCGTGTGTTCCGGAGGGAAATTTTTCGAAGAAGTATTCAACTTTTTTTCACTCGAGTTGCCCAAGACTCGTTAAGGAAGGAAGGCGTCGCCATAACCATATCAGGTTATCCGGATTGGGCATCGTTTCGCGCAACTCACTCCTACACCATTGTAGTCCGCGTGTACGTGCGACGTCACCTGAGTGCACCATCCTCTTGCTTGCCGAGACTTCATGCAGCCCATAGCGCATCGTACCACACAAATAGCGGCGGCAGCGGCAGCAACAGCGGCAGAAACAGCAGCAGCAACAGCAGACTCGCTATAAAAATTATGAATGCTCACTTGGTAAGTAAAAATGCACGGGTTTCCGTGTCTGTGTGTGTGCGCGTGTGTGTTCCAGCACGGGAGCGCTCAGTGAAGCCATAGTTTCGCGATGTGTGCCCCCGCCACGCTCTTCAGCTCGCTCATACCGATACTCTCATACTGATACTGGGTGTGCTCGTTCGCTCCCTCGACAAGGACGGGGGAAAACGTCGGACAACCGCGCGCGCGCCAGGGCTCGTCGTTAGTCGCGCGTTTCTATTCGGTACTCTTGCTCCATTGTTGGAAAAAACAACCACCCACTGCGAACCAGAGCTCAGCGGAACGAAGCGAAGCGCAGCGCGCACCGCCGCATACGACCTCACCCTTGCGTGTAACGCTCTTTCTTTATATCACATACCCTCTCCCCGGCCCCCCTTCCTCGTCTCGCCCCCTGGGGTAAGGGGCGCGGGGCCTTACCCCGTCCCTTACTTCCACCCCGACTCACCGTCAATACGCGCACGCCCGTTTAAATGAGAATCTTTTATTTATGCCGCGTACAGCATATCCGTTACCTCACTTCTTCCGCTTCCTTCGTCCCGCCCGTCCACCTCGCATTTTTTTTTCTCTCCTCGCAACTCGTCTTTTTGTCACCCATGTTTTAATTAATCGACGCTGCTTCCAGTAGGCCGTAAACGTACTCCAGGCCGCACAATTGGTGCGCTCACGACGGCCGGGATATCAGTGCGAGATGATTTACCGACTTTCCGCAACCGACGCCCGGGTTATGACTGTTTGAAGATCCGAAGATCTCGAAATAGCGAGCTGTTTTTACATGTGTTGATTGAGGATGACTTTTTTCGGGATCGGGGGTTGATGACGTGACATCAACAATTTGGCTGTCGATTACGGTGACGTCGCCGATACTCGGACAGTTTTTCAACTTTGGGCACTTTTATGGATACTCCAGTTTGGTGAAAATGTAATTGTTGTAATGTCCCAGCTACGAACCACATCCAAATTCTTCACTCTCCTTTGACCATTCCCAACAATCTCAAGCGCCTAGTGATAAACTATAGAAAATAACGAATACTTTCCCTTCGTTACTCGAGAGCCTCAGCTGCAAGCAGAAAACTACACAGCGCTTAATATATCGAAGCGGGGACCATCCAAATTCCAAAATAGTCATCGTTGCAAACGCACAAGCGACCCTTGTCCTTTTTCAACTGTATACAAACTTTTACTACTTCAAATAAACTGACTAAGCCCTAAAACATCCCTTATGTGTAAGAATATTACTATAAGATACGTTTAACACGAGCAGCAGTTAGTTCTTCTCGAGACCTGACGACGAGCACATCGCTCCGAATCCCAGTGTCCGAAATGTAGTCGATTATTTTGTACTTTGAAATATTTTAATAAAACCAAAGTTATTTACTCCACACGCGCCTACGTGACCCCTCCCATTACATTGTCAAAAGTCTGTGAATAACAACTGAAACCGTGTCTGCAATTATTAATTGAGGCGCAGAAAACAGATCCACAAACGTATACAAGTTACCGACTTTCTTTGTCTGCCGTATTCGGTTTACCGTTTCCAAACCTTAAAAATATCCACTTTTGCCAAATTTAAATGTGTCAACTTCGATATGGTTTCCGGGTATCAATTTAGGCTTTGATGTATTGATGTCAGAAGTTTACGAGTGAACTTATACAGTGTTGTTTGGCTCGTTTCAATATCGGCTCCCGGATACTGGTATTTTCGTGTTTACCGTTTTGGCGGCCGTGCTTTGACCTGTGTCACGTTTGGACATCGACAGAGTGCAAATATGGACTCGAAATACATGAAACCGGAATACAAAAAATATGATTTTTTTTTATATAGACAAACAAGTTGTTGACTCTTGTGGCCCTTCAGATAATTATTTAATTGTTTCTCCATTCATCTCTGTTTTAATTCGTAAAATTATTATAATCGCCCATTATTATTTTGACGGTACTGGAGACCTGCTGGCTGGTCCGGTTAAGCGACAGTTGGGTTAAGCTCGATTAAATATCATTCCTTCGAAAGCCCGAGTCAAATAGTGTCTCCGCAATTATCTTTCTTCACAAATATCAAACATAATTTGAGCTAAATATTAAGTCCACTATCCCCGGAGCCTTCTCTATATTGTATCAATATTTATATAAATTATAGACAATATTGAATCCTTTTTTTTTTAAATGTATGAGTAACGGAAAACATTGTCATCATTCTATTCGAGCTGTGATTGGTTTCCAGGAAAGTCCGTGGTAAACAAATTCAGTTTGGTGTCAAATTTGACATAAGAGGACAGGCTTTAATGTTTTAAGCAGCGCGTGTGATCAGCCTAGTATTCTATAAATTCTGACATGAGAGACGTCGGATCTTTTTTTTTCAAAATCACACAAAAAATTGTTAAAATCGATCAAAATCGACTCATCGACATTTCTGGTAGACCACTTTTCTTGACGATGTGGACGAATTAATGTATGCTGGCATGAAAACCTTGAAAAAATTGCGGAAAAACAAAGCTTCCTCTAAGAGAAAATAATAGTACATTACGTTACAAGGGAGGAAAGTGCAACTTTTCACCGAGTGTGAAGTTTGATGCCCGAGCGAAGCGAAGTAGTAATATACTATTCCGCAGTCATTATACGATGTTAGTCATAAGATAAATATAACGCTTCACATGCGTAAAACACCCATTTTAACACCTGGTGAAGTGAAATTTTGTACAATACTCGTTGGAAAAACTTTCCCTCAACCGGTGCGATTGCAACACTCGACTTCGGCTCGTGCTGCAAACTCGCACTGGTGGGAAAAAGTTTTACCGCACCTCTATCGTAAAATACTATTGTACATTTAATGAATCCAGAGTCTTTTCTGACTCTGTGTCGAGCCACTATATTACGGATTATACTATTTCAATTTTGCTCAGGGCAACTGTCTAAATTGCCAGAAAGCGGGGAGGCGTTACCGGTAAATTTTAGATGATCCGGATTGAGCATCGTGTTCGGAGTTTCGCGAATATGTATTTAATATTGCCTCTATAGTACAGTTCACCGCATCCACGTTACATATTGGTATCGGTATATCGATGTCGGTATCGATATCAGTGTCGATAGCTCGCCTACACCACAACCAACATCTACGAGCACCCCACCGCTCTTCCTTTCAAAAACATTTCGCCCGCAGGCCTTTAATATCAACTTTCACGTGGTTATTGACTTGCGGCTTTAATTCACTTTACTTAACGACATCGCCAGAATCCACCGCTGTCCCGTATTATACAATATGGTGTACATGGCCTCACGCATACTATACAAATTGTAGATGTACTGCCGCAGGTATTCCGATGTAATTTGGTCATAGAGGTACGAGCGACGATGACGTCCAACGCAGACACGCTGTGAGCAAGATAAATTAGCTGAATCTGCAAGCAGACGTTCCCAAGCTCTCGTCGCTCGAATGTCGCGTACGTTGGACGTGTACCAACAAAAAAAAGGAGTTGGTTCGGACAACCAAGCGCTTGGTTATATATGCGCCTGTTGATTAATTGGGTAGACCAACCAAGTTATTGGGTAAGTCAACCAAGTCACTCTGGGACATATATACTTGGTTGTGATAACCAATAATTAGGTTAGTATAACGGATTATGGTTGGCGGCTGCTTAAAGACGTATTTGCGTGTGGACGAAAACATACGATTACAGGAAAATGGATTAATGCACGGAGAAAAATGGTTTTCCCACTCTGACAAAACGCGACTTGCTGCATGAACTAGTTACCGGAGAAACACACTTATTATTTTCAGCAGCAAATATACGACTTCCCGGCAGCAGTCGGTTTCGCTGGCACGACAGAAATAGTTTGTTACAGGAGTAGTTTATTTAGCGACGGGAACACACAGTTAAAATGTTGTCACATTGAACTTTTTTGCTCATGTAAAATGGCAAAACTGAAATAAAGGGACCCGGACGCTAACATCTTTCCGTAAAAAGTTCGTGAGTCACATAATCGATTGTTGTCAAACGAACGAAGACGTCGAAATATATATGTATATATTTTTTCTAAATGACGTAAAAAAGTATTTTCCGGGGTACAGCGAGTTGAGAACGAATAGGTTAAAAGTCGATATTTCGCGAGAAAACAATGAATGCTCGTGAGTTTGATTTTGGCATTTTTCGACCGGTTTCCGATTTACGAATTCTGACAAAAAACGATATTTTTTATCAAGAAAAAATTGTTTGAAACCAGTGCTTTTAGGGGTAGAATATACGAATTGTGAACGGTATTATAAGATTAATTCAATAGAATTTTCAATTGCATTTTTTCCTCCATCTCTCACAATAGATATCGCGTCGACCGGGTTGCTTAAAGGTGACGTCGTGATCGATTGAAGTTCACGGAGAAATGATTATGAAAACGCGACGAAGAAAATTAAGTTTTAAAATACTACCAATTCCAGGCGAGCTTACAATCGGGGTGAGTGGTAGGCCGTAGATTAGGCAGGTTTCTATTACAGCAACGAAGCCATGTCAAGTGTCAGACGAGCAGCAGGTCGAAAAGCTGGAAAAGAAGCTCAAGCTAGAAGCTGAAAGCCTCGTAGAGTCAAGCTTGTTTCGTTAAACCGGGCGTGGTCGTTCTGCGGCCAGCTCTGCCAGGTTCGGGATATACGAGGGCAGCGGCGGTATATGTATAGTCGGTCGAGTGCAGCTCCGGTTATAGAGAGCAGGGGATGAGTAAGACGATGCGCGCAAAATGTGGTTTGTCGAAGTATACTTATCGGAATACGGATTACGCCTACCTACCCCTGATTCGTCCTTGGTCTGGCTACTGCTCTCACCCTCTACCGATCCGAATTGGCTGACCATGCACCAGACACAAGCTTAAACCGCATATACGCAGCTGCACTTGATGCTGATACGTAAATACAAATATTTTAATAATTCCTAATACAAATAAAAGGACCTGGTTAAATCCGCAGTCATTAAATTATTCTCTCTTGGTCGTCTAGTGGTCAAATTTATAGTTCATAGTTTTAACTGAACTTCATGTTTCAATGGAAATTTCAGTCCCATTTTAGGCTATAAATTAAGTTCTATCCTAAACGAGAGAATAAAGTTTTAACGTAATTTGCAAATTGGAACCATAAGTTCGACCGTTAGAATCAAGAAAACGAGATGACAACTGTAACAGGCGTATAAACTAAATACGTGCCGTACAACAATATACATTTATTGTCACTATAGTTTTGCACCTATAATGTACTGATGAAGCAAAACGACAAGTTTATTGTGCAGTAGGTGGCGAGCATGTAACCCACTATGCCCGAGCGCAAAACGCTTTTTGATACTTTCCTATCAATCTGGCGCTCGTTTCGGTTGCGCGCGTGATGCAGCAAGAGAATACGAGGAGACGTGTTGCATGAATAAGTTTTCGACGGGTACGGCCGAGCGGCAAGTGAGGGTTGGTGCGGCCTGGTGCGCCACGGTCTTCCCTCACGTGCCACGTCTGGCGTACCGGAAAGCGAGAGAGCGAGGCGCACGGCTGGCGCGAAAGATGTGCAACGGGAAAATGGAGGGTAGAAAAGATCGCACATTTCGACAGCTACCCGGCTACCTTTAGCGTCGAATGGTCGACAATCATTCATGATATTCCCCGAGCTCACTATTCATATACAAATCGTTGATACACGTCCAAGTATTGAGAGCGCAGGGCGTCGTCTGCTCTACTGACACGTTCTCATCCTCGGAATACCTGCAAATGGGTTTACCGTCGTCGCATCTAGTGGTCATACGTCATCTAGGTTTTACTCAGTATCTACAGGTCATTATTTAACCCATTAACTGCCAACGTAGCGCATTTGTTACACTGGTGTATTAGCTTTTTTTCGAAAAGTCTCTCTTAATTCCATCCCACACATTTTGAAACATTTTTATGAGAATCCCGTGCATTAGGAAAGTATTCTAAGTGCTTCTTTTGTGAAATAAATACGTTTGGTGCTGAAATTAAAAACTTGCATTTTTTCCCCTGGGGTGGAAGTTTGCTCGTCACTGTAAAACGAAATCATTAACCGTTTGTAAAATAATAACGGATTTGACAGCTCATTTCAACATGTATTACGTCACTTTTTTGAGAATTTTAATTCCTTTCATGAATTTCCAGAATGTCGGCAACGCGTTTATTAGAAAGCCGAAATTTTTACGAATTAAAACATTTATTTCCATTTAATATAACATGTTTTTGAAGGACTATACGAATAGAGATTAATTTCACCCGAGCTCTGGTGATATGGAAAAGCTCTAAAATATTATAAAAAATACGATAATACGAAACTCTCCGTTAACGGTAGACTGAAATACTGTAAACCAGCAACCCGATCAGAAACCATAAGGTACACGAATGTATATTGTATATTTTTTTAGGAATTACCCACATAGCAAAGCTACAGTCTAGCTGGCAAAATATGATTTCATGCCAATATGATTTCGCATGCGGTACACGAGTTGTACGCCATAATGGTAAATACGGTGGTGAATCGCACCAGTGTCCTGAAAAACGCGATAAGCACACAAAAGCCTTGAATACGCTTATACCGATAGCCCAATTGGGCGTGGCAAGGTTTCCCGAACAGACTTCACCGCACCTCCATAAGCCGTTCGCAGCAGCGGTGGATCTGCTTTGGACAGAGGGTAGAGGTAATTCCACGTATATAATTCTGATGAACACCGGTATTAAGTACAGTGTGTACACGGCGAGTGCGGTCGGAGCCTGGGCATGCGTAGATATGCAAAAGCTCAAACTCCACTAACTTAGAAAAATCTTGCAATTTTCAGCTCGGAATCAGGAGACAACTTGTTGCTACTGTCTCTTCGTATCTATAGGTTGCTTATAATGCAGACTCATTACTCTGAAAGCTGACCTCTTCCTCGGCAACATTTCCGATATTACCTGCAAACAAAAGTCCTTAAAAACTGCGGAATTAATAAACGATGCAGGTAGCGTAAGTCCTTTTTCTCATTTACCCGATCTCGTGGAATGAGAAAAATAATTTGTTGCCATGACTAACTCCCGTGCCGGAAAAACTGGAAGCGCTTAAGCGAACTAACTTGTTCGTTGAAACATTACACAACATCTTAATAGACGATAATACATGATTGTACATCGTCATCCCCATTCATCCCCATATTTCTTTGACTCCTTCGCGTATTTTTCCCTAATTCGTGCAATCACGACGGGTTTACCTTCACATCATTTTCGCTACAAACTTCCATGCTCTCTTTTATACTCTCACTGTAAGTCGTTTAGCCCAAAGAATAAGTCCGTGCACCCACCCACAATGAGCTTTCCGTCAAACGCATTAGTCCCGGCGACTAATTACGTTTTTCTCACAATGTAATATGGATATAATCTTGAAAAGTCGTAAACCCGAAGAGCATCGCATCCGAGACGGCGGTTTCGCCGTCTCCTGGACTAACATCGGGACATTTGGCTGCACTTCAAGTCACACACGGCTCCCTAGCAGTAGTACGTCTCGGCGTCTGGGTAGACACGCCCTGCGAGACTATGCCTCCCATGGGCCTCCCGGCTGCGTTAGCACGACTACGACAACGACTACGACTATGGCCACAACCGCGACTATATACCAATGAGAACATAGGACGGGGTTCGCGCGCGCGACTTCCTCATTGAAGGCGCGCAACGTCGCACTGCTACTTTCGTATTATACCTAATGACTTTATGGCCTCCACTCGTTAACGGCAGCACGGTGTGGAGTGTTTGCGTTCATTAAGTACCAAAGCTGCGGGGCGCAGTATCTCGAGAGCGCCTCCTACCTAGTTGGAAGGCAGAGGCGAGAGAGAGAGAGAGAGAGAGAGAGAGAGAGGACACAGGAGCGGGCTAACGCGACGGGGGTAGTAGTTGCTGTCGGTAGTGCGCTCCGGCAGACTGTGGACTAGCAGTTAACAGCTAGGAACAGCTCGAAACCGCACTACTATCGTCACACTAGATTTGCAAATGAGATCCTTCGTCGCAGGCTTCGGTGTCCTCGTGAGAACGACACTAGATTATAGTCTCTAGATGGCATCTAGTTAACTGGGGCACACACTACGGCCATCATGACCCGCAGCAACATCGGCATCGACACTAAACCATCATCATTACCCGACCCGCCTCGGAAATCCCGCCCGCTCTGCCGGGTTTTCGCCCAACCCGTGTCTCCCCTTGTTATCGCAATGACAATTTGCCTCATTCAAATGTCCGATTACCGCGCGTGTCCGCTCTTTCTCTCCCTCTTCGGGGGTGTGAGTTTTTTCGTTCCGCCGTTTGCTGCCCCCTGAACGTACCTGTTGTTCTTATTGCCGGGCGCTGTTGAGGATTTAGCGCGGCGATTGGTGTGGATTTTTCGCTGGTGTCGATTTGGTGTGAATAGTAACGGTTTTCCCAGGCTGAAATTCGCACGAGCGAGGGTTTGGATTTTTTTGGCTTTTGCCGCAGAACTTTCGACACATTTGTCGTCGTTACGAGTGGATGAGGTTTAGTACATTTTTATTGGTATCGTGACTGTTAGTTGTGAGGTGGATGAAATACAAAAATATTATTGAGTTTAATTCATCTATGTTTTAAGCGAAAGATGATTAAAGTTTCCTGGTTACAATGCAAATTGACAGCGCAGCGGACACTCCGCAGTTGATTTTCCCCTCTCGTTGTAGAAATGCCAATTTACTTCATTCAAATGTCCGATTACCGCGCTTCCGCGCTTTCTCTCCCTCTTCGGGGTTTCTGTTTTTTCTTCTATTAATCGTGTCTGAACACACCTAGCGGTCTGGTTACAGTTATAATGCAAATGAGCACAAGGTATTAGGCAAACACTGCATGGGGTTGGATTTCGTACCAGAATTTTAATTCGAACTGCTATTTTTTGTCATCACAACTCTGTAATTCACACGGGTTTGCAAGCGAACGTTACATTCCAAAAAAAAAAATACGGATACTATCGGGTATTCGATTTTACGATAGAGCTGGTCCTTTTACGTCTGTTTACGTCATCGAATATAGCCTGGTATACGGATAAAATTCCAGACAGAGCTGCCACATCGTAAGGGCTCGATCGCACTGTCTGCATTTCTAGTTACGGTCGATCAATAGTTAGCAGTATTTCAGAGCTGATGTTTGTCAGATATCATAAAAGTGTCGCATCTGTCTGTGCGATATTTTTCAACGACTCTAACGTGTATCGACAGAAACAGACGTGTCCTCCTTTCTGATCGAGAAGCAGGTGTCTGCATCTTGCTGGTCTTCCCCGCCGTATCCGTCTCCTTCGTGCATGCAGCAGCCTTTCTCGGAATCTCTTTTGATCCTGGCGGTGACTACCGCAAATTGTTATCCACGTCACGAGGTAAAACGGCAGTGCGAGAAATAGTGAAAAGAAAAATATCAAGAGAGACGCTGGAAGAAAAAAAGAAAACAGTGAGCCCAAAATTTTCTCAGAAGTATCGAGTTATTATATCAATTATGCAAATGCGGGATTTGTAAAAAGTATCATGTCCGCAGAATTTATTTAACGTGTCCCCTCGGTCGTAAGTCCCGGCACGTCGGAGTATTTTTGCTATCCGAGGGTGGACGCGGGTGGGGTTGGAGCTGGCAGTGGCAGCCGGCAGGACGGATACGATGGCGCTGGTGGAGCGCCGGGTGAGTCGCGACGGTCCGCGTGCGAACGCGACGGTCGGCAGACAGGACAGCGGTGGGAGGGAGATACAGCTTGATACGGCGGCGAGCGAGGGAGAGGGAGACAGAGAGAGAGACAGGGATCAGCGGAAAGAACCGGCTGGGAAGAAGGGAAGAGAGTAAGAGGTATACGCGAGAGTGCTATGGCTGTAGTTGTGTGACAGTAAAGGACGGTGAGCGCTTAGAGCGGACGAAAATGACCGGAACAAGAAGAGCTGGAAGAGGAGGAGAAGGAAGGTGAAGGAGTAAGATGAAGGAGGAGGGAGGAGGTTGAAGGGTCAGGGCGCCGGGCAAGTAGGAACGAGTGACGCGAGGCCGAGTAACCAGAGAGCAGAGGGCAAAAGAGGACGAGGTGAGGCACATGTTGGAGTCGGAGGATGAAGGCGTCGAAATGGGGAGAAATTCGTAAGGCCGGAAGAGCGGACAGAGACAGGAAATACGTGGGAAGGGGACGAGATTACGCTTGAAGCGGGCTCCAAAATAAGAGGGCGCGACACGCGTGAAGGAGGAAAGGGAAGAGAGTAAATGCTGTATGCAAGAACATAGCAGTTGTTATGTGATAGTGCAATGAAAATGACTGGAACAAGAAAAAAAGGAAGAGACGAAGGAAACGGTGTAAAGAGGAGCAAGGGGAGAAGAAAAAGAAGGAACTCGAGATGGCGAAGGAGAAGGACGAGGAGGAGAAGGAGGAAGAAGTAAAAGACGAAGCAGAAGAAGAAGAAGAAGCAGGACGAGGACGGCGAGGCTAAGGGGTCAGGCCATTGTGTAAGTAGAAACGAAGGATGAAAGGCCGAGTAACCAGAGAGCAAAGGGCAAAAGAGGATAAGGAGAGGGAGGGAGGCGAGGCTGAAGTCAGAGTCGGAGGATGAAACCGTCGAAACGGGGAGAAATACCTGAGGCCGGAAGAGCTGAGATAGGGAGAGAAAATACGCGGGAGAGGAGGACGAGATAGCGCTCGGAGCGGGCTCGGGAATAAGAGGGCGAGAGCCGTGACGCAGGTGGTGGCGAGTCAGAGGCGATTCGTGTAGAGCGGTAAGGGAGATAAAGAGTGGCGGGTAAGGGATTCACCGGGAGTCAGCTCTTTCTCCCTCACACATACCGGGCTGCCTTCCAGCGGTAACACCAGACCAGCAGCACCAGCAGCGCCGCCGGAGACGTTACTCCTTCCACTGACGGAGGGTTGACATTCATGAGAATAATTGCTATGTACAGTTGAGGGAATATAATGGAGTGTCGTCCCCTGGGGTATAAACCCATAGCCATCCTTACAAGCTCACCTACACAATTATATACGAATCTATGTGTGCTGTGTTATATGTGTACAATATTATAATGTTTATGTATATATATATGTATGTATATACCTCACATATATGCACACACAGACGCACACATACACACAAACACTTTTGTACTTTTCTGCGCTCGTGACCGTACTTTGGAGAGGTCCTGGCTGTTCTGTCGCGAATTCTGTTCTGTTCTCTCGGAAATAAGGCGAGCAAAAGAGTGAAGGGACGGGAGGAGGCGACGCGAACGGGATGTGCGGCCGAGAAATAAGAAGAACTCGAGACCAGCAGAAAGAGAGAATCTCTTAGAATTCCCCGAAGGAAGCAGACGAGCGGATATACGCACAAGTGGAGAGAAAAAAATAAAATACCGGCGTTCTCGCGCAATACATATATACATATATGTATGTGTATATATATATTTAGAGTGAGTACCTCTCAATCATTATCATTTTAATGTTGCATTTATGGTCGCGTTGCGCTTTTCAATGTTTTTTCGTGTCCTATATGTTTTCTCAATCCGGTCGTGGAATGATAATACATTTATTTGTAATCGAGTGTAGGTGGGCGGGGTAGTGTCCAGTCGTTGGGGGTTAAACCGGAGGTTATAATTATTTCGGCACATTAATTTCAAATTGTTGTTGCATTGTGCATGTGGCTACAATGCTTCTACTTATACTGAAAATATCCGCTACAGCGAATTTCCGATAATAAAAAGAGATAACGACGGAATTTGGAATACATTTTAATATCATAAATAAAGCCCAACTCATAGTACCGCAGTCTATCAACACGTTGCTGAAAAGCGGAAGTTGTACATTGCTGCAACCGGTTCAATAACACCAGTTTCTCTTCCGCGTACACCTATAACTAAATTTCCATTTTTGTAATTTTAACAAGAACTTTCAGTCAACTGACATTTATGCAATATTTTTATCAAGCAGGCACAGACATTTTTTAAATCTGCATTTTTACCAAAATTATTTGCTGAAAGTATTGTATTTCTCTTTTACGAAATATTTTCATTATTCACAAATAAAAAAATGAGTAATTTTCCTGTTACAAAATATGATTATTATTTACATAATTATATCCAACCTACATTCTTGCGGGCTCCTACGTGGAATCTTGTAATATTCACTCCCGAACGTCCTACCCACACATTCCTAACCCAACCTCACTTTCCGATACCGCAGCCTCCGCAGCGTCTTAATCCAATCGTGAACTTGATAATACATTTCTTTATATTCATGTGTAGACAGCCGCAAGCCCCATATCACATCAGGGTCGAAACAGGGGTTATAATTATTCCGCGGCATTAACGTGAAATTGTTGCTGCATTACGCGACGCGGCTGTCGTGCTTTGTGGAAAGCATCCGACGCAGTAAATTTCTCGCAGTAGTAAAAAGAGGAAACTTGGAAAATTCTCGGCGACTCGTGATTGACAGTTTTATAATAGCTTTTGACCTCACTCAGCGGGCCCGTCGCCGACCCCTTCGACGGAAGAGACCCTGAATTAATTATATTCGTTAACATGGAATGCGCTTGTTAATGCCCGCAACGTGCAATAAGGGGAGAATCGAAACGCGCTCTCCTCCCGCGGTGCGCTCTGCGGGGTCGCGCCGCTCTCTGCGGTCGGATTCTCATCTATTTCGCGATCTAGTTTGTTTTCCACACCGCGGCACGAGGCGGAAACGAGGCGAGTTTGCAACTACCAGACACTGCGCTCCCACAGGTCCTCGCGCAACCCCAACGCCGCTCGTTCCACCGTTACCACTCCGGTCTCAATCTCGTTCTCTTCGAACAAGACCTTCTTTCTCGCAAAATAATCCGCGCGGAAGAGCGCGGACATAATGAGTTGGCATTTTATTCTTGTTTGCGCAGCCGCTTCTATCCCGACTCTCGAGCGTAATGCGTCATAGTTTTCGAAGTTGAGGTTGAATAGTTTTTCGTTGTTAAAATAATACATCGAGCCGATGACGTTTGGTGCGCGGCGCGACATTCGAACCGCGACCTTTGAACTTTTTCATCGCGGGTGAGCGTCGTGATTCTGCGAAGTAACGGCGTAGGGGGCGCGTTTACGTGTAATCAGCGAGACCGCTAGTCCACGACGGTGATCACGTGACGTCGAGCGCCTGAAAAAAAAAAAAAAAAAAAAAAACAACGTTAGAATAACGATGGGACTCGACGTTCCGCAAGCGTTAACGTGCGTGTGGGATCTTAACGACGTAGACGTGAGTCGAGTGCGAGCGGTCACTGTGTAGAGTTAATGATGTTCATCGACAAACATCGTTCACTTTTTACCGGCGTTGTTGGCTCGCCGACCAAACTTAATTTATCTGTATATGGATTTTTGGTTTTTATTAGACAGACTGTTCGAGTGTTGGTTAATTTCGTTGTTTGTCCCGGACCAGGGTCAATCCTTAGATACCCAGACGTCTGCCGACGTCTGGCGGTCGGTATTTGAATCGGAGACTGTCTGGCTCACCAACCAAGTCTGAATTGATTTAATCCCTCCTAGAGATAGAATTAGACTCGTGCTGTAGTCGACTCTCACACTCCGACGCCCTGATTATTCTAAATCTGTCAGTGAGCCTCTTTCGCAGATACCCCCTTATCTCACGCCAAACCTTGCAGAAAATCCGTGGTGTTAGATCTGACGCGAATCAGGCGCTGCTCAGGCCCTGGCGATGGGTGGTTTACTCCTGCCAGAGACCGAGCGGAAAATCTATGGCGTTAAATTCGGCACTAGTCGCAGGCGCTGATCATACCCGGGTCAGGGCTATACTAGCCCTTCCAGAGCTTGACTTCGATTAGGCGTAACGCTACAGATTTTCCACCAGAGTACACAATACTCAGCCAGCAATAACAGATAAACACAACAAATGCACAGCTTCAAGAAACGAAACCTAAATAAAAACCTTAAAGCCTAAAACCGCAGTAAATCAACTGGAGAACAAGACGTACCCAGACATTCAGTAACCTTTACCGTATGCCTTTTCAGGGCTACAAAAAGAATTTCGGTCATCTCTCGTCATGGTAGCCTACGATGTGACTAAAGCAGAAACGTCGAAAGCAGCAGCAGCAGCAGCAGCAGCAGCAGCAGAAGCACGAGGAGCAATATGCCGTAGCCATAGCAGTGGTAGCAGCAGGTGGGTGATCCCCGTGCGCTCCAATGCATGCGAAGCAAATGAACGCCAGCAGTGGTGGAGGAGCGCGCCACCGTCTCTACCGCGACAAGCATCAGCAAGCCTTTCACCAGGTCGGGGCTGCCGCTGGTGCTCGCGCGTTTCGACTATGTCCATCTCCCTCGCGCTTTCTCGTTTTCAAATAGAATTCTACGGGCGCTGGTATGGCACTGAATCTAATTCGACTCTGGTGCTGGTGATGGTGGCGCTGGTGCGGCGCATAACCATCCTCGGCGGGGAGGTGGGGGAGGGGGGGGGGGGGAGGGGCGAGATGAAAAGGGGAGCGACGAGACGGAAAGCCGTAACCCCGAATACCGGGTCACGCGAGTGAACAAGGAAGATGTGTTTCTATATACCATCCCCGTAAGCCCTTGCACTCTCGGCTGGAACGTCGATGACGAATTGATGTGCGATCCTCGAAATATTCTACGTATACCACGTTGTAAGCTCTATTGGTGCGCAACCGGGCCCGACGACCCCGGTGCCGTTGGTTGATTGACGCCCGTCGTTTGATAAACGCAGGGTTGCAAAGTACCGTGTGATCATATTATTCGGGGAGCTGCCTAGGGTTTTTGCGTTGACGTTTTTACTCAAAACATGTACATACTGTTAGAAATATACGGTGTCAAACGCTGCTGGTGTGGACTTTTTCCTAGCGTTACTTATTATAGTGTTAACATAGTAACACTTTTTACGATGTAAAATTAACACCAGCCGATTCGTTAAATTTATTCCTGTGTAAAGCGACGATACATTGTAACACTTTTCGCTCGTTATCACCGTGATTGGTGTGGACTTATATAGGCAACGTCTTGGTTTAGTTATTAACACCAAATTTTTAACAGTGCACGTGTTTTGTGGCTGCAGATACCAGAAGTGGAAGTTCCAATCTGGATAATGAATCACATTCAAATGGGAGACGGCGGTTTCCCCGACCGACGTTTCATCACGACGGTCGACGAAAATACATTGGATATTCGAGATAACGTTTCTGGTCAAGTTACAGATTCATATGACGTTTCAATAACCGCGCGCTTCGTCCTCCTCATCTCCTAAAATTAGCAGCCGTTTCCAGTTGCGCCAGGAAAATGATTAAGACTGGCAGGTACACAATTGCGGTCTACGTACCATCTCGATTTTGCCCAAGTTAAGGTTGAAATCTTCGTATGCCCTTGGAGTGATTGATAATGTATGAAATCTGCTCATTCTTGAGGGTTCGGGGGGAGTATAAAACGTAATTGAGACGATTCGCACTAACGCTTTAAATAACAATTTTTTCTCCATACCCTGTGGAGTATGGGAGAAGTGTCATTGGACTGAACGAAAAATCCTTGAAATAGTCTGAAAATATTTGCACAGACATTGCAAGAAACGTCAATTTATGAAACCCACTAATGTTATCAATGAATAGCTCCACAAATACAAATAGTATGTATCGCGTACCCTATGAAGAACACAAGCAGACTCAACGCAAGGACTGAGAAAAATGCATCGCCCTCCCTTGACCCGCGTTTGATTCCGAATCGATAAAACCTGCCAGTCAGAAGTGTTAACGGATGCCACCAAATCACAGGTTCAACGAAGGTTTAAGTTTCCACTCGACTTGCGATGCATATTTGTGTATATATATCGTCGCGGATATCGGATTCCAAGAGAATCTCTGGAATCCGATCCTCGCGCTGCCGCGTCAGGCAATGTGAATGGCAGAACGACGTTCAAACATCTCGGCTCTTCGGCGGCTCCGTACGTAAAAGCCGCCCGGTTGACTGCAGCTTTTCGAGTCAACGATTTCTGCACATATTGTAGTTGGTCAGTAGGCTTCGCGTTGCGCACCCGCGTCGGTTCGCCAGTTGAGTATGTAAAAGCGAACAAAGCAACGGGAAATCCAAAAGCCGAGCCGAACCAGTTTGGCTCGATCACTTCAACCGAGTTTACTGGTCGCGTTCTGAATTTTCCAATCTGCGGCGACGGAGGTCAAATAGTACCTAACCTCAGCGCCGAGGTGAAATTGTTCTATTTCACCGACGCGCCAAGCTGTTTCGATACGTATTGGTTTTGCGGCATTGCGCTCTAGTGGCGCACAGAAGGAGAGCCCGGAATTTTCACCTTTTTTGAGTGACGTATCAGCATTCGGGACGACGCGACGAAAGCGATGAGAAAGGAAAAGCCGAGAGGCAAATCATTTAAATCTTGACGGTGTAAATCAGACAGCTGAAATCTACGGATCTTAGAGCGTAACCGCGGAATTGAAGTTGCGGGAATCTAAATCGAATCTAATTCAGGCGGATGGACTCGCCAAGCTCGGGCGTGTCGGCCACGAGTGCGAGATACCACGATCGAGTTTCGTCGAAAACGAGGATAAATTTTTGGTACGCACACTAGTGGAAACGGTTGGAAGACACCGACAGGAAATTTGTCTTTCGTTGATGAATGCGCAGGATAAAGATTCGAAGAGAAAACGATGAGAATATCGGATTAATTTATTCATTGTATACCGGACAACTTATTCATTGTTATCTTATTGTGATAAGCAAGAACTTGGTCAGTTGTGATAATCAACTAACTAGTTGATCTGCATGATTAGGTATCAGGAAAAATAATCCACAAATTCATTGATCTAACTCCTTAATCGTCCCATGCGTATACTCATGACCAGTTCCATTTAACTCGTTTCTTCTTCTCTAGTGACGCCTGAAAATGATACGTCAGTTATCTTTCACCCGGAGAGCTCCTGCGCCGCGCCGTAAGGTTACAGTAACAACGGATAAAAGATAGAATACGATATAATAAGTGAAGGATCGAAAGTGCGGGAGACGAGAAGTGACAGTCGACGAAGTAGGAGCATTAGAGTACAGCGAAGGAAATGAGAATGAGGAAGCAAAGATAGGTAAAAAAGGCATTGGAGGCATATACGTTATGCCTGGATACAGGGAAAGACGTTGAAGTGGATACTCGAAAGACGAGACGATCCGAGAGAAGCGACTTGGCCGGGCCCTCCGATATCCTCCGAGAGATGTACAAAGTATTCGTATCGATAAGCTTGGACACTCTCAGAATAGAGACGAGAAGGAGACGGCGGGGGAAGGAGTGTGGGTGCCGTCTCTCGTTCCAGACAAGCTTATACTTGAGATACAGTATAGAAGCTGCTCTTTGGGAGACGAGAATACGCGAGAGACGTCAAAGAACACGTACTACTGGTCTCAGTCTCTGTCCGCGCACATAATAGTGTCCTATACGTATTGGGTGATACGTGCTATAGTGTGGGCTACTCTCTCTTGTCGATGAAGGATGTATTCTTCTTGAGCTTGGGTTCAGTCACACTATGTGAAAGGATCTCTTCCACACGGATAGAACGGCGTCGCTCTCACTACCGTTCCCCGTGCCCCGCTGCCTCTCTCTTGTCCGCCGCGACACTGCAGCGAAAATGCTTGTTACAATTATCACAATTAAAATTGCACAGTCTCTCGACAGCTTTGCGCGGATCCGTCACTTTTCGTTATTAAATACTTTGGAATGTTTTCGTAAGCCCCGAGATAAAATGATAATCCTCGGATAAACTTCATTCGAGAGGTTCATTAAAGCCCGCGTCCATAGTACCCTTATTGGCACAGAGGGACATTTCGCGGGGTCTCAGGATGAGCCGTTTTACTATGGAGATTACGGTCGACCCGCGTAATTCGGAGTGCTGATTTTTTTACGATTTTCATTCAGGGCGGTGTTTAATACCGCGCGAAATTAATAGAAACTTATATTATCGTCTGGCAAGCATTCGCTTGTCCGAGATGAAGCATTAAATTTTCCGACATGCATTTTTTAAATACTCTCTCACGGGATAGAATTATAATCCTGAGATTGATTTTATTTCAGAGCTTCTTCTTGAGGCTTTCGATAATCTTCCCATTGGGCAGAGATGAGGACTTTACGGACACTGAGATTTTCAGCGGATTCGGAGCAGCGATGAAAAAAAAAAAAAAATTATGCAAACTTTCAATCGGTATGCAAAAGGTAACAAGAGTATTTAACAACTGTCTGATAGAGAACTAAATGCTGCATTTCAGGTAAGAAGAAGCTCACCTGATGTTATTATATATGAGGCATTCCATATCAGTTCAGCCTCGAAGAAAAAAAAATGTCTAAAAATCCGATAATATAATTCCAACAGGCACAAAATTTCAAATCAATAAAAAATGTATGGACTTTTTATTTTCTGATCACATCTTACTAAAACATTCAGATATCGTAAAACATAGATATCGATATCTAGAATAGCAAAAAATTAAGTTATTATTCTAAGAGTAGTGTGCGCTTGGGGAACGTATGATAATGCTGACTTGGAGGGGGAGTAGACTTAATGGACTTGGAATATTCCGGGCCTATGGGAGGTCGTCGATTCTCCAACACATCATCAGCGAGATATTTTTATAACAGAGAAAGAGGGAGAGTTCCGTCATACGCATACTAACGAACTATGGAAACTATAGCCCGCTGTGACCATTTTTCCCAGCTGGCTAATGCCATCTCCGATGCGCCGTGCGCACAGCGGTGAAAATACCTCTCCGTTTGTCCTTGTTATCTCCGGTTGGGTTGCGTGCATCGGTGGCCGACTGGCGACTCTTTTTATTCATCTCAAAGAGCTCGCGCGTCCTCTCTCTCTCTCTATCTCTATCTCTCTGTGCTTGGTGGTTAGAGAGGTGAAAAAAAATGATAAGGGTCGACGGATGCGGGAGGGTGATGGAGCAGCAGCCAGCCAGGTATGTCCCCGCTCGGCGACCGGGTGCCGATTGCCACCGCTAGTTCTGGCCTCGGTGATAGGTACCGCCGGTGCTATCCGAGGCCCGCGAGTGGTCGCATTGCACAGGAGCCAGACGAGAGTGGGAAATGGTACCAGCGGTCAGGTACAAATTACTGGTGGGAGGGCATAGAGTCGGATGGAAACTAGTCTTGGGAATTGAGGGTGGCGTACGGGGAAATGGCTACATAGCATATCGTTTTACCCGCGCGTTTCCATGAGGCATCCGCAACACCGGTGCATTCGCAGCGCACCGAGCCCTCCGGCCCCTCACGCGCTCCTCGGCCCCCCCGCCTTTTAGCCCCCCACCCTTCCCCTTCCTGCGACTCCCCTTGCCACGCGATATCCGCTGATATTGTAACGGGCAACAAGCCCAGCAGCGTCCACTGGGCTTCCTCGTACGTTTACTACCGTCTCCTTCCTTCCAGCTTTCGCTCGCAACCGCCAGGCTGGCCTCGACCTCTGTCTGTCCTTCGCTCTCCCTCGGTCTATATACGTGTCGCTTCGACTCGTGGTCTTCTCCTCTACTTTCTCATGTAGTCCCTTGCAGCAAGCCGTGTGTTTATATATGTATATATCTGTGTATGCGTATATTTTGTATACATGTATTTCGCTCTGTTTCCGTTGGTACCAAGCTTGCGAACCGCGCCCTTCCTCCTGCAGTTTACGAGCCTCGAAGATTCGCCGTGCAACACCTGGGGCTTATAATTCCATGGGGCCATTATTGCCGGAGTAAATTAAGCGTCTAATATGATTTTCTTCGCTCGGTTGACCAATACACAGTGGACCGGGAAGCGGGCTCGCTTATCTCCACTCGCCACGCGTTCAGCTTTAATTCCTTTATTCTCTATGTACACCGTTACTCCCGCGCGGTGTTCGTCCCTGCGTAAATTACCGTTCTGTTAATTACAGCGCCGAATGATCGTAAAACTCTAATTCCTTTTGTCAAAACTATCTGATAGGCATATATTAGCTCCGTTATCTCCTCTATCTGAGTCTATTGGGATGGCAATAACAATGATGATAATAATACCCAGTATGCGGTACACGACCGCCGTGGAAGTAAAATGTGAGCGGGGTATGCAAAAGGTATTTTAGATATTAGGGATATATTAGTTCTGCTATATTTTCTATCCGACTTATAGAATCACTATAATAGTGAAAATAATAATAGTAATAATATTCAGAGTCAGAGCTTCGTAGGGTCGGTCGGTTGAAAGCTCATGTACGTTTAAGGGAAACTTCTACCTTGGAGCACCATTTTTTCAGGTGCTCACATTTTATTTTTTGTGGGAAAGCGAATAAATGTAGACTGCGGTTTGTTTCAATTTGTTATTTACTTTTTCAACAATTGATCTCCTCTTCACGCGCCTTCTCAGCCTATTTACTCATTTTTAATATGGAAATTCGGCAAGCACAACTCGGATCTGAATTGTCGGCGTCTCAGGTCCTCAAACACGGTCATCCAAAATGGGAGAGGCAAACGACTACCGCTCCTGCTGACACACCGTTTATCTGAAACAAAAATTCAGAGCAGATTATTCATCAGTATCACTTTGGTCATGGAATGACGGAGGTTTTTTTCGATTACTGCAAAACTAAGAAAAAGAAATCGATTTTCCCCCTATTTTTTCGTATAAAAACGTTAATAAAAATCGAAAAAATAAGTTATCGAAAAAAATCTCAGTCATTCCCTGAAAACATGTAGACATGTTTCATGATGACATGTCCCATGAACATGTCATTTTGTACATGTTCCGAGTATGTATGCACAATTTCAGGACGATCGCATAATTACAGTGATCAGGAAAGTGGTAGCCATTTCGAAAAAAGTGTTCGGTGTTCGTAAAGGAATATATAATTACCGCAAATCTGTTATGCCTGCTCCATAAATGCAACCCTCCTCTTCCTCCATGACTTACATATAGATAAAGAATCAGCAAAAAATGGGATTTTTTAAAAGTTACCAAGGTAGAAGACCATTAAGTTCAGAAAATAATAATAATAACGATGATGATAATAATATAATATGTACAGACTCGATAGATGGAAGATGAGCGAACGTGTCATTAAGTTGTTACTTCGATCAAGGACGGTCGCTTGTCGTGTAAAAAAAGTGGAGCAGTCGTGTCGGAATTAATACAACATGACTCGCGGTCGCACGACGCCTCCGTTATAATGTCGATGATAATTATTAGCCGCGACATTCACTAGTTTGGGATTTGTCAGCAGTATTGGAAGAGGCGATATCAACGCGTAGTATACGCATACTACTGAACAGCACGAAAAGGAAACGTCGTTCCCGGAATCACGTGACGATCAGACCATCGTGAGAGGCGTTGAATATTTCTCTGAAATCAGGGGAGCGTCTGTGTACCGAACACCCTCGGCGATGCTCGCCGCGTTACTAATATAGTACGTATTTATATTTGTGCCTGTGAATAATTCGCGTCGATCCGAGAAAAGTAGGGAGTACAAAAACGAGAGAAAAATATATAGAGCACACCGAGAGCATATGGCTTGCGTGACGCGCATTCAACGCAAATGCAATTACGCGCGTGGGGAGTAACAGTGTTCGTGATATGCACACGAAAGAGACATAAATACAGAAAGCCGCGCGCATAGCCGGAGCGCGGGTAGGTGTAGGCACGGCGTGGAGGAAATAATAGAGGTATGGAAAATTTGTAAAATAGAGTGAGAGACGAGGGGAGAAAGAGAGAGATAGAGATTACAGTGACCTGTGTTCGAAAAGGGCTGCAGGCTTCGATAAAATGGATGCACTTTATGCTTTTTAGAAAATTTGGTATTCCATGAATGTCCGTGCGAAGGGGAGAGGAAAAAAAGAAATATGTCAGCTCATTGAGAGGTGTGAGGTGTGGAGTGTTTTATTTTGAAATTCGCACGGTAAACAGTGAATTCAAATCTGTGTACTTTTGCACATAAAAGTTTTCGCGGTCGTTCGTAGATAGAAATATGTGGATAAAAACTAGATGCTACTCTAGTTTTGCTAAAAAAGGTCGAAAAGAATGTTTGAACATTTTGCATTGTCATTTTACAGACAAATATTATAAAATTCGTCAAATTATAAAACCATTTTCGTCAGTTTAAGAAATGAAAAAAATCCCGAAAATACAATTAACAGTACATTCCGTTACAAGGGAGGAAAGTGCAACTTTTTTTGAAAAGTTGCACTTCTACCATGTAACGTACCATACTTTTCTCCCGATTTCGCGAAAAAATAACCAAATTTCGTGTGTGCAACGAGGACGGAAAATAAACTCATTTTTGACAAATTACGACACGCATGCGTAGTACGGTTTCTATTACTCCCGCGCGGACAGGAATGAGCTGATTATCTCCCTAGGAAGGTAATAAAAGCGGACTGCGCAAGCGTAAGTCACTTGTCAAAAATGAGCGATTTTCCGCCCGCGTTGCGGACACGAAATGGGGTTATTTTAGCGGAGTCGGGAGAAAATGCTATTTCATCATATTCCGTAGCGGTGATTTATTTAATATTTGAAATCCATTTTTTTCACCCATCTGAATAACATTCATCTCAAACTCCCATAAAAAGTGGTTGTCACTGCCGCCCAGAAAAATACTAAAAAAAATAGCAATAGTGACTAAAAAAATATATCCGAAAAATGTTCATCGCAGCTTAGGGCAAAATATACTATTTTTACTTGTTTACTGCAGATAGTCTACTATTATCTTCATGTAGACGTAACAGCTAGCAGAAAAAAGCTCTTATCGATGGACCAGCTTCTTCCCAGCAACATCGAAGACCGCTATACGGGTGTGTAGTAAATAGAGAGGGAAAGCATAGAAAACGAGTTAGAGGCTGGCCAGTTAAAATCTGGCAAGAGGGTGGAGCGAGCGCAGAGCCCGAACTATCCGCCCGCACACCGAGCACTCGAATGGAATTAGCCGACGATGCGTTACCACTCGATATTGCCTATTCCCGGTGATCGGGTTTCCGTTCTCTCTGGATCGCCCTTTTCCTCCCTCGTGTTTCGGACTCGCGGCACAGACTAAGCTACGGGTTACGGGTTATACGGCACGAGGATGCTGCCACGGTATGGTTCTACGAACTATCGAACTCTGTCCACGAGTTATTGCATAACGTTGCACGACCGGAACGCGTTTAATCTAACGTTACACATTACTCACGCCCGGCTACCTGGTATAAACGTCAGTCCATAATGTATGCTGCGCTGGGCGAGCTTTGTGAACCGAGGCAACCCCTGCAACACCGAACTGCTCTGACACGTGGTCGTGCGTACTCCCGACGGAATTAAAGCTATACATAGCCCGTATGTACCTGTGGGTCAAGCCCATCTGCCCATCAGACCGAATATTTTCTTCAAATTCTCCGATGGAGTGATTTCCATCACGGTGAATTTTGGTGACGTCAGACCTGAAAAACCTGAGCATTTTTTGGGCATTTTTAATGGTCCGTCGAGTCAGGAAAAATTCATGGAATTTTTTGACGGTCCGGAAAGATAGGCAAAACTTATGTAATTTTTGATGGGACCAAAAGAGATATTTAGTGGAGGAGAAATTATTTTCATGAAATCTTCCTATTTTGTAATATTTTTTATTATAAGCTCCTGGGCAGAGAAGGTCCAGAAAAAAACCTGGGAATATCGGGGATTTTTTAATGGTCAAGGGAATAGTCCGGGGGAATGAGCAGGGTCTCGGAATGCGAATAACAAAGCGTCCCTCGAGAAACAACGCAATTAAAGAAATCATTTTTTTACATGCCAGGAATTCATTATCGACTGAAATGCGTGTTGAATATTAAATGGAATAAATCTTTGTGGTTCGGTCGTATTAATATGGCATTTTCTATCACGATTAAATAAATTATAAATATGTTTTTGAATATGGATTGATCTGGTATTTCATTATTTATAAGGAATTTCAGAGGTGTCATTTCCACCAAACAATATTGTAAAATTAATTAAGCTGTAATTATAAGCTTATTGTGTGGAGTATTAAATATTACGATGAATATATCTTCCTTTGCTTTTTATTAATTGATTGAAATGCTTAATACATGATATTTAAACTTACTTTGATGGGTGCGACCTATTGCTTTTTCATAGCCTATTGACGGAATAACATTAATTCGAATTAAACAAAGGTGTTCCATTTAGATTTATGCTTGAAGGAAAGGTACCCCTAACATGATTTACACAATACTGTGGCAATTTTTGAACTTAACATTTAGACAACACACTGTATGGAAGTCCAAGTGATCATAAAAATTCTCCAAATGGTTGCGTATCTCAATATTTTGCATTAAAAATGCGTAATTATGTTTAACAGTTAGCCCCATACATCTACATTACCTATGCACTCCGGCCAAAATTGGGGTCAGAATAACTCAGCTGTGTATACAAGGGATTAAATATTTATTGCAAAGAATTAACACATCGATAAGAGAAATTAAAATCAAGATATTGCCAATATTCGTATATACACGGATTGAAATGAATAAGCACTGTCGTCCTGCAGAGTAAATGCCTAAGAAGTGTTTGCAGATTTTGTGCATTATACATTTTTTTAAATGTATTTCGTTGGTTTTCATTAGAGTGTGTGGAGAAGCGAATTTTTAAGTCCAACGGGTATCACGGTGTGAGCGGAAAAGAGGCAAAAGAGAGGGCATCAAAGTTACAGAAAGGAATATCCCGTCGAGTGCAGCCCCTAAACCAATGTGGATTACCACGGGGCTATGGAATTTCGCGGCTGGATGTAGACCGAGAGAAGAACGTGAATGGAATTAGCAGACACTGGTGGGGCTCACTGGTTGGGGCCGGCTAGCCTCTCGTTTGCAACGTAGCCTCTCCTCGCTCCACGCTCAGTCAATTCCCTCATTGTCCTTCTTTCTCTATTATCCGTGCTTTGTGTCATTCTGGCTCTTTGGCTATCTCTGCCTATCTCCGTCTGGTCCTTTCACCAATACGACCCGTCAGTCGTCGGCCTGAGGGCTCGTCCGACTTATCGGCCTCTCGACAGATGAATCCATATAGTTATTCTGTCCGCCTACAATTGAACGCGATTGGCTATACTTTACTTTGCAATATATGCAAATTTATAGGTGAATTCTATAATGAGACAGCAATTTAATTTAACGCATCTAAAGCACGTATATGTTAAACAATTGCCTTCGCGAGACATAGACAAACGGTCCAGCGCGTTTGCTCCAACAACAGCAGCGGCACGCGCTGCATATTGACGCGAAAGCGGGAACGACATTTTCGGAAGCTGCCAACGGACAGCATTAAACGCAAATGCATAGCCTCGAGCTTGTGTATCGACTAGAGATAGTACGTATAGAAGACCGGGGTGGTATGGGGCCGTGGTAAAAGTGTCTGTGCTAAGCAAAAAGGGTTATACGAAGGACCTTCTACAATACACATTTATGTGTAATTATTTTTTGCACATTTAGAGTCATTAATTTTATAGTGAATTTTTGGACACATTTGCAGTAATTAATTTTACAGTGAATTTTTGTACACATTTGTAGTAATTAATTTTAAGTCGTGAATTTGCTTAACACATTTAAACTTTTTTGTGGACACGTTTGTAGTAGTGCTTGCATTTTACCGAATGCTCGGATTACCCGAACTATCCGGACTTGACGGATCCGGCACTTCAAATCCGAACGTTAGGTCAAAGCGAGCCTATCCAGATACTCGAGCTACCCGAATATCCAGATACCCGGACTATCCGATTTCTGACAGAAAAAAAATCGCCAAAAAAATATTTTTTTCAAAATCGATTAAAAAAGGTTAGTAACCAGTGTTTTTAGGGGTAGAATATACGACTTGAGAATAATGGTATAGGTTACAAGTCGATATTTTAAAAAGAAAAAAAATTGGGGCCGATTTTGGCGATTTTCGGTCCGGAGACGGATCTACGATTTCTGACAGAAAAAAATCGCCAAAAAAATATTTTTTTCAAAATCGATTAAAAAAGGTTAGTAACCAGTGTTTTTAGGGGTAGAATATACGACTTGAGAATAATGGTATAGGTTACAAGTCGATATTTTAAAAAGAAAAAAAATTGGGGCCGATTTTCGCGATTTTCGGTCCGGAGACGGATCTACGATTTCTGACAGAAAAAAAATCGCCAAAAAAATATTTTTTTCAAAATCGATTAAAAAAGGTTAGTAACCAGTATTTTTAAGGGTAGAATATACGACTTGAGAATAATGGTATAGGTTACAAGTCGATATTTTAAAAAGAAAAAAAATTGGGGCCGATTTTGGCGATTTTCAATGAGTTGTTCCTTTAATTTTTTAAAGGAACAACTCATTGTTCATTTAATTAACAATGAGTGTTCTTTTAATTTTTTATAAAACTTTGACGCTTCGGTAAAAAATAATGGTTCAGCAGATTAATTTTTAAATCTTGGGGGAGGGGGTCGTTGGGCATGTATTGAAGTAAAAAAACCTAGAAACATGAGACATTATCGCAATATCTGCCAAGTTAACGTGGATTTTCCAAAACGGGAAAAAAGTTGTTTTTTTTTGTTCTTTTTCAAATCAATATTAAGGTTACAAAAAAAATCTCTAAAGTACCAGAAGGTACTTTTAGAGCTCTAAAAGTAGCTTCTGGTACTCTAAAAGTAGCTTCTGGTTTAGAGCATTTCTTCCAGTCTACAAAACCCGCCTTTAGCTCGCTGTGCGATCATTAGTTCATGAGATATTCATAATTTACGAAAAAAGCTCTTTTTTTCTTTAAATGCCAATATCTCAGCGACGAATGGTCGTACAGAGATCCACAAACCACCATTTTGAAGTTAAAGAACCAGGCTAAAAGGCCTCAGTATTGATAGTCACCATTTTTTGTGCCCGTGGACGATTTTGAAAAGGACAACAATTTTGAAATTTTTTTCTTCCCGCTTTGCCTTAGGTTCATGCCGAGCGTGTTGCTTAAAAAAAATTACTGAAAATATTTTCAAACTAGAGATATCAAGCTTTAAAACGCATTTTGTTTTATTACGATTCGACCATTTTTCACAAAATTACAGCGCTTCAAAATTCAATGAAAAAAAGGTAAAATTCATCTCTTCCCTTAATTCTTTTAATTAGTGTAATAATACGGCGAGCGCATTCCACTTTACAAGTGTGAAAAATCACTAAAACATAATGAATTTCGTTTTGTTCGTATCACTGGAACTTTGATGTTTAGTAGAATTCCCAAGTGCCATTCGTGAGTGTCCACTAATGAAAGAGTGCGACCGCATAATTTTTCAATTATTGTTGACTTCTGATTATAATTTTGTACCTGTTACATCATAATTGGTAATAAAGGTACATAACGTAAATAGCAATAACCGCGTCAACGCGAGCGCATCAAGCTTGTTCCCTGCGTTCGTAGAACTCTGGAATTTTGTAGAACTACGCAGGTAATGCATCAAAATTCTGCGAAAAACAATAGATTTTTCTACATTTAACAAGATTTTATCTTAATTTGTTTGACGAATTTTCATTTAAAACCTGAAATCAGACACCTCGAAATGCAACTTATTTTTTAATTACTTAAAAACGTCACACAAAAAATTCTGTAAAAAATTGAGGAATCAAGATATCGCGTTCCGTCTTGCGGCATTCTTTTCGTTATAGAGTTTTCTCTCGAATTAAGGAAGAAAATCCAGGTTCGATCGACCCAAAAAAAGTAACCTCGATTTTAGTGACGACAGGATAATCGCACGAAGCGCGCGTATGGGCAGTCTATAAACAAATTGGGAGGGCAAGTTTGGTAGTTTGAATGCGGATATTGGATAAAATTACAATACAGTAGAATATAATTTGTTAAATTCTTCCTACAACCGGAATTTCTGTACCTTTCCCGAATAAAACAACATGAATTCGTCACGGATAAAATGATAACGAAAAAAGGTCCGACGTCGGGTAAATAAGAGTAGCAGTAGCGCCTTGTCTCGAGAGGCCATATTAATTTCTATTTATACTTGGCGTCGAAACGCTACCGCATCTCTTGATACTTCGATCATGGAAGCACGCAATAATATCACGTTTAAAAATATCCAACGACAAAAAATCTGCACAGAATAATAGAAATCTCTGGCACAAAAATATCCTGTAAAAAAACAAAGTAATATTTTGTTGAGCGGTCGATAACGCGATGATAATAATAATATCCTCTCAGCATTAGTTAGATAGTGTGAGTGCATTTATATCGAGAGACAATGTGTGTGGATTTAGTCGATATTGGGAAATACCCCACTTAGTTCGACAATTAATCCTAACAAAATTCATTGTAAATATTGATATTAGTATGACCTTAATATTTCTGCGAGTGAAGGGCATTTTTAAATTTACTTTTTATTTTGTACTTTGACATATTTTTTATTTTTACTCTTACTCCATGGGAATAATTGCAAAAATTGCAAAATTGCCTGCATGTAAAAACTCCAAAGCAGATATATATTCTGCATTGTACTTTATATGCATTTTACTATCAATTATTTTTAAAACAATATTCTCAAAAAAAAAATAGTTTCTTATGTCCCGTCGAGTTTCGGTCGCGTAAAAAGATCCCCAGATTGCCGCCAAACTTTTTGCCTCGAGTGGCCTATAAAACTGTCACTGTTGGCATCATTTCCTTCCACCTTCAGCCCTCGTCACGTACCAACTATGCAAAATTCCCTGTTATCTTAATGCAATGAGACTACGATCAGGAGCGATAAATCGCGAATTACGTCTCAGCAATGAATCAAATCTGCCTGATTCATTGAATCCTCTATAAACCAAAATACAAGAATTAAAAAAATACTAAGATTAGACAGACGGAAAACATGATGATTTATATATTTTCTTTATACACAGGGAGGAAAAGCCTGAAAAAGAGGGTAGGTGAAAGACTACGAGAAACGAGAGTAAAGAAATAAAATTATGGAGTCCATACGTTAAAGGATAAAAAAGTTTTAATACCGCCTTCACTCCCCGTGGGCCACTATATTTCCATGAACTTATTGCGTGTCCTCGCCCCTGGTTTCACCCTCTCTCTTGCTCGTTCTCCCTCCTCCTCTACATCTGTTATGCCTGTCCTTTGTGGCTCGTGTATATGTTTGCGTATGAAACTCTGCTTTTTGCGGGACACGTGTTGCCTGATGTATTCCAAGCCAAAACTTATTTGCCCAAGAGAATCGGTTGCGATATATTTCATCATACACTCTGATACAGACAGGTAACTCCAGTTGGCAGCTTAATTAGTGGCCGTAGTGGTGGGGCAGCTCGCTCCGTGGTTGAGGGACCTCCGGAAACCGTGAAAAATCCTATGAAAAAGCCCTTTGCGTTAAAAATAACTCGATTTCTCGTCGCGGTCGGGATTCCAATAGTGCGCGATGCATCTACCGCCGACCTCCCCGGAGAGTCTACGTGCGCCACGATAGTTGCAATTAGTTTTACGATTTTTCCTTATGTTCTATTTTTCCATCGAGGCATTGTTACCGAGGACGTAAAATCGTGCGTAGTACATGCGATGGCACTCAACGGTATATACAGACATACATACGCATATATTCGTTGATCAAACGATTTACAACGGACCTCCAGGGGACGAGGTATAGTGCGTCTCTTGCATAGTTATTATGCATAGCGCAGTGTGGATATAGTACGTCTAATTCGAGGCTGAAAATTCCTTCACAGTCTAGCACCAGTAACAATGGACGCAGAGCAAAATCGATATATGTATACATTTCGAGCATAAGATCAACACCAACCTCGCGATACTGCAGTTATGAATTGAGATTCAAATAAAATAAAAAATTACTACAGTGGACATTGTTGGAACATTTCGAACATGTCACCGATATTCGAAAGAAATCGGCATACGTGTTGTATTGTTAATTCGCTGTGCGCGTCTTCTCGTCAGTCGCCTCTTTGACATTCCTACATGATGCATCGTATCGTTCACGCAAACTATCCTCCTGTATTTTCTCGTTCTTACATCCAATAAAACACTGCCTAATAACAGACATCTTGTATTTTCAACGAAAATCATACATCATATAAAATAACTCACGTTTTCTTAACTGAAAATAAATGTTTTTACCGCAAGTCGCAACTACGAATTCCGGCGTAAGAAACGTGCATATTTAAAATCAAATTTCAAAAACGCTATGAAATCGATGTGCAGATAATTTTTGTAAGATATCACAGTACTTAAAGACGAATTAACACTCCACTTCAATGCAATGATACGTTTACGCTTTCGTAAAACGTTCGTATAAAAAGGAATCTTTGCGTAGGAAGCTATCTCGAATTTTTTGACATCCGGGAAGCTGAATCAAATTTTTTTCCCCTAGTGTATGTAGTAAATCCTGCACGTCCACAAATCTTGTTTTGCTTTGCGGATCCACGTCTGCGACGGTTAGTGTCTATCAACACTGAAACGTCAAATCGGAACGTAAACTAGAAAAAAATAGGAATGGAAAAAAAGATTGAAAAACGTGTTTTGAAGTACAGGGGACGACGAGGAGGTGAAAAAGCGAAACTCGTTGGTCCCATTGGAACGGAAATTTGGACGTTGGTATATCGGTCCGAGCTATCTCTAGTTGGCGAGTACATGCCAGTGGTTCAGAGGCGGAGCGGCTGCTGTAAAAGCGAAGGGAGAGGAGTTCCACCGCTGAACCGAAGCTTCGAAATGCTCGCAAGAGCGAGATAGCTCGACGGAGCCTCGGGGTAGCTGCCGGTGGTTCAGTTCCGTGTAAACAGTTACGAGGTCGCGAGAAACGAGTGGAGGAAATGACTTTTAGCCTGGGGAGTTCTCGAGGATACTCTGGCGGCCGCCGTTTAATGGGTCGGTGTGCGCGAGCAGTACCTACCAGCACTTGCACCAGTTCACGGCAATAGAGCAACAGAGAAGATAGAGGCCTTAAAGAGCGGGTGGAATCCATAGGGTTATCAATAAGGCATCCAGGCTACTCTCATTCGTCAGTTGCCTTCTCGCCGCCTCTTGGACTTGGCACAAATGGCCGCTGAGTTTATAGAAATTACAATAAAGCAGATAAGTCTGCAATGCATATTCAAAGTCGAATTTGCTTTAATACGAGATCCCTTGGCGTGAATCCCTTCACACCAACCGGGGTATCTGCATTACAGGCAGCTACGCGTCGAGCCAGCAATTTCGGGCCATCGTCAACTGCGCCGAAGCTTTTATTTGCTTGCACTTTTTCTGTGAATATTTAACGTGTATCGTAGTAACGAATGAGATCAAAATTACATTCACGAGTTTCGTGATTGTCCACATAAAACCAGTAACTTAATTACAAAATACAATTTCTCGACAAATTTGCCAAATGATAGAATATCATTGTGAAACTAATATGCAGAAATATTGCATTGGTTTCACGGTACAAAAGCGTATTTAGACGTAAAAATAGAAAACGTGAGTTTCTGAAAAGCACTTTTCTCGACTGTTTCGATTTCGAAAAATGTTCGAAAGCTGTGATAAATTATGTATTTTAGCGGGAAAAGGACATTAAAGGGTCAACGCAATTTGCTTTTGTCCAGAACGCCAACAACCTTGGCGGTTCTTTAGGGGGTGAAGTGTGGGGGTGGGGGGTGAAGTTGGGCCATATTGCATTAAGTGGGTTAAGTGGGTTATCCGCATTCAGACAATGATAGCGCGCATGCTGCGTCCACTATAAACTACTATACGACTGATGGCGGCGTGAACGTACGCCGCGCGCGAGCAACAGTGCTAACTACGATCCGCGTCCAAGCTCGCAAGCTCACGCCGAACCCCGTTCGAAGTGCATGAATATGTAAATGGTCGCGCCCGGGTGCAAGTTTGGCGCGGAGAGCGTACGAGCGGAGGCATACGTTATCCACTTGGTTGCCTATGAAGCCTGATATCGTACCCCGGACGTAATAATTAGTAATCATTTAAGCGTCCATCCGTGGAAAATCGTATCACTCATCCCCGATTTCTGCTATCGCGGTTCTCATCCTTTCCCTCGAGTCCTCCGCTAGGCGCGCCATCGTCGCAGACTTCCAGTTCGGTGTACACGACCAACCAATCATTAGCATTTTTTTCCTAGGTTATATTTAGTCATTTATCCCAAAACCTTCTCCTCTCGCGTATACAAATGAATGCATCGATGAAAATACCAACCGTCCGGACTTCGTGTCGTTGTCGTTGTTGCCGTGCACATCTGCCTTTCTCCCCCAGTCTCCACGCCGCACTTCCAGTCATTATTTTTTCCCCTTTTTCTGGCTCTTCGGTGCTGTTGTTGTAGCTCAGGCCAGACCGCGAAAACCCTCTCGTATTCGGTCAAACGTTTAACTCGCCTGGCAGAGATAAACGCCGGCTCTGACAGGGATTGAAGTCATTAGTCGTCGGATGCAAGGGTGGCGCGGAGGAGTAGGTGAACGGGAGAGATGGAGGCGGGCCACTAGATCGCTCTCTCACTCGATTCAGCCCCCCCCCCCTCGTTCCACTGTCCCGAGCCCTGAAGCGATTGTCAAGCCCACTTATCACAGGCAACGGATAAAAAGGGCGGCCTGGATTGTCCAACCAACCTCCCTGTACACGCTCCCCGCGCGACCCCTTCCGCCCGGACTACCAACTTGTATACCTAGAGTGCACCAGCTCCCTCCTGCTATAGCTCTTCCCGTGTTGAACTGGCCCCGGGGGTTGTTGAAAACTCCAACGCACTGTTATCCGCTTTTTTTTTCTTCGTCGAATCGATAATCATTCCACGCAAAATAAACTCCATCGACTTTTTATCGATCAGATCATAATCATTTCAATTTGGTAGGTTCGTCCAGCGGGGTCATATGTATAGTCCATTAATTCAACTCAACGAGTAATGATCAACATCTAACAGAGTTTCACGTTATCTGTATTATGTCTCAGTTTGACCGACGCTGATTATGTACGTCACGTACGTGTATAAACACCATTCAAATGTACTATGACACTTTCACCTTTGGATGTTGATGGAAACCCATTGAAATTAGAATGAAAACTCCGAGAACGAAAACAAACAAAATGTGCAAATTGTAGACAAATGTCATCTGAGAGTGTAAAGACCATTCTAAACAAACGTGTCAAATGGAACAAAATATGTACTAAAAACGTAACAACCCTTTTAGAAAATAAAAAATGCCCTCAAAAGCGTATCCACCCTTCCAGTAAACTGATAACATCGATCAAAATGTCCGCCTAAGGCATCTCCCCTGAAACGTGAGAAAAATGTATAATCGATTAAATCCGACCCGATTAAGCAATGATTAATATTTAACAGTATTTCGATGCAATATATGTATATTAATATCTCCGTCTCCCGACGCCGATTATACGTCACGGCCGGATGCGCACACACACTGTGCAAATATAATATTATTATACTTTCGTCGTCGGAGCTTGATGGGAATTCACAGAAATTAGAACGGGAATTCTGGGAATGAAAGCAAACAAGGAGAAGCCCTGAAAGCCCTCGGTAAACGGCAGGTGAGGAGTGCGAGGTAGACGGGGGGTGAGACAAGGGCGAGCGGAATTGAGAGAGGACAGGTAGGAGCGACACACGCCACGTGAATCTCGCGAATGGAAAAGGTGACACGTAGGCCGGATGGCAACGCTCGTTTGCTCATGGCCCCGCGAGAGACGCTGGTGTGCAACACCCAGCGTCACCTGTACCAATACAAAGACGACTGTGCCAAAGGCGCAGCACCTGTGCATATACATGTACGTATATGCACATCTACGACCACGATGAACCCTCTACCAACACGAGCTACGGTTTGTAATTCTATTATTATCTTTACATGAGCACGTACCTCATTCGCGTATCACGTACTACGCCTTGCGCTGTCTAAACCCTTCGCTTTTCTTGCAACCGCAGCATCAGCCGGAATGGCGGTCGTGTGCGATGCAGCTGCCTTACACACCGCGAACCGTGCGCGGAGGCTGAACCAAAGGGGCATTGCGCTTTATCCGACTCTCGGGCCGTCCTTCGTTCCTCCTCTTCCTCCTTGTTCCTTCGTCTATTCTCCTACCGCCGACGCCCTCGCCGCAGCCCCCTACGCGACGTGATAAACAGATCTTATTTACGGAAGCATCTGCAGGCTCTACGGCCGGGCTCGCCCGGTTGTTACACGAGTTCCCCGAGCTGTCGGTTACCGTCACCGAGACACAATACGAAGCTCAAGTATGATTCATTCTTTTCTAAGCGTTTTTTCATGCCGCCGCGATTTACAATCATTTTAATTGGAGGTGAGGCACGGGCATAAATCTACATACACGGTGAAAACTGAATTGCTGTTTTTGTCGTTAAACGTACACTGGCATTTATTGTTCAAAGTTAACAATAAAAAAAAGTCAACGCTTCTGAGCAAAAAATCGTGTAAATAACAGGAATACAGGAATTTCGGTTAAAAATGTGCCCAAGTTTGTTTAATTTCTGATTATCATCTTAATTCTATTACGCGTACTATCAGCGTATGCGCTATTTTCTATGATTAATTACCAATTAGTGAGTGATACGTGCAACGTGACATGGATTTCACCGATATCCATCATGGATTCTGATTAGAAACATTAATTAGATATTACGTAGCCTCTGGTCGCTTAATCTGAGAATCAGAAAATCAATTACTACAACGACAACGAGGTTAAAAAGACATTTGATCTGATTCAGCAAGCCATCCGCGTGAAATAAGCCACCTCGCTCTGTTTCCAAAGCTTCGGCTGCTCGCCGGGAGCCGGGGAACGCGGCAGCTCGAGAGACAGAGGATTCTAGAATAGTCGGAGAAAAGTAATATCGGCCATCCCATGGGAGGGACAGACAGCAATTTATACATACTTTTTAAAAGGAGAATAGAGACACGCGGGCGTCAACCGATATATACGATGTCACTATGTAGGGAAAACCGAAAGCGTCTCAGCTCTATGTCGCTTCACAGTTCTGTGTGTGAGTATACAGGATGTCTCAAAAGTAATGAAGTTGCGGGTAACCGATGGTAGCTGAGGACTACCGCAACATTGTGAAAGGGACTTGCGAAGTTCGAGCGTGTAATTCGCGACAGTTGAGGAACTGGAAGGGATTGAAGTCGACCAATCAGAGCGCCACATTTTAGTGCGCAACTTACTCAATGGGCCACTCGACTTCAATCGCAGGACGAGAGCAAGGTGAGCAACCACTCATCTTGCTCGTGCCCTGCTCAAGCCTTGCTCACACTTTGCTCTTACCTTGCACTTATTCTATCCTAACCGCATTTGTGTGATTGAGTTGTGCACTAAAATGATGCGCTCTGATTGGTCGCCTTGTCATTCCCAAACTATTGCGAATCGGATGCTTAAGCTTCCTGCGTATGCTTGGGTGGCTACCATCTCTGTCTATCATCGCCCGGAAGTTCATTACTTTTGGGCCAGCTTGTATAAAGGTATGCATACATGATATAGATTCTACACTGCCAAGATAACACAATGTGTTCAATAGCTATAACTATATGGTAGGTCAGATACCACCGTATTCTTGACTCTATACCGGAAACAATGCGAAACCAGCGGCTCGTGACTAATCGAATCCGGAAATACATATGCCAATCGTCTGTCACGCTGCGCTAGTGCGCTGGCTGGTATTGCGCGGCCGAGTTCCGTCTGCTTCGTACGCGACTAGAACAACGTCAGTGGAGGCATCCCTTCCGTTACAGTCTGCGCTTTCTCGGTTTGCCTTCGGCCCATCGCTCGCTCGAGTTTGTTGCGAATTTCGCGGGAGCAATCGAGTCCTCGAGCTACGGATGCGGCGGTCGTGAGATGAACGTATGACGCTTCGCTATTACGCAAGCCTTAGAGTGTATTCAACTTCATACGTCGATAAATCAACGCTTGTTCTCTACTGACCAGAGATCGCACAGTGAAACTTAGGTTGCCGTTGTATCACGATTTTGTAATCAACAGCGTACCAGTTGTTATACTGCTGCAATGCGCTTGTTATGTAAAAGTTACGTGAAGTTATGTAAAAGCTTGTTATAACAAAGTTTGTAACGTTTGTAACGTAAAGTGACCAGGGCCTTTCACGCTTTCTTGAAACAGGTGACGTCAATTTTGTTACGGGAAATGAAAGAACAACAATTAAACAAATAATAATAATAAATCATTTTTATTCTTCTGAATTTTCAAATATTCTTGTCCATAACGCTGCTGTGTATACAAGGGATACGTCAATGCAAGTAACCGGCTTTCCAACCATCGATCTCACTTACCGTAAGTACCTCAAGCGTATTGACAAATGTGAATCGTATATCTTACAATAATGTAATAGTCCAAAGACAGGGATTGAGGAGACACGCGCGAAGATAAATTGTCGGTTTGTGACCGAAGAAAATAACCTCGGAAATGAGAAGTCTGGTATTGGTAGGTCATCCCACTGCTAACTGGCTCTGGTATGACGCTGGAAACGAGCGAAGTCATCGGTTCCGTGCAACTATAGGGGAAAAAAGGAAAACCACTCGAGGGGGCGGTAAGTTCGCTGAATCCAGTATTGACAGCTGCGAATAATTGGATTCAGTTTACGTGAAAATATGGGCGTAAATGTCTTCAAATGGCTTTATAAAGGAGGGAACCGTCGTCATGAAACCACTTGAGAAAAGGTGCTCAAAATGATCTACTCATGAAATCAATTCATGTAGTTACTGGGTCGAAGTAACGAATTTACCACGTAATGCCATTATCCCTTCATATAGTTACTTCATCAACACGTAGTTATTAGGTAGCTGAAATACTCATTGCTATGTATAGCAGTAAACATACCCATAGTAGAGTAATAATTTACAAGTCGGTTGGATGATGTTAATATTTAGAACCATCCCTCCTTCATCGTAGCTAAGTCCTATGTACTTCAATTTACTTACCATCTCTGGCCTGTTATGTTACCAAGCTATCACATATACGACTTTAAAGACACCATTAATTTTACCACAGTTCCGCATTCACTTCAACCACTATTTCCCGTGTTGCGTAAAACCCGTGACCGCAGCCTTGAACTTAGCACAAAGCCGCGAACCCCGTGAAAAACGTTTTTTTTTATTTTTTTATAATAAATATACATACACACTCGAAAGAGGTTAAACCTCCTTTGGGCGCGAGAACAAACGACACTCCACTCTCGCCCCGACGGTAACCTCCATAATGTGCAGTCGTCGAGTCGTAATACCCAACAACCGGCTCGCGCCGGTATCCGTTGTAGTACCTACGTGTGGCTACGGGTGCCGATGCGGCGAGGTTTTACGAGAAAGGTAAATCGTTTTTCAAGAATCACTTGAGAAGGCGGAGAAGCACGTGTGCCATACGTTACGTATTTACTATATGGTATAGGTAGCGCGCTCGTGCAGGGCTACAGGAATTTCGCCGGTATACGAGACCGTGGCGAACGAGCGAACATGGCTGACAGGGGTTAGGTGTACGCAGAAGTGGGTGGCGGGGGGGACGGCAAGAGGGGAGAGGTTCGAAGAGAGAGAGAGAGAGAACCTCTGGCCGAACCGCCAGCGGTGGCTGCTGCACCGTTACTGCACGCTGCACGTTCTATTTGTCGTCCGCTGTTTGCTGATCGCCCAGCGCCGCGTGTATGCTTCGCTTTGCACGTTCGTTACGTACACCCACGGATTAGCTCCCGCTTTCCGAGTTTCGTTAGTACTCGTCCCGTCGCTCGCACTCACTCGCGCGTCCTCTACGTGTCCTCGTCCTCATCCACGTCGCGCCACTTTCTTCGCTTTCGTCGTGCGCTTTTGTTATTTGTCATCTTTCACGTCGTTGTTTGACATCGGGATTGCGTAGCCGGCTCAAGCCCCTCGATGAAGTCCGCCGCCGGTGGTAATCGAGGGAGCTACGAGGGCCGCGGAGCGAGAAATCTCCCTCGCACGCGCCTTTTCGCGAAAAATAAACAGACTGTGAAAAACGGCTTATAGACACAGTGAGAAAAGGCGGGAGGAAGAGAGAAAAGCCGGGGAGCGAGCGCGCGGTGAATCGCGTGGCTCACGAGCTTCGACTTACCTCTCGAGTGTATCCGAAGTTCCGATTAGTCCGCTAAGAAATACACTCGGATACGTATATAGACTTTTATAATACTGTACCCGCTCTAGATCGCCGGTGCAGGTCCTCGCGCCACGCTGCACACTGGGGCTTTTAATTATTATTCGCCGCTGTGTGTGCATTCTGTGTAGCGTGTTGCTTCTGTCACGCGAACCGTCGATCTTCCCGCGAGGGGTCACGTTATAGAACAACGAAGTGTGCGCTACTATTATACGCCTTTGTTTATGAAAGACCCCGGGGCCAACCGAGACGGACGCGAAAAAATGGATAACCGGGACTGAATACGCTGGCAAATTATCCACAAATGCGGTGTCTATTCGCTCGAGTCGGAGAGTCAACAGCACTGACAAAAAAATGGACAGGTTTAAATGACTCGTCCAACGTTATCTTACCATAACCGCTGGCACTGAGCTTGAGTGTCGTCGTCGTCGTCGGGAGATCCGGCACGTACGCTCGCTTCGAGTTCCGCTGTCATACTAACCCCTCGTTTTTGCTGGCGCACGACGTCACGTGATCGGCGGCTACGTGTAGCTCGGGCCGCGCGACCGTTACGTCTACTTCGTGGAATCTCGGCGCTCGCTTGCGACGCGAAGACAAAGAACGCGAAGCAAACGCTCAACGGACACAAGTTTGAAAATGTGGTACGAGAGGCAGTAACGACGAAGCCCAGAGAGTGAGTATGTTTATAGTTTGTGACAGTGTTGTTTATTTCTGAATATTATTTTGCATCTGTTACATCCAATAGATTACATACCGTTTTTTTTTTTTTTTTTTTTTGCTATTGTTGACTTGACCAAGTATTTTGGTGTGTAATAATACGTGACAATAGCACGGGAATCACTGTCTCATAAACAAACCAGACTTTCAAAACTGAATTCCGTTCGCTGGTTTGATCCAAGACTTGCAACAAGTGAAAAGTTTTATATTTCCTTTCGCAGCATTCCGCCTGCAATATATGGCAGTACGAAAATGCAATTTCACCGTGTTTCATGCACATTTAAAAAAGTTCCAAAAAATATCCGCCTGAATAAAACTATTTTCTCATGCCCTTTATCGGCACGTCACTTGAATTCCTGAAAATAACCACCGTCTCCGAATTTTTGTCACTCCCGAACAGATCACAAATTGACGAGACGTTATTTTCGTATTGACAGCGGTGAATAAGCGCTTTTTGAAAATGTTCGTACAGCGCAGTTTCATCACGGTGCCCCGTTTTGCCCCGGTCTCCGCTGCCAACTGCAGTGTGTACAGTTGAGGTGTACTTACGCTCCGCACGGTATGTCGACCCGCGATATATAGTTGCCCAGTAGTACGGCAAATAGCAGGTGCTGTGCAATTTCGTTTAAAGCGACGCGCACGCCGAGACTTTGTCGTGTACACATAAAGTTGTACCGCAGCGGCTATACGAAAGCTCAGGCACCCCGCAAGTTAACCTGCTGTGATAGGGTTAATGCGCGGTGTCAGGAGTATCGGGGAAGAGTGTGCGACAGAGAGGGAGAGAGAAACATTTATTGGCATTCTGGGAGAAACCTTTGAGCGCACGGAACCCCTGAGTGAGTAAAAAATTGCTTAATACCACAAGTGATTATTGGCCGACGTTTAAAGATAAGCTGGTTAAAGCTAAAAAATAATAACACTATTAACCTTTATTCTAATGTCGAATGGCTCATACACTTTTCAAAATGTCAACTTTTCTCTCCTTTCTACACTATAATTTTCAAATCGTATTTTCGCGTCACTTGCTTGATGTGATTTAAACAACCGAAGTTTTCGATATTGTCTTGAAATGGTATTTTGGATTTGTAAATCCAAAGATAAAACTTTCAGTCGAAAAATACCTTTTTGTGGTTAGAAAAGCAGTAAATTCGTATGGTAGCTGTCCGGAAACAGAATGGGTAGTGGTGCATTGAATTAAATAGAAAACTATAGACTATTCCTTGAAAAAATCCATCGAAAGTCGAAACCCATGAAAATTTGCATTTGTGAGTTTACGTTTCTGAAAATCCGTCACTATTAATATTTCTCTCGGTCGCCAAGACATTTTATAATACAATTAATGCATGGTGCTCGGCATAGAGAATCGCAGAATTCAAGGACTCTTTTGACATAGTGACTAGCGGAGTGGCTACATTAATAACGAAAACGAATAAGCGAGTGCGTATGGAGCGCATACTTTGATCATGCGAAATTCGGGGCATAAGACACTCTCCAAGGCAGATCAAACATCAGCTCACGTCTGCGCAGCAAAATATGCTCATCGCGACGCACACTAACACCAAAAACGGCACACATGCATTCGAAGCACGTTGCATTTTCAAATTGAGTGTTTCCGGGACAGTCTGCGAATATCGCGGCGCAGTACTCAAGACACTACTAGACGCTTACGAAGCGCTGCATTGAATAGGAGACAATTTGGAGGGAGCGAGAGAGAACTCCGTCTCAATCGTCACACCCTACCGTACAGCAATAAGTTTTCCTACAATTTGCATTTATTGACGTTCGCAGCTGGGCGTTTCTTTCATCACTTTCATTCATTTACTTCAATCGCTTTATTCCTGCAACTGGTATCGCTCGCCTCAATTTGCCTCTCATTCTTTGAAGCTTTTTTTCAAACAGTTCTCATTACTTATTTTGTGCGAGCTCACGGAAAAAACGATTTCGTTGAGCTAGCAGAGGAAGCGTCAACAAAAGCATTTTGTGCAGTAGGTTAGCAAGTAATTCACCAAACGAAAATATCCCGCTCTCCTAAAATAATTAACCACGGCTAGGAAAATATTTGTTAACCCAAAAATAATTTGTGTACCGATGCACGTGAAATGAATTTTCCACCCGCTTCATTTGCCAGCCGAACAAAATCGCGTTCACCGTGCCTGAGCGATTTCGCTCTCTATTTTTTTTTGTCGCTTTCAAATTTACATGTATTCAATGGTGGCTTATAGAACCCGCTGATGGCTTCTGCGCGTACCATCCACGTTTATTTCTTTTCTCGTCGCTTCGTTTCGCTCCATTTCGTTCGTCACAAGGAGCGCACGGAGGAGGAGGAGGAGGACGATCAATATATCCTTACACGCGCGTTACACGAGAAGCGATATGCTCAACAATTCAATCGTATGCATCGCGCTTCGTTGACCAGAGGCATTGTGGAATATGGTTGCGTGGTGGTATGAAAAATCAATTCAGAGGCAGACCGGTCAAGTGGGCACTGAAACGATGGCTGCTGGACGACGCGCGTCCTCTGGCACTCTCTTGCTCTCTGACGTCTTTTTTCCTTTTTCTCTCTCGTTCAGCTTCTCCGAGTGAGCAACCGGCTAGTATGAATTTTTAACGGCTCGGTGGACCGTGCAAGAACACGAGTTCGAAAGAAGGGGAGTGAAAGGGAGGAGGAGGAGGAGGAGTGAGGTAGAGAGGAACCACAGTGGCGGTAAGGGTATTAAAATTGAAAAGTCGCGCTAGTCCCTCAGCCTGCCTCGTAGCTGGTCCGGCAGGCACAAGCGAGGGCTGCAAATCTGCTGTATACCGAGGGAAACCTCGTCGCCGGTATAGAATAGAGCACCGAGGGAAGTTGAGCGTTTTACTTTTTCGCCGTCGCGAAACCGTTTTATACAACTTCGCAGTATGCTACAGGTATAGAGTAACGCAGTGTGTAGTATGGATAGTGCCCGACAACTATCCCGTCGTATACATATGTATGAAAGCCGCGCACTGTAAACGTACACTTCCTGCCGGGGATTCCCCTGCCCGTAGACTCGCTCTGTTATTCTATGGCCATTAAAGAGTCAATGTTTTTAGCCCGGCCAATACTTCACCGCTTCCAAGGGTCAATGTTTTTAGTCCTTTCAATACTTTCTCCTCTCGTGCGACAATGTTTTCTGTACTTTCGCCTTCCAAGTGTCATTGTTTTTCATTATTGTAATAGCTTTGCCGTCTTTGAGTTAAAGTTGTTGGCTCAGCCAATACTACCCAAGTAAGAATTTATGTTTTCTTTTTTAAAGAAAAAGAAACTCGTTGGTTTCTCAACCAGCTCAGTACACACATTGAAAAAACATATCAGTAATTGTTAAGTGACAGCCAAGAATTCTTTGTCCATGTGGCATCTTTTATAGTTGCCGAAACTAGAAAAGATAGTCACATGAACAGACAGATGTCGCTGCCAGATGTATAGTTGCCAGTACAAGATCTTTCTCCGACTGTTCCCGGCTGACTATACGGTTAGTGCCTCAACAGCTATATGCTGTCATATACACATGTATAAAACCTGCGCACTGTATATCTGCCCTTCCCGCCGGGGATTCTTCGTTCCTAGAGTCACAGTGTTATTCCATGGACGTTAAACATACAGAGCGAACTCGGTATTTTATTTTTCCTTTCCCGTATGACCCCATATGGAAACACCTTCTTGGGTTTCATCGGCGCAACTTGGTGAGTTGTAGGGTTAATACCGGAGGCAACGTATATCTTATGCTTCGTACGCGCGTCACATTCTTCTTGCTGATTGGCCGAAGAGCGAGGCTAAACAGTCGGAGAACAGAGCGGCAGAGGCACCGACAAACAATGGCGGTGGTTATACGGTTTTAGGTGCTCTCGACTGGACGACTGGGGATCGGCGATTTACAAGATACATGGACGGCTGTTAGCCTACTAACGAGGGTTTAAGCTTCACCTGAGCGATGTCACTCGTTAGCGACGACTACTTACTTTACTGTATGGGCCTTCCACATTCTCCCCCTTCCGAGCCCCCACCCACCCCTTGTTCGCTCTGCCGCCGCACGGAGACCACCTTTCTACCTTCGCCCATTTGGTGCTGCAATTCCGATATCCCAGTCGTTGCACCACCCACACGTTGCTTTTTACCCCTCTTTCCGTCCTCCACCGGTGACTCCCTCCTCACCCCTCCCTCCTCATACGTGACCACCGTTCCAGTGGGTTTGCGATCCATCGTCATTTATTCCGGAAACTTGTTCTGATACCGGCAAGCTGAATTGTCCTTCATCCACTCTCCTTTCTCTTTTATTTCACACCTCCGTTTTTGTACACTCCAATCGGATATGCTGTAGTGTCACGAAAATCGCGAAATTTTCGATAAAAATTATGTGTTATATGTGATCTGAATTTTTATTTTTAAACGAAGGATGAGTTTTGTCCCTCTGGATGCTTCCCACGCCGACCCCTCAGGCTGCATGACACATTGTAAAAATATCTCGTCTGCCGTAACTATTATTTTCTCATAGAGGAAATTTCATTTTCATGACAATATCTTTTTCGTGATTATCATGGCCGTATAACGCAACATGGTCTAAAACATCGAGAAAAGTGGATTAATAAATGTGTCTGGATGTAGTTGTATGTTTCACCTTTTTTAAAAATACTAGGCTAATCACACGCGCTGGCGCGCGTGCCTGAAAAACTTGCCAAAATCGACCTCCGAAATTTGTTCTTTTAAAAATATCGACTTTTAACCAATACCATTGTTCTCAAGTCGCATATTCTACCCCTAAAAACACTGGTTATTAACCTTTTTTAATCGATTTTGAAAAAAATATTTTTTTGGCGACGTTTTTTCTGTCAGAAATCGTAAAACCGGCTCTGGACCGAAAATCGCCAAAATCGACCCCAAATTGTTTTCTTTTCAAAATATCGACTTTTAACCTATACCATTGTTCTCAAGTCGCATATTCTACCCCTAAAAACACTGGTTATTAACCTTTTTTAATCGATTTTGAAAAAAATATTTTTTGGCGACGTTTCTTTCTGTCAGAAATCGTAAAACCGGCTCCGGACCGAAAATCGCCAAAATCGACCCCAAATTGTTTTCTTTTCAAAATATCGATTTTTAACCTATACCATTGTTCTCAAGTCGCATATTCTACCCCTAAAAACACTGGTTATTAACCTTTTTTAATCGATTTTGAAAAAAATATTTTTTGGCGACGTTTTTTCTGTCAGAAATCGTAAAACCGGCTCCGGACCGAAAATCGCCAAAATCGACCCCAAATTGTTTTCTTTTCAAAATATCGACTTTTAACCTATACCATTGTTCTCAAGTCGCATATTCTACCCCTAAAAACACTGGTTATTAACCTTTTTTAATCGATTTTGAAAAAAATATTTTTTGGCGACGTTTTTTCTGTCAGAAATCGTAAAACCGGCTCCGGACCGAAAATCGCCAAAATCGACCCCAAATTGTTTTCTTTTCAAAATATCGACTTTTAACCTATACCATTGTTCTCAAGTCGCATATTCTACCCCTAAAAACACTGGTTATTAACCTTTTTTAATCGATTTTGAAAAAAATATTTTTTGGCGACGTTTTTTCTGTCAGAAATCGTAAAACCGGCTCCGGACCGAAAATCGCCAAAATCGACCCCAAATTGTTTTCTTTTCAAAATATCGACTTTTAACCCATACCATTGTTCTCAAGTCGCATATTCTACCCCTAAAAACACTGGTTATTAACCTTTTTTAATCGATTTTGAAAAAAATATTTTTTTGGCGACGTTTTTTCTGTCAGAAATCGTAAAACCGGCTCCGGACCGAAAATCGCCAAAATCGACCTCGGAAATTTTTATTGCAAAATATCACCAATAATAGGTTAATCAATTTTGCGCTACTGCGCTCTTATAAAGCTTCACTGTAAAAAAATTCTGTTTGAAAATTCATAATTTGTATATGAAGTTTTATGCATATACGGTACATGAAATTTACTATACTATTGTGTCAAATTTTTAACACACGGTATATTAAATTTTAATATACAGTATATTAAATTTAATTCATTTAGTGTTAAACTTAGAAAAGCATTTAACTGAAAGTAAATTCTTTTAATTATCGCCAAACAGCTTAATTACGAACTGCTATTTAGTATTTTATAGGTAAAAGATAAATATTCGTGAAAAAAAAATTATCTCCACGAATACTTATTGTTGTTAACAATCGCCTGGGATGGGACTTGAACTACCGACCCTAGAATTATTCTACTTACCTATGCCTACCTACCTACCTAAGACGCTACCCACTACGCTATTGCCTACTTGTGAATTTCGTTTATTCAAATGTCCTATATAAATCGCACGGAAATTATAGGTGAAATAGGAATATCATTCGAAAAATCGTCGTAGGGCAGTTACGCAAATCACAGATTTCACCCGGTATCAACAAAATGTCACTGTGTAAGAAAAAAAATAGATTGCATTAACATACACATATTGTAATTTCCATTCACTTTCCATCAAATTCAATTACTTGTATAGTAAGTGTCACTTTAAGACATCAGTTTCTTAATATTCAATACCGATTATAGTAAATTCAATAGACATGTATTAAATTTAATATGAAAATTTAAAAAACTTCAAACATTGTATATTAATAATAATTTTCAGTTACTGTTATTGTAAATTTCATATACACTTGTATGTTAAACATGTTGTAAATTTACAAACATTTTTAACAGTGTTTAAAAGGTTACGTGTGCTGCCCCGTCTGTCCTCTTATCAAATTTTTCAAATTTGACACCTAGCTGATTTTGTTTATCACGAACTTTCCTGGCAACCAATCACAGCTCTAATAGTTTGCTAACAATGCGTCCGTTACTCATGAACTTTTTAAAAGAGGGAAATGTTTTTAACTCGGCCTATACTTACCCCCTACTAACCCTTCGATTCACCGACATGGCGACGGCAGCGACATTTTAAAAATAGTATCGAGACATTTAGAATTGTAAGCAGCGACCTTAATATTCTTACATTGATTTTGTTATACTTACGTCCTATTTATTTGTAAAATATGCCGATTCATTATGTGGATTTCCGTAAGTCAAAGACAAGCGCAACCTGCACATAATTTGCACCATCGAATTCGATTGAGCTAGATCAATAGAGTCACACTACAATCTCGATTTTCAGGTCAGCGGCTTGCCACGCTTCGCACCGCTGGTGCGAATAACGAGCAAGTTGCGTACTCTCGCTAATTCGAACTCCCCTGTAATACAAATCATTCCCCATTAGTGTTATTAGATGCATGAATTATAATTTACAGGAGCGATTACAAATATTTCTAGGTACAGATTGGACTGGCGCGAAGCACTCCAACCTCCTTAATGCGTGCATTTCAATCCATTAAGAGTTCATAAGGCTAAATAGTGAATTATTGGATGGGTAACCTTTTTAATCAAAAACCAAGGCCATAAAGATATTGAGGATATCGTGGAAAACGCCGGAAGTTCGATGATACCTTTGTGATATGCTCAAATTATTTTTAGGAAAGAATCACTTTTCCAACGTTTATCGTTCTGCTATTCCGCGATAAGCCCATTGAAAAATCTCGAAAAGCGCGGAGTAAAGACCAAACGAAAAAAATGGGTTTTTCAAAACAATTTCAAGCGTTTTTTCGTTACGTGGTTCAATGGCGACATCTGGCCCCTGTCGTTACTCGCCGTCTGCTTAAAGGCACAGATTGTTTTGCGATGAATCAATATATTCCAGTGGTGTCTTAAGCATACACAGAGAGAACAGATTTTGCTGCAGCACCATTATTTTCGCTAGGCCAGCAAAAAAAGTCACGGACACAGTGACAAAAAAATCACATTTGTCGACACTGTCAACAAATCTTTTTTTGTAACACGTGCACGAATCGCGGCACTTTCCATGGCAGTCTTGCGAGCCGAAAGTGGCCGTTTGCCTGTCAGTCGCGAACCTACGGTGAAATGACAGAGTCGCGCATGCGCAGTTCGCATTTCGTTCACTTTCGTCCCTTGGGACTTTCTGTCGTTCACTTTCGTCCCTTGAATCACAACCTCACTTTTCAGTGTTCGTCTCGCGCGACTGCCATTCCAAGTACCGCAGATTCGTGCACTCGTTACAAAAAGTATGATGTGCAACACGGGTCGAATTGGCAATTGCGACTCGTGTATAATTGCAGCCCTCGCTTCGCTCGGGCAGCAAACCTCACACTCGTCGCAATCGCCAACTTTCGACCCTTGTTACACAATATACTATTGGGCAATTTAAACCCTTCTCACCGCGTGCCCTTATTCAGTCGGTCAATTCGAACACCCAGACGATATCGATTCGCAAAATTATAATTTCATCAACCGACATCTCGCTGCGAGTGTAGCGTTTTTTTGTTCGTTAGTTTCTAGACGAACAAGAATATTTTCTAAAGCTCGAGACGGTGATCTAAAGTCGTCTTTGCCCAGCAATTGATGTCACGAAGACATCAATTAACGTCAGATTTAGTGAACGGTAGCGAAACGGTGCTTGCCCTGGCCGCCAGCGTCAATGGAAGCCGCATGCCCTTCCTTCCGTTCGATATTCCTATACTTAATCGCTCCGCGTCTCGTCGTCCTTGGGTGCGCAGAGGCCGAAGACCGTGGAACGCGAGCGCACACTTATAGTCGCCGATAATTTAATTAATTAACAACGGCGCCCACCATCCGCCGATTAATTAAGTTTCGTAGCGATTACCTTAGGGCCCCGCAACCGCGGTAGTTCGATCCTCATCGGCACAATTCTCCGCGTGGCTTCGCCATTTCCTCTTTCCATGGCAGCCTCTTTCCGGCGCTCTCTCTGTTCTACCGGAGCTCCTTTCCCTCAAGCCGCGAGGGGTCGTTTCGAGAAACGAGCGACAGTGTCGCCCCGCGCCACACTGCTACACGTAATAATACTCAATAGCAGAACCGGGCTCTCTCGCTCTCAATCGTTTCTATCTGTGACTCTCCATCGACGGACCGGATATACTATAGTATTGCAAAAGTTCACTGAGGACGGAGCTATTGTTAGCGAAGAAAGGAAACCAAGTGCCCCGAAGCTCACTTTTCCCCTCTCGCACTTTCATCGCAGTATATCGCTCAATTGTATTTGCTAGTGAATCACAGTCGGAACATGGCGAAAGGAAGGTGAAGGAAAAGAGACACGAACTCCTAGGTAAGTAGTTTAGAAATACCGCCTGTGTTTTAATCGTTTTTCTTCTTTTTCTTATGATTGTCCCCTTCTGAGATCACTTATCGATCGAGACTAATAAACATTGTGACTTCAATAGCCAAAGTAGAATGCTAGCCGCGTTGGAGGACTTTTAAAACATTCATTTCTTGAATTCTTTTAATGATCACCAAGCTGTTGTATTTTCTTATGAATCGTAGTTTTTACGATATCGCGGTTTTGTGCAAATGTTGGTTGTGAAAATAAATCCAGAAAAAACATGATTGTTGTGAATGGGAAAAGGACTTGGCCGCTAAAAGCATTAAATATTTTACTTTCGGTCATATGTTGCCGGACGAAAAATATCTCACGATTCGTCCTGTTGCCGGACGTCTAGACATTCCGTATAAATAACTGAAAGAATTACCGAATAACTGAATCAACCCGAGTCTCAAAGTACAATAATAACTTACCTTTGACTACATTTTTCGCAATTACGGATTCATTATTTACAATAGTCAAAAGTTGTTGATTGTATTCAAGCCGTTATTCTCTGATTCAATTATTTCATTCCATCAGTTGCCGTCAATTATGGCGTTTAAAGATCGGGGCAAGTTGAAACACGTCGCAAGTTTTAAATCCGCACGTCTCAAATTCGGACGTCCCCCGCGATAACCCATATGGAAATAAAGTATATGCAAAATATATAAAAGATGTATTTCAGATATACAAGATATATTTTGTCCGAAAACTTCTATATGTCGGATATATTTTGGGATATATATGAAATATACGGGTGCGAAAAATATATCCAAGATATATCCAAAATAAATAAAAAATGTATTTTTATTGTATTATCGTACGAAAAGTTCTATATGTCAGATATATTTTTGTGTATATTTCTTTTCCATGGGGGAAGTTACTTAACAATCATCTTTAACTGCGTGCGTTTCAACCAGCCCCGGTCTCTCGCCCCACCACAATAAAAGTATCGTCGCGTCCGTCTTTACTCTCCCCATTTGACCCCAGTCACTCACGCGTCAGCGTACTTTTTCGCGCTCGACTCGGCCGCCGCGAACGGTTACGACGTTCCTCGGCGATTAATCCGGTGTCTATATACGGAAGAAGCGCGGATGCCTTCGCCGGGCTGTGCTCCGTTGCTCCAACTGTTTTCCGGATCGCGAACCAGCGCGACTGTGCGCGCTCTTCCAAAGTTTCTAGGCACAGCGATAGAGGCACCGCGAGACAGACGTAGCTCGGACGAAAGCGAGCGGGAGAGAGACGGGAAATAATAAAAAGGAAACGATGTACTTCGATGGGACAGGGTAATTCAATTAAAAGGCGCACGGGTTGGGTCGGGCCGGGTTCAGGAACGCAAAAGCGGTCTTTGCGCCGCTGCTGGAGTTCCGTCGTTTCGTTCGTCCGACGAAACGACGATGTTGCTAATGCCGGGAGCTTTTACTCATCGTATTTTCATTACTTCTGCTTCTTCACCCGGGCGAACGGTCAAGAATCCCCGGTCCATTCACGGTCGTGGGGCGTGCGCAGAACGGCTTCTCACGTATCCACGGCACACACTTCGTCCTCCGCAGCCCTTTCGCGCGTCGAGCCGCGCGAGCGAGCTTTTCTTCCGGCACAACAGAGCACGACGGAGGTGATGCACCACCGTTCGACGCATCCACCGGAGATATCGAACCGCACGTCCCTCGCTCTCTCACACTCGCTCCCCATACGTCCGTTTATACCGCGCGCGGTGCATGTACACGCAGATGGAGAGTAAGAGCGCCAACGATTTTACGTGCATGGAGCACTTTGCTCGAAGCACCGCCGAACAATTTTACGAGCAACTGGTAATGCCGCGCCACCGCGCGGAGGCGCCTCTGTCCCCCTTTAAGCCAAGAAGGTTCCGCCCCGGGTTCGGGGGTTACAAGGCTCGCGGGCAAAGTGTGCAACGTTGTACGGCGCGGCCCCGCTGAAACGAGTCCTTGCCATTTTGCGAGGAGGCTGCGGGCGCACCAACGCTGAACGAGAGACATCCGCCATAACCGGTTTATGTACACAGCTTGGGGTAACCGATCGTGCCGTTCGTTATGGAAAGGAATATCTTTTTAAGCGGCAGCCTGCAGTGCGTTGCCACTGCTCTTTGCTCCGCTCTGCCGTTTCCAGCCCTCCAGCCCCCCCCCCCCCCCCCCCGCTCCTCTCGGAGGCTCTGCCTGGGACCAACCGCATGAGAGTCTTCTTGCCGAACACTTGATCAATTTTACAAAAGCTTCGCTCTTGAGTTCTCTTTACGCGCACGAGGTTCTATCTTCGGGGAGAATTCGTGCGTCGCATTCGGGTTTCGACCAAGCGAGCTGAATTGTGTATTCGCGTGGGGGTGGGGGGAATGTACAAGTCACCGTGAATCGTTTGCTATGTTTGCTGTATTGACGCGAGTTTTACGGTGCCGCAGTCATTTTTTTGGCTACTGTGAACAAAATTGAACATGAAAAGGGGGATGTCGAGAGGAGGTCTTTCTTTGAAAATAACCTCTGCAGGCCTAGAGACTCTGAAAGGTCAGGTGGGCAAAGCAGTTATTATTCAAATTGTAACTACAATCAAAAATAGGAATGCGGAGACCCTGGTTGAAATTAATTGGCATTACATCTGTTTCTGGTCAGCCTCTGATCAGGGCCACGTTGGCCCTGCCAGGATGCGAGCTGGGCCTGGGTTGGGACGGATTAAATGCTACAAATTTTCTACTATAAGCACGCGGGTCTTTCTTCGAAAACAACCTTGGGGATTAGGCGACCATAAGAGGTCCGGTGGGCTCGACTGTTGCAACCCTAATTGCGGTGCGGACGGACTTTGATGACGTTGAAATACTCGCGTTCACCACACGAGTACAGAGAAACTGTGCCGTACAACCTACGCCGAGCGTCGTCTACAGGCCGATTCCTACAACTACAATGTTTACTCGGTCAATGTGGTCGCGACTTATGGCAGTACACACTGTACAGCCCTGGCACGCTGCTGCTGTTGCTGCTACTCGAGTAAAAACATTTTGCACTCAACGGGAATCGAACCAGAATCTCTCCGTCACCGACAACACTGGACCAGTACGCTGGCCACTCGACCACCGGCGCTGCGGCTGTAATGAGACATTCAGTGTCACTCCGAGTAAATTGAATCTGCTTCACCGATTCATTGTACATTAAATACAACATTTTGTCACAGAAAAATACAAAACTGACGTAATTGCAAATAATTTATCGCTGCTGCAGACAACAAGAGGAATGTTTTGAAGGTCTTTGCACTGTTCGCGCACTCCGTAAAATTGATTCATACTGAATTATATGATCCTCTTTTAAAAAGTTCAAGCGTAACGAAAGCATTGTTGTCATTATATTCAAGCTGTGCTTGGTGGCAAGGAAAGACCGTGATAAACAAAATCAGTTCGGTGTCGAGTTTGAAAAAATTGATAAAAGAACAGGCGCGGCAGCACCCGTAAAATTTTAAAGCTTTATAAGAGCGCATCAGCAGCGCAAAATTAATTAGCCTATTATAGGTAATATTTTGAAAAAAAAAAAAAAAAAAAATTTGATTCCGATTTTGGCGATTTTCGGTCCGGAGACGAATCTATGATTGCTGACAAAAAAATCGTCGCCAAAAATCTTTTTTTTTTAAATCGAGTAAAAAGTATTGGTAACCAGTGTTTTCGGGGGTAGAATATGCGACTTGAGAATGATGGTATAGGTTAAAAGTCGATATTTTAAAAAGAAAAAAAATTGGGATCGATTTTGGCGATTTTCGGTCGGGAGCCGGATCTACGATTTCTGACAGAAAAAATATTTTTTTCGTCGCCAAAAATTTTTTTTTTTTCAAAATCGATTAAAAAATGTTAATAACCAGTGTTTTCGGGGGTAGAATATGCGACTTGAGAATGATGGTATAGGTTAAAAGTTGATATTTTGAAAAGAAAAAAAAATTGGGGTCGATTTGGGTGATTTTCGGTCGGGAGCCGGATCTACGATTTCCGACAGAAAAAATATTTTTTTCGTCGCCAAAAAAATATTTTTTCAAAACCGATTAAAAAATGTTAATAACCAGTGTTTTCAGGGGTAGAGTATGCGACTTGAGAATGATGGTATAGGTTAAAAGTTGATATTTTGAAAAGAAAAAAATTGGGGTCGATTTTTTAAGTCGATTCGAAAACCCTGAGATTAAAAAAGTAAATAAATAATCGTCGCTTGTACCCGAACGGATTTCGAAATCTTGACTCACGATTAACTTTATTAAACGAGTGTTGTATGGAAAGGACATCAAATGCAGGGCACTACTCTGCGCTCCATATATAAACGAGGGTCGTACCAGCGTCAGGATTAAATTTCTGAAAACCCACTTGAATTCTCGCTCCCTCTCTTCCTTATCCACTCGGCTTCTCTCACTTGGTATTTGACTGTCACGCCCTTTCAGACGGTTTGCAATCATAAACGAATACACTACTGCTATACCAAGCAACTGGGACGGCGTCGTCTTAATGAGGGTGCGACTGCATTCTTAACGATGTTCTGCCTTAACCCCCGTTGAAGGATCTGTCAGTCTTGCATCATGAATAGCTGCACGTGCTCTATATGACTGGTGGCAGGTGCGCACAGTAAATACTGGTACCACTGGAATTTTTTTTCATTCAGAATTCCTCACGTTTCTTCATGTTTATCGGTAGATGATGTTTTCACGGAATTTCCAAAGTTTATGGACGAGAAAATATCTGGCTTACTCGCGGACAATTAATTTTATTCGTCTCCTAAAAAGACTGGTCTGTTCTGGGATTAAAAAATACCATTTTAAACGGATCGTTAGTGTGTAATAAGTATTTCGCAATTGGAATAAAGAAAATAGCGGTTTTTTTCGTAAAACATAAACAGCGTTTTTTTCGCCTTGAAATAAACCTACAAAGTCGCTGAAAATATCTTGAAAAAAGCTCAGGAACGCGGAAAAATATATATATAGAAAATAATAATATCGGCAGTCAAATTTCCAATGCGATGTCAATGTTTCGAATTAGTCAAAAACGTTTATCCATCACAATTTTCCCCCGAAAAAAAATTTGAATGTAAATTGCTAATGCCGTCATAATTGTGACGCACTATTGGAATTTGTGAGCCCGTCGCTGTATCGGTAGACGGCGTATATGTTGGTGCCGCCGTTGCTGCGCCACCACCACTACACTACCGCGCACCCGTTTAGGGTTTCACCGCGGAAATAATTGCCGTTCGGTTAACCACTTTACCAAAATGTACCTTTTGAATAAAGTGACGGTTTATCAAAGGCTCGTGCGACCATTATCGACGTTGGTGGTCACGGAAGCGCCGAAGCGGGGGTTGTTATCGCCGCGGGTGGGTAATTGTCATGCATATGGTGCTCAGCACGCGCAGTTTCTACTGCTAACTCTTTCGTCGTTATGTGTCGTATTTGTGCTCTGTCGCCGCTGCCTTCGGCACCGTTTTACTCCCGCACCCGTCCGTCCGAATACGTTTGTATGATTTTCACGCGATATTATATGACCTTTGGCACTTCCACCAAAGCGGGAAAATCGCGAATTAATTGATCAAACCGCCAGCACCATATTTAATTGCGCAGCATGCACAGCGTCCCATTATTAATGGCATCACAGAAACACTATTGTTATTGAACATCGATAGCTTGGTAACGTACATTTACTTTCCCGTTACACAGATTTTTAAGCGATTATTAAAAATGGAATATTTCAAAAGACTTCAAGGTTTACAAGGTTTGTATGAAAGTTGAAGAGTGCGTATTTGACAGTCGCCTGGGTTAGCTCTTTAATCGCCAACGTAATATACTCGTTAGGTTGCAGTAACTGTTGCGGTTTTTATTTCGAAATTCTATTTCAGTTTTAATTCAAACGACCTAGACAAATTGGGTGAACAGTTACATTATCTTACAACCGAAAAATATGGTTAGAAATCAAAATAAAAAAATATTTTTTGACACTATTCTGGTCCAGAAAAATGCCCGACATTTAGGAATAACTATTATTTTCACCGTGAAGGGTCTCGGCCATTAAAGAGTTAAGCGCCCGAACTGGCTGTTCGCGAGAAGGTGCCTGAGTGGCGTAGCCTCGAGTACGTTCCAAACATAACAGCACTTTATTCATACTCTATTTTATATGCAGGGCAGAGTAGATTGCATATACGTATATATAATTATACGTACGCGTACACAACAATATGCACTTACCAATGCTCTCAGGTTTCACCGTTTTCGTGGCTGCCCCTGGTATCATTGGCAAAAGTTATTCGTACATTTCAACAGGTTTTCTTCGTAAGTTTATGTTTTACGTTCGAGCAACTACATTTTTTGTACAATCGAATCTTTTCATCGACTATTTTTTGTTTTAAAAGTCCGAAAACATTATAATTTACGGCCGGATTTTGTTTTTCCAGAGGTCCAGTACGGTCTCGCAATTTCGACGAACACCCTCAATCTGCGCTCAAGCTGAATTCAATAATACGCCATTGTCATCAGGCGACACAGAATTTCGCCAGAATCAGATCAAAAAGCCCACGCTTTATGTCAACGGAGCCCGCGATCTCCCGCAAAATTGTGTAATTTTGCGGAATTCGATTGAAGGCGCACGGCAGCCTCGTATTTTCCGAGAAATTTATGAAATAACACACGACAATGAAACGTATAGCAAACATGCATTCGACACTGCTGCATGAACACGCAGAAGAAAAGTATAGGATCAGGGAGCGAGAGCTGAAAATGAAATTGCAGAGATTGCGAGATGGAACCACACCAACCGGCATACACACAGGGGCCTTTAATTAACTAAATTAAAATGTAAGCGAGATGGCGTACATTCCGTGAGCTCCAATAGACGGATCCTGGAGCGTTGTCTTTCTTTTTCCGCCCTGCTGTGCTTATGGTCGTGAACTCATCTCTCTCTCTATCTCTCTCACCCTCTGTTCCTGTCCTTCTCACCCTCAATTTTTCGTTCTCCCTCGGTTTCTCTTTGCGCACGAAGAGCCAAGAGCTGGAGCTGTCAGTGCCTCGGGGATTGACTTTCTGGTGGGATGTTCAAACCTGCGCAGTGATTTCGACTTGGCTTTTCAGTATTTATCATCCTCTCTCCTACGTCTGTCTCTCTTACGCTTTTTCTTTACCGACGCTGAACCCCAGGAGAGAATTTCATTAATATCCCGTGCCATGGGCTGTAGCTCTGTCTGTATGTCTCTCATCACCACGCCTGGAAGGAGCTTTTAACTAATCAAGTATTTTACAGATCGAGTTATACGCGCGGCGTCGTCACCACCGTCAGCGAGTATTTGACTAAGCGCAGGAAGCGTGAATCCGAAATCACTTGAGTGCGAATTTGCCGAATGTCTTTCTCACTCTTGTCAAGAATTCTGCGGTTCGGGCTGAGCGGCTCCGATGACCGTAGCGAGAAAAAAAGAGACAAACGACAGGGGGAAAGAGAAGGATGGAGAGAGAAAAGGAAAGAAACGGGCACAACGAATTTCAGCGACAACGAAATACATGCAATGCAGCGAGTAATTTCGGCTCGCTGGTTGGCTTGTTTGGGTGGTCGATATATCCAGGCACAATTGAGCGTTGCAAACCTCCATGATTTTATTTTAGGTATATACTTGATGCATTGAAAAATAAATCAGGTACCGTATTTCTAAATTTCCCTTCACAATTCTTCGCGACATTTCATTCGAAATAATTTTTATCGACATTTATCGAAAGTTTAAACATGTTTATACAATATCATAACAGGTCACAGTCCTCTCTTAGAAAAGACATGGCACATCGAAGACGAAATACTGAAGCCGCCTTTCAACCATTCCGATTGATCACGATCAGAGTTGTGAGTGACCGTCACGTGACGGTCATTCGCATCTAAAGAGATGAGGTTGTGACGGTCATTTTTACATCTATATAGATGCGAGTGACCGTCATGTGACGGTCATTCACAACTATATAGACGGCAAGTGTGACCGTCACTTTACATCACTGATCACGATATTCGGTATGAAATCGATCGGACTGTCATGGCCGCTGCAGTCACGCGCGCGTTTTGAATGGCTGTATTCGGCACAAGAAAAGATAAATGAAAAGCAAAGAATGCGAGCTAAGCGAGCACGTTGTTGCTGTGAATGAATAATAATAATGGCAACAATTTCCCTGTAAACTTATATTTTTCAAAGTAACGTGAGCGTCCAACTCTGTTCTATTTATGTGTATTTGTTCATAATTTTCGAAAAGTCTTGGAGCCAACACTTGATATATTGAAAATAAATTCACCATTTTTTACCAATTTTGTCCAATACTCCCCATAACATATTCCTTTGATTCCAGATGGTAATTGATCAAACACAATTCGCTCGAACCAATAAATTAAAATTTGCCGGCCGAAATTATATTCGCATACGAAAGAGACGTCTTATTGCGAGTAATGGAGTAAAAACGTTTCATTGATTTTAGTCAATTCTTTCTCTGTGCAGGAGAAAATTACATTAATATCTAGAAGCGTTGCTGTAGTCCTGTCTATCTCTCTCTCTCTCTCTCTCATCAGACCACCTGGAAGAAGCTTTCAACCAATCACATCACGGCTGTCAGTCAACCAGGAGAAAATTCGACAAAGCGGAAGAAGCATCGCGGATCCAAAATCACTTGAGTGCGAATCTCGTTAATGTCTTTCTTCTCTCGTAATGAAGAATTTTGAGGATCGAGCTGCGCAGTTCGGCGAACGAGGACGACAGAGAGAGAGAGAGAGAGAGAGCGAGCAAGAGAGGTGAGTATTTCTGGCAGAACGAAATGTGTGCAATTCAGCGAGTAGTTTCGGCTGGTTGGCTGTTTGGGTGGTTGGCATATCGGTATGCAATAAACAGCGGTCCATCCAGCGGGTGCCGAGTAGGCGAGCGAGTCTCTTCTCTTCTCTTCTCGGCTCGAGAAACCACTGGGTTTTGGTTCTCCCTCGGCCCTTTCCCCATCACCGCCGCTGTCCCGATTCTGTACCATCTGATACCACCATCGCCGCGCCAACCACCCACTTGGCTCCCGAACTATTCCGACTATTTCGACATAAATCGACGGGGAGAAGTTTAAAGCCACTGAATCTGTACGGTCCGCAACTTCTCTGCTTGCGGACACCGCGCGCCCTATCGAGGGGGCGACGGGGAAATGCAGCATCAACTATTATGCACTATTGTAGTATTAGTTCGAGGGACCGGAACTAACGGTACTTATAACTTTATTGCATAATGCAAAGAACAGCTCTTGGTTGTAGTTGAGGTATCCAATTTACATTGCGCCTATATGCAGCACGGATATTCTATAACATCGTAGCCTCCAGCCCTCGCGGAAAAAAATACTATGGGAAACCCATCTCGGCGAGAGACTCGGCGATGGTCTCGGCCAGAGTCTCGGCAAAAGTAAAGGAGTCTCGCATAGGATCCGATCCCAAACTCCTTTCGAGAATCTCGGGAAGATTTTATTTATAAAAAAAAACAGAAAATCTCGGCGAGAGACTTGGCGATGGTCTCGGCCAGAGTCTCGGCAAAAGTAAAGGAGTCTCGCATATAGGATCCGATCCCAAACTCCTTTCGAGAATCTCGGGAAGATTTTATTTACAAAAAAAAACAGAAAATCTCGGCGAGAGACTTGGCGATGGTCTCGGCCAGAGTCTCGGCAAAAGTAAAGGAGTCTCGCATATAGGATCCGATCCCAAACTCCTTTCGAGAATCTCGGGAAGATTTTATTTATAAAAAAAAATAGAAAATCTCGGCGAGAGACTTGGCGATGGTTTCGGCCAGAGTCTCGGCAAAAGTAAAGGAGTCTCGCATATAGGATCCGATCCCAAACTCCTTTCGAGAATCTCGGGAAGATTTTATTTATAAAAAAAAATAGAAAATCTCGGCGAGAGACTTGGCGATGGTTTCGGCCAGAGTCTCGGCAAAAGTAAAGGAGTCTCGCATATAGGATCCGATCCCAAACTCCTTTCGAGAATCTCGGGAAGATTTTATTTATAAAAAAAAAATAGAAAATCTCGGCGAGAGACTTGGCGATGGTTTCGGCCAGAGTCTCGGCAAAAGTAAAGGAGTCTCGCATATAGGATCCGATCCCAAACTCCTTTCGAGAATCTCGGGAAGATTTTATTCGATAAAAAAAAATAGTAAATCAATGGATTAAATATTTTATTTGAACGTTACCAACTAGAATCAAACGCAAACTTGACATCCTTTTTAGTCTTAAGATAGTTCTAGTAGTACAATTCTGTATAAGAATTTTGGAAAATTTTTCGAATTTCGGAAAAAATGTAAAAAATTATTTCTTCGGGTTCCGAAGAGTGCCCAGCTGTAGATTTATCACCTGGACGTATTTTGCTTCCGTCAATTTATAGGCTCCTTTCTTGTTAACCCAATCTAAAATGCGAAAACGACTATATCAGGTTACAATATTATAAAATTTGACGTAAGACGCTGGGCACGGCAACGCCCGTAACCTTTAAACTAAATCTTTATAAGAGCGTAGCAGCGAAAAAAAATGCGTACGGAGCACGGCATCAAATATTGGCTTTGGTATGCCTCGGCTCACGCTCTCGGTCCCGCCTTTTTTAGTTTTCGTGCCTCTTGCTGTCATAGTTATCAGAGCTTCCCGACCGACCAGACAAAGAAGGAGACGCCTCACCATCTCTCTTGGCTTCTCCCAATATGCTTGAATTAATTTCAATTCTGCATAGCAGATGAAGACTCCCGAACCTTTTTTAAGTTCCACCTACACGTCAGAAATAGAATTAATGTTATATGTACATCTACATGTATATAAGTGTAAGGGTTACAAGTGTACTTTTCCACGTTTCTTGTGAGAGCTCTTCTTTGACGTGTTAGGTGAACGTGAGCGATGCCGGTCTGAAGTTGAGGAACGCGAGCGCGTCCGTTCTCCAGTTGATGAACTGCAGGGTCTGATTCGAGCTGGCGAACGTGAAAGAGACCGTTTTGGACGTGGCGAACCAGAGAATCGTGGTTCGGGGGCAGGCGATCGTGAGCAGTGTCTTTTCGGAGCGAAACGGCCGAAGTCTGACGATCGATACTTCGGCCGTTTTGGAGCTGGCGATCGGGACTTCGACCGCTTCGGAGTTGACGATCGGGACTCCGGCCGATTCAGAGCTTGAGATCGAGAGAACGCTTTCTTCGAGGCGGGAGATCGAAATGTTGAGGAACGTGAGCGCGACCGTTCTCGAGTTGATGAACGAGAGGTTCGAGCTGGCGAACGAGGAAGGGGCAGTTTTGGACGCGGCGAACGAGGGACTCGCCGTTTCGGCGTTGGCGAAACCGAGAATCGTGGTTCTGGGACGGGCGATCGAGAGCGGTGTTCCTTCGGAACCGGGAGTTTCGGAGCTGGCGATCGCGAGTGGTGTCTCCTAGGAGCCGATCGAGAGCGGTGTCTTTTTGGCGCTGGCAATCGCGACTTCGGCCGTTTCGGAGCTGGCGATCGAGGCTTCGGCCGTTTTGGAGCTGGCGATTGGGACCTCGGACGTTTCAGAGCTGGCGATCGGGACTTCGGCCGCTTCCGAGTTGACGATCGAGAGAACGCTTTCTTCGAGCCGGGAGATCGAGAACTTGAGGAACATGAGCGCGACAGTTTTGGACGCGGTGAACGAGAGAGTGGCCGTTTCGGTGGTGGCGAAGCAGAGAATCGTCGGTCAGGAGTTGCTGAACGGGACCGCTGCAGTTTCGGAGCTGGCAGTCGAGAGCAGTGTCCCTTCGGAGTTGGCCATCGCGACTTCGGCCGTTTCGGATCTGGCGATCGAGAGAGTGTACGTTCAGGAGTCGTTGAACGGGACCGAGGCTCTACAGAATCAGGAGATTTCGGCGATGGAAACTCCCAAGGACAGCTTTGTGAAGAGGGTCCGGCACGTGCCTTGAAGAAGTGCATTTTTTAAGTCAGCATTTTTCTAAAATATTATTTTTTGTATGAAAAGTCGAAAAAAAAAACGTTTACATACAAATATCGTAAATTTTTAGAAAGGGTACCCCTTGCCGTTTTTTTTTTGCGAAAAAAAAAATTTCGATTTCACGAAGTAAAAGAACGTACATTTTCTGACGGCTGATGACATAATTTTGACGTCGATGGTGACTGGTTTGACACCTCTGAGCAAGAGCTCGATGGGAGCTCTAAATGTACCGGAGATGCTGCAGTTGTTCCCAAAGTTGAGTCCGTTTTCACTGTCTCTCTCAACAGTAGAGATTGTTCAATTTTCTTTTTTTCCTTGGCTCTCACCGTGGTCTTTGTCTTGCCTCTCTTTGGTTTTACGCCCATTAATTCGCCTTCATTGGAGACATCTAATTTTTTGAGATATTCGTCGTCTTCTAAAGATTGAAAAAAAAAAAAAAAATTACGTGGTATTATCGCATTTTCACGAGACCTCGAGGAATAATTTTCGTAAAGAACGAGAAGCCGGTGCGACGATCGCGCTAACCTCGCGACCGGGCGGTCGCGGGCGACTATACGTTCGCGCCGCGAGCGCCTCGTGGAAATCCATCGAATGGTAAGAAAAGCAGGGCATTGATTCCACTCACCGCTAAATTCGATGATCTTTGCTAAATATCTTCGATTCTTTCCGAAGAGAACCCGCACAACCTCGTTTTTCGCTGTACCTGCAGGAATCGCTGTCGTTTCGACGACACTCGTGTTTTTGGTCTTCTCCCAAAATACTAGAGCGTACATATCTCGTAAAGCCTGTCGTAATAACATGAAAAAATGTAGGCGCAACGTGAAAAAAGTCAATAAACAACGTTTTTTTTTATTTATTATTATTCTCGTTATACGCAAAGCAAAATAATAGTGGAGAGACTGCAAAAGACAGAAAATAATTGTAAAGAACTCACCGCTGGACTCAGTCTCGTATACAAAAACGCCACGAGATTATTTTCGTCTCTGCGAGCCGAGATGAATTTGACACCTTCAGTCAACGATTGTCACTATGCAACGAGCGAGCGATGGACCGACCGACCGACCAAGCGAGCAACCGAGCGAGTGACCGAGCGCGCGATCATCACAGGTGGCATTGAAACATCGAATTGTCTGTGAAGACTGACGCGAATGACGCGAATATGTCAAATTTTCATATTTAAAAAGAGATGGCAACAAGCTCAGCCTTTCTCTCTCTCGCTCGATAAATCCGCATGCGATCCATTAGTGAGTCGGCTCTTTCCGGGTGTGGCTTTTTATTTCCTCCGTTACCGCACCGGCACACGAAGTCAAACGCGCGCGCGTGGAACGTGCGACAACTGGGCATTGGCGGCTGTGCCGACGCGAACGCGGAATCTTATCGTATCGAACGGCGGCGAGGTTGGTGCACCGCGTTTTCGAGGTAACGAAATCGGTACTACTAACGTCGGGAGCGCCGAGGTGAACCGTCGCTCGAGAGTGAGCGAGAAGTCCGCGACGTGTGCATTTTTCGAGTCGACACAGTGCGTCTGCCGCGAGTCCGAGATCCGCGCATCGCGTCGAGCTGTCGACGACTTCGGATATCGCGAATTCTGTCGTTATTGTGTGACACGACCGCGGTCGAGGTATCCAGGGGATCGCGGTCGGGGTCCGCTTATTAAATTGGATCGCGTCTCGTGGGCACGCATACCAACGTGACTCCGATCACGAATACGAAGTGGATGACAAGGCGGAGGAGGAAATCGAGAAAGAGGTTCCCTAGGACGTGAGGGTCCCGAAGTAACGATATAGTGGTCTCCGAAAAAAGAATAAACGTCGACCCCGCGGACGTCGTGGAAAGGGCTCGACGGTAAATGTCGTCCCTCGTGCGCGTTGGCCGCAAGCGCGCGGATAATCGCTCGAAATTCGCCCGATAGACACGCTCCCGGGACGACGGTACCGCGGCGAGGACCTCGGTGCATACAGCGGTGTATACTGCGTATACAGCAGGTACGCGTGGAAAGCCATCTGACCATCGCGTCACGAGCGTCACGGGGTCTCTTCCGGTCCTCGGTGGTCCAGTAGCGTCGCTCCGATCAGCGCGGGTCGTCGTGCCGTAAGCGCGTCGTGGGTGAGGACGAGAGCATTATCGATTGAACCCATACGAGAAACCAATTTCTTAACGGAGGCGGTTAGTATCGAGAAAAAAATATTTACAGCCATTATGCGATCTTAGTCTACAAACGAGCGCATACTTATATTTATTTTCTTTGGTTCAATTAGATTTCCGAAGACCTAAAAATGCCTCGTGCTTGGAAAAGGCTGCACACCTATTCGAAGAGTGCTTTGAATAAATTAAAAAGGAAGTGTCTGACTGCTCCAAGCAGTAGTTCAGAATCGGAGTCAGAATTGGACGAGAACAATGGTCGACCGATAGAAATGGCTAACAGAATCGCCCGTGATTCCGAGCAAAGCGATCACACTTCGGCGGTGAACGAAAGCGGTTCTGAGGAAAGCGATGATGACTCTGAAAGCGGAGCAGAATTAGCAATAATGGAAAGGATTTCGGAGCAAGAATCTTCTGACGATTGTGACCATCGGTCGCCGAGAGAAGAGATCGCCCAAGCTCAGGAAAATGTTTCTAATAGCGGATCGGGCAACGAATATATCTCCGATAATGCGTCCGAAACAGATGGGAGTTCTATCTCGTCGGACGATGAGGATGATGGGATAATTGCAGCTCCTCAGCAGAATAATGAACCACTTTACGAAGGAGCCCCGTTGACGCTGAACGAAAGCCTCATTGCAACCATGTCTATGATCGTGCGACATAACATGAGCAAAGAAATGCAGGCTGATCTGCTCAAGTACGTGGCGTTACATTGTCCCCCAGGGAACAAATGCAGAACGTCCTTATATACTTTCGAGAAGCAGTTTACAAAAATCGAAACGCCGTTGTTGCGACATTTTTATTGCTCCGTATGCTTTCACACCGTCGACGATCAGAAATCGCTATGTGCGTCGTGTGCAGATCCGACGAAAATTAATTATTTCCTCGAAGCGTCAATCACCTCGCAGCTGAAAGCTTTATATAAGCGTCCTGGCTTCCGTGATTCGTTACACCATCACCGACGAGGACGACCTCAGAATCCCGAAAATTACTCGGACATATACGATGGTGCAGTTTACCAAGAGCTTAGGGAAAATGGTGGCTTTTTAGAAAATCCGTCCAATATTTCATTCATGATGTATGTTGACGGAGTGAACATTTTCAAATCGTCGAAATTCAGCATTTGGCCGGTATATTTGGTCATTAATGAACTGCCCTACTCGCTGAGAATGCGGAAAGAAAACGTTCTTCTCGTCGCTTTGTGGTTCGGTGAGGATAAACCTCAGCCAAACGTATTTTTGACACCGCTGATGGAAAGTATTCGGGAGTTGCGGGAAGGCGTCATCGTAGAAGTTCCAGGCGACGATAACCCTCTAACTGTAAAAGGAATTATAATTTGTTGTACTTGTGACCTACCAGCGAAGGCTCTTTTTTACAACATGAAACAATACAACGGCAAGTTTGGGTGCCAAAAGTGTAAACAAAAAGGTGAGACACTACCGCATGAATCCGTGCGCGTGTATCCGTATGAGCCTGTACGACTACGGACTGAAGAAGAAACTGACCAACAAGCGCAACAAGCGTTCAATGCAGGATTTGCGGTCTGCGGCGTAAAAGGCCCGACAGTCATGAAGTATATCGTGCATAACTACATGAGGGCGATCGCCGTAGACGTTATGCATTTATTTGAAGGTGTGGTAAAAAATCTCTTGAACTTTTGGTTCAGTTCCAAATTTTCCGACCACCCTTCGTCGATCGCCGAACACATTAACCTGGTCGATAAGAGGCTCAAGTTTCTGACCCCACCGTCATTCGTACAGAACCTTCCGAGATCGATAAAAAATCATTTAGCGTATTGGAAGGCCCACGAGCTTAAATTGTGGTTGATATACTACTCGTTACCATGCATATCCGGTCTATTGGGAGAGGTATACTTCGAACATCACAAGCTGCTCGTACTCGGTATTTCGCTATTGAGCCGAACAAATATACCTGCGGAGACACTCACCACAGCCTCAGATGCGTTGAACGAGTACGTTAGAAGATTCGATGTCCTGTATCACCGGAGACACATGTCGAATAACGTCCACCAACTGCTTCACCTACCTGAAACGGTGCGTCAGTTCGGCCCTCTCTGGACGACGTCATGTTTTCCTTTCGAGGATTTAAATGGAAAACTGAAGCGACTCGTCCATGGCAGTAATGCAGCGCAGTTGCAAATATATGCTGGCGTCTCGAAATTTTTAAATCTCGCCAGCTTGAAAGACGAGAATTTAGTCGAAGGACAGGCAGCGTACGAGTTCTGTGAAAACTTGGAGTCAAAATGTGGAAGAATGAAGCGGCGATTGATAGCGAATGGGGTCTATGCCGTCGGAACGTGTACGGAACTGCTTCCGATTCCTCCCGAAATAGCAACAGTGTGTGAGCGAGCGAATATAAATAGCCGCAGAATTTTCTATTACCGGAAACTTCTGAAGGGAAAAATTCTGTTTGTCTCGACGGACTATAAAAGGAGCAAGAAAACTAATTCATCGTTTGCTTCATACACGGCTCAAGGCGCTATAACCAGGATTGGACAGATTCGATGCTTCGTACGCACCGCAGATTGTCAGTGCCCCGCGTTATGTTTATGCTTGGCTAGAAACTTCGCAATCCTTAGGCCCTGCGTTGTGGAAAATCCTTTTTTGACATGTATAGCGGACGGCGTTCTCTCAAACATACACACTGTTTTGCGTTTCGAGGATGAGGAGCGAGTGATAGACATATCGAACCTGATATCAGTCTGTTTCTACTGCAAAGTCGAAGACATCCCGGATGCGTACGTCATCGAACCGGTTAACTCGGTCGAATTCGAGTAAATGAAGTATCCGGAATTAAAAGCCCGTGACTTCTAATATCTCGATTAGCTGTCAGCTTTTATCGAATGGATTCGATCAAAATCTCGGCAAGACTCTCGCCAAGATGCACTGAATTTTGTAAGTGAGTACCTCGATGAAACTCACCGAGATTCGCTGTATTTATTATTTTAAAAGTACACTGAAACTCTCGCCAAGATTTTGTATATTTTTTGCTAAAATAAAATCTCTCGCCAAGATTTTGTATATTTTTTGCTAAAATAAAATCTCTCGCCGAGATTCTCGAAAGGAGTTTGGGATCCGATCCTATCCGTGACTCCTTTACTTTTGCCGAGACTCTGGCCGAGACTATTGCCGAGACTCTCGCCGATATGGGTTTCCCATGCTATTTTTTTCCGCGAGGGAGGGATTCGGGGCCCGGGCCAATAACCGGCTGTAACATATTGATAATGATAATAATAACAGTTATAGTAATCAGAGCTTCCTACCTTCCAACGGCCACGAATAACCCAAACACGTCTGTTCGTGCGTATTATTAACATTTGGGGAATTAAAAAAATCAGCGCACAGGGAGTTTTAGAAAATCACGCCTGCAAATTCTAAGGATGCCTCAGAATTTGGGAGGAGGCTTAAATGGAGACTTATAAAAATCGGAGCCTAATGGGTGGGCTTAGAATATTCCAAGCGTGAGGGGAACGATTAGTATAGGGGAGTCATTGAAAGTGGGGTCAAAAGGCGCATGCGGACGTGGAGTATCCCATCGCACCTTAAGATGCAGATGGTTAAAGGAACGTCCTAAGGGATAAGAAAGGTCCCGAAGGATAGAATGTCCCGAGGGATAAGGGGTGGTCCCGAGGGTTAAGGGGATTCCCGGGAGATAAGAGTCCCTAGGGATAGCGGGATTCCCGAGGATCCGGGATAACCAGGGGAAAGGGGTTGCGCAGCAACAATTTACCATAGATGTCGCTAATAATAAGCCTTGGGGGGAGGTTATGTGTTTATATTTGTGAAGGTATTTGGGATGCCATGGAAAAAGTATACGTGGAAAATAAATTTATTAAAAATGTAAATGTAGAGTTTCTTTTGTGAGGAAACTCACAGAGTTCCCTCACAGAAGAAACTCTGTGAAAAATACAAAATTAGAGAGCGTAAACCACATGAAAAGTTCTGCTTTCGAACTCTTATAATTTCGACACACATTAGTCCGAAGTTAAAAAAACGATGGTGTAGACTAGAAGCCGGTTTTTTAAAGCAAAATTTCGAGGGTTCAATTCTGGCTCTTTTAGTGCAGCGGCGATTCTACGAATCTGACGTAAAGAACGTCGACATCTTTTTTGTTTCTCAATACAGTTTCCACGGGGAGATGATATTGATATCGATCGTGCGATGACGTGATACGCAAATGTGATACCAACAATGATAATGATAACAACAATAAATACGATGGAAATGCATATTCATGAATGACGCTGGACACCTTCAATTCGCGATTTCCTCATTGAGCTGGCCCAAACATCACTTAACACGTTTGCCGTGCAATCACCCGACAGGGGTGGGAACGCGCTCGATCGCCAGACCGATGTGTATTCGTTTTGCGAACCGATCGGCAGTGTCACCTCAGCGACGTTCGTTGATGAGCTCGCGGGAAGACCTCGAAACGGCGGGAGGTGATGTGCGGCGACGGGAATGTGTGGAGGGTGGCGGTGAAAAAGCGGCGCACCGAGTAAAGAGGGTCCGGGGCTGGAAACGCGCTCGAATGAGAGAGGGATAGTCCGCGGGTCTCAAAACGAATGAGAGCTCGAGCGGCACAGCGCGGCGCAGTCGACCCAACAACTCCTCCTGAGTTATCGGGGAGCATTCATAAATAGCTCGGGCCAAAGAATGCTTTGTCGCACGGGCGCGAGACAGGCCGCGCACCCCCACCTGCGAGTTGCACTTGGCGCTCCCGCTCGTGGAGCCAGTGGCTTTTCTCCGCGTACATAGGAACGCGGCATTTGTCAGCGGGTACGGCGGCTTCTGTTAACGTATGCGCGACACAGCCTCCCACCCCGCACTCATTCTCGTGCATGCAATCTCTCTTTGCTTCCCCCCGTCCCCCACCCTCCCTCCCGCCGCACTCTTTCCCTTTGCTCCCCCGCCCTTGCGAGCCACACTTATCGTCCTTGACGTCGCTTCCTCACCGCGACTCGCGTCGCTCACCAGCTACCCTTCCACCCCTCGTGTCGAGGTGCACATTGCCTTAACCTCTGCGATGAAACGCTGGAAGTCCATCAACAGGGTCACACGAGAGTTAAGACCTTTGGTCTTTCAGACCAAAGGACCAGTAAAAGGTGGTAAAAGGCTGTAAAAGGTTGTCAAAGGAAGAAGAAGATCGCGTAACTATCAGACTTGGAAAAGCCGTCATGCATCCTGGAATTTTGGATACACTGTTAAAAATATACGGTGTCAAACGCTGCTGGTGTGGACTTTTTCCTAGTGTTACTTATTACAGTATTAATAGTAACACTTTTTGGGGCATAATTAACACCAGCCGTTTCGCTAAATATATTCCTGTGTTATACCAACGAAGCATTGTAACACTTTTCGCTTTAAGGGCATGAATGCACGTATTATGTGTGATATTTTATTATTTCGTGAATAAATTAGTCGCTTTTCTCAGTTTTGATCGAAAGAATGGAAAAAAATGACCCCCCCCCCCCCTTAACAGTGTAACAGTCGCCAGTTGGCAGAACGATGCGAAGAAACATGTTGATTCGACCAGATGTAATATAATCTGTATGTTTTCCTTCTGGATGGAACATCAGCATCCGACAAGACGCGGTTAGTTTTTGGTATCTCTCGCTTTACTTTTCCAGTGTAAAGTTGTACACGTTCGTCGGTTCGTTGGTGGATGGTTGAAATTTAAGTGCGCGCATCAGAAATTCTCTCGCGATCGTTGCCCTCAGTCGGACTCCAGAAGTGTGGGGGTGCGTTGCACCCCGTTACGTTCAGCGTGTAACGTGTGTATATGTAGCTGCGTATTCCCAAGATGAATGGAGAAGTGTAAGGACCAGCTTTGAAGTGCACATAGAGCTTAAGTTTAATGCACGTGTATCCTCGTCTCGTCTCGTCTCGTCTTTTCCCCTTATCATCGTCGTCCGGCAAGAAGGGCCTCGTCTTCTTCTTCTTCTTCTTCTTCTTCTTCTTCTTCTTACCTACATACTAATCGCTCGAGTGACACTCTTGAGCTTCTTTCGCCTGCGACAACCGGGTTGCGCGCGGGTATAGAGATGCACAGCCCGTGCGCCTTGAGTGCACTGAAAAAGCGACAAAACTACCCTGTCGTGTCCATCTTGCATGTCCATGCCGGGCAACACATGCTTATGTGCCATTTTGCTCACTGCTTCCCCGCTTAGCTGCTCGTTGTACAGGGTTGAATGAAAGGTGAACGCGAGAACGACGCGTGGAGCACGATTGAAGGCAGTGAAATCGTATGGTACACGTAAGCTTATTAAGCGATTGAATAAATATTTACAGAGATTTCTCGAGCGGCATAATTATGTGCGGAGAAATGTATTGTACAAAGTTCCATTATACATCGTTCTATTATGTACTACCAGGTTGTAGTGGCTCGCACGCTTCGCGCACTCGCCAAATGTTCGAATCAGAATTAGATTATTAATTAAATTAACGCGAAATTAAGATAAATAAAAAATTCTAATTTTGAGACTGGCTTGAATTAAGGAGGGGGGGGGGGGCAAGGTTTTGTTATTTAGGGCAGACTTTAATTAAGGGGCTGGGGCTGACAAACAGATAAACAACTTTCCAAAATATATGTAAGTGTATTGCCGTTGTTTTATTATATTATATATTTCAACGTCTCTTTTGCTTACAAAATTTCCAACATTCAATTTCCGTTATTTTGCTTTGTGTGCACGCGAGGTGTCGGCTTAACACACCTCACAGTGTAATTCCGTAATTTATAGTGATATACATGTATAGTGTAATTCCGGGGCATATGGACCACTGAAATATTATAGACTGTATCTCCATCTTACAGAGATAAACATTACCGTGGTGGTAGGATGAGATTCGGTTCGGAGATTTACCGTCGATAGCTATTTATTTTGGTACAATGTATAAATAGCGATAAGTAAATAAATAAATCAGTCATTCCCCAGAGCTATACAATAACTTATCGATTGCACATTAATCCTCCGAGAAGAAATAGAATATGCATTTAAATAAAAAATTACACACATACAATCTCCCAATGGACCTATATAAAAATACGATAATTCATTTCCTCGTACAAAAAACTAATCTGTCACAATAACATCACTTATGCAAATCCAGCGGCAAATTTGTATTCGCCACAAACAAAAATCATCTCTCCGAATGTAATTGCCTGAAACCCGGAGGGGCCGAGATATTCTGCGTGAAATTTCTACTCAGCTCGGTGCTCACTAAGTATTCAAATCGATCGATGGACAGTTCCAATTCGCGTTCTCCGTCGCCTCTCGCTGCATTTTCTCGCTTTTATTTCGCGCTATATATCTCCACGTCGGAGATTGCTGAATTGGTTATAACGCTTCCTTATATTCAGCAAAGCCGCCCGGCCCCCGCCTCACCCGCGCCGATTTTTATTCCCCATTCGCTTAACACATTTTCATGCGCGTTACGCGCCCACCGACTGCACCAGCTGAGACCCGCCGCGCTGTGATCGCTCCCGTTCGCACATTGCGAACCTCGCGCAATGTGCTCCGCGCCCGGCTTGTGGCCTATACGTATCGTAACAGTGGCTACGAGGTGCTGCGCGCGGGCTTACTCCTGTGCCATCGGGATTGGTGGCGCACCGGATTGCGCCGGGGAGACTGGTCCACGCTCGTGCGGAGTGCCGGAGAAGCCTCGGTGCACCGTTTGCCCAGCCGTGTACGCTCTCGTAATATATCCGCGCGAAGCCCGCAATGTGGGTATCAACTGTGCTACCTACTCTATAATCCATGCACGTTCGACCTCACCCCCCCCCCCCCCCCCCCCCGCACGTTTGCCAATATTTTTTATATCCCTCCCTCTCTCCTCTCTCTCTCTATCTATCTGGCTGCGTGCCTTTCTCACGATGGGGCTGTTAAAAATCCCGGGTATTAAAATCGACCCCTCGCAATGGGCACATGAGCCCACCGCGATCGTTGGTTTCAATGCATACCTGCTTTTACCAAGTCTGGTGTCAATTCGCATTATAAGTATACGCACGAGAAAATGTATGAGTGAAATTCAAGGAATTTTTTTGTTAGATTTTGAGTACCACACCGTACTCAGTATTAATGGCGAACTGTAATACATGTTTTCGTTCACTCTTCGAAGTGACTCTTCATTTATTTTCAAGTGCTATACCATTTTCTAATTTCCTGCAGATATTTCATTTCCGAACATCGATTAAAACACTTTTTTCTCGCAAAACTTCGCGCCGCTGCATCGCGAAGTCTTTGATACTCTGCTTCTTCCGCACATCGTTCGCGCGAATACCTCGGCCATTTAACGGCGGCGTTGAATTTCTAATTCCCGTCCGCTGCGCCGAAAGCTATGAGGAATCCTTTGTCGTTCCTCCGAGGTACACGTCGAGTACGATTGAGTGCAAAATGAGGCGGAATTCCGTAGTCTTTGTGAACGTGCTTGAGAATGCTATTGGATGAAGCGAATAATTAGGTACAAACACCAGTAAATAGTAAAGTGGGGTTGCTGTTATTTTCGATGATGGAAACAAATTACCGACACTCGAGGGTCGACGAACGTATCCAGCAATGCATCAATACGAGTGATCTCAGGGTCTAGTGGCCCCCGGTGTTCCATATGGCGAGAATGTGTTCGGTTTGCACGTCCACACTCTGTCACCGGCAGATGTACTCCTGCTGAGTGGACGCACAGCGGTGGTTCGCCGTTTACTCATGCCCACAAAACCCATCAGCAACATGTCGAGTCCCCTCAATGAACAATTTTTCGTATTAGCGTACGTTGGTTTTAATTCAGGCACACAAGCAACGTTCAAATGTATCAGGTAAGTGAATATAACACTTTGCCACACAGAGAAAAATCATACAAAGTTAATCATAATCTCGTAGCTTACAGTCGTTTGATTTCTGTACCTACTCCGAAGGCAAAGAGAAACAAACGTTGTTAACTTTGAGATTAATTTATGAAAAGATTTGATTTTTAAAGAATTGTACAATAAAAACAAAAAAATTGCTTGCAGTTTCTGTCGATTTATTCACCTGGTTTCCTGATTATTTCTTCCTCTTACGTCCCTGCTTACGAATCTCTTTTTTCCACTACGTAGACAACCTCCTTGCCAATAGCTTCGGTGGTGATTATTCTTACCGGCGTAAAATGCGATCTACGTTCCAATTAAAAACTGAAGGAAGTTAATCTGTCTGGCGGACTCGTGAAAGAAGTTACGTCGAAGAAAAAGTCCCGCAAAGTGATAATAATCGTCGAGTTATATAGATATCTGGTGTATAATTAGATGAAATTGAAGGCTGCGAATGCGCGGGAAGCGTCGCCCCCCTCCCGCCCACTTCTGTCGCCAACCCCCGGCTTCTCCCGGGTAGTATATAACAGCACGCGCGCCGGTCCGAGTGGATGAAAAAAGCTCTTACCTTGTTTGTGGTATTCCAGGGTTCGGAATCGAGTGCAATGACGCAGGGCCGGGGCTCGAGGGCACCTGGAGGAAAGTGGGAGCTTCTTGTGGAGTAGTTCAAGTTCCGCGAGTGAGTGCGGAACTCGGCCGGGCGCAACTCTCAACCGCGAAGGAATCGCTCGTTAAATCGAAGAAATGGAGAAAAGTAACGAGAATCGAGTGAGAGCCCGCGAGGGGGGCGTAAGTACGGAGACGAACGTGGACTTTGCGCCGAGCGTGGATAGTGACATGAAAGAAAAAGCTCTCTGATAGCACTCCTGGATGCACTACTGTACTTTTACTGCTCGCGATATAGCAGCTATGTGTACAGTGCTACGTGGGCTGTTCTGTGACTGTATATAGTACTGTGAACTTAATTACAGAAGGTCCTATCAAAACGCCGAAGGGTCGTTTGAAATTAATGACACTCCGATAGACCAGCAGTTGTACAAGTTTATCGCGTATTTTTATTATTTAGTTAAATCGCGAAATAAATTGTCGTATAAGATAACAGATATTTGGTATCTACCGACGTAACGAAAAATATTTTTTGGACCTCTTTGTAACTTTGTAAATACTTCACAATCAACTTCATTTTAAAAAAATAAGAGTCGCTAAAAAAAGTGTAAGTCTGATCAATTCGATTTGCGACATGTAAAGGAGAACAAATAATTTGCGAAATGTAAAAATTTGTTTGTAAATTTCAAAGACCAAGAAACAATAGACATCTTTTTATTTACTCAATTGGGCAATATGGACTTAATTATGGACGGGACAATAGAAGCGGCGAAGGACCATTTGGAATAAATAACACTTTGCTGGACCAGCGGTTTTACAAGTTTATCATATGTTTTTATTATTTAATTTAATTATGAAATAATGCGTCGGATGACGAATGACGAACAGCATGGGATCGTGAACTTTACACAATGATACTTCTTTCATACTTCCTCATCATTCTCTCATGCGCATTTCTTTTTTGTGTTTTTTTAACATTTTACAATTCCTTCTTGTCTTGATCATCGTCGAAGCTTATGGCTAATAACAGTTAAAAATTAGCAACGCGGAAATAAGAGCGAGAGGGAGGGAATACGACTAGGACGATCGTGAGGTTGATTTCTATTGACATTTCTAGGACATTTCTATCTAGTTAATCTCGTAGGGTCAAAAGGTTAATCATGCAGTTTCATGAATCGGAACACCGGGTCGATATGAAATTTGTAAGCTCTGCACAGACGTTCTTTAACATTGGACAACACCCACACGGAAAAACCGGCGACATTATTTCCGAAAAAATTGTTTGTTGAGCGATTTTTTTTACTGATTTATTAATAACTTTTTCGCCTTATTATTATTCAGAATGAATGTATAAAAAAATAAAAATACTTGAAATTTGTTACGTCCATCGACGTTGATGTGTTTCGAGCTGTTTTTTTTGTCTTGATGTACATAACAGTTCTAATCGATTGAAACTGTTCATTGACTATGTATGTGTGACTACATGCTTAAATTAATAGTCACCGAGGGATGTGAAAAGACACCGTAATTTTTAGAGTTCCTGGAAGTGTCTTCTTTTTCTGTCGTTGGAAGTCTGTGCTTTCTTTCAAGGCTCGCTAAATCCACGATAAGTTAAATCGAGTGAAAATGTTGCTATAGTGGTTACTACACTGTTTAGTCAGACGCACTCGGTTCTCCCATCCGTTAACCACCTCGCAACAACTGCGTGCCTGAAATCGTGTGGAAAACCTTTTTCAACCGGATCACCGGTTTCCCTGCCCTCTCTATTGGTCTAGGGGTTCACTGCGCACCTTCAATGGTGCTTGAAACAACTATATTAACCCCTTAAGCGGTGAAATTTCACTTCTGCCTACCAAATGAAAAATGGTCATATCATAGTGCCAAGTTTCACAACCATTAACGAGATTGGAGCGTTTCACAGTAATAAAAAATAAGTGCTACATTTTTAAACGCGTTTCTACACTTTCCTGTAGTTTAGTCGACCGTTCCGAGAAGTTTAAAATAGCAGCATTCGTTGCAGCTACATTTGCGACTGGTATTCGGTAAGGTACAAAAATATCTGTATGAGGAAATTCGCATACGTCGTTTTAGTTCCTTTTTAAATCGCGACCGTAAATTTATTTATACTTGCCCATACGCATGTTTCACGCGCTTACCCAGTGATCACTTCACTAAAACTGAAGTTACTTTTTTTTGGATCAATCGAACGTAGATTTTCTTCCTTCGTTCGAGAGAAAATTCAATCAGAGAACGAATAATTCGACAACAATACCTATATCGAAAATGCGAGATACCTTACCCACTGATTTTTTGAAGACGGATACTAACAACCACAGCTGCTACGAAACCCCTCGGAACAGTCGATTAAATCACTATAAACTGTGCAAACGATTTTATGTGTCACTGATTTTACTAGTGCTAAATGCTCTAACCTCCTTAAGCCCATTCTACTAAAATATGACAACACACTTTTTAAATCTTTACGTTAATTATTATGAAATTTAAATTCATTAAAAAAATCTTGTCAAACTTTCCCTGTCTTGTTGGAAAAGTGACGCAATGTTACAGCGAACTAAATTTTCATTCAAAAGGCGCAAAAAAGTTAGTTTAGTTTTTACTGATAATTTCGTCAATTGTCGGTTAAGGGGTTAATACAAAGGATAAAATCTCGGACTCCTACATACTACGAGACGTATGATACACAAAGGGCTAAAGGGGGCATAACGAACTAGGGAGGGAGGCAGGCCATCCACGGTATATCTTAAACCCTACGTGGTCACACTGGGTAAAATTTACCATAGTAATTTAACATGCAATTTTACGATAGTGTGACCAGGAAGGGTTAATCAATCGGCAAACATGCAAGTAAACGGGCGCGCTTCACGTCGTAATCAGCATTCATCACAATAATAATATTAACCATCAACATCGTCGTCATTATCATCATTATCATCATCATCATCATCATCACCATCACCATCACTTAAACATTCATAGGTACATAAAGTATAGACGTATACTAGGGCACACACCGATATAACCGCGAATGACGATTGATCGCATATGTGATATGCGATCCTGTCGACATTTTTTAATTTATTTATAGCATATGAAACGCTCAGTACTCGATGAATATCGCGCATTCGGTTTCACTTTTTCTGTCCTGTTCTCCTTCTCGCTTAATAATATACAATTGGTATACTATCAGCTCAGATATTAGCGAATAGTCGATGGTCCTCGATAGTTGGTTAATATTTAGCTCGCAACGAGCAGTTCACGACGTCGAGACATTTTTTTTTGTATGATATATGCACACAGGATTTTGGGGCGGGGGTGTTACGAGCGAGGATGACAGGTCATCGTTTTATTCTTGCACGAGATATTTTACGGCTCAATTTTATTGTACGAGTGGTCAATAAAAGAGGAAACTGGAATGTTGCAAGGTGATGGCAGTTTTCCGGAGCCCACTGAGAAGAAAGACGCAGTTGGACGGACCAAAACTGAATTTTTCAACATTCATGCCGAATTTGAAATTCCGAATACGTCAACTTTTAATTGAGCATACTAATTTTTTGGTTACACGAATCAAGAATTCGGTGAATCCTCGGAAAACGCGTGATTTACTCGATCACAACTACATTTTTCTCGCAGTGTTACAAACGCTCCGGAATGCAATTGCGAATATTTATGCACCACGCCATTGTATATACGACTCGGTACACACGCTTGCATTCTTTTGATAAATACCGATAATTTGTACAACGCGAAACTGTTATGCATCGCAGAGGGGCGGAAAGAGGGGATCACGAGACAGAATGACTTTTCGACGGGTCTAGACAAGTGGGTTTGGTAGAGCGCAAACGATGTAAAAATACCATCACCTGAATAGCAATTTATCCGATACCTTATGCACACAGTGGTAGCCACGGTAAGAATAGAAGCAGCACCTAAACACTCTGAATAAACAGCACCGATTATCAAACGGATAGAACGAATCTATCACGAGGCAGTTTCCTTTTCGCATCATTAATAATAATAATTTCATCATTGTTATTCTCTTAATCTTCTTCGTCTTCTTCTCGCACTATCTAAATCCTCGGCCGCAGAGAGTACACGACAGTACGCGACAATGTCCCTTGTATCAAATTATTATTATTCTTATGACAATAATAACTCTTAGCCCAAACACTCATTTGTATTTGTCTTTGTATCGCTGCTTTCGCTCGGGACGAATCGTTCGCAATAAAACGACTTTCTTTGTTCTTCATCGCTATGATCATATCAATGGTATTACTTTTTACTGTTAATTCTATTGAGGGACTCGCGAGGGGGTGACAGGGTACGGGGGATCAGGAGGAAGAGAGTCACGATTATGTCTACCGACTTCGAAGGACCGACATCAGGGCCAGGAGCAAGTAAGGCGCGAGGTAGAAATGTACCGTTGGCGAGCAGGCTGTCGCCAGGGCGTAGGCGTAGGACGCAACGCAGTTGTCGTAAGATTCGGGATTAACACGTGTAACGGCGCAGTAGTGACGGAGTGCACAGGCACCGCTGAGCGATCCGCATCCCCACATCTCCTCGAGCTCCCGCGGCAGGGAGACTGCATTCGCGGCGTAATATCTACGTGACACAAAACGAGAGGTGACGAATAATCGAAATTATGAAAAGAAAACGGCTGAATCGCTGCGTTAATGACATTGGAAAAAGCGCTAGGCTTATCACTTGTAATCTGTAATGCAATCAGTTCAAAACGTCACCCTTTGACGGACAGCTTTTTTAGAACGTTTCGACATCAGGGAAATTGAAATTGGCGAAATGGGAAACAAAATTCTTTGGGGTTATTGTTCACGACAAATAATCATTTTGAAATATTTATATTTCACTAGTTACTGATTGAAAAAATTTGGTATAAAAAATCTGGTGCACTATGGTACTCCTATTAATAGCCTGGGACAAGTATTACTCTCCGAACTGAGCAAGAAATAGTTCATGACGTGATTCTCAACGAGGTTGGAAATCCTATTTACAAAGACCTGTGAAAAGTTAATCTGATAGACCTTCTTTTCATTTTTCCCCTTTTTATATTTTTAAAACGTTAGATAGTATACCTACTCTAAATATATCATACGTGAGAGTAACCGGGACCAAATAGCTCGACCAAAATATCAACATTCGTTTTATTGGACAGTTTAGCGTCTCATAGACGTCGCCAGCAGCTGCGGGTTTGCAAATAAAAGCAGAGCTTTTAGTCTCAACTCAAATAATTCAACAATTATTTTATTCAATCGCTTAATGTGAAACTTTTGCCCCTCATCAGGGCAATCAGGACAGATCAGGCAAAAATAGGTGAGTCAGCGAATAAACGAGTCCAGAATAGTATAAAGCTTTAATTAATGTTGATAGCTGAATATGGTTTCATATCTGTTAAATCATGTTTGGCGATAGCCTCATATAATATAAATATAGCTAATCGTGTCAAGTGTAGAGCATAAAACGTACGTCGAGCGGTTATTCGATTACTGCTGTATTCAAGCACCATAAATATGCAATTCTGCGTAGCGGCAAATTGTTCACTTGTCGCAACTATCAGATGAAACAAGTAAATCGATTTTAGCTTTCGAGCTTGTATTGTCTTCGCAATAAAGTCCTTTATAATTCGAGTGCAGAGATTTTCAAGTCCTACACAACAAAACTGTTAATTGAAACTTGTAAACATCTTTTGTCCTGCACAATAACTGAATGATTGGCTGCGATTTATCTAATTGCTGCGTCTGCAATTCCTATACAAAGATTGAAAATTAACCTGTCACGAATAAAATACAACTTTGATAGCGAAAATCCGTTCACTGGTGCGATGGAACTGAAAAACGATAAACTTTTTTCGTAGAATTACATTTCAAAAAGTTTGATTTATTTCTTATAAAACACAGGCGAACAGAAAAATAATATTATACTTGGCCTCGAGACGCTACCGCATCTCTTGACTTTCGTATGAGCGCTTTAGATTAATTATTTAACTTAAAAAAGTCTTTCTGACCCACAATTTTTGTAAATCCGGATAACCTTTAAAGCGGCTGCGACTTTACTATTTAACAAGCGCTCAGTGCGCTTGATAACATCCTAACCGAGTTATATTCTCATCTCACCCTGTTTGGTCCCAGTCTCGACAATACAACTTATTTCGCTCAGAGATGTTTAATAATAGCACCTGGCACTTACCTCACAAATGCATTGTCGTCAGTCTGTGTAAATCGGTCTGCAAGATCATGAAGACTGTGGGGAGTTATTTCCTCGAGCTGGTAATATTCGAGGAGTGAGTACTCGGCAGCCCAGTTGGCACTGCGGTCTTTGTTAGCTTTCGATAGATCGAGGTAGAATTGTGTGTAATCGAGAATCTGTTGTGTCACACAAATATTCACGATTGATGCAATTATAAAAATGTCGATACAGCGTTGCAGCTATATTTGTATAAAGTTGGAAGACCCAATCAGTACTTTATGTATTCTTTTTACGTTCATTGACTACTGATACATAATTATTCTCGATATTTACTTATTCGAAGGTTCTATTTGGAAAGCCAAATCGAGTTAAACTGTTCTCAGTGCAGCGTCGACCCGTAAGACGTTTTTGGCTCGCGGCCGGATGATAATCCGGCCGCAAGACCGGATAATATGACGATTCAATTTACTATCAATTTGAAGAACATAAAAGCACTTTTGGTCGCAAATGTCCTATTTTGCACAGTTTAATTTGACCTATACGAATATTCGAAAAACTTTATGCGGAATATTCGAACGCGTCGACATCTTACAAAGGCCAAAATGAAATGTTGACACACTTCGCGACAATAAGTCACAATGTCAAAACTGTCGACAATCCAGATACAAATGTTATAGATTTCCATCACAGACGGTGGTTGTGCGGTCAGTCTGCGGCTCGAACGGTCCGCCGTGTTATAAGCTTCATTTCGCTTTTCCGGTGACCACTTAGCCGCGCTTCGGCTGGCACATCAATCATTGAACGGGAGGCGTTTTTTATTTCATCTTTCGGTGTCTACTCTCAAGTAATTATTAATTGTCTTCTGGGGGTTTTTTTTCGACATTTGATACCTTACGTTTAATCTTGCGACAAAAAAAAATGCAAAAACGCAAATTGACGACGTTCCGTATTGATGTAATTTTGTACATTGTTTTGACCGACGGCCGAAACCGAGAACCGGTGAGAATACAGTTGAACGTACCTTTCCCGTGCTCGTTTCGAACTTGTAGAGTCGGAGTCCAGGGTTGTTCGGTCCACCTGTTCTCCCGGGCGTGACGCTCGGTGCCATCATGATCCACGATACTGGTATGCCTGCGTACGTGATCAGCAAGCGTTTCAATACAGAAATGACGAGTTAGTCTATTGGCCGGAGGCTCGTTAAACGCGAACGACCGCAAATCAAATTTCCACGTCCGCGCGAATTACCAAGGGCCGATATGCATCAACGCGGACTCGCGTGCGCGTTGCAACAGAAATTTACACGTTCTTGACTGATATCCGGCAGATTGAACAATAATGCACTGTGCCGCGTGTCTCTGGAATAGCGCGTATAAGTTTAAAGCTCGTGGTTCGTACCCCCGTCACTGTAGATCGTGCGAAATGTGTCCGAGTGCCAGTGCCCGAAGAACTGCCCGGCTATTATATCCGAGTACTCCCTCACGAGCTTGAGGTATCTCAAGTTGTGCTGAGCTCTCATCACTCTTGCGCCACCCTCGCGTTCCTGTACGCCCGGTGGTGTGTGGCCCACGACGTATACCTGTCGGTACACAAATTACAACACCAAGGATAGAGTTATTCAACTTTATCGCGTTGAGATTTACGGAATGATACTCTTCACGCGATAAAATTTCGCTGCAAGGTACAAATGGGAAGTGTTGAAGTGAAACGGCATTTTTTACACTTTTCGAAGCAAACCATTGTCTCCTACCATGACACGAAAATGAATGAAAATTCGTTTCTTCGGTTTTTTTCCCAATGTTCATGAATAAACGACAGATATCTGCTTTAAATAAATAATAACATTTTGTAGCCTTAATAATCCCTAATCCGTCCATCGGGACAGTATTTAAAGAACATTTTCATCGAAATCCCCGTCCCTGCTGAAGAGTAGAGAAAATAAATGTGAAAATAGCGTGTTTTCTATAGACCTGTTCCAGTGGGGACGGTGAAAACATGATTTTATTTATATTAGAATTTACATTCGAAATTAGAGCTTTTTCAACTGTTTTAGTATTCTATCATATTGATCTGCAACACCTTTAAAAAATCTAGAATCTGTAATTTTCTTGTTCTTGTATGTTGTAGAAAGATACGAGTAAACACAGATTCTAGTAACGAAAAAACATGGGAAGTTAGAATTTTCCAAAAGGATGAAAAAATACATTTAACACATAGAAAAATATATTTAAAATATGCCTTATAACCTGAAAAATGCATAGTAAACAGTTTTTACTTAAAAAAAAATCAACGTGCTGTTTATAGTAAATACACTATTGATACATGTGACAAAATTAATTGTTGTGTCACGATTGTTGATTTTACCTGGAATCCCCAGCAATTGTATACATAGCGAAACACATGATCGTGCATAATTGGCTTATGTACCTACGAAACCTGCTAATATTCTAAGTGGGATTTAACAAATCCTACTTAGAAATCCCCCTCAAATGGTTTCCTGCAACCACTATTATCCCCTCATTAGTCAGCAGAGACATGAGTTATTCAAACTAACAAATACGTAGCTCGCGCTGTTCGAATAACCCCTCCGATATTGTCATGTATTGACGAAATAAAAGACCTGAAAATGGTCTGTTATTATTTTTCGACTACACAAGTTTCGGGCGTCACTTTACTACCAGAAAAAAACGAAAATTAAAAAATGACGGCCCATTCACGCGGACGTTAAACTGACACAAACTACATTCACCGTCGCTTTCCAAATCAAATGACTGAATAAAAACAACTGTCGATCGGCATGAAAAAAGCAACAAAAATAAAATAAAGTTACTGTCACAAGACCGTTCGTCGGAATTTCACGGTGACACAACACGACGGTCGTTTAGCGTCACTAGTCGCGACCCTCCTGGCCTACGACCCGAAATACCCCATGAATATGTCGCGCCTCGGCAATTGTGTACTTCGTGAAACGCGCGATCGTGCATTATTGTCTTACGTACAACGACTGGTAATATTCTGAGTGGGATTTGGCAATGCTATTACACTCATCATAACTTGGACTACGGGGGATAAGCCCCTCGGACCTTGCCCTCAAGTTTCTCACCGCCTCATAGCTCGCCGTCTCGCAATCTATTCCGACGTAAGACCCAAAGTGCGACCTAGCGTCACGATGTAGTGGATAACTGGACCGGCACCGCTGTTACCCCAGGTAGAAGATACAGGAGAGAGAGAGACCGAGGGCGGGTGTGTGCGCGGGGCGTCATCAAAGTTTGAGGTAATACACGTACAAAGGGTCCACGAGACTCGGCACTCGGGCCAGTTGGATGGTTCCTCGAGAAAGGACAGGCTTTCGGCATAATCAATTTCAATTACACGGGTAATTCGAGGTGCAGCGAAGTCGGGCTCTCGAGCGTACTGCGACGAAGGGGCGACTCCCTCGGCTAACGGGGAGGCAGATGGAACTCGGAGCTAAATAAGGAACGCCGAGACAGCGTATCAACCCTAAATGATAGAAACGGAAGGATTGAGGGGGGGGGGGGGCGGACCAAAGAGGGTAGCGGTAAAATACACACTGAAAGCGGTGAGCTGCGAGACGGCGAGTGCCAGTTCAAGGGTTACGGAATGCGCTCCAATTGCGCTATTCATCCTCGACCGAGTCGTTTTCCAGACGCGTTAAAACACTCGGCTCCCGTCGGTGTAATTAAAATTGACAGTTATTTATATCATCCGGAATATCCCGCCTTTAAGAATTACCAACAATCCACTCTGTTTCCGGATGACGAATATTTTTTGCCTTGGACCGTGAAAATTTTGTTCCAAACAACGCGTTTTACGTGAAAGTGATGCTCACGGATGGAAAATTCCCGATAATGTTCAATCTCGAAATTCCCATTATTTTACCGTGACACGACCCACTTGAAGTTTCAATTTACGCGCAAAGGGCAGCTTAATACACCCCATTAGTTCGCCAATGGACCACGAACATGCGAGATGGTCCGAGGATTATGGCTTGGTAAAAGATGATACACCTGAATTTTACGATTAGCGTCGTAAACATTTATTACACCTGATCATATCTATGTATACCCTGGTCGTGATTTAGCTACGCCACCGAACTTTCTTGAGACGCTGCTGTGAGTTTGGCAGATTGAGGGGCAATGCATAAAAAAAACTTATTTTTTCCACCTGCAGTGTCTCACGATTAACTGAGAACCAATAGTGTGTATCTGATATTTAGTTCACGAGAAACTTTGACCGTTTCTCATGCCTGATTGGTTCTTCATTTAGCTTACATGCCTTTGAATTACCACATCAATCGGTCCTCGAAGAGGGTCTTTGCAGGGTCACTTTTCTAATTGGAATGGGCGAAAACAAACTATCAAGAGGTTTCAATGTACAAGCATTTAAATATGTATAGCGGTGTACACACAAATCAGCGTGTAGTTACAGCATTGAACACGCTAACGAATTTACATTACCGAAAATGTTATTCGTCAGCTAATATAACATACGAAGTTTAATACACAAATGTTGAATGCAAAACGTACCCGCTAGTTTCACATTTCCGAAATGTGTTATACAAACTGCTCTCGTTTTTAATCACTTGCTTAATTTTAATTAATAAACCAAAGCTTACAACGCATTAATTAACGCTGCGAAAACGCGACGCGGAAAAAGTCCTCGAGTAGAGTGACGACGTTTTCTCTTTCGGTGCAGCAGCTGAAAAATGTTCTCCGCAACAGCAAAAAAGAAAATCACTGGCTGCAAACGACGGTCCATCACACGCGATTATTCGTCCCCGTGTGCCAGTATAATCGGAGAGCGTGACTCGTGTCGCGCTCTTCCAATAATAATCGAGCGCAAAAAAAAATGCGGGAATGCCAAATCCGTCGTAACAATATGACGTAAAAAACAAGAAAACACAAAGGTCGCGACTATTTCCAGTCGTCTCGTCTCGTCCCGTCCCGTCAATAATTCTCCCGACTGATGAAAAACCGTCCGCGGCATCTCGCACTCGCGACACGTCACGCGATCAGCGTTACAAGTTTCGTCGACAGCCAGAGAGCAGCGGCCTTCCGGCGTCACAGTGGCAACAGTCGACAGGAACAATGGCCAATATCGGGCGGCTGTACTCGCACTCGAACGCCCGTCAAACCAGAACGGCAAGGAGCGAGATTATACATATATACATATACATATACACATATATACAACGTCCACACATGCAACGTACCGCGAGTGGGATTACTAGTCAGAGGGCTTCGCGGGTGGAGCAGAAATAGCGCAACGCGCATAGTTTCCGTAGGACGAGCGCTTCCTCCGGCGCTAAATATCGCGGTGTTCGTGGTGCGGATACGCGGCGCGAGTAAAAGAGACGTCGCGGCATCGACGAACGAGGGACAGAGAGAGAAAGCATAGACGAGGGTGGCACCAGGTTTCGGGGGGGGGGGGGGGGGAGGGGTGAACTAGCGAAAGCGAACCTCGATGAGGCGACAATAGGATCGCTGATTGATCTCTTTTCGTGCTGACGCGCACGAACGATTCGTAATTTGTAATTGTATTATTGGCGACCTCCGTTAATTGCGTTGGCTGACTGCGCGAACCAGTGTCCCCCGTTCGCGCGGGGACGTTTCGCGGGGCCGGGGAGCCGGCACCACCCACGTTTCGCATAGTTCTATAGGCCCGGATGTACTCTGCCTGCTATTATCGAGCTTGTGTACCGTGAACTCCGCGCGGCGGCAAAAATCAAACGAGGCTTCCGGGCCGATTTTCCACCGACTGCGGTGAATCCTTTTTCTAATCAATTAGACTTTTTTCGGCCGTTGAACTTCCTTACGCCGACGTGAATTTTTGTACTTTTGTTTTTTAGTTCCGATTGCTGACTGGAAATGAGAAGTGGAAATGGAAATGAAATGGGCTGATATCATTCGATAGTTTTTTTTTATTTTTAGGTATAGTTTTGCCTTTTCGTTTTCCGTCTGTCCAGACTACAAATCACGAATTGCGGATATGTTTCCGCCAAAAAGGTTTCGAATTTGTATGCACTGTATGTCAATTTCGCAACTTTTTTTCTCCCGATTCTCCCGGATTTATCCTGTGATTGACAACATTGTTGTCAATCACAGGATATCTCTGTGATTTTTTTCAGATTATTTGAGCCAACAGTTTAAAAAAGTTTTAAAAAGTTCGAGTTTCATATACGCGCGACTCCGAAGAGGAACAGCGATTGACGCCCTCGCGTCAAGCCATTATTTCCCTTACGCGTAGTTGCTATGCGCGTTATCCATGCACGATCCTCTGATCAATCAAATTATTCGACTTTTTGCGTCAAACTTCCTCCCACTGATACGAGTTTTTGCACTGATGCAAGTTGTTTTTCTTCAATTTCCCGTCCAGCGTCAGGACGGGAAAATGAGAGACCGAGCAATGCTAATGCAGTTTTTTTCGCTGTTTTTAGTTTTTTGTTTTCCGTCCGTCCGGATTGGAAACGAGGAACTGCGAGTAACGAGAGAAAAAGGAAGGTAAACAGATGAATATATATACATATAGATATTATATACGATGAGAAATGAGTGGGTGAAAGGGGGTAAAAGCAGTGGGAGGGGGTGCGGGGGAGGGGGGGGGGGAGCGTGGGTGAGAGTCGACGGATATAGGAAGTTTCGGTCAGAGTTGCCGACAGTTCGGCGCAGAAGGTGCGCGCGAGATGATTCGATGAGAGAGGATCGGGAGAGAAGGATAGGCAAAGCCCCGTCGTCTGACCTCGATGCCTCCTCCGCTGCAAGACGAATGGGTCCTTCGTCGTCCGGAATAAGAACTCCCACTTGGATGGGAAAATTTATCGCCCGGTGCCACGTACCTATGCTACCCACCCGATTCACCTACGTATAACCGACTCTAGCGGGCACTGCTAGTACCACCTGAATCTACTACGCTAGTGGATTATGCACGCGAACGCATCGACGAGAGTGGTGAGAGCGAGAGAGAGAGAAAAGAGAGAGAGAGAGAGAGAGAGGGACGGGCGAAGGGAGAAGGGAGAAGGGAGAGTACGTACGTACTTCACCTCCACCTCTACTCTTAGCCGAATTAGAAACCGTTCGATTTTATCGGCAAGTCATAAATCACGTGGTAGCCAAAACCACGCCCAGCTTGGCCCTCGTCTCCGGCGCACCACGAATACGGCTCGCACTCTCCTGAAGGAGTCATAGACGCCAGAACAAACTAGGCGAATTTTCTCGGGCACTCGGTAAGTGGGCTCCGTGAATTCTGTCTGCAAAGAAACCGGGAGAAAATTGTACGAGGCGGCGCATACCAAGGTCCGTGATGAAAGTGTGTTGGTCTCCGTGCTGACCCCATTGTAGGCTAGTTTTTTTTTGTACGCTTTTTACTTGAGAATTGCAACTGGTAATACCGCACTTTGATGAACTCTTTAACTTCGAACTCAAGCTCCTTTCTCGTTGATAAAAAATCAATTTTCTCAACTTCGGCGTCAAAGTAGTGAAAATATAACAGTAATTTATGTCAAAGCAAAATGAACCTAAGACAATGAGTCATTTAGTGGGTTTTCCCTGAAATAATGTAAAGCTGCAGTGTATCAGAAAATCAAGAATTAACAGAAATTCGGGTTCTCTGGAATAGTCTACTTATATATGTATAAGCAGATTCCCTGCTTATACATACATAAGTTTTCCAGAATAGAACATTTTCATCCGCGAAAATAATCTAATAAATGTCTGAAACAAGATATTCTCTCGGGATATGTTGCGGAAAAGTGAATGGTATTCTCAAATTCTCTTATAAATCATGCATTGCGGAGATACTCGGAGAAAAGGCCGAGGCATTCACCAGATATTGGAAAATTTGTGCAAATGTTAGCAACATTCCCGACGGGACGTCGCGTTTTTTCCGCGAAATGTTTTCATCAGTCAGTCAAAGGGCGTCGACCGGCCTCCGAAAACCTGTACAAAGGTTTATTGCAAGCGAACGTGGACTAACAGATGAATGAGAATAACTTACACGCACACGGAGAAAAGTCGCGGTTGGCGAAACAAACTTCACCGTTGGTTGTACTCGAGGTACTTGTAAATTCGGTGCGTAAATAAACTTGCTGTTACGTATTTATGTCGTCACTGTAGCGTAAATGAAGTTGCCAAATTTTTGTATTGTTCAATGTTATGCACAGCCGCACTCGTGGCTGGCTGTCATTGATTCGTAATAGCATCTGGAGTGCCCGGACGACCGAATGAAAATCTCCATTCGAGATGACGGCTTTGTCGACAGGGAAGCCGCCTCTGTGGGGATTGGGCTCTATATCCAAAATTCCTTTCCCTTCCCGTTTCTCGCTGCTCTCCTTTATCGCGCAATGCTCGGCTCGGAATTATTACGTCAGTCGATTCGTTATGCGGCTCGGCACGCTACACGGGCCATCAAATTAGGTTCGGAATCCCCTTGATATTTCACGAGAGGTCGGCAACGCTGATGCCCATGCAGCCGTCAATAACGCGAATACCTCGGCATGTATGACGGCGCCGGAACGTCCTCCGCACCTGCACTTCGCCCCCGGGTCTATTTTTATATGTCCCGTCACAAGTTACTTTGTATTTCGCGCAAGTTGTCGGCGACACTCGCTTTTCACTTTGATTGTAATAACAAGCGAATTTTCGTTACTACTTCAACATCAAGCGGTATTATTGTGGAGGCAATGTAATTCAGGCGTTCGAATTTATTCAAAGGACCGAATCACCTGAAAGTGATGGAAATTATGTAGCTAATGTGAAATATTTTACCTTAAAAAAACACAGTGCAAGCGCCGAAATTGAGGCATTTACATTAATTGCATTTTTTAAATTTGTGACCATTTCCACCGTCGCAAATATTTTTGTTCCATTTAGCACGTGCCGTTGAATCCAGTTTGCGTAGCTGAGAGTAATTCGTTTCCCACGGTCCGGTTGTCCCTGCAGGAAGTCCGAACCGAGTGCAGGAATGCCAATTTGAACATCCGTCGTAGTAGCTCCATGGGAATTTGGTTAACAGTGAATAATAACAAATAACAAGAATTAATTCTGCTAATTATAACAGACGTAATGAAAACTGACGAATTTTCGTCTCAATGTTTCAAATAACAGACAGTCCAGTTCGTGGGTATTTCTGAATCGATGAGCGACTATCCTTCTGTAATTACTTTGTAAAAAGATTGGTAACGTGAACCGTAAAGGCGTGTTGAGGGTACCGAGCTGAGAATCTGAGCAGGCCAAAATTCGAAGGTGAAATTGAGAGGAGAAGCGTCTTTGAATAAGAATCTAGCGAACCGTTCGGGCCGCCGAGTTTTACCATACTCACAGGGCACGTATAACATATGTATAGATTATTGGCGGAAGCTTGACCATCGTGGCGAGACACGTGACCCGTAAATCGATGGCCAAAGATCAAAGACCCCTTTATGTAATTTGATGGTCTCAATTCAAAGCTGTAGAAGCACACTCGTGCTTCCCTCACAACGAGGAACTATACGCCCTGTATACACCCATGCGCCACACTCCATCTTATACTCTGCGGAATATATTCAAGAGACGAGTCGCGTGCCAAGTATACAAAGCTTGCATTGCAGCGTCTCTGTATTACCTAGTCAAAGTATTACCTACTATCTCAGGTAGAGCCAGCGAGCTTTAATTAAAAGTTGGACGTTGTTTGAGGTCACAATTTTGAGAAAATTAATTATAACAAGATTAATCGCACGTACGTTGCCAGTGATAACTTCATCTGATTGAGATTTGGGTACCTTGCACCCAAAAAAAGATCAATCAAATATTAACGACCATTTTTTTTTAAATCAACCATAGAAGCATTGATACCAGTGTTTTAATGAAAACATCCTCTATGCGGAAGAAAATTATTAATAAATTGACAAAACTTATTTTTGTTTTAGGTTTTAAATGTGGAATTTTTTTTTTCAACATTCATAATGTTGAATTTGCGCTTTTCACTATTTTTATGTGTTCCAGATGCTTCAATAAAAGTTTCAGGGTCGTACAAATCTGCATGGCGTCTTTCACGACGATCAGAAAAATGCCTGAGTGGTTTGATCTTCTCTATCGATGCACGAACTTTAACACAAGCGAATACGAGTATTTTACGAGCTCGCTACAAAAGTTCATTGCGATTGGAGGTCTCACCTGGGTTGCCACCCTTGTGAATAGTTGGTATGGGTAACATGTAAGAAATCCGCTGTTGCTGCTGCTGCTGCAGTTGTTGTTACGGCTGCTGCTGGCTCTGGCACATTGCGTCATCATTAAACGTACTCTCTCAAGAATACTAATTCCGGGCTCACGTTTGCTCTCGAAAACGAACAAACAAGCCCGTACTCTTCGGGGGATAATGGTGGATGGTGGATATAGAACTTTCCTCCAATAATCTCGACTACGCTGTAGATGTTCGTCGGTGCGATGGTTGAAATGATAAATGGTTGCGTTCGTGGTAGTGAGAAACAAATAAACTCCTACCGCCAACCGCTGAGTTACTGTTCCAGACATTATGAAAAATCGTTAAGTTCACAAACATGCACTTCTTTCGCTGTGACGATCGTAAACGAGAAAATTACGTTTTGTAAGAGCATCAAACGGCTACTCATAATAAACAAGTTACATCGTTGACACAAAGTCACTTATTTGTCAAAAGAAATGTTTACGAAACATAACAATCAGATTTTAAAAACATATAATTGTCATTGGGACCCCGTAAATTGCAGGACAAAAGGCGTTCGGTAATGATTTAATGCTAATTTTAATGAATTCCTGGTTATTAAAAAAAAGAACAAAAATTAGACCCCAAAAGGGGTCGATCCACAGCGACGCTTTTTTGTTACAGGAAAATAGTTCGGAGCGAACTGGGGATCCGGAACACGAGAAAGCGTCGTAGCTCCACTCGGTGCCGCACTTTTTACTTCTCCATTCCCTTTCAAGCCGCCTCAACCTCTCATTATTATTCACGGTTGCTTCGCGAATAATAATAAAGTAGGGTTCACTAATAATCCAACGAGGAAGCGGAGCGCCCGGCGCACCTCGCGAAAAGCGAATGTCTGTGCGCATGGGACGAAAACTTCGTCGGCCCGCGGGTGCAGATACGGGGGAAGATAAAGGAAGAGGGAATGAGCAGCAGCAGCAGCGAGCTGAGCTTTGCGATGCAGAGCAGTGGCAGCGTCCTAGCCAGCCACAATCCGTAAGCACTGAGCTGAAAACGCGGCGCCTCATTGCACGAACGAGCCAACACAGGGACGGCCGATCCCACGTTAAATGGAAGACGCTCGCAGTGCCGGCAAATTTACGGTGATAGCAGGAAACCAATGTCCATAACCGTAAGGACTCACTACGGACGTTTACGACGCATTAAAAAGACAAATTAACCGAGCATATTGGATGTCAGAGATTACGTTAACAAGTAACTAACGATGAATACATTAACAAAATGGAACCTTGCACGCAGCGTTCTCGTTATTTAAGCTACCACTTTGTATTCGTGTTTATGGCGATCGTGGAATATAAGTTCAACGATATTTGACCGGTAAAAAATAAAAATACGTAGTTCGTATGACATTTTCAGGATTTACTACACCCAAATATTTGGCATCTTCATACTCTCATTTCACTTAGATTTTGAGAAACAATTAATTCCATCAAATCTGTACCCATCTGTATAATATTTTACACGACATTATTTATCCTGACGTTTTCTTTACATTCGATTCAATCGAAACAACATCCGCCGTAAAATTGTCACGACTGCGTGCAAAGGCACGAAAAACAGGTTGAACATGTAGGACGATATTAACGAAAAAGTGTCCAAGTTTACACAATTCGTCACGACAAATCGACTCACCGCCTCCTTTTTCCTGCGCGCAGTTCGCAGCGTCGTCTCGAACCACAACCACTGTCCGTGGGGATCCTCGGAGTTATCGTTGGTCGTGCGGCTGCCACCCGCGGCGCCGCCCAAGCGCTGATTGTGGACCCGATTGTCCACTCCGGTTTTAGCCTCGAGCCACAAATTCGTGTTGAGAAATATAATCCTGTAATTTTCGGTCGTCTGCTCGATGGTGTAGAAACCGGCTGTAACAGAAAGTGGGTGTAACGGATGGTAAGAGGGTGCAATGGATTAATCGCACGCACGCCACTCGCGCGCTCGCTACAGCTATACACAATGCCCGCGCGGCATTATCCATCTGCCCGAGGTGGGCACTTAATCAAGCCAAAGTATTGCAGTGTCGAAGGCCTCTCGCTTACCCTGTGTTTTGGCCTTGATAAGTTCGCGAGTTACAGGCCGGCTCTGTAGTGTATTGTATCACGGATCGCCGCATACGGCACCTGACTTGCGAGTGTATTGCGCGCACTCCCTTCATGAGTAGCTATCGCCACCCTCGTCGGCCTGGCGACCCTTTCGTGATCGCACGAATTACGCTACTTCCGATTCCATCGCCGGATGAAAATGAAAGGTGTTCATGACACACAGAGCACCGCGAACACCGGGGACTGGGGAGACAAGACAATTAAAGCCCGAATTGATCGAGCCAGGGTGCGTCGAGCGAAAAATTGCACGCGGTTTTTGCGAAAGTTAATCGATACTCGAGGAACGTTCATGTCGGCGAAGTAATTTTCGGCCCGCTCGTCGGACGGAACTTTTTCGCGTGAAGGAAAAAAGTGTTAGGAAGAGCAATAAAGAATGAGTTTTTTGAGAAGTTTATGCTTTTTTTAATTAACATAAAATAAAATCAAGTTATTGTTGCTCGAGGTAATAAACCCTGTTTTGTTAGTTCAACGAAAAATACGTCGCAGTGCACGAATTTGTCTGTTAAATTTGCAAAGTAACAAAAACAAGTCGAACGTTTGGGGAACCTTTATATAAAAATTTGTATTTGATAAATCGAAACCTTTTTTTTTATAATATAGTAAAAATCCTAACAAATATATCCTTAAACAAAATAACATCTTTTTTGTACCCAAAATGACAACAAATATTGCGCGACCCAAGAAAGAAGACAGTGCCGACCAATTCAACGATTGTCAACCTTAAAAAGGAACGAATCCCCCTGAATCGCAGTACAGCCAAACAAAAGACCCCCAGAAATTCGCAAGTTGAAACAACAGCGGTGTATCGGTATCACGGAGCGTCCGCCATACGCGGCACCTAACTCGTGTATATTACACACTCGCTTTCACGAGTAGCTATCCGCCCTCCTCCCGCTCCTCTCCACGGCGACCCTTTCGTGATCGCTCGAATTACGCTACTTCCGATTCCATCGTCGGATGAGCGTGAAGGTGGCGCAGGACGGAGAGCGCCGACAGCGCACAAAGACCAGGTCGGTGACAAGACCGAGCGAGAGCGAGTGAGCCAGCGAGATTGAACCCTCGACACTATACACTGTTTGCTTTTACTCTCCTCTCGGGTTATATCCCCCGCCCGACTCGTTACATCTTTATATCTATCCCATCCCCGTCGCCATATATCTCCGTGTTTACTCACTCTCTGCGCCCCCCCCCCCCCCCCCGCGCACTCTTTCGTCCGATCTTCCGGCGAGCCCCGTGTTCTCCTCCTCCGTGCGGCGGAAAAAAAAAGTTAGCAAATATAAAGGTACGAGATTTAGAAACGGATCGCTTGCCGTGCCGCGCGTCCATTGGCCGCGGGCGACGATGCAGCTCACGGCGCTGCAGTCGCAGCGGCGAAACTCGGAGGTCTGAGAGTTGAGAAGAGCGGCGCTCGCCATAAGTCCTCATTTCGCTCAACGCGTTTACGTCCCTGGTCGCCCTCGGCTCTGTTTTCTCACCCCCCATCACCCTTCTCGCTTTCCGCCCTTCTCTCGCGCCTTCCGGCCCCCTCCTCGCGAGCCCGTATTTCCTAGTGAAAACTTTCGCACCCCGAGCCAAGAAAACTTTCGGATTTATGCTTCGCGAATTAAGTATAACCCGTTTTTCTCCATCTACTTGTTTCCCCCGTTTTTTTTTTTTTTCTTATTCTTCACTCCTCGCCCGCGGGGCCGAAGCGTTGCGAAATCGCGTTCACGTGCGCGCCGGCCACTTCTCCACATACCCCTAACCTCGTGGCGTCTCTCGCGCTCGTTTTCTCACACCTCTCGCCACTCGCCGCGCCCGAGCCTTCGACTTGTGCATAGTCAGGGGGCGAGTTCCTCGCGCACGTAAATACTTTTTTTTCAGACTGAGACTCCAATTACTAGACGCGGAACACGTGAACGGTAACGTACACACTTTAGTGCGCTTACATATTGGCTTTGTCCAAACTCTCCGCGTAATGCATGTCTATTAGGGGGGGGGGGAGGTTCATTTCGAATTTCATCCGTTTTTCTTTTTTTTCACTCGGATTTTTCCCTCGCCTCCTACCTCACTTGACTCCGCGAAATACTGAGCGCGCTATCGCGTTGAAGCGCACAGCGTGCGAAGAATATTCGGTGCTCTAGTTGAGGATGAATTTTAAAAAGTATTTACTGAAACAGAAAAGTGAAAAAAAGAAAATTTGGAAACCCGGAAATTCTTGTGTAGTACTGAGTTTTGACGAAAATGGTGATAATTTGGTAGCGACATTTGAATATTTCTTCGTGCACGTAAATAGTTTTTCAAACTCAGGCTGCAATCACGTGGAACGCGTGAACAGTAAAGTACACACTCTATTGTACTTCCTTATTGGCTCTGTCTAAACTCTGGACGTAATTCGTGTCTACTAGGGGGTTCATTTCGAACTTCATTCTTCTCGCACTTGGATTTTTCTTTTGCCTTCCGCCTGAGTTGACTTTGAGAGATACTGAGTATACAATTCCGTTGAAGCGGAGTGTGAAAAAAATATTCAGAGCTCCACTAGCGAGTCTTGATGAAATAAAAAAATCTACTTACTCAAGCGGAAACATGAAAGTTCTTATGTAGGTTGGACTTTTGAAGGAAAATGGAGAAAATTCGGTGCCGACATTAATATATTTCTTCGTGCGCGTAAATAGTCTCTCCGGCTCGGACTCCAATTACGCGAAACACATAAATAATGCACACATTTCGCTGTACCTGCATATTGGCTTTGTCTAAACTTTATCCATAATGCATGTAAACTGAAGGCGGCTGCATTTTGATCTTGGCTCGGTTTACTTTTGCCTTTCTCCGGAGTACTTGACGATAAGTACTAAGAATATGTATATCAGGGATTTCGGAAACTTACATTGGACCTCAAAGATGCGATGTAAATTCTCGGATGAACTCAATAACATCGATATTAAATAATCACGACCTTCAAACTTTCCCTTCCTCCATTTTTTCATCAGCTTTTCAAAAGTCAGTGGGTAAAATATCACGCATTTTCAATATAAGTATATTGTTGTCGTGTTATTCGTTCTCCGATTGGCTGTCGGGTTGTCAGTAACTCGTTGCAAATCAACGAGCAGTTTCAGTCGTGTTATTATATTATGACAGTTCTCGGGCGTGTGACGTTTGAAGATTTGTTAATTATTTGCAGAATGGTGTTCAGGCGCGCCTGAACACCCTGCTTGTAAAAAAATATATACATTTTTCGCGTTTTTCTCGACGAATCTTCTATTTTTCAGGCAGACACCGGTGATTTTCGGAATCAGCGCGAAATTTACCATCAGGTTGGGGTTTCAAACATTACGAAACCAAGTTTTTTTTCGCGAAAACCGCAAGGCATCTTTCGGCTTTAAAATAGAATTTTCTCTCGAACGAAGAACGAAAATCTACGTTCGATCGATCCAAAAAAAAATAACTTTAATGTTAGTGAAGTGACGACCGGGTAAGCGCGCATCTGAACAAAACCCAGTTTCAATTTCAACCAGAAACCAATGTAAGTAATAAAAATAGTTCACTGACTAGTGTCGAATGACACCTAAGAGAAAATCACGATAACTGTGTCAGTGTCACATAAAGAAAAGTAAAAAAAAAATTCATCAACTGCCACTGTCGTCTGTCGTCTGTTTAACTGCCCATACACGGTGCGGATTGTCCCATGCATACGGAATGAGGGTAAAGAATTTACGAACTTTTTTCAAACGTTTGCAGAGCTTCCTGAGGTAACCACTGCTTCCATAGTCCGGCGGTCTCGTTGAAGTCAAGACCGACGTCCTCGTGGCCCAAAGCCGGAAAAACGAATTGTCCGGGGAACGTGTGCGACAGCAGATCCGTGAGGTTCTTCAGGCACTGATGACGCAGTTCTTTGCTCATATCGTCGCTGTGGGATAACGCGTCACTGCAACAAGTAAGAGGACATGTGGAAACATCGAGTGAGGCTGCGTGACATTTCCGGAATCTGTATAATCGGGTTATATAGCGAGTGGAATACTCGTGTAGTATTACCGGAGCGTGCACCGCATGCTCGAGTCATGCGCGCATAGTTGACAACAACACTCCCGCCGCTGCAAGCTGGTTTCCTGGTTATACGCTTATAAAGTACTTTGTCTCATAGCGGCGAGGTCGCGTGTAGTGAGGATTAGTGCGACGAGAGCAACAGCGAGAAACCCCGCATACGCGACGAAATAGAGACAGTTCATACAACTGTCCTACCGCGCAGCTCTTATGCGGTGAGCAATCTAAGTTACGCGCAATCTTGCCCCTAAGGTGAGACATTTCACCCGAAAAACCAGGGATGTCTGTAGCAACTTTTAACACGTGAGAACATGTCTCAAAACAACACGTTTTTCGTGGAAACATATCGCCAATGCTCGTAGGGAGAAAAAACCATAATTGAAACGTAAAAAATACTTGTAATAAACTAAAAAAATGTTTATCTATTCTACCTTAAAAAGCGCAGGTAACGTAAAAACATAAAGCAAACAATTTTGCCACTTTTCGAGCGATACCTCGCCGGATGTACGAGTTCTGAGATAAAAAATAATAATACAATATTTTTTCCAATATCACTTTAAAAAGGGTTGAAACCAATGTTTTCAGGGGTAGAATATACGACTTGCCAACGATGGTATAGAGCAAAAGTTGATATTTTAAAAACATAAAAATAATGTCTGTAATATCGACATGTCTGTAATATCGACGAACGTCTGTAATATCACTATTAGACATATTGCGTTGCAATATTCCAATAGTGATATTACATCACTATTCTGTACAGTAAATAGAATTTAAAATACGGTATCTGCGAAAGAACTTCCGATGCATATTGTACAAATATTTTAACATTGCAATTCCGTGCGTTAAAATAATGATAGACTTATAGAGTTATGGATTTATGTTTCAAGAGAACACCGTAAAAATAACGATATAGTTACGATACGTCTATGCAACGTGCAGTCGTAAAGAACTGGTCCATTCTCGAAACAAGCATTAATAATCTCGGGAAGTAAGAGACTTACGATAACGAGTAATGGCCGCTCATTTTAAGATCTCACGATGCAGAAAGGCCCATTAAGGGTACGTTTAATACTTGCCGAGACGTTAAGGTTTAAAGAGGTCTGATGAATTAGCTTTTTCTTTCCTAGATCAACCGTTCGTGTATTGACTACGGGTGAGCGTGTTGAATCAACACACTTATGATTTTACAGTGATTTTTACGTGTATAGCGTGAAAACGGCCGTAATGAGAAGAACACAGCGGCGCAGACGTCGTGGACGTTCGTTCTCCGAGTGCAACGACTTTATATCAGCGATCAGAAGTTAGCGAATGTGCCAACGGCGGCGTTTGTAGCTGCTAATTGGGCTAATCGAAAGTTTTCTTCGGCGAACGGTGAAAAAAAGTCACGAACCGAGAGATCACGGAAGATTTTCAACGAGTGCGAGCAACAGCAGCAGCAACAGCACAGCAGGTTCGACGTGCCTAATTGACGACGTTCACACAGTTACGAATCCTACACAGACCAACTTGCACACATCATATTTTGTTCAACATTTATTGCGGCGAGGGCGATAAGAACGTGATAATCACGAATGGTTATTTCTTCCCCGCTGTAGCCTGGACAATTAATTATTAATTATAACAATCATAATTAAGTTATAGTTTTTCGCGAAATAAGGGAACAATTTAACAGGATTAGAAAACGAGGCAACGCGAAAACACTCAAATAAAAGCGACGGTTGAGAAAAACGCGAATGTCACAAGTGTAAGCAAGCTTTTTTTTCTCTCTCCGGTTACTCCGCATCGTTTATCGCCAGGTAAACAATGTAATAAGCTTTCCTCTTGTCAGTGGATTCAAACGTTCCCATGATGATAAACGCTACGACGCATAATATCCAGCGTAATTTCAGTTTTCATTGACTTTAAAGCAAATACCACGACACACGGGGCGGTGAAGTTTATTACTCTTTCAAAACATGAAGCATTTTATTTTCTCCGTAAAACCAATGTCGTTACTGCCCTCCCGCGAACTGTCAGCGCCGCCCTGGTGGACGCTTTTTCCATGACAACCGTAAATGGCTACTGAGTGCAAACGACACGGTGGACGCAGAGACGAAGGGCGAGAGAGAGAGAGAGAGAGAGAGAGAGAAAAAAAATACAAACGAGTGCAGTTAAAGAAATTCGCGCCCGAGCGTTTGCGTCGGTGTACCGTGAGGAGGGCGCGGCGCGAAGCCGTTGCCGGAAATTAATGCAAACGCAATTAGCGATAAGCCAATTGTCGTCGAGGGACAACGGAAAGAAAAGCAAGAGTAAAAGAGAGCGAGAGAGAGTGAGAAAGAGAGGGTAAGGTGAGAGAGTAAAAGCTCGCGGTTGGGAATAGAGATCCCATGTAACAGCGTGTAGAACGTGGAATAGGCGGAAGGAAGGCGGAGTTCTATTATTCGACTCTGTTGCCTGACGATTTCATGCTACATATTTGATTAAACGATTCGGCGGAAGCTCTCTCTCTCTCTCTCACTCTAATCCTCCGCGGCGGTGTAGGAATAACCTTTTTGTCCGTCGACGCCGCCGGAGTGCTCACCCGGCGTCGATGCCGACGAACCGCCGCGGCTTTTCCCTCGAGCCCTGCGCGCCGCCGCCGCTGTTGCTTCTGCCGGAGCCCCCGCGGGGTCCCGGCCATTGGCCGCGCACCGGTGATCGTCACTCGTGTTATTTCATTGCGGATTTCGCCGGACTCAAACCACACGGCCACGATTACCGGCACATGGCCGATCACTGGGACATATCCGCCGTGCGTGCTAAGCCGGCGGATAGCTCGATAAAAGTTTCCGCACGGCACCGCGACCATTATACATATATACCATGTATACCCCTCGTGCTCTTTGCGGTGCGGTCGGGCTATATGGCGTGCGCGAGAAAGCTCGAGCCAAGTCGAGCGCGCGCGCGCGCGCTTTCGCGAACCACGAATTTTCGCCAGTCGTCGGGGATACTTTTTATTACGTAACTCCGTCTGTGTGTACATCGGCCGCGTACGTACGCGGAGGCGTGTGGGCGACCGGGGCACTTTGGAACACGCGCTGTTAAAAATCTACCGCGCCAACTTTTTGGCACTCCGCGGGGGCAAAAAGTTGCACCCGACGTCAGCCCGAGTTGCAACGACCGCAGCGTTTCGAGCTCTCGCTCCATTTTGGAATTTATTCCGACGAACAATAGGATGTGTATTATTATTTTAGTGTATTCCGCGATGTCGGTTCGAAAAAAGTTTCAATCTTTTAGTGCGAACGAAGAAAGGTTTTTTTTTGCCGCGTTGCGTGAAAATATTGCACAAAAATCGAGGTGATGGGGAACGGTAAAAAATATCCCATTGTCCGTTCCCGCGCAAAAAAAATAGTATGAAAAGAGTATTTCTGTCGTATGAACCGTCGAAGTATCCAAAGTGTGTCGTATTGAACTGAAAAATACTCATTTCATACTCAAAAAAATTGAATCCTCAATCACAGGAATATGTTTTTAGGGTACAATTTGCGACTTGTAACGGAAATATGAGGTAAGAAACTGAACATTTTCAAAAACTTAGGATAGACGATTCGTCAATTATAGATTTTTGAAAATGTTCAGTGTTTGACCTCAGATTTCCATTACAAGTCGCAAATCGTACCCTAAAAACATATTCCTGTGATTGAGGATTCCATTTTTTTGAGTATGAAATGAGTATTTTTCAGTCCAATACGACATACTTTCGATACTTCAACGGCTCATAGTACAGAAATACTGCTTTCATACTATTTTTTTTGCACGGGTTGTATGTGTTATTTTTTTTTTACGATTCTTTTTTTAACAAATCTTCATGTCTTTCTATAAAAAATCATATATTTCGTTACCAATGTGATAAGACATGACACAGGAATAATATAACTATAATTATGCGATATTTTTTATAGGACGTTACAACTCTGCTTACAACACGTAACCGCAGCTTCTCGTGAACGACAAAAAAAAATCAAATTTAATGTAATTTAAAGCCTCAACTAGTTAGACTCTAAAAACGAATTAAGGGTCGCAAAACCCTCATCGTTGTATTTCAGAAGGTTTCATGCATCTACCGTTGAACAGAACCCCTTGAAACCTTATATCGACTTCAAAGCTTCTTGTGGTCTCTGTAATTCAAGCCTGCATAGATGACATTACTCCGATTCCAAAAGCCCGTGCGCAAGATCGAAGATTATCCGCTTGGTAACGTTACTGCATTAATGACTCTCATTATCTGTCCAGCAGACCACAATGAAAAACTGCCTATAATATTCAATTGTTTAATTCAACGCTGAAATTACTTTGCCATTCAACGTCAATTTACCTTTTAACGGCTACTAAATTTTTTCGGTGCAAAAGCTGTGATTCCTCAACTGAATAAAATATATCGCTTTTCACGAAATTTCGAATATAAAAAATAATAATACATACTTATGAACAAATAAATATTAAATGAATATACGACGATCCTGTGCATTTTTGTCCCTTGGCTGTTCGAACGTGTCCAAATAGCCGGATTGAAATCCCTCGTCGCCTCTCGAGTTATACCCCAAACAGCCTCCGTGCTCGCGCTCGAAGGCTGTTCGCACGAAGTCCGAAAGCTGCGCACGGACCATAAACAACCATTCGGGCAACACAACGGCGACGTTTCTATTGCGTATCGCATCAACTCAATTTTTTCGTTGCTCCAAACCCAAACTAAAAGTGTGCCAACGTGCCCAGGTCTCCCCCAAATATGGACCCGCACACGCCCGGGCGTCGAACGTGCCTGGAGTCTCTCTCTCTCTTTTGCCACGGACTCCGGACGCACGTGAACATTGTGCAGGGAACTATAACTACATTTTTTTTCTTCTAAAGGTGAGCGAAAGCGAGGGACATAGATGGGCGATAGACCGAGCTATCCATAGTTACACACATATAATATATAACTACACACATATATGACCCGGGGTAGACAGACAACACATATATATCAACTACAGCTATATACACGACATATAGATGATTGTCTTATACACAAGAGACACGTAGGTGTGCGTTGTGCAGCTGACAGTATTTGTCTCGCGTGCGCGAGAAGCATACCCGGTCCACAGCACGAATTCGATTGCCTCGCTGTGTTTTGATTTCATAGCTTTCGCCGCTGATTCGATCAGCGCCCACGGTGAGTCGCAGCTATAGTCGCCGAAAATACCGGCGGCTTTTCTGTTCGGCCTGAGGTGCCCGTTCTCGGCGCCCGTTCGCGCGTTCCAACACTCTGAAACACACGAAAAGCCATACACGTTTCGACGTACAGTCGGCAGCAGCGCGAGAACACGTGTGCGGTGCATGTGCAGCCCCCGAGCGTCCGCTGCACATATATTCCGCCTTTTATATTATTCCGCCTGGAGTCACGAGATTACCGGTATACGTACGCCTATTCCACATGCCTTTTCCCCACCCCGACGGCTATACGCCCGCCTGCCTTTATAACACGGAGTTTGTTTCCACCGCTATTTCACTACAATAAGGCACCTATCTCGCGATACAGGACGCCCCACGATTAACGAGATAGATACGTAACTGCAGTTCACTTGGCGCACGCTTGGAAAAAGGGCTTCGCCGCCCTTCGACCATAACTGACACGCTCCGGGCGATTAATTTTGTCAGTTCAACAAACTTATTTCATCGGAGGAAGCGCGTTCGTTTGCACCGACGCATTCGGTTCGGGGCGCGCGGTTCGTCGGAGCAAGAAAATCCGGGAAATGAGGGAACGTCGGCGATACGAAATTTCGATTTTATCTCGTGTTGCAGTGGGACTCGGAGTTGCGGCTACGAGAAATGGATCTTTTGGTGCCCTAAAAATGGTACATTTATTTTCTTCGATGGGATTCTAGTTGGTCCTGCGTCAGCCCTGGTGGAAAATCTGCATCGTTACATCCAACCCACGTCAGGCACTGCCCAGGCCCTGGCAGGGCTGACGCCACCATGATCAAGACCTGACTATTAGCCCGATTTGTAACACCATACATTTTCTAAGAGGGGGTAACAAATTCCGAGTCTTATTATATCAACAAAAAAAAATGCATGGGTGGCCATCGCGTGGACTTTCGAGTGGATACCGCACAGATCCAAAAGTGTAATTTTGTTTTTGGAAGTAGGTGATATGATTCGTGTACCTCGTGCCACATTTATCTGTTTTATCCTTCATTCAGGTGTGTAGCGAAGCTGTATGTGACAGGTCGAAAGGCATTAATTGGGTTAGTACGTGAAGTGCACACATTCCATAAATGTCATACGAATACATTCATTATTATCCCATTCAAAGATCGAATTAACCTCATCTATCAAATGCTTTTATACAGATTCGTCTGCTCCGATTCAACAGACAATGTGACAATGAGCTCCACAAAGCAGCTTGAGCTCCATAAACATTTCGAAAATACAAATTCCGTTTTACAACATAAACTATACCCTTCGCGGATTACGATGAAGTATAAAAAAAACCCCCAACACTCCTACAGCGACGCTGTACAATTATCACCACATACGAAGAGGCAAAATTGTTGTTGTCGGTAACGAAAACCCATATATTTATTTTACAGCTTTCACGGACTGGCCATACATTTCCATTCCGCAACAGATAAATACGACTCGCTACACGGAAACCCGAGGAAAGGGAGAAATTTTCTTCCACCGCCGTCGGAACGTCCGCTAGTTAGAGTCATCACAATGTAGGGCCGTGTATAACAAGCGTAGCCTCGGCCCCGCACTTAAAACGCGAACATTTCAATTTCCATGACTAATATCACTGAAAAGGAAATTACAAAAGAAGATTCCGCTAACCATACTTTCTTCTCATTATAACACTTCCCCGACCGCCGCAACCCCCGTCCCACTGCTGCGCCTTTCTCGTGCCCACTTGCCTCTCTCTCTCTCTCTCTCTCTCTCTCCATCCACTCCGGCGCTCCAACATTCCCGTCCGCGCGCATATATAGCGCATGGAATATACATGGAATATCAGGTTGCGGTTTGGGTATCCCGATTCGGCCGCGAATGGAAGTAACACCGCGGTATATAATCGCCTCTCCCTGGCGCACAAAAGACCGAGCGCAGGACCACATTACGCGGGATTCAGCGAGCCGCGACCCCTTTCTCTTCGTCCGCCTCGCGCGCGTTTCCTTCTCTCCTTGGCGAGTGAGAAATAGCTCAGCGCCCACCGCCACAACCTATATTTTCCTTTCTTCTCCCGACACTTTATACGCGCGCGCGGGGGGGCAAATGGAAAAATACCATACGATTTCACGCTCTCTCCTGCGCGCGCGGGCATAACTGTTGGTGGAATACCTACTTACATGCATATCAAGTGTATGCACGGCTTAGCCGACTGCGTGTGCGGCTGGTGTTTTTGCGTCTGTGTGTGTGTGTGTGTTGTGTGTGTGTGGGGATGTTGTGCGGTATATTCAGATGTAGCTCTGAGCAAATACCAAGGGACTTGCCACGGAGTTTCCCGCCAATAGCGCACTGCACTCTACCGCGTAAGCCTTGAAAGGGTTCGGCGCTATGGTACCGAGGTGTATTGCAGTATTAATGGGATTGCTGAGAGTGTTAAGTCCGGACGGGAGAGAAAATACATTACCGCGAAGCTGGCAGACGGTGCGAGAAAGTGAGAGGGCTGGTATTCCTTCCAGCTATTACCCTGCTTTGCTCCATCGCATGTATTACCAATAGGCGAAAGATAAAGAGCTTCGACGCTACTTTAATGCCGCGGATTAATATTCATAATATATGCGAGCGAATTGCCTGGAAACTTACTATTGATCGCGTTCCCCTCGGCCGAGTACCTCGGGTCGTAGTGAATGTCGGTAATGTGCCAGAAGTAACCTGAAACATAAGGATTTTCGGGGGTTGAGATAAATCACGAGCTGTCGTTTTCGTCGTCCTCTTTGGCCTCGCGCTGAGGATTTTTCTTGAGCGTCGTTGAAATGATTAATGTGGGAAAAATGTAAGTCGCGCGCCGTGAATTAACAGTAATTTTCACACGTTGAAATATCATGGAAGACGGTGTAATGGTATTTTAAAAGCGAACAGATTTTTTTCGATTCACGGAAAGGGACGATGACGACTGAATAAATATTCAAAAATATGAAAATTGAAGCAATTGAAGATACGAAATGGATTTATTTGTAATAATTGTCACAAAGATATCAATTGAATAGTGATAAAAATAGGTTAATAGTTTTAAAGCTACAGACTATTTTCTTGTGAGCTATAAACACGATGATTTTTTTTTTCGATTACGTATGATTATTCGTTATATAACTTTATGTATAAATAACGTCGAGAATATATGGACGTTGAAATACATATGAACAATCGAAATACGCGCAAACTTCGAAAAACAAAGAAGTGACTGAAGTGAGAACACGGCGTCAGCTGAGAAACTATGTGCCACGCGGAAAAACTTGAAGCACGAGGCGTGAAAAATAAGACGTCAGGCGAAAAAAGTTGGATGCAGCTCACGGAAAGTAAGAATTTATCTTCCTATAAAAAGTTCATGTTATAAGAAGATGAAACAAATTTATCAATTTCAAGAACAACCATGCGAAAACATCGAAAATAAAAATATCAAATTGGCAACAAAGATTCTCAAAATAATCATACATATTCGAAAAAATTAGCAAATTAATTTCAAAGGAAAAAAATAGCTTTTCGAGTATTCGTGTTTTCGTTCGTAACACTTTTTTACCAACTTATCGATGATTTCATCGCAATGTCATTATTTTATTGCAATGTTCTTAGAATCTCCAGTAATGTTGATTTTCTAAACATTTTTCTCTTAATCGCACTTTTCATAAAGAGATCATTACACGAAGCGACGTTAGTAAAATGAAAGTAATAATAATAACTACTTTACAGTGCATTACGAAATATATACTTGCCGGTACGACCGTGGACCGCGCACAACCAGGAGAGCAGCATCAGGTAGTCGCGAATCATTTTGCCAGGGGTTGTTGGTAACCTGCGCAGAAGTGGACATTGAATTTCGTCGTATCTCATACTCACGCTTCTTCGTTCGCGGAAACCGTCACGCGTTCTCATAAGGACGATCATTCAGCGCTCTGAATCCAGGGGGAGAGGGGGGGGGAGGGGGGGGGGTAAGGGGGTTCTCTCATCGTTTATAATTCTACATGAACGTATAACGACGGAATAAGGCGCATCGAACGTTTTCCAATAGCCTTCGTGAATGAAACAGGAGGAGACACGAGGAAGAGCCAAAGGCAGGGCGAGCTCGAGCTGGGAGAAACGACGCGAAGAAGTGAAGGGGAAGCTATATACGGAGGTTAAATATATTGAAACTTAAATCCGCAATTACGTTGGGATTGGTGAGCGGCGTCGGGTGTCTGTCGACGACGCGGAGACGCGACGAGAGCGGATGACTCGCGGGAACGGGGTGAGGGGTGCACACAACGCGAAGGATTGGAACGACATCGACGGCCGGATATAGTGGAGAGACGGTTGAGCTTCCTCCCGCGAGCTGGGACGAGGACGCAGAACAGAGGAGCGGAGGGAAGGTGCCACTGGTCATCGCATGCCAGCCCGATATTTAAAAACGTATAGATAACCGTATTTTTCGTGTAGGCCAAAAGTCGATATATTCCGACATTTTAGAAAAATTGCGGTCAGTCTGTTTTGGAGCTTTTTCGACATCGGAACTATTGGCTCTGACGTGAAAAACCTCGAAAAAAATATGGCTTCTTCAAAATCACTTCGAAAAGGTTGGTGACCTTTTTTCGGTTCCCGCTACACAGCGCACTACACCCTGCCAGCTCGCATCGTTCAACTTTGCGAGCTTTTTCGTCGTAACCTTTTATCGCGTCATTGCGGTGTCTGAAACGTGGCTCAACGATGGCATCCCGAGAGAATTTGTAGCGTTCTTATTCCTATATTTTCATGGTCTTTAGAGGATTTATTTCAGGATCAAATAAATTCTGCAGTATACTATTACTACTATTACTACTACCACTACTGCCACTACTACTACTACTACTTGAACTTGAGACTGATAGAAATAGAGCAAAATTCGATACTTTGACAACATCAACAGATCGATTTGGATATGCGGTTAAAATGAAAAAAAAACGGTAAAAGGATGAGAGGGCATAACGGGAAGGATGCGAGGGATTGAAACAAATCCGAAAGCCGTGATGGAGGAGCGACGTTCGAGCTCCAACCGAGCTGCAACGAAAGTGCAGAACCGAAAATCGAACATCAGAGATGTCACTGCTCATCGCGTATCTCAATATTAAAAAACGAATTCTAAATCGGTTTTAAATACAGACGAAAAGTGTTTCTCGTGGAGAAATTAACGGTGGCGGAGGCCAAAAGTCGATGCTTCGAAAAGGAATCACCGATTTGGATGCGCGTTAAAAACGGATGACTCGGGAAAACGGCGAGAGGATATGACGGGAAGGATTGAAACGATATCGATAGCCCTGATAGAGGAGCGACGTTCGAGCTGCAATCGAACTGCAATGAAAGTAGAGATCAGATAATCGAACATCAGAGGTGTCTCTGCACATCACGTACCCCGATATTCAAAAACGGGTTGTAATTCGCTCGTTTAATACCGTCATTAAATACAAGTAAACAGTGTATTCTTCTCGGAGAAATTAACGGTGGCGAAGGATGAAAGTCGATATTTCGAGGAAAAAAATCAACGGTTCGGAGACGCGTTAAAAACGAATGTCTCGGTAAAATGTTGGAGAGAGTAAAGCGAGGGAAAGGATTGAAACGACATCGAAGGCTGTGATGGAGGAGCGACGGTCGAGCTTCGCCGAGCGGCAACGAAAGTGCAGAACAGAGAATGGAAGAGAGGCCACTGGTCATCGCGGCGTACCTCGATGTACGTGGCCATCGCTCGCAGTCCGTCGGGTTACCGATCGTTCTATGAGGACGTGTGGCTTATATACATATGACATACATAGACATTATATATACTATGTATATGTGTGGACGAGGCTATATATCAGGTGGAAGAACGTTCATCACGTATTTCCCCAAATGCAACGAGCTTTGCTCGACATACAACCGCGGTCGGTTCCGCATTCGAAGCTAACATAACCCACCCATCTCCCACCGTCCCCGAAGCCTCTTGTTCCATCCGCCTTTTGTTGTCGGCGTCTCAGTCGTCGCCCCGGTCCTATCGCCACCGAGATTCAATAGATCCGTTGGGGGTATATTGTTTCGGCTGTTTAGTGTCACAAGGACCATCCGACGACGCTCGGACCCTCGTTTACTCGCTCGTCCCTTCGATTACGCGTTCGATCCATTCGATCTCCGTCTCTTTCTCTGGACCCTTCGACGTCCACTGACGCAATAATATCGTCAGTCAATCTCCGTTGATGTACACGCGTGTACTGTGCCTTGTAGTATGTCTTGATGTAATAGATCTGACGGTGAACGAGATCAAATTAACGCGAAGGGATTTGTAGCCAGGTCAAAATGGTCTATTTTTGGCATCCCCCACGAATTTCGAAGTGGCTGATGTGAGTCAGGATATAAATGCGTTCAGAAACTTCGCGTCAATATGTGCCTGGTACTCATTGTCGCCGTTTTTTTTCTGTGATTTGCCGGGCGACTTAGACCAGGATCAAACTCAGTCAACTGATTTTTCGGAGGGGCGCAGAAATTGGCACAAGAATAACGGATATCCAGGTCGGAGGGCCTGGAGCGTTTTGTGTGATATTCGCTTGAAAAAGGTATTTTAAGAAACATTTTTTCGCGGTGAAATATATACGTTTTGAAAAGGACAGCGATGGCCAGAAGTCGACGTCTCGGGGGAAAAAATGCTGACCTCCCTCTCGGGCTTATTCGGTTACCCGCTCGGTACCCGTATAAGCGAATGCGAATGTCTCGCATTTTCCGACGTATCAAATTTGCGGCGCAAGATAAACCGAAATTTTCCGCATGTTTGGACCTGGAAGTATTTCAAGCGTTGGGTCGAAAGAACCCGACGCTGGAAATACTTGGGTTTTCGGGTAACCGGATATAAATCCGAGGTCCGACTTCGGTGACTTGGCCACCCTTAAAAATACTTCAATTTCCCTGCAACTTCTCCGGGCGAACTACAAAAATGTCCTGCCTCATAAATTCCTTGAAGAGAAACTAAAATAGCCGTCCGCCGATCTCCTAACGACGTCATTCTCTCGGCTACCGCATTTAGCCCCGGTCTCCATTACACGCGCCACTGCCACTGTGTTACTATACCACCACGATTGTAGCTAGTGATCTAGTGCCTATAGCGGTTAGACGCACACCATACAGTGTAGTACCTGTTGTATTATAACATTTACACTGAAGTGCATATAGTATCTACACGGGACATGGAACTATAAACCGATTCAGCCGTCGGAGCAAGGCAAGCAAAGCTGGAGCACAATCGCCGAGGCCCAACTACCCCGCGCATTAACGCACCTGTGCTATTTCTCGGCTATTAGCAGAGCCAAGTTGCTCCGCAACTATCAACTGTGGAGTGGCGTCTATACCTATGTGTCGTATCCGGGCAGAGGGGTGAGAGCTTAAAGCATGGCGGGGGGGGGGGGGTGGTATAAGATCATGGTGAGAGGACGGAAGGACGAGCGAGCGAGGAAGAGGGGCGTGGGGTGAGCGGAGGAGAGAGTAGAACCTTGAATCTCCGATATTGACTTCCCGTAGTGGGACGCCTTGTTCGCTTCCTTACATCGCCGCAGTACATTGTATAGGTGGGTTATACATCTACAGTGAACTCTCTCTAATTTAGCACTTCCTGGTAGGCAATTAGCCAACAGTTCACTTGAATAAAAAACCGGGAGAGGAAGTTCCTCATACCTCAGTTTCATACATTGTAATTTTATGCGGTCCTGACGATTGGTCGTTTAACATAACTTGCCCATTCACTCGCTTATCCAGTTGATGCAAAACAAATATTGAAAAATCGAAAATAATGAAGTTTTTTTTGGGTTTTCATAAAAACCTATGCATTTTAGAAGAAAGCTGATGGCGAATTCGTTGTGTACGGGCAAAAACACATGAAAATAAAGTGTCCCTCTTCAAGAAATTAGTGTGTAAAATATCTCGCGTTTTCGATATAAGTATTGTTGTTGTCGTGTTAATCGACGAAATCGAAAAAGAAAAAATTCGCAAAAAACACAAAGGGTACGTTTTTCGCGTAAAGTTTGAGAAAGAATATTCTCCCCGTCTTTGACGAGAATATTCCAACCGGTGCGAACGTGGTCAGTGGCTGCCGGGGCTCTGGGTATTCTTTATTATTTTCTTTATTGTTGTGTTAGGCGCCAATCAGTTTTGAGAAAACAAATGAACTATTCTTTGACAATTAATTCATTCTTTTTTTTCCGGCTATTCTCAGGGTGGATAGTTGGATGACCGGGATTTCACGGATGCAAAATTCAGCAAAACCAAAATTTCTCAGTCGAGGGATATAATTTATTCGACTTACTTATTTCTCTCAAAATTCCTTGTCGGTTACGGAAGCTTTCTTTGTTCCCTTCAATATTCCACAGGTTGATCTCGAATTCTTTGACGATTTACAAGTTCCACAATAATTTGACAAAATACAGTAATGGTGACCGTTACAAAAAACGGTGACGCGAGACTCCTCGAGGGCTGACTCCGTGCTCTCGACGCTAACGAGATCGGCGCAAAAGTGATTTGTCAAAGTCGGCTCATTACCCGTCTGGCCCGTCTGCACGTTGAGTGGGGGAAAATATCACCCATCGATGCGAGGGTCGATACGTCGTCAGCGCTCGTGTCGTCTCGCTTGCCCTTCGGGTATCGGTAGAGCTCGCCCATGAGTTATCGATCGCCGACAATTGTCGACCATCGATAGTCATATTTGACAATTCAACCTAAACTATTTTTCCGATGAATGCTCGAGGAGTCGGATTGAGCGTTTGACGTCGAGGAAAGAGTCTGAATAATTTATCCTGTCACAAGTTTGAAGACCTTTTCCGATAAGAAATTTCGCGCTGATTTCGAAAAGCACCATTGTTCGCTCGAAAATAGAAAATTCAACCAGAAAAACGTGAAAAAACGATATCAACATTTTTTCGAAATTTCGTCACTTGAAAAAATTTTAAGTTACTTTTCTTTGGATTGATCGAGCCTGGATTTTCATCTTTCGTTTGAGCGAAAACTCAATAACGAAGAATATGCCGCAAGGAAGAACACGGTATCTTGATTATCCACTGATTTTTTGAAGCGGGAAGATCCCGCGTGTCTGCAATATGGCGATATGAAAGAATGAAAGTGATTTCGTAATATTGAAAACGGCATAAGTATTGCGTAAGGAGCAAAAGGTGGTCCGAAGGAAGTAAGACATGCCTGCGTTTGCTATTTCTTTGTTCTCGCACAGAGTCACGTTGATCCGACGTCCAATTTTCGAGCAAAGTATCTGTAATCGCTTGGCCTGCGATAGAGGACTCAATGCTACGTCTATTGACAGTTTGAAGCGTCATCCGTCGATAGAGACATTGAGCTTTCGATATATCAATCGCGTCAATCGTTCTCCGATATCTGACAAATGCGTGATTTTTCGTCGTTGAAACCGGACCGATGGGTTTCACGTGGCGGCCGTTTTAAAATCCTTTGCGTCAATCCAGCGCCGTGTGGCAAACGAAATTTCCAGGAAGCTCAACAGTGAAGCATCAACAAACATTATTCGGCATCAACATGATTTCTAATCACATTACGTTTTCACAAAAACGTTAATTCGAAAACGAAATTTCAAACGAAATTTCCAGGAAGCCCAACAGTGAAGCATCAACATACATTATTCGGCATCAACATGCCGAATAATGTTTGTTAATGCATCAAATCACATTGTGAAATCAATTCGTAAAATCACACTGAAGCAGGCGTTCCGATTTTCCAGACCGAGAACACGCAATTGATGTACAAATCCGTGAAAAGGACATTGTAATGGGCTTAAAGTGTTCACACAACCTAACCATGTCCCGGAATAGGGGACAGTGGGAGAAATTCTCCACTAGGCAACTCTTTCTGGTAGCGGGGAAACCGGAAAGTTTCGAATCCTGAAAGCACTGAGTTAGAGAAAGTTCACTGTATACAGAGACACCGCTACACAGAGCCACGCACGGTACACCACAGCGTACCACGGTAGACGCGCGGGGTTGGGGGTCATGGATGCTCGCCCGGGCGTAGGGTAAACCGGGGCGTTTAGTATTTGGATTTCCTTGGAAACTCCTTTTCCCAACCTCTGCCCGGTTCGGTTCGGCATACAGAGCGGCGCGACCGATGTTCCCGTCGTCGGGGGGGCACACGGATCCGGCACCGAAACTGCCAACCCCGAGGCTGGATATCGTTTATAGGCGCCGGGGAACCGGTCGAATCGAGTTTCCTCGGCCTCGGACGCCGGAACGGGGCCGTTTGCCGTCTGGTCAGCCCCTCGGCCCGTTCGGCTCGGGGGAAAACGATAACCGATTCGGTGCGTTCGCAGGCCGAACGCTTGGCAAGTTTGCCGCGGTCCATTCTGCGGCTCGATATGAGGCCGGGGCCTGCATTATCCCGCCAAGCCGCGGAGTTGTTGAGCCTCTACACGCCAACGACACCCCGAAACACGATGCTCCATTTGTGCTACATTTCCGAGGACGATTTATTGGAGGATTTATTTTTTTAATTTTTGTTGGACTTCTGGCTAGCGTTGGTGGCAGACTAATTAACGGCTTCGTTAAAAGCGAATTTAAGTGAGTTAACGGGGGTGGCGAAATATCGCACAACATGGAGGGGAGTAAATATAACGTTGGGATTATTTTACATTATTTACAGGACGATAGAGATCTAGGATGAAGATTCGAGATCTACGGGGATAAAAATTGAAAAGGGGGAACTCGATTTATCTTCGTTCCCTCCGACGTTCTGGAGGGGCGATGTTTTCATTAACGTCCATCGTAAGTAACGTGTATTCCTGGCAAGCCAAAAATCTAGTCTCTAGGTGTACGGAGATTTATCGCCGGAGCTTGTAAAAGCCGCAACGAGGAGCATCAGATACAAACGAAGATGGCGAGGAGTGAGCGTCACACTGTCGATCGCCCCGACGACAAATCGTCGTTGCAGTGAAAAAAAATACAGAGCTGTTCGTTAATATCGACATCCATTACCCAACCATTTTTTTCTTTCATTACCCAACCGTTTGGGTAACCATTACCCAACATCCACACGGTTCGTCTGTCAACAGTCAGCCTGCTGGGACGGATGCGAAGTTTCATATAGACTTCCAATTATAGAGTTGTTTCAACTCTATAAGTCTACCAAAAGTCAGTGAAGATTCTATATTCATTGCTAACACCACATTTCATGGACCTCCCTTAGTTTGAGCCTATTAGGACTTCAGTCAATAACACTTTTAGAGGATTCATAGTCTTCCTGCCTTCTTGTGTCAATTTTAATAAGTCTACATTGAAGTCCGTCAACGTCCCAATGGGTGAACTTTCAATAGAACTTTCTTAAGACTGGCTATTTACCGTGATATTAGATATTTCTGAAAGTAGACAAAAGACGAAGCGTGAAAACAATGTGAAACTCCCTTCCTTTTCCTTCAGTCATAGCCAGCCCCATTCTCAACAAGGTCACCCCTGCAAACGCAATCCCAGATCGCCCCCGGAGTCGCGACTGCCAGATGGTACATTCAAATTAAGCGAATCGACGCATTCCCGCCTCCCGCGAAATGTGGAGGACCGTGAGCGCCGGATATATACGCGTATTTACAGCATTAGAAGCGCTGCAATAGTTCGATCTAGGCGCACGCCTAGTTATTGATTTATTTATTTATTAAGCAGTGAAAGGACCAAACCCCTTGCGAAAAAAAAAGTAGAACGATGGCGAATAAGTAACTCAGCAAATAAAAACAAGTTGTTCAAGACAAAAACAAAGAGTGAACAATGCAATACAAAAAAGGCCTTACATAGGCTCTACACTCGAAATATACCACTTTACGGAGCTAACAAAGACTACACTACCCGCAACAGTCGGCTTACGCGAATCCAAGGAGCAAAGGACAGAGCATCCAATATCAACCTTAAACCTGCGATTTACGATGACCAATATTACATTTTTCCAAGCGCAGACAAAAGAAGAAGCGCGAGTACCATACGAAACTCTTTCCCGTTCATCGCCAGCCCCCACGTTCACCAAGGTCAGCTTTGCAATCGCAATCCCAGATTGCCCAGGGAGTCGCGACTGCCAGGATGACGCAACCAAATTAAGCGAATCGACGCATTTCCATCTCCAGCGAAAAGTGAAGGACCCGGTGTGCCGGATATACGCGTATCTATAGCATTAGGAGCGGTGCGATGGTCCGACGTAGGCACACGCCAGGTTATTGATTTATTAATTTATTGAGCAGCGAACGGAGCAAACCAATTGACATACGGGTAGAATATGCGACTTGAAAACGACGGTCCCTCTTTTAAAAAGTTCATGAGTAACGGAAAGCATTGTTAGCAAACTATTAGAGCTGTGATTGGTTGCCAGGAAAGTCCGTGATAAACAACATCAGTTTAGTGTCAAACTTGAAAAATTTGACAAGAGGACAGGCGGAGCATCAACCGTAACCTTTTAAAGCTTTATAAGAGTGCAGCAGCGCAAAATTGATTAACCTATTATAGGTGATATTTTTAAATAAAAATTCCTGACGTTTTGACGATTTTGGCGATTTTCGGTCCGGAGCCGAATCTACAATTTCTGACAGAAAAAAAATCCCCAAAAAAATATTTTTTTCAAAATCAATTAAAAAAGGTTAGTAACCAGTGTTTTTAGGGGTAGAATATACGACTTGCGAATAATGGTATAGGTTACAAGTCGATATTTTGAAAAGAAAAAAAATTGGTGTCGATTTTGGCGATTTTCGGTCCGGAGCCGAATCTACAATTTCTGACAGAAAAAAAATCGCCAAAAAAATATTTTTTTCAAAATCAATTAAAAAAGGTTAGTAACCAGTGTTTTTAGGGGTAGAATATACGACTTGCGAATAATGGTATAGGTTACAAGTCGATATTTTGAAAAGAAAAAAAATTGGTGTCGATTTTGGCGATTTTCGGTCCGGAGCCGGATCTACGGTTTCTGACAGAAAAAAATCGCCAAAAAAATATTTTTTTCAAAATCAATTAAAAAAGGTTAGTAACCAGTGTTTTTAGGGGTAGAATATACGACTTGAGAATAATGGTATAGGTTACAAGTCGATATTTTGAAAAGAAAAAAAATTGGTGTCGGTTTTGGCGATTTTCGATCCAGAGCGGGATCTACGATTTTTCACAGAAAAAGAATCGCCAAAAAAATATTTTTTTCAAAATCAATTAAAAAAGTTTAGTAACCAGTGTTTTTAGGGGTAGAATACACGACTTGAGAATAATGGTATAGGTTACAAGTCGATATTTTGAAAAGAAAAAAAATTGGGGTCAATTTTGGCGATTTTCGGTCCGGAGCCGGATCTACGATTTCTGACAGAAAAAAATCGCCAAAAAAATATTTTTTTCAAAATCAATTAAAAAAGGTTAATAACCAGTGTTTTTAGGGGTAGAACATACGACTTGAGAATAATGGTATAGGTTACAAGTCGATATTTTGAAAAGAAAAAAAATTGGGTTCGATTTTGGCGAAATAAAATGCATTCACGCGCGTCAGCGCGTACGATTACTCTAGTTAACCTAAACCTGCGATTTACAATGACCAATATTACATTTTTCCAAGCGCAGACAAAAGAAGCGCACCAATAATACGTAACTCCTTCCCGTTCATCGTCAGCCCACTTTCACCAGGGTCACTCCTGATGCAATCGCTATCCCAGATCGCCCCAGGAGTCACGGCTGCCACAGACGACACATCCAAATTAAGCGAATCGACGCATTCCCATCTCCAGCGAAAAGTGCGGAGGACCCTAAGCGCCCAATATAAGCGGATGCAGGTACAACATTAGAACCGCCGCGATGGTCCGGTGTAGGCGCACGGCGGGTTATACTAACCGCAACAGTCGGTTTATGCGAAACCAAGCAGCAAGTACAAAGCATCCAGTATAAAGCCTTCGGCATAAAGCATCCAGTATAAACCACGCACCGGGCATATAAACTCCTCCCCCTCCGCCCCTATTTCTCCAGGCTCGGCTGCTGCTGCTACTGCTGCTGCTTCTGCTGCTTCTGCTGCTGCCGCCGCGATTTGCTCTGGTGCCGTAGCAAAGCAGTATCTATACCTGCTGCGGCTCTCGGTGTGTACGAAGCCCAGTGCGGAATGGCCAGGCGGGGTGCTGCGCACCACTGTTTGAGAATCTCCTTCCCGTTGAGCAAGCTTTTGGCGCGCGGGCGTGAGGGACGACTGGTGCTACGAATTTCGTGGAATTGAGTTTCTGACGCGATGCCGCCACCGCCCGCCTCGTCCCCCTCGTCACCGACCCTCAATCCCCCCCCCCCCCCCCCCCCGCTCGCCCCACCGCCAAAGCCACCGCCACCATCATCGCCGTCCGTGGTGTCGTGCGCCCGGTGAGCTGGCTATCGCACCCGCGGTCGTCGAACGTTAATTCCCACCCCGGGATTTCAAGTCCACAATCGAGGCGCACGAGACGCGCAGGGAAAGTGAGATAGCAGGCGCACACGGCGATGCCGCACTGCCACTGTCGCTGCGCCCTCGCGGCTCGCCCGGTAATGCCGTTTCGACACTGCGTCCACTCGTGTCGCGCCGATCCCCGGCTGTGACACAGACGTGCGGCTGTCATTTGCGAGCGAGCCCGCGTGAGACTAATTAACCAATATCGAATACGCGCCCACGCGGCTCGCAACAGGCGACGGCCGCGTGTGTGACGTTAAGATTATCGTTTATTCGTGGAAATTGGAAATCAGATCGACGATGACGTCGCTGCGGGAGCGCCGGGTGTCGTGGCTGGTCAAAGGTCGTGAGGGTTTGGAGGCTCGTGCAAGGAGACAAATCGAGGATTGTAGCACCGTCTGTGTCGTGACGATTGTGACAAGAATCGGGAATATATATTTTTTTACGATTTTGTTACTACGATAACGTATTTTTTTGGACTTATACTAACGATTTTGTTACTACACTAACGTCTTTTTTGGACTTATCCTAACGATGTTGTTACTACAGTTACGTATTTTTTGGACTTACATTAAAGTCTTATTTAACCCTAGAACTCACGACTTATTTTCACAATGTACGTAAGTTGCAGGTCGCGTGGGGTCTCGCTGGACCCCAGTCATGAGTTCTAGGGTTAAGTTACTATAACTACATGATAGTTGCACAACTAAAATCAGTGCTCTTCAGCCCGATTGGGTGTCTACGGACGAAGCAACTGCTCAGATTGGCCCGTGATGCAATTCCGGAGCCGTCGATTTGCCTTATTAGACCTGCTTAACACCGACGAAGCCTACATTTGTTACGGCGTGTACTACGTGTACGAGACTAATTTCCCAATATCGAGCATGGCGTTACGATTATCGTTTATTCGAAATTGGAAATCAGATCGACGTTGACAGCGCCGTACGTGCCAGGTCGTTCAAGATAACACTAAAGGGAAAACCCTACTTGGAACAAACTATAACACTGGCTAAATATGGACCAATTGCTAATCAAACGCTAATACTATTGTGTTAATATGTATGCTAATAATAATAATATTAAGCGACCAACGCTTGGTCGCTTGATAAATGATCCGATAAGCCCAGAACCAATTTATTAGTAAACACAAACGTGTACTCTGGGTTTCCCAGTAAATTACCTAGTAAGCCCAAGTAACTTATTGGGTAACGCAAATTAGTTCCCTAACCAATGAGCCGGCGGAGCTCACCGAGATGAGTGTAATATTAATAGGCCGGTCACGTGAAGTCATGAACCTCCGAATTACCAGCTGCCCCGGTTATCGCTGATTACGAGAGAAACATAATTCAAAGATTACCCGCGAAGGTGAAGAAACACATGAAAAATTGAGTTATTTTTAACACGATATACTGCGGCCTAAATTTGTCTTAATAAGTTTGCACTTCTCATCTCCAGTGCAGCACCCACGTCACCTTGTGATAAATCTTGCCGTCAGTTCGCACCTCGTACGACCGTCAATCTTTTTTTTTACGGGCGCCTCACCCCACTCGTTTCCGATCCAACTGGCCCCGGTCTCCCCGAAATATAACTGCAGTTGAACTCGCAGCCCCATGCAAATACGAGCCTACAGACACAGCTCGCTAACGCTGCATGCAAGGCTGCATTCAAAGTGGAACTGCAGCGCGGCTGAGGTCAACTGACCCGTTTGCGGATCCTACGCACCGTTCGCTAATAACAAAGAAAGAGGGTTTCGACGCAGCGGAGTGCATTCCCTGTTTTCGGTGCACTACGTCGGCGCCAACGACCGTGAGAGGTCTCGTCAGTCGTAATTAATAGGGGCCCTCTTTGAGCGCCGGCCGAAAAAAGACCGCGGCCCGCGGTTCTTTAACACGCGAGGGCCCTAACTGCGAGGTGATTTTTCGGAACTCCGGAAAAGCTACCGCGGCCCTTGCGTTCCTCGACGCTCTCTCCGCGTGGGTCCACTGAATAATGGTTTTTATGATCCCAGTACCATCGGCACTGGGCGTGTATTTTTTTTTTTTTTTTACAGTTTAATTGATCGTCCAGTCTTTCGTAAAACATTGACCACCGCACCGTTGCGCGATGAGTTAATCCACGACCATATGTAAAGCAACCCGCGGTGACGCTAATAAGCGATTCGTAAAAAAATTGATGATCGACGTCTGGCAGCTGCAGCGCTCGTTAAAGAAACAGCGGGGAATGGGCGCGACAGGGTTACCCAACAACAGGTTGTCCGGTCATTCGGCTGATGAAACAGTCACTCTACCGGACACTATCCACGTGTGCATGTGTATTTTCGATCCGCGATCACTCGGAACTTTATGGAAGGGACGTTTCTATCGAATCCGAGATAAAATTTCGCGCAGTCAATTTTTTTTTTTTTCGAAAGCATAAAAATGTTGTGTCAGTCACACAATTCGTGTTAAAGTTAACGTGGTACGTTTTAATACACGATTAAACAGACGCGATACGTCGCTTTTTCCGGACTAAAAAATAAGTGCGTCATGTCAGCTAATATTTCAAATAGCTGGAGGGCAATGCAGGCGTTGTATTCGCTGCCTGGTTGCCTTTTCGATGAGACGAGATCTCTGGCTTTCGAGTTCCGCCTCTTGATAGTCGTACAGTCGTAAAATGTTGTGTCAGTCACACAATTCGTGTTAAAGTTAACGTGGTACGTTTTAATACACGATTAAACATTTTCCCTGACTAAAAAATAAGTGCGTCATGTCAGCTAGTATTTCAAATAGCTGGAGGGCAATGCAGGCGTTGTATTCGCTGCCTGGTTGACTTTTCGATGAGACGAGATCCCTGGCTTTCAAGTTCCCCCACTTTATAGTCGTACACGCGCAGTAGGATTTTCGCTTTTTCGGATGTTTTAAGACTAATTTTGAGCTCCAGTGTACATTGAAGCATCTGGCCATTGGTAATAACGATAGCGGAAACTCGTGGGGCAGGCTCGAGGCTGGTATGAGTGGGACGCAATGCACAATAGAGAACTGTTTGCTACGCTCGATATCTCGCAGTTCTGTGAAGCGTAAATAATGCAATTTTTGTGTTGGGCACTGAGCTAAATTGATGCTTGTTAGCCCTAGGTAAACGTCATCAGTGGGTCGTAAAAAAATATGAAAAAAGTTGCAAAGTTCTACTTTGTATACAAAGTTGTACTTACTACTTCGTATGCAACGTTCTACTTACTGCTACGTTCAACCTGTACAGTTGCTGCTACTATGTGCTTTTCCACTGCTATCTACCACTATCTTTGGCATTCGAAACTCATCTTTCATTAACTGTACTTGTGTTTCGCCTGATCTGATCTTGAAACTTTCTCTGTACTCACTCCGTCGACTTTTGTAAAACTCAACTGCATCTCCTATATTACTCGTGCCCTTAGGGAATTTCATCCCAGGCTCAAAGAAATATAGTTCTTCGACTACTTTTAGACCAGGAGCCGGATCTATCAATGCTGCCATAAAAAAGTTAATTTTTTATACGACATGATATGATATTTAGACACGCCGTAAAAATTATATGTATCTAAAATTATATGCCTCGCCGGAATAATTTAATAAACAGAAACTAGTTCGTAATCAGCCGAGTTCTCCGTTCATAATTTGCATAATTAATATCCGCACGTCGCTCAATGCCCATATTCCCCCCACTTTCAGGAGAAAAAGTAATTTAATATAACTAAAAAGTTCCACGTTGTTTCCGAATCTCCTCTCCCCGAGTCCGATGCCGTCGTTCATTGGAATTCCACTGATACAGATTCCGGAATTCCGGTGTATGATTACGTGAAAGTAATGCGCATTGCATAACTATATAGTAAACCGCGAAACAACGTCGAGCTCCCGCGCAGCGCGCGCGTACATAAATTCTGATATCTTCGGACTCACGGGGAATCTTATAATTCATGGAGCCACGAGGAATTTGTAAAACTTTATCGGCTATTCTCCGCGGTTATATATCATGAGAATCTTGAAGACGACAGAGAAGTAGATAGAGTAAAGAGCAGGAGGAAGAATACGAAGTGAGAAAGGGGGCCGGAGGGTGAAAAGATGCGCCTCGACTGCTGCCGCGAGAAGAGAGCCCGGTGCATCTCATGAATCAGCTTGCGGTCCTGAGCGAGATCTCATTCGTTTCGCGTCCGTCCTCGTTCCACTCGGATCTCATGTCTCTCTCTCTTTCTCTCCCCACGCGCTCTCGCTGCTCGTGTTTTTCCACCTCAACTCGAGACGCAGCGTGGCTTCCCTCGGGCCATTCCAGCACTTGACGCGAAAATCCGCAAAATTTTCGTTATCTACTCACCACCTCCCAGTGGCATACACCATAAGTAAGTACGTGCGTACGCCTCTCCACTATTTATGCAAATGAGCCGCGCGCACACACACAGTCGCGAAAGATTCGCGCGGCAATCAAAGTTAACACATATCCCTATGTACGACTGAGGCGCGCGTGGGAGGATTAACATTTTCGTCGCTCGTATTTTCGTCGGTGCGAGGAGACCGGGGCCAAGTGGGTCTTCCCTTCCCATACGGAAATAAAGTATATGCGAGATATATGAAAGATCTATTCCAAATATAAAAGATCGATTTTTCCGAAAAGTTGAATATGTCGGATCTATTTTAGGATGTATTCGAAATCTATGCGAGCAAAACATACATCTAAGATACGTCCAAAATGTATTTTTATTGTATTATCGTCCGGATAGTTGTATATTCCAGACAGTGTTGTAAGTGCCCATTACTTTAAGAATTAAAGTTTACACAACAGTTTATTTTCTAATTACGATTTCATAACGATGACCTGTAGCGATTATAAAATAATATGTGAACTTTTGAATGGCCGTAAGAAAAATCTAATCTTTCATTAAATTTTCGGAGAAATTGTGAGAAAAATGGACAAGCACAGTCCTACATTATTTTTGCAATGCATTAACAGGATTTTTTCAATAAGGTTACCATGAAGATTTATGGGAGATTGATATTTCTTGCCTCTATTTGAAAATTTACACATCGTATTATAATCATTATGAGTTATTATTAGAAAAACATAATTACATAGTTAATTGTACCATCAATTTTATTTCCATAAAAATTAGGGATTTACAACTCTGATTCCAGATACATTTTCGTATATACTTCTTTTCCGTGGGGGTTATGTCGTCGAATTATTTTTTGTTTACGACCGAACGAATATGTTGCGGAATCCAGAAGACTTTTTTTTGCGCCGCCCTTCAAGTATAGTTAGTCCGCAAATTCAAAACCTCCACTTAATTGGCGCGACCCAAGTCGGGCGGTAATTTACGAGTTTGTAACGTGACTCTACTTGCGAAACGCCGTGGGAGTTGGCTAGCATCCTTCGGTACACGTTTCCTTTTTCGTGTATATACCCGAGTCAAAAATGGTATCACATATTTTCTGCGGCTTCCCGAAGGAACTTTGAAGTTTACTCTGTAATGAAGCCGTCGATCGATACGCTCTGCCTCGTCGAGCCAGCTTTGTTAAAAATGGAGAATAATGAGGAAGCAATGTGCAAAGTTCTACCTCGTAGATTGCCTTCTCATTATTTCGCGCGCCTGTTAATCGTGTGATTTATTTATTTATTATTGTTTGCTTCTTTGTAATACTTCACTCTTCACTGTTTTCCGCGATGTTCTAATTAAATTGTTTGCGAACAATTCGCTCTGTTGGTGAGTCATCAGATTACGAAATCGGAGATAATTGGAAATTAGCGTGGATGGAACGAAACACGTCAAAAACAGTTACAATTTGCGGGAAAATCATAACCGAGTCTTCGAATGAGAAGTCTTTCAGTGACCGATGAAACATTGTAAATTGTTGCACTTTACCGGTATCGTATCGTTCGCAATTACTTTGGGAGCATTAATTAAGCCAAAAACGGCAGTAGATAACATCGTGAAATAAACAATATCTCGTTACTCGCATAATTGCATTACAACAGTTTTACAATTGCGCCCAGGTCCGGGCAACCATTATTTCCATTATTATTATTCAACTTCACTTCGCTGAAGTTGAATAATACAAAAATCCTGACATTTTCCTGATTTTTATACGTAGCCCTAACCCCTTATACTCCTAACTCCCATGAAAATTATTTCCGCACTGGAATGTTTGTTACTTCACCGAAGTTAAAAAAAAATCTTAAAGTTTTTTTGCTAATCGAGCGCCCACAAACTTTGACAGCCGCACAGTTTCCCCCGTCGTCAGAAAGTAACCGAATTTCAACTACCGAGGGCTGGTATACATTATCATCATAAATGTGGCTTATCACGATCAAAACTCGTCGCGCGACCTCCAATTTTGCAACAAACTTGATTTTCATACACGACCCTGACCCGTCACGCCCCAGTCTCCCACGAAAATTATTTCTGCACTGGAATAATATTTGTTACTTCAACGAAGTGAAAAAAAAATCTCAATTTTGTTCCTGATCGAGTGCTCACAAACTTTGACAGTCGCACAGTTTCCCCCGTCGTCACAAAATAGCCGGATTTCATCTACTGAGGGCTGGTATACATTATCATCATAAATGTAGCTTATCAGGATCGAAACTCGTCGCGCGACCTCCAATTTTCTAACAAGCTTGATTTTCATGCACGGCCCTGACCCGTTACGCCCCAGTCTCCCGTGTCGCGGATGCCTCGATGCCACATCTAGGGTTGCATAAGCGCGCGCGAGTGTGCGGCTGGGTTGTATGTGAGACAGGAAATGCCGGAAGTCATCAAAAACTTGTACTTTGAACAAGCTTAATGGCCGCGCGGCCGCCGCTCCCGCGGCAGGCAGCGGCAGCAGCCTCTCCTCTCGGAACGGCAGTCACCCCGTAGGTACCCAGTGTACGAGGTAGTTGGCTATATACGCGAGAGCGCGTCCAATGCCCGGAATATAGTCGCGAGAGCATCTCTAATCTGTTCTAATCCAACGGCTAAAAACGCCCGAAACAATGTTTGTAGGCCAACAACGCAGTAGCAGCGCACAAAACGGGCTCTTCCTACCAACGGATTCGCGATGGATATACATTTTTACGAAAGGGTGAGTTCTGCAGAGGGAAAAAAGGAAGAAGGATAATATACATACTATGCACGTAGCGCGCACGCGATACAAAACGCGAGCTGAACATAAATCTGTCCGGGCTCCGCCGGCAGCAGCAGCAGCAGCAGCAGCAACAGCGAGAGAAAGAGAGTCAGCGAGAGCAACAAGTAAAGCAAAAATGGGGGGGAAAGAGAGAGGCAAGAGTTGCTGCATCGTAGAATGATTGAACAAAAAAAACAAGCTAAAGTAGACAAATAACGTCCGAGGGAAAAATAGAACGCGAAATAAAAAAATACAGCCGGAGAGAATAAAGGAAATTGAATTGCCGGAATAACTTATGTCGGACGACTAAAAAAAAAAGCGAAAAGCGGAGCGGAAGGGAAGGGGATTGAGCGTGTATATGTATATATGCATCGCGCCCCCGGAGACTCGAAATGGAGACTCCTTAGAGCGTCGCAACGATTCGTTGACGTTTCTTGACTTTAATTACGTGAGAGGGTAATAAAAAATACAAGCACTGAGAAAGATTTATGCTGCACAAAAAAAGCGTACAAAAGTTCGTAGCTACCGTGCAAACGGGTACTCGTGCCATAATTCACTGACTTTCAATGTTATTTATTGTCGTGATAAGTGTAAAATATTGTTGTCTCCTTCGGGAAGCGCAGAACGCTAAGAACCGAATTGATATTTCTGTATCTTCGGCAAAAACCGTTCCTGTCCAGAGACGTTCACAGAAGTGCAAAGACATTCCTTCATGCGACACATTTTTGTCTTCCACTTCTGGATCGAGAAACAAAAAAAAAGCATAAGACAGTCAAATTTGTTGTGTCGCTGCAAAATCAAATGATACGCACATTTTCGGGGTCTTTTTCTTCCTCCCCCAGTTTTACCTGTGTCGACGATACGTTTTTTTTCCGGATGCAGGTGATCAGGGAAAATTGGATCAGGAGTACAATATGAGAAACCGAATGCACAATACGTAAAAAGCTTTTTGGGAGGCCATCGAAAGGGCATCAACTCTCGAGCGTTCGGGTTATGTAGAGAGCGAAAGAGCGTGGAAGGAACGAAGCGCGCAGAGTGTAACGATGAAGACTGCGATGGGGGGTATCGGTTCTCGCGGTCGTTAACCAACTCAATCGCGTTAAATCGAACTCAGGGGGAGGCGGGGAGGAGGGGTGGGGGGAGGGGGATGTGTATCGAGGGTGCGGAATAAATCGAGTATGAACGGCGGTGCCAGAGTTCGTTCCCGCGGTCCAAAACTTGTAACGACCTTCTGGTCACGTCGGGCGAAGGATATACGTACAATGAAACTGCTTTACACAAGGCCGTAGCTCAAGAGCCTCGCGGTCGTGGTCAGTTTCAACCTTTGGCTGACCCGCTTGGCTTCCCAGGTGCTGCTTCATACGCAGCACAACACTGGATCCCGTTCCCGGGTTGCCAATGGTACTTGGAACATCCGATCGATTATCACGGAGACCAATTGAAACCCATTGGTTTGCCATCTTTATGATCCACAGATTTGCGGCTTCTCTGGCGTGAACTACGTCAACTGATTAGCCTTGTTTAAGCGAAAAGGAGGCTTCTAGTTTCAAGACTCATTAACGATGTTGGTAACAACTGGTGCTGAGGTGGAATGTTATGCGAAGTTTCCTATTTTCATATAGGTGAGAAGTTGCGGCACGTTGTGACAGGTGCGCGGTTTGGACTTGGACACGGATTCCGACACTTGCAGAATTTGGATTTCACTTAATTCTTTGTGGGAAAACAAACAGTCTACCGATTTAGTCACTCAGTGTGTCATACGTGAACAATGATGTTTTTGTGCGATGCATTGACTGTTGGAATATAAATTGACATCTCTGTACTGTGTTTCCATTTGCATGCGACGCATTAGTTGGTTCATCCATGAAATCTGCGTGATCCATTCTTGAAGTTGGAAGACCACCAATATCGATGCGATTTGCGAGTTATAACATATAGTCTGATGAATATGGAAACTCTTTGCAGACAACTTGAAGCATTTTTCTTTAAACGCTGCAACGACGTTTCGTCACTAATAATGAGAACAAACAGGCTGCAGGCGGTTGACTGTCGGTGAACTAACCAAAGCATCTACTTCTGGTAATAATATGAACAAACAGACACTGTCTACATTATACGTATTACATACGTAAGTGGTACTATTGCTAATACTATGAACAAATAGACTCTGGCAAACTTGGCCCCATCCTGCGTGAACCAAATCTAGTCTGCAAGAAATTCGTGGTAGACCTAATGAGTAGTCTAACAAAGTCCGTCTATTATGACGACAGTAGCCTGCAATCCGGACTTTAAAATTGGCATTACATGATTATAAATCTACAAGCAGTACAAAAACATGTCTATAATTTCTAGATTGTCCATGAAATGTACTTTTGTCGATGAATATAGACACAATAATCGATCGAAAGTTTATGATAAATGGACTTATTGAACACTTATCGATGAATGCAGTGTCAGACTTTCGGTAGGACTCACAGTCTTCTTGTGCTAATTTCGAAGTGCCCATTTTCGTCGACAATCCTCTAATACACAGAAGTCCAAACCACAGTCCACATTTTTCGACGTCGGCCAATTGAATTATCCCGAATATCATGCATAAAGAATTTCGGTATTGATTCCCCAGCCCCAACGACATTTATCACCCGTCTCGCACGGTCCGATTCCACATATACACGCGATGGAAAAGCCAGCGTGTGTCACACCTTTCGCGACGGACGATTTGAGCCCGGCGTGAGAATCCCACCTGGGATTCGCCCTTTTCCACTTTCCGGCCCGTTCTAAAAACGGCCCATTCACCTTTACCACTGACCGCGCCGGGAGCACAGCGGGGCCGGCCACGGCGATCCCACGTCTAATTTTATATCCACGACGTGTTTAATGGACCCGGAATGACTGTAATCGCCAGTGGCGAATTTGGCGAGCGACGCGTCGAGTTAATTCAGGGTTTCACACCGAGGGGTTCGCCGGGGCCACGCGGGGGGATGGGGCTGGATGGATTGTGCGCGGGAGTCGCACGCCAACGTAGGAGACGCCAACGGTGACGACGACGACGCCGACGACGATGGGGGCGCGCGATGGAAAACGCGGCTCGCGCTAGACGGAACGGGAAAGACTCGAGAGGCATCGCGATGGGATGGGACGATAAAAGCTTCGCGCATAATGTGGATAAGTGTCGGGGCATAATGCTTCCCTATCCCGGGGTGTTATACTTTGCCACGTCATTCGCACGCCCAGACTCGGCGAGCCAGAGTCGTTAAAGGAGCCGTGCCAGGAGCACCGGAGACAGAGACACACCGCGAATATGGGGAACGAGATAGGCGCCACGGTGAAGATAGCCCGGGGTAACGGGGGGGATGCGCGCGTGTGAGCGAGAGAGAGAGAGCGAGAGAGAGAGAGAGAGAGAGAGAGAGAGAGAGAGAGAGAGACCTAGGTGGGGAAATTAAGGTAACGAGTGAAGCGCGAGGAGAAAGCGAGAAAAACGAGGGGGCGAGAGAGAGGGTCAAGCTGTCGTTGCGTCGAGCTTCAGCTCGGTTCCGACGTTCTCGTTCTCTTTTCGCCTCTCGAACCACCACGAGCTTTTTTCCCCTCCACTGTCACGCGCTCTACGTGTTTCTAGCCGGTTCTCCAAATCTCTCGTCGTTCACGCCGAGATTTGCCGGCTTCTTTGGACCGGAGCCTAATTCGGGCCAGCGCGGCCCAAAGTGATGTGTGACATGTGACGTCTCGAATGAGGGTGAAGGAAGTTAGACCGCAGTGGAAACATTATTGTCGTCATACTAGCCACGCGGCGAAGAAGAGATAAAAACTTATCTGACTTGGTGCGGAAATTTATTATCAAGATATACGTGTTAACACGTGTTTTGCAAAACCGAGAAAGTAGCATTTTCTATGTTGGTACACAGTTTTCTTGTGGTATCTCAACCGTGTAAAACACACCCGGGAGTTACAGTGCAACAAGCAACCGCTGCATCTCGCGTGTTGAATTTCCTTTTCCCTGCAAATTCGTTCTTCAGCAACTTCCGCATGAGTTTCCCGGGGGAATCAAATTTTCCGCGAATTTCGGGGCGAGGATCCCGGAGTTGGTCCTCGACAGAACAATTTAGTCGGTCAACTTTACGAGAACCTCAACAATTTCCATTAACGCTCCGAGTTGAAAGACCGCTGATCAATATTAGGAAATTCATTTTACGCGAATTCAGCGAAATAATAATTCGACGTTAAACTACGCTGAGTGGAAATCTGATATCGGTTACTATGAATAGAGGGTACGAAAAAAAGTCCTCGAGTGCTTTTCACCGCAACCACGTCTGAAGAGCCGAAAGAATCTAATTCTGGCCGCGAAACGCGCGAATGAATAAATCACCCCGATCGCGGGATCTTCCGAAAACGATTTGTTTAACAATGTTGCGCGGTGGACCAATCCGAGGCTTCGTACTCTTCTTCCGCCTCCCAAGCCCGAGCTTTTTCCCCGCTGTCACTCTAAACGCTTAGCCGATTCTCCGAGTCTCCTCTCACCCCCGGCTCGCGGCAGCCACCCCAGGTTTCAGCCTCTCCTCTCTCCTCTACCCCGCTTACTTCATCCCTCCCACCTGCCCCGATATTCCGACACTTTGGCAGTTTGTCCAACGAGATGAGCACACACTTCGGGATCGAAGCGCGTCGAATCGCACGAGCAACGAAATCCCCGAAGACCCATGGACTTCGGGACAACAGAGGGTAGCGATAAAGGGCACGGAGAATGAGGAAGAGATAACGGCGAACGCGAGATATGCAGATTTGCGTCCTCCCCTCTCACTCTCTCACTCTCTCTCTCTCTCTCTCTCTCGCTTACCCTTCTGGCTTCCACGTCGAAGCGACGAGCGGAGGGGAAGCCCTGCGAATTCCGGGTCATTAACTCGGATACCCGTCAAAAGGAGGTATATAGAGGGGAAAAGAGGGGAAAAAACCGTGGCTCTCGTGTGTCCCGAAAAAACGTCGGGACGCTGTCGAATATGCCTCAAAGAAAAAACGAGGAAAAACTGTGTCACCGGGATTGAAGTGAAAATAATACGTGGGTCTGTATTTTTAGGAGCACGTCCGACATATTTTTGTCTTGGCAATATTTTCGTCGATAGACTCGGTCCGTCCGAGGAAACAGCTCGGATTTATATTTTTCAGCCCGTGTTCGATCACTTTCTCCCGCGTGTCGAGTTTTCTCTTTAATGAAAAAACTTGGAAAAAAAAACTCGCCTTTCGCCGGAAAATATTTTCCGCGGCACTCCGCGGCTTTACCGTGAATTTTTGTTTATCTCGAGGAAGAGAAAACCGTATTTTCAAAGACAGACAACGGTCGTTTCTATCCGCGGGACATTTTTTCGCGTTATTCCTTTGATAATTTATTACGTACGTGCGTTACGCACTATGCGTTCTCGTGGTACCCACCCACACTAGCTCTGGCCCGGCCTGGCGAGAGAATTTACAGCATGTCCGAGTGGTATCAACGCATCCCGTGGCGAGACCGCCGCTGCCTGCTTCTTCTTTATCTCTTTTCGCGTGTCCTCCGTGTCCCCGTTACGTCCTCCTGCTGCTCGGCCACCCCGCCTCCGACTCACCTCTTCCGAAAACGCAGTCCCGGTCCCGGCCCCTCTACGTCTGCCGTACTCTCATTCGCACTTTGACACTCCTGAACCCGGCGCACAATTCCGTTATATACCCTGTCGCGTATACCACACTCGCCAAAATTGCAGTACGTACTATTTCGCGTACTGTGTGCAATTTATTTCCACGGCCGCCATAAATTGGACATCCGGTCGCAAACCGGAAGCAAGTCGATACAGCACCTCGTCGTCGTCCAAAAGAATCACACGTGGTATCCTCGGGGAAATACTCAGAAAACGCGTTAATTTATCTCTCACTGTACGCGAAATTGTCGACGATCGTCGATGAACGCCGACGCGACGAGTGTCCCTCGGGCGCGCTGTACCTCGGTGTCGTTTTTATTGGTTCGGGAAAAAAAAAATTATTTTACTCTCATTCCCGTAGTAAATATTAATTATGACTCATGGCCTCTCTTGGCACGCGATGAACTCGCTCGCGGGCAAATGAAGCGAACGCGAGGCGTACGGTGCGAGGATAACCCGGAGCCGTTCGTACGTCGCGGTGTCGCGACGATAAACGGACTGAGAGGACGGCCTGCACCCCGCGCACAAGTCAACTCGGTCGCCGGCGGGTTTGTCGGAGAATGTCGGTGGGGTTGAACAGGGAAGCGAGCGGCTTCGCGGCTGCGCCGTTTCCCCCGATCCTCTTCAACCCATTACCCTCTCTGGGGCTCTCGCTCCCTCCCTCTCCCTCTCTCTCGTCCTCTCTTTCCTTCCTCCTCCACCTCCTTCTCTTCTCGCTCGCCGATTTAAACTCTCGCGCTGCAATACGGGCCAGCGGCGAGCGCGAGGCGGGGAACCGAGAGCGCAAGCCGAGAGCGCGGGTGGGCGACGGGTGGTGACGCTGCGTATACTGATATATCATCGTATCACTTTATGTCTCCCGTAACGTTTTATTAACCAGGAATCAAGTGTCTCTCACTCTGCCCCGCGCGCTTTTCCTTCGATCCCCGGTCCTTTCTTCCCTCTTAGCTGCCGACGACGCCGCCGCACCGGCAGCTCGTGCACCCCGCGTTCGCATCAATACCGCGACGCATCGAAGGTGTCACGATTTTTCCTTTGCCGCAGATCCGAGGAGTAACGGAAGCCGGAAATGCGAGTGACGTTGAGAGGCCGTTGCATCAATTTCGGGATTCCATTGTCGCGAGCACTCGGGAAAATTGGGGGTGGCTGGTGTAAAGTGACAATTATGAATTTCGTGGCTGAGGTCTGTGCTTCGTGTTTGATGCAATTAGGACGTTTGTTGGTGGTTTATAGCGTTGGCTACGGTTTTGTGGTGGCTGTGATTTAATAGTCGCGTGGACTACAAATGGATGGCTCTGTCACTGTGTACTTGGCGATGAGAGATTGTGGTTTTTTGTTTCATATACGTTTTTGCAATGGGATCACTTGCGATTCGCCGGAAATTGATAGGTTCTTTCTGTTCAATCAATCGAACGAGTCTTTAATTTGTACGGCATCTGAAATGTCCTTTTTAATTTGCGAACGTCGAAGGGAAATACGCGAAATATGGATCCGAAGCCCGTGCAGTGCGTTACAGGAAAAAATCCCAATTTCTTTTTTTTTTTTGTAATTATCGGCTTTCAAAAAAATATTTGTTCTTCCCATGCCGACGAGGAGCTCGATCGATTGTTGCTTGATTAATTGAGAGGCGCGCGTGGAGAAAAATGACTGGGGCGACAAAAGTTGGAACGACTGACAATTAATTGAAGAAACCGATTTTTTTAATTTAGAAAATGTATTTTTTTCAATGGCGAAAAATACTCGGAATTCTTTTAAAATTGAAGTTTCTATACACATCAGAAGAGAGGTAAGTTGTGACTTCAGTGGACGAGTACATGAATGGCTTGTGTCCGTATTTCTCTGTTATTTTTTTTTCTTTTCCACATACCTCGTGCAAAAAAGAGGAAAAAATGCGAAGATATTTACTTAGGTTCCAAGAGACGTAAAAAATACGACGTCTGCGCCAAGGCATCGCAAGTTTATAAATAAACCGGTATATTCATGACGACTCAGTGGTCCATTCACGTAACAGCCCTTCATCTCCGGAGGTAAAAGAGTTATGATAACGAGCTATACGACCCGTTTTGAAGGGTAAAGTCTACTCTCACCATGCGCCAGGGTTCATTAACGTGCGTTTAATGCGCGCCGAGATATTACGGACTTGAAGAGGTCCGATGAAAAAAACCTTTTTTACGTCAAACATTCGACTCGGGGCGGCTCCGGGTGTCCCCGCCTTTTACGTCTATCGATGTACGCGCGGAATTTGTCTCATGTCCATATTTGTATATCCCAAATAAACTCCGAGTCACTTCTCCGCGATCTATCAGCGCCATTGCCGAGAAACGGAAGTGGTCCGTTCGTGCAACTGGTCCAGTAACGCGGTTTCCTCCCTGTCAGTTCGCCCGACTCGTGTTTTCAGCGTAAAGCGAACATTTTACGATGCGATTTGCAGTACCGCCAATTCCTGACGATAACTCGACGGACATCAGAAATGATTTTTGCGAGTTCAGAGTTTGCGTATGTCTCTCGTAAACCTCACGAGTGTCTGTCGCGAACCTCACGAGAGACACGCTAAAGAAACGGAGTTCATTTCCCAATGACCCAGCTTTTCGTTTTCTCCGATTCATCCACCGTGACTATACTCACTTTTCTCCGGTTGTTAACCGTCGATGAATTAAGAGGAGATGATACTTCGCTCGGAACTTCGTCGCTCAATATGTTAAGGTATTCCGAGCGTAAGGTTGTTGTCTTCGGAAATTAACAAATTTTTGGCATATTCTAATTTTATCAACTAAGATCGTGTTAAAAAAATCTGAGGCTCGGTTACCGAACTTTTTAGAGACAATTATCGATTTAAAAAATACAATATTAGTATGGGCTCTTATGGAGAAAAGCTCCATTTGAATTTCAATAGCGGATTTCTCATATCAATTATCTAGAGATCTAAGACATAAACTATCCAAAAATTCAGCGAATTTCAGAGATTAATTATTGCGCTTTAAAAACATGCCTTACCGGAACCTTTCGCGAGAAAATATTATTTAAAGGTGCGAGAAAAAGTTCAATATCATTTGAGAATCATGGCGGCGGCTGCGAGGTTATATCTAGCAACGCCGTACATCGTCAGCTGTGATTAGAAACTTCGATGGCGATTCGTGCGAAATTGTAAAGTGATTGTTTGAGGTGTTAATATCGATCTGATATCATAGTCGTGATACTAATTCACATTAATAATGCAATTGTGGTACACTACAAAGAGCGTTGACAGATCGCTCATGAGGGCTCAGGGCCATTACATATGGAAAATGGAACAATTGGAAAATTATTTTTAAAACTGAAACGCCTATAGGGCTGTCTCTCTTGCACCTAACGCTGACTCCCTCGCTCCTTTTCGTTCGATTCTCCTGAACAAACGGCTACGAGTATCGAGGAGCCAGAAGCTTAACCCAATTCTGCAATACTTCCGCACATTCCCTCAAAATCCGAGCTCCGTGTGGCGAGTATTTTGGGAGAAAATACTCGGCAAAATACTCGGGGGGGAGGGGGAGGGGGAGGAGGGGGGAGTACCACTGCCTCTTAAGTACAGTCGAAAGATTCGTCTTCCCAACGGTATTTACACCGCACTGCGAATCCTCCCATCTGAACTGCAGTAACAGTTAAGACGGTCTTACTCGGGTCTGTTGTTGCCCAAGCGCAATGCATCGTTTGAGAGCCAAACACAGCGCGAGCCTCATGCGCCACGATGTCTTATTCAGCGCGTTTGCGTTCCACGTGCTTCGCGCCGTTGTTGACGAACTTGAGTACAGTAAGTTGCGCATTAGCCCCTCGTACTGTATATGTATATAGCGGGCACCGTGTGCGGTCAGTTCGTCAGCATCACCCGAAACTCCCGGGTCTATATCGGACACCTCTCTGTTCCGTTGCAATAATCATCCATATAGTGGGGACGCGGAGAGGGTGTAGCGATAGTTCCGTGCACCACAAAAGGACGAGCGTTAACCGCCGTCACCAAGTTGGCCGCAAACATCCACATAGCGACAAATTATTTAGGCACGTCTGCCAGTCGGCTGTGCGCCCGGCGATGTGAGAAGCTCTGCAATATACACGGGACGGAGTTGCGCGAACCACGCTGTATCCCTCATGATGCTCCAGGCTACACGCTGGTATATTGTACACCTGTTCAGACCAAAGTAGCTTCCTGCAAGACGAGAGATAACTCGGCTCGCGTTGAAAAATACTATTTAATCCAATTTCGCGAAAACCGGTATATATGCACCGCTCTATGGGAGCTCGCGTTCGTGCGGCATATAAATGTGGGATAAAAGCGGCACAATTTTTGGCCCTCCGGGTCGGGACGCGACACGGCGGATTTTTTGACACACACGCGCGAGTCCGATGATCCAGCTGCGCCGCAGCGCTCACGTACATCCTTGTACTTACCTTCGTGGAATTGAAATTCGTGTTTTTTCTCCTTTTTTCACAAAAAATAAAAAAAAAAATTTCGGGTTTCTTTTTCATTTATTCACTGTGATTCATTGCGAGATCTTTCGAAATACTTTGAAAAACGTAACCGGCAGTAAATTTCCGATGACGTACGGTCTTATAACGCCTCGTTGATCTATAAAATTAATCATTTATTTTACAGCGGCCGAGCCACCCAGGTAAAAAGTCTATGCTGTTACATCACGGCCACGTTGGCCCTGCTAGGGTCCGAGCTAGGCCTAACTTCCAAGGTAGGGTTTGCCGACGCTCGACATACGGCACAGCACTGGCCCAATGCTGGGTGCCAACGCTCGGCTTGTAACCTCGGGCCGGATCTGGCCGATGGATCGCGCCAGCGTTGGGCGAAGGTTTAATACCAGCATCGGGCCAAAGCATGTTGCCGATGTTGGACCAGTGCTGCGCCAGTCCTGGCGTATGAATCTGGCCGATGCATCACGTCAGCGTTGGGCGAAGGTTTAAAACCAGCATCGGGCCAAAGCATTTTCTCGATGTTGGTCCAGTGCCGCGCCAATCTTGATGCCAATATATCTAATTGAGGTTATGTTTATTGATATAAACATATTCTCAAGTAACGCGAAGTCGCGAAAACGTGAAAACGTCGACATGCGGTCGAGTAGGCTTCGAGTGCAAAAGTATCGGAAATTAAAAGAAATCCATAGCGATTCATCAGATGAAGCGTCGCGAGAAGAACCGACCACAAAGAAGACGAGGAGGGAAGGCGATATTTCTAATTCGTTGCCCTGTGTCCCGCTCGACGATCCTAACCTCGAGGAATCGGAATCAGAGATCACTCGATCAGTCAGCGGCGACGAAGTGAGCTCGGAAAACGGAAGCGACCCCGAAGATTGTGCAAAAGTTTATGTGCAAAATAAAAGTATGATAAAAAATGAGTCGAAAACACAATTTATTTCTTATTCAAATTTAGTCAAAAGAAGGTGTGCATGCATCCCGAGATGTTTTTGTCGTTGCTTGGGTCGCGGGCCAGTGCTGGTTAAGGGTTGGCTGCGTCGCGGGCCAGTATTGTTTCGGGGTTGCCGTGTGTCGCGGGCCAGTATTGGTTCAGGGTTGGCGAGAGTCGCGGGCCAGTACTGGTCTGCAGAAAACGCAGTACTGGTTCACAATCCTATGCCGACGCTGGGCCAGTGATGGCACAGCGTCGGCATGGGATTCTGTGCCAAGGTTACATGCTAATGTCGGCAGAGCAACGGGTCGACGCTGGGAAAGAGCATCGGACCAGCAATCGTCAAACCCTACCTGGGTTGGGCCGGACTTAACGCTACAGAAAACTGATTTTCTACTAGGACGTTGGACCGAGATTTTAAAAAATTGTACACCGGTAATTCTGTTACATACAAGTTTTGACATAAACATTTAATTACAAATCGTGATTTTGCTCGAGGTCCCGGTGTCACTTTTCACGGAATGTTTCGTTTCGTCAATATCACACGTAGTCGAACACAGTATAGGTAATTCATCTTCCAAAATCCACTCAAATCGCCAAAAAAAAAAAAAAAAAACATTTTTCCACTGAATTCGATTTCTCGAAAACCATTCATCCAAGCGTATCGCGCCTCAGCCATTCAAAACGGCGTAAAAAGCGGTTTCCAAACGAGCCCTTGGCTGGCGAGCCCAATTTCATCTTCCCATATCCGTCCCCTCTGTGTCCCGTCGAACCCATCGCGCGCTTTCACACCCGGCTGCACTTAGGTGATTCCAATGTAGCCAACCAATTATGCCAAATAATCGATCAGCGAAGCCATCGAATCGCGAGCCTCAATGCAACAAGATCCAACGCCCGACGAGAAATCCGCGCCGGGAGTCGGTGCGTCGATCCGCGGCTGTTCCCTTCGCTGCCAAAAAGTCCTCGATGCCGCAAACGTAGCGCGCGCGCGGCGCGCGCGATACGCTGGCGAAAATGAATGCGTTGCCTAGGGAAGGCAGGCGGCCGGGGCCGCCGGTGGCTCCGTGGCTCGGTCACGGATTTTCCACGTCCACACCGTGTGGTATATAGGTGGGTCGTACTATCGCGATGGAACGGCAGGGATACAGGAGAGACGCGGAACGGGCCAGTACGTGTGTACTGGCTTTGCCGCACCTGCACATAGGTACCTTAGCTACCTCTCGCTGCGCTATATGTATATATTATACGATGCGCAGCAGCAGCAGCAGCAGCAGCAGCAGTGGCAGCAGTGGCAGCAGCAGCTTCACCCTTCCTCCCTACCCGCTATACATATAACCCTCTGTATACTGCTTGCGACATATCCCCACAGCACACACCCGTATATATATGTGTCTATATATACATGTATATAGGAGTGTATGTATCGTCAACTTGGATTCAATAAAGAGACGGCCGGGGATCCGGTTCCTGAGACGGCAACATTGACTCCGGGCATCCCCGCACCCAGCTGAGCGCTCCCACGATAAAAATAAATGCGTTTGTTCATACGGCGAGCTAGCGCGCAATGCTCTCTCGGTCTTTCCTTTCTTCCTCCTTCCTCCTCGCCAGACCTTTCTCTCTCTCTAGCGCCCGTTCTCCACGGTCTGGCCGTCCTCGCAGCCTATCCCTCTAACTCGTCGGTTCAGCTTCGAGGAAATTCCATTTTGCAGCCTGTAGACAAGATCGGCGCGGGCGTTACACTCGGATCGCCGAATGCACTGATATAGGGGTTAGATGTGTACACACCTACACAGTCGGTTGCTCTTTATTCACTTTTTGAATCCCTTTTCAGCTTCCCGAGGACCAACGTCCGACTCGCTCTCGCTGAGTCACTTTCTTCTTCTCTCTTTCTCTCGCTACTCCCGCGCTCTATAGCTACACACTTATCGCTGCGGACCCGCTCGCCGACGGGGCAAACGCTTTTGGCCGGTCCTCGAAAAAACTTTTCCTAGAGAGCCACCCAAGACGCTTTCCCCTGTCGACGGCGACAAAGGAGCGTAACGGTCCTAACCTCGCCAAAGCTTGGCACGAGGTTTCTTCGACGCTCACGAGGAATAAGCGCCGAGGAAACGGACGCTTCGAAAATATTCTTTTGTTCGAATTGTTGGGGGTGATAAAGCACGAATTATCACGAGTGTTATGGGTCTTGAGGAACGAGTGTATAGTTGATACCTGCTATCGTTATTTACAGTACACACTCTGAAAAAAATATAGTAGAATAATTGGTCGAACTATACCGATATAATTCGCAGGAGGAACGATCATATCGATTGGTACTGGATACTATGTATTTGATTAGTTCAGCTATTATTACGTTTGCAGCTATTATTTGTTCTCATTGTCGTTACTATAAAATATAAACGTTCCCCCTGGGAATTATACTCTATAGTAATGATATAGTATTTTTGTTTCAACCATGTGTTTTTCTCTCAGTGCAAGATAATACAAAAATTGTTATCGGCAATTCTATGTTACAGTACCGACATTGTATTTCTTTCGTAATCTCAGAAATGCCTTTGATAATATCAGTAGTTCTTTCCGAATTTCTTGGAGTTTTTTCTGAAAATGCCTGAAATGTGTTTGAAGATATAAGTCATTCTTGCTGAGTGTCGCAGAAGGAAATTGTTCTAAAAATGTGAGCAGGGTCTTTGAAAATTTATCCGATCGTTACTTCTTTTTACGAGGAATTATTCTAAATAAACCCTATTAATTTTTGCCAATTTCGTCAATCTCTGCGAATAAGTTCGGTCTGAGTACGGGTAATAGGGCAATCACTGTATTCGTTAAATTTCTCTTGATCCGTGGAACACGAGAAATATTCAATGTGCACCGCCGGAATGTGACCTGCAAAGTTTTATCGATTTCAAAGGGCAGGCGTCAGCGTTTCTGGAAATGGCGAACGGATTAAAATGTATGAAATTACATTAATAATTCTAAACGACGTTGACGTTGAAGGATTAAAATGCATGAAAATCCGCAGTTTACTCTTCTCGTTAAACTTACATACCAAAATGATTTTTTGACGAACTGAAGCTCATTCTGACTCTCCGTAAGGGTATCGGCAGGCAATGGCCAGGCGCCGAGGTTTCTTCAGATATTTCCGTAATCTGCAGAATACGAGATGTCTTCCAGGAAAAAATGTATGGGGCATTCCACACCGATTCGATCTGGGCCTGACCCTTGACTCTTACGTTTGGACCTGCAATTTTCGATTTATATCGAAGCCGCCGCCGACCAATAGGAACGCTCGAAAGGCGGCTTCAGTATTTCGACTTCGATGTGCCATGTCCTTTCTAACAGAGGATCAGCATGACTCCTCAAATTACACTTTCTATGAATTCGCAATTGTCGACGATTTTTTAAAACATAAATATCGCTCGCCAACTTAAAGAAATCTGAAGAAGTTCTGAAACATCTTTTCTTAAAAATAAACATTTTTTGTGATCTGAGCCAAAGTGGACCGTCGTCCCTGTCCATTTTCCCCCCGACCTTTAAAGAAGAAAAAGGAAATTTCACATATTTCATCTGCGAAAATCTCAGAAATTACCCAATCACATTTTTTCCAGAAAAATCATCAGAAAAATAATGTCGCGAGCGTTCAAAACAAAACACGAGCATTTCGCGAACGCTTTACCAATAAAGCGTAATTTAATTCATAACAATCATAACATTTCCATAATGTTGTGGATTTCTCCTTCTTTCGTTTCGCGTCTCGCTGTTGTTAATGGCCCGCGCCGTGTGTACAAATAAACAGCGACGTATAATCATCCACCTGCTGTGTGCGCGGTTTTTCATTTCTGCACATTGCGACTGTTTGTATTGACAAAATCAATCGAGAGTCAATACAATAAAATGCCGGCGTGCAGAGAGGGTGTCGAGTGGTGGGATTATTCGGGCATAGATTTCCGTGCTTCTAGCTGCGAAACCGTCTAATGTACCGGCGCTT